>OV743431.1:25707146-27050764 GCA_928269145.1 Agriphila tristella | reverse complement strand
ATTGCTTGTAGCCAAACTGTAGTCATAGTTTAATTTATCATCCGCCTGTATGGAGGAAAAACTCTGTAGATAATTTACGTACCACCGAGTCTGGGCGTATATTACTTTAAAGTACATACCTAAAAAATCCCTAACGCGTTATTCGACAGATTCGCGTTACGGCTTATTAATAAAATATATAAAAGTTAACCTTCTCTAAATTTATGTGATCCTGGTACTTTTTCTTTATCTGCGGGGGTATCTCTTATAAATTAGTATCCCCACCATACTATTATATAATTCTGTGTCCCTATTAGAAAAAATAAACATGTACAGTGTGTGTTATTTTTAAACTATGACTACAGTTTGGCTACAAGGAATTAAGTTTCCTCGTGGCCAAATTAGTTTGGCATTTTAGTTTGGCCACAAGGAAACGGCCGAGTATCTTTTTAGACTATAGACTAAGGGGTTAATAAGAACGCCACTTCTCTGGTAATCTTAAATCATGATATTTTTCAGACGATGTTAGCCTGGACGGACGCACGTAAATACGGTGCGTCGGGTTTGGGTCGCTGAGGAATTGAACAGTGTAGTCACTGTAAAACGCTACGGCACCACCATGGCAAATTCTTTGACTCATTTGGCAAAAGAGTGGGTATGGTAATTGAGCTGCTGCGCTTCGTGTATGAAGCAATTCCACACTGTTTCGTGGTAACAGCCGGCGCGCGGCGCAAGCGTTTCACGGTGTACGCGCCGTGGTCATGTCGCCGTTATTTATTCCACAATTAATTTCTGATAGAACGAAACAAGCATTCGTATTTTCTAACGACAAGCAAACCGGGTCAAGTATCATCATCCGGATAATCGTGGTCCTAGAAAATGTCGTCATATCAAAATATCTTAATAATTTACCTTGTTGCAAATAGCACACAGTACCGGCAGCAAAACTTTGAACTTCTCGACCTTATTTCGAACCATGTCGGCAATACGTTTAGCACCAGGGTATTCAAACAGCTGCTTGCCTAGTTTGTACAGGAGTTTCCACCACGCCTCCACATCTTCAGATATCTGTTCTGCGTCCAAACCAAAGAATGGACCATGGTACCTGTCGAAATACATCTGTGTAAGTACTTTCTTAAAAACCATATTGATCACAGTCATCGGAATTATCGCAATTATAGGTACATTACCATTTTTCGTAACCATCGTAGAAATCGTAAGCTGTGTGCCAGAGTTTGTGGAATGGATCGATGCCTGATAGCATTGTCTGAAGACTGAAGTACACTGATACTTCTTGATCCAGCAGTTGCTCCTCGTTTATTATTTCTTCTGCTTCGTACTTATCATCCTTAAAACAAAACCCACTTCGTTAATACAATTTGCTCAAACTCAAAATAATTTATTCAGTAGGCTGTTACAAACACTTGTGAATGTCATAGAAGCTACGCCATCGGTTCGAAAACCCTAAGCGTGAGACCCTGTAACGAGAAGAACCGGCAAGAAACTCGTCAAGGGCTGCTTTTTTCTGAACATGGACATGGACTTATCACCCACAGTGACTTGTATTTTGGCAATTGGAAAAAACAGAAGAAAACTTACAGTTAAGTTTTTAAATATCTCGTCCACTTTTCCAACAACTTCCTTGAGTAAATCAAGGTTCAGCAGCGGCGGGTCGAACCTACGGAACACTTCGAGGTCTTTCTCATGCCGCTTCAGTTTCTCCTCGAAGATGGTCTTGCGAGTGCGCAGCTTGTCTTCGGCCATCGTCTTCTTAGTGTTCAGCGTCTTCAAGGTGAGGTCAATAGTATCCTCCATGTCCAGTGGCCATAGGAACACACGAGTGTTTAGATTGATATCTTCAACTAAAACAATATTTGAAAATATTCGTTTTTATGACACTTACAAGTACAAACTCCAAACTTACAAAACAACTACGTTGGTATTTATAGATGATAGTCAAGATGAGTTCTACATTATCTCACTTATCTTAAATCTTCTTAACTTTAAGTTTATTTGTGCTTAAAGTTCAATCTTTAAGGATTAACTAGATTTCTTTTTTTAGGTTTTCATATTTTTTGTCAATAGAAAAAAGGGAAATCATTTGTCATCGTTATTTCTTTCAATTTACAGCCGATTTCAATAATCTATCTCTAGTAAAAGATAGGCCTACTATGGATCTGTTACTAGGCAACTGTTTTTATTTACCGTAATTTAACAGAAATATCTAGGCAACAAATCTTTAGTAAGCTATCTCTTACCGAGGATAGGTTATTGAAATTGGCCTTTACTGACTCACAGATCAAGTGTGCGTGCTGCATGAGGAAGAGGACATATTCGGCGGTGGTGCGCGACTTCTCTTTCAGGTCGAACATGGCGCAGTCGCGGCACTCCTGGATGTAGTTGATCAGCTCCACCAGCTGGGCCGTAGTCTCCGGGCTTTCAGACGCACGAGCCGCCATCTCCTCATAAACGTTGCAAATGCTGCCGAATCATGATTTTTTTCTTATTTTTTTTGCCATTAGCAGAATTTAAATCAACGAGTTCCGTAAAAAAATACATACCAATCTCATATCCTAGTCTTTTACCCCCTTATTAATAAACGAAGAATAACTTTACACCTAGTTTAACCAAAAAATTTACTAAGGAATATGACGGTTTGAGAGTCAAACGTAAGGAGTAAAAATGCTATTAAACCAGAAGTAATCCAGAAATAAGGCCGTTAGAGAAATAAAGTAAAGACCAATGGTAAAGACAGAAAAGAAATTAGGTTTACTAACGATCTGTTCCACTTCCGGTTGACATTTATGAAATGGTCGACAATGTGCATGCGAAGGCCGTTGATGATGTCCCACATGAAATCGTTGACGGGGCCGCAGTCAAGCATCACCATGTTCAGGGGGATGTCGCGACGCAGGAACAGGATCTCATCCCGCAGTTTCTCGTACATGTAGATACGGGCTGAGAAATCCTGTGGACACCGAAAATAAAAAAGCATTAGATTAAAAAGTTATTATAATGGAAATATTTAAGGTCCAAATTTTCCAACGGTATAATTTTGATCTTAATAACTTAAAGGTTAGGAAATCCTTTTTGATCACAGAAGAATATCTCACCTTGAGGTATGGTGGTGGTTCTTGACTGAAGAATAAAAGTAAGTCTTGTTTGGCCGTGCCGTCCAATATGTAGAAATACTCCTGATAGTTGTTCAGGAACTTTATTGGTCCCGGTCGGTTCACGCTGAAGTGCTTGATGCAATCGTTGATCACATCAACCATGTAGGTCTCGTCCGGATAAACCATCGATAGATAGGGTCTTGGACGACGAGCATCTGTCACGAGAAGGAGGTATTCTATTGATTTGAACTGACAGCTATGAAGTGTTGCAGGTTAAAACTGCACTTTAACGTATAACAGAAACTGTAACAAGTCACACTTCTGTTTAAACATTTCTATAATATGATGACCGCCTATAATATGAAAGTGGTTAATCAACCCAGCTATCACAATTGATTTATGTGCCTGTATTTTATGAGTTTGTCACGTTTACTACACTCGATAGCGACTGTAGTGTAAACAAACAAATTTTGTATGCAGTTTGGCACAACGCCTTTGGTATGTTAATACGAAACAGTCACTAGTATAGTAAATAAGCGTAAACTCTTATACGTCTACTGATCGATGAATGAGGTAGCTACATACATAAAATTGTATCGGCATTTATCATGAAGTGCATTATCATCAGGGCCTTGAGTCATGATGAGTAATTTTAATTTAAGGTCCTCACCACTGGGGCACAAGTTCCCTATAGATGGATAAGGAATAGAACCAAATGAGAATCATGCATGAAAAACAGCTAATTAATGTTGTATTTGCTATATTATGCAATTATTACTATTATTCTGGGCGAGAAGAAGACTAGAAATATTAATGCTATTGTGTTATTGGGATGTACGGATGGCAATACCAGGGTACATGATGGCGTCGAGGCTGGGCAGATTGTGGTTGACGTTGATGATGGCGTGGATCCACTTAACGATCTGCACGCGCATCCGCTCGAGCGTGGGCTCGAACGTGATTTTGGTGGTGTTAGGGTAAGTCAATGCTATTAGTAGTATTATTAGGATGCACGGATGGCTATACCAGGGTACATGATGGCGTCGAGGCTGGGCAGGTTGTGGTTGACGTTGATGATGGCGTGGATCCACTTGACGATCTGCACGCGCATTTGCTCGAGCGTGGGCTCGAACGTGATTTTGGTGGTGTCAGGGTGCGCCTCCGCCTTGATGCGGATCAGCGGTCGCTTGATGAACATGTAGTCCTGGTACGGCCCGCTGTAGCCGTTACCCTCCTGGATATAGGCCATACATTCTTGAATTTGATGATTATTCTTAACGTAATATAATTAAATGTTGATCAAATACCTAATCATCCCAGGAGCCATATTTTTGAAACCGTTCGTGTGACTTAGGTCACATGACGTACTCGAATTGTATACTACACTGACAATTAATGGCCAACGAGTGATTAAAAAATACGGATTATGGTTATGGCGTATGAAAATTAATAGTAAAGAGCGCTAAACGTCATAGGTTAATCTCAACGTCAGCCGAAGGATTTCAAAAATAGAGGTCCTGATAAGACGCAGTATTTTATCTTAAGAATCTAAATAAAAGCAACCGTTGTTGCAATCTTTATAGATTAAAAATAACGAAACACTATATAAAAACAATAAAACAAGAACTGATTTAAAATATAAGGCTACTAACCCAATAATATTTGAAATATTCGGCGAAATGATACACGCTTCTCTCAACCAAGTCACGAACTTGTCTTGACATCAGCGAATGTATAGTCCTGTGATATTGATAAATTATGATGTCAGTAATTCGATCAAATCTTTACCCAGTGAGGAATAATCATACTACCTTACCTATGATTACTAAGATGATGAAACAACCATTGTTTTGTTAACGCCAAACAAACAGTGAGTGAGTCCCATCCACCCTGGTGGCTCTGTCCCGGTACCGGGACCGATGGGAAAAAAAGTTCCATCCGCCCCGGTGTATCGTATCTCGATGTTTAACGATGTCCTAAAGTTAAACGCAATACCGGCGGTATGATAAAAGATCTGTGCCATCCGCCCTTTTAAATAAAATTCTGGGGTGGGTGATACTTTGCGAGTGCGATCCTCTCCGTTAAACATCGAGATACGATTCACCGGGGCGGATGGAACTTTTTTTCCCATCGGTCCCGGTACCGGGACAGAGCCACCGGGGTGGATGGGACTCACCCCAAACAGTCGACCTAGCGCACCACACAAAATTGTTCTCTACACTTGACCGCGCGGGACAGGCGCCTGTCTCAAGACGAATGTAGACATAACTTTGTCGTAGTGTTTATGCTAGGCCAGCAGAAGAAATAATAATAAGGTATAATTTAAAAGGAGAATAATCTTTATCTTGTCTCAACCACAATCGATTCACCTGAAGAACTGCTCCACCTGAAATGTGGATTCACTCTTCTTCTTGGCCACGTACACGGCCCAGTGGCGGCGCATCTTGATCATGGTATCTGCCACGTCTATGAGCCAGTTGTCCGTCAGCTCGGCGCGCATCGCCTCGCACTGCTTGTTTAAGTTCTCGGTGAACTCCGGAATGTACTGGGGGAACTGCGTTTCTTTCTGCATCTTGTTCATGTCGCATATTAGCATGTTTTGGTATCTGTAAATATAATCAATGTCACCGCCTGATGTGACCACTTAAACCTAGTAAGAATGAAAATGAAAACCACAAGTAATAATCTTCATTAGTCACACCCATGATACTCGTTAAAGTATGAAACTATTGCTATTGAGCCACAAAATCATCAAACTTTGAGGATGTAAGTAGTTTATTTTATGAACTAAGAGGTAACCCCGGAAATAGGTGGACAATTTGCAGAGCGACAAAATCCCTCTCATACTATCATTATTAACAGATCCGGGCGCATATTCGTATATACCCGACGCGTTATCCACTCGGAAAGTTTCGGCTGCGTTGTAAATAGCAGACGTGTCCGACTAACGCGTCTGCTATTTACAAGAGGCAGAATTGCTTTGTAAACAGCAAACGTACCGCGTCAGTTATTAGGTATAATAAAAGAAAATATTTCTGTTGTCTGTTATAAAAAAATAACCTCGAAATTTAAGGCTCACGCTACGCTGCGCTTCGCGCTCGCCTTAAATTTCTAACCTAACCCGGGACCTACAGGAATAAAGCAGTTCGATACGATCGATCGTCGACACGTCAGGTCAAATACGATTATATGAAATAAATTTTGCAACAGCTAAAATATAATTTTGGAATATGTAAATAAACCTTTTACAAATATTATATAAAGCATTGTAAACATTCTAAAAATATAAAAAAAATTATCAAAACATATTGGTCCTACTGATGAGGATGATAGGATCGAACCGAGGCCTCACGCATTTAAGGTGAGGTGAGTAGTCTCTCCAATGCGCCACGGTGACTTGATAATTAGTAACAAAATTAGTCATTCATTAATGCTTTATGTCTCATCTCCGCCTGAGCGGCAGCCTAAACTTCCCGAGTGGATAACGCGTCGGGTATTTACTAATATGCGATCCGGGCACCTCGTAGATTTTCAGTGGTGGGGGTGGGAGTGGTTGAGCAACAAAGGGGCTGAAAATTGATTGAAGGTATACAATTTACAGAGCTCTAGATTTGGTGTGGTATAATAGCAATCCAATCATGTATCTAAATCGAATATAAAATTGCCAGGAATTTTGACTGAAAGTAAAGTAGTGCCAGGCGGCATCAAAATGCGCGAAAACGTGGTAAAGTTTGATGCCGCCTGGCACTACTTTTCCACCAGTCAAAATTCCTGGCAATGTTATATTCGATTTAGATACGCAGATAATAATACCAAACCAAATTTAGAACTCTGTAAATTGTAATCTGTAAGTTGTATACCTTCAATCGCTTTTCAGCCCCTTTGTTGCTCAACCGCTCCCACCCCCACCACTGAAAATCTGCGAGGTACCTGGATCTGTTAATAATGATAGTATGGCTAGCTAACTGGATGGATTTCGTCGCTCTGTAAATTGTCTACCTATTTCCGGGGCTAGCTCTTAGTATATTACATTTTTTCTCAACTTTGTTTGCATTTAGGTCGGCCCTATGATATTGCAAAATAAATTGCTAATAAAATAATAAATCGGAATCGGAATATATTAGCACAGGAAAATACTAATTATTATGCGGCAGGAAATATTCACAGGTACAGATGACATCGGTCATATCAAAAAAATTATTAATATCTTTGGCAAATCAACTGTGTGAAGATGGTAAATACTAACCTGTCATGCCAGATCTTTGAGCTCTCGCAGCAGGCAGTTCCCGTGGTAGTGGCGACAGGCCATGGACTGTCGGAAGCACACCACGGCGGTGTGCCACGGCGCCAGTGAGGGAACCACATGTGTGCATAACGTTATTCATATCTAACCTTTCATGCCAGATCCTAGTGAGCTCTCTTAGCAGCGGATTCCCGTGGTAGAAGCGGTAGGCCATGGCCTGTCGGCAGCGCACTGCGGCGGTGTGCCACGGCACCGGCGCGCGCACGACGTGCGCCGGCCACAGAGGCGGCAGGAACGCGATGCGCAACCGCGCCCGCTCCGCTGGGTCCTCCAGGACGTACGATAGGATACACCTGGGTAGGGGCCAGTTGGACAGATCCATGAGTTATCAGATATAGCTGTGTGATGAGATTCTTATGATGCTCTTCTACACAATTTCTGACTTTTTGAGCTACTTACAAAACTGATCGTTGAAAAATTTTCCTAACAAGTTGTTTATATTCGGATCAGATTCAGAGAGATTCAGAGAAGTGAAGTCAAATTGTTGATATCTACATTTACATTTCTAATGCGGCCTACAGCCATCCACTAGCTCCGCCATTTCATTTAATTTTATAACTCACATCAAAAACCATCCTCAGATGCTTATCAAGGTTGTTGATATGATGAACATATTTTTTTGCACCTTTTCATAGCCATGGCGAAGAATTCCTTGATGTCAGCGTCGCTCTGTCGCACGCAGGCCTGGTACGTGAGGATGAGCAGCCGCCGCTTGATGGAAGCCGTCTGCTTGTCCACCACCGCCTTCGCCCGCTTGTACAGACACTCTGGGAAGTCCGGCAAGTGCTTGTTCACTAAAGACTAATGTGAAAACCATAGAGTAAATAAAAAAATCTAAAAAATTAATAGTAAAAAAAAACTATATAGGTATTATTGAACCTGCTCACAAAATTTCAAAAGTATCGGTTGAGAAATGCGACCTGACAGAGGAGAACAGCCGGACATACGAAAAGATTCGCTTAGCTGAAACGGAGACTTCGCGCTCGCTCGGTCAATAAGGCAATCACGCGACATAAATCGCCGTAAAAACTCCGCCACACTCAGTTTTACAAACCGGTGTCATCTCTGATTTCAATAACACAAACGTACTTCATTAATAGCTTTTTACTTTGGAATTGGGTCAAACTTGGATGTTGTCGAATCTTACTTCCTGCTAATATTATAAATGTGAAAGTTTGTAGCTTTGGATGTTTGTTCCTCAATCATGCAAAAACTACTGAACGGATTTGGTTGAAATTTGGCACACAGATAGTAGATAGTCTAGAATTAGATTAAAACAAAGGATACTTTTTATCATGATATTTCTACGGGAACGGGAACCAAGTGGGTGAAACCGCGGGCGGCCGCTAGTAGTTATATATATTCGTTTTTCTATGTGTACTGCTGACCGTGGTTAAGTAATACTGTATCCTCTCCAAGTCCTTTGGGTGTATGTATCTGTAGTGCTCTTCTTCCGTAGTTTTAATCATCTCCAACTTTTGGTCGTCCGGATCGCGCGGCTCCTCAAACTGCCGCTTTTCCATGTACCTTGAATTTAAATACTCAACTTATTCAATTTCGTAATACAAGATCTACCTTTATGTATCAAATCAAAACATCAGAAATGTTGATGATTGTTTATTTGTCGCAATACCCTTGCCACCACCCGTACCATTATTATATTAGTCACTATTTTATCTCAAAATAAGGTGGTAACCCCATTTATAACTATAATTATTATAAATATCAAAATAATTGAATAATTACTGACCTATAAAGATGAGATTAGGGCTTTTAATTTTAAAAACAAAAGTAAGGAATGAAAATAAATAGAATGCATAAGTAATTGTTTTATTTAGCGACGGTATAAACACAGAAAAAATGTAGTAAATTGTTACTTTTTTAGGGCTTCCTTCGCCGCTATTTCAGCGGCCGCTTTCTCTTGTCTTCTCTTCTCTATCCTCTTCCGCTTCGCTTCCGCTTCAGCTTTCTTCTTTCTATCATATGCTCCGGAAACTAAATCTTCTAGTCGGACCAAACCTAAAATAGATTTTCTATTTTATTCAATACTATTTCCTTTTCACTTCTCAAGCTTACGCGCTCACTAAACACGAAATAAAACACTTTTTAACGGATATTAGCGAGCGCGGTTTTATTGACTTTGGTAATTAGTTGGTATTTGGTTTGATTTTTTATTTTCCCGACGTTTCGGCACCTTTGCAGCAGCTGCCGTGGTCATGGGGGACTGAAGTTGCTCGTGAGCCTGAAAGTCGGGAAAATAAAAAAATAAAAACTAATTACCTACCAACTAATTACCAATGTACTTTTAATAAAACCGCGCTAGTATCCGTTAAAAAGTGTTTTATTTCACCGTTTCCGTTGTTTGGATATCTAAATTACTTACTTATCTTATTTGATTCAACAGGAATTCAATTAGAAATAGAGCAATTAAAGGCTACTCTATTGTTCGAATTTAAATTACCTTTTTGAAGTTTATGCTTCTCCTTTTCCAGCCTTTCAGCCTCCAGCTTCTCCCTCTCCCTCTCTTGCCAAGTCTTGGGGGGAGGGAACTGCAGCTCGCCGTTCGGTCCCAAAGGGCCATACAACTTGGGTGGAGGCCGTCTCTTCGGAGGCATGTTGATCACGCGCATTGGCTTCGTTTCAGATGTGTAGCAATTACCTAAAAATATTTGACAAATCCGAAATCAAGAGTCAATGGATCATGGAAGAGTTCGTTCAGTAGTAGAAATATCAAAGCGCTCTAGATTTTATAAAATTCCTCAATTTCCTTCAATGCTATATCTATAGTTCACCTTGATCTGTGGAGGTTTTATTTAAGTAAGTATACCTACAACTTTTTGGTGATTGTAAAGGGCATTACTTTTGACGAGACGTCCAACATGAGAGCGAGTGTCGAGTGGCTTGTGAATCAGGCTTTGATGATGTTGCCATCTTTAGGATCCCGGAGTTGATCCCTGACTGTGTATTGTCAGGACTGGATGTATGTGACATATTTGTTTCTGTCACAACTGTTGTGTCATTTCCATGACACAACAGTGATTTGGTTCTAACTTTGGAAAAGGAGTAGTATGTGATGATTTTGAGGTAATATTTCGCAATGTTTATTTATTTACTAACCTATGCTATCAACTGGTTTAGTGTGGTCATAGCTGTCTCGGTAAGGAACCCCGCGGGTCCAGGATTTGGCTTGCATCAGGGGCGGGAACTCGCTGCACCCACCGTCACCTTCGCCTGCAATGCCAGAACATAATAATATGCATGATTGTACATTGTAGTTACTACATCGAAAACCTAGGCCACTGCAAAATAGAACATACGGTCAAAAAACTTTAGTAGAGCTTTTGCCAGTGAGCTAGGTATATGAAAACTAGTCCTGTAAGACTAGGGCATGGAATACCGGAAAGATTTTCATACCGGTATTGATACCGGTATTGAAATTTCAATTACCGGTATACCGGTATTTCGGTATTTTTTCGGTATTTTTTAAAAAACTGCTAGTTACCTACTTTTTAAATGATTATAGGAACGATTAGTGAGTCTTGTTTGTGGAGAGTAATTAAAGCAATTTTTTATGCTATACTTTATATCAGAAACACTCAAACTATTTACCAACTGCCTAGAAACCACAAAATGAGTTATTAAAGTAATACCTAGGTAATTAAGAATACTAAAGAAAATATGTTATTTAATTCAATTATTATTGAAATCAACAAATATCAAAATTTTCATAGAGAAGATGAGTCCACCACCAGATTAGGACCCTATAATTCATCAACTAAAATCCCATCCCAAATCACACACTGCAGGATCTAAAGATACAGTTAGTTCGTTTCGTAGAAAGGGATCAAAAGGGAGGTCGACATAACCACTCTGAGTATACTTCCGCAAGTTCTTTCGCTGAGAGGCCTTCTAATTTGTGAACTGGTGGTAGATTCAGTAGCTAGATCGTATTTTCTGGCGCAATATAACTCAAGTAAAACATTAGAAAATACTTTTTATTTTGTTCTTTAAAAATGGGAATAAGCCCCTCTTAAAGAATTACAGACCCGTCTCACTTCTGAGCCATGTCCTAACGAATCGTCACGCTCGCAAGTTTGAAGACTTCCAACCTCCCGAACAAACCGGGTTTCAAAAAGGCTTTAGCACCATAGTCTAGAGTTTAAGACCACAAATCCAACTGCAGTGAGGTGTGAGACAGGGAGACGTTATTTGTCCGAAACTGTTCACAGCTACGTTGGAGGACATCGTTTAAACTCATAGACTGGAATGGACTTGGTATCAATATTAATGGCCAGTACCTAACACACCTTCGTTTTGCCGATGATATAGTTCCTATGGCTGTGACCTTGGAGGACCTGAACACAATGCTCGAAGATCTCCGTAGTGCTTCTCAAAGAGTGGGTCTTAAGATGAACATAGATAAGATGAAAATCATGTCGATTGCCCATGTTGTGCCCGCTCCAGTTCTTGTTGGAAATACTACACTTGAAGTTGTTGACCATTACGTATACCTAGGACAGGTAGTCCAGTTAGGCAAGTCCAACTTCAAGAAAGAGATTTCTCGTCGAATCCTACTCGGATGGGCAGCACTCTGGCTAGATGCTTCGAAAAATCTTCGCGTCGGACTTACGACTTACCTCAGTGTCTCGAAACGAAAGTCTATATATAAAGATTAATGGCCAGTAGCTAACACACCTTCGTTTTGCCGATGATTTATCTATATTAAAAGATAGTTTACGGCAGTGAAACGTGGTCGTTAACTATGGGTGTCATAAGGAGTAGGTCTCAAGGTCACCCAGGTCCCAGCATGCATTGGAGAGAGCCATGCTCCGCGTTTCCCTGCGTGATTGAATCAGAAATGAGGAGATCTGTAGGAGAACTAAAATAACCGACATCGCTCGAAGAATTGCTCAGCTGAAGTGGCAGTGGGCGGGACACATAACGAGAAGAACCGATGGCCGTTGGGGCGGAAAAGTTCTGGAGCGGTAACCGCACACCGGACGACGTTCCCCGACAAGGTGGATCGACGATCTGGGGCCGTACCAGCTAACGAATCGATTATCGAAAAGTCTGCTGGGTTTCAAATTAAAACAGATAAATCGAGCCCCAATTGGGCCAAAATGGCGAACCCCAATTCATGATGTCACACGAACATCGTTATCTTCCAAATTACGTCAACAGAAAGTACAAGACGAAATTTCTTACTTTGATTTTTCTGTTTTAAGTTGAAACCCAGCAAACTTTTCGATAATCGATTCGTTAGCCGGTACGGACCCTGGTGAAGGTCGCGGGAAACCTCTGGATGCGGGCAGTGCAGAACCGATCGTCTTGGAGATCCTTGAGGGAGGTGGAGATCCTTGAATGAGACCAGCAGTGGTCGTCGTGCGGCTGATATGATGATGATGAAAACATTAAACGAACAACTAAAAGGAATATCATTAAATACCATCTAGATACTAGCTACATGCATGCAGTGTTTTGCGTAGTTGATTTAGTGGTGATTTTTCCTATAATCGTGATTATTCGTGATTCGTTGAGTTTTCATATCATAAACTCATCTGCAGTATGAACAACACTGTGAACCATAGAAATTGAACGTTCTGCATAGTCTTTAAACACCCTTGCAAAAATATATATCTTTTTTCGAAATACCGAAATACCGGTATTTTACTCTCAAATACCGGTATCAAAATACCGAAAAAAATTACCGGTATCCATGCCCTATGTAAGACTCGACTTACCTATGTAAAATGCTCTAACAATTGTCATTATTTGCCACAAATATTAACCAATAGTAATAGCGGTACGGAGATTTGGTTAACATTTCCTCGTTTCTCGGCTCCGCCGCCTCGCTCTGCGTCAGTGAAAAAAGGCACCCTAAAGCTCTTCTAAGAAGCAAAGATCCCTTCATACCCTCAGTCTTCTCTGTCCCACCATGAACAAGCCCGTATCATTGGCGTGTTCAGATCCTTCCGATACCGTCGCGTCGTTACCTTCAGAAAAGTAGTGGAACGCGACGTTTCCCGCTCACATCGTGCTGGCGTGAGCGGGACAGACATTTCGAGACGAGTGCTGACTAATTGTAGTCGTTCGTATGTTCCACGCAGAATGACTTCACTACCTTCTTCTTCATTCTAGCTCGCTGTCGTAGCCCGCGCGAGTGACGCAGCGTAGGCTGCGAGCGAGCGCCCCACGTGAAACGCGGCGGGCACCTCTTGGCACAACGTGACGTGAGCGGGACAGATATTTCGAGACTAGTGCTGACTAATTATCGTGGTGAGCATGATCCACTTTAGTACCTTCAGGGTAGTAGTTCCTCGCAGCCCGCAGCAGCACGCTGTCCCGCTCCAGCTCGCTATCGTAGCCCGCGCGAGTGACGCTGGCCAGCGCAGGCTGGGAGCGAGCACCCCCCGTGAACCGCGGCGGGCACCTCTTGGCACCGCTGGCAATGGCGTCTTTCGCGGCGCTCGATCCACCGCGCGGACGCTTCCGTGCGCCCCCACCGCTCGCCATAACGGTTCACCTAAAAACAAGAGACTGATAAAAAATCTAATACAAACAATGGATGTCTTATCGAATGCCTTCAGAATACACGATTATGTAATGTAAATTGTGGTTATAATAGTAGTTTGTTACACAAGGGACGTAAGTGAGCTATTACAGAACAAGATCCAATTTGGCGCCCGTGCGAGCGCAGCTCGCAAAGGGCGCTAATGGATCGAGTGCACCCGAGATATTTAGACGCCCGAGCGAGCGAAGCGAGCGAGGGCGAATATAGTTCGAGGGTGTAATAGCTACTTACAACCGAGGTAAGCATACTACTTTACATCATTCATGCGAGGTAAATTTAATAAAAATAAAAATGTAATAAAAATCAAAATCAAAATCAAAATCAAAATCAAAATCAAAATCAAAATCAAAATCAAAATCAAAATCAAAATCAAAATCAAAATCAAAATCAAAATCAAAATCAAAATCAAAATCAAAATCAAAATCAAAATCAAAATCAAAATCAAAATCAAAATCAAAATCAAAATCAAAATCAAAATCAAAATCAAAATCAAAATCAAAATCAAAATCAAAATCAAAATCAAAATCAAAATCAAAATCAAAATCAAAATCAAAATCAAAATCAAAATCAAAATCAAAATCAAAATCAAAATCAAAATCAAAATCAAAATCAAAATCAAAATCAAAATCAAAATCAAAATCAAAATCAAAATCAAAATCAAAATCAAAATCAAAATCAAAATCAAAATCAAAATCAAAATCAAAATCAAAATCAAAATCAAAATCAAAATCAAAATCAAAATCAAAATCAAAATCAAAATCAAAATCAAAATCAAAATCAAAATCAAAATCAAAATCAAAATCAAAATCAAAATCAAAATCAAAATCAAAATCAAAATCAAAATCAAAATCAAAATCAAAATCAAAATCAAAATCAAAACCAAAACCAAAACCAAAACCAAATCAAAATCAAAATCAAAATCAAAATCCAAGGAGTTTTGCATAGCTTGAACGAAAATGAAATGCCGCCATATTTATTGTTTTTTTTTCAGTAAAAAGTTTCCACAGTTTATAATATAAGTAAAGAGATTGGTTCACTAAGGAGTTTTAAATGCTTGAATTGTAAAGTTACTTTACAGTTAAAGCATTCACCATGCTTGAATTGTAAAGTGATTTGATAATGGAACGTTCTATCTAAATAATGCACTGTGTTGCACATGCCAACTTACACGGCCTCTTACTATACTAGTAAATCCTAGTTGCCGAGCAGTATGATGTAAAAAAATATATTTTTACATGCGAGGAAACTTGGCTTTTTTAATTTTCAATTTACATGCGCTTAAATAAAGAAGATGAGAATAAGTGACGACAAAAGCGTGTGACCCCCTTTGATAAAGTACAATTATAGCTATGGCCATGTACCTACATCTGGCTTCTAAAATTAAATACTTCAGCACTACCGGCCATAAGTAAAAGTAAGCATGCTAACAACAAAAAAGGAGTTACTAAGTATCAATAACAGTCAAACTACAAAGAAAAACAGGAATCATTTTATTGGTAATCTGATAATTATTGACCGTTATGATCATATTATAAATGCAAAAGTCCGTTTGTTTGTTAGGCCTTCACGTCTTAACTACTGAACCGATCATCATGAAATAGGGATGTTGACTTATGAATAAAATAACGAAATACTAATAAAAATCGTAAACATATCAAACTTTTGGAGTAGCTTGTATACCTCTTGGTTTTATATATTGCGTATTATTTGTTTTATGACCCTTCAAAGTTGGGTGGACAAGTCCATTTAAAAAGTATAAAATTTGTTAAAATAAATAATACATTTAATTAGTCCGTAAAATTTATAGCAAATTTGTCAATGAAACCATTTTGATAAACACAATATTTATATGTATAGCTGCCGAACATTTCCTACGCGTCGCATACAACGTAGGAAGGCGTGACGTCATAACTTGGTAGCCGTTAGTATGGAGCGTTTTCGGGTGAGTCCAATTTTGTGCATTTCAAACTATGATATCTCGGGCAGTTTTCATGCTAGCGAAATAATTCTTATACAAATGTTTCTTTTTTTTTGAGGGGTAATAATAATTTATGTAACATAAAATAAAAAAATAGTCAACATACCTATTTTGCATACACGTTGTCAGGGGTACAGACAGAGAATGACATTGGGTACCTTTCATCCCGAAAAAGTAATGTTCCCGAGGGATAGCACAAAAACTTTCCACGCAGACGAAGTCGCAGGCGAAAGCTAATAATATAAAGCAAACTGATACATCTTTTAAATCATATATTACAAGTTGCGAGTTTCTCTTTGTGTGAGATAATATCGGCAATGTCATTTGCTTATTACTATTGTAATAAATAATAAAGTTACTACGAGCTACGGAGCTACGAAGTTACGAGGAGGCAGGAAACATAATGGTTCCCTATGTTTTTGCATAAAATTTTAAGGCATAATATGTCATAGCATATTATGATTTCGCCGAATGATGTTTACGCATAATATTACTTAGTCATAACAGCTTATGCATAATTTTATTAGGCATAACTAATTTAGGCATAATCATGTTTAAGCATAATATTCTTTAGCATAAATTTAAATACGCATAATGTTATTAACGCATATTTTTATAAACAAAGAATTAATTATTACATAATACATGCAAATTAATACACTTCGAAACTTGCACATTTAAAAGCTATTGCTAAAATTTTACACATGAAATAAATATAAATATTGTTTGTCTCATGCATGGCTAGGGGTATGTATTTACAATGCCGAAGTTGAAAAGACCGAATTTTACAAGACCCATGGACGAAACACCGAAAATCAAATGGTCGAACGGTTGTTTGGCCGTACGTTTAAAATCACGAAAGGACATTTTAACTCAAATACTAAATCCCGAAGCTTAAAAAACTGAAAGTTAATTGAGAGTTACATGCCAGCAGGTCAGTTCTGGCACTTCGCCGGCCGCTACCGCGGCACGCTCGCTTCGCTCACTCGGCTCGTGCATTGTAGGTCGCAATGAAACTAACCTCCTCCTCGCTGGCTACGCTCGCTCGTCGTCGCACCTAACAGACAGACTCTCGGGATTTTGAACTATCGGCATTTTATCTTTCGGGATTTCGAACTATCGGTCATTTAATAATCGATCTTTTAAGTTACGGTCGGTATTACGGACGGTTACGATATTTAGGATTTTCGGTATTTTGAAAATAGGTGTTTTATACGTCGATATTTCTGTCGTAGGTATGTATTCTGATTGTTTTTGATTTTTATGACTAAATAATATTAGGCGAATAGACAATATGCCTAATAATATTATGCGAAAACAAATTAGTCTAAATGATTATTATGCTTACATAAATAGTATGCCAAAAAACAATTATGCCAAAGTATTATTATGACAAAAAGAATTATGCCAAATCCGTTATGCTAAATCAAATTAGGTATAAAAGCATTATGCGAAAACAAGGGATCCCAAACATAATAAGGTAAAACCTAAAATAGAACTGTTTGCAGTACTTACGTTACAATATTTAGTATAAATAATTATGTTCTTCATTATTTATGTTAAAATAACTTATTGTGTCGCAAATGGTAAAGTATTGTAGATAAAATATTCTAATACCTAAGTTTAGTTTCAGAAATAGGTTTCACAAAATATAAAAAGTAAGAAATGAAGAAATACGTACTTAATTTCTTCGTCTACTTTTTGATTCCACGTTTCTTATAATTATTAACTTTATACGATAATATTAATAATATTTATTCATTGTGTTAAACTAAAATTAAAAGGAATATAGTTAAATATTAAGTTACACGCACTTGTTGGATTGCTACTGACAACTGAAACGACGCATTGCCATGACAACGGGAAGCGGTTACCATGGTTTTTTTCTGTACATTTTTCTTTTTAATTTATTTTGTAACCAGTCTTGTATGAGGTTATAGAAACATGTCTCTTTATTTCTTTGTCTACGGAAATTACCTCAGAACAAAGAAGTGGAAAAAAAATCTAAGAAAAATAGTTATTTGTTATACAAGTGACCAAAATCAAATTGTGCTGCGAGTGGCGACTTTAAATCACGAACTAGCGAAGTAGTCTAGAATTGAATCATGAGCGCAGCGAGTGATTCTAATATAGACTACTGAGCACAGTGAGTGATTTAAAGGCACGAGGCAGAACAACATTTTGGTCTCGTGTAAAACATACGACTTTTCACCTCGACCAGCGAGAAAATTTTCACGTGACTTTCCTGGTAAAAAAGCTTAATTCAGCATTAGAAACTTGTTCACTTTACACTCTTTTGGAGTTAGGAAACTATCTTCATCGTTGGACGCATTCATTTTTGTAATTCATCACAAAAATAATTCAATCAAACCTATGCTGAAAAATTTTATTCATAGAGTCAGTAAAGTAGATTCCCGTCGGTCGTTTTGATTACATTAAGTTGTGTTTTTCTCTTATTCATTAATATTCCGTCTTATTTATTTATTTATAATCATAAAACATATAATTTATTAATAAATTTCATTAATTTTTATTATTTCATATTTGTTTCATACATGTGACCCTTATGTGACCTCATTACCTCCATACTCTTTATTTCGAATTATCAACGTTCTTTTTTAACAATCCTTATTTAAAACTCCTTGGTATATCCGTGCATTTTATTTTTTTACTTTTTAATCCGTGTATGACACCATAAAGCACTCTATCTATCCTTTTCTCACATATCAATTTTACAAGTGTCATCCTTGTCACTTATTATGTTTTTTCTTTATTATTTTAAAAGTTGGTGTTAGGAATTAAAAAAGCACTTTGTCTCACGCTCGCAGCAAAAATCGATTTTGCTGCGAGTTTTTACGCGCCAAAAACACCCTTTTCGTGCTTGAGAGGTGAAAAATATTATTTTTATTTAAGAATCATATTCATATTGATTAAATAGGTATGTAGGTACTGTTTAGTAGGTACATACTTATTTCATTTTTTAACATTTTTTACACGTTTTTATTAGGTCGCTTTTTCGTTTATTTATATGTTTAATTGTTTGTTTCTTTGTTTGTCTACAATGTTTGCAAACCATTTCGATTTAGCTTCCCAATGAGCCAAAGACTTGAAACTTTTAACATATGTCAGAACTGGAAGACAATGCTATATTCATTGAGCTGATCTGATGATGGAGCCGGATGAAGACCATAGAAACTCTGTAATAAAATCATGCAACCCCATCGAGTTTGGGCTCTTTTGATTCGTCTTGACGAGTACTTTGTTGGCAAATAGTGTCCTGGGTCTGAAGATGGAGCCGAAAGAAGACTACAAGAACTGTGTAATAAAACCATACAACCGAGGGATGGACTTTGGGTTCGTTTGATTTGTCTTGACAAGTACCTACTTTGTTGGGAAATAGTTTCCAGGGTCTGGTGATGGAGCCGGGAGATGGCCACAAGAACTCTATAATAATATCAAACAACCCCATCGAATTTGGGCTCGTTTAATTCGTCCCCTGACAAGTACCTACGCGGATGGGAGATGGTGTCCAGGGTCTGATGATGAAGCCGGAAAAAAGCCACAGGAAAAAATAACACAGATAAGAATACAGTAAAAAGCATAAACCAATTTATTTACTGAAAAATACACATCTTTCATACTTACTTAATGCGGACTAAAAAGTATAAAATAATTTCTTCCGTAAATATTCCTAATCCTATACCTACCTACCGAAGTTTTAAACCTAAACGTGGTGCGCATGCAAAGACAATATATATTTTTTCATCCCTTCTATTCGAAAAATGATGATTTGTTCCTATATAAGTGGGACCAAAAAAGCTCTTTTCTGGTAAGAACTTTTTAGTGGGAGGAAAAGAGATTTGAATTTAGAACAAGTATCTTTCAAAGAATTCGAACGCCGCGCCGCCCCGGCTGGTATGTATTGACTGGCTGTATAGACGGCGCGGAGACTAAAAAAAAAACATAAGCGCGCGAATTAAGTCTGTGTTCTTGTAATTAGTAGGTACATACTTACGTACTTAGTACAATAACTTTTGAAAATTGCGCTAGTGTATCAAACGTAACTATAAATTTGTAATTATTTTTACTTTTCACGTGTCATTTTTTAAATAAAGAACATTTTCATTAATTACATAAACACAGTCTCCTATTTATTTTCTCATAGAAAGGGGATGAAAAGTAGAGTATATGACTCGGGCGCAAAATATTTTTGGCGAGGGCGACATACTTTGAATCCCTCACTTCGCTCTGGATTCAAAAAAGCGCCCTCGCCGTAAAAATATTATTTTGCTCCCTTGTAATACAATCTACTATTTTCATCTGGATTGTATTCATTTCTATCTGTGAAAACTGATAAAGGCATGTTTGTTCTAGTTTTACCCTTTACCCTAATAATTAAACAGCATTTGTTTGTTTTCCATGAATAAATAAATAAATAAATATTGATGACAAATGTTACAAAATGGAGAAATTATTTTAAACTTTTTAGTCCGTCTTAAAACATATTTTTGTATACAAAATTATTTATAGACGTGACAGTACACTACAAAATGTCTTCTATGTGCTGTACCTATAGTCGTCCTGTCCACCTTAGATTAGACCAACGCGGGCGTGAGCTTGCAATATCGTCGCTTATATTACAACACCGCAAATTTGATTTTATTTCATTGTTACGCAGAAAATATAATTAATTTTGTTTCTTCTTTAGAGTTAGAAAATCGCATATTATTATTAAACTTATTATTTTTAGAATTTTGCTTTTAATTTCAAAGCCACGAATTTTCTAACTTAAAAATAATGCAATGTTGTTATGTTGTTGATCAAGGCCACTTATTTCATTTATAAGCTTTCCGCCCGCAGTTTCGCCCGCGTGGACTGCAGGTTATATCGTGCTGGCGGAAAGCCGTGCCCAGCAGTGGGAGAAAAAGTAGCCATGACCTTCCCCAAGGAGAGTATATATTCTGTGCCCAAGGTCCGGTCTATATCAGTACCAAATCGTCAAAATCGGTCCAAAGGTCTAAGCGTGAAAACGACAGAGTTACTTTCGCATTAATACTGTAATACAGAAAAAAAATTGGGTTGTAAGTGTTGTAACCAAATAAAAATTTATGCAATTTACAGATTTGTATGAAAAAAAAATGAAAAAAAGAGGAGCTCGGTGGCGCAGTGGTTTAGCGCCTGGCCCAGCGATTGCGGAAGTTAAGCAACGTTCGCAAGGGTCGGTCATGGGATGGGTGACCAAAAGTTTATTATCTCGAGCTCCTCCGTGCTTCGGAAGGCACGTTAAGCCGTTGGTCCCGGCTGCATTTGCAGTCGTTAACACCCACCAATCCGCATTGGGCCCGCGTGGTGGGTTATGGCCCATCCTCCTTACCACCCATAAGGAAGGCCTGTGCCCCAGCAGTGGGGACATCAAAAATGGCTGATGGACATGAAAAAAAAATTGCCATTTATTTTGAATTGAACATTTTGGATTTTTTTATTTAATAGAAACCTAGACAAATAAGTACTGTCTTAATCCGAATAACATCACAAGAAGAGTAATTTGTGCTCACATCACATTGAAAATCATTTTGCTATATAAATAAAAAGTTCTCTGTTCGCCGACCTCTTAATAATAAGTATGGATATTGATAGGTCAATTAAGACGAGTTTTTCGACCGATGATGATGAAGCCCATTGAGGAAAAAATTATTTATATGTGTTAGTCAATTCCTTGTACTCGTGGCAGTGACAGTTCGTGCAATAAACATTAATAAATAACTATAGGTAGCGAACAAGTTTTAGTGAGAAATAATAGAAAAGTTTATTCAAAATGTGCTGTTCGTATACAAAATAGGTAAGATAGATTTTATAGTAATTTTCACTACTTAGACTACATACATAGGCTACATATTGCGATTCACGTTCGATTATACATACATACTGGGTGGAGAGACAACACGACAAAACATCAAAACATTGGTGACACTAGGAGTAGGTATTTTGAAATTATCAAATAAAGCGCAGCTTTACCTCAAAACCGGTCTTTATTTCATTTAATGTATCTTTGTACCTAGTAGGTATCTATAGTATAGTCAAATTAGCAAAAATATTGGAAGTAATTCGTGTACCTAGTTGTAATTTTTTGTGGAATCATTAGAAGACATGAATATAAGTTTCCTCCGAGTACCTAAACTTTTAAATTAGATTAATTAAATGCATGTACTTACTCATATGCAAATGTGATAAAAATATAATTGACAGAGCGAGCACGAAGTGCGAGCGAAGCGTCTCTGCTTCAGCTTGGGCAAAAATTCTTTCGTATGTCTCTATCTTCTCTTCTACAGGTCGCATTTCTCAACCGATTCTCGTGAAAATTTGTGAGCAGGTTTGAAAATTATATGGATTTTTTTTGTCGAGCCAGATTTTTTTAATTTTTCAAAATGGCGGAGATATGTTAAAAAAACAGGTTTTTCAGCTTTCCAGCGCTGTCTGTTCTCCTCTACAGGTCGCATTTCTCAAGCGATTCTCGTGAAATTTTGTGAGCAGGTTTGAAAATGATAAAGAATTTTTTTGTCACGCCACTTTTTCGATTTTTTTCGAAATGGCGGAGATATGTAAAAAAAAAACCTATTGCAGTCCAGCTTTCCGGCTCTGTCTTTTCTCCTCTACAGGTCGCATCTCTTAACCGAATTTCGTGAAATTTTTGTGGGCAGGTTTGAAAATCATATAGATTTTTTCAAGTTGAGACAGTTTTTCTAAATTATTCGTAACGGCGGAGATATGTAAGAAAAATGTATTCCAGTCCGGCTTTCTGACGCTGGATGTTCTCCTCTACAGGTTGCATTTCTCAACCGATTCTCGTGAAATTTTGTGAGCCGGTTCGAAAATAATATAGATTTTTTTTGTCACGCCAGTTTTTGGAAATTTTCCAAAATGACGGAGAAATGTTAAAAATACATATTTCAGTCCGGCTTTCCAGGGCTGTCTGTTTTCCTCTACAGGTCGCATCTCTTAACCGAATTTCGTGAAATTTTTGTGGGCAGGTTTGAAAATCATATAGATTTTTTCAAGTTGAGACAGTTTTTCTAAATTATTCGTAACGGCGGAGATATGTAAGAAAAATGTATTCCAGTCCGGCTTTCTGACGCTGGATGTTCTCCTCTACAGGTTGCATTTCTCAACCGATTCTCGTGAAATTTTGTGAGCCGGTTCGAAAATAATATAGATTTTTTTTGTCACGCCAGTTTTTGGAAATTTTCCAAAATGACGGAGAAATGTTAAAAATACATATTTCAGTCCGGCTTTCCAGGGCTGTCTGTTTTCCTCTACAGGTAGCATTTCTCAACCGATTCTCGTAAAATTTTGTAAGCAGGTTTGAAAATTGTATAGATTTCTTATGTCAAGCCAGTTTTTCATTTTTTTTCTAAATGGCGGAGATAATGTAAAAAAAAACAAATTTCAATCCGTATTTCCAGCGCTGGCTGTTCTCCTCTACAGGTCGCATTTCTCAACCGATCTCGGTGAAATTTTGTGAGCAGGTTTGATAAATATATAAAAAAAATTTTTCAAGACAGTTTTTCGAAATTTGTGAAAATGACGGAGATATGTAAAAACCATATTTCATTCCAGCTTTCCGGCTGTTTGATCTCCTCTACAAGTCGTATTTCTCAACAGATTCTGGTGAAATTTTGTGAGTAGGTTCGATAATTATATATAACTGTTCAGTCAAGCCAATTTTTCCAAATTTATAAAAAAAATACTCACCCATTTTGAAAAATGATCAAAATTAGAAGCACCATCTAGCTGCAATACTCACGTACCTACTGTGTGCTTTGAAAACTTCATGAGGACATTTTATTTTATTTTTTCGCGAGGTCTACAGCTCACGGACCCACTAGTAATTGAGTGAAATTAAAATCTCACGAGATGCTACGAAAGTTTACTCAAGAATTGAATGTCCTGAAAATAAATCCGTATTTATTTTCTGAATTTAAAGTGACGTAAATTTATTTCTTGAGATATTATGATAAAACTTGACATTTGAGATAAATTTTACAAAAAATAATTCATCCGTATCGTATTTGGAGAAGCCCAAACTTGGTACACTATTTTTTGAAAATTATTTTTGGTTTTATTTAAGACAATTAGTGTTGAAATGTAATGATGTGATAATTATGATAATATTTTTTAAAATATCTCAGAAAGCCCTTTAATCGATACCACACACTTTAGAACAAAACATTAAAGATGACGTCTATTTCTTCTTCTAATGGAGTTTTTTTTGAAACCGCGCATCAAAAATAATTGTTTTGAACTCTTTACTTGTGCCAAACAGCTATCCTGTACATCACTGTACATCGATTAGCAGTTTTTTTTTGCGTACACCGTAGTACTAAGTACACGAAACGTAGGGAAACAGAAAAAATAAATAAACTAATTCCAATGGCATTAAAAATATACTTATGCTAGGACCAACCCTTGCGGTATTCCCTTTCCAACAAAAAAATAATAATCTAAATCGGTTCATAAAGAAAGAAGTTCCCTAAGTATGCCCAAATATCACACTGTACAGTTCGGATCACGAAAGATGACCACAAATGGCGCCCATCTTCGCGTCATAACTCATGAAGATAAGACTTTAGACAAAATAATATTTCATATATTTAAATAATATCGATATATCTATATGAATATGAAATATTATTTTGTCTCTTTAGAATGAAGAAAAGACTTTTCTTTTCTTCATGAGTTGCGATGCGAAGATGGGCGCCATTTGTGGTCATCTTTCGTGATTCGAACTATTTTTTTTTTTTTATATTGAATGGGTTTGCTCTTGACCCCAGTCTTGCCCAGAAAGCAAAGACAGGGTCTACGATGGAGCGAGCTTGCCCAGAAGGTGCTTATTCACTTAATACTATACAGTACAACTCATCCAACCTACCTACCCATTGTGTGCAAACTTTTGTTAATTATTGTGATGGAAAATGACCTCACTTTGAATGTGGAGCTCATTTTTCAATGTTGATGACTCTGTATGAAATATACAGGGAGAAAAAAGCAGCCCTTGACGAGTTTCTTGCCGGTTCTTCTCGTTACAAGGTCTCCCGCTTAGGGTTTGCGAACCGATGGCGTAGCTTCTATGACATTCACAAGTGCTTGTAACAGCCTAGACTGAATAAATTATTTTTGAATTATGAATTTTGAATCCTATAAACAAAACTACGCTATCCTGCCTGCCTAGCATGACCGATTTATATCGCGTGATATAGCATTTTATCGACACTCAACTGTCAAATTCCTTTGTCTTTTTGACAGTTGAACGTGATAAAACGCTATAATACGCGATATAAATCGGTCATGCTAGGCAGGATGGTGTCCAGTGATATCATTGATAGTAGATACAGATGTAGAAAGGACATCAGGCACATGAGACCCAAAAGTGTATAAACATAATTCTGTTATCTATAAACACTTTATGTTGCTAGAATCATAAAACAGCAGCAACACTATTTTTTAACTCCTTCATTTAGCTTTAATTAATTATTGAAAAAAACAAAAGCATATCAATGAAACGGACATCTTTGTCAGCGATTGCACAAGTCTCCCCTGAGTATATTTGTTCTGAGGCACAAGTGATTGCGCATTAAAAAAAAAGAATGTCTGCCGGCTGTCAGTCAACTGTCAAAAGCGTTTTATTACGTGCGACATATGCACAGATTTTCCGTTTGATCTGGTTCCGACTCGTACATTGTGGTGCTAATCTGTATCACTAACGCAGCTAACGAAACGTGTTGGTCGTGGTCCTGCGGGGCTACTCAAATGGCCACTTTTCTATTCGTTCGTTAATTTATAGCTAAAAAATAAACAATTAAACGGTCAAGTCAGACGTCGCAAGTTTATGTAAATCACAGACATTGTTGTATTGTATGGAATTGATAAGCCTACGACACGTAATTTTGGAGTTTATGACTTATTTTGAATTTTTAAGTTAGCGAACGAATAGAAAAGTGGCCATTTGAGTAGCCTCGCAGGTGTTGCTATTTAGTGTCGGGGTTACCAAAAAAAACTTGAATATTTCCTATGAATTACTAATTACATGCCTACATTTTGGAAAATACAGAAATGTTATACATTCTTTGGTTTTTTTCTATGGGACTCTGCCTGATGTCCTTTTTATTTGTTTGAATTTGACCCCTCCTCGCAATACATATTGTTTTTCTGGGATTCTTAAACTTGAACAAAAGTAGGTACTTAAAAATATCAAAATAATAAACATCACTATCATATTTTAGGTCAACGGAGTAATCCTGGACATTCTAAAAGGAAGCAGCATGGAGAAGTTATCTACGACAAGTCTTCTGATTGCATTCTACTTGTGGACTCAACACTGTCTTATAATAAGTAAGTTCGTAGTTCAATTTATATTAATTTAAAGAGAAGAGACTGCAAATTACCTATACATGATCGGCTTGGTCCGCACGCACACAGCCTGGCATATGCAATGGCAATAAGTATTATTTTATTTTACACGAGACGCCATTCAATGAACTGTGTACTACTTAAATAACTATAGTTTATTAATTAAATTATATATTTATATTATAATTAAATAATTAAGAGTTATGAATTTTTGTGGAAGAAGATTACACAACGCTGGATACTATTTATTTGTAAAGAACATAAATTGTAAAGTCACCTAACTCACTGGATCAGCCCACAGCCAGTTCCGGGCGGACTACAAGTACTACCCCGAGGCGCGCGCCTGGTTCAAGGTCCACAGGGTGCCCACAGACTGGAATGAAGCCAGGCTCAAGTGCTACTTCGAAGGTATTTATTTCAATAAGTTAAAGTTTCACTATCATCAGCCGCACGACCAATGCCAACCGGGCGCTGGCACGGTCTGTATTTCCCCTAAAGAACTCAACAGTGATTAAAATTTTGTATTTGATTTTGATTCGATTAGAAGTAGGTAATTATTGTCAAAGAGTGAGTGAGTCATGCCTACCTTGTTTCGCAGTGTGACTCAACATCCCAAAAGCTCTCAATCAAGGTTGTTTAAAGATTTTCAGGACTCTATATTTTTTTAGGACCCCAACAACTGAAAATATAAATATAATCTAGATTTTTAAATATTATCCGCATCACTGTGGGTTGTTGTAGGACTCAACCCTGACTTGGACATCCCTTCTACCAGTAGGTATAATACAATTAAAAGAAAATTAATATTACTAAAAGAGGTATTTCAAAGCGACTGCCTTAGCAGAAATAGTCTTTCTTATTGTCAATCCAACACCAAGTATGTGTCTGTGTTAGTCGGTGTGGTGAATGCGAAAATGATTGTTTCCAACCATAAGTGTTATTGTGTGGTGAATAAAATGTGAAATAAAATGTGAATAAAAATGTGTGGTGAAAAAAACCTAAACTAATTCCCTAAATGAAAGACTTATATCGTTCCCTATACTTCGAATGAAAGAGTCGACTCACTAGCCGAATTCCTACTCAATGCCAAAATTAACAACAGGCAGACCATTAAAGTAGACTCATTTATTTAAATGAAACTTATCGAATGGAAATGTATAATTACCACATACACCACCAGCACTAAACACTAGCTATTTTATACTTTTATTATGACACTCTCTTACACTAGGTATTGCCTATCATCAGTTATGGAAGGAAATGCCAGCAGCTAGCTAAGTTAAACTTTTTGATAAAAAATACCACTAAATTTGAACTTTGAAGTAAGCAATTCCTTGATTCTGCTTGCACAAGTAGTAAACATCTTATGAAAGATTATGATAAAAGAAGTCATTGCTAAAAAGACGTTTATCTTTACATCGTTATGGTTTTCAATATTTTGTCATAAAATAACCGTAAACCTCTTTTCTTAGCAAGCCCTCGATTGTCTTTGCGCAGGTGGTAACTTGGCGTCTCCCAACAACGACAAACTGTACTCCGTGATGAGGAGCCTCATGCTGGTGCAGTCAGGGCCGGTGTTCACCGGGGTGCACATGATGAACACTGCTGGAGACTACTACTCTATCGAAGGTGTGGAACAGTGAAATTCCTTACCGTCGTCTGTATTCCTGCAAGCATAAATATACAACCCAATGCAACCCAGTATAGTCCTTCTTCTGGGCAAGTTCGCTGCATCTTCGGCCTCCTCTCATCCTTATGGTATTGAATGTAGCTAAGAGTAAGCCCATTTACTATAAAAAAGAGTAATAAAGATCCTCCTATTCCAACTCTGCATGATTCTCCTCTAGTTTTCTCCGCAAGCATACATACAACCCAGTTAATTTCAAGCCCAAGTGAACAAGCTTCTGCTGGGCAAGTATACTCGTTTTTATAGTTTGACCAGCTGATCACAAGTGCTGTAGTGTGCCTTGGCCAAGGCACAGTACAGCACGTAGATTGACGTTGTACGTCGTTGATTTTTCTCCCCCGCCACCACTAACTGGTGTCAGAGAAAAATCAAAGATAGACGGACGTGCTGGAGGGAGAAAGAGGAGGCTGCTCTGTCCCCATCCTCATCACGCACTTACCCACCCAAGGCGTGGCACTATGCAGCCATTGTAGCGTCTCTCTTCGGACATAGGCATCATCCCTGCTTCTCCACTCTTGACGGTCTACACCTACATGCATCCAGTTGATGCCAGCTTGCTGCCGGATTTCATTCATTTATCTCTCTCTCCTCTACCGCGGGTGTTCTCTATCTATAGCTTCTTAATTCTGATTAAAATGTACATGTAAGAATATGAGAAAATTAAATCTTCACAATAGAAATTTATGGAAGAAACCCTTAAAATGATGATGATTGTCAGTAAGGTTTGCCCATGACATTTGCAGGAGTGCCGGTGCTGGAGATGCCCCTACAGTGGGCAAAGATGGAGCCGGACAACAAGAATAACGAGGAGCGCAGCCTGGCCATACTGCCGGACGGAACCTTCGCTGATGTGAAGGCTAGTGCCATACTTCCGTACATATGCTACAGGCAGAAGACCGGTAACGAGTCTATATCCAGTGATTGTGGAACTTCTGCCACAGGTAACACTGAATACTTCCGATTGTAAAATGCTTTGTTTGTAGTTTACGAATAGGTAGGACTCAATCGACTCTATCATAATAACTAAGAACGTCCATTAGCTAATCTAATTTTTTTATATTTGACAACATCAGATGCATTGCTCCAATTCCAAAGTAAATAGCTATAGCACTTGTGTTATGGAAATCAGAAACAACGGTGGTATGACAAACACCCAGACCTGAGACAATATTAAAAAGTTCATCATATTCATTGACCCAGCCGGGGACTAGTACCTAATAGTAGCGTTGTTATTTCATTATTTTCTGATGATTTTTTTTTATTATTGTCTGAGTTTTTTCTACTGATTATGAAATCAGTAAAAAAATCTTAGATATGGTAAAAATTCAGAATGTTGGTTGCATGGAGAGAACTTTCTACTTACCCAGCACAGGGCGACTTGAGAGAGACTCATGGCACCCTGTGCTGGGTACATTCAAGATTTACTTAGATCTGGTAATATCAGTCTATCGATGTGGGTTGCATGGAGATAACTTCCTAAGTTTTGAAGTTTTTTTTTTAAATAACAATTTATTAAATAGATTTGCGAGGTTCTAGATAAACGTGGCCAAAAAATTTCTTCCAGGCTATGAGCTGGATCCTGTGGCGAACAGCTGCTACAAGTACCACGGCGACTGCGTGGTGTGGCACCGCGCCCACATGGTTTGCTCGGCCGAGGGCGGCCACCTTGTCATACTGAACAGCTCCCGCGAGGCACAGCTCATGATTGACAGGTACCTTTTACACAGTGAACAGCAGCTACAAGTACCACGGTGACTGCGTGGTGTGGCACCGCTCTGAATAGATACTTATTGTGAATGAGCAAAAAAGCTGTTAACATAGCAGCAATACTATATTGGCATTCTGCCATATATGGCCGAATATATTTGGAAACAGCCGGTCTCGATTTTCTATGCTTAGAATCTGTACTGGAGTTGACAGGACACGCAAAAAGGCAAGCTATTTAAAAAATACAAAAGTTTTGTTCGCTGTCGATTCTATACAAAAATATATCAGTAATGATGAGCCCCACTGTGTTTTTCAGGTTTTGAGTTACTTCAGTAATACGGTGTCCTTGTAATCAGGTAAATTTTGTTTTAATTATCAGGTACTTGAACAAGCCAATCAACTGCAACGAGAAGGTCAACCCCAACGCCAAGCGCGCGTACCACGCAGGCTTCCATAACATTGACCTAAACCGAGCGTACTGGTTTACACTAGACGGTAAGAGCATTAAGGAATATATTTATTGAATTGACAAGCTTCTGCCCGCGACTTCGTCCGCGTGAATATTCGAGAAAATCCTTAGGGAACTTTACCTTAGGGTTGAATAGTATTAATTTCATCAAAATCAGAACAGCCGTTATAACATAATCACGTAGGTAACCAAGCACGTGGCCCCGCCTTTTCCTCTCATACAATTTCATCCCCTATTTCTCTGTAGGCACAGAATACATATGCTGTAGGTACGAAATTTCATCAAAATCGGTTCTGTAGTTTAGGCGTAAAAGCATGACAGACAGACAGACAGATGCATTGCATTTGTAATATTAGTATGGATTACGGATTTTGTATTATTGATTTTAATTTTCATCCTGTCAATTTGAGTCAATAGTAATCGATGAAACAACATCATCTCGTAATGTAAAAGTATGTACCAAATAAATACGACAGTAGGTATAACTTCTAAGTAGTTTAGGCGATAAAGCGTAACAGACAGGCAGACAGAGTTACTTTCGCATTTATAATATTAGTATGGATTAATTTTCAGAACAATACAAAAGTGACTCTTTCTTAATCATCTCTTCGCAAACGACCACTGCTCCTACTCAGTACATAGAAAATAGTTTATACTCAGCCCCCTTTTTAAATGACAAACTTCTTTTCGTTTTAACCCTTTACAGGGAAAAGGATTTTAATAGATAGGTACTATGGTCTTCATTTTGACGATTATGTTCTCATATTCTCAGGCGGGGGCCTGATAATCTGTAAAGGCCTACTCAAATGTAACCGGTATCCTGTACCTGTGGCGGTAACGCAATACCCGACCAATATCCCGACCGGTGTTTTGTATGGCATTACCGCAGCTGTTGCGCAACACCTTTGAACAGTGTGTTACCGCATATCCATCGGGATATCGTTACCGCCACCGGTACAGGATACCGGTCAGATTTGAGTAGGATTTAAGGCTGGCCCCAGACCTACCGGTTTCATTTCTTTGCTTTGCTGTTCTACCATGGACCGCCGGCCAAGAGGCTCATTTTCAATCTATCGCATATTTTGACCTGACCACATTGGCAAGATAGCCATTAGTTTGGTGTTATCAAATATCGTCGTCTGGGGTGCGATGAGATGTTTTAGTTTTCGTTTTAAACTGCTGTTTTATACAAAAAATAATAACGAAATTATCAAAATGTATGAAACAGTTCATTTTTTTTCGCGTTTTTAGATTTGGTCCCATAGTAAAAGTTGTTCAGTTTTATTATGGTCCCTATCTACCATATTCAGTTTTATAAGGCTTTACCAAACATCTTGTATAAATAAGGTATCGAGTTATTTTTAACGATCGGAGTCCATGTTCTCTTCATCTCCTAAAAGCTTCCTACTTCGCAATCCAGGCGATGATATTTGATAAAACCAAGCTAATGGCTATCTTGCCAATTTGGTCTAGTCCCAAAATGCGATAGATTGAAAATTACCCTGGTTGGCCGGCGGTCTTTCAAGCAAGGTAGCACAGCAAAGCAAAGAAACGGAACCGGTAGGTCTGGGGCCAGCCTTAGACAGGTTATTCTAGTACAGATACCAGTCTCTCACATATTAGGTACTATTTGTAAACGCCCAACTAATTTTAGCTTAGCAACTAAAGGAGCAAGTTGGAGGCACGCGACACGCAACATGAATTCGAGCCCGACCGCACGTCGCAGCTGCAGTCCTATTTTTTCCAAATATTATCTTTTATAACACTGTTCATTTTTGTGAGATGCAATGCTCCGTACAGTGCGGGATATTGGGCCACGAGATTGATCAGTTTATCTTCAGAATAGCTTTTTTTACAAATTCAACGTTTTGTTGCTCCAACTTCGGCAGCACTACTGACACAGTATAAAGAAGTAGAAGTTAGTAATATTAAAACTGTGCTACTGATGTGCGGTCGGGCGACACGTCGCGACCTCACATCGCGGCTTCATGTCGCGCGCCTCGGAAGGCATTTCATAGATAGAAGCACATACAAACCCAGTAGTCGACGCGACATGAGGCGGCGACACGTCGCGGCTTCATGTCGCGTGTCGCGTGCAAGAGAAAATAAATTATAAATTAAAAAAATACTTTAATTACAGGGAATCGTATTGAAGATTCCGGTTATGCTGTGTGGGCTCCGAACGAGCCTAACAACGACAACGAGAAATGTGGCTGTGTCATGTGGGACAGCGGTGGCCTGAACGACGTCTACTGTGGCCAAGACCTGCCCTTCATCTGCGAGATCACCAACCCCAAAACACGATTTAACGCAAACTGAATAAATTAACACGATATGGGATAAATTAAATTGTATTTTTATACCTTTATAATTTCCTGGATTCGGAGCCTGGACTGATTAAAGTTATGCGAAAGTTTTGGTTTATTACCAAAACAAACATGGGTCTTTTTCCTACTTCAAGGTACATTTGTTTACATTTAATTGTAATTTATTTAATTTATTAATTCTACTAAAATTATCGTGACCAGTCTTTTGACGACCTAAGACAAATGATGGCGCAAGTAACCTAAGAATGTTTGATGATTATATTTATTTTATCGAAAAATCCATCTCTTCCAGCTACGGAAAAGAAGGGAACTGAAAAATCACCATACCTAATATACACCGTCATTTTTTAGTCGTTTTAATTAACTTAAGGGTGTGTTGTACCAATGAAACTAAACATTTTTGCCCAAGAAACATGGGTCAAAAAACGACAAAAAATGTTGGTCCTCCCATACTAACTAACAGTGTCTAAAACATTGTATTTGTATGGGAAAGTCCAAAATTTTTGCCGTTTTTCGACCCATGTTTCTTTGGCAAAAATGATTATTTTCATTAGTAGAGCACTCCCTTAATTAATTAAAACGACTACAAAATGACGGTGTATAGGGTGTCCCAAAACTTTGCCACACGGAAGGAAATTAGGTACTTACCTCAAATATTAAATATATTTTCCTGAAATAACACTTCATTTTGTTTTTAAAAATAGGTACCTAACTGGAATTGCATTAATTTTTTTTTAAAATGCCTGTCTTAAGGATACCTCATTTGCCAAATTATGATAAGTAGTTTAGAAGTTATAAGGAAACAGATGAACATTACATACATACATACCTACTGGTCAAAATCATATTACCCTTGGTTTTTTTGCTTCCCCGTAGTCGGGTAAAAATACCAAACTTCTCGTCACATTTGTTGGATTACCTATTGTACTATGGGCAACATTGCAACAAAATTCGTGTGCGCGCGTATCGCTCTTGCACGAACTAAACATGTGACAGCGGGCGCGGCGTGCAATGCAAGCGATTTTAACCATAGCAGTGGTTAAGCGACGCTGTTGCCCATCTGTGATTGGTATTACCTAACTTCATCATATGCCTATGCCTAGGCGGATAAGGCGGGGGAATTTTTCGGGTTACAAAAACCCCGTCCCAGTATGGTCCCAGTTGACAATAAATCCGAAAAAAGCACACAGTTAAAGTCAAGACACCTTTGACTTTAACCTCGCAGATACGAGATTACTACTACTATCGACTGTACTATAAAAGGATAGTCCAGCTAAAAAGACACAGTAATACTCAAACAGCAAAATGGTAAACATTTCCGGTAGTATCTACTTATTTTTAGTTGTGTCCATTTGGATTGTTTCGGCAAATCATCACTTCTCAGGTAAATTATTGTTCAACTTATTACCAGAAATAGTAAAATATAACGTCAAAAAACACTTTATATTAGAAAAAATTATCAATTATTTTTGGTGGTCATTATATTCAATACCTTATGTACCTAATTACTTACTGTAGTCAAAATGTGAAGTCAAGTGTTGTAAAAAAGGAAGAAAAATTAACGTCCTTGTTTTCTGCTAATTACTGATGTAGGTGTGTAAGTCTGAACGCATCATTAATGCACTTGAGAATAATAAATTAATGTAAGTATTTATTTGAGAAAATTATTTACTAAAAAAAATCTTAAACAGACGCGTTTAAACGAACTAAAAGTATGAAAATCGGATAAAAACACATACCTTTAAAAAATTCAATAGAATAAACGGAGTAAAAAGAAAGAAATGTTTTCTCCCGTAAAGATTTATAATCCTATTCAGAAATTTTAAACCTAAAAACGTGGGGTGCATAAGACAGTTGATGATAAATCTTAGAAAATGCGCCCAACTTTTCTAGGGTTTTAAACTTCTTTATAGGATTATAAATACAGGAGAAATTCCCTTTATTCTCATAAGGACAGATTCTCAAAAGGACAGATTGTCAAAAAACCGAAAAAAGTACAGCTGCACACAGATTCTTAAAATTTTATAAGCCGTGTTAATGGTTTCAAAACTTTTTAAGTAGGAAGCTTGCGCATGCGTACAGACAGAAATACGCTATTTTCATAAAATCGTGTACCGTTTTTTAAATAATGTTCAATTCTTTTTGGACTTCTGCAGTTAATAAATAAAAATTAAATTACGTTACCAAAGTACCAGGGTAGCATAAATTTAGAGGAGGTTAACGCGAAGCAGAAGCGCGCTAACATTATTGTTGTGCCTGTGCGAGCGCAATAGTAATATTAAAATAATCCTGTCTACGTCACTATTACGGAGAAAATAAATTAAAAAGTGATTAAAAATTTAGAAGTTAATCTTCTCTGTATTTATGAGATCTTGGTACTTTGGTGATGGTTTATATTACGAAAAATAAAAAAAGCTATTCAAAATGAAGAATTTAAACCTTCTTTTCTTTTTCTGCTTACCTGTACTTCTGTCCTTTTGAGAATCTGTCCTTATGAGAATAAAGGGCTCTTTATACTTTTGAGTCCTTTTTTTCTAGTCCTTTTTATAGGAACATTTTAAAACCACTTTTATACTTTTTAGTTCGTTTTAAGGTCAAACCGCACTACAGCGGAGCGGCGCGGCGCGGCGCGGCGCTGCCAAATATTATTTCTATTGATCGCAATGATGCAAACCGCACTATAGCGGAGAGGCGCGGCGCGGCGCGGCGCGTACCGGCGCGGCGCTGCAGACTTGGGTGCGAAAGAATATTTTGTCGCGCCGCGCCGCGCCGCGCCGCTCCGCTGCCGCTAGTGCGGTATAGCTCGCGGCGCGGCGCGGCCAAATATTCTTAATAATCGAGCTTAGTCTACAGAGGTTCTTTGGAAATATATATTTCTACTGATATTTCAGTGTACTAATTTTGATCATTTTACAAAGTGGTATTTTACGTGATCATTTCATAGATCATCATAATCATAACTCATCATAAATAAATAAAAAAATATATTTAAGGAAGTGTTGCTAAATCGTTCCTTGAAACTTCCTTCTAGGGGACGCGTGACCGAGCGTTCCCTTTTCGTTCGTGCGTCCAACTTCAATGAAATCTTGCCACGTTTGGCATTTTGCGCCGCGCCGCGCCTATCCGCTGCCGCGATAGTGCGTTTAGGAGTGGCCGCGCCGCTCCGCTGCAGTGCTGCGCCGCGCAGCGCCGCTCCGCTGTAGTGCGGTTTGACCTTTAGAAACGAGTTTTTTGTTTTTTTTTACCCCACTGTTGATTTACCCAAAAAATTTAAAGAATTTGGCGAATTTCACAATCTTTATAATGAGTAGGTACACGTACATATACAGAAACATTCGATTATATACTCAAAAGCTCGAAATTTCAATGATAAACTGCTTAATTTCCATATTTACGCGCGGCATAAACAAAACCGTTTGAATTTGACGCTCGGTGCAACAGCTGCCGCCGCGCGCGCCGCTCACCGCCGCCCGGGATTGTGGCCGCTTCAATACGCGCCATTTGTTTCGTCGCCCCTCTCACCGCCGCCGCGCGCCGCTCGACTCGCGCCGCCCCGCAATCGTCACCGCTCGCCGCTGCCGCGGTAAGCGTGGCATACCTCGTACACGTTTCTACATTTGTTTTTGCAGCTAGCCGCTCGCCGCCCCGCAATCGTCGCCTCTCGCCGCCGCCGCCGTTTTCGTGGCCAGGGGGTAAGAAAGGATTTTTGGAAATTCGACCCCTAAAGGGGTGAAATGGGGGTTCAAAGTTAGTATGGAAAAAAAATATTAAATAGACATTTCGACTTGAAACTTCGTAGGAGTACTTCTAAAGACAAATAAGTAAACACGTATTTCGTGGTTTTCCGAAAATCAACCCTTTAGGTGGTAAATGGGGCAAAAAAAGCCCAAATTGACTGAAAAACCATTGGACCTAGAGACTTGAAATTTTGCACACAGATACTTATACAGTGTAGGTATCCACTAATTAAGGATTTTTGAAAATTCCATCCCTAGGGGATGAAATAAGGGATGAAAGTTTGTATGAAAGTCCCTCAGTTTTGAAGCTAAGATCTCCAAATTTTGTTTTTAGGCTGACGATTGAAAATTAATAAATACGTTTCTCAGCGTTTTTCAATATTCTACCCCCGAAGGGGTGAAAAGGAGGATGAAGTTGTGGATCGAAGAAAATTCTTCATTTTCGAAGTAAAAATCGCTAAATTTATAATTTAGGATTATGGATGGAAATCTAACGCAACGTATATTGTTTTTGTTAGTATTTCAACCACTATGGGGATGAAATGGGGATGAAAAGGGGGTAAAAAACCTAAAAATAGATATGGATGTCGTTATCGAGGTTGACGATTGCAAAAATGATATTTTGAAGTCCAACACGGTGGACATGATTTAACCCCTAATGGGGTGAAAATGGGGTTCAAATTTTGTATGGAAAAATAATATAAAATAGACATTACAACTTTAAACTTCGTAGGAGCACGTCTAAAAATAAATAGGCAAATATATATTTTGTTATTTTGAAAATCAACCCCTAAATGGGGTAAATAAACATAAAAATCGATATAGATGTCGTTATTGGGGTTTTCTGGGATGACGATTGCAAAAAATACATTTATTTTTAAGTCCAACACGGTGGACATGATTTAACCCCTAAAGGGGTGAAAATGGGGTTCAAATTTTGTATGGAAATAAAATATCAAATAGACATTAGGTACAATACAACTTTAAACTTCGTAGGAGCACGTCTAAAAATAAATGGGGAATATTTAAATGCACTTTAAAAATAATGTAACACACTTTAAAATGTTTAGCTTCAAAATTTATTGAATGAACTATAAAAATAATGGTTTCCACTATAAATATGCTAAGCTTTAAAATTAATACTTTGCACTATACAATTTAATTGATTAGCTTTAAAATTAATAGTTTGCACCTTACAAATTAATTTTATAACTTTAGCACTGATAAACTACGACTAGGTGCGACGACGAGCGGGCGGCGCAGCGAGAGAGGAGCCCAGAGGCCGTATGCTGTAGTGACATCTCTTTCTCGTCGTATAACAAATAAAAGAGATAGATTGATAGCCAGTCAGAAAACTGCCTGGAAATAAGAGGTCATAATACGGCCCCAGGAGGAGGTTAGGTTCCATTGTGATGTGACCAACAACGCCAGAACCGACCTGATGGCGTATAATTATGCATTAGGCCACAAGTTGTTTTCATCTTTCCATCTCATTTTAACAGTGGTCAGATGGTGGTCAGTCTGAGTTGGGACCAATGGTTGCGACACAGTTAAAGTGCAACCATTATTTTTGTAGTGATAATATTAAATTATAGATCTATTATTATTTTAAAGTGCAAACCATTATTTTTGTAGTGATAATATTAAATTATAGGTCTATTATTATTTTAAAGTGCTGATATACAATTTTGTAGCTGTTTTCATCAAATTTAAAGTGCTTTTAAATACATCCCAAAATAAATAGGCAAACATATATTTCGTGATTTTGAAAATCTGAATCTATGAGTAAACATAAAAAGCGATAGGCGGCCATTCATTACACACGTCAATCTGGTGTGATCTGATCAAAACCGCAGATTGATGGAATTTGATGCGGTTGGTTTGCGGTTGGTTGGCCACAAGTTGTTTTCATCTTTCCATCTCATTTTAACAGTGGTCAGATGGTGGTCAGTCTGAGTTGGGACCAATGGTTGCGACACAGTTAAAGTGCAACCATTATTTTTGTAGTGATAATATTAAATTATAGATCTATTATTATTTTAAAGTGCAAACCATTATTTTTGTAGTGATAATATTAAATTATAGGTCTATTATTATTTTTAAGTGCTGATATACAATTTTGTAGCTGTTTTCATCAAATTTAAAGTGCTTTTAAATACATCCCAAAATAAATAGGCAAACATATATTTCGTGATTTTGAAAATCTGAATCTATGAGTAAACATAAAAAGCGATAGGCGGCCATTCATTACACACGTCAATCTGGTGTGATCTGATCAAAACCGCAGATTGATGGAATTTGATTGCGTTTAACGTCGCAACGTTACACGGTAAATCCAGCGAGATCTGGATCGCAGTAGATCTTGGTAGATTGACAATCTACCACGATCCACGGTGGGCTTTGGCAGGGTTGCCAACTTTTTGCATTAATTTTCGCGTGATATCGATCGATGACCTGAGTGGTAGTTAGTATTCAACATGCCAGTCTACCGCGCAAGAGATCCTGGGTTCGATTCCCGGACGTAATTGAAATGATGAATTTTAATTTCTGTGAAGGTCTGCGTATAATAAGTACCTATCTATTTCGAAAAGTAAGTAAGTACCTAGTAAAATCTGTTGTCTAGCACCCATTTTATGCCTTGATTAGTTAGGGTTAGATGAATATCGATATTTAATTTTACACGCACAGGTGTGTAAAATTTCATCAAAATCAGTTCAGCCTTCTGAAGCTGAACTGATTTGGATGAAATTTGGCACTCAGTTCATAGCTTGGTAATATCGTATTATAAATTTTAATACGATTTTTTATAAATTTTAATACGATATTACCAAGCTATGAACTGAGTGCCAAATTTCATCCAAATCAGTTCAGCTTCAGAAGGCTGAACTGATTTTGATGAAATTTTACAAACATCATATATAGTTTATAGCCTGGTATAGTATAAATATCGAGGTAAAATAGTATTTTTCAAAACATTGCAAAAAATATAGTAGGTAGGTTTATGGGAAATTTATGAAAAAATATAGTCCTCATTTATTTTTAACTAGCTTCCTTTAAAAATTAACATTAGGGTACATACATAGGGTAGGTACTTCCTAGGGTACCAAACTAACTGTGTGCCAAATTTTATCATCTTTTACTGCAATCCAATATTTTTAACCGACTTAAAAAAGGAGGAGGTTCTCTTTTCATCTGTATATTTTTTAAGGGATTCTTCAAATGCCCACGCGCATGTAGTCACGGCCGGAAAGAAAGTTAAAATAAATATGGGTTTTATTTTTTATAAATTTCCCAAATGTACTACAAATTAGTTTCAATGTTTAAAATAATTAAAATACCTAGGGTACCTTTGATCGAGATAAAAAATATAAGTTTTAATCCAGACTATAAACTGTTTGCCAAATTTCATCCAAATCAGTTCAGCTTTCATAAAAAACAAATATACAGACGAAGAGAGAACCTCCTCTTTTTTTGAAGTCGGTTAAAAACATCGGATCGCAGTAGATTGTGCTAGATTGTCAGTCTACCATGGTAGATTGACAATCTACTATGGGAGATTGTCAGTCTACCATGGTAGATTGACAATCTACCATGGTAGACTGACAATCTAGCACAATCTAATGCGATCCGATGTTTTTAACCGACTTCAAAAAAAGAGGAGGTTGTTTTTCTGTTCGTCTGTATGTTTTTTTTTTGGGTATTTTTCAAATGTCCATCCGGATGTAGTCGCGGGCGGAAGCTAGTTAAAAATAAATATGGGCTATATTTTTATAAATTTCCCAAAAGTACTACAAATTATTTTAAATGTTTAAAGAAATAAAAATGCCTAGGGTACCTTTGACCGAGATCAAAAATATCATAAGTTTTAATCCAGACTATAAACTGTTTGCAAAATTTCATCCAAATCAAAGCAGCCTTCATAAAAAACAAATATACATACGAACAGAGAACCTCCTCCTTTTTTGAAGTCGGTTAAAAATATCGCATCGCAGCAGATTGTGCTAGATTGTTTTTTAATGATTTTTCGAATGTCCACCCACGCGGATGTAGTCGCGGGCGGAAGCTAGTTAAAAATAAATGTGTACTACATTTTTATAAATATCCCAAAAGTAAGTACTATAATGTTTAAATGTTTTGAAAATAATACTTATACCTCGAAAAAAAGGTGCCAACCCTAAGCCAGACCAAGCCAGATTGACGTAGATTGACAATCCAGCACAATCTGATCACGCCAGATCGCGCCAGACCGCGCCAGATTGAAACAGATCGCGAACAACGTTACACAATCAATCTCTGTCAATCTTTGTCAGTCTGGCGCGGTCTGGCGTGATCAGATTGTGTGTGTAATGGGTGCCATATGGATGTCGTTCTTGAGGTTTTATGGGATGGTGATTGCGAAAATGAGATTTATTTTGAAGTCTAACGCGGTGGACATGAAACATCATGAACCTGGACCTGGACATGCACATCCAGCGGACGGGGACGGGAACGGGGACGAGGACAGAAACGGGGGCGGGAACGGGAACGGAATGGGAACGGAACGCGAACGGGACGCGAACGGGACGGGAAAGGGACGGGAAATAGACGGGAACGGGACGGGAACGGAAAGGGAACGGAACGGGATCGGAACGGGAACGGAACGGGAACGGGACGGGAATGGAAACGGAATGGGAACGGGCACAGGAACGGGCACGGGCACGGGAACGGAACGGGAATGGGACAGGCATGGGACGGGAACTAGACGGGAACGGAAAGGGAACGGAACGGGAACCGAAAGCGAACGGAATAGGAATGGGACGAGAAAGGGACGGGAACTAGACGGGATCGGGATGGGAACTAGACGGGAACGGAACGGAAAGGGAGCGGAACGGGAACGGAATGGCAACGGAACGGGAAGCCTCATAAGAGGCCCGCCACACGCGGCAAAGGTCTTGCCTCGCGACGCAGCGCGCTTGATGGGGACCCGCCTAATCACGTAAAAATGGCTGGACGGATCCTGGTTGTTTCAGGTTCCCTGAGGATTTTCTCTTATATCCGGACGCGGACGAAGTCGCGGGCAGAAGCTAGTCTTGTATATGTATGTAATATTTTTTATAATATATTTGCTCGTAAAGGGTCTCTTATTACGTCAATTTCAATATCGTATTGTATCTCATTACGAACTTGTGCGGTAATGTAAAGTAAAACGCACGGTTTATCAAGATGCGTCGTCTTAAACGAACGGTACTTTTTTAAATCTTAGCAAAGAGTTTTTATATCAGAATCTTTTCTGATGCGTCATGTGCGATTGACCTCTTGGTCAACATTTTATGAATAAAATTTACTTTATATAATCTATTTTTTTTTATTTTTGAATATGGGTATCAAATGAAAGGCCTTGATGAGCACATTCCAAAATGATATAATTTGTCACCAAAATTTAAAAAAAAAATTGTTTTTTTTCAATTTTTGATTTTTGATTTTATTGTTGTTTGATTTCCTCACAATCGAAGTGAAAGGCAGAAAAATCGACCGATAGAAACTTACAAGTGTATCAAAATTTCATCATTATAGAAAACAAGCAAAAATGCAAAGTCCGAGTTTTATTTATTTCCTCGCAAATATGTTATAAAACGTCGTATGACATACGTGCGCTTTGATAATTACAGCCTCTGCTTTCTTGTAGCCCTCGCCTACGGCTCGGGCTAGCAATATCGCCTCAGCTGTAATTTTCAACTTACCGCACTTATATCATAATGTACTATTATTACCTCATTTCTTTCAAACGGCTGAACGGATTTCTATGATTATATCGTTAGATTTGTCTTGTCAGCCCAAGTGTTCTTAGGAAGGTGGCGTTTTGAAAAATCAACATGGCGGCTGTACGGTGCTATTATAGGTAGTGGATTTTTTTTTAGAATACTGCAATATGGGTATCAAATTAAAGGGCTTATTATAAAGATTTCAATAAGGTAGGTATATCATGACTATAATATATATTAACTAAAAAGATACCAATAAAAAAAAACCCGCTTGCATAAAAAGACAAGTCAACTGAAAAGATGGAAACAAGATTACATTTTAAAGGTAACCTAATAACATGCAGTCGGAGGCATATAATTCATAATGTCACTTTCTTTATGCATGCCACCGACTGTGTGTTATTATGTTGCCTTTAAAATGTAATCTTGTTTCCATCTTTTCAGTTGACTTGTATTTTTATGCAGGCGGGTTTTTTATTTTTTTTATTTATATCTTTTTAGTTATTATATAATTAATTACGGTCATGATATACTTACCTTTTTGAAATCCTTAAAATAAGCACTATAATTGGCGATATCGACTTTCTCATTAAAATTTTTTTAATGACAAAGTCGATATCGCCAAATTGTAATTAATACCTACCAGCGATGCGGTGTAATTGAAGACGTTTGCTGGTGGAGTGTGCCCTAAAGTGTGTGAGTATGAGACGAAGAGGCGATAGCATGATAAAAATTAAATGCGAGAAATGTAATAATTTTTTTGAATTTTCCATGACATTCTGTCCTCTCAGAGAACAGAATGTCATGGAAAATCCTCTCCAATGAGTGATGAGATGAAGAATTCTGTACGTTTTTACTAATAGTGTGGCAAGTAGAGTAAAAGGATAGGTAATAATAGGTCAAGATGGGGCTAACATGACCTAACGTTTTAAAAGCCCCCAAACAATAAAAGAATATCAATCATCTCTAGTTTATTTTTCGTGTCCATGTGAGCAGCTCCCGATGAGTTCCCCGGAACTGGTAGTCATCCCGATGACTACCAGTTCAGTGCCGAAGCCAGGGGCTGGATCAAAACCCACCGAGTGCCTGCAACGTGGGTGGAGGCCAAGCTCAAGTGCTACTTTGAAGGTAAACGATTATTTAAAAAAACTTACGGCCACGTGTTTCTCAGTTTATAAATAAATAAGGACATGCTCAAATCCTAAAACCCTCTCCGAGTAATTAAGTAATTGCAAATTCAATTTCTTGAGGTTTTAGTTAGCGTTACAAATGAAAGATTGCCATATGGCTGATCCAACCGATTATTGTACAAGATGCACTGAAAAAAAAGAATGATTGATTTTACTAAATTCCTCGTAAATTTTATCAAATCCGCGGGTTAATATAGGTCCTACACACTAAATTGTTGATTTTACCAAATAAAATTGGTTGATTATTTAACCCATACGTTTAGTAAATTTAATAGTATAATTTCGTATATTCAACTAATCAAGTCATGTATATTTTACGTCGATTACTTTCGATCTTTTACGATGAGATTTGATAAATATCACTAAACATGTTTTGTAAAATATGTAAAATGAATATTGCTACATTTACTAATTTCATTTAGTAAATTCAACTGATTCAGTCCTGTATATTTTACACCGATTACTTTCGATATTTTACGATGAGATTTGATAAATGTCACTAAACTAGTTATGTAAAATATGTGAAATTAATTTTGCTACATTTACTCATTTCATTTTGTATATTTGACTAAAAAGTCTTGTATATTTTACGTCGACTAATTTCGAGGTTTTACGATGAGATTTGATAAATGACACTAAACTTGTTATGTAAAATATGTAAAATTAATTTTGCTACATTTACTAATTTCATTTGGTAAATTCAACTGATTCAGTCCTGTATATTTTACATCGATTACTTTCGATCTTTTACGATGAGATATTATGTCACTTTATTTGTTTCGGCTTTCTTCTTCTTTACTTCTTCTTTCTTCTTATTTTTTCTTTGCTACTTTACTTACTTTCTTTTATATTCCCCCTGCCCCAATTTTTGAGTCACTTTGTTATTCTTTTGTTTGTTCCTTAATAACCATTTTCTGCCCTTTTCATCTTTACTATTATTTTTTAACTATACTAGCATTTTCTATTTATTGACATTCTAAATATGTATATTTGAATACAAACCAAACATTTTTGATATCAGAAAAACCATCAATGACTGAGGTTCGAACCGCGGCCTCTTGAGCATTTAGCGAGCAGTCACACCATTACACCACGGCAACTTAAATGTCAGCGGCTAAAATGGTCATTGCTTGATGCTCCACGTTTCATCTATGACATTTGACATCCCAAATGTCCTTGCTTGTTATGTACCTTGCACAATATGTACCTATATTATGCAAGTCATATTAACGTAGCACAAAAATAAATAGAAAGAGAAAAAATAGTAGTGTACTTGTACAGCCGTGTCTTATAAATCTTACTAGAAGCAAAATATCACTTAGGATTTAATAACCAGCGTCTCCAAAATGTAAATTGTTTTTTTTTATACCTACCATGACATGAAATAAGAATCGAAATCGAATTTAGAACACGAACCTTATGAACATTAAACACGTAATACGAAACGTAAAACGAAACAAAACACGAACCTGAAGTATAATCGAACTTAAAATTGGAATACAAAATCGGATTGGATCGTACCGGTTTTTTTTTCTTTTTCGACACTATGAAGAACCTATTTAATTTGTATTAGCAAATAAAAGTTTGAAAGTTTTAGTATTTTATACTAAATAATATACGAAAAGAAACCACAACCCGCACCAGGTCAACGGGAATCGAACCCGCGACCTCCGGACATCCGGTTCAACGCTCCAACCACTGAACTATCGAATCACTGAGACATCAACTTTTTTTTTATTTGTATAAAATAAATTGATTGATAATGACTAATACACAAATATAAAGTTAAGATCGTTCGTCCACACAGTAAAATTCTCAAGTGCTAAGCCAATCCGCATAATGAACCACAAGTCATCACAACTTATCTCTTGATTGAGTTAAGTCTGTACTAGATTTTGAAGAGAGAGAGAGAAAAGCAAAATCCGCGAGAGGGCGCTATTGTCCAACTTGAACTTCATTACTATAGTACTATTATGTATTCTGTGAGTCTGTGACTATAGTAGTTTAAAAGCATTTACTAGGTAACTAAACAAAGAAGTACATTCTTGGGCAGTTTTTCAACAAGTTAGTTGAATGCCCCCCTAGAGATACAGTCAACGGCACGCTGAGCACGATGATATTCAATCAATTTTATGCTCAAATGCAAGCCATCAAGGTTCAAAATAAGTTAGTTTTTTTATAACCTCATGCGTTGCCGACTGTACATAAAGTCACATCAAAGGGTAAGCAAGACAATTTAAGTAGAGTAGCAAGCGTCACCTATCGGAAATTTGGAAAACTGTGTTGCTAAATTTGTTGATTTTATTGACAAGCTTGTGTAAAATGTACATATCTCTAATGTCAATTATATTAAATATATCTCATAATTTGTGTTAGGTAAAATCAATCCTCTAATTTGGTAATTTTTTCGAACAACTTTAGTAGAGTTGCAAGCGTCACCTATCGGAAATTTGGAGAACTGTGTTGCTAAACTCGTACTGTTGTTTAAACAAAAGTTTTTTGTTGATTTTATTGACAAGCTTGTGTAAAATGTACATATTTCTAATGTCAATTATATTAAATATATCTCATAATTTGTGTTAAGTAAAATCAATCCTCTAATTTGGTAGTTTTTACGAACAACTTTAGTAGAGTAGCAAGCGTCACCTATCGGAAATTTGGAGAACTGTGTTACTAAACTTGTACTGTTGTTTAAACAAAAGTTCTTTGTTGATTTTATTGACAAGCTTGTGTAAAATATACATATTTTTAATGTCAATTATATTAAATATATCTCATAATTTGTGTTAAGTAAAATCAATCTTCTAATTTGGTAGTTTTTACGAACAACTTTAGTAGCGTAGTTAGCGTCACCTATCGGAAATTTGGAGAACTGTGTTGCTAAACTTGTACTGTTGTTTAAACAAAAGTTCTTGTTGATTTTATTGACACGCTTGTGTAAAATATACATAATTCTAATGTCAATTATATTAAATATATCTCATAATTTGTGTTGAGTAAAATCAATCTTCTAATTTGGTAGTTTTTACGAACAACTTTAGTAGAGTAGCAAGCGTCACCTATCGGAAATTCGGAGAACTGTGTTGCTAAACTCGTACTGTTGTTTAAACAAAAGTTGTTTGTTGATTTTATTGACAAACTTGTGTAAAATGTACATATTTCTAATGTCAATTATACTAAATATATATCATAATTTGTGTTAAGTTAAATCAATCTTCTAATTTGGTAGTTTTTACGAAGAACTTTAGTAGCGTTACCTGTTGAATATTTGGAGAAGTATGTTACAAACTTTCTTTAGTGTATTGAAATAATTGTTTGGTTAATTTTACTATACTAAGAATAGTTTTAGTCAATCTGTTTTGTTATGTAAAATCAACAAAGTATATATTGTTAAATTCACCCTTGTTATAGTAAAATAAACTATGAAATGGGTTGACTATGGCAGTTCACTAGGCAACCTACGCTACTTTAGTACATTCAACAATTCTTTTTTTTCAGTGTGATGAATGCAGACAGTGTACGCGGTCAAACCTAAATAGGTTTTTGTGACACTGCTTTAAGAAATGTAATAATGTATTAATATTGTTGTAATTAAATAAATAAATAACCAATTTCTGTTCAGATATTGTGCTTATTTAGCTGTAAGATCTTTTATGAATCGACGAACTTCGAGGTCGAGTGGCTTGTACACTGGTTTTCCCTTTTCTCCAGCTTTTTCTTCCCTGGTTCGATTCCCCGCTGGCCAGGGGAAACCATAACAATCCTTACAATCCTTCAATTTGATGGTTATTTACGTTATTAGAATAAACTATATCGGAATTTACACCATGTAGGTACCTGTTTATATTTGAGGCTCCGGATATTTCGGCGCGTTACATGCGCCATGATCACGGAAGAACTTCCGTCCTTCAGTTACTTAATTTGGAATTTGAGCTATGTACGAGTAGGTATACCTATATTGTCCAATGTACCTAGTCCAATATGAATTTAATGGTTCTGCACAGGTGCGGTGCTGATGTCACCGATCAACCACAAGCTGTATGGTGTGATGAGGACTTTGATGCTGTCGCACAGTCACCTCTCCTTTATAGGGGTGCAGTCGCTCACCGCCACTGGGGACTACCTCTCAGTCGAAGGTAGGATACTCATCAGGAAATCCAATAATATAAATGATTAAGACGCTTTAGTGACCGAAAGTGGCGCTGAATTTTATTTAATATGTAATTCTAATACACAATTTTAACAAAACTTCTAGTGGAATTTTTAGGGCACATCGTCTAATATTTTTAGACGGTATCATTACATACCTCGTATCATTGTTAGAAATCGATAGCAAAACTGCTAAAAGTGGTAGTTCACATTTGCTGTACCTATATCTACGAATGACTACGAGGGAATGTAGTGATACCGTCTAAAAATACTACATTATGGGCCCTAAAAATTGCACGAGAAGTAAGCTTTGAGGGTGCCACTCTCGGTCAGGCCTTAAAGTAACACGAAAATTGAGTGTGCCATTTGAATTTTATATGTTACTGAGTAAAGCCATCCTATAGCAAGGGCTGTTAAAGTCTTTGACACTGATGGTTTGAAGCTTAACAAGACAACACAGATGAGGTAAATGCGAATGTAAAGACTTTAATTGCAGGAGTCAATCTATCCAAAATGCCAATCCAATGGGCGACGGGAGAGCCTAACAAGCAAAAGGATGAACGGTGCCTGGGCATCCTGACAGACGGGACCGTGGCCGACGTGACCTGCCAGGATCCGCGCCCCTACATGTGCTACAAGGAGTGGACTGGCAATGAGACCATCAACGAATGCGGCACCTTTCACAAAGGTGAGAGTACGTTCCAATGCGCCTGCCCCCCTACTCCAATGGCCAAGATTCTATGCGTTTGAACGTTACGCTTTAATAAAGCTTAGACAATCACATCACAATCACACCGCAAAGTTATCGAAATCACTGACTTTGATGTTATTGTATGGAATAGACTTAGCTTACGGCACAAAATTTTATAATTTACTGCTTATTTTAAAGCTTTTATAGTAAGAGTAGTCGATACGCCCCGACTCCTGACGATTTTTTTTCTATTAAGTGGTGCGGTACTAGATTATCAAAAGACTATTGATAGTAAATACAAAAACATTGTCGTCACTTCGCCGGTCAAACCTAACCTAACCTACAGACTATTATTTGCAAGTATTTTGGTTGTATCAAGTTGCGTGGAGATAATCTTCCTACGTTTTTTTAGGGTTTTATTGAAAAGATTTGCGAGGTTTTCACTGAACTAATATTTTTCCAGGCTATGAGCTGGATCCTGTGTCGAACAGCTGCTACAAATACCACAGCGACTGCGTGTTGTGGAACCGCGCCCACATGGTTTGCGCGGCCGAGGGCGGTCATCTGGTCATACTGAATAGCGCCCGCGAGGCGCAACTCATGAATAAATGGTACACATGAACACAGCTGCTAGAATAGAATACATTTATTTGCCACAAACATTAAAATTTGATATCTTAGTTTATAATAGTTTTACATATTTGACGGGGCGTCTGCGTGGTGTTGCACCGCTGACCGCTCTGAATAGGAATGGTAAAGAAACAGGAAAAGCTGTCAGCAGCAATTAAGTACTTTGGCGTTCTGCCATATTCAGACTCGGTCTCGAATAGTGGTTTAGGACAAATAATGGCAAGAAATTGGCTAAAAGTATTGTATCTGTGTTAGTTGGCTCTGATTTTCGATGTATGTCGATTCCATTCAAAAAGTTATCAGCAATGTTGACCACCAATACGGTGTTTTTCAGGTATTGCGTTACTTCAGAACGTTTATTACTTGTTGTAATAATAATTATTTATTTGTTAAGACATGGTAAAAATACAAGTTACAAATTAAATAGTAGTACAGCATGACTTGTCGAGATTGTCGACGTGCAAATATTTATCATTCATATAATAAAGTTATTTAATAATGTCAAACATTCAAAATTATGATTACAAAAATGTCAACAAAAAATCATTATGCATACAAAAGTTAAATGTCAATACAATGCAATCTCAAAAATTAAATGTCAAATAAAGATAAATATTATTATGAAAACAATTTTACTATAACCTGCTCAGGGATGTCAATAATTTACAAATAATTATTTAAATCAATTAAGGGCCGATTTTTCAATCCTCGGATAAAGGGACCAATAGTTAACTAAAGAATAAAGTTATTAGTCTCTTTATTCATCTGTTAAGTGATTGTCAATATTTCAAGCAATATTTATTCTATGAATAACTAACTGACCGAATATCTCATCTGTGGTAACGCTAACTTCACGAAGTTGAAACAAATATAGATAATGAACCAATGTTAGAAGGACAAACTATTTCTTTGATTTTGGACATCTGGCAATCAGTCAAACAAAAGAAGGGTCCCCGGTCCACCGTCATTCAACAATATGAGGTTGTTTAGATGTGCTGTAGACGCAGTGGTGTGGTGTTTTTAATTGTGATTTTCGATTCAAACTAAGTATGTAATTAATTACTTACTATGGAAACCAAAAAAGTTTTCTGCGATATTCAATCTAGGATTCAAATGATTGTGAGTTTAGCCTCGTACTATTATTTATTCTGTGGTTAAGTTCCTGAGAGGTACATACCTCTCAGGAACTTAACTACTTATTATTTTATTATTTGCTTGTAGGGACATCCCTACAAGCAAATAATAAAATAATAGATGTAAAAAGAGAAATTCTTTGTTTGTTTAGTTTCTATCAAAAAATGTGCAGGGAAGAATATTAAAACTTCCCTCAACTCGGGTAGAATTTCATCAATTCTTTCTTTTTTATTACTTTGATTCATATAACTCATTTACTATTACTTCTTCCTCGATTGCCATCTCGTCAACCGTTTTGAAAATATCAACTTTACAACAAAAAGCACAAAAACTAACCTCAAACTTACTGTTTATCTGTAGAATAAGGCGTTATCTGGCCCTCAAAGTGTCAGATAGAATTATTCCTCAGATAAGAGAGTTATTCGTCAAATAAGGCCTATTTGACGATTGAACAACAGATGTTTTTGCTATCTGTTGAATAAACCCTATCTGTCTGTTTATCTGAGGATTGAAAAATCGGCCCTAAGTAGTCAATTTATCTTCTAAGAACTCCTTAACAGAATAATATGTTTTATCTAGTAAAAAATTAAATAGACTTGTTTTAAATTTATTAAACGGCAATTGAGTCATTTTGTTGGGTAATTTATTATAAATGGTAATTGCCATACAATACGCATTTTTAGAATATAGTCTAAGCCTTTTATTAGGTGTTAGCAACTTATTTCCTTGTCTACCTCTGTATTGTGAATGCCAATTAGTGGTAAATAAGTTGTCATATTTTTTTACAAATAGACTTATTTCAAAAATGTAAAGACAGGGTAAGGATAATATTTGTAATGTTTTAAATAAGGGCTTACAACTATCTAAATAATCTGCACCACATATACATCTTACACATTTCTTTGAATTTTGAAAGCTCTCTGCACATCAACAGAGTTGCCCTAAAGTATGAGCCCATACCGTAGCATACTTGAAACATATCCATGGTATGCTAGGAGGGCTGCTTCTCTAGAGGCTACTTGTCTAATCCTGTTTAAGACGTATACATACCTATCAATTTTCTTAACTAGCATTTCTATGTGAGCTTACCAATTGCAATTTTCATCAATATGCACTCCTTAAAAATTTTGTATTATTGACATTGTCTATTTTATTACCATTATAATGAATGTCATGATTTATATCTAATGTGTATTTTGTTTTATTTAAATTAATATGCAAATTATTGCACTCCAGCCATTTTATAATATTACCTAAGTTTATGTTGGCTACATCCGCCAATTCTTGTTTATTTTTAGATTTTATAATAATTGTTGTATCGTCCGCAAACAAGATACACTTCTGGTCTATTACATTCGGAAGGTCGTTAATGTAAAGTAAAAATAACAAAGGCCCCCCCAACACACTACCTTGCGGGACACCGCATCGATTAAAACAATAATCCGAAGAATGATTTTCTCTCACATTGCCTGAAAAAGTTGTTATCTGTACACACTGGTTCCTGTCGGTCAAATAACTTTCTATCCATGAAAAAGCGTTCCCTCTGATGCCATATTTTTCAAGCATGTCTAGCAACAGTTTATGACAGACAAAATCAAAAGCCTTGCTCATGTCTAGCAATATCGCTAATGTATGCATACTATCATTGAGGCTTTGTGTTATTTCTTTAATTAAATGAAAACAAGCTAAAGTTGTAGAACTATTCTTTCTAAAACCAAATTGTTAATTTTTAAGTATTTTTTCATTAGTGATGAATGTGTAAAGTTTCTCGTACATTACTTTTTCAACTATTTTTGAATATATTATTAACATAGCAACAGGTCTATAGTTACCTAATTCATCACAAGATCCGCTTTTGTACAGACGTTTTACGATGGATAATTTAAGGCCCGAAGGAAATATACCCTGTTCGAGAGATTTGTTTATTATGTGTGTCAACGAACGGACAAAGTACTTAGCATTTTTTTTTATGATTTCAGTATTGATATCATCGTATCCAGTAGCTTTTGTATTTTTTAATGACATTATAATTTTATGCACATCATTTTCATTTATTGGTGTCAAATATATAGTATTATGATGAATCGAAATATTACGCAATGATTCATTATTATGTCTGTTAATGTCAAAATATGTATTAGTAAGATTTATAAAATATTTATTAAATTCATTACAAATGTCAATCGGTTTGTCAATATAATTGTCATTTATTTTTATTCTATTTATGTCATTTCGTGAATCATTATTTTGTGCACAATTTTTTATTATACTCCATGATGCTTTGCACACATTTTTTGATTTGGATATGTAGTGTGAATTTGTATTTTTGTAGATACTTATAACGAGGCAAATTTAGTTCTTCTATTATGTATCAGGTACTGGAACAGGCCAATGAACTGCAACGAGAAGAAGTATCCCAACGGGAGGTTCGCGTACCACGCAGGCTTCCATAACATCGACTTAGAGCGAGCGTACTGGTTTACACTAGACGGTAAATATTGGATTTATTCATTTTCAATAAAAGATGAAGAACAATACACTGACTTATCCACACACCGACAAAAAAATCCTACTTTTCATACAAAACTCGATCATCTGTTCGGATTCGGATATTTGAATTGAAGGTTGATTTTTTTTGTCTGTTTGCGGAAAAGTCGTAGAACAAATGTTGTTTTTTATTATGTTAGGAATCTACTCCTGCGAGGTTGTTGGTGTTTTACAAATAACTCTGTTTGAGATAGACTCAGGCCCCCTTTTCTTAACGCAAACTTTTTTTCGATCTATTGAACACTTTACAGGGAAACGTATTGAAGACTCCGGTTATGCTGTGTGGGCTCCGGACGAGCCTAACAACAACGACGAGAAATGTGGCGGTGTCATATGGGCTAACGGCTACCTGATTGATGTCTTCTGTAGCCGAGAAAACTTGCCCTTCATCTGCGAGATCACCAACCCCAAAACACGATTTAACGCAATTTGAATAAAATAATACCCCTCTTACAATGATGATAAATTGAATTTTATTTACCTTTATAATTTACTAAATTCGGAGCCTGGACTAATAAGCGAAAGTTTTGGTTTATAAAAAAAACAACAAGGTTTAATTTCTTCTTTAGGTACCTAATATACCGCGCGTGCCCTTGGACGAATCAATCTATCGTGCCATAGTACCGTGCAACAAGGCGATCTAAATTATTGTGTAGTTAATTGCTATCCAAATGCAATGCTATCCAATCATCATCCTCCTACCCTTATCCCAATTTATTTGGGGTCGGTGCATTGTGTCCTTTTCTTCCATTCCTTACTGTCACTCGTCATTTCCTCATCCACTCCCTTCACATTCATATCATTCCGCACACAATCCATCCATCTTTTCTGCGGTCTTCCTCTTACTTTCCAGCCCTCAACATCCATATCTCTCTACTCTTCTAGTAACATGCCTTTCATCCCTTCTCATAACATGCCCAAACCAAGCCAGACGATTCCCTTGATGCAATGCTAAAATATAAAAGTTAATTTTATGTCATGTCATTGTATCAACTTCTTCCACTTTATCATTAATGATGTAGTAATTAGCACTAATTAAATTGGAATTGCATGTTTATAAATATGATAAACACTTTTTTCAAAACCATTCCACGAGTCTTTTTAGGTCACTTTGTAGAAGACTGGTCTGGTATCATCATAAGACTTAACTACTCTCAGAAACTTCAAGTCATCTGCGGACATGTAGACTTGAGAAAAGCGAAAGCAATAAGGGATGTCGTTTGTAAAAAAAATGAATAAAATTGGTCCCAAATGAAAGCCTTGGAGAACACCAGAAAGATTTTTACGTGATGTGGATTGGAAACCATTGACAACCACAAAGAAAGATCTCCTATGCAAATACGAAGATATCCGCTTATATAGACTGCCTGAGATACCATAGCTACGTAGTTTCAATAATAATATTCTGTGCGAAACAATATCAAATGCTTTACTAAAGTCTGTGTATATCTCATGCCAGAGTCGATAGCCTTGATCAGTGTTTCAGTAAAGCTGACCAAGTTTGTGTTTGTAGATCTGGCTTGAACAAATCCATGCTGTTGATCAATTAAGTACAACTTTAGATGTTTCTGGAAGTGGGGACAAACAATTTGACTCAAGAATTTTGGCAAAACATGATCAAATCATAATAGGTCTGTAGTTGCGTACATTGTCATTGATTTCAGCTTTGTGGATTGGTACAACCTAACCTTTTTTCCATTTGAAAGGAAAAGTTACTGAAGTTAATGAGTTATTATAAATAATTTGTAGTGGGTATACCCACAAAGGAAATAATTACTACGTTTTAGGTATACCAACACAGACGCACATCCAGCGCACATCTTACAATGAGTATAGGCGGTATTGCATCTGCCCCTGCAGTTTTGTAACAGTCAATGTTACGCAACTTCTTTAGTTGGTAATAGTCACTGTCTACAAGTGTTGTGTAATCTGAATCGTTATTCCAGTCGCCTCCACTTTCTACATCAGGGAGATAAACAGATGAGAAGAAGTCAGAAAACATTTTCACAAACCTCAGACCCTCAGAACCCTTTTAAGACATGTTTGAATAAATCATCATATCAGCCACACGACACCCACTGCTGGGTATAGGCCTCACCTAAGGATCTCCACGACGATCGGTCCTGCACTGCCTGCATCCACTGGCTTTCCGCGATTTCCACCAGATCGTCGGTCCACCTTGTCGGGGGCCTACCCACGGAGCGTCGTCCGGTGCGCGGTCGCCATTCCAGAACCTTTCTGCCCCAACGGCTATCGGTTCTTCTCGCTATGTGTCCCGCCCATTGCCACTTCAGCTGAGCAATCCTTCGAGCGATGTCGGTTACTTTAGTTCTCCTGCGGATCTCTTCGTTTCTGATTTGATCACGTAGAGAAACGCCGAGCATGGCTCTATCCATTGCACGCTGAGTGACCTTGAGCCTCCTTATGAGACCCATAGTTAGCGGCCACGTTTCACTGCCGTAAGTCATCACTGGCAACACACACTGTTCATAGAATTTCGTCTTGAGACACTGAGGTAAGTCGGACGCGAAGATTTTTCGAAGCTTCCCGAATGCTGCCCACCCGAGTTGGATTCGACGAGAGATCTCTTTCTCGAAGTTGGACCTACCTAACTGGACTGCCTGTCCTAGGTATACGTAATGGTCAACAACTTCAAGTGTAGTGTTCCCAACATGAACTGGAGAGGGTACAACATGGGCATTTGACATAATTTTCGCCTTATCCATGTTCATCCTAAGACCCACTCTTTGAGAAGCACTACGGAGATCTTCGAGCATTGTGTTCAGGTCTTCCATGGTCTCAGCCATAAGGACTATATCATCGGCAAAACGAAGGTGTGTTAGGTACTGGCCATTAATGTTGTTGCGAGTCCTTTCCAGTCCAAGAGCTTAAAGATGTCCTCCAACGCAGCTGTGAACATTTTCGGAGAAATAACGTCTCCCTGTCTCACACCACGCTGCAGTTGGATAGGATTTGTGTTCTGGTTCTGTACTCGGATCGTCATGGTGGCATTTTGGTATAAGTACCTCAACACCTCGATATACCTATAGTCCACTAGGCACCTTTGGAGAGACTGCAGCACCGCCCAGGTTTCAATCGAATCAAAGGCTTTCTCATAGTCCACGAACGCCAAGCAAAGTGGCTCATTATACTCCTCAGTCTTCTGTATAACCTGCCGCAGCGTATGGATGTGGTCTATGGTGCTAAAGCCTTTTCGGAACCCGGCTTGTTCGGGAGGTTGGAAGTCGCCGAACTTGCGAGCGAGACGATCTGAAGGACTCTCGAAAACAACTTATAGACATGACTCAGAAGCGAGATGGGTCTATAGTTCTTTAAGAGGAACTTGTCACCCTTTTTAAAGAACAAGATCACCTCACTTATGTTCCATGTCTTTGGCGTTCTGCCCTGGACGATGACGGAATTAAAGAGCTTCTGGAGGACTTTGAGTATCGGCTTACCGCCCGCTCTCAGAAATTCTGTAGTGATTCCATCGTCACCCGCCGCCTTGTTGTTTTTCAGCTGTTTGAGAGCCATACTAATCTCGTACAGGCTGACGTCCGGGATATCTTCGGTATAGTGTCGGGTAAGCTTGGCTCTGGGGTCTTTAGCCTTGCTTTCAACAGGTGTCTGCGTGGAATATAACTGCCCATAGAAGCTCTCGATCTCCCTCAGAATTTCAGGCTTTGATGAAATGATGCGTCCGTCGTCAGTTTTCAGCTTCGTCATCTGGCTTTGCCCAATAGACAGATCTCTCGCGAACACTTTGGAGCCTTTATTCCGCTCGATGGCCTCTTTAATACGATTCGTATTAAATTGGCGAAGGTCGCTCGTCAAAGACTTAGATATCTGTCTATTAAGCTGCCGATAACGATTAGCATCTACTGAACTCTGGAGCCTCATTTCACGTCTCTGATCCATGAGTAGGAGTGTGTGGTCAGAGAGTTTGTTTATCTTGGGACGGCGGGTCTTAAAGAGCTTGGACCCTACCGCACGGACAGTATCCACCACTATGTTGTTTAGATCGTCCACATCTATGGTGTTCTCAAGGGCTTCGAAGCGGTTTTGGAGTTCGAGTTGAAAGCTCTCGGGGGCAATGGTCGAATTGTTGATTTTATCAGTCAAGATCTTTCCAGCTTTGGGTTGATATTCAATGTGCCACGTACCAATCGGTGATCGCTCCCCGTCTTAACAGCGTTGATCACAGTGACATCATTGAATATTTGCTTTTTCGTCGACATGATAACATCTATCTCATTTCTGACTTTACCGTCCGGACTGACCCAGGTCCACTTCCGGATTTCCGGCTTTCTGAAGAAAGAGTTCATCATAAAAAGGTTCTCCTTCTCCATAAAGTCAGCCAGCATCTGGCCTCTGTCATTCCGTTGCCCAACTCCAAATTGCCCCACTCTCAGCTCATCACCGCATCGTTTCCCCAACTTTTCATTGAAGTCCCCCATCACAACAGTGTAGTGGGTTTTGTAGCTATGCATGGCTTTAGAGATCTCCTCATACATAGCCTCCACTTCGTCATCTTGGTGTGTCGAGGTCGGTGCGTAAACCTGTATAACATTCAGCGAACACCGTTTGGATATTCTGAGTATAAGGTACGCCACCCTGGTCGACACACTTCCGATGGTAATCACGTTGTTGACAAGGGACTTGTGGACGATGAACCCGACACCACCTTGGGACTGTTGGTCGCCCTCCCGGTAGTAAAGCAAGTTACCGGAGTTGAGGATTATCGAGTCCTCTCCCGCTCTTCGGACTTCAGATAACCCGATAATGTCCCAGTGTACCTTGCTGATAACTTCTTCCAACTCGGTTAACTTCGCGTCGGTCCTTAGTGTGCGCGTGTTATAGGTTGCCAGGTGCAGTTGTCGATGTTTATGGTAGCCGAGCCGCATCCGGGGATTCTTAGCACCCCCTGCCCTGTTTGAATAAATAAATATACCTATAAATAAATATACCTATAAATAAATATACCTATAAATAAATATAGAAGTCACAATAGAGCCATCCACGATATAGAACTTGGGAATACACACGACTCACCTCTTTTGCTTTTCACGTGTGACCAAAACGAGCCAAAACGTTATCTCCTTCTCTAATCGTTGTTTGTAGTCATCATAGCATTTCTTTGCTTTTTTCTCACAGAGCGTTCGGTGGTGATAAGTTTAAATTCAACAGCGTCCATCGGATTTTTGTATTTATTATGACGTTGTCTTATGTTGTTCTTTTCATTTAACATTTTAATTAATTTAGCACTGAACCATATAGGGTACTTATTTATGCTTATGAATTTTACGAAGCGGAAGAAATGTTGTGATTGCGTCGTCATTATTACAAGATATTGTTACTACAAAAGGGGGATGATATTTATGCTAGTCAGTCAACTTATTATGCTAGTTAACTTTAATATAATCAAAGATAAAATATTCTTTATTGTACACCATGATAATTAATAAAGAAATACATAAAAGAAGAACAATTGGCGGCCTTATCGCTAAAATGCAATTTCTTCCAGGCAACCATTAGTTGACAACTTTACTACTAACTACGATCGAAGCATACTAAACGTTATGTATGAAGGTGCTAAAAGTCAGTATTGTGAAGTAGTTATGATACCAGCACCTTTTACAGCCAGTAATAATGCTTTAAACCTCATTGCAACACTTCTGAATGGTGGTGTTTATAGAATGCGAAACACACCGGATGCGTAAGCGTAAAGCCGTACGTAACGCCGCTATATTACTGCCGTAATATGACGGCACCGTCATCCTAGGAAACCCTAACTTAAGCGTAGATGTGTACGGAGACGTACCATGACGTTGTAATGTATGAAATTAGGTTATTATTAAAGTTAGTTTCTTTGTCAGCTTGACTAATAATGCTATATTATACTTTTCAGTATCTATAGTTTATACTCAGCCCCCTTTTTAAGACAAACTTCTTTTCGTTTTAACACTTTACAGGAAATCGTATTGAGGATTCCGGTTATGCTGCGTGGGCTCTGAACAAACCTAACAACGACAACGAGAAATGTGGCTGTGTCATGTGAGATAACGGTGGCATGAACGATGTCTACTGTGGCCAAGACCTGCCCTTCATCTGCAAGATCAACACACCAATTTAACGCAAACTGAATAAAATAATACGATGGGGAGAGCTTATTAGATCATCCTGAATTAAGGATCCGGAATTCAGAGTCCGATTTAGGACGAGAAATTCAGTCGCCAATTAGACCGTCCTGAATAACGGATCCGATATCACAGCTTAACGATCATACAGTCGTTACACGAATGTACTTGCGCAGAGCAACGGAGGGGAAAATACAGTGACCGTAAAAATACATGTAGGTAGGAGGTATAGGTATGTAGGTAGGAGGTATAGGTATGTAGGTAGTAGGTACGTGTCATTTTCAATGCTAATCTGAACTAGGTTTATTGATGTAGGTACTAATATTTGCATGAAAGTACGCGGTAGAAAGAGAGGCAACTTCTAGGTTGACTTCGCGACGCGCAACGCCCCGTTTAGAAAAAGGTTGAATTTTCAAGTACATTTTTTAGGGTTCCATAGCCTAATGGCAAAAAACGGAACCCTTATAGATTCGTCATGTCTGTCTGTTTGTCTGTCTGTCCGTCTGTCCGTCCGTATGTCACAGCCACTTTATTTCAAAACTATTAAAATTACACAGTTAAAACTAGGTAGGAGATGTTCTGCGAACCGCTTTACGATTTTCACACAAAATAAAAAAATATATAAAAGATTAAGGGGGAAAAACGGAAAAAAATCATCAAACCTATACGTGTGGGGTGTCTATAGATAGGTCTTTAAAAATGACATTGAGGTTTCTAAAAGTATTTTTTCTCGAAATCAACCGTTTGGAAAATATACACTTCCAAAGTGGTAAAATGTGTGTCCCCCCCCCCCCCCTCTAAAAATCTGATAAAATATATGTTGTAGATCTTAATAAACACTATCAACGAAAATTGGTTTGAATGAGATATAATTAGTAGTTTTAGATTACCTAGCACATTTTCCAAAACCGCAAAAATAACTTTGTCGTTTACAAACACTATGAAAACTAGACGAACGGCGACTTTTTTTCGCCAACATAAAAAGCGTTGACTGACTGTATACTCTTTAGGCTGTGATACTACTGTGTCGGAGCCTAGCGTCCTGAATGCGATTACACTGTCCTAACTGCGTCCGATTTAGCATCCTTAACGCCGGAGACCATTTCCTATCCTAACTAGGATGCTAACTAGGATTCTAGCTTCCTGAATGCAATTACACTTCTCTGAATTAAGGAGTGACTTCATTCCGGATCCTTAATTCAGGATGATCTAATAAGCTCTACCTTTACAATTTCCGACATCAAAATCGTTCTTTTCTATCTTTCTGACTAGTAGCGCACCTCCAGCTCTTTGAGATATTTGGCGACTTCGTCCTTCCAGCGATATCTCTGTCGGCCCACTGGACGACGCTCGGAAGGTTGACCAAGGTATGCTCTCTTTACAACTCGAACCTCTCCCATTCTTTCCACATGTACAGCCAGTGAAGTCGGGCTGTTTTTATTTCCCCGATGATATTCGGCTCGGACACTAGGTCTTCTATCTCCTGGATTATATCTTTGTCTCCACTCCCCATTCTCTCCCCTGGTTAGGCCCAGAATCTTACGTAGGATTTTCCTTTCCGTCACTAAGAGTTTGTTTTCTTCCTTCCGTGTCAATGTCCAAGTTTCGCACCCATACTAGAATCGGTCTAATCACTGTCTTGTAGACACGAATTTTGGTATAGCTCTGCTTAAGGGCCCTGTCACATTTTTTCGTCGAAATTTCGATTTTGACGGATTTTAGCGATACAACCTAGAGAAACCTTTGGGTCTACTAAATACATTTATATGTGTCCGCGACAAAAAGTAATATGATGACTCACTGCAAAGTTAAAGGGTTAGAAAGGAAAATTAAAGTTGGTGAACGTTTTTTTAGAGTCAACTTTGAACATACACAGAAAGCCACATAAGTACAAACAACAAATAAAAGTATGCAATTTGATTTTCTTATGAACTAAAGATTATTATGATATAATTTTTACGTAATAATAATAATGTATCTAGGAGAAATCCACAGTTAATTCTGAGCTTTTTTAGTAGTTTTATGGTTTTTGATTGGAATTTTTTTTCTCATATTCTATACATAATTTCAAAATTCCGAGGCCGCTATGAACTATTCGACTATATAAGAGATAGCTTTCTTTTTTTTTATTTCAATTGTTTAACACAGTTGTTCAATCCATGAGCTCAAAAAAGTGCCTTCGCGCATTTTATGAAAATCTTTCTCTGTAATATCGGGTTTAATTATAAAGTTAAGCAAATTTTCAAAAAAGCGAGGCCGCTATGAACTATTCCAATAGCTATTCAGCATCATTCAATAAGTCAAAAGTGTAAATCATGATGGTGTAAATGTATTTTTGTTTCTGAGATCGATAACGCCAAAATTGGCCATTTTACGCAAAAATCACAGTCGAAATGTAATATGCCTCTTAACAACTTGGACATTAACACATTTGTTTACACTTAATTGTCATTTATTTAATTTATTAATTCTACTTAAATTATCGTGACCAGTCTTTTGACGATCTAAGACAAAGTGATCGCGCAAGTAACTCTAGAACATTCAGTGTTTGATGATTATGTTTCATATATTGAAAAATCCATCTCCTCCTAAATGTCAAACTGAAAAATCAACATATAATATACCTCTCGACACATTGACCGACTAGTGTTCAAAGTTTCAAGTCTCTAGCTCATTGGGAAACTAGTAGGTATAAGTATAATCGTTTGCTATAATTGTAGACAACAAACAAACAAAACAAAAACCGGCCAAGTGCGAGTCGGACTCACGCACGAAGGGTTCCGTACCAAAAAACGGCAAAAAATCATGTTTGTTGTATGGGAGCCCCCCTTAAATATTTATTTTATTCTGTTTTTAGTATTGGTTGTTATAGCGGCAACAGAAATACATCATCTGTGATAAATTTCAACTATCTAGCTATAACGGTTCATGAGATACAGCCTGGTGACAGACAGACGGACAGCGGAGTTTTAGTAATAGGGTCCCGTTTTTACCCTTTGTGTACGGAACCCTAAAAACGAGTTGAAAAATGAAAATTAGCTGAAACATTTTTCAGTAGAAGTTATAGTGCAAAATATTAAAAGTTAAAATATTCTAACTCTCTAAACTCTCTAGTTATAGGTATAAACCTATAAATATCCTTAAGTATAAACCTATAAGTATCATTAGGCCGATAAAAATACCTAATTTCTCGAAACAAAATTTGTTGTTATTGCACACATCTGTTATCTATCTGTATTATCTAACTAACTATACATCACATGCCAAATTTTATAGTCGGGGGAAATTCGGGTTACAAAAAACCCCGACCTCGTTGATAAAATTAGCCAAAAAAATACAATTTATTACAATCAGAATCGGGGACACCTTTGACTTTAAACTCGCAGATACGAGACTTCTCTACTACTATCGACAATACTATAAAAGGATATAGTCCAGCTAAAAAGGCACAGTAATACTCGAACAGCAAAATGGCAAATATTTCCGGTAGTAGGTATCTACTTATTTTTAGTTGTGTGCATTTGGATTGTTTCGGCAAATCATCACTTCTCAGGTAAATATTACTGGTGTGACTACTTCTTTGAGCAACGACGGCTTCTCCTCGTCCCGAAGCCGGCGCGTTGCTCTAAGGCAGAGATGCCCAAACGGTCGATCGCGATCGACAGGTCGATCGCGAGAGGTTTTAAAGTCGATCGCCAAGGATTACAGATTTGACACTTTGCCAACTTTGCACCCAATGTAGTTTTACTTATGCATTTTTTTTTTCAAAAACTGTATAAATGTCGATCTCTTATCTCCTTAAGAAAAAGTATGGGCACCAGTGGCGAGGGGTGAAATTATGGCGAAGGTAAGCCGCTCTACAAAAATCATGAAAAATGTTATGATCTGCATAGTGAATCATCAGGGTGGGATTTCCAAAGGTAAGCCGATGGGAATCGGCTTGTATGGACCCTTCGCCACTGATGGGTACCCCTGTTCTAAGGACTACTTAGTCAAAATGGGAAGTCAAGTGTTGTTAGGGCAAAGAGGGAAGAAAAATTTACTTCCTATATAGTTTTCTTCCAATTACTGACGTAGGTTGAACGCATAGTTAATGCATGCGATGCACGCGAGAGTAACAAATTGATCTAAGTACCTATTTGTGAAAATTATATACTGAAAGGAAACGTTGTAACCCACACCCGGGCGCGAATTTACAAAGGCTATACTATTTGAGTCACGAGTCAGACTCTAATAGATGAGCTTTTGTTTATGCATATTACTCGACAAAACCTAAACTATCTCAGTAAAAAAGTTGACTCAAATAGATTAGCTTTTGTCGAGATATTTTCAAACATTACGTACAAACAAAACCTAGTCGAGTAGAGGCTCACCGCCATTTGTTGATCACGAACGCGATTGGTCGGTGCCGACGTGTTCCTTTGTTCACTTCTGTTATGATAATAATATTTAGGATGGATTACAAAGTAGCAGCCGCAATCAGTCAGGAAGACCAACTAAACTTAAAAAAAAAGAAGAAATCCGTAAGAGCTCGCAATATTATGAGTATTAATATAAAGAAATCATGCAAGTGCTAAAAACATTAAAGTAACATAAACAATATTTAGGATATCTGCGCCATGCTTCTCTCTGTCTTTCCATAACATTTGTAATCCTAACTTTACTAGTCATACGTTTGATGTCATAATGATCATAAAATTCGATATTTAAATACGTACCCATAAATTTGATAAAAGTGTCTTATTATGTTTTCACCTCTCCAGCACGAAAAGGGCGCTTTTGACGCGTAAAAACTCGCAGCAAAATCGATTTTTGCTGCGAGCGTGAGGCAGTTTTTTTTTAATTTCTAACACCAACTTTTAAAATAATAAAAAAAAGTGACAAGGACGAGACTTGTAAAACTGATATGTAAGAAAAGGATAAATAGCTTTATGGTGTCATACATGGATTAAAAAGTAAAAAAATAAAATGCATGGATATACCAAGGAGTTTTAAATAAGGATTGTTAAAAAGAAGGTTGATAATTCGAAATAAAGAGTATGGACATACATGGATTAAAAAGTAAAAAAATAAAATGCATGGATATACCAAGGAGTTTTAAATAAGGATTGTTAAAAAGAAGGTTGATAATTCGAAATAAAGAGTATGGACAAAATGAGGTCGCGTCGCATGTATGAAATAAATATGAAAAAAGAAAATAAAATGAAATTTATTAACTAATTAGATTTGTATGATTATAAATAAATAAATTAGATGGGATATTAATGAATAAGCGAAAAATACAACGGAATGTAACCAAAACGACAGGAATCTACTTTACTCTATGAATAAAAAATTTCAGCATAGGTTTTATCAAACTATTTTTGTGATAAATAATTACAAAAATGAATGCGTCCCGGATGAAAATAGTTGTCTAACTCCAAAAAAGTTGAGTGAACAAGTTTCTAATGCTGAATTAAGCTTTTTACCAGGAAAATCACGTAAAAATTTTCTCGCTGGTACAGGTGAAAAGTTGTATGTATATGTTTACACGAGACCAAAATTTTGGTCACTTGTATAACAAATAACTAGGCAATTTTAAGACCCTTATTCCACCGTAAGCAATCCATTTACTTACGAGTATAGTAAGTTTCATATCTTGTGCTTTGTTGTGTAATGTCATGTGCCATACTCAAATAAGACTCACTGTTAATACGTTTAAATTGTAAAAATACTAAGCTAATCGTAAATTTGGTAAAAATAGTTATCTGTGTTATGTATTTTAGATTAGAGGTACGCAAAAAAATATTTTGGTTTTATTAAATTTATTTATTTGTACTCGCAACAAGTGGGTAAAGTGTACTTGTTACGCACCTAATAAAAGTTCGTTTGTTAATTCTTTTTTATGTCAATCAAATACAGATAAGAAAGGAGTAATTTAATTATTTTAATATTAAAATAATAACAATTGCATTTAACTATCCACCTATTATTGAAGCTAACGATCGGTAAATATCGGTATCAAATTAAATAGCATTTGTTGCTGCAATATGTACAATACAGTACTAGGTTTTGTCCGTGCATTTTCTTTGAAAATATCAAGACAAAAGCTAATCCATTTGAGTCAATTTTTTTACTAAAATAGATTAGGTTTTGTCGAGTAATATGCATAAACAAAAGCTCAACTATTAGAGTTTGAATCGTGACTCAAATAGTATAGCCTTTGTAAATTCGCCACCCGGGCCAAAAATTTTTTATTGCAGATTCGGAATCTCCGTCGAAAGATCCGACTCCCGTGCTTCTACGACCAATAAAAAAGTTTGTATCTACAGCATTTTAAATCAACCCAATTTTTAGAGGGACCACCTGAAATTTTGCTGTAAATAGCATAAAAAGGGCATTTTTTATGAATATGCATTTACACCAATTAATCTTTTACAAAAATAATAATCCCGGCAGTTGCAGCGCTGTTGAACTTTTGAGCAGTGCGGGTTACAGCGTTTTTGCGTATCAAAAAATAGAAACGCACCACGTTTACTACATTTATTAGATGATAAATTGTAAAACGTTGTAGTTTACTACAGTTCACACGAACATGGTAATTTAGATTTTGGTATTTATGCCCTTAGTAATTCAGTTGAAAAATATTGATCATGCGCATTTACCGCATTTAAAACACGCGCTCGCGCCTCCTTTGCTGGTGGCTTACCACGTTGCACCGCTCGCTCAGTCACTTCGGGACAGTCGAGAGTGTGTTGTATTTTTTGCAGTAACCGAATTTCTCCACATGAGTGGAATCGTTTTGAAATATATAAATTAGATTGAATGTCTTTGAAATAAATAGTTTTGAGTAAAATTATGATACAAATAGGTAGGGACTAGAAGAAATTCTCTTGATTAGTTTGGTACATAACTATACCTACTAGTAGACAATTTATTATAATAACTTTGTAATTTATTTTAGAGGCCAACCTCTTAAATGAATAAACAAAATTATTAAAAACGCAATGTTGCCTGACACTCAAGCTACGGAGATTTCTTTGCTTTTGTTAGATTAGATGAAAAAAAATATACAGTTAGGCATAACAAACACAAAGATTTAAAAAATCTTGTAGACAAAATAATTATTCTTTCAAGATTTGCCACAGAATCATCATCATGTCAGCCGCACGACACCCACTGCTGAGTATAGGCCTCCACCAAGGATCTCCACGACGATCGGTCCTGCGCTGTCCGCATCCAGCTTCCCGTGAAATTAGCTAGATTGTCGGTCCACCTTGTCGGGGGCCTACCCACGGAGCCGTGTTTGGTGCGCGGTCGCCATTCTAGAACTGCCCCGCCACAACGGCCATCAGATCAGTTCTTATCTCTCTCTGCTGTGTCCAGCCCACTGCCACTTCAGTTGAGCAATCCTTCGGGCGATGTCAGTTACTTCAGTTTTTCTGCGAATCTCCCCATTTCTGAGACGATCACGCAGGGAAACGCCGAACATTGCTCTCTCCATTGTACGCTGGGTGCTCTTGAGCTTCCTTATGAGACCGATAGATAGCGACTACGTTTCACTGCCGTAAGTCATCACTGGTAACACACACTGGCAATATTAAGACTTTCGTCTTGAGACACTTGTGGTAAATCTGACGCGAAGATTTTTCGAAACTTCTCGAATGCTGCCCATTCCAACTCGGGTTGGATTCGAAGAGAGATCTCTTTCTCGAAGTTGGACTTACCTAACTGGACTGGCTGTCCTAGGCATACATTGGTCAACAACTTCAAGTGTAGTATTCCCAACATGAACTGGAGCGGGCACAACATGGGCATTCGACATGATTTTCGCCTTATCCATGTCCATCCCGAGACCCACTCTTTGGGAAGCACTACGGAGGTCTTCGAGCAACACTGTCTTCCAAGGTCTCAGCCATAAAAACTATATCATTGGCAAAACGAAACGGGTGTTAGGTCTCTACTGGCCATAAATGTTGATGCCAAATCCTTTCCAGTCTAATAATTTAAAGATGTCCTCCAACGCAGCTGTGTTAACAGTTTCGGAGAAATAACATCTCCCTGTCTCACACCTCACTGCAGTTGGATAGGATTTGTACTCTGGTTCTGTTCTCGGATCGACATGGTGGCATTTTCGTATAAGTACAACACCTCGATGTACCTGTAGTCTACTTGGCACCTCTGGAGAGACTGCAGCACCGCCCAGGTTTCAATCGTATAAAAGGCTTTCTCATAGTCCACGAACACCAATCAAAGTGGCAGATTATACTCCTCGGTCTTCTTTACGTATGGATGTGATATATGATGCTAAAGCCTTTTTGGAACTCGGCTTGTTCGGAACGAATGCTGCCACAGAATACAAGACTTTAAAAATTAATAACATAGATAAGGATTCTTTAGTAGATACAAACCATAGACTTAGAAAATTTTTCGCTATAAAGACAGCATCCCGCCCGGAATTCAAATATCGCGCGCACGCATTTCACAGTGCAGTAGGTTTCGAATTCCGCCGCGCGTGGAGCCCCGATCGACAAACGATCGGTGTGAACTCAGCCAACTGGCCGGTCACGGCATAACCTCAATTTTACGTTTGGAAAATGGCGTCTATCGCCTGATTTGTTTTTATATTCATTCGCGTGTGGTACACCTTTATGAATTGTTTTATTGTTTAACTAATCGAAGGGAATCGGTTTTGTTTTGCTTATCCAAGAAAATTGGACATATGTGGTTTTCATTTGTATTGTTTTGAATTTTCTCGCGTGTGGAAACGTATTTTATTGAATTTTGAGTGTGTTGTACATCTTCATTTGAACACTTTTGGAAGTGAGAAATATGAGCTCGTGAGAAAGTGGTGGCGAGATCTCAACAACGCATTACTGGTGCCGTCTGCGTATTCCGATAGCTTGGCCAAGCGTGTAGGCAGGGGTTTGTCCCCACAGGTAGGCACCAGACACCGAGCCCAGCGGTGAAGATTGCCACGTGGCCCGGGACAGTTTGGGACATTCGGCGAGGTCGTCTTAGCAGTAAGTAGATCTAATTTATTAGTTTAATTAGCTTTATGCGGCTGTCGAGCCGCCCTGAATCCCGACTGGTAGCAGACGCTACACACGGACACAAAGAAGCAAATCACGAATTTGGGGTAAAATCACGAATTCGGGGTGAGACGTTTTCTTTGGGTCCGTGTGTCCCCTGTAGGTAGGAAACATTTTTGGTAGCCAGAGCGCAGTTTTATCTCGGACCTTATCCATGTTCGTTTTGTTTTTTTTGTTTTGAATTTTGAATTTAAAGTGGTGAATTTTAAATTTAAATTTTATTGGAAAGTTTGCTTAATTTTGTTTGGTTGAAATTGTAGCTGTAAATTGTACTTTGTAAAGGTCCCGATTTATAATTAGTAAGTAGGGTGACTCTGCTTCCCATAATTTTGGGACAAAATTTGTTTTGTTTATTTTATTTTATTTTGTTCTCTTGTTTGAATTTTAAATTTGTGCCCGTTTGTATTTTGCGGTTTGTGCCTTTGTCGGAGTTGTTTGTCCGGTCGTTTTTTTGTAGATTTAATTTAATTTGTTCGTGATCGTTTAACGCAATGGCGAATGCGAAGGTCACGGCTGCGAAGGCGGTGATTGCCACCGAGCTCAGGTGGTTTGTGTGTGCCGGAGGACTCCTCTCACGCACCGACAGGGACGTCGCTATTCTGGATCGAGCGGATCGACTCCAGCAGCGTGTGGGGAACCTCGAAGAAGCCATGGGGGCGCTTATAGAGGTCGGTGCGGACGCAGCCATCTTGGCAACTGCCAACACAGATTACGCGCAAATCATGTCATTACATGACGATATCTTGGAAGCGGCGGCCAAGATCAGGGCGAGGCAGGCGGGCGGCCCCGCCCCTCGCACCTCCATCGGAACGGAGGGACCAGTGGTCACTGGTCGGCTCCCCACTCTGCAGCTGACCCACTTTGGGGGCAAAATGGAAGATTGGGTCGCATTTAAGAATATGTTTGAGTCACTGGTCGACTCCAGACCGGACTTGTCGAAGGCACAGAAAATGGCGTACCTCCTCTCGACACTTGAGCGTGAAGCGCGGTCGCTCATCCAGCACCTCCGAGTGGAAAACGCGCAGTACGACATGGCGTGGGAGCTTTTGAACGCCAGATATCAAATGTGCGTTTGTTGGCGGATGCGCACACCGCGCAGTTGCTAGCCTTGCCTAAGGTGGTGAATAGGGCACAACTGCGCCCACTCTTACTCACGCCCGTTAAGGTGGCGTGTAACGCGCTCCGCACGCTGGGACTGCCGGTGGACGAGTGGTCCTTTTTGTTGGTGCATATCGTGCTGAGTAAGCTGCCCAACGAGGTGCGCGCGCGTTTTGAGCGGGAAAACGTCGAACGGGACACCACCGCACTACCCACCTTTAACGACCTGGTGAGGTTTTTGGAGTTTGAGGCCAGGGCTGCGGATACTACCATGCCGGAAACAGCGCCGTCAGGGACGACGGAACGTAGACCCTCAGCACCTTCATGGCGAAGCAAACCCAAGCCGGGACCGACGCCGTCACAGCGTGGAGCTAGTGCTCGGTTTGCGGTCAACCTGGCAGCCGCCGCGAGGGACGCGGACTGCCCGCAGTGTGGCCGGATGGGACACGGCCTACTGCAATGCAGGAGCTGGCAGAACCTGCCAGTAGCGGAAAGGCGCCGCATGGTGAAGCAAAACGAGCTTTGCTTTTACTGCCTGGACAGTCACTTTGCACGTGACTGCCCCCGAGCAAAGCCATGTAGTTCATGCCGTGGGCTGCACCACGAGCTGCTCTGCATGAACCAAAACCAAAGCGGGGCCGGCTCCCCGCCAAGGAGGCAGGAGCCCCCTATGGGTGGGGGCGCTCCTGTGCGAAGCCCACCACCGTCGGACGGAGGACGCGGCTTCGATCGTCGCACCCCCCCTCGGGAGGGGGTTCGGATGCCGGCGCGGGCCCCGATGGACCGGGACCCTGCGCCACCCGCACATGGCCAGTACGTGGCTGGTCAGGCCCAGAATTGGCCCCCTATATATAGCGGGGGCTCTAGAGCGGAGGCTAGAGGTGGGACACCTCCCTCCGCACCGGCGCCTGGAGCTAGCAGGATGGAGCCGCAAAGGTTTTCCCTGCCGCTCCATGAATACCCACGGTTGTAGTACCACCCACCGTACGCTAGGTACGGCCGGGCGGCGGGTTATGCGCCCCCTCACATGAGCATCTGCGCCTGCCCAACTTATTATCCGGGCTGGCGTCCCCCAGGTTTGGAGAGGGTGGGGAGCCCATAACTAATTTGCTCCCACAGTGGGACAGAACCACGGACGGTTCTGCTCCCGACCGCGGCTGTCCGCGTATGGGGTAGAGAGGGACGGTTTGTTAGAGCCATGTTAGACTCAGGGGCTCAGAAAAGTTTAGTTACCACCCGGGTGGTGCATCAGTTAGGATTATCCGTGGAGGATTCGCCTGTCCCACTTCTTGGGATTGGTGTCATACAGGTAAAGTGTCTGACGGGACAGACACTTGTCACTGTTTCGTCGCTGAAGTCTCCTACATTGAGGATTACGACTTCAGCTCTGGTGATGGACACCATTGCGGGTTGGCAGCCCTCTACAGACATACCGCCGAGCGCGATGTCTTTGGTATCGGGTTTGGATCTGGCCGACCCCCTTGTCTTTCATCCTGGCCCAGTGGATATGCTCCTGGGCTCGGACGTATTAGGTTGGATCTCATTAGGCGCCCAGAAGGCCCTGGGTTCGTCTTCACTGGTGGCGGTATCCACCATCTTTGGTTATGTCTTAATGGGCCCTGTGTTTGAAAGCGACTCCGTGGAGGAGCCAGCGTTGATCGCGTCTGCGTCCCTAGCCAAAACTATACAACGATTTTGGGAGGTGGAGGAGCCACCTATGGTCTCCAGACCACGCAGAATGCGAGGCCTATTATCAATCGAACACCGAGAGGTTATCCTCCGGCCGGTTTGTAACTAGGTTACCTTTGTCACTTCTCGCCCTAGTCTCGGGCAAAGTAGGGCACTGGCGGAGAAGCGGCTGCTGTCCATGGAACGGCGCATGCAGCGTGACCCCGTGCTTCGTGAAAAATATATTGATTTCATGCGCGAGTACTAGGATTTGGGTCACATGTCTCCGGCTCGAGTCGATTGGAGCTCAACTGAGCATTATTTCTTGCCCCACCACGCGGTGGTCAAGGCCTCCACTGGCAAATTGAGGACCGTCTTTGATGGGTGGGCACCCACTTCGAACGGGATTTCGTTGAATCAGTGTTTGCATTCCGGTCCTAAGCTGCACAGAGGAATAATTGACATCATCCTGAACTTTCGAAGACATCAGGTGGTTTTTGGAGCGGACATCCGGATGATGTTTCGCCAGACGCTCATACATCCCGAGGACAGGCGATTCCAGTTGATACTCTGGCGTGAGCGCCCAGAGGATCCCGTGACGGTGTATGAGCTCAATACAAATACATAATTATGGGCTGAAATCTAGTCCTTACATTGCCATCAGTTGTTGGACTCATTGTTGGAGTTGGCAGAGCGGGAACAGACCCGCTTTCCCCGTGGGGCTTCCGTATTGTCACGTGACTTGTACGTGGATGACGTCTGCACCGGAGCCCAAAGTATTGAGGAGGCGATACTACTGCGGGATGAATTAACCGCGATTCTCAAAGCAGGAGGCTATGAATTGCGGAAGTGGTTGTCCAACGAGCCTCGAGTTCTGGAAGGGATCCCGGAGGATCACCAACAGAACCCTCACTTGTTTGATGTGATGATGTGGATGATCCCAACAGGATAGCGGTGCTGGGCATGCAGTACCAGCCGCTAACGGACATTTTTACGTTCCAGGTGGATTTGGAGGTACCAAAAGCCTGGACCAAAAGGACGGTGCTGACCATGATAGCACGCATGTTTGATCCAAATGGCTGGATAAGTCCAGTCATATTCGCTACGAAGTGCCTTCTCCAACGGCTTTGGATCTTGGGCGTCTCGTGGGACGAGCCGCTGATCGGGCCCACCTTGGATGATTGGCTCGAATTGATCTCATCGATTGAGGAAATCAATCGGATTGCTTTGCCTCGTCGAATATTGCCGCCTGGGAAATATCAGGCCAGCCTTCACGGCTTTTGTGACGCGTCCGAGCGAGGCTACGCCGCGTCTGTTTACATGCGAACAGTTGACGCCGATGGTCAGGTCAATGTCTCGCTTTTGTTGGCCAAGAGCAAGGTTGCTCCAATTAGGACTAGGCTCACTATCCCAAAGCTCGAATTGAGCGGGGCTCATCTCCTCGCTAGATTGTTGAGTCACGTCGCGCGAGAGTTGACTGCCACGGTTGAGATACAGGACATCTTCGCCTGGTCGGATAGTCAGGTCGCGTTGGGTCGCTCGTTTGAACCCGTTTGTTGACTCAGATGGGCTTCTTCGGGTTGGAGGCCGGCCCCGGAAGGCGAACCTTCCATTTGAGAGCCGCCGTCCTTTGTTGTTGCCCAAGGGCGGATTACTGGTGCCGTCTGCGTATTCCGATAGCTTGGCCAAGCGTGTAGGCAGGGGTTTGTCCCCACAGGTAGGCACCAGACACCGAGCCCAGCGCTGAAGATTGCCACGTGGCCCGGGACAGTTTGGGACATTCGGCGAGGTCGTGTTAGCAGTAAGTAGATCTAATATATTAGTTTAATTAGCTTTATGCGGCTGTCGGGCCGCCCTGAATCCCGACTGGTAGCAGACGCTACACACGGACACAATGAAGCAAATCACGAATTTGGGGTAAAATCACGAATTCGCGGTGAGACGTTTTCTTTGGGTCCGTGTGTCCCCTGTAGGTAGGAAACACAAACAAACAAATAAACAAACAAACAAACGGACTTTCGCATTTATAATATTAGTAAGGATTAGTAAGGTCACGTAATGTCACGACTACAATCAGTATTATTAGGACATTTGAACAGGATTGATATGTCATCTGCGAACAGTACAGTTTTATTTTGTGTAATTTTTGGTAGGTCGTTAATATAAACGAGGAATAATAAACATCCTAAAACGCTGCCCTGAGGGATAGAATGATTGATAGTGATATAGTTTCGGATTGTATTGTTTGCTGAGTTCCGGTATTTTCATCTAAGTGTTCAATCTGTACATATTGTTTTCGGTTACTTAGATAAGATCTCAGCCAGGCCAAGACACATCCGCGTATGCCCATTTTGTCAAGTTTATTTAATAGGACTGAGTGGGATACCTTGTCATAGGCTTTAGACATATCTAGTAACAATCCAACGGCATAATGTTTATCCCTTATGTTATTCAACACTTCCTGAATGAAGGTATATACTGCAAGAGTGGTAGAACGTTTTTCCCGAAAACCGAATTGATTTTTGTCAAGGAGATTGTATTTTTCCAGAAACCGCTTTATTTTATTCAACATAGGTCTTTCAGATAATTGAGATAATGTGGATAAAACTGCAACAGGTCGGTATTGGTTTGGATCATCGCTTTTCCGTCCCTTTTTGAGGATTGGTTTTATTCTTGCTAGTTTTAATGTGTCTGGGAAAGTGCGCTCTTGAAAAGACTGATTGATTATTTCTGTTATGACTGGCGTTAGTTCTTCACGGCATGCTTTGATTAGTATTGGAGGATTATTATCTGCGCCAGAACTGTATTTATTTGGAAGTGTTTTTATAATTGTATTGATCTCAATTTGAGTGACGGGTTCAAGGAAAATTGAGTTTATTGATCTTTCAAGTTGTAGTGGACCATTGGATTGATTTGTCTGAGTTAAATTATCACTGTTTCTTACACCTACAGACACGAAATGTTTATTGAATAAGTTAGCTACAGTTACAGGGCATTTATGTTCAGAATTCTGAGAGTAAAGAGAAATATTTTTAGGGTTGGAAGACATACAATTATATTTCGTAATTTTATTTATTATTTACCACATTGTTTTTGATTTATTCTAATAATAATAATAATAATTTATTTATTTGCCAAGACATGGTAAAAATACAAGTTACAAATTAAATAGTAGTACAGCATGACTTGTCGAGATTGTCGACGTGCAAATATTTATCATTCATATAATTAAGTTATTTAATAATGTCAAAAAAATGTCAACAAAAATCATTATGCATACAAAAGTTAAATGTCAATACAATGAAATATCAAAATTTAAATGTCAAATAAAGATAAATATTATTATGAAAATGTCAAGAAGTGAAATTATGTCATAATAATTTATAATAAACAATTTTACTATAACCTGCTCAGGGATGTCAATAATTTACAAATAATTATTTAAATCAATTAAGTAGTCAGTTTATCTTCTAAGAACTCCTTAACAGAATAATATGTTTTATCTAGTAAAAAATTAAATAGACTTGTTTTAAATTTATTAAACGGCAATTGAGTCATTTTTTTGGGTAATTTATTATAAATGGTAATTGCCATACAATACGCATTTTTAGAATATAGTCTAAGCCTTTTATTAGGTGTTAGCAACTTATTTCCTTGTCTACCTCTGTATTGTGAATGCCAATTAGTGGTAAATAAGTTGTCATATTTTTTTACAAATAGACTTATTTCAAAAATGTAAAGACAGGGTAAGGATAATATTTGTAATGTTTTAAATAAGGGCTTACAACTATCTAAATAATCTGCACCACATATACATCTTACACATTTCTTTGAATTTTGAAAGCTCTCTGCACATCAACAGAGTTGCCCTAAAGTATGAGCCCATACCGTAGCATACTTGAAACATATCCATGGTATGCTAGGAGGGCTGCTTCTCTAGAGGCTACTTGTCTAATCCTGTTTAAGACGTATACATACCTATCAATTTTCTTAACTAGCATTTCTATGTGAGCTTACCAATTGCAATTTTCATCAATATGCACTCCTTAAAAATTTTGTATTATTGACATTGTCTATTTTATTACCATTATAATGAATGTCATGATTTATATCTAATGTGTATTTTGTTTTATTTAAATTAATATGCAAATTATTGCACTCCAGCCATTTTATAATATTACCTAAGTTTATGTTGGCTACATCCGCCAATTCTTGTTTATTTTTAGATTTTATAATAATTGTTGTATCGTCCGCAAACAAGATACACTTCTGGTCTATTACATTCGGAAGGTCGTTAATGTAAAGTAAAAATAACAAAGGCCCCAACACACTACCTTGCGGGACACCGCATCGATTAAAACAATAATCCGAAGAATGATTTTCTCTCACATTGCCTGAAAAAGTTGTTATCTGTACACACTGTTTCCTGTCGGTCAAATAACTTACTATCCATGACAAAGTTGTTAGTTATTGTTGAAATTATAATTTTTTTTTGACATAATGTTTATTTTTAGAAAGTTTTATACATTTCTTTAGTGTGGCAGCGTACTATCTGTAATGGTGTTTAAGGGTTTTATTTTTAGATTCATTGGTGATTCGTTTAAAAGCTGTTTTATTTTTACAAGAAACTTTAATACCTTGTGTCAACCATGTGGATTTATAATTTAGTTTTAAAGTAAAAGTTTTTTTTGGTTTACATTTGTCTAAAATTTCTTGTAACTTATTGTGTAGTATGTTAAAATTTATATTTACATTTGTTTTGGTTATAAAATCGTTCCAATTAATTTTTTGAAGTTCTTGTTTAAATAAGTTTATATTTTTATCATTATAAATACATTTCGTAATTATTTTTTTCCATTAATTTTAATTTCTTTTCTTATTTTATAGATGAGACCTTTGTGGTCAGATATACCTAAGTCTTTTACATTAGCATTAAGTTTACACATATTGGTAAATAAGAGATCAATACACGTTGAGCTAGTAGCTGTTACTCTTGTTGCCTCGGTTATTAATTGATAAAGATTAAGTTCAAGCATCATATTTTTTTATTTTTGATTCAAGTTACAGTTCTCAAACATATCCATATTAAAATCACCTGTAATGATAATATGTTTGTTGCTTTCGGTTCTTATTTTATCTATCAGTTTATTTACAAAATTAAAGAATGTATTAATCTGTCGGTCTGCTCTATAAATTATAATTAAAAGAATGTTAGGTTTCAATCATACTGAACAGCATTCAATTACAGAATCTACAGATAAATTTGTGATATCAGGACGTTCTTTGTAGCAGGTTCCTTTCTTTAAAAGAATAGATACTCCTCCGCCTCTTTGGTTTTTTCTACATTATGATGTTCCAAATACGTAGTTTGGTATTTGCATAACATAATCCTTCATACTTTCAGTAATCCATGTTTCAGAAATTCCAACGGCATCAAATTTCTTTTCATTTATTATTGATTCGATTAGATCGACTTTGTTTCCTAAGCTTTGAACATTTTGTATAAGTATGTTAAAATCATTGGTTTGGGGTTTACTGTTTGCAGCCGAAGGTAGGACTTGGTCTATTATCTTGGTGTGTTTAAATTTTCCTGGGGTTTCGAAAGGAGTTATTCTGGTTAAATCTTCGCTCTTAATAGTGTGGTAAGTAGAGAAATAGGATAGGTGATTAATCGGTTACCTACTTATCTGATCGAAGGTTACCTATACTACTACTACCTACCAAATTGTAATACCTGCGATGCGGTGTCATTGAAGTCGTTCACCATTTGCTGGTGGAGTGTGCCCAAAACGAGAGCATGAGACGAGAGGTGAAAGCATAAAATTAAAATGCAAGAAATGTAATCATGTTCCATGACCTTCAGTCTTTTCCAACAAGTGATGAAGAATTCTGTATGTTTTCGCTAATAGTGTGGCAAGTAGAGTAATTAATAGGATAGGTAAAAGTTTACGATGGGGCTGACATAACTTGACCTTACGTGTTAAAAGCCTCCAAACAATAAAATAATATAAAAAAAACTCTAGTTATACAAGGTGTTTGGTAAAAGCCTTATAAAGCCGAATATGGTAAATAGGGACCATCAAACTAAACAACTTTTACTATGGAACCAACTCTGAAATCGCGAAAAAAAATCAGCTATTTCATACAAAAATTAATAACTAAAATATCAAAATGTATGAAACAGCTGTTTTTTTTTTCGCGATTTCAGAGTTGGTCCCATAGTAAAAGTTGTTCAGTTTGATGGTCCCTATACACCATATTCGGCTTTATAAGGCTTTTACCAAACACCTTGTATTTTGTGTCCATGTGAGCAGCTCCAGATGAGTACCGGGAAGACTACCAGTTTAGCGCCGAAGCCAGGGGCTGGATCAAAATTCACCGAGTGCCTGCAACGTGGGTGGAGGCCAAGCTCAAGTGCTACTTTGAAGGTAAACAATTAGTAATAAAAACTTACCGCCATTATGTTATTCAGTTTATAAGTAAGTTGAGGACATGCACAAAACCTTAAACCCTCTCCGAGTAATTAATTGCAAATCCAATTTATGAAAGATCGCCATATGACTGGTCCACCAATACCATTAAAGATATTGTGCTTATTTAGCTCTTAAGATTTTTATGAATCCACAACCTTCGAGGTCGAATGGCTTAAAATAAAACTGGTTTTCCCTTCTCTTTAGCTTCTTCTTCTTCCCTAGTTCGATTCTCGGCTGGCCAGGAAAATCCATAACACAAGTCCTTCAATACACAAAACGTCTCGTGGAGTTGATCAGACCATCAAACTGAACAACTTTCATTAAGGAACCAACCTCGAAATCACGAAAAAAAAATAAGCTGTTCCATACAGAAGTACAATCCTACTACATCGAAATGTATGAAACAGCTGATTTTGTTTCGCGCTTTCGAGGTTGGTCCCGTCATGAAAGTTGTTCAGTTTGATGGTCAAAGTCAAAGTCAAAGTCAAAGTCAAATAAGCTTTATTCAAATAAACTTAATTATTAAGTACTTTTGAATCGTCTATATTTTCCTACCACCCGTTCCAGACTTTTTTAGCTGACAAGAAGAACGGGCGCAAGAAACTTATCAGCTGTAACAGCCATAAGTAACGATATTTACAAACTTGAATATATCGTTACCAGATAATTACAATACAACAGGGTGACAGGATTATTGGCAACAACATAGACTTATTATATAACTTCAACAAAGTACTTATTAGCAAGTTATGTGTTACATCATTTCCACGCATTAAGATCTTTAAGATAATCATCTACTTTATAATAACCTTTAATAATAATAATAATAGAAAATTTATTTCGGACAACAAAGATCCATATTGGGTTAGTTACATTATAAACTTACAAAACTAGTGTTAGTAAGAAAGAAACATAAAAATACAAATTACAAAATTAAGTCCACAACAACACGTTTTTGGCGTGGCAACACACAACTACGCGGCGGCTTAATCGAACGCACCCCGCGATGCTAACGAAAAAGTAAAACGGGACTACTTGACTGCGTGCAGTCGTATCCAGCGTGCCAACATCGCCGAGTCCCACCGATCCACCACCGTACGCAGGATGGTGTTGGAGCTGACGCGTACCCGCTGAAGTATGGAAGCACAGCGTTTGCGCATAATGGCCGCGAAACCATCTGTATGAGCTCCCGCAAACATACCGGAGGCGCTACAGTAACGCGGCAACCCCATCAGCACCCTGAATGCGTTGTTATATTGTACGCGAAGGTCACTGTATGCCGCACGAGTAAAGTCCACCCACAGGCTGCATGTATAAAAAGACTGGCAGAAGGCTTTAAACAGCGTGATCTTAACTTGTGTATTGCATCTCGCAAACCTGCGGGCCAACATATTGCAGCGAACTGACAGCGACCTTCTTTCCCTCTGTATATCAACGTCATCTTTTAAATCAGCAGTAACCCAATGGCCCAAATACTTGAAGCGTTCGACTTTTTTTAATGTGGTACCACAGAGCGTTATATCGGGTACATTGGTATAACGTTTTTGATCGGGTTTAAATACCATAAATTCACTTTTTGTAGTGTTGTAAATAAGCCCATGGGTCACTGCATAATTGTCACAAACACTGAGTAGTTTCTTTAGCGCACCACTTGATGGGCTCAGCAACACCATATCGTCTGCATAGCTAATATTGTTGACACAGAGACCGTCAATATGGCAGCCGATACCGGTGCTGCTGAGCTCAACAATTAACTTGTTCATGTACAGATTGAAAAGTGTTGGAGATGTCAAACCGCCCTGTCTCACACCACATTCCAATCTGTACTCCTCCGATAACATACCTGCCCATCTTACACTGTTTTTCTGGTTACTATACCAATATTTAAATAAAGCTATGATATCTTTTGGCAGGTCTGTCTCAGATTTCATTTTTTTCCATAGAATGTCATAGGATACGCGATCAAATGCTTTCGACAGATCTAAGTAACAGGCATACACTGGCGTCTTCCTTTTTGTGTAGTACCTAACAGTCTCCTTGAGGCACATAATAGCGTTCTCTGTGGAAAGACCAGGTCTAAAGCCAAATTGTGCATCATTGAGTGAGATGTGCTCGTTCAGACGTTTACCAAGGAGACTGTCCAGCACTTTCGCAATCACAGTTGCAAGGGAGATTGGCCTGTAATTACATATATCAGTCGCTTTGTTTTTCATGATGGGTACCACTATAGTTCGCATTAGATTGTCAGGTAAATAAGAATGTCTAATACATAAATTAAAAAACAAAGACAAAACTCTCGGCAAATGAACTCCTGCATGCTGCAAGTGCTCGATGCTGAGGCTGTCGTGACCTGGGGATTTACCCTTTACCATTTCTTTTATTACGTTAGCTACGTCTTTAGAGGTAAAGGTCACACATTGTTCTGCACCATTAGAAACCTCAGCCTCGGGCACCTGCAGCTCAGGTTTCAGTGCTGACCCTACTTCAAAGTGTTGCCTGAATACATTGGCTATATCCCTGGGATCGTGAACACCCGCAACACTCACGGGAAGGCTCGGTCTATGATTCATTCTATTAGTATTTTTCCAAAACTGTCCGAATTTCTTGTTTTTATGGTGTTCAGCAAGGATGTCCATTTTTATTTGCTGCTGATTATTTACCTTTACCCATGAGCGTTTTTTTAACATGGTTTTTAAATTCATGCAAAGGAAGATCAATCACTTGTTGTGGAACTTTATTAATAAAGGCTATGCCTTTCCCCATAAATGAACCTCTAGTTTTTGCAAGCCTAAATCTTGGAACGGCAAGTTTATCTTTATTTCTTGTATTGAACTGGTGAATATTGCTGTTCTTAGCAAATGAATCATAGTGTTTCCTTACATAAACTAAATTATCATAAATATATTGGCCTGCCAAAGTTAAAATATTTATTTCTTTGAACATTTCTCTCAAGGTATCTCTCCGCCGTAGATTGTATATGGCGCGAACAGCTCTTTTTTGGAGTACAAAAATATTTTCAATACCGGCAGCTGAGCCCCACAATAGCAGTCCATACGACATTACGCTATGAAAATAACTAAAGTATACTAACCTTGCCGTTTCAATATCAGTTAAAAGCCTTATTTTCTTAACAGCGAATGCCGCTGAACTAAGTCTACTTGACAAGGCTTCAATATGTGGATCCCATTGCAGTCGAGAATCTAGTGTGATACCTAGAAATTTTGTGCTCTCGATAAACTCGACTTCATCGTCATTCAAATTAATATTTAATTTTGTCTGCTCAACATTAGGTAATGAGAATTTAACACATTTAGTTTTTTTGGGGTTAAGTGCTAAATTATTACTATTAAACCAGTATAAAAACTTTAGAGAGGGCACTATTTACTTCGTCCGAACAGTTATTACCTCTGTTTACTTTAAAAACTAAAGAAGTATCATCCGCAAATAGTACTGTTTCACATAAATTATTCGCGTAGTTGGGAAGGTCATTTATATAAATTAGAAACAGCAATGGGCCCAATATTGATCCCTGTGGCACACCCATATTGATGGGGGCTCCAGTAGATTCAGTTCTATTAATCACTACTTTCTGAGTTCTATTGTACAAATACGATTTCATAAGACTAACTGATTTATCAGAGACACCATAATGTTCTAGCTTCTTTAATAGTGTTTGATGATCAACGCAATCGAATGCCTTAGAAAGGTTACAGAAAATGCCAATTACATCTTGCTTTTCTTCCCAAGCATCAAGAATATGTTTGAGAAGTGCAATTCCAGCATCAGTAGTACTTTTACCCTTGGAAAAACCAAACTGATTTTTATGAAGTATATTATTGTGTGTGAAGTAATCTAATAATTGGGAATATATAATTTTTTTAAATATTTTACTAAGTGCTGGTAGTATAGATATTGGCCTAAAGTTAGCTGGGTCACTTTTATCCCCAGATTTAAAAAGAGGAATCAATTTACTATTTTTCATTAGATCAGGAAAGACCCCTTCGTCAATACATTTGTTAAAAATAAAAGCCAAGTAAGGGGCTAGTATATCAATTATTGATTTAATTATGCTTGTTGACATGCCCCAAAGATCTTCTGTTTTTTTTTACATTAATTGTTTTAAAAGCTTTAATGATATCTGCACTATTTATATATTTAAAGGAAAAACTTTCATTGCACTTATCAACACTAGACTCCAGAAGGGAGACAGCGATGTTGGGACAAGCACTAAGAGTAGGGTAGTTTCTACAGGTATTCTAGCAAAGAAATCTTCAAAAACTTTAGCGACCTCATTGTCAGATTCAAAAGTTTGATCACCAGTTTTTAAACAGAAGGAATTTATATTGGATTTTGATTTGCCCGTTTCTTTGTTAATAATATTCCAAGTAGCCTTAATTTTATTGTCAGCTAAATTAATTTTATTTGCAAAGTACTTGGACTTTGCTAAGATACAGACTTCTCTGAATGTTTGTGAATACTTCTTGACAAATTCAATGAAGTAAGGATCACTAGAAGTAGCTTTCTCTGCATAAAGTTCGTATAATTTTCTTCTGCTCTTATATATGCCGGGTGTGGCCCAGTCACTAAATTTCGTACTATCATTACATTTGATGACTTTTTGTTTAAAAGTTTTACTAAATTCAGTTTGAACTATGCTAAATAAATGATTATATAGGTTATTGGCTTCAAAATTTGGTTCTGGTAATGTTTCAATTTTACTTGTGACATTGGTTCTGAATTTTTCAATACAGTGTTTTTTTACTGGCCTACACATTATTTCCCGTTTAGGCGGAACATGATGGTGCTCAATGGAGGCTAATTGTCCACTATGGTCGGATTTAATACAATTTAAAATTGATTTTTCAATGACATTACAGTTACAGAAAATATTATCTAAGCAGGTTGCCGATGTGGGTGTGATACGCGTTGGTTCATTAAAAATATGTAGCAAATTAAATGATTTAAATAGGTTTATGAACCTACTCGACAGTTTGGCTATTTTAGGGTCTAAGATGTCAACATTAAAATCTCCGCAAATTGCGACTTTTTTATTCTTCCTACAAGTTATTTTTAAAACTTCCTCCATAGTGGACTCAAACTCAGAGTAATTCGCTTTGGGGGGTCTATATACGCATACTATAATTATTTGATCAAGTTCCACGCACGATAACTCAACGGTTCGTTCAATTGAGAGGGATACTACATCTCTACGCTCTTTACATTGTAAACTATTGTGTAGAATAATAAGTGAACCCCCTCTTATAGTAGATTTCCTACTAAGCGAGCTAACAACTTTATAATTATCTAAACTTAAAAGTAATTCGTGCTTTTTCAACCAATGCTCAGTAACACATAACACATCAATATCTTCAGAGTTTAAGAATAAGCTTATTTCTAAATCTTTGCCAGAAAAGCCTTGCATATTTTGGTGTACAATTCTTAAACACTTTGGCTTTTCTATTGTTAAGTCAGGGCTAGAGGACGCCTCTATTGTCCTAGATGGTAATTTAAATGTGAAAAATTATTATTACTTGAACTAAGTAAAATGTTATAATTATTTTTATTTGGAACAGATTCCAAAGTTGAATGACTAATGTCAATAGTTGACTGCTCAATAAAAGCAGTTGTTTTACTAGCCAGATTATTGGCTAAATGTTTAAAATAAAAAGATAGCGATAATGCTATTTGTCTCCTAAAAGAACTAGGCAGATAGAACTTATCTTTTGTCAAGTAAAAACTATTAAATAATTTATTGATGTCAATTATGTGTAGCTGTTCACTATTATGAAATGCTACCGTATTCAATGTTACGTTCAACTGATACCTAAAGTTATTTTCCATTTGTGACACACTTTTGCAATAAGGGAATGTGAACAAAATCACTTTTTTTTTACTTTTAAAGACAATTAATAAGGAATTACAATAAGCTATCAGTTGGTGTTTCTGATCAACCCCACGAGGTTTTGTATTAACTAAAAATAACCTTGTATTGTTTTGAATCTCCATGGTTTTTGACATTATTAGAATAAAATATGCCGTAATTTACACCATTACCTATTCTTGATGCTCCGGATATTTAGGCGCAGTTGCATGCGACATGATCACAGGAAAACTTCCGTCCTTCAGTTACTTAATTTGGAATCGAAGCTATACGAGTAGGTGTATATGATGTTGTCCAATGTGTACCTTGTCCAATATGAATTTAATGGTTCTGCACAGGTGCGGTACTGATGTCACCGATCAACCATAAGCTGTATGGTGTGATGAGGACTTTGATGCTGTCGCACAGTCACCTCTCCTTTATAGGGGTGCAGTCGCTCACCGCCACTGGGGACTACCTCTCAATCGAAGGTAGGACTCATCAGGAAATCCAATATTAACATGATAAGATCTGTTATATTTTGATATTGAAAGTGAATTAAAAAATCTAGCGTGTAATCTAGAGTGTGCTAGCATTGAGGATCAGCTAGGTTTTGACTTTTTGAGTTTTATATGTAACTCAGTAAAATAATCCTATAAGCATGGTCTTTTGAGAACTTCTAACTCTCACACTGGTGGCTTGAAGCTTAAATAGACCACACAGATGGTGTCATCGGTCCCTTCACACCACAAACAGAGTCACCCACCAGGGTGGATGGCACTCACTCGTATATAGTAAATGTAAAAACTTTCATTGCAGGAATCAATCTATACAAAATGCCAATCCAATGGGCGAAAGGAGATCCCGACAACCAGAAGGATAATGAACGGTGCCTGGCCATCCTGACAGACGGGACCGTGGCCGACGTGAACTGCGAGGTACCGCGCACCTACATGTGCTACAAGGAGTGGACCGGCAATGAGACCATTAGCGAATGCGGCACCTTTGACAAGGGTGAGAGAACGTTTCAATGCGCCTGCCCCCCTACTCAAATGGCCAATATTCTATTCGTCTGAACGCTAAGAGTAGCGTTCAGATGTTCAGTAAGAGTACTGACATAGCTTAAATCCTTACATATAATAAAACAGTAGAAAAAGTGTGTCTGTACATTTATTTCAAAAAAAATCTGGGGCGATAGAGACATAGTAATAGAGTAAGAATTTGAAAAAAAAAGTGTGTCTGTTTGTGTCTCTGTCTGTTTGTCTGTTTGAACACGCTAATCTCCAAAATGGTACAGCTAAACCATACAAAATATAAAATGATATCTTGGCAAAAGTTGTTCAGCCTGATGAGCAGTTTTGTTGAGGTATGAAAAATCGAAGGTCTGGAACACTCGATGCAGAACCATAATGGTTCAGCTAAACTATAAAAATATAAAAATTACATCTTTGCAAGAGTTGTTCAGCCTGATGAGCATGTTTGTTGAGGTATAAAAATTTAAGATCTGGAACACCCGATGCAGAACCATTATGATCTAGCTAAACTATACGAAATATAAAATTTATATCTTTGCAAAAGTTGTTCAGCCTGATGAGCATTTTTTTTGTTGAGGTATAAAAATCGAAGATCTGGAACACCTGATGCAGAACCATAACACTGCTACAAGTATTTTTTTATGTAACTACATTAGTTCATTTATATGCATACGCCGAAGTCATAAAGTCCACACGTAGTCGGGGGCACCAGCTAGTACTTAAATATGAGCAATTAGACGATTAAATTACAAGTCACAGCCTTTGATGAATTTTATGGAATAGACAAGCTTACGGCATGTACTTTTATAGTTCACTGCTTATAGTAACGCTTTTATAGTAAGCGTAGCTTTCGAACGCATAAATCAGATCTACGATATAAAACTCACACACTGGTTAGCAACAAAAATTCGTATTAAAATCACGTAGAGCAACTCTTGTAGAGCAATCTACAACGTGTGCAGTAAATTCCAAAATATTGATAAAAAGCATTCAAAAAAGTAATAATCAAAGTCGCCTCGAATGAACAAATTTTAGAACCAAAAAAAATTACCTCGGGGTATTGATGGAATTTACCCCACAGAAAATTTAAGTAAGTAGCGCCTTTGCTTTCATTGCAAAGCCCCCCTTTGGGTTATGTGATTCGCGTGGCTCAGACATGCGTAGACCAATTATGATTTTGGGTGCCGTTAATAACAATGGAAGTGAAAAATTAAAAAGATACAAGTGTCCATGGATCGAAACAAAGTGAGTTTTATAAATCAAACAAAGTTAACATTTAAACGAGCATTTATTTAAAGTAATGCATAACGGATACAAAGTATGCATAACGGATACAAAGTAAAAGCCATTTTACGGTGATTTATAGGATACCGAAATGCGCAGCCGGTACGGTGGGTAAAAAACAATAGCAGGGAAGTTTCACGTTAATTTTATTGCCATTTTACCTGCTGTATAGTTAAAGAAAGAAGAAGTGCCTATTTATCGATGCGCTCCGACTCCCGACGAATAGTTTTTTTGCGAATCTCAACAACCGTGATTTTTTGTCTAATTTTGGTGATAATTTTTGTTTTTAGCTTTTCGTCAAAATTTGTTTAATCATAAGCAAGAGTATTATTTACGTTACATAAAATGTCAGTGACATTAAAAGAATTATGATAATTTTTGAAAAATTTGAAACACCGAAATTGGTCACCCACCAAAATTGTCATTACGCCACCAAAATTTGAAAATCTGACACCAAAATTGATCAACTCCACCAAAATTGGAAATCCATACTAATATTCATACTAAACGAATATTTAGGAAGCATTATTAGTAACTAGCCGTGTCCACGCCACCTGCGCGCGCGGGGGGAACCTCTCGACGGACGGCGGCCGGAGCCGAACCAACACGACGGCGCGACACCAGCGCCAGCCGGCGCTTGCCTCTTTCTCTCTACTACCACTGCCACCGATGAAGACGCACGTTTTCCCTTTGCACACAATTTAACTATTGTTTAAACCTTGAGTACAGTCCGCCTTTTATATCGAAGAACTTCTTTCATTTCTCAACCCTATAAGTCTTAACATTTTGGTCCTTAAAAAGCAAAGGGAAGCGTATTCAAAGCGTCGAAAAAGGCACTCGGACTTCAATAAAAAACCCAGCCGTGCGACATCGATACGTGGCGTCGTCCATTTTGCCACAGTTTGCCACAGTTTGCCACTTCAAGCAAGCAAACAAAAAGTGTCGTCTACATCAAGGAAAGGGAGAATTAACAACCGAGTGAGTCCGTTCCATATCCTTCTTTATTATTTCCATCTTTCCGCAGAAATTAAAATAGATTCTGTGCATTTTCTCGGATTTTTTTTTTCAGAGCACGTGTTTTTTCCTCATCAAATTTCTTTTGCATCTTGTTTAAAGCACATCTAAAGCATTATACCATTACTTGTTTAACGCCTTCTTTCAATTTAAAGCATTATTCAATATTTTTTTTGCAATTTCCCGTTTCTTTTATTTCAATAAGGCATAATGACCGACGCAAAAACTGACGAAGCTAACCTAAAACGCCTGTTTAAAGCACGAAGCAGCCTTAAAGCAAAGCTAACACAGTTTGTGAATTACTTAAATGTTGCTAAAGGTTACTCCGCATTGAGCATTGCCCACAAGATAGAACTCGAAACCAGGATAAAATTCATAGAAACAGCTTATAAAGATTTTAATAAATTACAGACGGAAATCGAAGCCCTGACCGAGGACGCCCAAAGGGAGTTCGCCGAACGGGAGCAATTCGAAAGCGTGTTCTTCGCGAACATTGCTCTCGCGCGAAGCATGCTGGAGTCTCCGTCGAGCGATGGGCTCGAGAGGAGGAGGTCTGAGGCGGGTTCCGGGGAGAAAAAGGATTTTTTTCGTCTGCCTGACATCACCCCTCCGTCTTTTGATGGCGACTATCATCACTGGCTCGAGTTTAGAGATACGTATATTTCACTAATTCATAACAATCCTCGTATAAATGACATTAGCAAATTTCATTATTTACGTGCGTCCCTCAAAGGGAACGCATCTTTAGTAATTCAAAGTCTAGAATTCACTTCAAGTAATTACATAATAGCTTGGCAGCTTCTTACAGAAAGGTACGATAACCCTAAAATATTAATTAACAACCACATTCAGTCGTTATTTAATGTTGATCCTGTACAAAAGGATTCTTGTAAATCAATTCGTAATTTAATTGATACTACCAACAAAAATTTACGTGCCCTCTGTACTTTAGGCCAGCCCACAGACCATTGGGACATATTGATTATTTTTATGATGAGTAAAAAATTAGATTTTGTGACTTCTAGACAGTGGGAAGAATTTAAAAATACATTATCTGATCAACCTTCTTTAAAACAATTTCTTACATTTTTAAATAACAGAGCAGAATTATTAGAAACATTGAACAGTAACAAACAACCATACAAACCGTCTCACATAGTCACACAAACATCAAAACCTAAATCCTTTGCCGTAGTCACAGAAAATAAACAAAACATTAACCAACCTTCTTGCCCGTTATGTAAACAAGAACATTTTCTTTTCAATTGTAGTTCATTTAGAGAATTAGATGTCGATTCACGCATCAAACACGTTTCATCTTTTAAAAATTTTTGCAAAAATTGTTTACGTACTGGGCACTTACATACATCATGTAGACTTACACATTGTAAATATTGCAAGTCTAAGCACAACACTCTTCTTCACAAAGACACTGACGTCAAAACCAACACAGAAACTGTGTCACTTTCAGCACATACTCATTCATCTTCATTGCATGCATCTCACAATCATGTCTTGCTTTCCACAGCACTGGTGAAGGTGAGGGACACAAAAGGTGTTCTTCACACCGCTCGAGTCTTGCTGGACAATGGCAGCACGTCCAACTTCGTCACCTCTGCACTCTGCGAGAAGCTAGGTCTGCCCAGGTTCAACTCGGGATCCACTGTGGTAGGCATAAACAATTCCGTTTCATCTATTACAAAATCATGTTCATTTAACATACAATCTTGTTTTGGAAGTTATGAGACAAACATCGAATGCTTCATCTTACCGCACATCACTACATCATTACCTTCTACATTCATCTACAAAAAACACATACCCATACCTACCGGGATTAAATTAGCTGATCCCTCCTTCAATGTTCCGGCATCAATAGATATTTTAGTTGGAGCTGAAATATTTTGGAGCATCCTAGGAACCAACTTCATCAACCTAGGTAATCATCAACCATCACTACGCGAGACAAAGCTAGGATGGATAGTGTCAGGTAGTATTCCTAGTGTATCTAATAGTACTCGTGCCAATAATTGTCATTTCTCTCAAACAATAGAATCGCAACTCGGTCGCTTTTGGGAATTAGACTCTGTCAGCGCCAGCCCTGTATTGTCTAAAGATGAGCAAGCATGCGAGCAACTATTTCAACAGACAACAAGGCGTGACAACGACGGTAAGTTTATAGTCACATTACCCCTGAAGGAACCGCCACAAGCATTAGGAGATTCGTACTTCATGGCAAAAAATAGGTTTCTTTCCATCGAAAGAAAACTACAACGTAACGAGCAGCTAAAGAACGATTACCATCAGTTTATGCGTGAGTATTTATCGCTTGGACACATGACACTTAACACAAACATTACAAAATACAAAAAACAAAACTTACAGTCATCAACTTCAAACACTACATCTAGTACAACATCACTCGTACACTCGTCAAACACGACATCTTCACCCGCATACACACCTACACATACATCTATACATAAACATCAGCATACATCTAAACCTACATCTACTCATACAATTACATCTAAACATAATAAAAATGTAAACAACTACTTACCTCATCATGCAGTAATGCGGGAGTCCAGTACAACAACGAAACTGAGGGTGGTCTTCGATGCGTCAGCAGCTACTTCTTCAGGTAAATCTTACAATGACATACAAAGAGTGGGACCAACCGTACAAGATGACCTTCTTTCGATCCTACTTCGCTTCAGACAGCACAAGTACGTCGTCACCAGCGACATAGAAAAAATGTACAGAGCCATCAACGTGGAGCGTTCACAACGCCCACTGCAGCAAATTATATTCAGGTTTGATCCTTCAGAACCACTACAAACATATACTCTAAACACAATCTGTTACGGTACCGCGTCGGCTCCGTACTTAGCCACTCGGTGCTTGCTCGCCCTCGCTGAGACATGTACTAATGCTGACACTAAACGTGCCATTAGTCATGGATTTTATATTGACGATTTATTATTGGGTGAAGATTCAATTACAGCGCTTACTAACCTTTGTCATAACGTCATTAGTGTTTTAGAAACCGCCAAATTTAATTTACGTAAGTGGCAGTCAAACAGTCCTGAAATTTTACAAAGTATTTCAGCAATAAAAGGCGACAAGGATAAAACATTAAATTTAAATAATCCTTCGCCATGTAAAACTCTTGGTTTATTTTGGAATTCTGCAACAGATTGCTTATTTTTTGAATTTGACCTTAATCCAAATTACAAAATCACTAAGCGCACAATTTTATCAGCTATAAGTCAAATCTTTGATCCGTTAGGCCTCGTAGGCCCTTGTATTGTAGTAGCAAAAATAATATTACAAGAATTATGGAAACTTAAATCTGATTGGGACGATGATGTTCCAAATGACTTAAAACAGTCTTATATTAACTTAATTAATTCACTTTCATTTTTAAATAATGTAAACATTCCTCGCTGGTCATTCAACGAGGACGATACCATTATTACTGAGATACACATATTTACAGATGCATCCGAGCGAGCATACGGAGCATGCTGTTACATCAGAACAGTTACACGCACTGGCAGCATTCGTGTGCGTCTACTAACTTCCAAAAATAAAATTGCACCCATTAAAGCAAGCACAATTCCTCGTCTCGAATTATGTGGGGCGCAAATTGGTTCAAAGCTTTATAAAAAGGTAAAAAAGTCACTGACAAAACCAATTGATAAATCTTACTTTTACACTGATTCTTCTATTGTATTGGGCTGGTTAGCCACTTCGTCGAATCGTTTAAAATCATTTGTTCGTAATCGTGTGAACGAAATACAAGAAAATACTGACAGTGCAGTATGGCATTATGTGCCGTCCAAGGAGAACCCAGCTGACCTGGTTTCTCGCGGGGTGAGGGCTGACTCACTCAGCTCGTCCAGTCTGTGGTGGACTGGGCCTTCTTTTTTGCATTCCTTACACATACAGCTACCAAACAAACCTAACACCTACACTCAAACTAACGTTTCTCTTCCAGAAATGTCATTCTTTGTTGACAACACAGATAACTCCATAATCAATTTAATAAATAAAATTTCAAATTTTTCAAAATTAATAAGAATAGTAGCATACTTGAATAAATTTATTAATTGTTTAAAAAATAAAAATTAAGATAGTAAAAACAAGAAATTAACTTCAGCAGAATTATTAGCAGCACATAATACAATCATTCGTTTCAGTCAGCAATGTCTTATGTTTCCTGAAGAGTATCACATTCTGAAGTCCAATCAAACTTTGCCATCTAAAAATAGACTTTTGTCACTTACACCTTTTATCGACTCAGACGGCATCATACGTGTCGGAGGTCGTCTTCAAAACTCTAACTATACTTACAATGTAAAACATCCAATTCTTTTGTGCAGTAAGCATACAGTCACAAAATTGATCTTTGAAAATCAGCATATAACATCGTTACACGCAAGTCCTCTTTTGTTACTTTCTCAGATACGCCAAAGGTATTGGGTACTCGGAGGAAGAAACTTAGCCAAACGTGTAGTACATTCATGCATTCGTTGTGTTAGATTAAAGGCAAAAACTACACAGCCTATAATGAGTCATTTACCTAGTGATCGATTAAGTTTAGAATTTCCCTTCCTAAAAATTGGTCTAGATAACGCTGGACCAGTGATGATGCTCAATCGTAAGGGGCGCGGCAGCAGACTAATCAAATCCTATATTTGTGTTTTTATTTGTTTCGCAGTCAAAGCCATACACCTGGAAGTCCTCACAGATCTTACTAAAGAATGCTTTCTGAGTGCTCTAAACAGATTCATCGCTCGACGGGGCCTGCCGCAGACAATATACTGCGATAACGGAACCACGTTTGTGGGAGCCTTCAATCATATGATTGCTAATTGTATGAATGACGTTCATGGTCAAGGTATCGATTTTAAATTCATTCCTGCCTATTCTCCACACTTCGGCGGCTTGTGGGAGGCCGCAGTAAAATCAGTCAAGTTTCATTTAGTTAGAATCTTAGGACAATCACATCTAGTTTATGAGGAAATGATAACGTGTGTAGCACAAATAGAATCTATTTTAAATTCTAGACCCCTAACTCCTATGTCTACAGACCCGTCTGACCTTACCTTCCTAACGCCCTCCCACTTCCTCATTGGACGGTCTCATACATCGGTCTTATACCCTGACTTGACAGACACCAACATAACGACACTTCAGCGATTTCAGCGAGTTGAAAAGCTGAAGCAGCATTTTTGGAAAAGATTTTCTAACGAGTATGTGTCTCTCCTCCAGCAGAAACATAAATGGAAGTCCACTTCTGGTCATCTACAAGTCGGAGCCATGGTCGTCATCAAAGACAAGATGTCACCACCACTGATGTGGCTTTTGGGTCGGATCACGAACATCGTCCCTGGCCCTGACGGCATCCCTAGAGTGGCCGACATACAGACGAGGAAGGGCGTACTGCGACGGGCGTATAACAACATCTGCCCACTCCCAGTCCAGTCTGCTGCTTGAAGAGGACCATGCCATCTTCAACGCGGGGGAGCATGTCCACGCCACCTGCGCGCGCGGGGGGAACCTCTCGACGGACGGCGGCCGGAGCCGAACCAACACGACGGCGCGACACCAGCGCCAGCCGGCGCTTGCCTCTTTCTCTCTACTACCACTGCCACCGATGAAGACGCACGTTTTCCCTTTGCACCCAATTTAACTATTGTTTAAACCTTGAGTACAGTCCGCCTTTTATATCGAAGAACTTCTTTCATTTCTCAACCCTATAAGTCTTAACAAGCCGTCTGTTTGGTTGTTAATGTAAATATTAAGTACCAGTGAGTGGTACTAGAGTGTCAGTGAGTGGTAGTAGAGTGTCAGTGAGTGGTGTATGTGTCGGCCTAGAATAACACTAGCCTCTGTCGTCCCGTGGGTGTAGTAAAAGGCGACCAAGGGACTACAGGCAACAGGAGACGGGCAGCAGCGTCTTCTAAAAACGTGGCAATTATGGCAAACCCCCTAAGATGATGAGATGATAAGAATCCCCACAAGCTCTTATAGCAATGGCAAATTATAACACCTGCACACTGAGAACTGATGCAAAGTTAACCAAGTCATGCGCACTGAGAACTGACGCTCAGTTGACCAAGTTGGAAGAAGTTATTAGCAAATTTCATTGAGACATCATGGGGTTATCTGAAGTCCGAAAAGAGGGAGAGGACTCGATAACCCTCAATTTCGGTAACTTGCTAAACTACCAGGAGGGTTTCTAACAGACCCTAGGTGGTGCCTGGTTCATCGTCCTCAAGTCCCTTGTTAACAATGTGGTCACCATCGTAAGTGTGTCGACCAGGGTAGCGTACCTGATAATCAGAACGGTATTCGTTGAATGTTGTAGAGGTCTACGCTTCGACTTCGACGCAACAACAGTGGTGGAGGTGGAGCCTATCTACAAAGTGGAGGCTATATATAAGGAGATCTCTAAAGCCATGCATAGCAACAAAACCCGCTACACCGTTGTGATCAGGGACTTTAATTCAAAGTCGGGGAAACGATGCGGTAGTGAGTTGAGAAGTACTGGCCATCTGGATTGGGCAACGGAATGCTAGAGGCCAGACGCTGGCCAACTTTATGGAAAGGTAGAACCTTTTTATGATGAACACCTTCTTCAGGAACCCGGAAAGCCGAAAGTGGACCTGGATCATTCCAGACGTTACAGTAAAAAATGAGATAAATTTTATCATGTCGCTGAAAAAGCAAAATGATTTGACTGTGATCAACAAGACGGGGAGCGGTCACCGATTGGTACGTGGCACATTGAATATCAACATAAGGCTAAAAAGTTCTCGACTGATAAAGTCTACGCTCCGACTATTACCGGCCCACATTCAAAACCCCGAGCTTTCAATTCGAGCTCCAAAACTGCTTCGAATCCCTTGAGAACAGCATAGATGTGAATGATAAAACAACATGGCAATGGATACTGTCCGTACGATAGGGTCTAAGTTCTCCGCCGTCCCAAGTTAAAGAAACTCTCCAACCATACACTTCTACTCATGGATCAGAGACGGGAAATGACGCTTTCGAACTCAGCGGATGCTCATCGTTACCGACAGCTAAATAGGCAAATATCTAAGTCTTTGACGAGCGACATTCGTCAATTTAATACGAAGCGTATTAAGGAATAAAGGCTCCAAAGTGTTCGTGAGAGATCTGTCTATTAGGCAAAACCAGATGACGAAGCTGAAAACTGACGACGGTCTCATCATTTTCATCGAAGCCTGTAATCCTGAGGGAGATCGAGAGCTTTTATACGCAGTTACATTCCACGCAGACACCTCTTGCAAGCAAGACTAAAGACCCCAGTGCCAAGCTTACCCGACACTATACCGAAGATATCCCGGGCGCCAGCCTTTACGAGATTGAGAAGTATTGTTTGAGAGCTGTAGTATGGCTGTCAAACAGCTTAAAAACATCAAAGCAGCGGGGGATGACGGAACGTAATCACTACAGAACTTCTGAGAGCGGGCGGTAAGCCGATACTGAAAGTCCTCCAGAAGCTTTTCAAGTCCGTTACCGCCGAGGGCAGAACGCCGAAAACATGGAACATAAGCGAGGTGATACTGTTCTTTAAAACAAGGGTGACAAGACCCTTTTGAAGCACTACAGACCTCTTTTGAGACATGTTTATAAGTTGTTTCCGAGAATCCTTATGAATCGTCTCGTTCGCAGGTTCGACGACTTCCAAGCTCCCGAACAAGCCGGGTTCCGAAAAGGCATTAGTAACATAGACCATCATCCATACGCTGCGGGAAGTTATACAGAAGACCGAGGAGTATAATCTGCCACTTTGCTTGGCGTTGGCGTTCGTGGACTATGAGAAAGTCTTCGATTCGATAGAGACCTGAGTGGTTCTGCAGTCTCTTACTTCTACGAAGAAGCCATCATGTCAGTATGAGTACAGACAGAACCAGAGCACAAATCTCATCCAACTGCAGCGAGGTGTGAGACAAGGAGACAACATTATTTCTCCGAAATCAAGATGAATAAATAATGAAAAATATTAGAAAAAATCGAAATTCTCCGAAATCGTTCACATCTACGTTGGAGGGTCATCTTTAAGCTTTTGGACTGGAAAGGACTCGGCATCAACATTAGTGGTCAGTACCTAACACACCTTTGTTTTGACGATGATAATTATAGTTCTTATGGCTGAGACCTTGGAAGACCTGAACACAATGCTCTAAAATCTTCGTAGCGCTTCCCAAAGAGGTCTTCGGATGAACTTGGATGTGTTTTACCCACTTTAGCTAGCTCATGTTAGGAATACTACACTCGAAGTTGTTGACTATTACGTATAACTAGGACAGGCAGCCCAGTTAAGTAAGTCCAACATCGAGAAAGAGATCTTTTGTCAAATCAACGACGAGAGAGTTCATATTTTAGTGTAAGTGAAGCAATTTGGTACCAAAATGCCACCAAAATCACCAAAGTTGAAATCATGAAAAAAAAATATGTAAAATAAAAACTGTTGGGAATATTCTACTTAACTTTCTATCACTTTTAAAGCACACCATGCGTTCCTAAAACACTGTATGGTCACAACAAATTAATTACTAAAACGTAATTAAAACAGAAACACCAAAATTGCTGATTTTTTGTCACAGTGTTAAAAAACGGAATAATTATATTTTTGTCGGAAAACGCAAATGGATTGTGCACTATTGTCACCACGGCTGGTGAGCGTCTGACTGACTGGAGTGAGGTACGGGAATGATATTTGTTTTTGTTTGTTCCTGCGGGCTAGGTTGTCTCTTTCATTAATGACACCAAAATTGATAATTTCGCGCGGACAGACCATTTTGGCATGCTCTAGGATTAGGTAAGGCACTAAATATGAAAATATCACTAACAGCGGATGAGAAAATTAATCCTAATAGAAATAAAATAAATTACTTTGACAAATTTCCTAAAATTTTCTTTAGACCGACGGAAATATCAAGCAAAACAGATTCCGGACAAGCCACCTGACTTTGAATTTCGATGTAAAATATTTTTTTTCAAGCTACTTATACATTTTATTCAAATTATATTTATGGCTTGGTATGGATACTAACGTTAATTTTTAAGAAAAAAATTAAACAAGTTTCTGTCTTTTAAAAACAGTACGATTCTCAGCCCGGACGCATTAAAATTACGCTTGAGATATTCACCCATAATATCAAAGACCCCTATTGATAGTAAATACAAAAACGTCTTCGGTACTTCGCTGGTCAAGGTCTTAATCGCTAAAAACTTCCTACGTTTTTTAGTGTTTTATTGAAACGATGTGCGAGGTTTTCACCGAACTAATATTATTTCAGGCTATGAGCTGGATCCTGTGTCGAACAGCTGCTACAAGTACCACAGCGACTGTGTGGTGTGGAACCGCGCCCACATGGTTTGTGCGGCCGAGGGCGGTCATCTGGTCATACTGAACAGCGTCCGCGAGGTGCAACTCATGAATAAATGGTACACATGAACAGCTGCTAGAATAGAATACTTACATGTATTTTTCACAAACAAACATAAACATAATTTCACCGCATAGCTTGACCACCGAAACACGATATAGCGTTTTATCGGCACTCAAGTGTTAAAATCCGAATGGACTTTTAATGCATTTTTGAAAAGACAATTCTTTTGACAGCTAAACGTGATAAATCGTTATATCTTATCGCGTTTTGGGGGTCATGCTATGCTAGGAGGGCTGAGAATATGAATTGTGCAAGGAGCAGGAAAAGCTATTAGTAGCAATTAAGTATTATGGCGTTCTGTCATATTCAGACTTGGTCTCGAATAATGTTCTAGGAGAAAGAATACTAAACTAAAGTTTGTTCTATGCTTAGAATCTGTGTGGGTGGATAAGGAAAAGGCAAGCTGTTTCAAAAAAATTCACAGATCTCGTGCCTTTCACGACCTTCTTCTGGTACACTGAAAATTAATTTAATGAATTTAACAAAACAACATTTATTTGTAAATATTTTCTTTTTAATTAATTGTTACAATAGACAACACAATAGACATTAATATTTTATTGAAAGGTAACTTAAGAACATACTATAACTAAAACGTCTAAGAATTTCTACACAAAATTACCTAATAAAAAAATCTAATCAAAATCAAATGCAGCCAGCGACCATTATTTACTCATGTGCCGCGACCGCGAGCGAGACTCGGTGGCGTCGACTTCATCATCACTCGAATGATGTCTTACTTCACACTCTTATTCAGAGACATAGACAAAATTCATTTGAAATCGAAGCGTGACTTGAGACATGCCAGATCGAGTAATTTAAATCTCGAACTTGAAATAACTGCAATCCACGAATATAATTACAAATCTTCTTTTCTGTGTGTACCTATTCTACAACCACAATTCTACAACCTCAATTCTATTCAACTTTTGCTCAAGATTCGTTTAAGTACTTATCCGCTTATACACAAAAAAATGCCGGGGTATCACGAAATCCCATGGTGCAGTAATGCTTAGGAAATACCAAAACAATAGAAACAGATGGGTCGAAATTATTTTTTTCAATGCCCATGTCACGTGCAAGACACAGCCCCGGCTGGCCCTTTGCATAGTAATTATAGAGAAACGTTAACTTTATTAAAATAATAAATAAATGGTATCGTGTTCTTCGTACGGGTATTATTAATGTTTTTTTTAACTTAGCTGTTATACCAAAGAAACAACAAAAGAGATAAATTATACAATATCATTCCGCAGAGCTTCAACTAGGTAAGTATACCAATTTATTACTGAAAATACTTATAAAACGGTCACACTGCTCAAGATGCTAGCAACGCCAAGCTCCTCCTTCTTTTCCGTATCCATAATAACTCTAATTTTGAGTAAAACAATATTTGTACTAATTCTATATATTATCATTTCAGTCAATTAAAACCATTAAAACTTAAGAATACAATCTGTAGTAACATAGAGTAACATGGGTAAATCGTAAATTGAGTCCTTTTTAAATATTAATATTTTCCAAAATTTTACGTATTTCGAAAAAATAAAAAAGCTCCAGATCTAGAATCAAACTATAAATAAAAAATATAAAAAGTTTCAAAAGCTAATTATAAAGACCTTTTAGCTGTTCCTTACTACCTTACCTACCTTACTAAACGTTAATTTTTAGCGGATTTCCGGGGTTTTCTCAAGAAATTGTAAAATTATAAAAAAACTAGCGTACGCCCGCGACTTCGTCTGCGTGGAATGGTTTTTTTGCTATCCCTCGGCAACTATGCTTTTTTCGGGATGAAATGTACCCTATGTCCTTTTCTGTACCCCTGACAACGTGTATGCAAAATTTCATGATGATCGGTTAAGTAGTTAGGATAAAAACTACCATCATGTAGCCCTTATTAATACGCACCTTTTGACACCTCTATAATTTATTTAGACTTAGAACTAACAACGCTAGAGCGAATTCGCACTTTCACTGAAAACGGGGCCCCTACTGCAGCGATCGAAAAAACATTTTCAATGTTAAAATGGCTAAAAGTTTTGTATCTGTCTTAGCTAGCTCTGATTTTCGATGTACCTATGTCGATTCGACACAACAACACTGTAACAACAATTGTAATACTATGTTTTACTACGTACTTATTACTTGTTGTACATAAAAGAAGGTAAATTTTGTTTTTCAATTATGTATCAGGTACTGGAACAAGCCAATGACTTGCAACGCGAGGAAGTACCCCAACTCGAGGATCGCGTACCACGCAGGCTTCAATAACATTGATCTAGATCGAGCGTACTGGTTTACACTAGACGGTAAATATTGGATTTATTCATTTTCAATAAAAGATGAAGAACCCTACAAAGTTAAATTAGTACCTTACTGCAAGTTCTATGCGAGTAAACAGAGCATTCCCAATTTAACCGGGTTATACAGTTATTTTTTAGTAACAACAAAGAGGTTTTATGCCGCTGAAAATTCATATACTTTTTTGGAATAAATAAATGTGTAAAAGGCTGATTTTTCAATCCTCAAGTAACAGATATCAGTCAGTTAAATTATAATCCGAATAACATAAAAGTCATTCAAAAAATTTGAAAACAAACATATGACATCTTTTTCAATGTGGCGGCAACGGCATAATACGTTATCAAACGAATAAAGCTTATCTGGGCATTGAAAAATCAGCCCTTAGCCAAACAAATATTTATTATTATCAAATTATTCATAATTCACAATATTTTGTTATAAAAAAAGAAAAACCGCCTTCAAAAAACTGAAAACAAAAACAGCTTAAAAATTAAATACCTCTAAAAAGCAAGAAATAATATTCGAATCATTCGTTACACATATCAATATTAATAAAACACGTCTATTGAAGTCGGGTGGGGCTGGAGGACAACTTCATTTTTTTCTTAAAGCCCCACCCGACTTCATTAGACGTGTTTTATTAATATTGATATGTGTAACGAATGATTCGAATATTATTTCTTGCTTTTTAGAGGTATTTAATTTTTAAGCTGTTTTTGTTTTCAGTTTTTTGAAGGCGGTTTTTCTTTTTTTTTAAAAAGCTTTTTTATTTTCAACTTTTTAGTGGTAGGTATGTAAGCGCTGCGTGTAAATATTTTTTTACTTTATATTATAATATTTTCAATGGTAAAATGCCCAGAACTCAATTTCCAAATTTACGCTGTTTGTTTTTGAGGAGTTCCGTTGTGTCATCGTAGTCCAAGTCTAGTCCAGAACGTTGCATCGCAAACCATGATTTGGTTTGTTATGGATTGCCATAAACTTACCAAAACCTAAATCACTTTACTTATACTATTTGATTTTGAAGAGTTCCTTTATGTATCTTCGAAGTTCGAAGTCCAATAACAATGAAATTTAATTGTGACCACTCTTGAAGTATACCCTTTCAAATAAAAAAAGAATCATCTAAACCGGTTCATAAACAAAGAAGTTATGTCCGAAATTCCATAAAAACTCGTGCGATGGCGAGCTAAATAATTGATATTTTTCAGGATTATGAAAAAACTGTTGGCCAGGGGGCTATTGCATAACAAATTACAAGCTAATATTATTAGTGAATTTCTATGGAAAATCACTAATAATATTAGCTTGTATTTTGTTATGCAATAGGCCCCAGATCTCTGTAAAAAAATTATGGGACCACACACGAACTATGTTCTTTAAGTTAAAAAAACAATTGTACAAATCGGGTAACAACTGACGAAGCTATGTTAAAACATACATAAAAAAAATACCGTCGACTTGAGAACCTCCTCCTTTTTTTGAAGTCGGTTAAAAATAGGTATTAAAATATTTGCATTTAATCACTTAAAACTATAATTTTGAAGTAGGCTGTATGTTGGCACTTGGCAGTATGCTCACTCACCACTTTGTTCGCAAAATTTCTTGCATTGGGCTTGTGAAAAAAACAAAAAAAAACATGCGCGTCTTTTCCCATAATTAATTATCATATTTTGTTTTTGTCGTAAGTATTAGCACAGATAATATAATACTATACTAGTGTATTAGTTGGTGTGTGGTAAATTATTTTGTTTTTTCCTCGCAAGTGTGTTTAAAAACGTCGTATGAAACTCGTGAGCTCTTGCTTATTACACACTCGGCTGAGTTACGCCCTCGCCTGCGGCTCGGGCTGCAACCCACAATCTTGTGTGCAATGAGCAAACTAAGCTAACTTGTCTCATAATGTATTATCGCGAGCTTGATTAAATATGTTATTTACTTCAGTAACTATAGTAAGATTTATTTGATTCTACTATGTTTAGACGCAGCCCCCCTTTATTGAACGCAAACTTTTTTCATTTGATTGAACACTTTACAGGGAAACGTATTGAAGATTCCGGTTATGCTGTGTGGGGTCCGGACGAGCCTAACGACGATAGGGACAAATGTGGCAGCATCTTGTGGGCTAACGGCGGCCTGAACGACGTCTTCTGTAGCCGAGAAAACTTACCCTTCATCTGCGAGATCACCAACCCTAAAACACGATTTAATGCTTACTGAATTAAATAATACCCCTCTTATCTTACAATAGTGATAAATTGAATTTTATTTACCTTTTTAATTTCTTGGATTCAGAGCCTGGACTGATAAACGAAAGTTTTGGTTTATAAAAAAAAAACAAGGTTTAATTTCTTACTTAGGTAAATGTATGTAACATTGTTTGCATTTTTAGTACCGTGCAACTAAATCGATAACTAAGCTATCTAAATCATTCTGTAATTAATTAATAACAATCCAAAAGTGTCATCGGCATAGAGTAATATTTTTAAATTACGGAAAATACTATTTTTTTTAATGTTTTTTAAATAAATAGACAACGAACGTCACAAACATTGCTCCGATTCCAAAGCATTAAATAAAAAATATAATAATGGACCGATATCTGATCCCTGAGGCACACCTGACGTTAGAAGAAAATAAGTAAAGATAAAAACTTACAATTCAATAACTTGAGTTCTATAACAAAGGTAAGATGTGAGTGATGTGACCCATCTGAGGAGATTAAGGTGTTCGATTTGCCTATTCAACTTTGGTTCTTAGCAAACTGTGTGAAATACTGTCAAACGCTTTAAAATAATCGTTATACTTATAGTTCAGTAAAATTACGAGAGCTAGTATGACGAAGTAAAAATAATTTGCAATAGCGGTCTTTCTTCTTTGATCGTTAGATTGGATGCCGTGCATCCACTTGCATCCACTTTTAAATCTTAGCCCGGAAAGGTCAGTGGCGAGTGGGCCTGACCCACGACTCAAGTCTGCTTTGTTAACATCATTATCATGTTTGGATGGTAATGCTTCTTGAGACAGTTTTTGTTTCTTGAGGTTCCTATGTAATTTTTTGTCGACATTTCGATTTTGACAAATTTTAGCGATATCACCTAGAGAAACCTTTGGGTCTACTTCATACATTTATATATGTCCGCGACAATAAGTAGTATGATGATTCACTGGAAAGTTATTGAGTTAGAAATGACAATGAAAGTTAGTGAACGATTTCTCAGTGTCAACTTTAAACAATACACAGAAAGACAAACAAATACAAACAACAACTAGAAGTATGAAATTTAATTTTCTTATGAAGTAAACTTATTCTGATATTTTTAATTAATAACATTAATGTACTATGCGGATTAGTGAGTGTTAACGACTGCAAATGCAGCTGGGACCGATGGCTTAACGTGCCTTCCGAAGCATGGAGGAACTCGAGATAATACCTATAAACGTTTGGTCACCCATTTCATGACCAACCTTTGCGACTGTTGCTTAACCTCCGCAACCGCAGTGCCAGGCGCTAAACAACTGCGGCAAAACTGATCCTATATCAATCTTATTTTTTAACACGTTTTTATTAGGTTGCTTGTTGCTTTCTCGTGTTTGTTTGTTTGTTTGTGTGTTTTTCCACAAAGTTTGCGTACGATTTTATTCTAGCTTCCCGATGAGCTAGAGACTTGAAACTTTGAACATAGGTCAGAACTAGTAGGCAATGCAATATTATGGTATCCTTGAGCTGATGATGAAACTGGAAGAACTCAATATTGAAACCGTGCAACCCCATCAAATTTGGGCTCGTTTAAATCGTCTTGACGAGTACTTTGTTGGGAAATAGTGTCCGAGGATCTGATGATGGAGCCGTAGGAAGGCCATAGGAACTCTATAATAAAACCATGCAACTCCACCGAGTTTGGGCTCGTTTGAATCGTCTTGACGAGTTCTTTGTTGGGAAATAGTTTCCAGGGTCTGATGATGGAGACGGAAGAAGGACACAGGAACTCTTTAATAAAACCATGTTACCCCATCGAGTTTGGACTCATTTGAATCGTCTTGACGAGTACTTTATTGGGAAAAAGTTTCCAGGGTCTGATGATGGAGCCGGAATAAGGCCATAGGAACTAATAATTTAAAGAAAATAATAATTTACAGAAATTTTAAACATAAAAACGTGGGGCGCAGGCTAAAGACAATATGGATGATACATTTTACAAATGCGCCCCACGTTTTCAGGTTTAAAATTTCTATATGTAGGGTTATAAATATTAACAGAAGAATTTATTTTTTTCTTTTTAGTCCGTTTTAATGTTTTTTGTCCGATTTTTTTTGTAATAATTTTTGTAAAGTATTTCTCATCCCATTCCTGTAATCTATGGTTTTCTGCATTTTTTCAGCCCATTATAATACAATATGAGAAGATATATTCGACTTATAGAATTTAAAGTCTATCTTCCCAAAATCGAAACTTGTTTAGACGCGAAATGCAATGTTTTTGATCAAGGCCACACATACAAAGACAATCATAATAATTATTGATATTATCAAGACGGGTTTTTTTACGGATGAATCTCATTGAGGAAAAATGTTTTAGATGTATCAGTCTCCAAACCTTAACTCGCAACGGCACAAAGTGCAAAAACAATAACTAAATAAATAATTTTAGCAATAACGTTACAGTGAAATGTTAAAAAGACACTAAAGTTTTTTTGAAAAATGTGGAGATCGTATACAAAATAGGTAAGACGGGTTTCATAGTAATTTGTGCAATATTATTACATTTTCTTATCATAGTACTTAATTTGCTTTGTACACCTCATTTTAGAATACAGTTATCTACATTAAAACTAGTCTTCATTTCACTTTATTTAAAGGAATGTCTTTCTAAATCATACACTTTTTGAAATATTAAACTTTTAAATTAATTAATTTTGTATAGAGATAGTTTTCATAAAGGCTTTACAACGTTTCTCTGAACGCTACGCTACGGAAAGTACTACGCGTTCACTTCATCCTCTACCTCTCGGCCCGCTTCATCATTCCGCACCCCCTGTGTCGCCCTCCCGCGCGCCTCCCCAGGCGACGCCGGAGGCGCGGTATGAAGAAGCGGGCCGAGAGGTAGCGGCAAGAATGAAGTGAACGCGTAGTATGATTTATTCAGAAATTCTCTTTTATAAACCGCTATTTAGTTTATTTTCCAACACAACTCATTTATTACTATTTAAGCTGTCGGTATTGATTGTTAGTTCGAACAATCGATTACGAAAACGATAATCGAGACCTTTTAATAGTCCTCAATTTTTTTAGTTTATTGAAGTACCTAACGCATTGGCACAGTAGATACATATATAAGTTTTTTCAAACAGTATGAGAGCTCCATGGAAATGTTCGAATTTGACGGCTGACGTCACTCTAAGAGCTCTAAGCAAGAAGCCTTACTTCTCTTCTCTAAGCAAGAAGCTTATAATAAGCTTCTTGGTTCTAAGCAAAGTTCGCAGTACTTTGGTCAGGGTTGTGATTGTGACATCGCGTCGCAGTTGTTTCCATAGCATTCGCGCGTAGCATTCCACGAGACGGCCGGAAAATGCCAACTCTAGCGATCCGACGGAGTGCAATGACAAAAGGCCCTAAGTGACGTTAGCTCCTCCTGAAAAAACCTGTTTGAAAAAACTTATATATGTACTGTGGCATTGGTCAATTATGTCCATAGACATAGAAAAATTTTCGCTGTGCTTTCGCTGCGCGAAGATAAGACTAACAAAGCGTGGAAAAGAGAAGTTAACATCCATAGAATATGAATATAACGAATTGTAGAATACAGACAAATTGCGAACCAGACAACCTGCGAAACACTCTAAGATTCTTGTTAACATCATACGGACACGGTCTATGTAAAAAAGAACAAAAGATCAAGTGACATGTGCCAACATTTTTTACAGTGAGACCCCTTAGCGTCCCGCCTAGCAAGTGAGCAATCACAGTTTGTTTAAAATATTTGTTAATCTTAATTAGAATTTAAAATAAAGGTATCGTGGAGCCATGGTGTCATGTACTCTAAGTAATTGTGATGTGACAAAAATAAATAATCCAAGTAATCACACTTTTCACAGGTAAATAAGAATTTGCCACACATTTCTCTAAAAACAAATTTCTCTACATTTATTCGTTTATCGACGCTGAAAACAGTATGGAACATAGTTTATTAATTTCCTTTGCCATATATAGTCATATTTTATGAATCTAAGACATATTTTACGTATCTCATATAAAATGTATGCATTCGTTTTCGGATCACCTGTTTATTGACATTGTTGTTCTTTGACATTCTATTTCTATGATTATGTCACTTTTGTTTGAAACAGTTAAATTAGCTTGACTGTAAAAAAACGTTCCTTACAGTGGCCCACTACCATAAGGTACACAGTAAACCATTGGTTCATATATGAATTTTGGACACAAGATTTAAAAGCAAAGCCAAGCTTTAGTAAAAAAAACTATTATCAAAGTTCCTAATTAGATTTATAAGCATAAATGCCTGTTTTTATACTGATTTCTCCAGTAATAAATACCTAACAAGTGTTTTATTGTACTGAGTTTATATGGTTAACTGTCGACTCACCTACCGGTACACTGTGTGCCTATAGTTGTACACAGTAAACCAATCACCATTTTTTAAACAAATGATAATAACCATTATCTTATAACATTTAGAGTTCAAGTTTGCATAACAATCAAATATTTAATATATTTTCTTTCGTCTTATCAAAAAAGTTCTTTAAAACAGTCTCATAAGGTAGACTTATGAAGGTCCAAACTTTTAGTGGTTCACTGTTGGCCATGTCACCCTACCTATATTGAATTTAAAATTAGGTAAGTACGGAAGTACCCTTAATTTCGCAAAACATGGTGTTTTCATGCCATGTGATCTTCGATCATCTATGGAAATAGAACATCTATCATCTATAGATGATTGAATCAATAGTATGTAAATTAATTATTTAATTTATTTACTTAAATAAATAAACTAAATTCAATAACAAATAATTAACATGACTATAGTGTAACAGGTCAACAAAATACTCTCGCACAGGTCTTTGTATCCAGAACATTCCAGAAGGACACATCATGGAAATGTTATCTACGACAAGTTTTCTGATTGCCTTCTACTTGTGGACTCAACACTGTCTTATAAGTAAGTTTTTAATTAAAAAAAATCGGCATAATTTAAAGAAATTACACGCAGATTACATTTAACTAATCCTATACTTGGTACTTTTGAAGCTACTTACCTATACATGTGCCCGTAGGACTCTATGTAATAATATGTATGTGTTATAGGCAAACTCCGAAGTTCCGGTGCTCCTAGGTTTGACAAAAAGGCTTACACCCGATTGCACTAAACTTAAGGATCGCCAAGTCTTTTCCTAACTACAATACGACCAAATTAAAACGGTGTCATAAACTTAGCCGCCATGTAGCTGTCATTCGCCTAGTTAACTTGGTCGAGTTGTAGATAAGAAAATAAATATACTTAAGTGCTTTCACACATTAGTCAAAGTCCAAAACGAAAACGTGTTTCGACCTTTGACTAACTGATTTGTGTCCAAACCTAGGAGAGACCAACTTGGATAGTCAAACGCCGAAACTCAATACGATCAAATCCTATCTTCCTGGGAACCAAAGATGTACCAAACCTGTTGTCTGTTAAAAAAAATAACCACGAAATTTCTAATTTATCACGTAACCATTTGTTAAAGCTGCCTTACTCTGTAGGTTACGCGATGAGTTAGAAATTTCGTAGTTATTTTTTTAATAGATAGCAGAAATCCTTGTTTCATAGGAATATTGTTAATTTAGTTAAATTTTCACTCTAAAGAACTGGTCAAACCACGATTTGTACGAATTGATTTATGATGTTTGACGGTCCAAGTTGGTCTCTCCTAGGTTTGGACATAAATTCGTTAGTCAAAGGCCGAATTAGTTTTGAATTTTGACTAAGCTTTCTTGTCAAATCTGAGGTATTGCTTTGTCAAACCTAGTAGCGCCGGAGCTTCGGCCTTTATCACATTAAAGGAAAACAATATTTAACTGTGTATTCACAAATTGAAACTGTTGTTTGCCCATTCTATTAAAATCAAAGTATATTCAACACAATATATGTAAGTATAAAGAGATTACAAAATGTTGGTTAGGTACTTTATTATAGTTTGACCGCAAGCCCTGTACCGTGTACCGTTGTTCAAGGCGCGACACTGCCTTTGCGGTCACACTAAGAATAAATAATATTTACTGTAAAGAACATGTGAAGTCACCAAGCTCACTGGCTCAGCCCACAGCCAGTTCCGGGCGGACTACACGTACTACCCCGAGGCGCGCGCCTGGTTCAAGGTCCACAGGGTGCCCACAGACTGGCATGAAGCCATGATGAAGTGCTACTTTGAAGGTAACATGCCAAAACAAATGACGATTTTTTTTAAATAATAATGTTGAATGTTTCACCAACATTATCAGCCTCATGCACGACACCCACTTTGGGGACAGATCTCTACGATGCCTTCATCCAAAGTCATTAATTGAATGTTTAGTTATCTGGGGGCGTCCATTTATTACGTTAGGTGATTTTGGCGATTTTTCGACCCCCCCTTCCCCCTTGGTGAGATGTCGTGAGATTTGGCTCGACCCTCCCCCCCTATAAATCTCACGTGAGATTTTTCAAAACGAGTATTTTTAGTGTGATTACGTTAATCTGTACTTGCTTGCTTTGCATTTATTTAAATAAACATTATTTTTTAGGATTTAGCTATATTTTGGTATGAATTTTTTTTTACTTTATTTAACCTAGTTTTTTCGCGATACTGTTCCTGCAGAAAAAAAATCACGTGATATTTGCCGAGACCCCCCCTCTCCCTCACGTGAGATTGGGTGAGATTAGGCTCGACCCCCTTCCCCCCCTAAATGCCTCACGTAATCAATGGACGCCTCCTAGTAGAAGTTTTGTCAAAGAAATCTTTACATTGTTTCACTGAACTTTCGTTTTCATTCTTTCTAATTCATTGAAGTAGATAAACTTGTAGGAAAGAACTTTTCTTTACATCGTCATTGGTGTCGATTCGGTTAGCAACGACTTAACTAAATTGACAGGACTAAACTAAATTTAGTTTTCCATCCTTTTCTTTCTGTATCGAAAAGACAAGAACAGAATGCTAAAATTAAGTTTAGTCTTGTCAATTTAGTTAAGTCGTGCTAGCCGAATTGACACCATTGTTAGTCCTATAATGATTTCTTTTCTATAAAACTTTAAGGAGACATACCTTACCTAGTTAACATGTTACTTATGTCATAAAAAATACTTTGTTAATTTAAAATGTCCCGTAAAAAGCCCGTAAACCTCTTTTCTTACAAAAGCAACCCCTCGATTGTGTTTGCGCAGGTGGTAGCTTGGCGTCACCCAACAACGACAAGCTGTACTCGGTGATGAGGAGCCTCATGCTGGTGCAGTCGGGGCCGGTGTTCACCGGGGTGCACATGATGAACACCGCTGGAGACTACTACTCCATCGAAGGTGTGGAATTCTCTGACGGCGTCTGTATTCCCGCAAGCATACATACAACTTAGTTATATTCAAAGTCCGAGAAGCAAGCTTGCCTAGAAGAAACCTTTGGCCTCCTCTCACCTTTATGGTTTTTAATGTAGCTAAGAGTAAGCCCATTTGTCCATGTCCATCAGCCATTTTTAATGTCCCCACTGCTGGGGCACAGGCCTTCCTTATGGGTGGTAAGGAGGATGGGCTATAACCCACCACGCGGGCCCAATGCGGATTGGTGGGTGTTAACGACAGCAAATTCAGCCGGGACCGACGGCTTAACGTCCATTCCGAAGCACGGAGGAACTCGAGATAATAAAATTTTGGTCACCCATACCATGACCGATCCTTGCGAATGTTGCTTAACCTCCGCAATCGCTGGGCCAGGTGCTAAACAACTGCGCCACCTCCTATTACCCATTTTAAGCCCATTTACTATATAAAAATAGATAAATATCCTTTAGACCCCAAATAAATCCGGTTAAGCTTGGGTTTCCTAGGATGATGGTGCCGTCATATTACGGCCGTAATATAGCAGCGTTGAATGTTGTCTATGGAAACAACATAGCGACACCGTAACGTCAGAAACCGCGCCGTATTGTTTACATAGACAACGTTCTACGCCGCTAAATGACGGCACCGTCATCCTAGGAAACCCTAGTTTTAAGGTTAAGAAGATCAATAAGATTTTCCCATGACAATTCCAGGAATCCCGGTGCTGGAGATGCCCCTACAGTGGGCAAAGATGGAGCCGGACAACAAGAACGGCGAGGAGCGCAGCCTGGCCATACTGCCGGATGGAACCTTCGCTGACGTGAAGGCTAGTGCCATACTTCCGTACATATGCTACAGGCAGAAGATCGGCAACGAGTCTATATCCAGTGACTGTGGAACTTTTGCTGAAGGTAAGTAAGACTAAATAGGTACTTCCGACTGATTTTTGTGTGGTTTACGAAAACTCGTAGGTAGGAAGGACTGAATCCAATCTATCATGTCGTGACATGACTGAGAAAAATCTAGTCTAGGTTTTTGGTAAACTCATCTTTATATCAGAGGGCATATTACAAAAAAAGAATCACGATAGTCGGACCAGACAGTATCCCTTTTCCAACAAAAACTATTCATCTAAATCGGTTCATAATAAAACTAAGAAGTCGTCAAGGTGCGAGTAGTTCATCCAAATCATATCTTTTTCAGGATTATTGAAAACTACCGAACCGATTAGAAAAATAAAGGGACCATTTCGAACGTATACCTACCCTTTCAAACAAAAACATAATTTTGATAATCGGTTCACAATTCGATGAGATATCGAGTACCTAACATAAATACAAAAAAAAAACATTTGAATTGAGAACCTCCTCCTTTTTTTTAGTCGGTTAAAAAGCAAAACTTTTTTCAATCATACATTTCTTTCTCTTTTTGATGCGATATGGAGCGATCATAAATCTTCGATCATCTATAGATAGAAACAGGTATTCTTACCAAGGTTACGCCAGAGGAATGTCTCCAACCAGGATTTTATGATGCGATGACAAAATCACCACAAAAATACGAGTTGTCGTAGACGGTAGTGCACAGTCGATTGTTTCGTCCAGCTACCTGGCCGAAATCAACAGGCTTTTGTAGTATTGCGTCCGATACAGGAAGGTACTTCAATAAATGATATTTTACATCTTCTTCTTTCTTCTTCGTGTTTCACTCCTATCGAAGGTTGGACAACATCATTGCCATCTTGACCTTCAAGTCCGCTGGGGCGTAGTACTGCGACCGAACCAATCCCGCAGGTTCTTCTTCTTCCAGCTCTGCGTTTACTGCGTTTAACTTTGCCCCGAATGATTAGTCGGAGAATTTTTAACGTTTCTCATCACATGACCAAAATACGTGGTAAATCATTTTATATTATAAATTATTAATTAAAGAGCTTTGGCACTTAAGGTTGATTGAAGGTGGATTACCAACAACCGCCGTCTCATAAAATAAATTTATGGCAGTAATTATTTAAACAATTACCATTAATTTCTGACCTTCGTTTCCCTCGTCATTTGGGAATTCAAAAACATTAAGGTTTACACTTTTAGGTTTTTCTGATGCCAGCGAAAAGGCATAGGTACGGTACGGTCGTGTCATTTATCCGCAAGTCGTAGATGACAATAATCAACCCATTTTAAGATTAATTTGTTCAAAATCTAAAGTTTATCTACACGAAACGATTACGTTAGCTAGACTTGGCTATGTGCAATACACCGTGTGGTTTACCGTTTACGACAATATTATTCAAAACGACACCCCATAGAGGCATTTTCAGACTCTTAGATCGCCCTATGCTGGGTACATTCAAGCCCACATTATGTTTACTTAGATCTGGCAAAATCAGTCCATCGTTGTGGGAATTTGGTTACTGTAATAGTTGAATAAAAACCACTTTTAAACATAGACTTGTTTTATTTATAATTTGTAATAGCGTACAATAAAATCAATCACTGGCCATGTTTGTTCTGTCCACAGACTAGGTACACATACAGATGACACGGAGTCCCTACTCAGATTACACAGATTAGCTTAATCTATTACATCTCCTTTCTCTTAGATAAAATATATTTATATTTTTATGATTAGACAATTCCTACTCACAATAGTCTGACAAGTATCTAGGTTTCCTTACATTTCTACCAGCTCTAGTTCTATGCAAAACTTCACTGTCATTAGTAGTTGCAGTTTCAGCCATGTCATTGTTACAGTTATTAGTTACAGTTGGTTCATTACTACAATCATCCTTGCTGACATTTATATTATCATTTACATCTAATTCTTTTTTAATAAAGAAGTTATCACTATTTTTACTATCTATTAAAAATCTTCTATTTCTTTCTAGCATCTGTCCCTTTTCTGAAAAAACTGTATAAGAATTTGGACGATTACTTTGTAACACTTTGGCATAAGTTAATGGCTTTTTAACTGTTTCATCTCTTACCAATACCTTTTGATTAATTTTTAGGGGTTTTAATTGTTTAGTCCCTCTATTATCATAATATAATTTTTGTTTAAAAGCATTCTTATACAGTTTTTCTTGTACATCATTATACTTTCTATTAAATTTATCTATGGTGGGCAATAAACCTTGTATATTTCTACCAAATAATAGCTCTGCAGGACTTTTATAATCTAACTCTTTAGAAATAGGTGTATTTCTGTATTCAAGTAGTGCTAAATATTTATCTTTTCCTTCATAGTCTGCTTTTTTAAATATATTTTTTATGGTTTGTACAAATCGTTCTGCAAGGCCATTTGACTGATGATGATATGGGCTACTAGTTCTATGTTCAAATTTCCATTCTTTTGCAAACTTTTTGAATTGATAGCTTGTATAATTAGTTCCATTATCTGTATATAACAGGTCAGGGATGCCAAATCGACCAAAAACTGATTTTATAGCTTTTATAGTGCAGTCAGCTGTTAAATTTTTTAATTTAATAACTTCAAAGTACTTACTGTAATAGTCAACAACTAAAATGTAGGAGTTACCCTTGTAAAAAAAAACATCACTTCCTAATATAGCCCATGGTTTATTTGGCATTTCCCGTATCATCATTGGTTCTTTACTGTTATTTTTTCTAAACTTTTCACACGTTTGACATTTCTGAACTTTTTCCTCAATCTCTTTACTCATATTAGGCCAAAATATTCGTTCTCTTGCCCGTGACTTACACTTCTCTACACCTAAATGATTATAGTGTATTCTTTCAATCATGTCCTTCTGGGGGCCTACAACGAGCTCTTATAGCAATGTCTTTTAGGTCTTACATTGACTTTTCGTACCACGACGTCCTATAAAGAAGGTTGTTTCTACCTCAAATTTCTTAGCAATTTTGTTGCGATCATCTTTAACTTGTTCACTCTTTGTCAAAAAATATCTAAGGTTGCCAACTTAACGCAAATTTAACTAAGTTACTAGGTATCTTTTTCTGGAAGAAACTAAGTTGTCATAAGAATGTCAACTCATAGTCGATACCAAGTATAGTAAGGATAAACTCACAAATCATATTTTCTTTGTTCTGCATACAGGTAGTAATTATGTAAATAATAACATGAACTTTTAGAGTTAATGGTGTAGACAACGAGTGCCCAGAATTTGAATAGTTTACACAACCGGGATTTGACCAGCTATCCTGATACATAGAATAAGTTTTATTTATTCTTATGCCTGATATCCGAAAGTAAATAATAACATGAACTTTTAGAGTTAATGGTGTAGACAACGAGTGCCCAGAATTTGAATAGTTTACACAACCGGGATTTGACCAGCTATCCTGATACATAAGAATAAGTTTTATTTATTCTTATGCCTGATATCCGAATGGCTGGTCATTTTGAAGTCCCTTTATTTTGTTACAAAGATTAGCAATTATTTGACTGTAGGTAAATCGTAAATGGTAGCAAATATAGGGAGCAACTTTTGGTCTCCAGCCTGACGTGAATCGATACAGACAACCAGCCATTCTAACGCTCACAGAAATCCGTCCCATTCTTATACCTAACATTCTTCCCATAATCGTAAGCGTTAATACGTCTAAGTAAGTCTATCTAAGTATAAAGTATTTTTGATACTTATTTTGTAACTACCCATGAAAAAGAAAAATAACATAGTAGATTCTTGTTAGCAACCCTAAGCATACATTTTAATACGTCAAATCTAGCGATCCTTTGGCGATCATAAAAGTGACAGGCAGGATGGAATCAAAATTATTAAGGCGTGTAGACACGAACGAACAAGAGCATGATGAACACGAACATTCACGAATATTTATTTGGTTCGCACAGTCACCATCAGAACTTGTAAAGGTAACTTGTAGTGCATGGAACTTATTGACATTTTAAACTGATCAGAAGTATTTGGTCACCTTGTCTGCTATGATATACTGATGGCAACTGTCCGTGTAAACATAAATCTCAGACTCCCAAGTCCTTTAGAGATAGAGTTAGAAGGCATTTCCTTTCCTCTTCTTCTGGTTGACCATTTTTTTATTTTCTCCTTTATTTTAATTGCATTTATCTTTAGGTATAACTATTGTTTGTATTCATACAACACACTTGTTCTTCTCTTTTTTATCATTGCACCCACTCCCCTATATTTCATTTTTTCCATTTATTTTACACCCAATGGTTGCCTGGAAGAGATTGCTGATTGGCAATAAGACCGCCTCTTCTATACTTTTTACTTTGTATTTTTGTCCCCTTTTCTGTAATATTTCTACTTGTGTGCATGTGCAATAAAGCGTAATTTATTATTATTTTTAAATAAATTATCAGAGTGAACACGAACACTATAAATACAACACTTTCACACTGAACAACAAAATATTTTAGAAGATTTTTGACGCACACTGTGGAGGCCGTTTGTTTGTATAACAAAGACTTACATGTGCTCGTGATGAGGAAGTCTTGATGATGAAAATTATTAATGCAAAATGTAATGTGTTATAATGACAAAGCAATAACAGCTTGTTTAAACCAGCCTTTTTCAAAACGATCTTTTTTCCAGCGATGTTGATATGAGCTCTACATAGATTCGTACCATGACATTTCTGTCAAACAAACTATGATAATATAATAACCTTATATTATTCTCGCAAAGTACTGGGAAAGAACGAATAATTTTACTAATAATTTGTCTATACCTTGCTTAGATATAGGAAAAAATACGCTATGTTGTGATTATTTATTCTGTGGTTTCAACAATAGACATCAACAAAGAGGTACCTACCTACTTATGTCATGCCATGCGTAAATATGTCACTCGTCTCGTGATCAAAAAAATATTTACTTAAACACTAAACAGCTATAATCCTTCGATTGATATAATTTATAACCACGTATTAATAATTTATTGATAAATCAATCACACACGTGATATCTTAAAAGTGGACAATTTAATACTTTTGCAGTAAACAGGATAGGATTCTACTCCAAAGAGCTGAATACGTCTTTTAAGTTCAAGTAAGTAAATTGGAGTATTATATTTATTGTTTTATGGTCTTAAAAGCAAGTACCTAGTGTAAATAAGTCGTTTTATACTGAAGTGCTCGTAACCGCTTGATTGAATTATGTTAGAGTATCTAACTACCTACTTACATTATTTTTGGTTATTTGCAGGTTTGCCAGGGAATCATACAGTGATAAACCCATAAACGCCATAAGCTTCCGACTTAAAAAGGATAATTTTGTACAACAATACTGTGACAATTTTATTAGATACTTATAGAAAAGATGTTTCATTTTGAAAAGTGAATATCATAAATAAATACCCATATCAAGTAATAAAGTAATCATTTTCTTTGCTCTTATTTATTTTGTACCATTGCGCTAGCTATAGCTAGGCGTAGCAAAAGGGCCGTGACTTTATTTCTATAAATTGGTTTTGTGAAATTTGTAGTTAGGTTTTGTGCAAGTTCTACGACAAAAAAATCTAGGGTACCTACCTAAACATAGCTTAGCACTATCATAGGTGGGCGTGCTGTAATTAATGTTGATTTTGTTTATTTAGTAGGGACAACTTGTCTTAGTAATATGTTCCCATTAGAAGATGATTAATAAAAAGGCAATAATACAATACATGTACTGTTTTATTTTAAAAGGAAGTTGTGTAGATTTATAAGAGCACAAGCTCACTCACAGAAAGAAAACTCACGGACAAAATACCAGTAGAATTTGAGATTTTTCATCACAAGCCTCCAATTGTCGCACAGGTTATGAACAAGCTGGTTCTGCTACAAATGAAATCACCCGATGAACAAATAATTATCAAGTTAAAAAAAATCACATTCTGGGCGTAGTTAAATACGACGCCTTTTTCTTCACAGTAAATCTTCTTGATTTCGTACCATTCTTTTGTCATCTAAAAATAATTGTAGAAGATAACTTATTTTATAAGTCTTATTTTAAAGAAAGTTCACTCAATATGAAATATGAGTGAATTATGCATATTGTTCACTATGAACAATCTACTTTTGGAACATTTACTCTAAATCATGTTGATTGTGTCGCACAAAAACACCCTTTTTAAGATCGCTGAAAGATCGCTAGATTTGACATAATTGACGTAAAACAAGATTGCTAGTTGTCAAAAAGGCAGCTCGTGGTACGGATTTATGGTACGGATTGAGTGAACGAGAAATGAATGATGACATGAAAAAGGGAATTAATTAAATGGGTAACTGGAAATAATTAAAGGCGACTGTAAATGGGATACTTAAATACTAAACTGGACAGCAGTTTATTTTTTGGGCGACAAAATAACTAAACGGGCGACTAACTTACAAAAATACTCAAAACCGGCGACTACATATGAGTGATAAATAATTTAAGTTAGCAGAGAAAACTCTAAATGGGTGACAAAAATACTGAGTAGGCAACTATTATACCAAGTAGGTAACTATTATAACTGATTTAAGCTGCCCAACATGGTATTTTTAACACGTTTTTATTAGGCTGCTTTCTCGTTTGTTTGTTTTTTGTCATATCGGTTAGGATAGTAGTCATCTTTTTTAAATAAAATAAATGCCAAATTTTTTATATTTTGTGTGCCCTAAGGTTGTCGTCCAAATAGTAATTTGGTCACCCGTTACCCAATTTGTATTTTAAAGTCACCCATTTTCAATATCTGTAGTCGCCCTCGGTCCTTCACCCACTTAGTATGTCAGTACGCTATGTTCAGTATTTTTGTTACCCAAAATGGGAATTTATTGTCGCCCTAATAGACGTGAAGGGGGATGGGAGAGGGAGATTGAGAGTGAGAGGGAGAGGAGACATATGTGGATTCAATTCTGAACAGGATTGGGAACGGGAACGAGCACGGGGAACTGCACTGCACCTAACGGGGACGGGTCCAAACGGGAACGGGAAAGGGTAAAGAAACGGGAACGGGATATTTATATCTCTCGACCCATTTCTGTTTATTGTAATAAACTAGCTTCCGCCCGCGACTTCGTCCGCGTAGATATTAGAGAAAATCATTTGGGAACCTTCAGCCAGGACCCGACCAGCCATTTTAACGTGGTTAGGCACCCCACCAAGCCACAGAATAACTAATACCAAGCGAGTAGCTTCGTGCTAGGTTTGCCAAACGCGGCAAACGTCTTGCCTCATGAGGCAGTGCGCTTGGTGTGGACCCGCCTAATCACGTAAAAACGGCTGGTCTGATCCTGGTTGAAGGTTCCCAAATGATTTTCTCTAATATCCACGCGGACGAAGTCGCGGGCGGAAACTATTATACATAAAGTTTTATTCTAGGTACATATTTATTGTAAAATGGTATACTATTTACCACATTTACTATTTACAAAGCATAATTTATTTGCTTTTTCCAAGCAATATCATTCGTTCATTCCCAGCACAAAACAAGATTGTTATTTGATGTCGTGGTACGAATTTGAGTGATATCATTTAGAGCTTGTAACAAGCTTGCTGGATATAAGCTTACTTATAAAAAAGGTGGGAGTAGGCCCCCTGTAGTGATTTAGGAACAACTAAACAGTTATTTTTGAAGATTAAGTCATCATACACATAAAGCATTTCTTGATATTTGTAGTATGGTTTTAAGCTATCTTTGACATTTTCTATCTTATTGGGCCAACCCTTATTTATGTATTCTAATAATAAATTCAAATCTTTGTCTTTTCTTAATTCTTCCTTAAATAAATTGTATTTATAATCTGATATACTTAAATTACATTTTACCATGCTTACTTGACATTCATACAAATCCTCTATAAAAGTTTCCTTATCATCTGAATTATTAACATCCCTAGATAATGAGTCTGCTACAAGTAATTCTTTTCCTGGCTTATATTTTACTACTAGATCATATTTCTGTAATTGCATTCTCATTCTTTGCAGTCTTAAAGGTATTTCACACAATGGTTTTTTGAATATAGATTCTAATGGTCTATGGTCAGTTTGTACTTGTACGGTTTTACCATAAATAAATTGATGAAAGCGTGTGCATCCAAAGACAATAGCTAGAAGCTCTTTTTCAATTTGAGCATATTTTTTTTGAGTATCATTCATGGCTTTAGATGCATACGCTACTGGCAAATTATCCTGTAACAACACAGCTCCTAATGCATCTTTGGAGGCATCAACTGAGACTACACATGGTCTATCCGGATTATAAAATTGTAAAACAGGCTCTGACGTTAATATTTTCTTTAATTCACAAAAAGCATCATCATGTTCTTTAGACCACACATAATCTGTGCCTTTTTTAATTAACATTCGTAATGGGTTACATACTTGGGACATTGCTGGAATAAACTTAGCAACATATGTAATCATTCCTAGTATTCTTTGTAATTCTTTTGCATTTTTAGGTTTCTCTAAGTTTAATATACTTTCAATTTTTTTTGGATCTGGTTTGATTCCCTCTGGACTAAGTATGTGACCCAGATATGTAATTTGAGGAACACCAAACTCACATTTATTAAGGTTCAACTGTATACCATTTTCTTTAGCTCGCTCTAACACTTTTCTTAATATTTCATCATGTGATTTCCTATCTTCAGCATACAAGACAATGTCGTCAATGAATACCTCACAGCCTTCTATAGAATCAAAAATTTGAGAGTATTGTCGATGGAAGATTTCTGGCGCTGATGCTAAACCATAAGGAAGTCTTTTAAAAGAATATCTCCCAAAGGGTGTTGTGAAAGTACAAAGCTTACAACTCTCTTTACTTAATTTGACATGAAAAAATGCAGTTGAAGCATCTAATTTACTAAAAATTTTGGCACCAGCCATCTTCGCGGACACTTCTTCAAATGTGGGTAGTTTAAAATGTTCGCGTTTTACAAACTCATTCAATGTGCTAGGATCTAAACAAAGACGGATTTTGCCATTAGGTTTTTTGACTAATACAATATTGCTAACAAATTCTGTAGGTTCGGTAACTTTTTCTATGATATCTTGCTGTTCCAATGTTTCTAATTCTTTTTTCAATGATTTATGCAAAGCTAATGGTACACTTCTAGGTGGACAAATTTTCCCTTTACTATTTTCTTTTAATTTTATATCATATTCTACTCCCTTTAAAATACCTATTCTATTTTCTTCAAACAGTTGCTCAAACTCTTTTATAATATTTTTATAGTTATTTTGTTGCTCTTTACCAATGACATTCAAATATTTTCTTTCTATTATGCCTAGATTCAATAATGTACTGTGACCCAACACTGGACTTGCACCCTGATTATTGACTACATAGAATAACAGTTTAACACTTTTGCCATTCACAAGTTTACATTGTAAATTGATAGTGCCTACACAATTAATTTTAGAGCCATCATAATTATAAAGATTTTTGGTATTTTTAACAATTTTTTCTTTTAAATTTAGTTTTTCTATGTAATGTAATGGCAAAACATCACAATCACTACCAGTATCAATTTTAAAGTCTATAATTTTATTATTTACCTGCAGTGCCTCGGTTAACTGCTTTCCAATTCTTACACTGCCTACTGTGATTGATCCTAACACGTGATCATCATCCGTTTCACTTTCACTGGATTTAACCATTTGCACTATTTTATTTTTACACATTTTTGCATAGTGGCCAAACTTGCTACACTTTTTGCACTTTTGGTTAAACGCAGGACACTTAAATCCATGTTCATATCCGCATCGATGACACTTACTAACTCTGTATTTTGCCTTGTAATTTGGCCATTGTTCTTGTTCTGAATTAAAATACTTGGATGTCGAAGGAGACGTTCTGACTTCATTTTTATCTTTAATCCTGTTTACATTTACTTTTTCTTCCGACTCTTCCACTTCAAATTCTTTAATTTGTCTTTCAGACAACTCATAGGATTTTACTATCGCTATGCATTTGCATAGGTCTAACTCAGGTTCTTTTAGTAGTCTTTCAATTATATTTTTTTTCTTTATTCCTCTTATTATCTGGTCTCTAATTAGGCTGTCTCTCAAGGTACTAAAGTTGCAATTAGAACTTAGAGTTCTGAGAGCACAAACATACTCTTCAAATGTTTCGCATTCTCTTATTTGTCTACTGAAGAATACGTTTCGGTTAATAGTTTCGTTTTTCATCGGCATAAAATAACTGTTAAACCTTTCGATTACATTGGCGTATGTTTTATCCTTCTCGTTAGGAAATTCAAAGTTGTTGTAAATGTCAAGACATTCTTCCCCAATGCAATGCAAGAATAGTGCAATTTTAGCTTCTTCGGTTAATTTATCAGCTGCCCCACTGGCTATGTAATATATATCGTACCTTTGCTTCCATTTCTTGTAATTTTCGCCGGCGTCTCCTTGGAGAATCAATGGCGGCGGTGGCTTCAATGCTTCCATAATTTCTTGCTTAGACTTACTTTTTTCACTGTTATTTTACTCACTACTGCGCCATGTAATAGTTGAATAAAAACCACTTTTAAACATAGACTTGTTTTATTTATAATTTGTAATAGCGTACAATAAAATCAATCACTGGCCATGTTTGTTCTGTCCACAGACTAGGTACACATACAGATGACACGGAGTCCCTACTCAGATTACACAGATTAGCTTAATCTATTACAGTTACATTGGAGATAACTTCCAATTCCAACGCTTACGAACGATTGTTGAGAGACGATTTAGATTTTCAGACGATTTAAAGTAAATTCAAAAAAGATTTCGAGACGATTGAGATTTATAGAGTTCTCACAAATCTATTCATGATTTGCGAGGTTCTCGACAAACGTAATTTCTTCCAGGCTATGAGCTGGATCCTGTGGCGAACAGCTGCTACAAGTACCACGGCGACTGCGTGGTGTGGCACCGCGCCCACATGGTTTGCTCGGCCGAGGGCGGCCATCTGGTCATACTGAACAGCGCCCGCGAGGCGCAGCTCATGTTCGACAGGTACTGCTGTACTGCACATGAAAAGCTGCTATGATGAGTACATATCATATCGATGGCGTGTTGCGGGACCGTACCACCGCTCTAAGCACTGAAAAAACTGTTAGCAGCAAAGAGTGAAAAAGTACTTACAGAAAGTTTGCCCTAGCTATTCTTAAAACCTATGTGGACGAGAAAAAGGCAATCTGTTTCAAATAAAATGCCAAAAGTTAATGTCAACCATGGGGTCTCATTACTAACATCAGGGGGGTTATTCACGATTGTCGGAAACCAACTTTCCGAGTCGAATCGGAAAGTCTGCCGAAAAACGCGATTCACGATCATCGGATCGAATATTTTTGACATTACTTTGTCGATTGAATTCGATTTACTATCCGAGAGCATTTTTCTATCGGAAAGAGATCCGTACACTAAGAAGATTGGAATTAATGAAAAAAAAATATGAAATTCACCTAAGTACATTCGAAAAGCTTATTTAAAACCCCAAAATTAAGGCCACGTAGGTAGTAAGTAATCTCATTTTTTGTGCTATAAAGATTATAGGTTAATATTTCTACTAAGTATAAAAAAATATTATATTGAACAAACAATACTTTTGCTTTTATTAAGTAACCTTATTTTCCAAGAAAAAAAACAAAATTTATCAAAACTGCGGTACACCTGCGATTTTTTTATTGTAGGAAAGAAGTAAATGTTCACGTTTACAAAGAATGTTATGTATGTTATGTTAAATTCAGTATTTTTATAATTTATTAAATGTCGCAGATTTAATGACGAGTGTTATTTTTTTTTAGATAATAGGATGAAACTTGTGAAGTATCAATGTAAATTTTAGTAATTTATCGCGAAATATCAATTCCAGCTTATCGATTTTATTTTCTATCTTACGCTAACAAACTTTGTAAATGCACTGCGCTTTCCTGTCGGAAAGTTAGTCGAATGCTAGTCGAATGTATTTGTGAATAGCAGTTTTCGAATCTATCGGTACGGAAACGGATTCGAATCGAATGCTTTCGACTATATTTCCGACAATCGTGAATAGCCCTACAGAAATGGATTTTTAACATTCGTTTATATTTATCTCACTAGATGGCGGTACCTACTTCGATTTGTCATTGATGTTTTTGTAACATTAAAATATAGAGAAAAAATAACAAGAAACGTTAAAATTGTTTCTTAATAAAAATCACCAAATGCAAAATTGTAGTATAAAAGTAAAATAAAGGGTTTTTTTAACAAATTTCAATAAATGTTAGTGACACCTATCGGCAATAATTTGAGCTGATAAGATGCGTGCGTTTTCGTCTTAAAAGCAGTTTTTGACGAGTAATTGATGATTTATGCTACTCGTCCATAGATGGCGCTGTTAAGGTCTTTTATTAGGTACTTTTCTTCGCTTTCAAATTAGTTAAAAAAACTGTTCAATTAAGATTGAACATCGCAGATTTTTATGCGTGGTTTTATTATAAACGAATGTTCTGTTTCTGATAAATTTTGCAAATAAACTCAAAAACGAGGTTCTAGGGATATTTTTTTACATCAAAGGTGGTAACATTTTTATAAATGTTTTCAATTAGTTCTATTGTGTATTATTTCAAGTGCATTATATTTTTTCTATGATAGCTTCACGCGCGTTGTCATTCAGATTTGACGTTTGTTAACGTCTTAAAATAGACGACGTAATTTGTGTTTTATGTCTGCCACTTGAAGATCGGCAATAAACCTGCGGGCATAGATCGTAGATCGTCTATAAGTAATATATCTTTGCTTCTTGTTAAATATTGCGAAGAATAATGTACTTCATCGGCTTATATTAGACTGGGTATCAGGGGCGTAGCGTGCCTTGGCGGGGCCCCGTATAAAAAATTGTTTGGGGGCCCTTAGGAAGGGTAAAGATTTCTCACAAAAGAAAAAAATGTTTGCATAAAATTAAAATAAAGGCCTGGGCACACCGGATGCGTAGACACGCGCGTGGTCACGCGTGCGTGTACACGCGCGTAGTTACGCACGTAACCCCCTGACACACCGGGTTACGCATACGTCTACGCTTACGCATACGCATACGCAACGCAGCCTGTCCCCTGCGTACCCAGCGGGCACACCGGATGCGTAGACACGCGCGTGTACACGCGCGTGGCTACGCACGTAACCCACTGACATATACCCAGCCGCTGCGGCAGCCATACTTTTTATGTTTGCAATTCCTGTGCACGATGTCTGATGATGTGATTCAAGAGTGATTCAAGAGGAAGGTTTATAATTATGTCATCGTGTCAAATTCCACACTACACCGAAGCGAAGCGAGGGCGGGTCACAAGTCCTTTTTTTGCCAAATGCGACCTTTGATTTAATTTGATTTTTTTGGGACATTCCCCATTCCATAATACATTATTTATTTTGTTAGAGCTGCAAGTTTATGCAGTGCTTTCGATGCTAGGCTTCCCAGGCGGCTTAATTTTTGCCGACATTTTCATATTTCTACATACATAAAACCTCAACTTATAATTCACCTATACCTTTCTCAGGAATCACTCTATCATTTGGTAAAAATCGCATGAATATACGATTAGTAGTTTTTGAGTTTATCGCGAAGCGCAGACAGACAGACAGACGTGGTGAGGGACTTTGTTTTATAATAATGTATGTAGTGATATCAAGCAATAGATGACTAGTTTAAATTCATAGAAGTGACGAAGTTCTCTATTTGTAAGAAAAAAAGCAAATTTCATAGGTGGGTCCCGAACAAAACAACTGAATGCTTAGTCACGCGCGTGGTTACGCGCGTGGTCACGCGCGTGATCACGCGCGTAGTGACGCGCAGGAAAGATACGTGCGTGTTCGTATTTGTTCGGTGTGACGTCCAATAGGGAATGCCATTGAGTACAACGTCATCAATGCGTTCCGCTCTGCGTAAGTACGCAGCCTGGTTGTCTCATGAGAGCTGCAATGCGTAGGGTTACGCATCGGTCTACGTGCACGCGTACGTTACGCAAGCGGTGTGCCATATCTCATAAAGTTTCAGGTATTACAACGTCATGGTACGTCTACGTGCACGCTTACGCATACGCTTACGCATCCGGTGTGCTGGAGCCTTAAATATTTATTCATCATAATTATATATCTGTCACTTTTTCCAAATTTTTTACAAACAATCCAAATTAAATATACAACGTGTAATGTAACAGAAAGGGGGTATCAACCCGAAAGGAGGTCAATGTACTGGTGAATCTGAACACCTTACAACAGAAAAAAAATTCAAATCGATAAAAAAAATGGACTCTCCATAGAAAATTTAAATTTGCCGACAACATTTTGTATGGAAAGTTTTTTTTTCTGTTGTTAGGTGTTCAGTTTCACGAGTATATTGACCTCCTAACAAGGTTGCCACCTTTAGGAGCAAAAATTCACAGATTTTACAGTCCCCGCAAGAATCGGAGCATTGAAAATGAACACAAAAAGTTTACGAAAAACCAAAATCAAATCAAATGCATAGTCCTATTATATTTTTAAAGTTACCTAGGTAGTACCTATTAATTTTTACGATTGTGACACTCGGCTACGGCACAAAAGCGCCCGCTGACTGCCTCGACGCGGCCGAAATAATGTTAACGAATTTTCAAAATTCCAACGAATGCACTTCTCGTCCGCTTCTGCATCTTTTAACACTATTACCATGACAAGCACGTAAAAAGCCGGGACAAGAGCGGCCGGCCGCGAAAAAAAATTTGTGCTATTTATTTTCTAAATGTTTACTGGCAGTAAGGACATATTGAATGTACTGGCAGTAAGGACATATTGAATGGCTGTTTGTAATAAAATTAAAATACTCAAAATCAATGAAAGCAAACGGGCGGCTCAGCAAAGTGAGAGGTAAATAAAAAATGAGAACTTACCTAGCTGTAGGGAAAGAAGAGACATTTTATTTAATGTTTTATTTTTATTTTCACTATGTTACCATGCATATTTTGTATTACTACGGGCCTCTCATTAATTTCGCGTCATTTTAATATTTACTTACGAATTCCGAACAAGACATGTCTTTTGCAATTCTGCTTTCATTTAATCAGCAGAGCAACGATTTCTAACATTAGATCATTGAAGCGTCATAATATATGGGAAAATACTCCCTCAACATAAGAATTTGAAGGGATACAACGCAAAATAAGGCATTTAACTTGTTGTCCTTTAATGTTTTAAACATTTGGACCCATTTTTTATCAACACTTTGATTTTGATCGCGTCGCGTGTGTTAGATAATAGAAAACATAATGAAAAGAAATAAAACTAAAAAGTGAAATTAAATGAAATTGTATTTATATTCAATTGAATCGTCCTTTTCTTTTACCCTACTACCCGTTCGGACGTCTTTTTTTTAGCTGAGGAGAAGAACGGGCGGAAGAAACTCGTCAGCTTTATCAATTCAGTCATTTACAAATATATTGTTACAAAGTACAACGAATAAATCATAAAAAAATATATATAGCTTAGTCTCAAATTTATTCAAATAGTATAGTAGTATATCATTTAATTTATTTAGTATTTTATTGAAATACTATATGATTTACCAAATGAAAAGAGAGATCAGATCTCTTACTTTACTTATTAATATCACAAGTAATCAGAACAATCATAAAATAGAATATGAAATTTAACAGGGAATGGCCTCTGAATAATAATTTAGTCACACTCACACTATTCTATAACATTTCCAATCAATTATTCCAAATAACACAATAATAATATACTTAACTTATGAATCGTGTTGCCGACAACCTTTACGCCACTCAAACTAGCATAAGCTCCGCCATGGTCAACGTCTGTTCAAAAAGTGCCCCAAAACTGCTGGGCTCTTTCTTTTATAGCAGTAACAAACAAGTAAAAAAATCATCGAGCTGTCAATACAGAACACGTTTACATAATTGGTCAACTAGAGTACTCTTTAAGTTATAAAAGTAATAACAGGGATGAAAATATATCGAAAAACTATAATTAGATTACAAAATTAATATTGTTATAAATAAATAGTGTAAATGTCGTTTTTACAATGATTTTTTTGTTTAAATCATAACCGAATCAACTTCCTGAATCAAGAAGTCTCAATTTTCCTTAAACAACTAAATAGTTTAGTGCTACAGTTATAAAAAAGCTAAAAATATATAACACGGCCATTCTGATGTGTACTTTGTTCTCAAAGTACATTTTAATCAAACAATTTGTTTCGTGTATTATTTTTAAATTGCACAACAATTGCCAAGAAGTTTTTATAAATTAAGTAAGATATTACCAGAGATGTGAAAATGAAAATACAAAATGCAAAATATCTACTTTAATTTTTCATTTTGAACTATCCTTTTTTATGTATTTTCGTTTTATTTAAAATACTTAGAAATACGTATTCTGCATTTTCCATTTAAATACTTCCTTTGAAAACCATTTTTTAATTTGAAATGAAATATAGCCAAGCATCTGCAATTCCGCACTTTGAATTTAAATACTTTTCACAAACTATTTCGACATCTCCGGATATAACATGGCCATTCTGCTATGTGTACTTGGACCTTGAAGTACATTTCTAGCAATCAATTACTTCAAATAATTTATTGTTTATTATGGGCACAGCCACAAGCACAGCCACAGGTATAGTCATAGTCAGTCACAGCCACAGGCACAGCCACAGGCACAGCCACAGGCACAGCCACAGGCACAGCCACAGGCACAGCCACAGGCACAGCCACAGGCACAGGCACAGCCACAGGCACAGCCACAGGCACAGCCACAGGCAAAGCCACAGGCACAGCCACAGGCACAGCCACCAGGCACAGGCACAGCCACAGGTAAAACCACAGGCACAGCCACAGTAATTTATAATTTGTCATTATCTTTATTGAGTCCGAGTCTCGTACATTATACAAGTAATTTTATAGTAAACTACCTACAATACTCGTAATACTATGTTTCACGAGTTCCGGCCACTTCCGACTGATAATATCACCTGGTTTTTATTAAGAATAATAATAAATAAATAAAAATTGAACTATGTAATTAATAGGCATGATGACATTTTTTTTTATTTTATATTACATACTTTACTTCTCAAAAAAAGAAACATTGGTTAAAGAATTATTTCGCTAGCATGAAAACTGCCCGAGGTATCACAGTTTGAAATGCACAAAATTGGACTCACCCGAAAACGCTCCATACTTACGGCTACTCAGTTATGACGTCACGCTTGAGTTGTTCGTATCAACACGTAGGAAATTTGTTTGGCAGCTTTATTAAATATTGTGCTTATCAAAATGGTTTCTTAAACAAATTTACTACCAATTTTACGGACTTATTAAGGCTGAGTTGCACCACATAACTTTAACGATAACAAGCTTGTTAAAGTACCGGTTAAGCACAAGTTAGCCAAAAAAAAGAGGTTGTCAGCCAGCATGATGTCCTTTGACAAGTTTGACGTGGCAAATAGGTAGCATTGTCATTTGACAATAACTTTAACTTTGACAGCGTTTTGGTGCAACTCACACTTAATGTATTATTTATTTTAACAAATATTTAACAAATTTTTAACAACTTTGAAGGGTCATAAAATAAATGATACGCAATGTATAAAACCAAGAGTTATACAAGCTACTCTAAAGTTTAATATCTTTACGATTTTTATTAGTATTTCGTTATTTTATTCATTAGTCATCATCCCTGTTGTCAAGAAACTTAATCGGAATTTAAGCGGAATCCGTGAAACAGAGTTAAATCAGTTTATTCCACTTTTAATTTTTATATATAGCTAGACACATAGACATACATATATTATATACCAATAACATTCACCCACTGCTAGTGAGAATAACTAACACCAAGTATCTGACCGATCATAAATACCATAAACCAACAGGTATACCAAGAAAAATCTAGATCTAATCTTCAATTCTATAAAATAATTATGAAATAGTGGAATAAACTCACTTAAACGAGCTTGAAAACAGGGTGGGTCAATATGTAACCCTGTGAATCCTTGACAGTGGTATTTCGTACTTTACACAAGCCGTTCGGCCAATCTGACAAGTACAGTTTACTTTGAATTTTCATATATATGTACGTTGTGATAAACTCATAATAACAATGGTCTTTAAGAGTAATGAAACAATGATGTAGACAAAACTACTACTGCCATCAATGGGCACCAATCTCACAAACATCTCGCACCACTACCACACCTTGTGGTGGGCACTTAAAAAGTCGTCAATGTAACAGACCATTATGATTATTAGCAGAATTTCTACAACATGTTTTTTTTTACACCCCATAACTCCAAGGTACCAATAAAACCATTAAATAGAATAGAATAGTATAGGAAAAAGTCTTAAATAAACTTTCTTTTTTCATCAAGTATTTTTTTATAAAATTAATTCAAAACCTTAACAAAACACCAAATTCGACAAAGTCGCATTTTCTTACCTCTATTTTACGTTTAGTGATAACATTGAAAGTAAAAAAAGTGTGTAGTGTATGTAATAAATAACTATCATAAGGTAAATTACCCTTTGAAGTAATTCAACTAAGGTTGATGATATGTCTAAAAGATTTTACATTTATTTATTTTGACCTGTAGAATAACCTTAGAGCTATTGGATATCAAAATACAGGGTGTATATCACATTATCTATGAATATAATCTGATTATCTCATCTATCAATATGCATCATAAAAATAAAAATAAATCTTGTTGACTTTACTGTCAATCATTATAAATTTCATCATAATGTCCATCAATCAATGCAATAAGGAAATAAATCTATTAGAACAAATAAGAAATCTGATGGATCATGCGGCTTTATAAGTTTGCGAATCTTATTATCAGTAATCATTATTATCATTAATCATTATTATCATTAATCATTATTATCATTAATCATTATTATCATTAATAATTATTATCATTAATCATTATTATCATTAATAATTATTATCATTAATAATTATTATCATTAATCATTATTATCATTAATAATTATTATCATTAATCATTATTATCATTAATCATTATTATAATTAATCATTATTATCATTAATCATTATTATCATTATCCGTTACAATAAATAATCATTATTATCATTTATCATTATTCAATAGTCATATTGTTATTATTAATCATTATCATCAATCATTACTATCTCTAATTAATTTCCGCACTTTCGTCATTCACTGGGCAATTGACTAACAAATCATTCTGTCTTTTGTTACTACTTGTATATTACATACTTATATTATGATATCTTAAATTTTTCTCTCTCCCAAGTTGTAACTAACTATTTACTAGGTAGGTATGTGATTAAAAACCTAGATGACAATTCACTTTTGTCTGCCTGATCAATTGGATTAAATTGGATATAATCTTATTCTTAATTATCAATTTAATATTAGATAATTATTTTCTATCGATAGAAAATTATACTAAGTACTATGTGCAATCAAGTTCTAAATTTCTTACATTGGACCAACAATGATAATAATGATTGTAAAAGAAATACAAAAGTAAATTTTAATAAAGTCATCAAGCAATGGATTTTTATTAAACTATAACAGACTAATCCTTTATTTCAAGAGAGTTTGATTCGTAATGCTTCTGTTAAGAGTTGACTATGTTCAATAACCCAACGAAACACGAAATGCAACACTAGTAATTTATACAATCTATTCATGAAACCTCATCAACATCACAAATAACGTTAAAAATTAATATTATAATATTCAAAACTCACTCTTTTAACGTTAATTTCGCAACATCCAAGTCTTTATTTTTCCACTTGACAACAATAATTCACTAAATCGGAAGTAATAAGCTAACCAACGAGTAATTCTTTTATATCAGGGTACTTAATCATAAAAAAATAGCCACCGAGGGCCTTACCGGCTTTTTCAGCAGGGAGTCCAGAGGAGAATAGTTTTCTTCTCACTTCGAAGCAAGACACTAGATACTGTTGCGACACCAGCTTGTTGCCTCGCCGCTGCGATTTCCAGGATCTGGATTACACAGCGGTAGCACAGCGAAGTCATTCTTTTGGTGTAAAGCGCAGGAAGCGTGGCGGGTCAAATCAACATTCACTCTGAAAATGGTTAGGAATTGGTGTTAATACATTGTAATATGGACCAAGTCTATCCCCACTTCTGATGTTAGATAATAGAAAACATAATGAAAAGAAATAAAACTAAAAAGTGAAATTAAATGAAATTGTATTTATATTCAATTGAATCGTCCTTTTCTTTTACCCTACTACCCGTTCGGACGTCTTTTTTTTAGCTGAGGAGAAGAACGGGCGGAAGAAACTCGTCAGCTTTATCAATTCAGTCATTTACAAATATATTGTTACAAAGTACAACGAATAAATCATAAAAAAATATATATAGCTTAGTCTCAAATTTATTCAAATAGTATAGTAGTATATCATTTAATTTATTTAGTATTTTATTGAAATACTATATGATTTACCAAATGAAAAGAGAGATCAGATCTCTTACTTTACTTATTAATATCACAAGTAATCAGAACAATCATAAAATAGAATATGAAATTTAACAGGGAATGGCCTCTGAATAATAATTTAGTCACACTCACACTATTCTATAACATTTCCAATCAATTATTCCAAATAACACAATAATAATATACTTAACTTATGAATCGTGTTGCCGACAACCTTTACGCCACTCAAACTAGCATAAGCTCCGCTATGGTCAACGTCTGTTCAAAAAGTGCCCCAAAACTGCTGGGCTCTTTCTTTTATAGCAGTAACAAACAAGTAAAAAAATCATCGAGCTGTCAATACAGAACACGTGTACATAATTGGTCAACTAGAGTACTCTTTAAGTTATAAAAGTAATAACAGGGATGAAAATATATCGAAAAACTATAATTAGATTACAAAATTAATATTGTTATAAATAAATAGTGTAAATGTCGTTTTTACAATGATTTTTTTGTTTAAATCATAACCGAATCAACTTCCTGAATCAAGAAGTCTCAATTTTCCTTAAACAACTAAATAGTTTAGTGCTACAGTTATAAAAAAGCTAAAAATATATAACACGTGTAACATAAAAAACCGGGACATAACTGATGGATCGTCGGGACGCGGGACAATATGATCGAATTTTTTTTTTTACTTTTTCCATTTCAAAAAAGTTTTTATTAATTTTTGATTACGCACGTTGGGGGCCCCCGTAGCCCGGGGGCCCCGTATAATTGATACGGCTGATACGGCGGTAGCTACGCCCCTGCTGGGTATGTAACGATCGATTCTACAGATGTCAGTTAAAGTCAGTTCTTTAATGGAATGATTACAAAAAAAAATTATCAACATTTTTTTTCTTAATTACCTATATTAAGTAGGTACCTATATCATTATAATAAAATAATACGTAAATTATTATTTATTACTTCCCTCGATCCGTTACCGCATGTAGGTACGTACATATATAATTAAAAAAAATATTAAAAACAAGACTGTCCTGCCGTCACGCGTCCTGCTCAAAACGAACTAAAAAGTTAAACAACAACTCTCATCAGAGTTTCATTTTGAATAAAGTAATCCAGTACGGATCATCATAACGAGATAAGACACTTTTTCGAGAAATTATATCGAGAGACTGCACGCATTTACACCACACAATTTATCGCACGTTCGACCGCGTTTACTGTCATAGTAAAATTAAAGTAAGTAAGTCTCTAATAAGTATATTTTTCAACGTAGTATTGGAGTTATCCACATTGTAGTTTTTGACTTTGTTTTATTTGTTGTTTTAGTAACCATTAATCATTGTTTGTTAAGAGGTTAATAATAAATATTTTATATTTGCTGTCGTGTCAAATCAAATTGTACCTAGGTTTCCATGTATGGGGAGCACCCCCTTAATCTTTTTTTTTTCTATAAAAATCGTAAAGCGATTTACAGAATACATCTACTTATCAAGTTTCAACTATGTAATCCTGTTTTGTAACACGTTGTAGCTCCAAACAGCTTATTTGGACTCCACCCTTTGAGCGACTGCTGACTGCCTATGTTCCATCATGACACTGTGGTCTGACTGTTATTTTCATAAATTATGCATAATAATTAAGCAGTATACGAATTTTCAGCCCTGAAAAAGCTCTTGTACCGACCTCGAAATTCATGTCGAATAGTCATTCATGTATTTTCATAAACTAAGATACTAAAAACGATTTACTTACTATGGTTTTTGTTTTAAATCGGAATAAGTATTTCTTTAAATTATTTTTTTAAATTAGATGCTATACCAGTATAAGCTTCTTGTGCTATACATTAGTAATTTAACCTCTTAATATTCAGCTTTTTGTTGCAAAATCGTGTCAATTCTTTCGTTCTTAACTGACATTTCTTTTTTTTTTTAGTGGTGCGCTATTTTGGAGTAGATATGACGCTGAGAACGTTTTTTTTTAGAAAATTACATTAGAAGGTATTCCCTATAAAGTTAGGATGTATTCGCAGCAAAATTGATACGTATGGGTTAAATAGTACTTGTATTATGTCGATCGGCATAAAAAACAAAAAATCGACAAATCTATGTTAGCAGGTGTTGATACTTCATCGTTTATTTGTATCCTATGCACTACGCAAAGTGCTAGGTATTTAAATCGTTTGCCATGCAAAATTTTGGGAAGAGGTTTTGTAATGTCCGACCGAAACTGGAATTTCGGCCGAAACCGAAACCGAAACTTATTTTCACACATTAAGTTGACTTATTTTTTTACACATTCATGGTTGGTTGGTGGTAAGGTTTGTTTCAAGCACGCTAGGAGTGCACAGATAATTAGAAACACTAGTCGATTTTCATAAAAACGAGATAATTTTGAAGCATTAATTCTCCGTCAGGAATTGATGCTGCGATCGTGATCTGATGATGGCTATCCAGGGAGCGAATGGAGAAAATTCAGATCGCTATGCACACCCAACTGATCTGAGGGCCTAGCCAAAGTAACATTCGCTAATCTTCGTTATCGCTTCGCTTTCGAAACATGTATGGGATTGACATAAGGTTTTGTTAACAATCGAATTTTCAAACGTCAAATCCATACATGTTTCGAAGCGAAGCGATAGCGAAAATTTACAAATGTTACTTTGGCTAGGGGGGCTGATCAGAATTCTAAGAGCTGTTTCGATACGTTTAAAATACCTATCTGGATTTCCTTTATTCGTTCCCTGGATAGCAATCATTAGATCACAGCTCGCTCAATCCCTGGAGGGCGGAGAACCCCATTTGTATGATAATCAACTAGTGTTTCTAATTATCCGTCCACCAATAAAATAAAATAATAAAAAACAATAATTTAAGTATGTCACAAAAATCGTCACCAAAAAAATATCATAATGATCAAATAATCAATAATATTTTATTATTTATTTTATTTTATTTATTGAACATTGTTACCACAGTATTTACAGAGCATTAAAACCGGTATAATAATTATACAATATATTAGCCAATTACGGCAACAACACTTTGTAAACAAAATATATAAGTGGTTAAAAAAAAGAGATATGTCAATCATTTTGTAAATCAACTTGTTTAGTAATCAATCAAATTTATTACTAATCATACGACTATTGTTAAACAATAATCAATATAATTTATTGTTTAACAATAGTCGTATGATTAGTTATTTTTTGTGTTTTACCGTTCGCGTACTACTTGTCCGAATAGTCTATTGACTAAGCTTTTGACGCTCTTGTGCAGTCAAAAGAAAAGTTTCGAGATGAATAGTTGTCCACAAATTATAAATACTTAGACAATTAAAATCAATCTTGTAACTGAAGGTATACACATTAAAACACGTAATTTATCAACTCAACACAATCGCGCCGATTACGTCGGCTGGCGAACCCCGAAGTTAGCCAATTGACACACGACAATGAGGATCAGAATTAGGTCGACAAATCAACTCAAAACCAATATTAAGTGTTCCACTAAGCTTTCTCATTAATATTGTTTTTTTAAATTATCGAAATCGGTACATCCGTTGCGATTTTATAAAGCTGCGGGCAAACCAACGCGTTCAGCTTGCGTTCGCGGTGGCGTGCTCGGTGGTGATCTTCTCGCGTGCAAAGCCCGTTCACACCAAACACGCGATCTCTACGCGTTCAGTATGCGTTCAGTCCAGTCTGCGTCGATCTTCGGAACCTCCTAATCCATTTATTTTGTGATATTTATAATGGATGACAGTGAAAATGACATCAAAGAGGAAATTATTTTATTAGCAGCGTTTGTTGAAGACGAAGAAAAGCAAAAGGAAAAGGAAAAAAAAGGAGTAGGTACCAACTCATTTGAAATAAATAAATTTAAAATCAATCCGGTAATGAATATGACGCGGGTTTCTATGTATCGCTTTTTATGATGTAGATAGTTATGTACCTACTTTATATAAAAGTAGAAAAAAATCGATTAAGTATTACAATAATATTCTAGTTATTATTTTATTTATTTACATGGAATACAATATGGATGGGAAGTGTCGTATAATATTCTATATTTTTGCACTTTAGCAATAATTTTTCCGTCACGGACATCGTTGACTACCTTCAAATTAGTTGCGTGCTGCGTTCAGATTGTGTCGACAGCATCTGGACGCCACCGCCGAATGATCGCGCGTGCGAACGCTGCATTTCCTGCGACCGGACGCACCGGTTCGAACATGTCACTACAAACGCTACTGCAGTATGTGGTCGCCACCACGCACGCGGACGCGGACGCAAAATGAACGCGTTGGTTTGTCCGCAGCCACATTTTATACAGCAAACATTTTATCGACGAGCTTCACGGGCAGCCGGTGCGTGCGACGTCACATCCATCACCCGGCTCACTCGAAGTTTATATGGCCCGCGCCGCATTATGGTGTCTAGCGTCCTAAGTTGAAATGAAAATGGCACCAAAAGGTGCGCTACTAAAAGTCCTATAATACTGTAAAAAAATGTTGTTAAATGTTTATATACAGGGTGGATTTTTGAGACGGTACATTAAGTACTCCTGGGAGACCTTCCATTACTTTTTATGATATTCCGACGTGCATTTATAGATTTTGGAAAAAAGTTACCGTTAGAAAAAAAAATGCTAAAATACCAAAAAAAAATTTTTTATGCCAATCGATCCTATTTCATGTGGGGATCAAAAGACTCTATGGGACCATTTAAAGTATGAGTGCCAGACAGAAACGACAAAAGTCGCCAAAAACTTTTCCCATACATTTTGTACGGAAAAACGAAAAATTTACTCGATTTTTTTTATTGCTAAACGATCTTATTTCTTAGCGTGGCAAAATACTCTTTATAGTACAGAAACTATGTAAGTCACACACAACATCGTCTTCACACGCAGGCACATTAGATAGAAAAAATAATTTCTGTACTCAAATTTCAGATGGCCCTAAAGAGTATTTTGATCACGGTAAGAAATAAGATCGTTTGGCAACAAAAAAAAATCGAGCAAATTTTTCGTTTATCCGTACAAAATGTATGGGTAAAGTTTTGGTAATTTCTGTTGTTTCTAGTACTCATACTAAAAAGTTATGGAAGGTCTCCCAGGAACGTTTTCCTGTAACTATAACGGTTAAGGTACCTGTCCAAAAATCCACCCTGTATATAAACATTTAACAACATTTTTTTACAGTATTATAGGACTTTTAGTAGCGCATCTTTTGATGCTATTTTCATTATTCTATCTTAATAATTGAGAACGTTAGCCTCTACAATGCGTCGGGGGCTATATAGAAATCATATAAACTTAGAGCGACTCGGAAGATGTGACGTCACAGCCATCGGGCCGGTCCGTGCCTCCTGATCTGCGAACTGCGCTAGTAATATGATTACAGCTTCATAATTTTTTGTCGTTGAACAAAAATTTTTTCACTGTATGTTATGGAATCCTTAGCTCTATAAATCTACATTCTCAACTAAAATCGTAAATCCTCATTCACGAAAACCGAGTTTCGGTTGAGGCGAAAGTTTCGGCCAATATTTGGTCGAAACCGAAACTGTGGCCGAAACTAGTCTTTCTTGCCGAAACTTGCCGAAACCGAAACCGAAACTTCGGTCGGTCAATAATGTTTTGCCAAATCATAAAGTCTGGAAACGATATACATATTTGTAAATATCGTTCCATCTGATAAAGCTGAGAAGCTTTTTGCACGCATTTTTCTTGTCAGCTAAAAGACATCATAATGGGTGGTAGGGTAAAAGAATTGACATTTAAAAATGCTTATTATGTGAGCTTATTTAAATAAAGATTTATTTCATTCATTCATATGTTATCGTTAAAGTGCGGAAATCAGTGAATCAGTTAAAGTGCGAAAAATTCTGTTATTTCGTACTTTAACTAGGTAATCTACAGATTCCCTAGCTAATCTGCAGATTAACGACCAAGGATCAATTAAAGTACGGAAACAGGTTCTTTTATTGAAAACAATGTGTAATAACATAAAAGGGGACAGACACAAAAGCAGGGGGACGGGGGAAGCGTAGCCCCCCTGTGAGGCGGGCTCGATGGATTTTTTTTTAAAGAGTTTATTATGTTAGGTTAGTAATGCGACCAAAAACGCACGAGCCGAGCGAGCGGAGCGAGAGTGCCGCGGGAGCGGCCGGAAAAGCGCCAGAAATTAAGTTTTTGTAAAATAAACTTTGAATATAGGTCTTACTTAAATTTCCTGAAGCCTTGGCTATTTCACTCACTGTATTCCGCACTTTAACGGTGTAGCACCCGTTAATGTGCAGATTAACTAGTTAAAGTGCGGAAATCGTTTACTTCAAGAAAAATTTCGCACTTTAACTGATTCGACCAGTTAATCTGCAGATTAACGGATTCCATACATTAACGGCAACACTACACAAATAATACTTGGTATTTCTTTTTACTCATGTGGTAAAATGAAACTTTGACCAAGTAATTATTTGTTTAGTGTCCGACCGAAACTGGAATTCCGACCGAAACCGAAACCTAATTTTCTGCCCTGGTTCCATTTTCGGCCGAAACCGAAACTTATTTTCACACATTAAGTTGACGTATTTTTTACACATTCATGATTGGTTGGTGGTAGGGCTTGTTTAAAGCACGCTAGGGGTGGACGGAAACACTAGTAGATTTTCATACAAACGAGATAATTTTGAACCCTTGGTTCTCCGCCAGGAATTGATCGAGCTGTGATGTGATTATGGCTATCTAGGGAGCAAATGGAGGAAATTCAGATCGCTATACACACCCAACTGATCTGATCAGCATTCTAAGAGCTGTTTGGATAAGTTTAAAATGGCTATCTGGATTTAATTTATTCGTTCCCTGGATAACAATCATTAGATCACAGCTCGGTCAATCCCTGGTGGGCGGAGAACGAGAACCCCATTTGTATGAAATAGAAATAGAAATAGAAATAGAAAATTATTTATTGCATGAATGTGGTACAACAGGATCTTAATTAAATACATTAGGTACAATGCACATTCGCCCAGATAGGCATGCAACATATTAAATATAAATTAAACTAATAGGTACCTATATAATTCTAATTCCAATAATAATATATAAATTAATCATGTCAATATCATAATTATGTCACATTCATTAATTAAAATATTCGTTTAAATTATAAAAACATTTTTCTATTAGCCACTTACGTAGACTTATTATGAACAAATTAGAGGGCAGTTGTCTTATCGCTACAGGAATGTGGTTATAGACCTTGATTGTCATGATGTAACAATTTTTACCATAAAAAGAACTTTTATGTTGTGGAAGTAACACGCGATGCAAGTCTCTAGGGCGAAGTCTCGGATTTACTCTATCGGTTGGTGGGAAAAGTTCCGGGTTATTCCTAACAAACGCTCCTATTTGTAGGATATATAGTCCTGTTAAAGTTAATATTCCCAAATCTACGAATAAGGGCCGACAAGATTCTAAAGGACCGACACCACAAATCGACCGTACGCATTTCTTTTGAAGGACGAAAGCTCTTTTTACATCTGGAGAATTTCCCCATAATATCAGACCGTACCTCAATATTGACGAGACGTATCCGTGATACGCAGTCAAAGCTACCTTTTTTCCAGCTATATTTCTCAGTCGTTTGAGCGCATAGACGTATTTGCTCAATCTATTGCATATGTCTTTTACGTGAGATTTCCAATTACAGAAACGGTCGAGCATAATACCTAGAAATTTCGTTTCGTTCATTTCTTCCAATTCATGACCCTGGCAAATAATTTTTGGATTCAAACGAATTGTCTGGTAATTTGAAAACTGGACGAAGGTCGTTTTGGAGCTGTTGACACTAAGCCCATTCTGATCAAGCCATTTGCATACTCCTTCCACAGTGGCATTAAGTGCAGCGTCATAATCAATGGCTTTAGCGGTATGGGGTACAACTACCGATATGTCATCGGCAAATAAAATTGTTTTGTTGTTTATAACCTTGGGCAAATCATTAATGTATAATATAAAGAGAAGTGGCCCCATTACACTTCCTTGGGGAACACCATATTTGTTGTGTACGAAGGGTGACCTGTGCGAATTAACTTCTCCGTTACTACTTATTTTATTTATTTCTACGCATTGCATCCTATTTGATAGATAACTAGTTATCCACTGTAAGGCTGGACCCCGAATGCCATATTTTTCACATTTGGCCAATAGTATTTGGTGATCCACCATGTCAAAAGCCCTACTCATATCAAAAAAGATAGATACAACGGGAATTTTTCGATCAACATATTCTGTGACGTATTTAATTAGTAAGTACGCCGCAAGAGTTGTCGATTTATTTCGTTGAAACCCATTTTGCTCATCTGCTATGACTCTAAACTTTTCAAAAAATTCTTTAAATCTAGCCGCCATTAACTTTTCGAAAATCTTAGATAACACAGATATTAACGTTATGGGACGATAATTTTTTATGTCTTTTTTATTATGTCTTTTATGTAACGGCCGTATAATAGATTTTTTAAGTGCTTCTGGAAACACGCCCAGAGAAAATGACAAATTGACAAGAAAGCACAATACAGGAGCCAAAAGATCGGAACATAATTTAAGTATGTGTGTTGGTAACCCATCATAACCAACAGATGCAGTGTTATTCAAAGATTTTGTTATTTTAATCACTTCCTGCTCTGTGCATGGCGTCAAAAACAAACTATTTCCTAAAGACTCAATATTACGTGTTTCTACTATGGACGATTGTCTTATGTCATCGGTCAAACTCATAAAATAATTACTAAATGTCAGGGCTATGTCATGGGGGTCGGTCAATATTTTATTATCATATTCTATACTATCAATTTGATTGTAACAATTTATTTTGTCAGTTTTATCGCCAATTATATTCCAAATAGCCTTACTCTTATTTTTGGATTTACTAATTATTTTGTTGTTATTTATCATTTTAGAATTATTTATACATTTTCTTAGTAGTTTCGTGTATTCCTTAAATTTATGTCTATACTCTACTTCTTTGTTTTTGTTTTTGTGGGAAAGCCACCTTAACTCACGTTTTTTAGCACTTGATACTTTGATTCCTTTTGAGAGCCATTTTGGTTTGGAATTATTTGCTGTAACTTTGACTTTTATTTCGGGAAAACACAAGTTATAGTATAAGCATATATCTTCATGAAAACTATTAAAAGCATCATTCAAGTTAAGTTCATTTTTATAAACATCACTCCAACTAAGGCTTGATAGGCATTCCTTAAACTTATTTATATTTTCATTACGGAAATCTCTAACCTTTTTATACCAATATTTTTGTCTCTGTTGATTGTTCGCGACACTAAATTGCAAGGTTTGTCCCGTATCGTGATCTGAGAGATACAAAGAGTGAACCTGGCCAACCGCTTCTCCAATATTACTTGCAAAGTGGTCTATACAGGACAAGAGCCTTGTAGGAACCTGAATATGAAGAGTCATATTGTATGTTGCTAATAAAGATTTCAAATCCGCAGAATTATTGTTGATTTTTAGGGTGTCGATATTCAAATCACCTGCAAGAATGATTTTTCTCTTACCATACTTAGTCAATCTGTGTAGCAACTGATCCAAAGACGTCATGAATTTAGTCAAATTAGACCTAACAGGAGTTCTATACAAGCAAACCAATATACAGTCGAACAAAGGGATGTCAACACCACATGCCTCAAACTGCTTTTCCGTGGCTAATTCACAGCAGTCAGGAAGAGGCTTAAAGTTAATATGTTTTTTTAATAAAATACACACGCCCCCTCGTTTTTCGTTCTTTCTACAGTAACATGATGCTAACTTATACTGTTTCATTCGAATGTTACTTTCACAGCCACGCTCAACAAAAGTCTCTGAAAAACATAGCACATCCAGTTTTTTCTTATTATTAGGGAATTCATTAACAAAAACCTCTAATGTGTCCAATTTGTTCAGTAGCCCTTGTATGTTTTGATGAAATATTGTTACACTGGATTTATTGTTGCATTTAGTTGTGGAAAAAAAGGAACATCCTTATTATCTAAGTTAGTAGCAATTTTACATGTCTGACTGTTTGATTTACTAAAATACTCAAGTATAGTCGTCTGTCTCATCATGACAGATTTCGTGGCTGTATAATTTCTTATATGGCGTTGATTCCCAATAGTTTGAGTTTGAGAATACATCTTAATTTTTTTTGGATTTAAAAATGTACGTGCGTATTCAGCACTATCAATGTGTAAGTTAATTTTGTTACAAATATTTTTTAAAAATTCTAGTTTACTATATGAGTGACATGAGTGTAAATCCACAAATGTACATTTTGGAAACAAATTCGAGCATAACCTCAGTCTATTATTTAACAATCTAACATTTAGTGTCCGGGCACGAAAACTGCGACGGCGGAGCGGCAGCGGGGCGGCGCGACAGCGGAGCGGCGGCGATGCATTCAACAGTATGGCACAGTATGGAGACGCGCACGAAACGGGCGGTGGCGGCGCGGGGCGACGAGCGATGCACGGGCGGGAGGAGAGCGACGAAAACAAATGAACAAACTAGTTGGGTTTGGTAGCCCGCGATTACAGTAGTGTTGCGTTGAATAATATAATAGTGTCTGTTTGATTACTAGGTAGTACCTATTTATTCAGTATGGATGTCGGCATCTTGGACATCATTTAAAAAACACAAGATGAGCAAAGAATCCGGTTTTGAAACTAGTTAACGCCTATACTTAGACCATTTTTTCGAACTAAATAAAATTTTTAGACATAGGATATATTTCGTGCTTTGAATATTTTTCGGTATTGATTTAACAAGAAATTGTTTCCATAGCAACATCACATTTGACACATCAGTAGAAATAAAAAAAAATAAGAAGTTACTTTAGTGGTATACCGTGGTCCTACCAGTAGGTCAAATCGGTAGGTCCACGGGCCCTTAATGGTATTTAGCCCATCTGTCACAACACTACTAGCGCGGCTGACCGACCGCTAAGTTTCGTGCCCACGTTCTCATCGCCCCGCCCCGCCGCCGCTCCGCTGCCGCGCCGCCCCGCCACCGCTCGGCCGCCGCCACTTTCGTGTCCGGACACTTAGTGTCCGGGCACGAAAACTGCGACGGCGGAGCGGCAGCGGGGCGGCGCGACAGCGGAGCGGCGGCGATGCATTCAACAGTATGGCACAGTATGGAGACGCGCACGAAACGGGCGGTGGCGGCGCGGGGCGACGAGCGATGCACGGGCGGGAGGAGAGCGACGAAAACAAATGAACAAACTAGTTGGATTTGGTAGCCCGCGATTACAGTAGTGTTGTGTTGAATAATATAATAGTGTCTGTTTGATTACTAGGTAGTACCTATTTATTCAGTATGGATGTCGGCATCTTGGACATCATTTAAAAAACACAAGATGAGCAAAGAATCCGGGTTTGAAACTAGTTAACGCCTATACTTAGACCATTTTTTCGAACTAAATAAAATTTTTAGACATAGGATATATTTCGTTCTTTAAATATTTTTCGGTATTGATTTAACAAGAAATTGTTTCCATAGCAACATCACATTTGACACATCAATAGAAATAAAAAAAATAAGAAGTTACTTTAGTGGTATACCGTGGTCCTACCAGTAGGTCAAATCGGTAGGTCCACGGGCCCTAATGGTATTTAGCCCATCTGTCACAACACTACTAGCGCGGCTGACCGACCGCTATGTTTCGTGCCCACGTTCTCATCGCCCCGCCCCGCCGCCGCTCCGCTGCCGCGCCGCCCCGCCACCGCTCGGCCGCCGCCACTTTCGTGTCCGGACACTTAAATGCGCATTTGAATAAACTGGAGTAAGAAAAACAGTATTTCTCTTTAGCTTATTTAAAATAATATGTAAATCAGATTCTAATTTTAAGAGATACTCGTCATGTCCTCCTATACCGAGAACAATGACGTCATCTTCGGCCAAAGAGTTAAGAAAAGTGTCATCACAGTGGCTAAGAATTTGTGAGCTAGGCGCATCAGTTTTTATAAATGCAGTTGGTTGATAAATATCATTCCATTTTCGGGTTCTTGTCTCGATGAAGGCTGCAGACAAGCCCAGCAGAGAATCGTCGCCAAGAATTATAAGTTTTCGTTTACTAGATGACACATTGTTCAAGGAATCTTCGGAAGAGGGTTTAAGCGGAGCTACAGCTGTTTGTTCTTCTTTTGAGATGGCAGGATCGGAAGAATATTGGACGTGGACAATATTATCTTCTGTATCATTTGTTGAATTTATTGTCGAGTCGTTGGTTTCTCCGCTCGCAGGGAACTGCATTTTCTGTTTGCTTCTAATGATTTTTTTGTTTTTCCCAGAATTTTTCTTCGCTGATTCACATGGAAGCTTTTTTTTAGTAGATCCACATATTTCTAGGAGTTGTGAAATTTTTTGTTCCTGAGCCGTAATTCTTTTCTTTAGAGATTCATTCTCCAGTAGGATGTTATCGATTTCCTGGTTTGCCGATGCCAATTTTCCCGTAAGGTCTGCAATTAAATCTCGCATCTCTTTGGTATGGGTATAATTGTCTTTTCCCAAGTCAGGACAGCTTCGGTTTATCTGACTGTTTCCATCAGGAGAGGAAATTACTGTGTCTTCCTCTTCGTCGTCTACTGATAATGATTCGAATGAGTTCTGAGTGACTATGTTTATTTTTTGCTTGTTTCGACAAGTGATATTCTTCGACTGAGTTGAGGTGATTAGCGGTAGAGGAGAGTTTTGCACAGTAATTGGAGTAGAACTTCCAATTAATAAAGGATTATTTTTATCTGGAGTTGCATTATTAACGGATGCAATATTCATAGGATTAGGACTATTACATGGGGTTATTTCCAGGCTTTCAACGCGTTGTGTGGATGTACTGCAGTTTGTACTGCATTTCCAGTTTTTTTTCTGCGTTGGGGTCATTATAAAATATAGCTTTTCTTTATTTGTGCAGCTCAAATCATACGTGTTATGACAATTTTTACAAGTCAGATATTGTCGTCCTTTTATTTTTTGCTTACATTTTGCACAACAGATTGAAGTTGACGTATTTGTTGCCATTTTACTTTATTGAATCAAGAATCGATTAAAAATCGATTGAAAAATTTATCGATTGAAATTGCAACTGAATGCACCCAACACTATGTCTATGAAGCGGTTGAGGTTAGCAGCTCTGTGCAATATAGTCTGTGACTGTCAAATCTGACAGCATCCAATCAGCTGATATAAAGACCGTGTTGTTATTGTGGATTAGCGAATAGAATTCTCTGTTTATATTATTTTCTCACAAGTCTTTATGGATTTAAAATAAACGACAATGTAAATTCTCACCTCGATTATTTCGATGTTGAAAAAATAAGTGTTGAGTGACAAAATGCAGTGATATCGTATGATGAATCAACAGTGAGGTTATTCTCCAAGATTTTCTTGCACTATCTTGAGGCAGAATTCACTTTTACCAGGTTTAAAACGAAAATTTAATGAGGAGATACAGAATGCTGTGTTTACTTTCGAACACCGGAACCGGAACCTCAACGGAAAATCAACTGGTGTTTCTATTTATCATCATGGTGTTTATAAAAAAAATCAATAATATAAGTACCTATGTAACAAAAAACGTCAACAAAAAATTATCATTATAATCAAATAATCAATATGTTAAACTTATTTTGTAAATCAACTTTTTTAGGAATCAATATATTTTTTTGTTTAACAACAGTCGTATGACTAGTTATTTGTTTTGTTTTACCGTACGCGTACTACCAGCTGTTCGAATAGACTATTGACTAAGCTTTTGACGCTCTTGCGCAGTCAGAAGAAAAGTTTCGAGATGACTAGTTAACCACGAATGATGTTTTTTCACAATTAAAATTGTAGCTTAAGATATTTGATTTTCAGCCACATCATTTTCTTTCCATCTTTTCCTTGCTTGTGTTACTGATTAACCTTTCATTTAGAGCCTTCATATCACACTAATAATTATTAGTAATTTCTTGGACATGAACAAAAGCGAAAATCATGTCAAATTCCCATGTTGTATCCGCTCCAGTTATGGGAATACTACACTCAAAGGTTTACCATTACGTATGCCTAGGGCAGACAGTCCAGTTAGGTAAGTAAGTCTAACTTCGACAAAGAAATCTTTCGTCGAACCCAACATGAAGGACAGCATTTGAGATGCTTTAAAAAATCTTCGCATCCAACTTACTTCAGTGTCTCAAGACAAGTCGAAAATCTATTACCAGTGTTTGTTGCCGATTGATTAACGGCAGTGAAACGTGGTCGGTCGCTAACTATGGGTCTTGTATGGAGGCTCAAGGTGACTTCGCAGGAAATGAAGAGAGACATGCTCGATGTTTCTCTGCGTGATCGAATTAGAAATGAGGTGATCCGCAGGAGAACTAAAGTGATTAACATCGCTCAAAGGATTGCTCATTTAAATGGCAGTGGGTGAGAACACATAGTAAGAAGAATCCTTGGGGAAGACATAGGCCTGGGTATAGACCCAGCAGTGGGTGTCGTGCGCATGGCATGGCGACAATGACAAGTTCTTTGAGACGAGAAGAAGATAAAGTTCTTTGACGGTGCTGAAACCCGGTGTGTTTTTGTGCGCGCGCGAGATGCATGACTGTCTTCCAATCAAACATTGAGTAAACTTTCTGCTCCCTTTTAAATACCTAACTTATTTAATAATGAAATACTTGATGCAGGCTTCAAATGAAAAGTTTATCAGTAACACAAGCAAGAGTAAAACAGAGAGAAAATTATATGGCTAAAATCAAAAGTCTTGGGTTTGAACAGCAATGTTCAGGCATAGTTTAGCATACCCACGATGCTTCGTACGCCATATTTGACATTCCAAAAACAAGAAAATGTGGTTCCTCGAAACTAAAGAAGAAGGAAAATTTTAGGAAGACTATGAGACATGTGAGTATGATTCTGAAACAAGAAGGAACGATTTAATAGCTTAATATGAAGCGTTTGCTATTCCAATGGCCTATATTATTGGTTTTTGTCGCAAAAGTATCATATCTCAAGAACTCCAGACATAGTATGAGAAGTCCAACTACTAGCAAAGATGTTGTAGACAGGATATTGGAACTTGATATTAACGATCAAAGTGAAGAAAAATCGAATTAATGTAATTATGTTTATTGATACGTTTCTGTTTGTGTTTTTTAATAAATACATTAGAGAAGTATGATGATAATGCATTAATTTGACTCTTTCTTTGTCTTAATTTTAAAATTAGTTAATGATAAAATGAAAATAGTTCAAACTAGAGAGTTACGAATAATCATTAAAACATCAACACAAACAGGCAAACAACGACAAACACCCATCCACACGTCCGTGTTTGCTGTTTGCTGTTGTCTGTTTGCCATTGTTTGCCAAGCATGTGGATGGGGCTTTAAAAGTGATCCAAACACGGACGCAAAGTCACTAACTCTGTTTAACTAAAAATGTTGTTACTAAATTTGAGGGTAGAAAGTAACTAAATCGGTTTTTTTTTCATTATCTCAGTAATTATAAGTAATACATTAAAAGTAGCGACCGACCGAAGTTTCAGTTTCGGTTCCATTTCGGCCAGTTTCGGCAAGATAATCTAGTTTCGGCCACAGTTTCGGTTTCGGCCAAATATTGGCCGAAACTTTCGGCTCAACCGAAACTCGGTTGTGTTGATATATTACGTGTTTTAATGTGTATACACTATACCTTCAGTTACAAGATTGATTTTAATTGTGAAAAAACATGTAAGTGTTTAAAATTCGTGGATAACTAGTCATCTCGAAACTTTTCTTCTGACTGCGCAAGAGCGTCAAAAGCTTAGTCTATAGTCTATTCGGACAGGTAGTACGCGTTGTAATGGGAAAAATTTTACCCCGGGGTATAGATGGAAATTACCCCACTGAAAATGTTAGTCGGTAGAGCAAAGGGGTTTTGTGGATTCGCGTGGCTCAGTCATCCATGGAACAATTATGATTTTGGGCGCCGTTAATATCAATGAAAGTTAAAAATTAAAAGATAAATTGTCCACAGATCGAAACAAAGTGAGTTTAATAAATCAAACCAATATTTACGTTGAAACAAACATTTATTTAACAAATTGTATAACTAATAACAAGTTAACAACGATTCGCAGAAAATAAGTCATAAAAATATTTAAAACCACATGGGGTATAAATGGTTTAACGAAGAATCCGAAGGGTTAAAATGAAGTCACACATTTTATATTAATACATAATACCTTGAGAACCCATTATAATGTTAAAACCGCACGAAGGGCAAATGGTTTAACAGGGACCCTTAACAGGTTAAAGTGAGACCATACGTTAATTACAAAAACAATACCCTTAGGTTCATTATAAAATTAAAACCATATAAAGAAGTAGGGATTTAAAATATAAACCCTTAAAAGTAAAGGTGAGGGCATATGTATTCGTTTCCCGTTAGTCAGACAGATTAAGAGGCCGGTTCCGCATTTGAAATAAGTTTTCAAACGTCACCATATCTCTCAAGTTGGATGACCGTCAAGAACCGAACACATATGTACTCAAAAAAACTTATGCTAAGATACCTATTACTTATCATCTTAACACATGACATTCATAGTAAAATAGAATACATTCTGGCTCATGGGCCAGTTACGCTGAAGCTAAATAAATTTGAAACATGACTATAGGTACATTTATTGGCTGTAGACCTGCTCCGAGTTGAGTTTGAACATGTCATCAAATAACCATTTTGTACTGGATATGAACGTTAATTATTTCACCGGGTACATACTACAGAAACACTGCCGCGATGATAATAAAAGAAGGCTGAGGAATACCTTGGTTAGTTTTATAAATCCATGGCAATGGTACGGTTTAACCTGTGCTCGTCGCGCTGATTTTAATGAGACATCATAGCATGGAATTCTCGCTAGGCCGCTGCACAGACGACGTTACATCGAAACAAGCTCAAACCATAACCTTGAAAGATTTCCTGGAAGTATTTATATCTTGAAATTTTGAGGTAAAACTGTGGAGCCCTGTAATAAAAGATCAAAGTCACCAAATTGTCCAACATTGAATATGAGGTTTTCCTTACAACTAACATTTGTAGTAAATTTAACAATTATTAATTATGATACTATTATTGATCATATACAAATTATTATTATTCTGGTTCTTAAGTAACAGAAGCTCGATTGATATCCGGAGTACAGCGCGGCCAATCAGAAGCATTCCCGCCTTTTCGATCGACGCATAGACCCTCACCCCACCACTCCGAGGCGGGCTCGGGTCGATGGGTCAATCGAAGACGCATTCTGCTGCTGACTACCATACTGTGAACAAGTCTAGAGGAAAATATGCTAGTTAATCGTTATAAATTGTGAAAGTTTAAATTAACAAACTAAATTGTAGTAGTTCAATAAATCAAACTAAGTTTGTGAAATAAGTGTTATCATTTCCTGACCGCTGCAACAGTTCAGAAGAGGGATTACTCACAAAAAAGGTAAATACTATTCCTTTTAACGAGAGAATAAAATAAAATGAGAATAAAAGGTTATCATTAGAGACATCTTTTGTACAAAACATGAATTTAAAATTGTGCTTTTCTATTTCAATGTGACTAAACGTTGAAATTCTCTATGATTTGAAGTGATTTAGTTGAACCATGATTATTATTTTTAAGATAGTTAACAGTTTTAAGATACGTCAACAATTTTGAGAAAAAAAAACTCTCGTTAAAACGGATTGGAGTATTTTTTTTTCTCTTTTTCTCTGATTTCTATGAATGATTGATTTCGTAGTGTTATTTTTCTGTCCTTCTGTCTATCACAAAGTACATACATACACAGGCGTTTGGTCAAGGCAACTCCTTGATAATGCCGCTTCATACAGACACAGGCGTTTGGTCAAGGCGACTCCTTGATAATGCCGCTTCATACAGACACAGGCGTTTGGTCAAGGCGACTCCTTGATAATGCCGCTTCATACAGACACAGGCGTTTGGTCAAGGCGACTCCTTGATAATGCCGCTTCATACAAACACAGGCGTTTGGTCAAGGCAACTCCTTGATAATGCCGCTTCATACTGACACAGGCGTTTGGTCAAGGCGACTCCTTGATAATGCCGCTACATAGGTACATACACAGGCGTTCGGTCAAGGCAACTCCTTGATAATGCCGCTTCATACAGACACGGGCGTTTGGTCAAGGCAACTCCTTGATAATGCCGCTTCATACTGACACAGGCGTTTGGTCAAGGCGACTCCTTGATAATGCCGCTACATATATTACACAGGCGTTTGGTCAAGGCAACTCCTTGATAACGCCGCTACGTACAGACACTACACTAGCATTTGGTTAAGGCGACTCTTTGACAATGTAAATAACTTACTTTCAACGTAAAACGTGTGCTCCTTGTAAGTGATAGATACGGATTTCTTTTAGATTCAGGTAGTTTTGCGCTTTGTTTTATTTTTCAGAATAACGATGGCAGACCAATCTCCAATTTTACCGACATCGATGAACGAATCACGGCGCAGATTGAAGACAAGGCGTGAGCGTTACCGGTCAGTGAGCAGCACGAGTGAAGGCAGCGCTGAAGAAGGACGCAGATCAACTCAACCTAGAGTAAGAGAGCATAGCAGTGGATCCAGTGTTTCCGTGAGTCATTCTTTGCCACATAAAATATCTCGCCGACGTCATCATTATCGCTCCGGTCGCTCACCAGAATATCGTCCAAATACTTCAAGATCTAGAAAACCCTCCCCCGAACGGGTGGAAATCCATCGACATCATCGTTATCCTAGAGACACGTCTATCCATACATCCCGTTCGGAAAGCAGGCAATCGCGAAATCGTAGCCGTAATTCTAGAGATAATAAAATTGAGGCCATTGCGCATCGCCGAAATAACAGCAGTTATCGGTCTAGGAGTCCCGTTCGGAAACAACGCGAATCTAATAGTCCGCCTGAAGCTTATTCATCTACTGCTCCTAATATTACTGTTTCACAGTTAGTCGAGGCGCTCCAAGTTATAAAGAATGGCACTAATCATGATAACTTGCCTCTGCATTCTTTACAAAATGTTATTCCTGAATTTAATCCATCTCGTGAAGAGCAAACGATTGATATGTGGTTGCATAAGGTAAACGAATGTGCCAAAATTTATAACTGGAGCGAACGACAAACTATCCATTATGCTTTGCCTAAATTATGTGGTGTTGCGAAAAAGTGGTATGAAGGGTTAGATTCTGTACTGTTTTCCTGGTGTGAATGGCAACAAAAATTAAGATCTGCTTTTCCCAGCGACGAAAATTATGGGCAATTGTTGACTGCAATGTTAGCTAAAAGGGCACGTTTTGGGGAATCTTTGGAAGACTATTTTCACGAGAAAGTTATTTTGTTGAATAGATGTAATATAGTTGGCAAAAGGGCTATAGATTGTATTATATTTGGGGTAGAGGATCGCGGTATTAGATTAGGGGCCGAAGCGGCACAGTTTGAGTCTACCGAAAAGTTACTTTGTTACTTGAGGAACTCTAAAGGCAGCAAACCTAATAGCAATATAGAGAGACGTAAGACTAAAAACTTTGAGCAGAAAGCAGAGTATTCGAATAATAGATATCGTATAAATAATAATAACCCTAAACGACCGCCAATTACATGCTATAACTGCAACGAAGTAGGGCATTATAAGTCGGACTGTAAGAAACCCATCGTAAAATGCGACAATTGTCTCCTATTTGGACATTTATCTGAAAAATGTCCTGATAGTGAAAAAAAATCGATAAAACCTAAAGCTAAAACCATTTTGACCGTTACTACTAATGAATCTCTTGACAATAAATACTATAAGACCGCGATTGTAAATGGTATAGCTAAGCAGTGTTTTGTCGATTTTGGCAGCCATGCAACGATAATCAAAGAGTCTGAAAGTAGGAATATTCCATGCGATTGGAATACGGAATCTCTACCAGTGCTCACAGGCTTTGGTAGTGGGTCTGTCGAGGCATTGCGAAAAGCTACACTTAGCATCATAATTGATGGAGTCGAGGCCAACGTAGAAGTCCTTGTAGTTCCTGACGACGCAATGCGTATCCCATTCTTAATTGGACAATCCTTCACCGAACAGTCCCATATTGTTTTCGAGAAAGATTCCAACCAGCTTAATATTCTCCTCAAACGACCGAAATTAAATTTAATATGTAATGAAACTACACCCATTAAGGGCCTGACCGCTGTTAGAGTATTATCCAATCCCCCATTTACTGGCGTAATATATGTCGAGGAAAGTTTCAGATTTAAATTAAACTACGAACATTGTCTCGTTCAAGGAATATTCTCCTTAAATAATGGTCTAGGCGAGGTGTTAATCAAGGGGTCTGCTCAGAATGGATTTGTTTTAGAAAAAGGTACTTTAATAGCTAGGGGTATACCAGCAAAGGAAGATAGTGCGTTCCTACCTGAACTAGATGTCAAAAACATAACAGAGAGTAATCACCCCCCTATAGATCCCAAGGATTTGAACGTAGATAGTAGTGTATCGGCCAGTGAGATTACTGATTTGACTACGTTGCTTAATAAATATAGATCCTGTTTCGCTTTCAATCTTAAAGAGTTGGGAAAGACCAACGCTGTTGAAATGTCTATTAAGCTAAAGGATGATACCCCCGTAGTATTCCGGCCGTATAGGCTGTCGGTCCATGAAAGGTCGCAAGTGAGAGATATGGTAGAGGAATTGCAGCGCAACAATATAGTCCGTCCTTCAACATCCTCTTATTCCAGTCCTATAGTGTTGGTTAAGAAAAAAAATGGGGAAGTGAGGATGTGCGTAGACTACAGGGCATTAAACCGAAAAACCGTAAAAGAGAATTATCCACTGCCTAGGGTAGACGATCAGTTAGATGAATTAGCCGGTTACAAGTATTATACAACATTAGATTTAAAATCTGGTTATTACCAAATTCAAATTAATGAAGACGATAGGCATAAAACTGCGTTCATAACGCCAGACGGGCATTTTGAGTTTAGTAGGATGCCCTTCGGGTTAGTTAATGCTCCGGCTGTATTTATGCGTATGATAAATCACATAGACATAATATAGCTTCAGCTTATATGGATGATATAATCATTCCATCTCAATCAATAGCAGATGCAATGTCTCGTTTAGATACAGTTTTAAAATTATTACAGGATGCAGGATTGACACTTAATCTGTCCAAGTGTTGTTTTTTTCGTCAGAATGTTGATTACCTAGGCTTCGAGTTGAGTAAGGATGGAATTAGGCCAGGTTCAAGGAAAATTGAAGCTGTAGCTCAATTTCCAACCCCTAAAGATCAACATACAATTAGGCAGTTTATTGGTTTATGTAGTTTTTTCCGCCGGTTCATCAATAACTTCGCTCTTATAGCAAGGCCGTTGACATCCCTATTAAAAAAGGATTCCGTCTGGACATGGGGTGATGATCAAGATAAAGCCTTTGAAGTTTTAAAGTCTCTACTTACCAATAAGCCTACATTAGCTCTCTACAATCCCACAGCCAATACGGAAGTCCATACGGATGCCAGCAAATATGGTGTTGCGGGTATACTACTGCAGCGGGATGATCTTGATAGGCTACGCCCCGTAGCGTATTTTAGTCGACAAACGACTTGCTACGAACAAAACATGACTGCTTATGAGCTCGAAACGTTGGCAGTAGTATCTACCTTACAACGTTTTAGAGTATACCTGATTGGGAGAGAATTTAAAGTAATTACGGACTGTAATTCTTTAAGGGCCACATTCTTGAAGCGTGATTTAATACCTCGAGTAGCGAGGTGGTGGATCGCACTTCAAGAATTTAATTTCACTGTGGAATATAGGCCAGGTACATCGATGAATCACGTTGATGCATTAAGTCGTAATGCAATACCCAGCCACGATTCTGACGACTTACGTTACACCGTCATGAACGTTACTCAAGAAGACTGGTTAACTACGGCTCAACAAGTCGATCCTAGTATACAGCAGATTGTCACCGTTTTGAATGGGCCAAATGATAAAGAGGTTGCTGATATAAAGAAAAATTATGTTCTCAAAGATTCTAAGCTGTATAGGAAAACTAATGACGGTGATAAGTGGGTCGTGCCAAAAGGATGTAGATGGCAAATCATGAAACAGAACCACGATGACATTGGTCATTTTGGAATAGATAAAAGTTTGGCCAAAATCCAGGCGTCCTATTGGTTCCCGCGAATGAGGAATTTTGTAAATAAATACGTTCGCTCTTGTTTACAGTGTAGTTATACTAAAGCCACTGCAAACACTAAACCGCCTTTAAACCCAATACCAAAGTCTAACGTACCATTTGATACTATCCACGTTGACCATGTAGGACCATTTGTCAAGAGCTCAAGCGGAAATACCCATATTTTAGTGATAATCGAAGCTTACACTAAATTTATATGTTTAAAACCTGTTAGGAACACTAGTACAAACGTAACGATAAATAAGTTAAAAGAGTATTTTAGTATATTTGGAGCACCTAAGAGACTAATATCCGACCGTGGTAGCTGTTTTACGAGTACTAATTTTAAGAAGTTTTCCGATGAAATTGGTTTTAAGCATATCCTGAATGCGGTAGCGACACCAAGAGCAAACGGCCAGGTTGAAAGGTACAACCGTTCGCTCTTGGAAGCACTTACGGCTAAATGTGTAGGTGAAGTCGAGAGTAAATGGGACTCTCATGTCCCAGAAGTTCAATGGGGACTGAACAATACGCAAAATAGGGGAATAGGTTGCACTCCTTCTGAGGCGCTTTTTGGTATTAAATTAAGAGGTATCAGCGAAAACAAACTGAAATCCTATATAGATTCTAGTTCTCTAATAGGTGAAAACAGTAATATCACAGAATTACGTAATAAAATAGACACACACGTTAAAAGCTACCAAGAAAAACAAAAGACTTATCATGATAGCAAATTAAAAGCAACCAGAAAATTTAATGCTGGTGAATTAGTCAGCATTGCTAGGGAGGTACCGTCATCTGGGCAAAGCAGGAAACTAGTTCCAAAATTTCAGGGGCCGTATAGAGTAACTAACGTATTAGAGCACGATCGATATATAGTAGAAGACACGCCTATTACAAGAAAAAATAATAGAAAATACAGTGCAGTAATAGCAGTAGATAAAATGAAACCTTGGCTAGTTTTCGCACCACCACACGATTCAGAGGATGAAGATTCTGACTCTGAGGCATCCGTAAACTAGTAGATAGATTAAATTCATTTTTGTATCAGTTGATAACTACTTTTACTACTTCCTTAATAGATAGAAGCGATCTATTAAGTACCTTATTGTTTTTGGTCAGATAGAAGCGATCTGCAACCAATCTAGCGAAATGAATAGAAGCGATTCATTTCACTTCAGGTTTATGTATTAAAATCTTATCATTAGAAGTCATTTAAAATAATTTAACATATATTTAGCATAATGATTGGTTGTAAGTAATACCTAGTAGATAAATTATATAATATATCCCTGATTTCAGATAAAAATAAAACCTTGTAGACGATTAATCAGACGAATATAGTCGAATAGTTGTAGCTGTTTCTCTCTTTGTTATTTTGATAATTGTTTTCTTGTGGTATACAGATAGAAGCGATTTGTAAACCCAATATTACGTTATACTTATGTGAATGAATAGAAGCGATTCATTATATTCAGTATGATTCAGTGATTTGTTACTATGTTTTTATCAATATAGAATAAAAATGTATTAAAAATGCATAAATAGAGCGATTCATTTCAATAATTGTTTTTAATAATAATTTCTTGTTTTTATTAAGAATGTTACGGTAATCTATATAAATGCTGTTCATATACAGGGTGGCCCAAACGGTGACACTAAAAATTTTTTTTTTGATTCCTCACATCTAGTTGTACCCGGAAATACCCTATGTATGTTCAGCGATTTTTTGTAGTTTTCGAGCTATGATTTTTTTTTTAAATTTTGAGATTTTTTTACTTGACAGACTAAAATATTTTTTTTACCGGAAATTATACATCTTTTTTTTATTTTTTTTTTGTTACATAGACCTCATGACTTGTTCTTTAACACATAAAATACCCAGCTTCCTATCATCAAAATAAGTTCCAAAAATATTGACCGACAATAAAAAATTGAGGTAAAAGCAAGTCATAGTTAAAATTTCAACTTTGAATTAAAAATTAAAAAAAAGGTTCCATGACTTTTTAGTAATTTTAAAAACTTAACAAGACCCTAAGCTTTAATTCTAATTAAAAAAAAGTGGTGCTTAATAGGCTTTTTTTAGCCGAAATCTGCCTTCAAATGTACAAAGGTAATTTATTTTAAAAGCACTCATTGTTATTATCTAAGGTTAATTAGGTTTGATATAACATAATAATTGACATTTAGTATAGTTTATAAATTTAGAGTTCTAAATTAGTTTAGTGGTAGTTAGTATGTTGTCACTTCAACAGCACAAGTTGGTCTTTGTACAAAGAAAATGGTCTTTACCTCCAACCGGTTTATCTTTAGCGACATCATAAATAACAATAGTTCTGGCAGACACTAGAATCACAAACAATAGACTTCCCGCGCGCCGAACAAAAGAAGGGGGACCAACACAGCGTCGTCTATAAGCACGTCCTCTCTTTCTCATCTAGGCCGTCTTGCTCTATCTATCTTGCTGTCTTGCTCTATCTATCTTGCTATCTTGCTCTATTCATCTCATGTCGGTCGCATTCCTCCCTCCTTCACCTCAGTTGTTCACAGCTTTCGCTCGTGTTACTACTACTCCTGGTTTTGTTTTCAATTCTGATACAACTACTCTCGCTTGCTAACTGGACTCTGATTCTTCCTGTGACTGATTTACCTGTGCTTGTGTTTCGGACTTTGATTACCTACCTTGTGATTTGGACCTTTGTGCTGCAACATGAGCTATTCTTTGCGTGAATACGCAGAGATGCACTATTTTTACGGTGTTGCCCAAGGAAATGCTAGTTTGGCAGCAAGGCTTTATCGAGAGCAATTGGAACGGCGAGGAGAACAACGGGAGCATTACCCGAATTACAGAGTATTTCAAAATACTCACCATACATTTATGGAGGGACGAATTCCTGGACGTTCATCTCAGGAAGGAATACCCAGAATGGATCCAGATATTATGGATCAAGTCGTGGAACAAGTGGAAAGGGATTCATCGACTAGCACCAGAGCAATCGCAAGAAGGACTGGTGTACCACGAACCTCAGTTATGAGGATACTGAAGTCAGGTGGGTTAATTTCATCTTGTCTTTAAACCTCATAATTACGCACCCATTAGCTCGCCCACTATGCCCACGTGCTATTTTTTTTAGCTGTAATTATTGTGACTTAAAAAAAATAGCACGCACGTGCTTTATGAGCGACTTTTTGTAGCACGTGGTCTTTTTAAGTATTGAACTCTGACTGAATGTGTATTTGGCAACAAAATAATCACTCGCTAGTGGGCGAGAAAGCGTGGTACATACCAGTGATTATCACTAGCCTACTATTTGGTGAAACTGAAAAAAGACTATCTTACCTATGCTTTGAATTTACAATTTCGGTGTTTTTTTTTTTCAGAGGGATACCACGCTTTTCATATCCAACGCGTGCAACAATTGCAACCTGCAGATTATCCAAGACGAGTGACTTTCTGTGAAACAATGCTTCAAAAAACTCAAGACGATCCTGATTTCTTCGACAAAATTTTGTGGACAGACGAATCACGCTTTGAAAGAACCGGAGTTTTCAATATTCATAATTATCACAGTTGGGCCATTGAAAACCCACACAAGGCAAGACCATCCAATTTTCAAACAAGGTTTAGTGTAAATTTGTGGTCAGGAATTGTCAATGGGGAATTTATAGGACCATTTGAATTGCCGGCTAGGTTGAACGGAGCGCAATATTTGGATTTTCTACGAAATAGCTTGAACGGTTTATTAGAGGATGTGAATCTACTAACAAGAAGAAGAATGATATTTCAAAACGATGGTGCTCCGTGCCACTATGCTAGAGAAGTACGAGAGCACCTTAACCAGACTTTTCCGAGACGGTGGATTGGGCGTGGCGGCCCGATTCCTTGGCCTGCGCGTTCACCAGACTTAAACCCCATAGATTTTTTTCTGTGGGGCTATTACAAAGAGATGGTTTACGCAAACGAAACAAACACTGAAGCAGAGCTGCGTCAAAAACTAAGAGAAGCAGAAATAAAAATCAAAGAAAATACTAATGCTTTCCGAAATTTAAAACAAAATTTTTTAAGGCGATGTAGGTTGTGCATTGAAGCGGGAGGGAGACATTTTGAAAACTTATTGTGAAATAAATTTAATTGTTGAATTTGTAGTAATTGTTTTATTTAATATGATTTATCCTTAAAATAACCAAAATAACTATAACTAAATGACATCGATGTTACCGCTTCGTAATAACATACTTTTAAAGGTTGTTTTTAATTCTTTATTCAATAAACAGTACCATTTTAAACTTTATTTTGGTAAGAATCATTTTGTGAATGACAAAATAGCCAATAAAAAATCTTAGAAAATTTCACCTTTGTGCATTTGAAGGCAGATTTCGGCTAAAAAAACCTTATTAAGCACATTTTTTTTTAAATTAGAATTAAAGCTTAGGGTCTTGTGAAGTTTTTAAAATTACTCAGAAGTCATGGAACCTTTTTTTTAATTTTTAATTCAAAGTTGAAAATTTAACTATGATTTGATTTTACGTCAATTTTTCACTGTCGGTCAATATTTTTGTAACTTATTTTGATGACAGGAAGCTGGGTATTTTATGTGTTAAAGTTCAAGTCATGAGGTCTATGTAACAAAAAAATAATTCAAAAAAAGATGTATAATTTCCGAAAGAAAAATATTTTAGTCTGTCAAGTCAAAAATTCTCAAAATTTAAAAAAATAATTCATAGCTCGAAAACTACAAAAAATCGCTGAACATACATAGGGTATTTCCGGGTACAACGAGATGTGAGGAAACAAAAAAAAAATTTTTAGCGTCACCGTTTGGGCCACCCTGTATGTAGTCATCGAAATTGTTTTCACTATATCCCTCGTACAAATACACGAGGACGTGTATTGCTGTTGGATGGCCGAGCTGTAGTAAATTTAACAATTATTAATTATGATACTATTATTGATCATATACAAATTATTATTATTCTGGTTCTTAAGTAACAGAAGCTCGATTGATATCCGGAGTACAGCGCGGCCAATCAGAAGCATTCCCGCCTTTTCGATCGACGCATAGACCCTCACCCCACCACTCCGAGGCGGGCTCGGGTCGATGGGTCAATCGAAGACGCATTCTGCTGCTGACTACCATACTGTGAACAAGTCTAGAGGAACTTATGCTAGTTAATCGTTATAAATTGTGAAAGTTTAAATTAACAAACTAAATTGTAGTAGTTCAATAAATCAAACTAAGTTTGTGAAATAAGTGTTATCATTTCCTGACCGCTGCAACACATTATAACAAGGTTGAGAAACTTACCAAATTTGGGCTTTAATTATCACAGGTTATCTCATGAAAGACATGATGAAATATAAATTGATGAGCTGGAGCCCTGAGAACAATACGACACGAGGTTACAATCTGGATACCACTGGTAAAAACGGACAAATAATTAGATTCGTAATATTATAACACTCACCACTTAAAGGGATGCTCAACGCATCATTAAATTAATAGCGAAACCACTAAAAATCACCTAAAGCCGTGGCTCACATATTATTCAATTCCTGCATCTACACGACACAGGCGAAATACCCAGAATGAGACAAAGACTTCCGTTCCTCGAACTACGTCGGTCATTGTTGAAACGACTCGAAAAATCTAGAATGCCATAGACAACAACCTACCCCCCCAGACAAAATACATTCTATGAACATATTTACCTTTTGTCTGAATATTAATATTAAAACGCTTAACTAGCATGCGAGACATGGGTATTTACTTTATTTAATTAAAATAACAAATAGGATTTATTTGATTTTATCACCAAAGTGTAAATTAATTGGTCCGAAACGCCAATTAGCTGGAATCGGAACGCCAAACGTCACATCTGACAGTTGTCACTTGTCAATTGAAAAGACAGCTGTGAGATATGTAAACAAGAAAGTTTATCTGCTTTAATTATTGAAAAGTGCTAAAATTCTTTGTGAAAGATGTTTTAAAATGAATTCAAGTGAATGCCCGAATGCCGAAGTGTGTGGTACAATCACCGACATTCGTTAAACTACTGGAAATTGACTCAAATAAAGGTAGAAATATTCATGCATTTATCCTACACAAACCATATCAAAAGCTATGTGAAAACACTAGGTGTGTTTTGTAAAACCTATCTAAACTCTTACCTACACATAATACCTAATGTTCCTTGTCCAACCTACAAGACTATAACGAGAATTTCGCTATAAAAAGTACTTTAAAATCAAATGTTTGATACCGTAAGTATAGGTGAAAAAAAAGTGTTACAGTACCGTCTTCGTTGGGAAAGAAAAATTTTATTCAAAATGAATATTTTGAATAAAATTTTTCGTCAGGAGGAACGACGAAATCTACAGTTACAACCTAAACTAGACAAAACAGACCTTAATCCTACTTTACTTAAAGATAAACCACCTCAAGACTCAAAACTTAGACAAAGAAAGCTTGAGTCATATCAAGGGAAACCTAATAAATAACTCAAAAGAGTGAATATGGAAAAAAAGGTAGAACCGTTTCATAGACCCAATAACACAAAAGGAGAGCTAATCCAGGTTCTAGCTATAACCAGTGTTAAACACAGGTTGGTTAAACAAAAACCAGCACGTAATTTACCAAACTGCAAACATGGGTAAATTACATGTAAAGTTGAAGTATGCAAAACAGTGACTTCTAAAAGTAAAGTGTGAGGAGTGGAAATCCAACATCCCTTAAAACACACAACAAAGGCAAAAGCAAATCATCACACAGGACGACACGCCATCATAATAAAGAAAACAGAAATGTTACCATCCTTGGTATCATTTGTGGTTTACACAAATGCGACAAGACCTACGGATGTAACACGGATAAAAATATACCCTAAAAACTAACAAAGTTATAACTTACTTAACTAGCAATGAAAGAACAAACATCGTGCACAAGGTAACACAAGGGCAGGCTTGAAACTAAAGCCATATAAAGGGGTTTCAAGCGCCACTACTGTGACCCTGCACGACAAATGAACCACCGACAGGAACGCCATATGCCGAAACGGACTAATATGAACTAGTGTCCCTCGAATTGAGTTAAAAATTTTGAACGCAGTATACATATGCACCAAAAACCAACAAAAACATAACCCACCCAACTAACAACGACGAAACAGCATCATGCTAAAGGTAACACAAGGGCAGGCTTGAAACTAAAGCCATATAAAGGGGTTTCAAGCGCCACTACTGTGCCCCCGCACAACAAATGAACCACTGACAGGGACAACATATGCCGAAACGGATGTCCGAAACGGAGTGTCCCCGCAACTTGGGTTGAAAATTTTGAACACAAATATATAAAACACAAAATTGGGTGAGATGCCTTGCAACGACGTAAGGTGCTCATTATCTGGCATATGAAATAATATATATACAGAACCCGTCTTATAATTGGAATTCTAAACTAAACAGACGCGAGCGAAAACTTTTTATTTAAAGATTAGCAGTATTTTTAAATTCGGAACTAGTAAAAACAGCCGTAAAATGAATTTTAAAACTACCCCTACGAGCTAATATCAAGGTATTCATTAAAAAGTGCCGTAATTGGTCAGCACTACTATGCTCATCAAAAGAGACTTTAAGAGCGGATAATTCATGTTCAAGTTCTTCCCCGAGCAAGAAATCAACGTTACAATTAAGTTCAGCCATATTGAAATAAAAATTAAATTCACGTTATATAAAGCACTAAAACATTGAATTATTAATCTCACTTTTCTGGGCCACACGTTGGGTACGTCACTGTAATGGGAAAAATTTTACCCCGGGGTATAGATGGAAATTACCCCACTGAAAATGTTAGTCGGTAGAGCAAAGGGGTTTTGTGGATTCGCGTGGCTCAGTCATCCATGGAACAATTATGATTTTGGGCGCCGTTAATATCAATGAAAGTTAAAAATTAAAAGATAAATTGTCCACAGATCGAAACAAAGTGAGTTTAATAAATCAAACCAATATTTACGTTGAAACAAACATTTATTTAACAAATTGTATAACTAATAACAAGTTAACAACGATTCGCAGAAAATAAGTCATAAAAATATTTAAAACCACATGGGGTATAAATGGTTTAACGAAGAATCCGAAGGGTTAAAATGAAGTCACACATTTTATATTAATACATAATACCTTGAGAACCCATTATAATGTTAAAACCGCACGAAGGGCAAATGGTTTAACAGGGACCCTTAACAGGTTAAAGTGAGACCATACGTTAATTACAAAAACAATACCCTTAGGTTCATTATAAAATTAAAACCATATAAAGAAGTAGGGATTTAAAATATAAACCCTTAAAAGTAAAGGTGAGGGCATATGTATTCGTTTCCCGTTAGTCAGACAGATTAAGAGGCCGGTTCCGCATTTGAAATAAGTTTTCAAACGTCACCATATCTCTCAAGTTGGATGACCGTCAAGAACCGAACACATATGTACTCAAAAAAACTTATGCTAAGATACCTATTACTTATCATCTTAACACATGACATTCATAGTAAAATAGAATACATTCTGGCTCATGGGCCAGTTACGCTGAAGCTAAATAAATTTGAAACATGACTATAGGTACATTTATTGGCTGTAGACCTGCTCCGAGTTGAGTTTGAACATGTCATCAAATAACCATTTTGTACTGGATATGAACGTTAATTATTTCACCGGGTACATACTACAGAAACACTGCCGCGATGATAATAAAAGAAGGCTGAGGAATACCTTGGTTAGTTTTATAAATCCATGGCAATGGTACGGTTTAACCTGTGCTCGTCGCGCTGATTTAAATGAGACATCATAGCATGGAATTCTCGCTAGGCCGCTGCACAGACGACGTTACATCGAAACAAGCTCAAACCATAACCTTGAAAGATTTCCTGGAAGTATTTATATCTTGAAATTTTGAGGTAAAACTGTGGAGCCCTGTAATAAAAGATCAAAGTCACCAAATTGTCCAACATTGAATATGAGGTTTTCCTTACAACTAACATTATAACAAGGTTGAGAAACTTACCAAATTTGGGCTTTAATTATCACAGGTTATCTCATGAAAGACATGATGAAATATAAATTGATGAGCTGGAGCCCTGAGAACAATACGACACGAGGTTACAATCTGGATACCACTGGTAAAAACGGACAAATAATTAGATTCGTAATATTATAACACTCACCACTTAAAGGGATGCTCAACGCATCATTAAATTAATAGCGAAACCACTAAAAATCACCTAAAGCCGTGGCTCACATATTATTCAATTCCTGCATCTACACGACACAGGCGAAATACCCAGAATGAGACAAAGACTTCCGTTCCTCGAACTACGTCGGTCATTGTTGAAACGACTCGAAAAATCTAGAATGCCATAGACAACAACCTACCCCCCCAGACAAAATACATTCTATGAACATATTTACCTTTTGTCTGAATATTAATATTAAAACGCTTAACTAGCATGCGAGACATGGGTATTTACTTTATTTAATTAAAATAACAAATAGGATTTATTTGATTTTATCACCAAAGTGTAAATTAATTGGTCCGAAACGCCAATTAGCTGGAATCGGAACGCCAAACGTCACATCTGACAGTTGTCACTTGTCAATTGAAAAGACAGCTGTGAGATATGTAAACAAGAAAGTTTATCTGCTTTAATTATTGAAAAGTGCTAAAATTCTTTGTGAAAGATGTTTTAAAATGAATTCAAGTGAATGCCCGAATGCCGAAGTGTGTGGTACAATCACCGACATTCGTTAAACTACTGGAAATTGACTCAAATAAAGGTAGAAATATTCATGCATTTATCCTACACAAACCATATCAAAAGCTATGTGAAAACACTAGGTGTGTTTTGTAAAACCTATCTAAACTCTTACCTACACATAATACCTAATGTTCCTTGTCCAACCTACAAGACTATAACGAGAATTTCGCTATAAAAAGTACTTTAAAATCAAATGTTTGATACCGTAAGTATAGGTGAAAAAAAAAGTGTTACAGCGTACGGTAAAACACACAAAATAACTAGTCATACGACTATTGTTAAACAATAAATTATAATGATTACTAAAAAAGATGATTTACAAAAGTAAGTTTAACATATTGATTATTTGATTATTATGATATTTTTTTGTTGACGATTTTTGTTACATACTTATATTATTGTTTTTTTATAAACACCATGATGATAATTAGAAACACCAGTTGATTTTCATAGAAATATGGGTTCACCGCCCACCAGGAATTGGCCGAGCTGTGATCTAATGATTGCTATCCAGGGAACGAATAAATCCAGATAGCTATTTTAAACATCCAAACAGCTCTTAGAATGCTGATCAGATCAGTTGGGTGTGTATAGCGATCTGAATTTCCTCCATTCGCTCCCTAGATAGCCATCATCAGATCACAGCTCGATCAATTCCTGGCGGAGAACCAAGGCTTCATAGGATGTTGACTAATGAATAAAATAACGAAATACTAATAAAAATCGTAAACATATTAAACTTTTAGAGTAGCTTGTATACCTCTTGGTTTTATATATTGCATATTATCTGTTTTATTATTTGTTTTATGACCCTTCAAAGTTGGGTGGACAAGTCCATTTAAAAAGTTTAAAATTTACTAAAATAAATGATACCTTTTATTAGTTCGTAAAATGTATAGCAAATTTGTCTAAGAAACCATTTTGATAAACACAATATTTAATATAGCTGCCGAACAAATTTCCTACGCGTTGCATACAAACTACTGAGGCGTGACGTCATAATTCAGTAGCCGTAGTATGGAGCATTTTTGGACGAGTCCATTTATGTGCATTTCACACTGATATCTCGGGCAGTTATCAAGCTAGCGAAATAATTATTTTACCAATTTTCCCAATTTATCTCCTTTGTATTAAAATCGACTAGTGTTTCCGTCCAGGCATCCACCTTTAGCGTGCTTGAAACAAGCCCTACCACCAACCAACGAATGAATTGAATGTGTAAAAAAATACGTCAACTTAATGTGTGAAAATAAGTTTCGGTTTCGGCCGAAACTGGAACCAGGGCCGAAAGTTCGGTTTCGGTTTCGGTCGGACACTAATTAAAAGTAATAATGTTACTGTATGAGCTTACCTATTTTCTAAGATATGAAACCATAAATTTTTAAATTATCTCATAGCAAAACCGAGTTATATATTTTTTTGTTTTATAAAACTTGAAACCTTCATAACCCAAAACACGTTTGATCGAGTAGAGCGAAAAGTCACCACTTTTCGCTCTACGGCGACGATGTTAGGCTTAATAAAGATTGTGCAGCCACTTTTTGTGTGGTCAGAAGCAAGATGGGTGACCTTATTAGGTTGATAAAGATCATGCAGCAATTTTTTGTGTTGTCAAAAGCAAGATGGGTGACCAAATTAGGTCGATAAAGATCGTGCAGCAACTTTTTGTGTGGTCAAAAGCAAGATGGGTGACCATATGAGACTTATTATCCGCGTCAATTGGTAATGCGCCTGGCGGCCATGATTTTAACCTCAAAAACGAAAAACAATTGTAATTTTCTCATATACCTAAACCCTTTCTTATTGAAAATAAGAATTCAATAATTAATATATTATATTACCTATTAGAATTTTACTGCTTTTTGTCATTTTTAGTTGCGGATGACGATGATGCGTATGTTAATTTGACAAGGTTCCAGCGCATTACCAATTGACGGGGATAGTAGCAAACATTGTGCAGCCACTTTTTGTGTGGTCATAAGAAAGATGGGTGACCATATTAGGCTTGATAAAGATTGAAGATATAAAGATCAAAATTTGCAGACAGACAAATACTTAATTAACTAATATCCTTACTTCCTTACTAATTTATAAATGCGAAAGTCCGTTTGTTTGTTTGTTTGTTACGCCTTCACGTCTCTTTCTTTTCATCCCGAAAAATAATATTGTTCCCGAGGGATAGCAAAAAACTTTCCACGCAGACGAAGTCGCCGGCGGCCGCTAGTAAATAAGTAAACAAGAAAACGACCACATAAAAACGTGTTAAAAACCAACATTGCTATTTGAACTATGGCATTATCGTCTATCTGTCTCTGTCTGTCACATCATTACTTTCACATGTTGACCTTGAGAACGCCTTTATGCCAAAGTTTGTTTCTGTAGTACAGTACAACTGTGAGTGTCCGGGCACGAAAACTGCGACGGCGGAGCGGCAGCGGGGCGGCGCGACAGCGGAGCGGCGGCGATGCATTCAACAGTATGGCACAGTATGGAGACGCGCACGAAACGGGCGGTGGCGGCGCGGGGCGACGAGCGATGCACGGGCGGGAGGAGAGCGACGAAAACAAATGAACAAACTAGTTGGATTTGGTAGCCCGCGATTACAGTAGTGTTGTGTTGAATAATATAATAGTGTCTGTTTGATTACTAGGTAGTACCTATTTATTCAGTATGGATGTCGGCATCTTGGAAATCATTTAAAAAACACAAGATGAGCAAAGAATCCGGTTTTGAAACTGGTTAACGCCTATACTTAGACCATTTTTTCGAACTAAATAAAATTTTTAGACATAGGATATATTTCGTCCTTTGAATATTTTTCGGTATTGATTTAACAAGAAATTGTTTCCATAGCAACATCACATTTGACACATCAATAGAAATAAAAAAAAATAAGAAGTTACTTTAGTGGTATACCGTGGTCCTACCAGTAGGTCAAATCGGTAGGTCCACGGGCCCTTAATGGTATTTAGCCCATCTGTCACAACACTACTAGCGCGGCTGACCGACCGCTAAGTTTCGTGCCCACGTTCTCATCGCCCCGCCCCGCCGCCGCTCCGCTGCCGCGCCGCCCCGCCACCGCTCGGCCGCCGCCACTTTCGTGTCCGGACACTGACCCCCTGGCACGAAAACGGCGGCGGCGGTGGCGCCGCGGCGGTGCAACTAGGCCACACAATTTTAAGAATCTTAAAATCGAGCGGGCTTGGCCGCTCAATTTTAAAATTCTACTGTCTTAAGCTTCGGACAGACTAAATCGAATTCGCTCGCGTCGCTGCAATTTTGACCACTATTGCTTTGAGTTAGGTGGTCAACAAAATGGGTTACCTACGCCATATTGAATACCAAATAATCGAAAATCAAAATATCGAACACTGTACATCGAACGCTTAAAACATCAAACGGTTAAAACATCGAACGGTCAAAACATCGAACGTTCAAAATATCGAATTTACAAATAATCGAACGATCAAAATATCGAATGGTTAAAATATCGAACACTCAATATATTGAATGATTAATTTATCGAAAAATATTATTCTCCAAATTTATTTACTTTTCAGCACAAAAATACTCAATTCACCCATAAACTGATAAAACAAGACTGCTGCTATGAAGTAATAAATAAACTGCTTCGTATACAAAATATTACTCCGTTAGTGGGTAGAACAAAAATTATTTGACGCAACAGCTTCGTTTGGAAATTAAGTTTTATGAAATTTCATTGAAATATCTACTGGTTGTTCATGATATGATGGAAGAAACTACCTATGTAAAATAAAATTTTTCGATAAATTAATCATTCGATGTATTGAGCGTTCGATATTTTAACCTTTCGATATTTTGATCGTTCGATTATTTGTAAATTCGGCAACTCTAAGTACGGTGTAAGTATTTATAATACATTTTTATCGATTTATGAATTTTCAACGTTGGTTATTAATTATGTAGGTAAGTACCTACACACGACAGCATGGTACTTAAGTAAATAAGTAAACAGTTAAACTGCGAAAACAGACTGTCAAGGCGTAGCTCAAGGTCGACATTATATAGTCTGACGTGCCGTCGACTGTACTTACCCTACCTAGATACCTACCTAATTATTACTATAAAATAGTAATGATTAGTACCCACCTATTAAATAAATACCATTCTCAAGAGTAGATACCTAGGTATCTTCTTAGATAGATTAAATATTATGAATTTGAAATCATTTATTAATATTATAAGGTTAAAAATCTTGGTGTCTTCGATTTGTCGTTAAAAACGTGCGGAGGTTCATAAAGCCAATTTTAAAGTTAATAATAAGTAGGTAGCGCTGTCGTAAGCATTTTTGAATTTGAATCAAAACTCGAGCGATAACAGACAGAACAAACGGAGCGCGGGCGACGCGACGGAGGCCAGTGTTTTCAAACGATAGAACGCCATCTATTGGTGCGTAGAATATTTTAGTTTATTGCTATACATGCGCCATCTATTGGTGAGAAGTGTGCGCTCGGTACCCCATGCTAGACGTGCTGCGGTGACGGCGCCGCCATCTAGCGGTCTACGAGAAAAACATTTTTAGTAGCCCACTTAGTCGCCCTACGACGGTCCATTTCTTTTGTATGGGATGAGGTATCTGTACTAGTATAGTATTATATTATCTGTGTGTCAACTTTGATTTTGTTGTTGGTTCCGTACAAAAAGTTGTCAGTAATAATGAGCCTCTATTTATGTATCAGATACTCGACCAAGCCTATCAACTGCAACGGGGATACCAATCCCAACGCGAAGCGGTTCTACCACATAGGCTGCCATAACATTGACCTAAACCGAGCGTACTGGTTTACCCTACACGGTAAATATATTGGATTTTTAAACAATTAAGAAAAACGCGTGTACCTACTGTTCTATTTGCACAAATAGTGACTTAAAATCCACTTCTTCTTCTTATCGAATGAGGATTAATGGCCACCTCAGCCCCCCTAGCATGACCAGCGTAACACGAAATACAGCGATTTATCACATATAACTGTCAAAAGACAATGGATTTTAACAGTTGTGTGTCGATAAAACGCTATATCACGCAATTTATATCGTGTTTCGTCGGTCATGCTAGGGGGGCTGGTGTTAGAGTTTATCAAGCCGCTCTGTGAGGCATCTAACTTGGCTTAACGACTGTTATCAGATGACAACTGCCGGGACCGACGGTTTGACGTAGGTACCTACCCTCCGAAGCACGGAAGCGCTCAGTTGTAATGCCACTTTAACGCAACGCTCGGCCCGGTCAGGTGTCGGATACCTGACCGGACCGAGCGTTGCAAACGTGATCGAGTACGGTCAGTCTATCAAGATCCGTTGTAATGCCACTTTAACGCAACGCTCGGTCCGGTCAGGTGTCGGATACCGGACCGAGCGTTGCAAACGTGATCGAGTACGATCAGTCTATTAAGATCCGTCATGAGCACTTTTTTTTAAATCCACTTACCTAGAATGGTATACAACCAAATGATTAAAATTTCAGGGTGTGTATACTTATACCTGTACTTGTGTGGTGTGTTACAGGGAAGCGTATTGAAGACTCCGGTTATGCTGTGTGGGCTGAGGGCGAGCCTAGCAGCGACGTGGAGCAATGCTGCTCGCTCACCAGGGCGAATGTCGGCCTGAACGACATCCACTGCGGCCACCCTGTTCCCTTCATCTGCGAGATCACCAACCCCAAAACACGATTTAACTCAAACTGAATTAAACTATACAATGAGGTTCATTATATTTTATTTACCTATATGAATTCCCGAATTCAAAGTCTACCCGAAGTAAGGCATCCCCCTAGCTAGACAATGTCATCATCATCATACCAGCCGCACGACACCCACTGCTGGGTATAGGCCTCCTCCAAGGATTTCCACAACGATCTGTCATGCGCTGCCCGCATCCAGCGGCTTCCCGCGACCTTTGTCAGATCTTCGGTGCGATTTTTCCGTATAGTGGCGTCAGTAGGGTGAAAAATACGGCGTTTTGTGAACCAGAGATTTTCTTTGATAGAATTGGCCCTTAGGATCCTAGGATGGATATAAGAAGTGGAGCGCGCAGGACCACGATTTTTGTAGTAAATTTTTTGAAGTTTTGGCTTTCCGCCTAATCTCGATAGATGTATCAGTTAAGCTGCTATGCCCAGTTTGATATCATATTCGTATGAATTTAGGGTGTCAAATTCATTTTTGGATTCATATTTGTACGATTCAATTTTTAAACTATTTCAAAAAAATAAAAACAAAAATAAAATACTCGCTTGATTAAAGAAAAAAGTTGCCAATAAATACACAAATTGGAATATTTGAAAAAGAAAAATACCTTGTAGGAGCTCTATTATCCTTTTATTTTTAAAATAATAATAAAAGAAAATAATCTTGTTTTGGCTAATTAAAAAAAATAACTTCGTTACCGTTGTAAGGAAGTTATTATTTTTATTAAATATTAAAATTTTAAATATCAATTCGAAACTTGTTTATGATAGGCTCAAATTGTAGCAAATTTAGTTACTTTCAGTATAGAGTAGAGATACCTGAAAACCGCTTCCTAAAGGTAGTTTTTTCGAAAATACTGAAACACGTGCCAAGTTTTTCCAGCAGTACAGGGTTTCCAAGGGTTAAAACTTGGGTAAAACTACTCTCAAGGTACCTAACAATATCTGAAAAAAATCGTAGTTATATGCGCGCTTGTGATATTTGCCTTTTTTTGTCGATATTGACTGCCATTTTTTGTTTTTCTAATAATTTACTGATATTTTTAATGCTGCGTTATACTTTTTAAGTTTATTTCAAAACAGTTCAATAAAAGTGTTATAATGTATATATATTTGGAATTGGCTATTTATCACCTTTCATTTGATACCCATATTGTGATAATAAAAAATAATAATATTTCCATAGGTGTAAAAGAAATTGACGGCACGCGACAGTGAATTTTTTTTAGCTATTTAAAGAAATTTGTAAGTTATATTTTTTCAAGTCTTCATTCTATAAGCTTTGTTATAATATATTTTTGTTTGCAAATACGAACATCAGTTTAATATTTACGGTGACAAAGTAAAAAAATGTAGCTGAAAATATTGGTTATTGTGTAATGTTTAGGAAACTTCTTAATAAATTGCATTTTTTATACCGGAAATGAATTCTACGTCATTGATTTATCCGAAAATTATACCAAACTTGGCTTAGTATCTAAACTTAGGCAGTTATTAACCTCGGACTTCGTTAAGGCAGAATTCGCCCTCCCCCCACCTGCTTGAAAAATCCAGGTGGCTCCACTTGTAAACCCATCTTAGGAACCCAAGGATCAATCCTACCGAAGGAAATCTTTGGTTCATGGATAGCCGTACTCTTCGTTTTTTTGCCTCCTACGACTGGGGCTAGCTAAGGGGGCTAGTATGCGTAGATGGGTTTTAATTTTTAAACTTATTTTTTATCGGTAAAATTGACACTTTTTCCATACATTCTCGAGTGAGGTTGCATGCAGCGGATCTCTGTCTATTGTCAATTTAATCGCTTTGTTATATATCTGTCTGTATCGTTTTTTCCAAAGATTTAAATCTTTGGTTTTTTCAACGTTATCCAGTGAATTCAACTTTACTGAATTTTGGTAGAAGATGCCTTGGAGTGGGACATGAGCTCCCGCAATTTTTGCTGGATCAGAATTCCATGCGGAAGAAGTCGCGATTGGCAGTATTTTATGACTTGTAATAAAATTTACACGTAATTAATAAGTATGATTTTTATTTAGGTTTGTCCACGATGGGTATTTCGCAGACGAACGGCAGTGAATCGTCACACTTCCAGTCGTTGAGGCCGACGCCGTTCCTGGCGAGGGATCCGCAGTTTTCGATGCCGGCCACATTGTTCGGCTCGTTGGGTGCCCAGTGGTCGTAGCCAGCTTCCTCCAGTCGCTTACCTGCATAAATAAATGAACTTTTAAACTCTTTTAGCAAAATTGTTTCCTACTGATCTAGGTAAGAATGCTTTTAAGCTCCTATAAGATCAGGGATCAGGGCAGCAGCGCAGGACGGGGTGCTAATTACCTATGTGACTCTTGGCGTAAATAAATCAGATAAATATTACACCTCACCTAGAGAGCAAGGCAATCAGCCTTCTATTTATTAATAGGGGGCATTGGGGGAAGCGTTTTATCTTACAGAGTAACCATCAAGGCCTTATTTAGTAAACGTGACAATTTGTCCATCGAGTCAACCAATAGGGAACATGCATCAATTTTTTTTTATCAAAATCAAAAGTATAGTGCGTGAGAAAATCAACTGTAATATTAAAACTTTTCTCTTGCGTTTTTTTCTCGTGATATAGGTACTTGAAGTTAGCACGCAGCAGCACCCGCCGAAAACGCTCTATACAAAATGGTCAACATTTATGACGTCACTTATTTCACGTTTAAGGCACATTATTATGGGTTTAGCCAAAAATTTTCAAATATCTCCCTTAATATCACGTTTAAGTACATATGTGCAATACAAAATATTATTTCTTATTCGATATTCTATCCGACTGTTAAGTGCATTTTATCCGAAAATGAAAAATATATATCGTTATTTTCCCCTGTGTGATAAAACTAAAATAATACGTTTTTTTTTATTTTCTATTCCATCGTGTTTTTATACGAGTCCGCAGCGATCAAGCTCAAATTTATCAAAATCGGAGACTTATGCATGTTCCCTTTTTGAAAATAGAAAAATATACTTACTGATCAACAACAAAAACAAAATTGTTTTTGATTGAATATGGCTGAATATGGCCAAGTACGGAATTTCCCGTGGATTTTCCTATGGTGATTCCATATTATATACAGCCCATAATCTTGCTCTATAATATCAAATATGGTACCTTGCTATCTTTGTGAAAATATGTACAAAAGGAGATGTCCCAGCGTTGCCCCAGTTTCATTTTATTTAATTACTTTCATAATTAAAAAATGCTTATTACATTTTATTTAGGTATCAAGAATTGTTTTATATTTAGAAAAACAATTACAAAAACATTAAGTTGATTTCTGAAGTATTTTGTGAAAAAATGTAAGTAAATAGTACTCAAATGATAAAAAAATGTGATTTAAAAGCGTTTTAACTTAAAAATCCCACTTTTTAATGCAGAAAATAATTATCAATCTGATTCTAGAGTAAAATACCTACTCTGACATACTACTTTGATTAAGATGCGACAGACTGTTATTTTTTGAGAATGGTGGGGCAAATGACACAGGCGCGATGGGACATGTCTTTTAACGCACCATCAATAGTGAACCAGTAAGCCCGATCTGCGTACGGATTGTGAAATCCGACGTGGATGAATCGATCCTCAGGGCAATTGACACGTAGCGTGCCGTACCTGAAACGTACAATAATTTCAATGGCAATAAACTCCCAATCAAAAAGCAATACGAAACTGCTGTGCACGAGAACTTTTTGTGGTTATCATAAGGAATGTTTCGGATTGTTTCGGGCCTGAAGTCTCTTTGGAGTGTGTGTGAAAGTGCTGCTGTGCGTACCTCTGGTTGAGCATGCTGGCTTCTTCAGCACTGTTGACGATGACCAGGTACCCCCCCTCAGAGGAGCAGGCCATGTGCGCGCGCCACCACGTCACGCAGTCTGCGTGATACTTGTAGCAGCTGCCCGTGAGCTGGCTGAGCGTGTACTCTGAAAAACGGCTTGTGTGAATAAATCTAACAAAAGCCTTTACTTACAAATGTTTAATAAATTAGGCAAGTACCATAGGTAGGTAAACCTAAATATGGTTTCTTTAAATTATTAAAGTTTTGTTACAAATATACCAAAAAGATGTGACAACGCTATCCAGCCGAAACGATTATAGTATAAGCAATTGGACCCTAGATATCATCTGGGTCAGGAATTTATGATTTTCGATAGAATATTCCTGCCGTTCAGAAAAGTGAGAGGTTCTTTTGTACTGATAGCAAAGCAATTAGGTATCCACCTACCTTGAGTCTTTCTCCGTATTCTTCAGCTCACAGCAGTTGTATTCCTTCAGGGAAACGGTGTTGGGGTTCACGAACAGCAGTCCAACTGGCACTCTCACGCATTCGAATGTTTGGAAAACGATTATATAGATGCTAGCACACAGGATAAATGCAATTATTATAATTTTGGAATCACACACTCCGGATTACTTTGCATGGACCTTTTAATTTTCTTTTGATAATTTTGATTGTATGAGGCGCCTATATTGAAATGTTTTCTCACCATTGTCAAAGGTGCCGCACTCGTTGATGGTCTCATCGCCGATCTGCTTCTTGTAGCACATGTAGGTGCGCGGGTCCCCGCAGGTCACGTCGGCCACGGTCCCGTCTGTCAGGATGGCCAGGCACCGTTCATTATCCTTCTGGTTGTCGGGCTCTCCCTTCGCCCATTGGATTGGCATTTTGAGTAGTTTAACTCCTGCAATTAAAGTCTTTGAGGAGCTCAATGGTGCAGTGGTATAGCGTTTGGCCCAGCGATTGCAGATGTTAAGCATCTTTCAAGGGTCGGTCATGGGATGGGCGACCAAAAATTTATTCTCTCGAGCTTCCTCAGAAGAAACGTTAAGCCGTTGTTCCGGCTGCATTTGCAGTCGTTAACACCCACCAATTTGCATTGGGCCCGCTTGGTGGGTAGGGTTATGGCCCATTCTCCTTATTCAACCATAAGTTTGTGCCCTAACAGTGGGACATGAAAAATGGCTGATGATGAATGAAAGTCTTAAGATTCCACACCGTGTGGTCTAGTTCAGATTCAGCCATCAGTGATAGAGTCAGAGGTCCTTAAAATCCCTTGCTAATAGAATGACTTAGTTAGGTACATATAAGTCTCAAAACCTAGCTGGTCCTCAATTTTGGTACACTCAGATTTTTTATTCACTTTCAATATCAAAATATTATAGCACTTATCGTGTTTATGTTATCATTTAGATTATAGGTATTAGATTTCCTGATGAGTATACCTTCAACTGAGAGGAAGTCCTCTAATAGAACTTATCGTGTTAATTTTATCATTGAAATTGTGAACCTTCAACTGAGAGGTAGTCTCCTGTGGCGGTGAGTGACTGCACCCCTATGAATGAGGGGTCACTGTGCGACAGCATCAGGCTCCTCATCACAGCATACAATTTATCGTCGATCGGTGACATTAGCACCGCACCTGCGCACAACCAATGAATATTTTTTTGACAACATAGCTCTCCAAAGCAAGTAGCTAAAACACTTATGGTAATCAGAAACAGCGACAGTACCACAAACACCCAGCAGGGTCTCAGTCCCTGTCCTAATTGGCCATCGGTCGTGCGATGAAATGAACTATAGACGCGTCGCATGATCGCGCGACCGTCAATTTGGACATTTAGTAGGTATGAACCTCTATACTTGTACTATTATGTATTCTGTGCCTCTATACAAAAAAAAGTTGGGAGTTACAAGTCATGATAAAGTTTGGCCACATGATGGAAACTGATCTGTAGACTGTTCCTAACTAATATTGAGCTGGGCCAAACTATCCTTACATACAGTTCCATACGGCGGCGGGTTAAATAGCGCTCTTTTCCTGCATCATTCTAAAAATTATATCAATTCAGGTTTAGCTGATAGGTCAAATGTGGTATCATTTTCGGATAAATCAATAACGTAGAATTCATTTCAGATATAAAAAAATGCAATTTATCAAGCAGCTTCTGAAAAATTACACAATAACCAAAATTTTCAAACTTCATTTTTTATTTTAGGTATTGGCACTTGTTTCAGTATTTAAAATAAAACTACCATAAAGAAGCGTTTTTCAGGTTAATTTGTCGTATACTTTTATTATCCTATCCTACTAATATTATACACAGGTTGGTCAAAAGTTCTGTTACTGAGTTTCTTTATCGATTACTGGCCATTAAAACAAATGAAAAGAAAAAATAAAAATGACATATTATTGACAGTTTTATAAGCTATAATTCCATACCACACGTATATCATATTTTGTTTATTTCACCATGGAATGGGGGTTGAAGGAGAATCGTGTCGCTGTAATTGCTCTGCACAAATGTGGGCAGCCACCGAATATGATTTTCAAGTTGCTACAAAAGTTGAAAATCAACAAGCAATTTATTTATCGCACTATCCATAGGTACAGTAATACCTTGACCGTCGATGACCGAAAAAGATCAGGAAGACCACGCACCGTTCGGACACCAGCTGTGATCAAGGCAGTGAAGGCGAGAATCACGAGAAATCCCGTCCGGAAGCAAAAGTTATTGGCAATACAGATGACTGTGAAGAGAAGTTCCCTTAAAAAAATTATCAATGATGACCTTGGGCTTCACGCTTACTGTAGACGAAAGGGCCATCTGCTAAACGCACGATTGAAGGCTATGAGGTTAGCACGAAGTCGCGCTCTACTAAAGCAGTACGCACAAAACGGCCATCGAAAAATCTTGTTTACTGATGAAAAAATCTTCACAGTCGAAGAAAATTTTAACCGTCAAAATGATAGAGTATACGCTAAGAATAGTAAAGAAGCCAGCATGATTACTCCGAGGGTCCAACGAGGTCACCACCCCTCATCAGTGATGATTTGGCTGGGGGTGTCCTATTCAGGGCTAAGTAAGGTTCATTTCTGTGAAAAAGGTGTGAAAACTGGCGCTAGAGTCTATCAAGATACCGTTCTGGAACCTGTTGTCAAACCCTTAAGCCACACTTTATTTCAAAACCAGCCATGGGTCTTCCAGCAGGACTCTGCCCCTGCGCACAAAGCAAAATCTACACAAGCATGGTTTCGGGCTAACAAAATTGATTTTATCGCGCAGGAAGAATGGCCATCCTCCAGCCCAGACTTAAATCCTCTGGATTATGCCATATGGCAACTTATTGAGGAGAAAGCATGTGCTAAGCCCCACATGAATCTCGACTCTCTTAAGCGCGCTATTCTCAAGGCAGTCGCAGAATTGGATATGGTGGTAGTTCGTGCTGCCATCGATGACTGGCCTCGTCGTCTAAAGGCGTGTATTCATGCCAGAGGCGGTCATTTCGAATAATTTTAATACATGATAATCTTAAATATTTGTGCTTTCATTTGGTATATAATTCATTGTAGCATTATTTGTAAATTTAGTATTATTCATGTTTTCCATAGTTACAGAACTTAGTAACCAACTAGGTAAATGTGAAAATTTGTGAGTTTGGATATTTGGATGTTTGTTCCTCAATCACGCAAAAACTACTGAACGGATTTGGTTGAAATTTGGCACACAGATAGTAGATAGCCTGGATTAAAACATAGGATAATTTTCATCCAGATATTCCCACGGGAACGGGAACTACGCGGGTGAAACCGCGGGCGGCCGCTAGTGTTAACTATATTTTATTGGGAACAATATTTTCTGTCACCTAAGTTTAGATGTGTCACTAATCTGCAATACCCTAATAATAATATCTATCCCCAAGAAATATATTAGTCACCATATTAATCAAAACGATCCCTAAGTTTATATCATCGGATTAATGTAAATATGAATCTTAAATTATAGTTTGATCACTTTTTTCTATAGCTCTGCCCTTTAAAAAGTAAGTCAATCATCAAAATAATAGATCTGTCACCTAATAAATAGATCGGTTCCTTAATTCAATGCTAGAGCATGGCTAGAGCCTGAGGAGAGTGGTTCAGATGAAGAAGTGAACTTGCTTGAACCACATTTGACCTATTAGCTGGACCTGAATTGATATAATTTTTAGAATTATCCAGGAAAAGAGCGCTAATTAACCCGCCGCGCCGTATGGAACTGTATGTAAGAATAGTTTGGCCCAACTCAATATTAGTTAGGAACAGTTTCCTCCATGTGGCCAAACAAATGTGGCTTTTTTTGTATAGAGGTTCATACCTACTAATTCAATAGATATCACTAGGTTTGATCGCACGGTCGTACGACCACATTCATCGGACGGACGCACCATCGTACGACCGATGGCCAACTAGGACAGGGGCGGTAGACGGGATGGTAGACCAGAATCTCATGAAACGGAAGTGAAATTATTTTTACTAAAAACACTTGGTTGTTGCATACAGTCTGTCAAGAAATTCATGAAATTACTCTCTTTATTATTAGTGTTATTGCATTACAACACAGTAAATACTTTTGTAATGCAAGAACTACGTGTTTTTGGTAAAGATAATTTCACTTCCTGTTCATGAGATTCTAGTCTACCTTTTATTTAATAACGTGACAATTTGTCAATTGTTATGACAATTTGGGTTACATTGTCATAACAATTTGGGAAAATGGGCCTTTGAGTAGTTTATTTTTTCAAATTAGTTGACGCAATAGATATGTATGAAATTATCATGACATGTGACAAATTGTCACGTTTATTAAATAGGGCCCAGTCCTGAGACAATAGTAGAAAAGTTCGAAAAAGCCAGACGGGGATCGAACCAGGGACCTCAGAGAGGGAATAAGTATAAACGTTCTTTTGGCATTTACTGTGCGAACATTCGAAGAGAGTTTTAGAATTTGACCATTATCATTTTAATTTATTTATAAACTGATAAACTGAATATATTTTAATGATAGCCACTGGTGCCCTAGTGAGATATGGCACTAAGTTTGTCAAAATAATCGTTTACCTTCATAGTAGCACTTGAGCCTGGCCTCCAGCCACGTTGCAGGCACTCGGTGGGTTTTGATCCAGCCCCTGGCATCGGCGATGAACTGGTAGTCATCCCTAAACTCACCGGGAGCTGCTCACATGGCCACAAAACATAAACCTTGGGTTTATTAAGTCGTAAAACGTAATTCTTCAGAGGTGTCAGGTGTCGATGGGCGGTTTTAGGTTTAAATGCTTTAAGGGTCCGTAATAGGAAAACATGATGTGGGAAGTCTCTATTTTTTATATATAGAAAACGTAAAGTTGTAGCTACAAAACACATAACAAGCTAAAGATTTTGTATAGTTGCTGCAAATATTAAATAGCGTATAAACCTCACATATGATTGTAAAAAAATCAGAAAAACCATAGACTTATTATATTACTGAGAAAAACAATCAACGCTTAACTTTCGTTATCGCAGTCCTACATGGTCACCCATCTCATATCATATCCGGTCTTTCTTAAAGTTGCCTTACTTTCTCCTTGCTCCATCATCAGACCCCGGACAATTTTCTCAACACAGTACTTGTTAAGACAAATCAAACGAGCCCAAACTCCATGGGATTGTATGGTTTTATTACAGAGTTCCTTTGGCCTTCTTCCTGCTCCATCATCAGACCCTGGACACTACCTCCCAATCCGAACAGATTACTTAGCAAGACGAATGAAACGAGCCCAAACTCGATAGGGTTGTATGGTTTTATTACAAAGTTCCTGTGTCAAATTAAATATTTATTATCAAATAGAATTTTTCATGTCTAAAATTTTTCTTGTATGACAAAAAAATTTGAAAAAAATATACATGTAGGTACTTAAAAGGTACTAAATGTTTACAAAGAGATACAAAACTTTTGTTGTTTAGAACTATGGAAAAAATGTGCCCCAGACAACCTGACGTCAGACTGTCTGGCCACTTTCTTTACACGTTTTGTCGCTGTCAATCGAGGTACCTACTTAATGTTTGAAGTTAGATATTAAATAGTAGCAAAAAATTGCTTTTTGGTATTTTCTTAACATCTAATATAGCTTTTGGTCCAGTGGTTCTGACGCTTACGTTACATTAATCATTCTTTATTTTCTTTCTTCTTCTTTCATATAATTTGATTTGTCAGACGACGTCTCTCGGCGAACGCTTACGACTGAACGCGAATCAAGAAAGCCCGGCGACAAACGTGTGTGGGCGATGAATCCGGTTTCATTCCGTTCTAGTATCAGAATGGAAACCGGAAAGCAAAGAAACGGGTAATTTGGTCTGTTTCAGAAAAATCTATTTTAATATTTTTTCTCAATAGATATGCTTGAAAACAAAGGTTTTTACGCGCCAGCAAAAATCGATTTGCTGCTAGTTTTTACGCGCCCTTTTCGTGCTGGAGAGGTCAAAAAAATCTTCAAGTGCGGTGTTGTGGCAAAAAAGTAGGAAAGTACTTAATATAATTTACCTGTTAAGTGATGATCTGCCGAAACAATCCAAATGCGTACAACTAAAAATAAGTAGATACAATCAGAAATGTTTACCATTTTGCTGTATGAGTGTTACTGTGTCTTTTTTTAGCTGGACCTTCCTTTTATAGTACCTACGACGGAATCGCGAAGCAAAAAACGTCGATGCATGCTACCGCGATATCACAAGATCGCAATGCACGTTATCTCGAAAGTTCGTCATTGCGAACCTAATTGACTGCGATGCACGTTACTGCGAAAGATCGTCTTTGCGAACCTACTTGACTGCGATGCACGTTACTGCGAAAGATCGTCATTGCGAACCTAATTGACTGCGATGCACGTTACTGCGAAAGATCGTCATTGCGAAGCCAGTTGATTTCGATACACGGTATTGCGAAAGATTCATTGCGAGGCCACTTGACTTCTATGCACATCATAAAATAAAATTGCTAGGTATAGTAAATGCTGCCACACTCCCTACAATCGCCCCAATAAAGCTACCCGTTACTACCTACATAAATAACGTTTTTGTACTTTTCTATGAAAAAATAACAATAAAAATCTCGCACTTGGCCGTTTTTTAGGGTTCCGTACATACCCAAAGGGTAAAAACGGGACCCTATTACTAAGACTCCGCTGTCCGTCTGTCTGTCTGTCTGTCTGTCACCAGGCTGTATCTCATGAACCGTGATAGCTAGACAGTTTTGAAATTTTCACAGATGATATACCTATTTCTGTCGCCGCTATAACAACAAATACTAAAAATTGAATAAAATAAATATTTCAGGGGGGCTCCCATACAACAAACGTTTTTTTTTTGCTGTTTTTTTGCTCAATATTAATAACGACAACAGGTAGACAGTTAACATGTTCACAGATGATGTATTTTTGTTGCCGCTATAACAACAAATAATAAAAACAAAATAAAATAAATATTTAAGGGGGGCTCCCATACAAAAAACGGGATTTTTTTCCGTTTTTTGGTACGTAACCCTTCGTGCGCGAGTCCGACTCGCACTTGGCCGGTTTTTTTACTTTTGAATAGATAAGTACCTTCTAGACTTTCAAGAGTTGCTGGATGCGGTGAAGAGGACATGATACCATGATAAGATACCTTCTAGAACAACTTAATCGCGATATATCAATTATATATATTATTTTACTCAAGAATGATCCTTTGAACAAAGTCGAGGTTGCCGCGGTCCTCCGATGGTGACTGGAACAAAGTTGTATGGGATTTCATTATTGTCAAGTTTTGTTTCACACATAGTTAGGTAAAAAATAGTAGATTTTACATCGCGCGTAGATAAAGAAAGGGATTAGAATTTGTGCAAAAATAGTGTAGAATTTGTGCAAAATTTGTGCAGAAATTGTGCAAAATTAGTGCAGAATTTATGCGCATTTTGTGGAGATTTTGTGCAAAATTTGTGGAGAATTTGTGCAAAATTAGTGCAGAACTTGATGAGAATTTGTGTAGAATTTGTGCAAAAGTTGTGCACAAATTATGCAGAATTCTGCACAAATTCTCTAAAATTCTCTACAATTTCCCACAAATGCTCTACTTTGTTTATAAACTGTAAGTACATTACTGCAACAGTAATTAAAATAAATAAAGTAAATAAATAAAATATAACATAAAATGCATTTATTTCAGGCACCTTAGCACCCATAGTTTTAAATTTATTTAATTCTATATATATAAAATTCAAAGTCCTGACTGACTGACTGATTGACTGACTGACTTGACTGAGATATCAACGCACAGCCCAAACCGTTGAACCTAGAGACTTGAAATTTTGGACATAGATACCTTATATACCGGGTGTAACAAGACCCTCAACGAAGCCAAGGTCTACGTACACTGCCCATCATCAGGACCATTTCTGTTCAAAATTATTGCTGTTAAACGATTTTTATTTTTGGTGTTAAAAAGCATTGCATACATTATTACCACGCCACGCAATGTAACGCGTACAAAAGACCGCGCCTGCGAGATGAAATACATTGAGTGATGACGTTTTGAAGCCATTGTTTGTTACGAAATACTAAAAATTTTGATAATGTTTCTGTAGACAAAAATTAGGAAATAACGAATAAAATAAGATTTCATAAAAAAATTGAAAAAAATTTTTTGACTTTGACCTTCAATAACTTTGTAGGTATTGGTTTTCCAGGTATAATATATTGTTTTAAATTTCCATGGTTATTGACGTTAATAGAATAAACTATGTCGGGATTTACACCATGTACCTGTTTATTTTTGAGACTCCGATATTTCGGCGCATGCAACTGCGCCGAAATATCGGAGTCTCAAAAATAAACAGGTACATGGTGTAAATCCTTTCCAGGTATAGTCTAAAAGACAAAAATGATCCTGATGATGGGCGGAATACGTGTACTTCGGCTTCGTTGAGGGTCTTGTTACACCCGTTAGTGTAGGCATCCACTAAGAAACGATTTTTGAAAATTCCATGCCTAAGGGGATAAAATAAGGAATGAAAGTTTGTATGGAAGTCCCTCAGTTTTGAAGCTAGGATCTTCAAATTTTGTGTTTAGGCGTCAGATTGAAAATTAATAAATACGTGTCTCAGCGTTTTTCAAAATTCTACCCCCGAAGAGGTGAAAAGGGGGATGAAGTTGTTCATAGAAGAAAATCCTTAATTTTCGATGTAAAAATTTATAATTTAGGTTTATGGATGGAAATATAACGCAACGTATATTATTATTGGTAGTATTTCAACCGATGAAATGGGGTAAATAAACCTAAAATAGATATGGATGTCGTTATTGGGGTTTTCTGGGACGAGAAATGCGAAAATGACATTTTGTATGGAAAATCATTCGCAAATGTCTTCGAATGTCCGTCCTACACTTGTGGGTGCGCGTATTTGCGCGAATGTGAGTGACCGGTCACCGGGGTTACTTAGGAAGAAACGAATCGCCAAAGATGAAACATAATTATATCAAAATAATCTCTGGGTTGCTTAATTTACGTGTAACGTGTAAAACTGTAACGTCTAGGTGCGCCAAAGTGCGCCGAGGATTGTTAAAGGTCATTGAAAGGACTAGGTCGTTTGTAAGTAAATTTGATATTTTCGATGTTTTTGTGGATTTGAAGTGTTGGATTTATTATGCACTTGAACCATAATGTTGCAATTATTCAAAAATGTAAATATCCTAAATTATAATGTTTTCTTAATATGTAAATAGACTTTGTTTTATATAAAATACTATGTTCCGTCATATATTATCTAGGAAATTGTATTATTTATATTTTAATTAAGGTATGATCAGAAATAATAAATAATAAATAAAACAAATTTGACTGTTACCTGCTTACCTACCTATTTTAAGTGTGGTTGATTTTTTTTTCCATAAATGTAGGTAAGTAGGTATATGAATTTACAGCGGCATAAAACCTCTTTGTTGTTACTAAAAAATAACTGTATTACGCGGTTAAATTGGAAATAAATGCTTTATTTACTCGCATATAACTTCCAGTAAGGTACTAATTTAACTTTTAAGGGACAATTCTATAACGCACTAGTATTTTATACAGGGAAATTTTGCGACCTCTTTACAAAATGAAATATAAGTTCAAGGAAGTAATAAAAAAAATTGGTGAGATAAGTATGAATTATTTCTTTTTAAATTCACAGTTTTCAGCCACTTTTATGTCCAAAAAATCGCACGCTCATCCTCGCGCAGGCGACGCGAGCGGGGGAAGGCGGGTGGCGGGAGGGGGGTTCGCGCTTGTCGACCGTGCGATGCGCAAACAGTGACAACAATTTCAATTTGTGTAGGGAAAACTTTGTGACAAAAATGTAAAAAAAATTTTTTTTTTACTTTACAAATTGATTGTACTGCTGTTGTAGAGTGACCTGGCAAAATTTGAAAAGGGGTCCAAAAATTACCCTGTTTACAGAGTGCCTTTGTAACCACTCTCCAAATTTTAAGGATGTGTTCAGTCCATGAAACTGAACTACTTTCTCTAAGAAACATAGGGTCAAATATATAAAAAAAATCGCAGATCTCGTGCCTTTCACGACCTCGTGGTACATTGAAAATGAATTTAATAATAAAATTTTATAAAAAATATATTCCTTTCTTTGAATTAGTACTTACAATACTTTAAAATCACAGCAAAGCCATGAACAATTTTGGATTTACTTTTCTGCGATTCGTGTGTATGTAATTCATATAAAATATTTCATTTTTATAAACAACTCAGCGACGCGATGCGCATCTAAGGAGCGCGCTTCCCGAAATTACGCCAACACGCTACATATTGTAGCCCTCGTTGATACGCGTCTTTTGATTTGAGGCTTCAACCATTCATGTAGCCTTAAAACTTACGACACCAAGGCGATGTCGCACGTCGCACTCTGAGCGAAAATGGGGGCTATACTGAAGCGATCGAAAAAACATTTTCAATGTTAAAGGTTAAGCTACAGGGCAAACCCTTAACCCGATCGTCTTTGTTTTAGGCTCAAATTGTAGCTGACTAGATTGTTCAGAGGAGTTTTTCTCAAAATTTTGAAATCATTCTTCGTTTCCAAAATATCGAGCGCCAAAATCAAAAAATCAGAAAAAAATGAGATTTTTTCCACTATTTCGGGCATAATTTTTTACGTTTTTTATTTTTTCGAATAATTCTTTTTGCACCTTGTAGCTCTTGTAAATATGCGTCTTTTGAGTGTTTGTGAATATCATATCTTTACAACCTTCTGTGATATAAGGGGATCGCACTTTTTCGTGAAATCGGTTCCTATACTGGAGCGAACGAAAAGACATTTTCAATGTCAAAAGACTTTTCTTATAAATCAAATAGATCACGTGATCAGTTTAGTATGGGATGACCAAAATTTTTTGGCGTATTTCGACACATGTTTCATGGAGAAAGTCAGTTTCATGGACTGATCAGCGAGATAACAAAAGCCTGTTGATTTCGGCCAGGTACATGGACGAAACGCTCTGGCTTTTGGAGTATAATTTTTTACTCCAAAAGCCAGAGCGTTTCGGACAAATACCTGACCGAAATCAACAGGTTATTGGAGTAAATTTTTTGAAAAAGTGAAACTACAAAAGCCTGTGGAACTCGGCCAGGTACTTGGACGAAATCAACAGGCTTTTGTAGTTAATTTTTTTACTACAAAAGCCAGAGCGTTACGGTCAAGTGCCTTGCCGAAATCAACAGATTATAAGAGTAATGTTTGAAACGACGCAGAGGCTTAAAGCTGAGGCGGGATCTTTTATTGGCCTCACTATAATTTAAGTTTATTTTTTAAGATTATTTTCATTTTTTCAGTTAATTATAAGTTTATTGTTTATTTCTGTTACCTATTACATAAGTACCTTTTTTATTGTCTTCAATTATTCTGTTGCCTATGTTTGTTTGTTCTTTTTTTTTTTTTTTCTTCATTCTTATATTCTGTAATGTGAGAGTCAATAAATGCCTATTCTATTCTATTCTATTCTAAACGATTTGAACGGCTTCATGCACTATTTTCTAATGTGTTTTTAACCGACTTCAACAAAAGGAGGAGGTTCTCAATTCGATTGTATGTTTTTTATCGTTGTTCGCGCGTATCTTCGACGTTTATTGACCGATTTTGATGATTCTTTTTTTGTTTGATTGAGTTTGCTTGCGAGATGGTCCCATTTAATTCTTTTTAATCGGTCGAGTAGTTTCCAAGTAATCCTGAAAATACTATGATTATGCATCAACTACCTTGACGACTTTCTTATTTATGAACCGAATTAGATGATTTGTTTTTGTTGTAAAAGGGATACTTTGGTATAGTCTTTTTAACCGACTTCAAAAAAAGGAGGTTCTCAGTTTGACACGTATGTATGTATGTTTCTCCGCGATTATCTCACGTTAGGCTGAGTCGATTTTTTTACATAAATAATATACCTAATGCAGAAGGTACTTACACTAAAAATAAAAAATTGACTAAAAAACAAAAAAACCGACTTCAAAAAACCTGCCTATAAAGCTGCTGTAATGTGCTGGAGTACAACTTTCTTTTTTATTCTAAAAGCCCCACCCGACTTCAATAGACGTGTTTTTATTATAACAATGATAATGCATATCTAATGATTTGAATATTATTTCTTGCTTTTTATAGGCAGGTTTTTTGAAGCCGTTTTTTTTTGTTTTTTATTACAATATTATGTATGACTATCAAATGAAAGGCCTTGATAAGCAAATACTAAAACCTACGAAAATATGAAATTATTCACTATGAAATTAATATGAATATTTAGAAACATATTAAAACATTGCAATCGGGGGAACTTTGATCAAACAATGTTTCGAGCGGTCCCCTGCGTGTAACGTGTTTGTTATAGCTCGGTTTATGGCCCCAAAAGCGATGTATTAAGGCTCACTTTACGAGCAAGTGTGTTGAAAAATCAACTTACCGCATGCTGTACTGTCATCGTAAGCTCACATTTTCGAGCAAGTATATTGGAAAAACCTAATTTTAGCTCGCAATACCGTGTATCGAAATCAAGTGGCTTCGCAATGACGATCTTTCGCAGTAACGTGCATCGCGATATTGTGGTATCGCGATAGCATGCATCGATGTTTAGTGCTTCGTGATTCCATAATTTGCTCCCTACTATCGACCGTAGGTACTATAAAAGGAAGATCGAGCTAAAAAAACATAGTAATACTCATACAGCAAAATGGTAAACATTTCCGGTAGTATCTACTTATTTTTAACTGTGTGCATTTGGATTGTTTTGGCAAATCATCAGTTCTCAGGTACCTACATTATTTTAAGTACTATTACCACAACACCAGAAGTTAAGTTTTTTTTTGTTTTATTCCTGTGCTATTATCATACCTAATCATGAATGTGAAGTCATGTACCCACTGACGTCCATTATACAAGTACGCTGGACAGGTTATTGTCATGAAATGACAGTAATTTTTTGTGCCGATTTGAAAATCGCCATATTGGCGCTGAGAGCACTATATTCTACTACAGGGGTCGTCCATTAATCACGTGAGCCTCGAAAGGGGGGGGGGGGGGGGGTAGTTGAAAACATCACGAAGTATCACAAGGGGGGACGGGGGGGTGTAGTGTGATATCACGTGTATTAATTTTTTTCGTTGAACGTGTGACTTTTAACAGAAAACTGTGTGTGATTGTTGACTCCCCGTAACATGACGATTTCCCCGCCCACCGCGACATATTCGTACTGAAAATTGTTGAGATTATTTTGTACCAAAAAAATACACGTGCTTCTGAGGGGGGAGGGGGGGTTAAAAATTGGCCAAAAAACATCACGTGATTAATGGACGCCCCCATAGCAGTAGTGAGTGTGAGTGTACTAATTAATTCCAAGTACACTCACTACTTCCATAGAAACCCCTGTACTCTGGAGGTGGGCGCTAGTGTCTGCGACACAGTTTTTCAACTAATGCGGCAATAACTTTCACTATTGTTTTTGTCATACTATGTTTTAGTTGCAAATAGAAAATTTCATTTCAAAAATTTCATTTCATAGTATGGAATCTACTGCTCTCGGCGCCAATATGGCGATTTTCAAATCTGAACAAACGATTGGTGACGTTTGCCTGTCCAGCGTACTTGTATAATGGACGTCAGTGCACGTACCTGTAGCACCACAGAATACATAAAAGTACAAGTGTAGCACGAAAATATCAAGAAAACAAAAATAATATTGCATGTGCAAAAGTAAAGGATAGCATAATTAAAGCAATTAAACCTAAAACAGCCCATAGACACGTCCTGACACCTCTGAAGAATCACCTTTTACGACTTAATAAGCCCTAGGTTTATGTTTTGTGGCCATGTGAGCAGCTCCCGGTGAGTTCCGGGATGACTACCAGTTCAGCGCCGAAGCCAGGGGCTGGATCAAAACCCACCGAGTGCCTGCAACATGGCTGGAGGCCAGGCTCAAGTGCTACTATGAAGGTAAACGATTATTTTGACAAACTTAGTGCCATATCACACTAGGGCACCAGTGGCTATCATTAAAATGTATTCAGTTTAGAAGTCGTCCATTAATCACGCGAGCCTCGAAAGGGGGGGGGGGGGGGGGGTAGTTGAAAAAATCACGAAGTATCACAAGGGGGGACGATATCACGTGTATTTATTTTTTTCGTTGAACGTGTCACTTTTAACCGAAAACTGTGTGTGATTGTTGACTCACCGTTACCAGGACGATTTCCCCGCCCACCACGACTATTATTCGTACTGAAAATAAAATTGTTGAGATTTTTTTGTACCAAAAAATACACGTGATTTTGAGGGGGGGGGGGGGGTTAAAAATTGGCCAAAAATACATCACGTGATTAATGGACGCCCCCTTATCAGGTTCTAAATAAATAAATTTAATGACAATGGTCAAATCTGAACCCTCTTCGAATGTTCGCACAAATAACGCCAAATCCAGGTTTTCCTCTCTCTGAGGTGCCTGGTTCGATCCCCGTCTGGCTTTTGCGAACTATTTTACTATTGTCTCCCTGCTGGATATTTGTGGTACTGTTGCTGTTTCTGATTAATTTCCACAAGTGTTTTTTGATTCCATGGCAAGCACATACAAGCAACATAGCTCCGATTTCAAGGCAAGTATAGCTAATACTTGCCTTGAAATCGGAGCTATGTTGTCAAATAAATTCAATGTTTGTGCGCAGGTACGGTGCTCATGTCACCGATCAATCGACAAATTGTCACGTTATTAAATAAGTGCAAATCAGAGCTATGTTGTCAACATTTTCATTGGTTGTGCGCAGGTGCGGTGCTGATGTCGCCGATAAACGACAAGCTGTATACTGTGATGAGGAGCCTGATGCTGTCGCACAGTGACGCCTCCTTTATAGGGGTGCAGTCACTCACCGCCACAGGAGACTATCTCTCAGTCGAAGGTTCACATCAGGAAACTCTATACCTAATTTCAATGATAAAATTAACACGATAAGTGCTATGTTTTGATATTAAAAATGAATTTAAAAAATCTGAGTGTACCTAGGTACCAGAATCGAGGACCAGCGAGGTTTTGAGTTTTATATGTTCATAAACTTATGGTGTATAAATACGAATCTAAAGATTTTCATTCAAAATCAGCCATTTTTGATGTCCCCACTGCTGGGCCCCAAACCTTCCTTATGGGTGGATAAGGAGAATGGCCCATAACCCAAACCACCACTTGGGCCCAATGCAGATTGGTGGGTGTTAACGACTGCAAATGCAGCCGCAACCAACGGCTTAACGTGCCTTCTGAAGCGCGAGGAAGCTCGAGAGAATAAATTTTTGGTCACCTATTCCATGACCGACCCTTGTAAAAGTTGCTTAATCTCTGCAACGATGGGCCAGACGCTATACCACTGTGCCATTGAGCTCCTCAAGGACTTTCATTGCAGGAGTTAAACTACTCAAAATGCCAATCCAATGGGCGAAAGGAGAGCCCGACAATCAAAAGGATAAGGAACGGTGCCTGGCCATCTTGACAGACGGGACAGTGGCCGACGTGGTCTGTGTGGACCCGCACACCTATATGTGCTACAAGGAGTGGACCGGCAAGGAGACCATAAATGAGTGCGGCACCTTTGACAATGGTAAGAAAATGTTTCAATATAGGCGCCTCATACAATAAAAATCATCCAAAGAAAATAACAGTGGCCCTACCATGAGTTGATGTAAACTTACGTTACCGTAAACTGTCGTTTTGTCTCTTTTACTCGCACTGACTCTGAGCAGTATATCCGATAGTTTAAGGTAAAGTAAACAGTTTGCATCAACTCATGGTAGGGCCACTGGTCCATGCCAAAGACTTCTATGTTGTATACTACATGCAAGGCAATTGCTTAAATTTTTAATAATTTAAAGAAACCATATTTAAATTTACCTATAGGTACTGTTTAAGTAGGTACTTGTCATTGAATATTTGTAAGTAAAAGCTTTTCTTAGATTTATTCACTTCTCTTTTATTTCATTTTCTTAGATTATTCACACAAGCCGTTTTTCAGAGTACACGCTCAGCCAGCTCACGGGCAGCTGCTACAAGTACCACGCGGACTGCGTGACGTGGTGGCGCGCGCACATGGCCTGCTCCTCTGAGGGCGGGTACCTGGTCATCGTCAACAGCGCTGAAGAAGCCAACATGCTCAACCAGAGGTTCACACAGCAGCACTTTCACACACACTCCAAAGAGACTTCAGGCACAGAATACATATTATAGTCTTCAGGCCCGAAACAATCCTAAACATTCCATAGGATAACCACAAAAAGTTCTCGTGCACAGCAGTTTCGTATTGCTTTTTGATTGGGAGTTTATTGCCATTGAAATTATTGTACGTTTCAGGTACGGCACGTTACGTGTCAATTGCCCTGAGAAGCGATTCATCCACGTAGGAGTTCACAATCAGTATGCAGATCGGGCTTACTGGTTCACTATTGATGGTGTGTTAAATTTTGTACATATTTTCACAAAACATAGTGGACTTCACTTTTGACAGGCAGTCCACGTCAGTCCACGTGCAGTCCTCGAGTAGTCCTTAGACAGTCCTTACCTTAAGCAGTCGTCAATAGTCTTACATTTAAATAGTCGCATCGCATCTCTACACGCGTGCCTACCGGACACTTTGTGATAACCAAATTTAGTAGATTGTAGGTTGATTTTTGTAGATTTTATGTGCATAGTAAATTATACGGAAGAGAATCGATAAACGTATTTAATTTATAATAATCCTTCTGATAAAATAGATAGGGTTTAGTGGACATTCATGGCCTTTACTTAAAACCCTACAGTGGTGACCCCGACGTGATTACTTGAACTAATCCTATTTTCGGTCATCATTTTGCCAAATTATCCCACTAGGGATGACTAAAATTAGAAACTTATAATCACAAATCTTTGTCCAAGTCCAACACTAAACAAATTTTACGAGAAATCACTTTTAGAGGCATATGCTACTAGAAAAGTTTATCACGTTCACCAACTTAGTCCGGAATTATCTTGATAAAGCTTTGCAAAAGACGATACTCGATACTCGACGACATCACAAAGTGTCCGGTAGGCACGCGTGTAGAGATGCGACTATTTAAATGTAAGACTATTGACTACTGCTTAAGGTAAGGACTGTCTAATGCCTCGATTACATACGCCAATTAGCTTCCTAGCTAGGAACCAATTTCGGGTTGCCACAATAAAATATTGTAGAATAAGTTCGCTTTTAAAATCGATTCTACACTATAACGGAAAAGTAAACATTGTTTAAGATTGGAGATGAGAATTGAAAATAAAAAATCATAAAAAATGTTGACCTTTCCGTAATTTGTGCAAATTCACTGTTAAAATTTAACTTATTTATACGAGTGGCAACTCTAAATTGGTTCCTTAAATCGGCGTATGTAATCGAGGCTTAAGGGCTACTCGAGGACTGCCGTGGACTGCACGTGGACTGACGTGGACTGCCTGTCAAAAGTGAAGTCCAGTGATTTTATATCTACGCTACGACGCGACGCTCCGCTACGGCCACTACGGCTACGGATATTTACCGTTAGCAAACTGTGTCTCTACAAAGATACTACCTACTTACGAATGTCTTAGTTTGATCAGTAAATATTTTTTCTATTTTCAAATTGGTTGACTCAATGGACAAATTGTCACCTTTATTACTCTGCAAGATTAAACGCCTCCCCCAATGCCCCTATTAATTAATAGAAGGCTGATTTATGCCTTGCTCTCTAGGCGAGGTGTAATATTTATCTGTTTTATTTACGCCCAGAGTTAGAACAGAATAGAATAGATACCAAATACTTTATTTAACACCAAAAATCATACATAAAAAAGTTAACAATAAAACTTAGTGCTAAACATGGCGGTCTTATTGCTAAAACCGGAGGCATTGAGAGATTGACAGAAGATGAAAAAAGGGTGGAGTAAGCTCGGAACAAAGTACAATTTAATGAAAAAGTTAATAAACATACATAAAATAATATTATGATAATACTGCGCAAATAGTAAAAGAACCGTGGTAGATGGTTGTCCTGTGGATAGGCGTAGAGGTTCAAATTTTCTGAAGGGGATCCCTTGTTTTCGCATAATGAATTTATACCTAATTTGATTTGGCATAACGGATTTGGCATATTTTTTTTTGTCATAATAATACTTTGGCATAATTGTTTTTTGGCATACTATTTATATAAGCATAATAATCATTTACACTAATTTGTTTTCGCATAATGTTATTAGGCATATTGTCTATTCGCCTAATATTATTAAGACATAAAAATAAAAAAAATGAGAATAAACAATTTTACGTAACGTACTAATTTAATTTCTTGCAAATTTTCGGCGTTTTAATACATACCCCATGTATTAAAATGCCGAAAATTTCATATTAATTTATTTACGACCGAAATATCGACGTTTAAAACACCTATTTTCAAAATACCGAAAATCCTAAATATCGATATCCGATAGACCGTAACTTAAGATCGATTATTAAATGACCGATAGTTCGAAATCCCGATAGTTCAACATCCCAAAAGTCTGTTAGGTGCGACGACGAGCGAGCGTAGCGAGCTAGGAGGAGGTTAAGTTTCATTGCGACCTACAAGCGAGCGTGCCGCGGCAGCGGTCGGCGAAGTGCCAGAACCGACCTGCTGGCATGTAACCCTCAATTAACCTTCAGTTTTTAAAGCATCGGGATTTAGTATTTTAGTTAAAATGTCCTTTCGTGATTTTAAACGTACAGCCAAACAACCGTTCGATCATTTGATTTTCGGTGTTTCGTCCATAGGTCTTGTAAAATTCGGTGTTTTCAACTTCGGCATTGAAAATACATATCCCTAGCCATGCATGTGACAAACAATATTTATATTTATTTCAAGTGTAAATTTTTAGCAATAGCTTTTAAATGTGTAAGTTTCGAAGTGTATGATTTTTTTTTGTTTATTAAAATATGCGTAATAAAATTATGCGTGTTTAAATTTATGCTAAAGAATATTATGCTTAAACATGATTATGCTTAAATTAGTTATGCCTGAAAAAATTATGCATAAGCTGTTATGACTAAGTAATATTATGCGAAAACATCATTCGGCGAAATCATATTATGCTAAATAATCTAATTATGCCTTAAAATTTTATGCAAATACATAGGGAACCTTTCTGAAGACCTAAGAGTATAAGATGTAGAGCAAACCGAACTAAATCGTCTCTTGAGACAGCGCGGGTAAGAAGGATTGAAAAAAATATTGTAAAGGAATTAGTATTCCGGCGAAGCCTAATGGGTAGCCACTTGAGCTTATTACGAAAATGGGAAACATGATCATATTTGCGTAGGCCAAATATAAATCTGATACAGAAGTTTTGAAGTCGCTCAAGTTTGTTTAGCTGGTCCTCCTTAATCAAGTATAGGAAGCAAAAGAGAATTTGCTAGAGCAATTTTAGTAGCAGTAGGTAGAAAGTTACGGAGTCTCCTAAGAGAAGCCGCTGATGCGTATAGTTTGCGGCTGACAGTTTGCAGCTGCGAACCCCAACTCAAGTTACTATCGAAGATAATTCCCAAGTTTTTGACTGTACCTACTACTGTATGGAATATCAACACCACAAAAGTTAACCGTCGGGAGGGTGCACAGATAGATTTTAGCCAAGGTTCTAGAGCTACCGATGACTATAGCTTGGGTTTTGTTGGGGTTGACTAGTAGGCCATAAGATTTACTCCAGTCTGCAATGCGTCTTAAATCTGAGGAGATACACGGTACAGCTGTAGGTCATCTGCATAGAGGTGGTAGGAAGAACCAAGTGCGTCGCCAGGGGTGGGCAGGGGGGGCCGCTGCCCCCCCTAGAGGTTAAAAAATCTAGCCAACTGCAAATAACCAAAGTCCTAAGGCCGTGCAATTGACTTGCTTTTCCGTTAAATCCTGCCCCATCTCAAAACTTGAATAAATTCACTAGGTGCTGTTGACTGTACCTACAATTCATTTCATTCTCATCCTTTAATATTAACTTGGACAGAATTTGACTACGGTTTTGGGGCTGGATTTCTTAGGTAAAGGGATTATTTGCGCATCTTTCAGGCGGACGAAAAGATACCCTTGGTCAAAAAGGACTTGAAAATAAACGATAGAACTGGAATAATAATATCAAGGATTGGTACTAACATGTTGCGACTGATGGCATCGCTGCCAACAGCTTTTGAGGTGATTGACTAAAGGCTCTTTTTAATATCAGTAAAGACAAATGGAGATATCAGGAATTAGTAAGGAGTTAAGGTGGTGAATTGTCCACAGTTACTTGGGTAATTAGATAGGTAGGAGTTACATAGGTAATTAACGTATATTAATAATTTATTAATATCATAATATGATATACTAATATCAGTAAAGACAAATGGAGTATCAGGAATTGGTAAGGAGCTAAGGTGGTAAATTGTCCACAGTTACTTAGGTAATTAGAAAGGTAGGAGTTACATTGGTAATAAGCGCCCTGTCCTGCCCTGATCCCTGATCTTAGGAGCTTAAAAGCGTGCTTACCTAGATCAGGAAACAACTTTGCTAAAAGTGTTTAAAAGTTCATTTATTTATGCAGGTAAGCGACTGGAGGAAGCTGGCTACGACCACTGGGCACCCAACGAGCCGAACAATGTGGCTGGCATCGAGAACTGCGGATCCCTCGCCAGGGTCAACCACGGCCTCAACGACTGGAAGTGCCACGAGTCACTGCCGTTCGTCTGCGAGATTCCCGTCGTGGACAAACCTAAATAAAGATCATATTATTACGAGTAAATTTTATTACAGTACTAAAAAACCTACTTCCGACATTTCATTAAGAGCTTGTACTCGCTACTTCGTCCGCATGGAATTTCGCTCTGTCCCATTCCAAGGCATCTTCTACAAAAATTCAGCAAAGTTGAGTTCACTCGATAAAGTTGAAAAAACGTAGCAATAATTTTAGACAGATATAGGTACTTACAAAGCGATTAGATTGACAATATACAGCTTAGAGCATTCAACAGACAGTGATGCATGCAACCCTGGGGGGGACATTTTTTTTCTTTGTTCTGTGGATAAAAGAATATAACAAAATAACCTGAAAAACGCTTCATTAAGGTAGTTTAGACCTAAAATGAAAAAATGAACTTTGAAAATTTTGGTTAATGTGTAATTTTTCAGAAACTGCTTAATTAATTGCATTTTGTTTTTACCGGAAATGAATTCGACAATATTGATTTATCCGAAAATGATACCACATTTGACCTACTAGCTAAACCTGGACAGTTATCATTTATACGATGAAGCCTGGAAAAGAGCTTTATTTAACCCGCCGCTCGCCGCGCCGTATGTAAAATGGTTCCTAAGGACAGTTTGGCCCAACTCAATATTAGTTAGGATTGTTAGGAACAACCTACAGATCAGTTTCCATCATGCGGCCAAACATTATCACGACTTGTAACTCCCAACTTTTATTTGTATAGACGTTCATACCATAAGTATAGAATAGCAATAACATTATATCTCATACAGGTTTTGGACAACAGGAAAATTCAGAAGACGACGTAAGAGGTAAAAATAATACACAATTTAAAAGAAGAAATTCCTTGCCACCCGGTGGTGCCTAGGTACCTACTACTTATTTACATTACCTACATAAATTCACAGGGAAGTTCTTAAAGGTATTGCTCATGATCATAAGTTTTCTTATAATAGTAACTATCCTTCATTAAAAAAAACAATATTTACAGACAGAACAGAAAGTGACTAATCTTCTCCCCTGCTTTGTTTCTTGTCGGTAATCATTTTATTATTCGAGATCTATTATTATTATTTTTTTATATGAAAACATGAAATAAAAATGTTTTGATGGTAACGTTAAAAATTACAAGTTCCTTGCTTGGTGGTGGGTGGCTGCCGTGGCTGGTGGACCTGTTGGTCCCGTTACAAATCTTTCCCAAGCTTTCCCCTAATTATTTACCCCGTAGCGCAGTAGAACTATTTAGAAAGAACTACTAATAAAAAATTAAGAATTTAATTTCTCGTTACCTATCTTCCTTTAAAAAAAATAATGTTTTTACAAAACAGCATTTCCTACAAATACACTAATAACTTACTTAGGTAATCTAGAATTCGGGAATCTTCATTTGCATTTTTATTATGCTTTATTACATTAAACCCAGTGTTTTTTTTAACTCAAAGGAATACAAAATATACAACTTGTTTGCGGGCCGTCATTTAAGCAACGATCTATAAGAAAAGCTGTCATACCAGTCTTGGCCATTCAAAATGCAGCTCGTGTTTGCTTGTTGTGTGCTGTTGAGCTGCTATATTATCTCATTTGTGGATTCCTCGCGCCGCCCTCAAGATGATGGTATGTTAAAAACCTCTTTCAGTTGAAAAATTGTTTATAAACTTTTTAACGTAGTAGGTAGACAAAGAGCAGCTTGGTAAAAATTGCTGTTTACCGTGCTCGCACAAACATTACGAAGCACAGGAAATCTGAGGACAAACCGGGCTTTTAGTTTATAGCCTAGTCTAGGGCATCAAAACAAAATGACAAATGTTTTCGAATTTTTCGAAATACCAGAGCGGCGATTCTGTCTAGTCTAGATGAATAGACTTATCATTGTTGTGTTGTGGTTTACCTATAGAAGTTTGACGATCGAAAATGCTTTAAATTTGCTAAAACCCGCTTTGCAGCCAGCCGGTTTTTGATCCTTCGTGTTAATTAACTTAAACTTATAATACCTATAACCTTGAAATGTAAAATAGAGTCAATCATTTTCCTTATGCGTTATTATTATAACAGCGCGATAATAACAGGACAAACCACGTTCAATATGTTACCCATTTTTTTCATAATTTAATTGTTTGTTTGCCTTGTACCTTATAATTCGTAAATTATTAATAATTGATAACAATAATAAAATCCTCGTAGACCAACAATACATACATCTGGTGCGAGTCGTATTTTTTCTAGTATATTATTTAGTATTGTGTAAAAATAGCATTGTGAATGCAAAAATCTCAGATTTAAAAATTATATAGCTATTTCATCTTACTCGATTGCTAAATATCTGGAAAGATATTTCAATTGAATGTCGAGGTAATACCTCACATTGGTGAAATAACGCTGGCTTGCATTGCAACGTAAGTAAGATATACTAGAAGAAATTCGGCGATGTCAATAGTGACTCGGTAGCTTAGCGGTCAGAGCATTGGACCGGATATCCAAAGGTCGCGGGTTCGATTCCCGTCTGAGTATTGATCTGGTGCGAGTCGTATTTTTTCTAGTATATTATTTAGTATAATGCATACGTGTTACAAAATAACCCCTAATGCCTAATAATGTAGACAGAGACCATCAAACTGGAACAACTTTTACTATGGGACCAACTCTGAAATCACGAAAAAAATCAGCTGTTTCATACAAAAATTAATAACAAAAATATTTATGAAACAGCAGATTTTTTTTTTGCTATTATTATTTTGTAACACGTTTTTTAGTAAAAGAAGTGATCGTCTGATCTGAAGCGATCATCCAGGGGCCCTACCGCCTAACTCAAAGCTTTAGCCAGAGCTATAGCTAGACTATATCCATCCTTGTTATATCATAACACGATGACAAGGACGGACAGTGCACTGACGTCATAAACCAAAGCCAGAGTCAAAGCGAGAGAGTTAGGCGGTCCGGGGGGCTGAAGCAGACTTACCTATGTGTTTGTTTATTGTTCCTATCTTTTCCTAGGTCACTGCTAAGGAAAAGACCAAGGTGTGTCTTGACACAGAAGCTTTCCCGTCCCTCTTGCGCTTTCAACACAGGCATGCCTCAGGGCATGTAATAATAGTATAGCGCTTTTCTGCCCTTTGAAATATTGCTGTGGATAATGGAACGTTTTTCAATGATTCGTTGTTTCCGAAGGGTTTCCATATCAAAAAAGTATTCATCATTAAAGTACTCATTTTTCTACATGTGCTAAAAATAAGACAGAACCTAATACATGTACCATGGGCAACAGCGACGCTTAACCACTGCTAAGGTCAAAATCGCTTGCACGCCGCGCCGGCACAACCATACGTTTAGTTCGTGTAGGGGCGATACGCGCGCACACGAATTTTGTTGCAAACTGGTTAAGCGTCGCTGTTGCCCATAGTACCTATAGTAAATATTATTGGCTATATTTTAAGACCTATATATATATATATTTTAATTCAATCGTATCGTAAATAGATTATACAACAAGTGAAAAAAGAAGGAATTTAGTTCGAGGTACTATGTTGGATCCCGAGAGCAGCGAAGGATTTTAGAGTTGAATCCCGAGCGTAGCGAGGGATTCAAAAGTAGAATCCTGAGCGAAACGAGGGATACAAAGGACCGAGATGAATTTTTTTTTCACGATTTGTGTACTCTACTTTTTACCATTGACTGCGAGAAAACATAATACCAGTATATACTTACTACTACTTACACCTATTTATAGTTATCAAATTTTATTATTTAGATAGGTAATCAGTAATTTAACCGTTAGAAAATAGTGAAACTATAAGTTTTCCAATGACATAAAACAACCATGCTATGAGGGAAATTACATGATCAGTCTGACATCAGTCCATTTCATCAGTTTGTATAGACTTTGAATTTTTACAGACTGAAGATCGTACCAGACTGATGGAATGGACTGATGCAAGACTGAACATCTAATCTCCCTCTAATATAAAGAAAAGAACCCAAAGATAAGACACTAAAAAGAACCTAATTAATTTGGCGAGATATTTTTTTAGAACAGAACCCAAAGATAAGACACTAAAAAGAACGTAAATAAAATTGGCGGGATATTTATATTTTTTAATTGTATAACTATGGCTTTATCTATGGAATAGCTCCATACTTTCAGCACGTTTTATTTTTTTGTATATAATTCATACAATGCGCGCTTGTTCCAAATTCAAAATATTTTTATTCACTCGGTGAATAAAACAGCGTTTTATTCACTTTTATCGTTGAATTAAACGCACTTTTTCGAGTGGCAATGGTAAAATAGTAGATTATACAACAAGTGAAAAAAGAAGGAATTTAGTTCGAGGTACTATGTTGGATCCCGAGAGCAGCGAAGGATTCTAGAGTTGAATCCCGAGCGTAGCGAGGGATTCAAAAGTAGAATCCTGAGCGAAACGAGGGATACAAAAGACCGAGATGTTTTTTTTTTCACGAGTTGTGAACTCTACTTTTTACCATTGACTGCGAGAAAACATAATAGCAGTACTTACTACTACTTTCACCTATAGTACCTACCTATTTATAGTTATCAAATTGTATTATTTAGATAGGTAATCGGTAATTTAACCGTTAGAAAATAGTGAAACTATAAGTTTTCCAATGACAACACACAACAATAATGCTATGAGGGAAATTACATGATCTGTCTGACATCAGTCCATTTCATCAGTTTGTATAGACCTTGAATTTTTACAGACTGAAGATCGTACCAGACTGATGGAATGGACTGATGCAAGACTGAACATCTAATCTCCCTCTAATATAAAGAAAAGAACCCAAAGAAAAGACACTAAAAATAACCTAATTAATTTGGCGAGATATTTTTTAGAAAAGAACCCATAGATAAGACACTAAAAAGAACCTAAATAAAATTGGCGGGATATATTTTTTTTAATTGTATAACTATAGCTTTATCTATGGAATAGCTCCATACTTCAGCCCGTTTTATTTTTTTTGTACATAATTCATACGATGCGCGCTTGTTCCAGATTCAAAATATTTTTATTCACTCGGTGAATAAAACTTTTCGAGTGGCAATGGTAAAATAGTAGATTATACAACAAGTGAAAAAAGAAGGAATTTAGTTCGAGGTACTATGTTGGATCCCGAGAGCAGCGAAGGATTCTAGAGTTAGTAAAAGTAGAATCCTGAGCGAAACGAGGGATACAAAGGACCGAGATGAAATTTTTTTCACGAGTTTTGTACTCTACTTTTTACCATTGACTGCGAGAAAACATAATAGCAGTACTTACAAGGTATAGTACCTATTTATAGTTATCAAATTTTATTATTTAGATAGGTAATCGGTAATTTAACCGTTTGAAAATAGTGAAACTATAAGTTTTCCAATGACATAAAACAACCATGCTATATGAGGGAAATTACATGATCAGTCTGACATCAGTCCATTTCATCAGTTTGTATAATAGACTTTGAATTTTTACAGACTGAAGATCGTACCAGACTGATGGAATGGACTGATGCAAGACTGAACATCTAATCTCCCTCTAATTATAAAGAAAATAACCCAAAGATAAGACACTAAAAAGAACCTTATTAATTTGGCGAGATATTTTTTTTCACTAAAAAGAACCTAAATAAAGTTGGCGGGATTTTTTATTTATTTAATTGTATAACTATGGCTTTATCTATGGAATAGCTCCATACTTTCAGCACGTTTTGTTTTTTGGAATTACACGCATAATGACATATCTATGTCTCTGACGCAAAATGACATATTGTGACTACGCAGAATGACATACGCATAATGACATATCTTGGACTTGATATATTGTGAACACGCAGAATGACATACGCATAATGACATATCTATGTCTCTGACGCAAAATGATGTATTGTGACTACGCAGAATGACATCTTGGACTCTGACGCAAAATAAAATATTGGTGACCACATTATCTCTTTTACAGGGTTATTTGTGGTTACAAATGGTGTTTGGTTAAACACCAACAATCTCGCAGGAGTAGATTACTAACATCATAAACAACAAGGTTGTACATTTGTTATACAACTTTTCCGAAAACGTACAAAAATAAAATCGACTTTTCATACAAAACTCGATCAGCTAATCGGACATTTGTATAGAAAGTCGTTTTGTTTTCTTGTCTGTTTTCGGAAATTTGTAGATATTGTTTTTGTTTATGATGTTAGTAATCTACTCTGGTGTTTACTAATAACCCCTCTGGTGTTTAGATGTTTGGATGTTTATTACTCAGTCACGCAAAACGACTGATTTGGAATTGAACACGATAGTTGATGCCAGGCTAATAGTTAATTAGCCTGGATTAATACAAAATATTATTAATACTTTTATAGCTGTCTAAACTTCCATAGGGATTTTCCGAATGTCAACGCGGACGAAGTAGCGGGCGAAAGCTAGTCACCAAATAATTAATTCCTATCTCTTAGGAATTTTTTTTTCAGGTCAGTGGATAAAAAACTTTATCGAAAGTATTTTTTTTTCAAAAACGTCGTTGCGGCGCGTTGCCGGCCGTTGCCGCGGCACGCTTGCTCTTACTCGGCTCGTGCGTTTTTGTTCGGATTTTGTAAAACGTTGTCTACGTAACATGTTGTTTATGTAACACGTCGCAAAATATAAATAGCATGCCAAAGTATTATTATAACAAAAAATATGGACAAAATGTGCCAAATCAAATCAGGAATAATTATGCAAAAAAACCGGCCAAGTGCGAGTCGGGCTCGCGCACGAAGGGTTCCGTACCAAAAACAGCAAAAAAAAAAACACGTTTGTTGTTTGAAAGCCCCACTCAAATATTTATTTTATTCTGTTTTTAGTATTTGTTGTTATAGCGGCAACAGGAGTACATCATCTGTGAAATTTTCATCAGGTTCATGAGATACAGCCTGGTGACAAACAAACAGACGGACAGGGGAGTCTTATTAATAGGGTCCCGTTTTTACCCTTTGGGTACGGAACCCTAAAAAGGATCTCATGTCACACATACGAGGGACTCTATTTTTGAGCGCTCTTTTTTACTGATTTTCGTTCGACATTTGATTCAATCTCATTCATTTGATTCAATCTAATGTCGAACGAAAATAAGTAGAAAAGAGAACTCAAAAATAAAGCCCCAGAACCATTGCAATGACACTGATACGTAGGTATTTATTACAAATCTACGCGCAACACAATAAAATTGTACATCTTTAATTCATGTCATTTTGCGTATGTGTCATTTCGCGTATGTGTCATTTCGCGTATGTGTCATTTTGCGTAAGTCATTTCCCGTATGTGTCATTTCGCGTATGTGTCATTTCGCGTGTATGTCATTTTGCGAAATCAAAATGTGTCATTATGCGTAAAATTCGTTTTTTGTACATAATTCATACGATGCGCGCTTGTTCCAAATTCAAATTATTTTTATTCACTCGGTGAATAAAATCGCTTATTATTCACTCTTATCGTTGAATTAAACGCACTTTTTAGAGTGGCGATGGTAAAAAAGCATTTTTCTATGGCGAGTCTGGGTCTGACGTTTTTATGAGAAGAAAGACAGGGCTTGCGCCAAGACCGTCACCAAGGGTGGGCAGGGCAAGGGCAGCTGCCCTCCCCCCCCTTACAGGTTAATAAATGAAAATGTAGCCAACTGCAAAGTAAGCAAAGTCCTAAGGCCGTGCAATTGACCTGCTTTTCCGATTTCCCGCATCTCAAAACTTGAATAAATTCATTAGGTTTAAAGACATTTATTCTCATTCATACAAACATTTATGTTCACTTATAATGAGATACAATAGATACTTAATACCTTAGAATAATTACACCTAGAAGCCGTGTCCGCGTATGCAAAGTGAGGCAACTTATACTGAGCCAAAATGGCTCAGTTTTCAGATTTATAACCTTCATACGTTACCTAATTGTAACTAAAGTCCAATAATATAATAATTCATCTCTTTAAGGTAGGGAAATTGAAACTGTTTTGTACTTATTAGGTGTGATTATGTAATAATGGACAATAAAAGTCTGAAAATGGCGCCATTTTGGCTATTTTAGTTGCCTCACTTTTGACAGCGCGCTTTGTAGGGAATTATCGTTCTAGGTGTAATTATTCTAAGCTTAATACTAACATCGTGCCTCTGGCGCGTCGGCATCAAACAAAACACAAAATTATTCGTATTATAAGTAGGTAGGTAGTTACAATGTGCACACGTATTCTTTTAGCTTGGATTTGAATGAGTTAATGTGATTACATTCTTTTACTTTGTTAGGTAATTTATTGTAGTATTGGACACCTTCAAATAATATTGTTTTCTTACCGTAATTTGTTCGTATATTAGTTAAGAGTAGTTGATGTTTATTTCTTAAATTGTGTCTATTTTCTTTTATGTGTAATTGTATATTGGATCGGACAGAGCCATTAATAATTTTCCAAATAAGAACACATGTGGAATATATATATAACTGTCGAAGGTTTAGTAGGTAGTTTAGTTTTTTTGTACAATTCTTTAGTAGACATTAGATAATTAAAACAGTGTAATACTTTTATTATTTTGTTTTGTGTTCTTTGCAACGGTTTAAGATTTGTTTCAGCCGCAGATCCCCAGACTTCAATAAGGTAATCGAGATGTGACTTAACCAGCGAGTTATATATGATAGGACGTATTCTGGTGCTCTTGACTGTACCTACAATTCATATTTTTCTCATCCTCTTTCATAATAACTTGCCCCCCCTGGGCCATGGGCTGGCGACGCCCTTGGCATGCGCTATTACATTCCCAGAGGCATCTACCTCTATTGAAAGCGCAAATGGATAGCGAAAGCGCACGGTCAGAGAGCTATTGAATGCGTTATAAAGTTAAAGGAAACTGGAAAGCAATTAATCGTATGAAGACACACCTAAAAACGTCTGTACCAATCATCGAAATGAATTACTACGTTTCGGTGGTACCAATGGCAAAAAGTTGAAAGGGAAAGCGCACGCTGATAGATTCAAGTTTACTTACCTACCAATAAACTGTTTCCACAGAACCTGTGTTCAACATCTCTGTGCACCCCGAGCACAGATTAGATACGCCAGAGATTAAGCCAGACCCACCCAGAAGATCAGGTTTGACATAATTTACATACTTACCTACCTAAGACCTACCTACCTACATAAAAACAATTAGAAACACGACTGCTCTAGGTATCAAAAACGAACTAAAAAGTAAAAAAAATAAACCCTTAGCCGCTTTTACCGATTACAGATTGTATGTGCCTAACTACCTACTATACAGGGTAATTTTGCGACCTCTTTACAAAATCAAATATAAGTTAAAGGAAGTAATAAAAAAAATTTGGTGAGATAATTACGAATTACTTATTTCTTTTTAAATTCACAGTTTTCAGCCACTTTTTATGTCCAAAAAATTGAGGCACGCACGCTCACCCTCGCGCAAGCGACGCGAGCGGGGGAAGGCGGGCGGCGGGAGGGAGGCTCGCGCGGGTCGACCGTGCGATGACAACAATTTCAATTTGTGTAGGGAAAAGTTTGGGGCAAAAATGTAAAAAAAAAAAAAATACTTTACAGATTGATTGTACTGCTGTTATAGAATGACCTGACAAAATTTGAAAAAAGGGGTCCAAAAATGACCCTGTATCTACTATTACTAGCGATGATTGATCTAATATCACAGAATATATTGCTAATATGATCATTTAGAAAGTACCTAATGTTAATAATGTTTTGTTTCTTGTCAGAATCCCGTCAGTTCCGCCATGATTACGTGTACCGGCGGGATGCGAAGGGCTGGTTCAAGTTCCACGAGATCCCGGCTACTTGGGAGAACGCGCGGGCCAAATGCTTTCACGAAGGTAACTCTGCTACGACATCCTCACTGTGGACTATGGTGGTCTATGATGAGGCTCAAGTTCCACGAGATCCCGGCTACTTGGGACTAGGGAATTCGATCCCGGCCCTTATTTCTGATCCCGGAATTTCGGGATTACACTTAGGCAATCCCGGGATCCCGGGATTATTTCGGGATTGAAGATTAAAAATAAAAATTTTCGATTTCGTCAAAAATCGACGTACTTTAATGAAAATTTTAACAAAAACCAACATATTTTACATCACAGTACACACCTAGCTAATATAATCACTAACTAATCAAAGTTAGAGTCAAATTAAGTCTAACCAGACTTTAAGGCCGTCCGCTGCCTTGAGCGGGATCCCGCCGCGGGTACACGGCGCGGAAATATAGATTGCTGGTTTTTGACGGACAGATGCTTGCGCAGTGCATGAGTAAGCTCTAATCTATGTCACCCCGCGCGCGTGTCCCGCTTAACACAGCGGAGAGCCTGAGTCTGATTAGTTTGACACTTTTTAAATATGAAAAAAATATTTTTCAAAAGTGAATAAGATCTTCATTTAAACTTCAATAAATTGAAAAAAAAACTAACAAATATGCAAATAAAGATGATTGACAAAACCTCTCTTAACGTCGACCAAATAGACGGATTTCATGTAAAAACCTAGTTAGTATTTAGGTAGTAAAGTAGTTTCTTAGCAAAAACTGATTTAAAATAATATTCATGAGTCCCAAAATGTCTCACATAACTAATCTTGAAGAATGTTTATACATTTTTGTTCAGTAGCAGTAACACTGAAGTGTATCACCACATAACCCAGTGAGAGTTGCTTGTCTATCATTTTAGTTCAAAATAAAAAAGTTTTATTCCAAGAAACCATTGCAAACCCGCTGTGTTAATTTGTGTTGCTTGCTTGGAAGGCTGCTTGAATGAATACAGGTTGTCTTGTATTTTATATAATAAATGATAGGCGTGCATTTATATTGAGAGCACTGGCACTGAGCGTTTAGCATCACGCACTATATTTTGCAACTTTTTTTAAAATAATATACCAATCCCAAAAATCCCGGGATTATGAAAACTCAATCCCGAAAATTTCGGGATTGAAAAACGGTCGGGATCCCGGGATCCCGAAAACCGGGATCCCGGGATCGAATCCTCTACTTGGGACGCGCGGGCCAAATGCTTTCACGAAGGTAACTCTGCTACGACATACTCACTGTGGACTATGGTGGTCTATGATGAGGCTCAAGTTCCACGAGATCCCGGCTACTTGGGAGAACGCGCGGGCCAAATGCTTTCACGGACATAATTCTGCTACGACATACTCACTGTGGACTATGGTTGGTCTATGATGAGGCTCAAGTTCCACGAGATCCCGGCTACTTGGGAGAACGCGCGGGCCAAATGCTTTCACGGACATAATTCTGCTACGACATACTCACTGTGGACTATGGTTGGTCTATGATGAGGTTCAAGTTCCACGAGATCCCGGCTACTTGGGACGCGCGGGCCAAATGCTTTCACGAAGGTAACTCTGCTACGACATACTCACTGTGGACTATGGTTGGTCTATGATGAGGTTCAAGTTCCACTAGATCCCGGCTACTTGGGAGAACGCGCGGGCCAAATGCTTTCACGAAGGTAACTCTGCAACACAGTAGGTGAAGCGAAAACAAGAAGGATTGTAGCAAGTAAGGAAGTGGTATTGGTCTTCCCATTACCCTATGGGAAAACGCGTGGTCTTGATGCAAGTAGTAGAGGTATCTATTTGCTCGCTGCAAATGTAGGAAGACTGAACTTAGACTTAACTTAACTTAGACTAAATAACATGTACCTAGATAAACCAAAGTTGCGATTTCTTCAACCGATTTGCAACACTCTTATGTGCTCTTTGAAAAAATATAAATTGGTAAGTTGAAAGCTATAGGTATACCTTTGTTCAACTTCTTTATTTCGGTGCTTATGCTTACCTCAAATTTGTAAACTAAGTATATTTAATTACAATGTAAATATTTTTAGGTACTATATGAGCATTTACATTTTACATCAGTGAACCTTACACTATACTTTACTTACATTGGGGGAGGCCGGGAGGCCTACCTATGCCGTCGTATGGACGTCTTATTGCATATTGATGATGATGACATGTATTCATTAATACCTACAGGAGCAATCCTGGCCTCGCCGATCACCAAACAGCTGCACAGCGCCATGCAGGATATCCTGAAGGACCAAGGACATATGGCTTTCATGGGGGTACAGTCCCTGACCTCTACTGGCGACTACTTTTCATTAGAAGGTAGGGTTTTTTAATAATGGACTGTCTGCGCATTTGACCTCTCTTTCACCTGGAGTGACAAAGAGGACAAAAATTGAGCACGCGCAGTCAGTAAATGCCTATTAACATAGTTTATTAGCTGTTTGAATTCCTTTTGTTGCTCGAAGGACCATTAACGTAATAGTGATACCTCAGATAGGTGTTTCATGTTTGTGTTTGCGTAGCGTATTCGCCATGTTTGTCAAAATATTCGTATTTGTGTAGTTATCATGTTTGTTCATGATGTATTGGATACAGCAAAAAAGACAAACGCGTGGTCGTGCGGGAAACCTCAAACACGCTGGGAAAAAAGATAGAGTTTGTGATAAATTTAAACCCCTAACACAGAATAACTAATAGTACCTATACAAGGTACAGAAGCAGCACGCCACATAGTAATTTAAATAAATAGCGACTTTTGCTTCGACACAATAAAGTGCAATTCGGTCGCGCAATGGCCTGCAGTACAGTTTATATTCACCTAGTAGTTGCCTCTCTTTCTAGCGCGTGCTCTTACCTTTTCTAATGACGCAATGTTAAGGTTGTCTTCTTATAAATGAACTGCGTAGCATATATCATAATTTGAAAAACGACAATTGTTTATTGGTTTTTTTATTTTGACATCCGTACACGGCACAGTAATGTCGACTCGACATTGTTACTATTATAAAGAGACAATACCTACGCAGGCAGTAAGACATAGAGTAAGATAAAAAAAAATAGGGGCAGTAAGATGCCGCGCGACTACACAGGCGGACGTGTGGTGGCCCTTTGCTCACTTGTTCCGCCGGCGGAACGGCTAGCGGTAGGTGCTTATCGCGCGACCTTGAGCGAGTGATGGAGGCCTGTCCCTAATGCAACTAATAATGGTTTTTTAAAATGTGAAATCCACACATCATTACATCATAGACCTTTGCAGAGATGGTTGTCGCTTACAAAATACGAGGTTGTCTACAGAACGGTTCCTTCATGTTACAAACTATTTTTAATGCACAACGGGATACCTAGTGCTTGGCCATTACCTAACCTGATGTTAAGTGACGATAAGGCCAAAATTGGAAGCGCACTACATCCCGGAATTCTCCTGAGCAACTGGCTATCTTACCTCTAACTGCCGGAACACAACAATTTTTAAATCATTGTTATGGCGTCAGACTTAGGTAAAATGGTGTACCTAGCTAGCCAGGCGGAGACGGGAACTTGAAATAAGTCCTACCACCAACCAAACGGAGTACAAATTGTACCTCCCCTGTGAATTGAACCCGGGACTCCTGCGTCTCACACGGGTGGGCGACACACACAAGACGGTTAAAAACTCATTACGTAATCATATTTCCAGGTGTCCACCTGATTCAGATGCCTGTCGAGTGGCGCACGGATGAGCCAAACAACGTCGGCAGCGAGGAGCACTGCCTGGCGATGTGGCGCGACGGCACCGTCGCCGACGTGCGCTGCTCCGACACGAGGGCCTTCATATGCTACAAGAACAAGACCAAGGACCTGGTCATGAATACCTGCGGGACCACAGATAAAGGCAGGTTCTTAATATGATTTTAACATTTGATAGCTATTCCTTAGAGATACCTAACTTAGATAAACTGGAGGAAAAATATCTTCACAGATAACCGCAGTTATCTGACCATGACCATGACCAGGATAATATTGTGGTTTCAAAGTTCGTTTCTAATATTGACTCGAATTTTAGGCTCGATAGAGAGTGAAAACCATCAGCGAAAGTTTTTCTATGTCTATGGTGAAAACAGACTCACACACTTGTACTATTATGTATTCTGTGCTCACACCACACTAGTAAAAAATATTAGTTTTGTCCGTTTTGTCCAGAATATTGTACGTACGTCAAATATTCAGAGACTACGTCGTCGGTCAGGAACCTTGTACTGAAAACTCGGTAAATCTTTGGTTTCTTCCGACTTAGAAGACCTCATTTTAACTGCTTTTGTCCTATAGCCGCCATGCCGGTTACTTCTTTTAATAGGTACATGTATAGACACCCTTTATCTGAATTCTCAGGATACTTGGAAATAGCGCCCGGCCAGTGCTACAAGTACCACCCCGACTGCGTGGACTGGCGGCGCGCGCACATGATCTGCTCCTCGGAGGGGGGGCACTTGGCCATCGTCAACAGTCACGCGGAAGCGAGATTACTCCACGAGCTGTTCGCCAACAAGTTCCAGGCCACGGTCAAGTGCGGCGAGAAAATGTTCATGCATGTCGGCTTCAGGAACCCTGATGGACAAACTACCGGCGCACCTTACTGGTTCACTGTTCAAGGTTAGATATGTTACATAGTCGTTATATTATGTATCTGTTACCGTTAAAGTACGGAATCCGTGAATCTGCAGATTAACTGGTCGAGTCAAAGTGTTTTTTTTCTTAAATAGACGATTTCCGCACTTTAACTAGTTAATCTGCACATTAATGGATGCTACATCGTTAAAGTGCGGAATACATTGAGTGAAATAGCCAATGCTTCAGTAAATACAACGCTCTCTCGGCTCACGCGTTTTTGGTTTCAATACTAACCTAACCTAATAAACTCTAAGGTCCATATTTATAAACCACTCTCAATGTTGAGAGCTATCTAGAGATCATACCTGAGATGCTGTTCCTATAAGAATAGCATCTCAGATAATGATCTCAAGATAGATCTCAACGTTGAGAGTGGTTTATAAAGACTTTTTCCATTGCTGCAAATAATCTAAGCACCTGTTGGTGCGTAGGCAGCCTAAGGGTAATTTATCCCGACCAATGGTCACACATGGAGGGGCTCGGTGGTGCAGTGTTTTAGCGCCTGGCTCAGCGATTGCGGAAGTTAAGCAACGTTCGCAAGGGTCGGTCATGGGATGGGTGACCAAAAATTTATTATCTCGAGCTCCTCCGTCCTTCGGAAGCACGTTAAGCCGTTGGTCCCGGCTGCATTTGCAGTCGTTAACACCCACCAATTTGGGCCAAATTGGGCCCGCGTGGTGGGTTATGGCTCATCCTCCTTACCACCCATAAGGAAGGCCTGTGCCCCAGCAGTGGGGACATCAAAAATGGCTGATGGGCATGGTCACACCAACACACCCTTGACCCAATTTGCTTCTTTAACCCGATTTAAGCACTCTTGTCTCTCCCAACAGGCCAAACCCTAGAAGAGGCCGGCTTCTCCACGTGGGGCCCGGGCCAGCCCGACAACTTCCAGAGCCAAGAATACTGTGGCTCCGCGTTCTTCCGCAACGTGAGCGGGGAGGAAACTCCTCTGGCCCTCAACGACGTGAGCTGCAGCTACAAGGCGTCCTTCATCTGCGAGATCAATGGACCCAGGATTCCGTATTTCGACGAAGAACATATTCCATTATAACTGAATAATTAGAATTACCTACCTAAAATACGAGTTTTATTTACTTTTTTCGATTAGAAGTTTACCTTTGCCCGCGTTTATCCAAAGAATGTTTTTAAAATAGCTAATAATTTATCTGAAAAATATCGTGTCCAAATGTCCGGACTTTTTAATATGCTCTAAGTTTTTAATATTTCGATATGGTAACCCTACCCGAATATCGCATGACTAGTGTTTGATAAAAATAAAAAAAGACAGACCAATTTCGAAATATATCACATTTATTAATATAAATATACATTTTAATTTACTTTACAACATAAAATCTAAAGTGAACATTTGGGTAGGAACCTCAATAAAAGTCAATAGACTCAATTCCAAACTATTTGGCTCTAAATATAAATTTGATTTTTTTACTTTATAAGTCCAACATAGTTCTTACAAATAGTCATAGGTCTTATGATTAAAAAGCTGCAAATCATAAAGAAAGCATGCCGCTTTGCACAGTGATAGAGGGGGCAAATATAAGCATTTTTGACCGCAGCAGCAAAAGTTTCACCCCTTAGGATAAGAGATGGCGCCACTTCAAAAATTTTTTTTCTGAAATATCTACAAGCCCAACGGGTGCACCGATTTCAATGATTGAGGTGTCAAACGATTTGTCTTTTTGTGTTTTATTATTAAAAAAATATAAACCGTAACAATTTTACAGATAACAGGCAAAAATAATAGAATAGAATAGAATAATTATTTATTTTCCATTGGTGCAGATACAAAGTTTTTGTGCATGAACAATAGTATAACGTTTGCCTGAACTAGGAAATCCTGTGTTTCAGGCGATTTGAGCTAATAATATTCACAAAAATTAGTTAATCACACAATAAAAGTTTTTGTTAAAGTTAAAGTAGGTACACATACATTACAAATTATTCTTTGATTAAAACTTACTTAAATAAATATACAATTTACTATTTTAATACAACCAATAGTCTCTCTGTATCTTCATAGGACATGCTTTGTAGGATATTTTTTTAAGTTGATCTTACAATTTCTAGAATTGAGCGGGTAGATGTTTGCTATACGATTTAATCTATTGTACAGCAGTGGGCTCAGGAATAAATAGATTTTTTTTGTAAAAGCATAATTAATAGAAACTCTTTGAGTGCATACTATATCTTTACGTCTTTTATTAATTATGTCAGGGCTAAAAGAAAGTGCTGAGTGCTGTTTTAATACAACGTGCATTATAAATAATTGTCGAACTGTTAACAAATTACAAGACTTATACAGAAGGTTAGTGGGAAATAGAAAAGGGCGGGAAGTTGACACTTTGAGAATCGCTCTCTGTGCTCTCTCTGTGGTTAGTATCAATGTTTTACTTGCACCTCCCCATGTCGTGATACAGTAAGTTAATATTGATTCACATAGTGCAAAATACACCTGCCTTATTATTGTTGGTTCAGCAATATGTCGTAACTTTTTGAATACAAATATTAACTTACGTAATCTGCTATTTAAAGCCGCAATATGTGGCTTAAAAGAAAGAGTTTCATCTAATATAATACCCAGGTATTTAATTTTATCTGTTTCTTTAATTTCGGGGCACATACATTGGTTATCCATATGGACTCCACAATAATGGGCATGTAGTGTTGGGTTAGTGTTAGAAAAACATTGTTTACGTACAGAAAACTTAATATAGTTAGTTTTTTCAGCATTTAGTGTTAAAAGGTTAGATTGAAGCCAATTATTTACAACATTGAATCCTCGTTGCGCATACTTGTATACTTGTTCTTCCGAGTCAGCCGCGAAAAGAAGTACAGTATCATCAGCGTAAGATATGATCATCCCATGATCTAGCTTAATATTACAAAGATCATTGATGTAAATCAGAAACAGGGTAGGTCCTAAAATACTTCCTTGCGGAACCCCGAAGGATGTATTATCCTGCTCATCACTGAGGACACTTCCAATTCTCACACATTGGCTACGTTCTTCCAGATAACTCGTGAAGAGTTTCAGCTGTGTGCCTCTTATGCCTAAAGTCTCAAGTTTGCGCAAAAGGATAGGGATAGACACCGTATCAAAAGCTTTTGCCAAATCCAGGAAGATACAATTGTGTGAAAAAATATAAAATATGTACGAAAATTTGTATAATAAAGGGAAATTAATATTTTTATTCACTATCGATAAATATATTACATTTTTTATATCTTTTATTGCTAACAAATTAATTCTAAATCCAAATACGAAAACCGCATCTAAATCAGTCAAGTAGTTTTGGAGTTAAATGCCGATTACTTTTATTTGAATTTATGTAAATTTTATATTTTGAAATAAAATATCCATTATTATTATAAAATATTATTTTTTAGTTCTAAAAATAACATATTATTTTTCTTCAGCTTCAAAGACAACGATCGAACTGAAAAAGAAAAAAAAACAAGATAAATGTCGCAATTAATAATTTATAACATAACAAAATATTGCTATAAATGCAATTATTTCTCACTTTCGTTTCATTCCTACATCTGCCTTTGCAGAATTTGCACGGCAGAGTATGTACAAGGCAGATGGACTCGTCAGCAACCACAACGCATTGAGTTGCAGCCTGATTACAAGAGCATTGGTCTAGTAAATTTAATTGAGACCAAATTGCCGTCACCTTTGACCAAGATGGGCATATGGGACTGGCACATCTAAATTCAAAACATTTCCCCATATACATATATGCCCCGCTTGGTAAGCTGCACTCAGTGCATGTGTTCGAAGGGCAGCTGATGTAGGCGAAAGTCATAACATTTGCATGTGAATCTGAAATCAAAGTTTACATTATGTGAAACAAACTTAAGCAAACATTTACGCATAACGCGCCGTATACAGTAATGAAAATTACTAACCATTCTAAAACGCCCATTTTGTCTATTCAGAGGGTCTCAAGGGATCTGCGATATGCTTGCAAAAGATTTATTAAATTGAAGTAAGAGTTGGTATCACACCCTGTAAATGCATGAAAGCCTCGAAGCGCAGCCGCAGTGGACATATTAGGATCCAAACAATAGCAATGTTCTGCACTGCCATATGTTATGATTCGCAAACAGACCATGTACCAGCTAATGGGGTTCGAAAGGCGTTGTTTGCTTCAAAAAATAGGCTAATGACAAGCTTACTTCAGATACCCCTGAGAACAAGACGCACTGCGTGCAGCTACCAATTACCGGGCCATACATGGCGAAATATTTTGAATTTAGATGTGCCAGTCTCATGCCCATCTTTTTGGGATGGAAGAAATCCTCCCAAGGCAAATGGACACCAAAATGACCAGAGGCGACGGCGATTTGGTCACAATTAAATTTACTAGACCACTCTATCTATCTATCTACGGCCCTTCGTTCGTCCATCTTCGGACATGGGCGTCCTCTAAAACCTTCCACGATCTTCGGTCTTGCGCCACCTGGAGCCAGTTGCTATCTGCTTGACTCCTTAGGTCGTTGACCTATCTTTCAAGTGGACGACCTCTGCCTTGCTTAGTTTATCTTGGCTTACATTCCAGTACCTTTCTGGTTCACCTGTCGGTGTCTGTGTCGGTCTACCTTGTAGTCTTCAGTGCAAATTCTGCAAAGGCAGGTGTAGGATTGAAACGTAACTTATAAATGCAATATTGAATTATGTTATAAATAATAATAATAATAAATGCAAAATTCATCTTGATTGATTTTTCTTTCTTTTAGTTCGCTCGATGTTTTTGGAGCTGAAGAATATAGGTTTTTTCTAGAATGAAAAATTAATATTTTATAAAAATAAAGAACCATAATTTAAAAAAATATAAAATTTACATAATATTACCCAAAGTATATAGGTATATGAAAGTACTCATTTGAGCTTCACAGCATTAGGCGTTTCAAATTAAAACTACCAAACAACCAACAAATAAAAGTAATCGGCATATAATACCAAAACTACTTGACTAATTTCGATGCGGTTTTCGTATTTGGATTAAGAATAAAAAACGTAATAAATATGATATATTTATCGATATTGAATAAAAACAATAATTTCCCTCTAATATAATTTTTTTCACATTTTTTTATTTTTTTGTCTGTTTTCTGTAAAAAAGTTACGTTTTATTTTTTTTATAATAAAACATAAAAAGACAAATCGTTTGACATCTCAATCATTGAAATCGGTTCACCCGTTGGGCTTGTAGATATTTCTGAAAAAAAATTTTTGAAGTGGCGCCATCTCTTATCCTAAGGGGTGAAACTTTTGCTGCTGCGGGCAAAAATGCTTATATATGCCCCCTTTATCACTGTGCAAAGCGGCATGCTTTCTTTATGATTTGCAGCTTTTAGTCAAAAAGTATCCATAAGACCTATGACTAAAATATATAATTTCGTTATAAAGCCTCAGTTTAAATTCATAGTTTTTCTTCAAATATAAATAAAATTGACCTACCGCCGATTTCAATAATCTATCTTCAGTAAGAGATATGCCTACTACGGATCTGTTACTACTACACTCAGCGTCAGAAAAATCGCACCTTTTAAAAAAATCTTCAAAGTTAATTTAATCCTATATAATTTAATGGTAAGTGTTGTTATATGCTTCTTCCCCTTCGGACATAGCCAACAGTCTCTAGAAACCGTTGGAATACTCGTCGAATGGAATCAATTACTGAGATTCAGTTTCCGAGCAACATTACATTGCCTCATTTTTTGCAATATTTGAGCAACTTCATGGGCAATAGTAACCGTCTTGGGTATACCTTTTTTTAATTGAACTGTTGAAGTGTGTTTTCTCCACCATCTCCGATAGCGAATTTACCCGCATTTCTTGAATTGACCCCTTTTACTTCACTTTTATGGCGGCGCAAGCAATAACGCTTTAAGCGTTTAATATGGTAACTGTTATGTTAATAAATCAAACAATTATTATTGAAAGCTCATTAAATGTACTTTCAATAGATATCAACATTTACACAATAAAACGTTAGCTAGTATTAGCAGGTAGGTAGTCAAGTCTTAACTTATTTTCGAAGAGATGCGATTTTTCTGACGTCGAGTGTAGTAACTTATTAGGTAACTGTTATTTATTTTTCCCGTCATTTAACAGAAATATCGAGGCAACAAATGTTTAGTAAGCCTATCTCTTACTGAGGATAGGTTATTGAATCCGGCCGTTAGTTTTATAAAGGTTTTTTATACTAAAATTGCTGTTATTATGCAGTCAACACAATGTATAATCCGCGCAAATTGCTAATGCGCTGGAACCTTTACAAATTAACATCCACGTTGAAGTCATCAGCAACTAAAAATTACATGTAACAAGAAAATTCTAATAGGTACATTAATATTATTTATTATTTATTGAATTATTATTTTCAATCATAGACTTAATATTTTTCAATATGATAGGGTCTAGGTCAGGGAATAATAACGTTTTTTAAATGTAACGTTATTTTTTACTTATTTTAGCGTTCATTTTAACATTAACGTTATGCCGATAAATAAAGTTAATTTAGATAACGTTACATTGAAATTAACGTTATTTCAGTAAATAACGTTAATTTTAACGTTATTTCTTACTTTTTTTACCGTTAAACTTTAAAATTAACGTTATTCCAATTAATAACGTTATTTTTAGCGATAATTTTACCGGTATACTGTACCGGTAAAGTTTAACGCAATATTTAACGCTAATTTTAACGGTAAAATATTTTTACCGGTAAATTTATCGATAAAATGTTTTAACGGTATTTTTAGCGTTATTTTTATCGTTATTTTTTCAACGGTATTTCAATCCCTGGTCTAGGTAGATACGGTTTATAAAAAATCAATTGTTTTTCTTTTTTGAGGTTAAAAAAATGGCCGCCAGGGACATTAACAATTTGTGGGGATAGTAGGTACGTTATGATATGATAATAGTTTTACAAATGTTCATATTTGGCGAAACACTAAACATACTTATTTAATAATAATCGTGTAAAAATATCGTAGAAATTAGGAAGACATGATAAATGCGATTAAATACTGTTTGGATAAAAATAAATACGTAGTAAGTAATGCTCACTTCAACTTATTATTATATAATAGTTAAGTTAAAAAAAAAATCTTGCGTATTTGGCTATTTATGGAAGACATTTTTAGGTATTTATGAATTCACTAGTTTATTATAAACATATTATACGACTTAATGGTAGGTGAAACGCTCCTATTTAGGAAAAGTGTTATAAAATCGAGTATAAACACTTCCAAATGTGTAGCCAAAATATTTATATTTTTCTTAACAGTTACTAGTACACTACCGTTCCGTCGCAGAATGTCCCTTTCGCAAAATGTCCCCTGGTCGCAAAACGTCCCATTCGCAGAATGAACCATTCGCAAAACGTCCCTTTCGCAAAATGTCCCTTTCGCAAAACGTCCCTTTCGCAAAATGTCCCTTTCGCAAAACGCTCCTTTCGCAGAATGTCCCCTTGGTATCAAATAAATATCACTCATGCCAAATTTCCATTTTGTTCGAAATGTTCTATGAAACTCAAAAATATACTTCCCACTTGGGAGAATTTTTAAGTTACTGACAACACTAAATTGTAATAATCATCAGTTAAGAGGGTACTTATGAACATTTCGAACAAAATGGAAATTTGGCATGAGAGATATTTATACCAAGGGGACATTCTGCGAAAGGGGCGTTTTGCCAAAGGGACGTTTTGCGAAAGACACATTTTGCGAAAGGGACATTCTGCGAAAGGGACGTTTTGCGACCAGGGGACATTTTGCGAAAGGGACATTCTGCGACGGAGCCCACATACCGTTACATATACACATACTATTTTGGAAGACGCTATAATAATCCTTTTGTATAATTATGTCATGTAAATAATTCAGAGATCATAATTATTATACTGATATGTTAACAGAACACGCAGCTTTTTCTTTATATTTATCTAAAGATATGTAAATAAATTATTTGTATAAACAAGTGAATTATCTATTCATAAAAAAATGGAAGTCAAAAAAAGATCCAGCTCGAAGGACCAAGTTTTTTTATTTATGATAATGGAAGCACTTTGATTGCACTCAACATTACATCTATGAAATTTTTAAAGACATGTTGTGTTTCGCAAGCTTTTTTTGACGAGTAAACTGATTTACTCCAGGTTTCTGAGACTTCATTGGAGGAGTTCACATTATCTGGTTTGAAGTACCAGATAATGTGGATCCCTCCAGTAAAGTTAAACCACCGATAAGTAATATATTGATTTAAATTTTCATGGTTATTGACGTTATTAGAATAAAATATCTGGCTTTACACCATGTACTTGTTTATTTTTGAGACTCCGATATTTCGGCACAGTTACATGCGCTGCGCCATGATCACGGAAGAACTGTCGATTGTTGCGTGCGGTAGATGTTATTGGCAGACGAATCAGTCTACCCTCCGTCTAATTCTTTCATTACAACAAGCACTGTCTGCAAACTCACTATTCACTCGCTTCTGTTCTCGACACACGACACTCACTGTAAATGTACGCGAAACGGCACTTTTTAATTATTGTTGTAATATCGGAGTTTCAAAAATAAACAGGTACATGGTGAAAATCCCGACATAGTTTATTCTAATAACATCGATAAGTAGTAAGTAGTATTTAGCTTGCCCTGTTTGTTTTTGGTATTTTTTATTTATTTATGTATGTTTTTAAGTACTCAAAGCCACCTCTTGTGCGCTTCGTCCCCGGCCTGGTGGAGGCAGTTGCTGGACCCTTGCCACGAGAACGAGCTGTCAGTATCGCCGTCATCGTGGCTCCTCCGCTCGTGGTGCGACACAGGCCTGCCGTCCATGGCTAGGGACCGCGGCCTTCCTAATAACAATAATACGATAATAAATAACCAATGATCAGAGTAGGTCATAGCATTCTCTATTGTTCTACAAGCCATGCTATTAAGTTTGGCAACGTCGCATTTCGGTATAATGCGTGAACCGTTGACACAAATCCGCCATAGATTTATAGCAACTAGACAAATTAAAAAGACGCCGTTTACTAGAAGTCATGGTGCTTTTTACCACGTTTTTATTAGGTTGCTTTCGCGTTTGTTTGTTTGTTTGTGTGTTTGTTTGTTTGTTTCTCCACAAAGTCTGTGAACGATTTTATACTAGCTTCCCGATGAGATGAAACTTTGAACATAGGTCAGAACTGGAAGGCAATGCAATATTATGGTGTCATTGAGCTGATCTGATGATGGATCAGGAAGAAGGCCACAGGATCTCTATGATGTCACCATACAACCCTATCGTGTTTGGGCTCGTTACAACCGTCTTGACGAGTACTCTGACGGGAGACGAGGTCCAGGGTCCGATGATGAAGACGGAAGGCTATGCCACAGGAACTCAATATTGAAACAGTGCAACTCCATCGAGTATGGGCACGTTTGAATCGTCTTGATGAGTACTTTGTTGGGAAATAGTGGTCGGGGTCTGATCGGGCTCGAGGGAACTCAGGGGGGCATGAGGGGGCTCGAGGGGGCCTCGAGGGGAGGGCTCAGGAGGGGCTCGAGGGTGGCTCGGGGGGGGCTTGAGGGGTCTCGGGGGGGCTCGGGGGGGGGGGGCTCGAGGGGGCATCGAGGGGAGGACTCGAGGGGGGGCTCGGGGGGGCTTGAAGGGGGGCTCGGGGGAGCTCGAGGGGAGGCTTGAGGGGGGCTTGAGGTGGCTTGAGTGGGGCTCGGGGGGGCATGAGGGGGGCCTCGAGGGGAGGGCTCGAGGTGGCTCGGTGGTGCTTGAGGGGGGCTCGGGGGGGCTCGAAGCGGGGCTCGGGTGGTCTCGAGGGGGGGAGCCCCCCCGAACCCCCCTCAAGCACCCCCGAGCCACCTCGAGCCCCCCCTCGAGCCCTCCCCTCGAGGCCCCCTCGAGCCCCCCTCATGCCCTATTTTGTATGTGTATGGTAACGATATATGTGTTTGTAAATATCGTTACTTTTGATTTTTGATAAAGCTGATAAGTTTCTTGCGCCTGTTCTTCTTATCAGTTAAAAAAGTCTCGAACGGGTGGTAGGAAAATATAGACTAAAAAGTAGAAAATAAAAATTATTGAAAAAAAATTTTTTTTTTAAAACCACGTTTTTAAAACAGATTATAAAAAATAAAAAAAATTAATAAAAAAAATATAAATAAAAAAGTATAAAATAAAAACCACGTTTTTAAAACAGATTATAAAAAATATAAAAAATTAATAAAAAAAAATATAAATAAAAAAGTATAAAATAAAAACCACGTTTTTAAAACAGATTATAAAAAATATAAAAAATTAATAAAAAAAATATAAATAAAAAAGTATAAAATAAAAAAAAATATAAATAAAAAGTTTTAAAAAAAATATTATTTTTACTACACGAACATTCTTTTTACGAACTTCACAGAGATTTGTCCAAGGACGATTCGTTTTACAATTATCTAAAACACGAACGTTCTTTTCAGCAGTAAGTATATTTACTTATAAACTGATGTAGGATTATAACCCTATACAGAAGTTTTAAAACGAAAAAACGTGGGGCGCAGGCATGCAAAAGATAATTTAATGCATGAATTCATCATCAAGTTAAAAAAAAAAATGCAAATGACATGAACTATTATGCTTTCTCTCTCTAATACAAAATGCGCCCCACGTTTTTCGTTTTAAAACTTCTGTATAGGGTTATAATCCTACATCAGTTTATAAGTAAATATACTTACTGCTGAAAAGAACGTTCGTGTTTTAGATAATTGTAAAACGTGTAGTAAAAAGAATATTTTTCTTAAACTTTTTTTATACTTTTTTTTTTTATTTTATACTTTTTCATTTATATTTTTTTTTATATTTTTTTATATTTTTTATAATCTGTTTTAATAACGTGGTTTTTTAAAAAAAAAATTTTTTTTCAATAATTTTTACCATCTTAAGGGGTCGTCCATTAATCACGTGAGCCTCCAAAGTAGGGGGGTAGTTGAAAAAAACACGAAGTATCACAAGGGGGACGGGGGGATGTAGTGAGATATCACGTGTATTAATCTTTTTCATTGAACGCGTGACTTTTAACCGAAAACTGCGTGTGATTGTTGACTCACCTTCACCAGGATGATTTCCCCGTCCACCGCGACATATTATTCGTACTGAAAATTGTTAAGATTATTTTGTACCAAAACGTAAAACTGCATCATCACCAGACCAGGGGGAGGGGGGGGGGGGGGGTTAAAAATGGCTAAAAAAAAAACATCACGTGATTAATGGACGCCCCCTAAATCAACAGCCGATAGGTTCACGCGCAACGTTGCCAAACCTAATAGCATGGCTTGTAGAACAATAGAGAAGGCTATGAGTAGGTAGATTGACTTTACACTAAGTAACAATTAAGTGTTTTTGAACTGTCTATATTTACCTGAGTAACTTTTTAGTTGACAAGAAGATAAATCATCAATCAAGTTATACAAACTGGTAACCTCAACTTTTGATGGTAATCATGGCGTAGTAGTAGACCAATTAAACGATTTTAGTACAAACGCTTGTGACGCCATTAGTTCCTTTTGCAGCGACAAATTACCGGAAAATATAGCCGTTTAGAAACATCGTAATATTTAGATTAGATACCTTCTAGGAGGGAGTGACTCAGCCTGGAGGCATCGAAGTGGAACTCCGCGTTGGAAGGTTTGCGTACTTCTTGCAAGTACTTCCACGTGTGACTGTCCGGCCCTTCGGATTGAATGCGGGGGCTGTAAAGCCATTCTGGAAACATAATGTTCACATTCACGGCCTTACTATTTGCAATAATGGTTGTATAACACATGTATGTATGTAATACTAAATAATACACGGTTATTTTTAAAGTATATCGATACCTCCTACGTATACTATCGTAACCAACAAATGTGCGAAAATGACATTTATATAGTTTTGTATTCTTAATAACACCCTTCGTCATACAAACTATAAAAAGTAATTATATTCACAATATTACCAGAGATAACGAGACTGCAATTTATCGTATGTTCATTTAGATTGAAGAAATGTATCGTATAGTGCAGTTCCCACACTATACGCGGGGGCAGAGGGATCGCGAGCCGTGGCAAACGTGTAGTAACTGGCAGTAACGATAGATTACGCGGGGGGGCTTCTATTCGGAAAAAAAGGTAAATGTTAAGTTTAAAAATTAATATAAATTATTAATAAATATGAAATAACTCTTACTTATACTACTATGCAATACCCGCAGTAAAATATCGCAAGTAGAACTTACTATAGTCTACTATGAATTTGGATATTTTTGAACTGTCGTAACTAAAACTAACGATATTTTACCAGGGAAAATCGTAAAAAAAAATATAGTATTTTGTACTTATGATACTTCACATCGGAGTTACTTTTTGTAATTCTATCTTATGCTATACTTACGATATTTTACTTCGATATGAAAAATAACTTACAACAATATACTTTTAGAAAAAAGCTAAAATATGGAATGAGATTGTTTTTTTTTACAGATTCACTGCTTCCTTCTGATGCAAATAATTCTGAGATTAATCGAATGATAGATTTGTTATCAGATACCGTGGAAATAATATGTCAAAGTCGTAATTCTCAGTCGTAACACTCAACAAAGTAATAGTAATAAGCAAACCATAATTATCTGTTAGTTGTAATTTTTTTAATATCAGCTTGTACTTGTTTATCTCTATCATTTAAAAACGCTAAATTATTTTAGAATCTTTTACTCCCATAGAATGATATTGTTCATCGTGATATTTACCGTGTATTATTTGAGTTGTAATATTGTAATATAGTTATAATATTGTAATGTTTTTGAGTTCTCGATATTTTAGTATTTACAACAGCAACTCAAAACAATTTAGTAATACAAGGTAACTATCCCGATAAACAATATTATTCTAATGTTTTACTGCATTAGTGTTTTTTTTGTACGATAGTTAAAAATAATTTTAACATTTTTTATTTTAGGGTTTGTTTACGATTCTCCGGTTGTAGAAAATATTATACAGCATCCATCTCTCGATTGTAGCTTAAATCTAGGTTTTGATAAACATTTTTGTCATACAAACTGCAGACTGAAATATTCAACAAAAATTAGCGATTAACAAAGACTTTTGATTTTTAATACTTTCTGAGGTTTAAGTAATCGTGAAAAGCAATGGGCCTATATTGCAAATTTTCTTGCTTAACAAAAAACGCAGGGTGCTTACTGACACACAATCTAAACGCAATTTCATTTTAATTTGAAGGCTACCACGGGCAGATATAGACAATCAAAGAAAATAATATAAATATGTGTATGAAAATGTTTCTAAATACTATTTCAGTAGTGCGAGGGAATAAAATAAAAGAGGTGTATATCATACCTAGATATCCCTTTAGTTTGTTTTATAAATACGATTTAGTCGCCGATGATTACAACGTTTTAATTGTAAAGGCCTCTACGAGGTGACAATGTGTCTCCAATGTAAACATGATATACATCTGATACAATGAACATCTGATATACTGCCGATTCCAAAGGCAAAGAAGAATGATTGTTTAAATATGTGCAAGTTGCCTTTATAATTAAAACGTAGCAATCATCGGCGACTAAATCGTTTTTTATAAAACAAACTAAAGGGATCTCCAGGTTTAGTACACACTTCTTTTATTTTATTCTCCCGCACTACTGAAAAAGTATTCAGAAAAATTTTCTCACACACAGTTATATAATTTTCTTGATTCTCTATATCTGCCCTTGATAGCCTATGAATTAAAGTAAAATTGTGGTTAGGTTGTGTGTCATTAAACACCCCTGCCTTTTTTTGTTAAGCAACAATATTTGCAATAAAGACCCATTGCTTTTCACGCTATTTTCAATAAAGACGCCCATTGCTTTTCACAAAATTAGTAATGGGCGTCACCAATTTTTCCAGAGTCTGTCCGAAATTAGTAATACTTAACTTAAATTCAACTTCTGATTCCGATTCAAATTATTAAAGTTCACTTTCTGAACTGATTTCTTTATACTTATAATAATGAATAATAAATCCAAAGAGTCTAATGTTTGAAGGTCTCGTAAGGTTGGTTTATCGTTTATTTTTTGCCCGCCCGCGGTTTCACCCGCGTGGTTTCCGTTCCCGTGGGAATATCGAGATGAAAAGTATCCTATGTTTTAATCCACCCAGGCTATCTACTATCTGTGTGCCAAATTTCAATGCGTGATTGAGGAACAAACATCCAAACCCACAAACTTTCACATTCACAATATTAGTAGGATTAAAGGCTAGAAGTTTTTGATTGTTAATGTTAATAAATGAGTAAAGAAAATATATTTTATTTAATGTTTTTAAGAGAGATGTTTGATTTTTTTATTTGTTTTAATATTGGGAGTTCGTCAAATAGACTATAAACTTATTATGACAAAGTTTGTGTTTTTGTTGTTTTTATGATTTTGGCTAAAGTAAAAACAAGTGCTAATACCATTTTGGAGAGAGATGCATTTTTGGACTGGTTTGATTACAAAATACATTAAATTTTTATATTTACGATGGTAATTTTATTTCAGAACTTTATGATTTACTATATTTCATGACAACATTATTCCGTAGAAAATTATAGTAACTATGACTTACAATACATATTATTCTATTTACATCGCTGTAAATTGTAGTAAATACAACATACGATACTTTTTGTTTCATGAAATTCAACGTAAATTGTAGTAAGTACTACATACAATAAACTACGACATTCGTTTCCCAAAGAAAAATATCGTAAGTGACTTTTTTAGCTATTCTGGTAAAAAAATTAAATAATCTTTTCAAAAATATTGTAAAGTTCATAAATGTCTACCTACATGCCAAGTTTGGTTGTTAAACAAAAGAAATTGACTTCGTGAGCATCGAAAAACTACTTACTCGTCTTAAAATTGCTGTACTGTAAAGTTCATATAGTGCAGTTACGATATTATACGTAGGAGGTGTCGATATCTAAAAATGAAAAGGAATGTTCAGACCACGTTAATGAACAACTTTTACTATGGGCCAACCACGAAATCGCGAAAAAAAATCAGCTAGATATACTTTAAAAATAACCGTGTATATTAGAAAACATATGACTCGCAATAGATCAATTCTCGGACGGGAATCGACCCCGCCACCTTTAGCTGTCCGGTCCGATACTCTAACCGCTGAGCTACCGAGTCGCTCGTGGCATCCTCTAATTTCGTCTAGTATATCCCATCTTACGCTGCAAGCCAGCGTTATTTCACCAATATAGTGTGACGAATTACCTCAATAATCGCTTTCATTTGCCTGATGGATGTGACACATTGCTGCATTTCTTTGATAAGTTTTTATTTGTGCCAAAAAGAAGTATCAATGTTCTGCCAAATGAAAGCGATTGTGATAGATTTTGAAATTAGGCAATTAGTGGGCAGGAATTGGCGAATCTGGATATGGCGAATAAGGAATTGGCGGATCAGTAATTGGCGAATAAGGAATGTATGTATCAGGCAGGATATGGCAAATAAGGAATTGGCGAATCAGGATTGGCGAATAAGGAATTCGCGGATCAGTAATTGGCGAATAAGGAATTGGCGAATCAGTAATTGGCGAATAAGGAATGTGTGTATCAGGCACGATATGGCAAATAAGGAATTGGCGAATAAGGAATTGGCGAATCAGTAATTGGCGAATAAGGAATGTGTGTATCAGGATATGGCAAATAAGGAATTGACGAATCAGGATATGGCGAATAAGGAATTGGCGAATCAGGATATGGCGAATAAGGAATTGGCGAATCAATAATTGGCAAATAAGGGATTGGCGAATCAGGATATGGCGAATAAGGAATTGACGAAAACGGAAGTGGTCGAATGTGGAAACAGGTAGAGTGTTTATCCCCACCTCCGTTGGCCACCTTCCCGATGGCCGCCAGCAGGAACTCCTTGTCCTTGTGCTGCAGCAGCAGCATCTGGCGCAGCATGCGCACCATGGACTGCTGCGCTCGCGCGCGGGCTCGCATGTAGTACACCGTCACACTGCACACAAACGGGATTTATAAAAATGATTTATACCGACCTGAGTGGCGCAGTGGTCAACATGCCGCCTACCACGCAGAGGTCCCGGGTTCGATTCCCGGCCGGGCAGAAATTTAAATGATGAATTTTAATTTCTGTGACGGGTCTGGGTGTTACTATGTATAATAAGTATATATTTAAAAAGTATTTACGTAGTATATCAGTTGTCTAGCACCCATATTACAAGCTTCGCTTAGTTTGTGTGAAATAGTCCAAGCATTTTTTTTTTATTATAGGCGGGGGTCGTGAGAGGTGCGGACGGCAGGCGATCGCCGCCCGTCGGCGTCGCCCGCATCGCCCCCATTCTCGACTCCCCTGTGCCCCGCGGGCGAGGACTCATTTAACCGGTCTGACTATGGTAACATGATTGAATTTAACAAACTTTAATTTACTTACGAAAGGACATGTCCCATCGGTCCTATGTCATTTGCCCCACCATTCTCAAAAACGAAAGTCTATAGCGTCTTAATCAAAATAGTATGTTAGAGTAGGTATTTTACTCTAGAATCAGATTAATAATAATTTTCTGTATAAAAAATGGGATTTTTTTAAGTTAATACGCTTTTATATCACAATATTTTATCATGGTAGTACTATTTACTTGTTTACATTTTTTTCACAAAATACTTCAGAAAACAACTTAATGTTTTGTAATTTGTTTTTCTAATTATAAAACAATTTTTGACTGGTACTATTACTTAAATAAAATCTAATTAGCATTTTTTTATTATGAAAGTAATTAAATAAAACATTATTGTACAAGCACAGATTAAATAGAAGTGCTCATAGAGACGATGTTTTTTATTTGATTCCGCATTCTCGCATTGTAAGGGAAGGCAAAGAAATCCATGTCTATAATTCCATACAGCCAAGTCTTATTTCTTTTCAGTTTGCATAAGCGCTCGTTTACGGAGACACATTGGCGCTGCGCGTCACGTGCGGCGCGGCGGTGCGGCCCACGCTAAAATATGGCGTTGTATGAGAGCATTTATGGAAAAGCGATTTTACACGCGTTTACTTGAAATGCGTCGGTGCAGCACGCGGCGGCGCGCGCCCGCGACATGCTGTCAATGAGGGCTTATCAAAATGACAAAAAAACTGTAGGCTCAATAGATGGCGTTGATAAAAATGTATAAAAATGAGCATAAAAATGCGTCAAAGTATTTTTTTCAAGCTTCGAAGAGCACTCATGTACATAGGCAGGCAGATGTAACCCTATAAAAATGTTTCTCTTTGAGCAGATTCAGCCAGCGAGCGGAGTCAGTCAAATAATGTTTATTTTAATAAAACCATTAATTATTTTTTTTACGAACAGCAAGATTATCGCAACTTAAGTCATGGTCAGTTTTACTTACCTTTCCTCTATGATACAGGCCGTTTATTTTTAAAAGCGATCTAGTGAGGCCATCTAGTGAAAAGCCCTCATTGTAACGAAAAGGAAAGAAAACAAAACTTCTTAGAGATTGGCTGTATGGTTGAATTCCTTTAATAAAACGACAAAGATATCCTGTATTATTTATTATTCTTTGATAATGGGGTGTGATACTGAGGAACTAATGGCGCCACAAGCGACAGTCCCAAAATAATTTGATTGGTTGTTTCAAATGTCTAATGTCATTTCTGACATATTTTAACCAATCAAAACCATTGATAGCGGCCAGGTCGCCGCTGGCGCCATCTGCGATTAGCTTTGCGTGATACACCTCATTATGAAAACGACCATGCGTACGTGACCCACGTTTGCCTAATGTATTTCTCGCTTAATTGTAATGAAACGCAAAGAAAACAAAACTTCTTAGAAATTGGCTGTATGGTTGAATTCCTTTTGTAAAACGACAAAGATTCGCGCGCGCGCGAGTGTGGAGAGGCCTTTATAATAAAATTGAACTTTTAAAACTTTTTTTGAAATTACTTTCCATAGTTAAAATTTGCGGTGATCGATAATTTAATGATTGGTCTGCTGGAATGCACCCAATGTTTAGTGTAGGTGCGATTATGTACTCTTTGGTGTAGGTATCTGTGGCAATGTGAGAAAATGAACTGAGTTGAGTTTACGGAAATGAAATGAAAAATAAGTATCTTTTTATTGCTTATTCCTAAGCGCCACTAGTTTTCATTGTTCTATTTGTTGCGTTATTTAATGTCGGATTTTATTTTGTTTACCGTAATGGTTTATTTACGCCGGGACATCTCCTTTATTTTATTTTATATTTTGAACAAAAAATGAAAATTCAAAATTTGGCCGAATGTCAAAAGAATCCAATGAATAAAAATTCAAAAATTGATCGAATAGCAACAAAAATCTGTGTACATGGCTACGGGATATTAACGCAAAACGAATTGTAGATGGCAGCACCAATGACCAAACAAACAAATACATCGCGCGACGCAGCGTAGGGCGTTGCCTACATACAGCATAGTGTCACACACATACCGCAACGCCAGTAGCAGCGAGCCCACGACGCCGGGCCGCGTGAGGAAGGCCAACGCGCGACGCAGCGTAGGGCGTTGCCTACATACAGCATAGTGTCACACACATACCGCAACGCCAGTAGCAGCGAGCCCACGACGCCGGGCCGCGTGAGGAAGGCCAACGCGCGACGCAGCGTAGGGCGTTGCCTACTTACAGTATAATGTCACACACATACCACAACGCCAGTAGCAGCGAGCCCACGACGCCGGGCCGCGTGAGGAAGGCCAACGCGCGACGCAGCGTGGGGCGTTGCGCCAGACGCAGCACGCCCTCAGTAGCGACGCTGTACACTTGCGAGTACTCGCGGAACGGACCGCATGACTGGGATGACGATCTATGACACAGAAATACAACATTTAGGTACATCGAATTTGCATCGCACTTTTGATACAAGTTTTCAGAAACAAATTAGCCTCAAGAGCCATTACTCATTTGTCGGCGCAGCATCCGGTACGGCATCAGCAAGCGCAGTATACGCGTTCCCGAAGCATACTGAAAACTTCCTGCCCCCTTTGCATGATCACCGAAATCAACACTCAACTGTCAAAATGCATTGTCTTTTGATAGTTAAACGTGATAAATCGTTATCACAATATCATATCGCGTTTCGGTGGTCATGCTAGGGGAGTAGGCTGCCAATATTTCATTAGATCGTTTCTGTTTTGTCGGCGCAGCAGCAGCGAGATATCGGCACGTGCGATACAGATTCTGTGCCGAATCTTTACCGCGCCGACAAATGAGAAATGAGAAAAAGGCACCTAAACACATGTTTAAGCACCTATGTTAAGTATAAACGCTGTTAATACCTGTGTTCTTAGAAAATTAGAAAAAAAAATACTTGTACCCTATGTTCGGGGAGCAGTTGTATAAAAAATAAAAAAACCTGTGTTCTTAATTTATTTAAATGCAACGCGAATGTTTAAAAGTTGCTAGGCTGAAAACCAACGGATGCGTTCGCGTAGACGTGCACGTTCACGTGTAAGTTAACCTGCGATACATAACACGGCTTCTTAAGCATCCATGAATGCTATTTTATTCATAAGCAAATATTGAAGTGATAGCCGTTTATCGATAATCTGGCGAGTTGTATCCTTGCAATCTACTGAATGTTTGTTATTTAATCACGCAAAAACGGTTGAACGAATATGGCACACAGATAGTTTATAACCTGGATTGAACTTTTGATACTTAGACGAAATCGCGATCAGAAGCGAGTGAAATATAAAAACCCATTCACCTAAGAAACAGAGAGCCCAGCCCGAACAGCGCCGCGAACAGGGAGAGGGTGACCAGCATGTAGAACACGGTCTGCGTCTGCGCAGCGCGCCACACCTGCCCGAAACACAACCTTATAAACCGACGACCACACTATCGATGTTTATAAAAATTACTTACTGTAGAAATGCACTTATACAGCTTGGCCAAAAAGAGTAGAAATTAAATAAAAAGGAATCAAAACAATCAGTACAAAATATAAGTCAGAGTTGCCAAGTTATTCAGTGACACCCTAAATTTTTGTCAACTCTTTATGGTCAATCTGTAACAGTACTGTATTTTTAAAGCAAACTTAAAGAGCTCTTTTTTCAAGTGACGAGTTGCAAAATCTGAGGTCTGCCCCCTTAGCATGACCACTGAAACGCGATATGATATAGCGGATTTTGACAGTTGAGTGCCGATAAATTGCTACATCGTAAATGTTTCGGTGGTCCAGCTACAAGGGCAGTCTTATCTCTAAGGTAAAGAAAAACGTAAAAACTTATTACACTCGACGTCAGAAAAATCGCACCTCTTCGAAAATAAGTTTAGACTTGCCCACCTGCTATTGCTAGCTAACGTTTTATTGTGTAAATGTTGATATCTATTGAAAGTAAATTTAATGGCTTTCAATTAAAAATTGTTTGATTGAATTAACATAACAGTTACCATAATTAAACGCTTAAGGCTCCGTAGCGATTTTGCCGCTGACTGCCGCTCTCTCGCTCGCACATTTCATATTTTCTCAAGATTTCTTAAATCTGAGTGCGTAAATGAAAAATATGTCTCGGCCACTTTTCGCAATATAAGATTACGGACATTTCAACATATATTTCAGTTTCGAGTTGCTAAAGTACAAAAAGTTATCGTATTTGCCAGTTCAAATAACTGTTAGAAACGATAACTTTGTGTTTTTTAGCAACAAAAAACTGAAATATATTTTAAAATGTCTGTAATCTTATATTGCAAAAAGTGGCCGAGACACATTTTTCAATTGCGCACTCAGATTTAAGAAATCTTGGGAAAACATGAAATGTGCGAGCGAGAGAGCTGCAATCAGCGGCAAAATCGGTAAGGGCTCTTAAAGCGTTATTGCTTGCGCCGCCATAAAAGGGAAATAAAAGGGGTCAGTTTAGGAAGTGCGGGTAAATTCGCTATCAAGATGATAATGAAAACACACTTCAACAATTCAATTAAAAAAGGAGTACCCAAGATGGATACGATTGCCCATGAAGTTCCTCAAATATTGCAAAAAATGAGGCAATGTAATGTTGCTCGGAAACTGAATCTCAGTAATTGCTTCCGTTCGATGAGTATTCCAACAGTTTCTCGAGACTGTTGGCTGTGTCCGAAGGGGAAGAAGTATATAACAACACTTACCATTAAATTAGTTAGGATTTAAATGAACTTTGAAGAAATTTTTGAAAAGGTGCGATTTTTTTGACGCCGAGTGTATTAGAAATCATTTTTAGATGTTCAAAAAAAATTTCGGAACACATAATTAAATTCTAAATGACATAAGTACCTTCCTAGCAGGCTGACAAGCGCGACTAGCGCACTCGCGCTTCACGTAGAACAGCAGTAGGAATTTGAGCGTTACTGCTACTACCAATAAGGGCGAGAATATCATGCCGAACCATAACACTGTCTGGTTGTATATGATAGTTAGCGAGTTGTACGCTACATTGAACTCGGGCGGCGAACCCTTTGGATTTAATCTGAAAAATACATATGAAAAAAAATCTATACCCTAATATGAAATATTCAATTCGGTTAATTTGACAATGACAGTGGTCTTCGGAAACTTCACTCGAGATTGTATGGTGCGCACAGATTAAAATAAACCGTATTGTACCACCACAAGCGCTCTGAAGTTAGTTTTTGTGTACATTGTCAGATTAATCGCACTGTAAGAAGTGTTCAGTCAGTGATGAGTAAAGGCCGTTATCGGGCGTGCATTTTGCGAGCAGCTAATCTTTAGAGATGTGGTAAAATCTATTGGTTATTTTATTTAGATATCGATAAAAAAGATAAAAAAAATTGCAGTGCTGAATGCTGATTATAAAATTTATTCTTGATAAAATTGCAAAGCAGCGCAAAGTCCGTACAAAAATAAGCAAAGCACTGAGTTAGGGCAGTACTTACCTACCTTTTGCAACAATTTCAAGTCACCGAGCAGATGATAGACAATCAGATTAATGAAAAACATTTAAAAAACAAACTGTCGGTTGACAAACGATAAAATAGAAATGAATTGTTTTCTCACTATTTTTAGAAGATTTTTGTTGTGTGTTGCTGACGTTGCTGTCCACAATGTTGACGCTTTACGAATATAGAAAGTACAACAGAGCGTTTCAAGAAGAAATGGCGATAAATAGGAAGTATAAAACTATTGCTGACAAAGTACATCGATATCTTTAAAAATAACCAATAGATTTTACCACATCTCTAAAGACTAGCTGCTCGCAAAACGCACGCCCGATAACGGCCTCTAGTGATGAGTTAGCGCCGTATAATTTTATCAAATAACTTCAAAATTAAAAAAAACTTATTATTTTTTTATTAAGCTGATTTTTTAGTGATCGCAGAGTATTTTCATGCTGAAATTAATTGAATAAAGTTTTAAACTTTATAATAATTACTAGATTTTACACCCAGTAATAAAGAAGTATAATTTTTATCATAATTTGGACGTTACGTTTATAATTATAACGAGTCAATACAAAGAAATCAAATTGTAACTGAAAAAATTAAAAGGAAGTAAAAATTAACAAATAAGATGCAAAACAAGTAAGCAAAATAATAATAAAAAACTCACTTAAAAAGCAAAGCCCTAAAGAACTCTAGTAGTGGCAGCAGAAACAGCGAGATGAGCGCGTCCAACAGTACTAGCCGGTACGCCTCCTGGCCCAGCGCCGTCTCCCAGCACTGCCGTATAATACTGGTCTTTATACCACTCTTTAAGGATCTGTTTAGCCTAATCACTCATATAACTATCATTTAATAAAACAAAGCCCTAAAGAACTCTAGTAGTGGCAGCAGAAACAGAGATGAGCGCGTCCAACAGTACTAGCCGGTACGCCTCCTGGCCCAGCGCCGTCTCCCAGCACTGCCGTATAATACTGGTCTTTATACCACTCTTTAAGGATCTGTTTAGCCTAATCACTCATATAACTATCATTTAATAAAACAAAGCCCTAAAGAACTCTAGTAGTGGCAGCAGAAACAGAGATGAGCGCTTCCAACAGTACTAGCCGGTACGCCTCCTGGCCCAGCGCCGTCTCCCAGCACTGCCGTACAATACTGGTCTTTATTGCCATTCTATAAGGGTCTGATTAGCCTTACCACTAACATAACTATCATTTAATAAAACAAAGCCCTAAAGAACTCTAGCAGTGGTAGCAGAAACAGCAACTGACTTTGCATATTGTATTTGAAATTGTATCTCAGCCCCCCTAGCATGACCACCAAAACGCGATATGATATAGCGATTTGTAGGGAAGAAGAAGGGTTTAGTCTAGGAATGACTGATTCGCAGAATGACAACGTAGTCTATTATTGACCGATTCGTGGAATGTACAATTCTATAAATGACTGATTCTAGTAATGACCGATTCTACAAATGACTGATTCTACAAAAGACCAATTCTACAATTGACTGATTCTACAAATGACTGATTTTAGAGTTTATGAACAATAGAGATTTGATAAAGAATTTGGTAAATAAAATGCAAAGTAGGGAATAACGAATCATTTATTTCAACACCATAATCAATGACGTTAACCTGCTAACAATTTTTATAAAGAAAAAAATAGTTTTTGTATTACAATATCTCATACTACATTTTGTAGCGCAAAATCAAATATTTGGTCAAAAAATAAATAAATAAATAAATCACTTAGGAATACGTAGTTGAATATAGGTCATTTTTTTAAAAAGACTACTAATATTTCACCGTTTTGAATTGCTCTTAATACTTTTTTGTGTATAAAAATTGTCAGCAGGTTAGCGTCATTGATTGTAGTGAAAAATGATTGAAATAAATGATTTGTTATTCCCTACATTGCATTTTATTTACCAAATTCTTTATCAAATCTCTAATGTTCAAAAACTCTAAAATCAGTCATTTGTAGAATCAGTCAATTGTAGAATCGGTCATTACTAGAATCAGTCCTTTGTAGAATCGGTCATTACTAGAATCAGTCATTTATAGAATTGTACATTCCACGAATCGGTCAATAAAAGGTTTAGTCTAGGAATGACTGATTCGCAAAATGACTACGTAGTCTTTTATTGACCGATTCGTGGAGTGACTGAGAAAACTCCGATAGCGAGATGTAGGTTTCTCCATATATTGTCCATACTACGAAGTGCTATTCCTTACTCATCTTTGTGTTTTATTCGACACTAGCGCCATCTAGTCATATGGTGATGAATCTTGTTGCAACCGTCTGTTGTGGTATGTGCGGCGTCGTAGTTAGGTGCCGCTACAGATTTATCAAGTTTAATTGTCAAAAGACAATGGATTCTGACAGTTGAGTGTCGATAAAACACTATATCACGCGATATATATCGTGTTTTGTCAGTCATGCTAGGAGGGCTGATATAATTCTATTCTATTCCAGCCCTTGTAGAGTCCGTCTTCGGACATAGGCCTCCTCTCTGGCTCTCCACTCTCGACGGTCTGCTGCCACGCTCATCCAATTGATGCCAGCCTGCTGCCGGATGTCATCCGTCCATCTCTCGGGCGGTCGTCCTCTACCGCGGGTGTCAGCGCGGGGTCGCCATTCGAGTAGTCTTCTCGCCCACCGGCTGTGGTTCATTCTGGCAATATGTCCTGCCCACCTCCACTTTTTCCGTTCGATTTCTTCGACCACGTCAATAACTTTAGTCTTCTGCCGGATCCACTCATTCCGTTTACGGTCCATGAGGCTGATACCGAGCATACATCTCTCCATGGCCCTCTGTGCGACACGGAGTTTTTCGGCAGACCTTTCCGTCAGGGTGGTGGTCTCCATACCATAAGTGAAGACAGGCAAGACACACTGATTGAAGACTTTGGTTTTTAGATGTTGGGAGATCTTTTTGGACTTCATAATTTGGCTGTTGACTGCAAAAGCTGCCCAAGCCTGCGCCACTCTTCGTTCGACTTCTGCTGTCTGATATTCAAGCCCAAGAGTGATTTTATGGCCAAGATAGACATAGTGTTCAACTACTTCGACGGGAAATGTATGATTTTTCGCATCTGGGATGTTGGTCATTATCTTAGTCTTTGACCGATTCATTCGCAGTCCCACTTTTGCTGATATAATAAAAGTTAAATTTTCATGTTGCATTTTAAAATAGATGAAACCTAGTATGTTTTTTACCGAGTATTTGGAGACTTTATGAGAAAATGAAAAATATGACAGATGGGAGTTATTCGACAGATATTTACTGCTGCAAACTCAAGTAATAGATTACACAATCAATAAAACTTTAGCACAAATAAAAATAAATTATAGCAAATAAATTAACTGAATTAGCATTCTAAATGAAATAATAAAAAAAACCTAATTATATATATCCGCAAAAGTAACTACTCACGGGCAGGTTGGAATGCGACCAATAAACCAGCAGTAGCAGCAATGTCCCTATATCCAGCAGCCAAGTCCTCGCTACCGTCACGTACAGCGCCGTGCGAGGTTCATAGTACTCCAACCTGAGTACAAATAATATAGCCGTTACTTGCTAATGGACAAAATTGTGGAAGATTGTACCTTAGGCTAGTGAACATAAGGCGTATTTAGCAATGCTCCTATATACAGCAGCCAAGTCCTCGCTACCGTAACATACAGCGCCGTACGTGGTTCATAGTACTCCAACCTGAGTACAAATAATATAGCCGTTACTTGCTAATGGACAAAATTGTGCAAGATTGTACCTTAGGCTAGTGAACATAAGGCGTATTTAGCAATGCTCCTATATACAGCAGCCAAGTCCTCGCTACCGTAACATACAGCGCCGTACGTGGTTCATAGTACTCCAACCTGAGTACAAATAATATAGCCGTTACTTGCTAATGGACAAAATTGTGCAAGATTGTACCTTAGGCTAGTGAACATAAGGCGTATTTAGCAATGCTCCTATATACAGCAGCCAAGTCCTCGCTACCGTAACATACAGCGCCGTACGTGGTTCATAGTACTCCAACCTGAGTACAAATAATATAGCCGTTACTTGCTAATGGACAAAATTGTGCAAGATTGTACCTTAGGCTAGTGAACATAAGGCGTATTTAGCAATGCTCCTATATACAGCAGCCAAGTCCTCGCTACCGTAACATACAGCGCCGTACGTGGTTCATAGTACTCCAACCTGAGTACAAATAATATAGCCGTTACTTGCTAATGGACAAAATTGTGCAAGATTGTACCTTAGGCTAGTGAACATAAGGCGTATTTAGCAATGCTCCTATATCCAGCAGCCAAGTCCTAGCTACCGTCACGTACAGCACCGTACGAGGCTCGTAGTATTCCAATCTAAATATAAATGATATCGCTGTTACTTGTAAATGGATAAGATTGTGCAATATTTTGCCTTAGGCTAGTGAACATAAGGCTTATTTAGCAATGCTCCTATATCCAGCAGCCAAGTCCCCGGCTATCGTCACGTATGTACGGTAAACGGCACGCTGGGCTTCCACGACAGCGTAATGATATTCAATCAATTTTATACTCAAATGCAAAGCTTCAAAGATTCAAAATAAATTACAGATTTTTGACAGTTTTGTATAACCTCATGTGTTGCTAACTGTACGTACAGCGCCGTGCGAGTTTCATAGTACTTCAATCTTAGTACAAAAAATATCGTCGTTACTTATTAATAGATAATATTGTGCAATATTGTGCTCTAGTCTTTTGAGCATAAGGCTTATTTAGTAATGTACTACATCCTACATCCACTTGACTTGACTCACCTGACTATAACTCCGAATATAAGCGGGAATATTGCCAGTACTCCGCACAAGGTCAATGACACCACCAGCTCCCAGCGCGGCAGACTCGGCTCCGTAGACAACAGCGCCCACAGTCCGTACTCCAGCGCACCTATAGTTCCTAATACGAACGTCGTAACGGCGATATTCGTAGAATAACGAATAAAGCGAGCCCAGGAAGAAGCTGACGGGCTGTTCTTATTCTGTTCGTTGAGGAGTTCCTGTTAAATAAATATGTTTTTAAAATGCATGTACTATGGGCAACAGCGTCGCTTAACCAGTTAGCAACAAAATTCGTGTGCGCGCGATCGCCCCTGCACGCACTAAACGTAAAGAGGGCTCCACACTCAATCACGGGCGCAGTTCGCGCATGAAAACGGTGCGAAAAATATAGCCCTCCAGACTCGCGCGTGAACCGCGGCCGCGAATCACGGCAACATTAGTTCGGCACACAAGTCCTTTGACGCGGACCAAAAAACCGCCACCGGACGGGGAACGCCGCGAAGCGCGAACGCGAAGCCGCGAAGCCCATACGCGAAGCCGCGAAACCCTCCACACTCGCGGTTCGCGGCCTTCGCGGGCTTTCGCGGCGCGAGTGTGGAGCCCTCTTATGTTGTGACGGCGCGACGTGCAAGCGATTTTAACCTTAGGAGTGGTTAAGCGACGCTGTTGCCCATGGTACATCGGCAAAGGCAAAGATATAAAAAAAACCACGACTTAAAGAATATAGACGTATCTCTCAAGTCTAAGTTTTGTCAGACGGGGATTAAAAATAATAGCTCTTAAACACTCGGCATAAGGTTCACAATGCTATAAATACCTTGAACTCGTTGTAAATGCTAGCAGCATTTAAAGCAGCAGCTTGGGGCGTGACGATGTTGAAGTCCCAGCCGCAGAACACCTTGTTGGCGAACAGGTGGCTCAGCCCGCCCGAGGTCTCGATGAAGTTGCGCCGGTACGAATACGCGGTTCTGTATTGTTAGACGGAGATAATTTTGAAGTGTATGTCACTCCAATGAGGGCTTTTCAAAGTGATATTTATAAAATAAAAAAAAATAAAAAAAAATATTAAAACACGACTGCCCTGCTAAAAACGAACCAAAAAGTGAAACAACAAGTGTCATTGCAGTCGGGGACCTTATTATGGAACAATTTTTGATCAAAGAGGTCCCCCGACTGCAATGACACTTGTTGTTTCACTTTTTAGTTCGTTTTTGGCAGGGCAGTCGTGTTTTTAATATTTTTTTAATTTATTTATTTTTATTTCACACATTTTAGTGACATATTATATAGTTTTGGAATGTGCTCATCAAGGCCTTTCATTCGATGCCCACATATTGTAATAATAGAAGAAGAAAAAAATATTTTCGCATTTGAAAATGGCGTCGTACAGTCGCCATATTGTTTTTTTCTAAAAAAAAATATACCCAGTGTCACTCGGAATGCTGTAAGGATTCTAACGATACCCTATTTATCTAAATCAGTTCAGGCATTTAGAAGTTATGGTGGAATAAAGAAACTCACATACCCACAAACATACATGAACCCTGAACACATAACACTCTTTTTGCTTAGGGCAGTCGTGTAAATAGTAACTATTTGCCTCACTAGATGGTGTTAATACTCTTCGAAGCTTAAAAATCCTTACTAATATTATAAATGCGAAAGTCCGTTTGTCTACTGAACCAATCATCATGAAATTTTGCATACACGTTGTCAGGGGTGCAGAAAAGGACATAAGGTACCTTTCATCCAGAAAAAACGTTCAGTTCCCGAGGGATAGCAAAAAAACTGTCCACGCAGTCGAAGTCGCGGGCGGCCGTTGGTAGTAACTATTTGCCTCACTAGATGGTGTTGATTGATACTCTAAGAAGCTTAGTAAAAAAATCATATTGACACACATTTTTATCAACGCCATCTATCAAGCCTACAGTTGTTTGTCATTGTGAAAAGCCCTCATTGATGCCTTTTGTCAGCAGTAGCTGTCATGTTGACAGATGTCAAAAGTTGCAGTTGTTCAGATAAAAATTCGCACGCTTCGAGTATTGTAAAGCTCGTGGTTAAAAATATATAAATTGTGTAAATAAATGTAAATAAACTGAATAAATACGAGTTTTATTTAACAGTATGTTAAACCAAAATATAGAATAATGAAGAATACTATGTAGAAAAAGACTGAATTCTCTGTATCGATCTGTAAATAAGCGTAAAATTTCTCTCTATGGGACAACAACCTACGAAACTTAAAAAAGTAGATATCCTCAATACTTTAAAACCTTTAATGCAGAAATGGTGTTAAATGATCTCATTTTTAGACTAATGAATTTGTTTTGCCCAAAAAATTTACAAAAACACAGATATGCCTAAATTTATTAGAGCATTCTTATTGTTTTGAAATGTAATTTTGCTAAAGAAACGATGTGAAAGAAAACCCATCACTTGATCAAACTCTTTTCCATACAATTAACAACTCTACATCAACATAATAAGGTTTATATTCCTTCGCAAACAAGTTTATTTACAGTTGTTACGTACCTATAGCACAGCACAGCAAAGAACATCAGGTAGAGGCAGACCATGGTGAAGAAGTACGCGAACGGCATGTGGTAGCCGCCGCCCACCGCGCCCGGCTGGTAGTGCCCGTAGAACAAGATCGACTCTTCCAACGCGCCCTGGCCGAATTAGTCTTTATTACAAGATAATTAAAGTTACTTTACACTATTTGGAGACTATTCTATACTACTACAAGCCTCAGCATGTATCTTTAGCGGTAAGAGAAATTGGAGGGGATTACTGCGCATGCTCGCAGTAGCCCCGCACTACGTCTCCCGAAAATGTAACCCAAAAATGCCTTCTGCGCATAAAATGTCACCGCTTAAGATACATGTCGAGGCTTGTACTGAACATAAGTGACCCAACAGATAGTATCCAAACCGAAGAAGATCGACTCTTCCATTCCAAAGCACCCTGAGCAAATATAGTATCTATTACGTTGATAATAAGTACGCGAATAGCATTGACTAGCCTTTCACTACCCGATCTGTAATGCCCGTAAAAAACAAGGTCGACTCTTCCAACGCGCCCTGACCGAATATTAGTCTTATTTGCAAGATCTTTAAAGTCTATATTACTACTGAACACGCGGCTCAGTAGGGTTGCCACCCGTAGTCTAAAATACAGTATTGTCCTCTATTTCGTGTAGGTGTATTTTATATTCAATGACAGTAACTTATGACAGTTAAAGGCTTGTTACTGGTTGTGAGCCTCCTAAATGAGACTAAAAACTTAAAAAGTAACACAAACTATGTTTTAAGGATAAATAAATACGTAACTAAATTATATTTTTATGCTGCGTAGGTACTTTATTTTTGTTCATCATCATCATATCAGCCACACGACACCCACTGCTGGGTATAGGCCTCCCCTAAGGATCTCCACGACGATCGGTCCTGCGCTGCCTGCATCCACTGGCTTTCCGCGACCTTCACCAGATCGTCGGTCCACCTTGTCGGGGGCCTACCCACGGAGCGTCGTCCGGTGCGCGGTCGCCATTCCAGAACCTTTCTGCCCTAGTTGAATTATTTTTGTTATAATATCTAAATTAAAAAATACTCTATTAGTCTGAGACAAATGTGGCAACCCTAGCTCGGCTACTATCCTTTATTTTTAACTATTCGGAGTCTCTATTACTACTGGACAAGTGACCCGATAGTATCCGTAGAAGATCTACTCTTCCAAGCCGCCCAGAGCAAATATAGTATCTATTACATTGACAATAACTACGCAAATAGCATGGACTAGCCTTTCACTGCCCACAGCCGGTCTGTAGTACCCGTAGAACAAAATTGAGTCTTCCAAAGCGCCCTGCGCCCTGCGGTGGAAGCGAATCTTTATTAATAAGTACAGTCAGCAAAGCTATGAGCAGAACACCTTAAGGTTCATTTCTAGATTGATTAGTCTGTATTGTCTTGCATTTACCCAAAAGTCACAAAAGCAGGGGGGTATCACTCCGCGCTTAAACTTTTATATTAGCCTACTGCTCGCAGCCCCCTCCAAGAGGGCCATTGTCGAGGGATATCACCGCGGCGACCGAAACGCGCGCCGTGTGCAAGCGACGAGAGCGCAGGGCGTGAACGACACGAACGAACAATGCCATACAAGTATATCGGTAAATACCGATATTGTTATTTTAAGTAGGTACCTATATTGTAAGTACGCCTTTCGCCAGACGCGTCTCATTCGCCTCACTCCCTATTCTTTAAGCATTAGAAGTATTTATCCTAATAATAATAAAAAAAAATGTTCTTTAGGTACTTAAGTACTACTTTTTACGTAATTCATCCCGAACTTTATACATCACCTAACATTATCAATTATTATATTCTGTGACATCACTCCCAAATAATATTATTTTCACAAGTAACCAGGAAGGTACTTACTTTTTTTTTGTCACCCATCCCATGACCGACCCTTGCGAAAGTTGCTTAACCTCCGCAATCGTTGGGCCAGGTGCTATACCACTGCGCCATCGAGCTTCTCTAACTACTTAGAAATACTTATTATTTATGCTCTTTAAATACGCTTAGCCCACCTATTAGGTAGATTTATTTTATTTTATAAGTAGGTAACTATAAGGCTGGCCCCAGACCTACCGGTTCCGTTTCTTTGCTTTGCTGTGCTACCTTGCTTGAAAGACCGCCGGCCAACTAGGGTAATTTTCAATCTATCGCATTTTGGGACTAGACCAAATTGGCAAGATAGCCATTAGCTTGGTTTTATCAAATATCATCGCCTGGATTGCGAAGTAGGAAGCTTTTAGGAGATATGCCACCCTGAACATGGACTCCGATCGTTAAAAATAACTCGATCGCTTATTTATACAAGATGTTTGGTAAAGCCCTATAAAACTGAATATGGTAGATAGGGACCATAATAAAACTGAACAACTTTTACTATGGGACCAAATCTGAAATCGCGAAAAAATTAACTGTTTCATACATTTTGATAATTTCGTTATTAATTTTTGTATAAAACAGCAGTTTTTTTTTTAAAACGAAAACTAAAACTTCTCATCGCACCCCAGACGACGATATTTGATAACACCAAACTAATGGCTATCTTGCCAATGTGGTCAGGTCAAAATATGCGATAGATTGAAAATGAGCCTCTTGGCCGGCGGTCCATGGTAGAACAGCAAAGCAAAGAAACGAAACCGGTAGGTCTGGGGCCAGCCTTAGTAATTTAATTGTATATTCATGGGCATAACGAATGTTTTCTATGATATCAGTAACTAGCGAGTAGCAACCCCGAAATGTGTCAGTTGAGACAGAGCTATGCGATAGAAAGAGACGCCTCTCTTTCTTCTTCGTAGGTGCATATAATTTTATCCACGCAGCGTTGTGCAGTTTGAAATTGTACTTTTTTGCCGTGCAGCGAGAATAGCATATTATTTGATGGTCCTCGCGCGGAACGACTTCTGTACGTTAGTACTATTATATATTCTGTGACAAAAGCATCTTTTGTATAAAAACAATAGAGGCAGGTAAAGATGAACTTTTAGTTCCATCCTTTCAAGTGATTTATTTTCTAACTATTAAGGTCGTAAGTTTGCTGACTACTTAAGAGGGCGCAGTCTGCACACTAGCGCCGCCACTGGAAAAAAAACATAGTGTTCAAATAAAGACGAAATTGTGAATTATCTCTCTGGAGTGCACTCCGAACTAGCTTTGTGGTATTTTTTATCACTTAATCAATACTTTCTAGCCTGCCGTTTAGTTTAATTGACTTTTATTGCGAAAAGTTTTAGCAATAAAAGTCCATTAAACTAAACTACAGGACCAAAAATATTGCTTGAGTCATGAAAAGTACCACAAAGCTAGTTCGGAGTGCACTCCAGAGAGATAATTCACAATTTCGTCTTTATTTGAACACTATGATTTTTTTTCCAGTGGCGGCGCTAGTGTGCAGAATAAGCGTTCTTAAAGTAGGGCCACTTTAATAGGTCACATTTGACAGTTCATGAAAACTCAACAACGTAACCTTTTAACGGTGGGGACACAAGATTTATTTATTCAATGGCATAATTGCTTAACTTTTTTCAGTTCATAATACATATTTATTGTAATAATCAGGAAATAAAGCAAATTTACGATTTATTTTGACAAATTACACTATGGACTGACATAATATGTCACATTTGACATATTATGTCAAATGTGGCCTATTAAGGTGGCCCTACTTTAATCTACTTACGGCCGGATACTCAAAGGCTTCTTAGCTAAAATGTAAAGTTAAGCTCTCCTCGACTTTAAGGAAGCTGTCAGTTTCATAGAGATTCTGACAAATCTGACAATTTTTTTTTAATTTAAAGTGGCCTTTACTTTAAGATTCGTTTGAGTATTTGGCCGTTATTTTATTAATAAGTTTATTTATTTACTATTGAATAAGTGGTCCGGTGGGCGGTTACGACTGTAGAATTACGAGTCTACCAACGCTCCCTGAGCGCAAATAGTCTTTGTCACAATACATTTAAAGTCGCAATCACAGAAATAGAATGTCAAAGAACAACAATGTCAATAAACAGGTGATCCGAAAACGAATGCATACATTTTATATGACATACATAAAATATGACTAAGATTCATAAAATATGACTATATATGGCAAAAGGAAATTAATAAACTATGTTCCATACTGTTTTCTTCGTCGATAAACGAATAAATGTAGCGAAATTAGGTTTTGGGAGCGTCCATTAATTACGTGAGGCATTTAGGGGGGGAGGGGGTCGAGCCTAATCTCACCCAATCTCACGTGGGGGAGAGGGGGGTCTCGGCAAAATATCACGTAATTTTTTATCTGCAGGAACAGTATCGCGAAAAAACTAGGTTAAATAAAGTTAAACATTTTTCATACCAAAATTTGGCTAAATCCTAAACAATAATGTTAATTTAAATAAATGCAAAGCAAGCAAGCACAGATTAACGTAATCACACAAAAAAATACACCTTTTGAAAAATCTCACGTGATATTTATAGGGGGGAAGAGGGTCTAGCCAAATCTCACGACATCTCACCAAGGGGGGAGGGGGGGTCGAAAAATCGCCAAAATCACCTCACGTAATTAATGGACGCCCCCAGAGAAATGTGTGGCTATATCTTATTTACCTGTGAAAAGTGTGATTACTTGGATTATTTCTTTTTGTCACATCACAATTACTTAAAGCACAAAACACCATGGCTCCACAATACCTTTATTTTACATTCTAATTAAGCTTTTAGATTTTTGCATTCACAATGCTATTTTTATATTAAGATGAATAAATAATGAAAAAATATTAGAAAAAATCGGCTCACCCGTAGCAACGTCACGTCTGAGTTGCTACGGGTGAGCCGATTTTTTCTAATATTTTTTCATTATTTATTCATCTTAATTCTAATTAAGATTAACAAATATTTTAAACAAACTGTGATTGCTCAATTGCTAGGCGGGACGCTAGGGGCTCTTACTGTAAAAAATGTTGGCACATGTCACTTGATCCTTTGTCTCTTTTTTACATAGACCGTGTCCGTATGATGTTAACTTCTCTTTTCCACGTTTTGTTGGTCTTCTTGAGCGCAGCGAAAATTTTTCTATGTCTATGGTAGGTATAGTTCTACCGAACTGCGTCTGCGCGGCAAAGTTGGTGACTCTACTGCCATAAAACAAATAACAGACTCTCTTCACAATAGTTTTATTTAAATCTTTATTTATCATGCTAAATAAAAAAAAATACCTTTCCAGTGATAACATCCACAAATCCTCTATCCAGCGTTGAATTGTTGCTAGTGCTGTGCAGCGCTTGTGGTATGACCACAAACGCTACGAGTAGCGCACAGAGGATTAGGTCCAACGCGAACAACCGGCGCCGGAAATATATTATATTCTAAATAATAGAGTGCCTATTAATTGCCTTTCCAGTGATAACATCCACAAATCCTCAATCCAGCGTTGAATTGTTGCTAGTGTTATAAAGCGCTTGAGGTATGACTACAAACGCTACGAGTAGTGCACAGAGGATTAGGTCCAATGCGAACAACCGGCACAGAACCATTACATTCTAAATAATAGTGCCTATCAATTACCTTTCCAGTTATAACATCGACAAATCCTCTATCCAGCGTTGAATTGTTGCTAGTGCTGTGCAGCGCTTGTGGTATGACCACAAACGCTACGAGTAGAGCACAGAGGATTAGGTCCAGCGCGAACAACCAGCGCAGGAAGTAGAAGTAGGAGCCGACGGCCGAGCCGAAGTGGCCCTCGATGTTGCGGATGGCCTCGTACCACAACTCGATCGAGAACGTTAGGTCGCGGAAACGGTCTCGCAACTGGGGAGGGAAATGAATTTCTATGATGTTTAACATTTTTTCGAATTTCGATACCTACAGATAAATCCGCTCAGGATCTTCATGCTACTACCAATTGGGTTAGCCCAATGCGAACAAAAATATATGGAATAAGCATTCTGCTCAAAAAATGGCACCACACGAAAAGTACAACTAAGTGGATAGAGCCAAAAATGCTGGCATTTAATTATGCAGCACAAAGGGTCTGAACACTGGTTGCTTATTAGCGACCATAATTGACACCATTTGACTATAAAGGACGTCATTTCTAATAAACTCTCTCTTTCTATCTTTTCTCTAAAATACAAACTGCAATTTATTGAAAAAGCTGAGCGGGTTGTACTTTTTCGGACCCGTGGTGCCATTTTTTAAGCAATATTTGTATGCAATTCCGCCTCCATAGATTTTAGTTCGCTGGGGTTGCCAAACCTACTATACGTTGTAAGTATCCTACTATATCGTGAACTTGACTAATAAATTTTTTGAAAAATTAAATAGAGTGCAAAACTACACGGGGAGGGTATTAGGTATACTGATTAACCATGAATAATACTATATTTATTGCAGAAAAAGGTGGCAACCCTACTACTAATACTGACCCTTTTGATCGCGAAGCTGATCCTATACTTGAGCCTCTTGAGGCAGGAGATGGGTCGCTGGCGCGAGCGCAGGCTGACGGACGCGGACAGCTTGGCGCGGACGGTCCTCTTCATCGTCAGGCCTTGGGCGAGATCGCGAAGAGCCTCCCTACAAAACGAGGTTGACATGATTGTACAAAGCAACGTAAAGTGAAAAATATTGACCGTCGATAGTTTTTGCAGATATAAGTAGGAATTTATCAAATGGTTACAGACTAATTGAGATCGTTTACAGCAAATTCAGTTTACATCCAGCTCCACAGCTCCTTTATTTAATGATTTTTCCATGAGTTGATGGTGATACCACAGAATATATAACAGTACTAACGTGTTACTTTAATGAGGTGTATCACGCAAAGCTAATCGCAGATGGCGCCAGCGGCGACCTGGCCTCTTTCAATGGTTTTGATTGGTTTAAATACGTCAGAAATGACATTAGACATTTGAAACAACCAATCAAATTATTTTGGGACTGTCGCTTGTGGCGCCATTAGTTCCTCAGTATCACATTCACACCCCATTAGGACTTTATTGGCCGAATACTCAAACCCTAATTAACTTTGAGAGGCTCTCAAACGTCGTCCTGTCACATTAAATGTCAAAGATATGACAAAGACAGCATGCTGTTTGAGAGCCGCTCATAGTTAAGAAGCGTTTGAGTATTCGGCCATAAGGCTATTATATAGTGGCGGCCAGATAATTAAGGACACCAGACAACGAGGTAACTTTGAAGCCTTGGTTCTCCGCCAAGGATTGACCTATAGACTTAAGGATTGATTGACCTATGATTGCCATCCAGCGAATGAATGGAGGATATTCAGATCACTATACACACCCAACTGATCTGCATTCTCAGAGGTATTGTGAGTTAGGGATGTCTATAGCGATCTGAATCTCCTCCATTCACTCCCTGGATGGCCATCATCAGATCGCAGCTAAGTTAATCCTTGGCGGGGAACCAAGGCTTCAAAGTTACCTCGTTTGTATGTAAAATCAACTGGTGTCTTTAATTATGAGACCGCATTCTCGCGCACGATCAGCTCGGCGACTTCATCCAACGCGGTAACTGCGACTTATAGCTATGGACATTAGGTTGATGTACCTCCGTAGCTACTCAGCCTCCAGGTTGTTTTCCATGAGGCGCTGGTGCTGCTCCATCTCGGGCACGATCAGCTCGGCGACTTCATCCGACGCGGTAACTGCGACCTTATAGCTATGGACATTAGGTTGATGTACCTCCGTAGCTACTCAGCCTCCAGGTTGTTTTCCATGAGGCGCTGGTGCTGCTCCATCTCGGGCACGATCAGCTCGGCGACTTCATCCGACGCGGTAACTGCGACCTTATAGCTATGGACATTAGGTTGATATACCTCCGCAGCTCCTCAGCTTTAGGGTTGTTCTTCATGAGGCGCTGGTGCTGCTCCATCTCGCGCACGATCAGCTCGGCGCCTTCATTCGACGCGGTATCTGCGACCTTTTAGCTGTGGACATTAGGTTGATATACCTCCGCAGCTCTTCAGCCTCAGGGTTGTTCTCCATGAGGCGCTGGTGCTGCTCCATCTCGCGCACGATCAGCTCGGCGCGCTTGTCGGCGTCGACTTCGTCCGGCGCGGCAACCGCCTCTTCCAACAAGGCATTGTGCTCTGAGTTTGTGCGGCGTAGGCGGAGAGTATCTGGAAAGTATATATGTTGTTTTTAGTATCAGTGTAAGGTCTTCCAGCATGGATTTAAGAACGGATGCTGTAGCTTGTGCTTGTAACAGCGTTTACATACTAATTGACCGAGCGAGCGCGAAGCACGAAGCGTCTCTGCTTTAGCTTAGGCAAAAATGCTTTCGTATGTCTGTCAGTTTGTTCTCTTTTACAAGTCGCATTTCTCAATTGATTCTCGTGTTAGTTAGCAGGTTCTATAATTAATTATATAGATTTTTACGACGAGCCAATTTTTCGAAAAAAAATACACTTCAGCCATTTCGAAAAATAAACAAAAATATTACAAACGCGAGGTCTACAGCCTACAGAGGCCACAGAGCCACTTATTTGTATTTGATTTGGAAATTTAACATAAAATCTCAAAATAATATGACTATAATATGACTGATATAAAGCCACTTTCGCATTGCATTTTCCTTAGAAAACTAACATGCATTTAAGATAATTTCTTGAAAATAGATAGGTTACCAGTCAGCCTCCGTAAGCATGACCCTCCAATTTGTGAAATATAACATCCAGTAAATAGCGCAACATAAAAAAAATGGGACATACCGCCTAAAAGATTCTGCAGCTCAACCTCTTCCATTTTAATAAACTGCATTTACTAACCAAATAAAGAACACACTAATAAAAAGAACATTTTATCGTTCACAAATACAAATAGCTATAACACTTCATACACCACAGCCAAGTATACAATCGGACTGGCGTGTGATTCACTGTAAACTACATAATTAGTCCTGGCCAGTACTAACTTAATTAGAGGTCGTTAGGCGAGCCGACCTTACATCTTGTGCCGTGGTCATTATAATTAAGTGTTTATTCTGTTTCACACGCACCGTGGTATAGTATATAGCAAAATAACTCGGCGGTTCTGAACTTCCCGCGGAAGGCTGCGCAGTAGACGAATACAGAGCTTGCGCGGGGAGACGAGGCGCGGGCGGAAGCACTCGGAACTATGGACCCTGCGCGAAATATCACTTGCGGCTAACTTCCGAGCCGCCAAGTTATTTTGCGCATATTATAATCAAGCTAAAAGGTGGTGCCTGAAATGCCATTACAGGCACCACCTTTACTAAAAAGTAACCACATCGTTCAGGCGATGAAAGAAAAAAATAATAGGTTAAAGAAGTGGAAACTTCGTTGAACTGAGTATGCAGAGCTACATTAAAAAGATTATGTGAAGAAAAAGTGTTTCTTCTGTCCAAAGTCATGAACTTATCAAACCACCCTCCCTCGTAGTGTATCGTGTAGTGTGTAGTGTTTAGGCCGGGCTTCAGCAAGAGTCCTAAGGGCGTCAGCTGCGTTAAGCGGGATCCCGGCGGCGTGGGTACACGGAGCAGGAATATAGATTGCTGGTTTTCTGAGGGACAAATTGCATGAGTAAGCTCTAATTACCTCTCACTTACTGTATGAGAGTTGCCGCGACGGCATGAAGTTGACGGCGACCTGGCGCGCCGCACTGTTGCGCAGCGTGAACGTGCGCCGCACGCCGCTCGCCGGGCGCTCCAGCTCCTCTATCTCATGGTCCTAAGACCTGTCACTCACTGTATGAGAGTTGCCGCGACGGCATGAAGTTGACGGCGACCTGGCGCGCCGCACTGTTACGCAGCGTGAACGTGCCGCTCGCCGGGCGCTCCAGCTCCTCTATCTCATTGTCCTAAGACCTGTCACTCACTGTATGAGAGTTGCCGCGACGGCATGAAGTTGAGGGCAACCTGGCGCACCGCACTGTTGCGCAACATGAACGTGCGCCACACGCCGGACGCTCCAGCTCCTCTATCTCATGGTCCTAAGAGCTGTCACTCACTGTATGAGAGTTGCCGCGACGGCATGAAGTTGACGGCGACCTGGCGCGCCGCACTGTTGCGCAGCGTGAACGTGCGCCGCACGCCGCTCGCCGGGCGCTCCAGCTCCTCTATATCATGGTCCTAAGACCTGTCACTCACTGTATGAGAGTTGCCGCGACGGCATGAAGTTGACGGCGACCTGGCGCGCCGCACTGTTGCGCAGCGTGAACGTGCGCCGCACGCCGCTCGCCGGGCGCTCCAGCTCCTCTATCTCATTTTCCATCTTTACACCTGCAACAAAAAAAAATATTATTTTTATTATTGATTATTACAATTTATGGAAGAGATTGGCGGAATTCTTTGCCAGTTAGAGATGTGTATGTGTATTGTGCTCTCCAATTAAAGGCTATGAATATAAATACAGTTTGGTGCAGTGGTAGTGCCACTACTAATCCATCAGAGCAGAAGAGGTCCTTAGGCCCATGCTACACGGGCGGTTCTCCCGCCATGGGAATCCGCTGCAAAACCGCACTAGACACAATTCAATAGTTGTATGCTGCATACTTTACTGCGCGGTTTCCCGCCGCGGTTCACGGGCGGGAGAAAGTCTACCGCCGCATGCGGCGTTAAACCGCCGTCGATAACCGCTCCTTCAAACTACACGATGGCGGTTTCCCACTACTGAATAATTCTGAGCGGGAGCCTGTGCAATGGCGCTCGTCGCGTGTGGCTATTTAAATATATGTTTGACACAGATTCCGTGCATTTTAAAATGTTGTCTTATAATTGATATAAGTTCATCAAATGAGTTCACAGACATTATGTAGTAAGTGAAGAATCTCTGAGGATTATCTCGGTGTTCACTGAACATTGAATGAAATATTCCCAAAGTTTAAACAATTACTTAACACTGGTTCGACCCAAACATTGCGCTTCATTTTATTTTTTGTGTTTGAGTTTTAGTGTGTTTGAGAGCAAATAAGTCTGCAAAGCCATATCTGGCCGGAAGTCCTTCAAAAGTGACCTTTAACTGGATGTGAAGGATTTTCTCAAGCTTCCGGCCAATTTTATTTGCGATAATCTTCTGAGCCTCTCTCAGTACAACTTTTCCGACCGTGTGCCATGCATTTCATCGTGATGTCATATGACGTAGGCAAAACTCTCGCGGGCTCACGTACTGTAATATTACAGTGTGTTGATGCGTTGAACCAGCTAGGTCCTGGCCCTTGGGACTTCATGGAGGTCTGGCCCTAAGGCTAAAAAGTTTGGTAACAATCTATAAACATTCCTAATGGAAAATTACCGCATGGTACAGTTCGGATCACGAAAGATGACCACAAATGGCGCCCATCTTCGCGTCATAACTCATGCAGATAAGACTTTAGACAAAATAATATTTCATATATTTAAATAAAATCGATATACAGTTGTGGCCATATAATTAAGAACGTTTATTTCATGAGATTATTTTTAACAAACAATGTCTCATAATAAATTACATATGTTTTCTTTTATTTATTATTGTTGCAGCTTCTACGGTTTGTCTACTTTAGGTTGCGGGAGTATTCAATGAATCGTATATTTTTGTAGAATTTACAAGAAACGTTTATTTTTGAAAACGAATATACAAAATTATGGAAAAAAACGGTTAGCTTAGTCGATGATCAAATAAAAGAGTGAAGTAATGCCCGCCCCACCGCCGTGACGTCATCCGCTCCTTCCTTCACGCCGGTCGTTCGTCTATTCGATCTTCACACCGGTCGGTGTTTTTGCTACGCTCAGATAGATGGCGCTAGTCGTCGCCTAAACATGCCGGCCGCCTTGGAATGACCCTGTCTTCCAATACAACGCTGCTGCTTGCCGCATCACGCTTCGGTCTGCGCCGGCGGCGCAAGAAGTGGACAGATCTTCGAACAGGCCCGCTGAATCGTGCCCGCAGCTGTACGAATCTCAGCAACCCTGGAGACACCATCCTTTCCTGTGAACAGGCGAACAATTCTACCCATTCTCCAACGTAAAGGGGGAAGGTTATCCTCCTTTATCAAAACAAGGCTATCCAGTGGGAGAGCGTCCTTGTTTTCTGTCCATTTTGTTCGTCTCTGTAGTTCCGATACGTATTCCTTTGACCATCTCTCCCAGAAATGCTGCCGCAACTGCTCCAGCCGCTCGTATCGCCCCAGGCGCGCAGGCGCCGTCGCTGTCACGTCCTGGCAGCCCAGCGAAGTCAACGGTCGGCCGATGAGGAAATGAGCTGGCGTAAGGGGAAGATAGTCATGCGGATCTGAGGAAAGAGGGGACATTGGACGGGAGTTCAGGACGGCTTCGATTTGCGTCAATACCGTGCTGAACTCCTCGTACGTTAGTTTTGCATTTCCGATTACTCGTCTCAAATGATATTTGCACGATTTTACCCCCGCCTCCCATAAACCGCCAAAATGAGGAGCGTATGGTGGAATGAATGAAAAACGAATATTGTTTTCGCTAGCAAAATCTACAATTTGTTGTTGATTTTCAAAAATAGCTGAAAGTTCTCTTTCAGCCCCTACGAAATTTCTCCCATTATCAGAGAATATTTGACAAGGCTTGCCTCGTCGTGAAATAAAACGCTTTAAACTCAGTATGTATTCTTGTGTTGATAAACCACCAACCAATTCTAAGTGAATAGCTCTAGTAGTAAAACATATAAATATACAAATATAACATTTAATTAATTTAGACCCTCTGCCTTTTCGGTTTAAAATGAAAAAAGGTCCCGCGTTATCGGCGCCACATCGCATGAAGGGGAAACTGGGTTCTAAACGTTCTGAAGGTAAATTACCCATCACAGGTGTTAATGTCTTACCCTTCATGCGAGTGCACACTACACAATTATGTACTACTTGCCTGGCTAAATTTCTAGCACCTAGCACCCACCACTGTTCACGTATAGAAGCCACTAACAGCTGCGGTCCCGCATGACATAATCGCTTATGTTCATATTCACACAGAAGTCTCGAAAAAAGATGCTTACTGCACAATAATATCGGATGTTTTTTATCGTAACTAAAATCTGAATTACACAATCTACCGCCTACTCTAATTATCTTGTCATTATCCAAAAACACATTTAAACCCGAGACACGCTTATACTGTGAACCTTTATCACAACGCAAACCTTTGTTCAAGTCGTTATAAATGTCAGTAAACGATTGCATTTGAACGCATTTAACAAGCGTGCGTTCAGCCTGACATAGCTCGTCCACTGATAACGAACCGGTTATTTTTTCTAGTGGCGATGGCGCTCGAACTCGCTGACTGCATCGGGAGTTATAAACAAACCGAAGTACGTACGCGCAAACACGCTTCAGTTTATTGAATGACGAAAATCTATTAAAATCAATTAAGTTATTCGAATTATGTGAAGTTAACGTTACCATATTATTTTTTAATTCTGGTAGTTCACTACAAACAGAATTATCGCTATTTTGAGGCCAACTTGAACTTTGTTCATGCAAAAATGTTGGACCGTGCCACCAAAGGTGTCTAGGGCTGTCAACCTTTAACGTACCAAGGTTGACACCTCTAGTTAATAAATCAGCGGGATTTTCGGTACCACGAATGTGACGCCAAATCGTATCACCAGTTAATTCGTTTATTTGCACAACTCTGTTTTGCACAAAAGTTTTTAACATGTGTGGCGACATCCGTAGCCAGCCCAAAACAATTGTAGAATCAGTCCAGAAATATACTTTATCGAATGTTAAACGTAGTGATTTAATTATTTTATCATACAAATTTGCCCCCACCAGGGCTGAACAAAGCTCGAGTTTTGGTGTGCTTACTGTTTTTATTGGTGCCACTTTACTTTTAGCACACAGTAATCTAACGCACGGAGATTCATGATTGATATACGAACGAATATATGCACAAGCTCCATATGCATCTTGCGATGCATCTGTAAAAATATGTAATTCCTTTTGTATCGCTTTATTTTCTACAACACAACGCGGTATACGAATATCTGAAATATGGCATAAATTAGACATAAAATTATGCCAAACCGATTTAATATTAGACGGAATCGCGTCGTCATCCCAGCCTACCTTCGCTTGCCATAATCTTTGTAATAATATTTTTGCTGTAACCATTGCTGGAGCTAACAACCCTAAGGGATCATAGATTTGAGAAATGACAGATAACATCATACGTTTTGTGATAACTGGTTCGTCTTGTTTTATTTTTGTTGTGAAGTGCAGCTCATCACTCGTATTGAACCACCCTAAACCTAACGTTTTGGATTGACAATGGTCACCAATGCATAAATCTTTAGAGGTCTGTGATGACACATCATGATTAAAAACCCATTTTCTAAGGGGAAAACAAGCACTTTGCAACACCTTGGCTGTTTCACTACAAATTTCCTGTAAATCATCGAAACTATCATTCCCGTAATTTAAGTCATCAACGAAAAAATGTTCATCTATGACACGAGCAATGACGACATTATCACACTCACGAGCTAATTGCTTTAAGCAGCGAATACTAAGGTAGGGGGCCGAGGCGCAGCCATAGGTTACCGTGTTTAAACGATAAATTTGAATCGGATCGTCCCTACTTTCCCTCCATAATATAAGTTGTAAGTTACGCTGATCGACTTGTATTTCAATTTGCCGATACATCTTTTCAATATCAGCGCACGCTACGTATTGATATTGCCTAAATCTAAGTAAAATTGAAAATATATCGTTTTGAAGTGACAACCCTATATGTTGGATGTCATTTAATGACTTGTGACTAGTGGTCGCTGCACTAGCATCGAAAACAACTCTTAGTTTAGTCGTGACACTATCTTCTTTATATACACCATGATGTGGCAATATATAGTACGGCTTTTTTAAATTCTCGATATTATCGTTATTTTGTAAAAGTGTCATATGACCTAAGCTTTCGTATTCACGCATAAAATCAGTATACAATTTACGATATTGCGGTGCACGCTCAAGTTTCCGCTCTAAAGACAAAAATCTATTTTTAGCCATCGTATACGAATCTCCTAATATCTCGGGCGATTCCTTAAACGGTATTCTAACTGAGAATCTACCATTTTCTAAACGTTTAGTGGTATTTAAAAATAATTCTTCACAACATAATTCCTCTTTCGTCATAACAGGAATATCGTTTTTTATTTCTTCTAGCTCCCAAAATTTACGTAATTGAGAATCTATCTGAGAGAAATTACATTGCACGTCCGTCGTGCTATTCGTATAAAAATTACGTTTACAATAAATAGGTCCGGCTATTATCCACCCTAATTTAGTTTGCAATAAGTACGGACCGCTCTTTAATTTAATTTTTCCGTCGCATAACAAATTCCAAAAAACGTCTACGCCTATTAATAAATCGATTTCCGATGAAATATGAAACGAAGGATCGGCAAGTTGAACATCGCTAGGTATACGTATGGAATCACTATTAACGTTTATCAAAGGTAACTTTGAAGTGATATTAGCCAAAACCAAACAATGCAACTGCGTATTATAATCGCATAATTTTGAACGCATATTTACTTTGCAAGTGTAGCTTGACTGGGAGACCAGTTGCCCTACACCACAAACACGTATTGTGGACTGTACTTTCTTAACGCCTAAACGATTACATAATCTTTCCGTAATAAAAGTATTTTGGCTGCCATTATCTAAAAGAGTCCGGACCGTGTGATATTTGTTATCGGAACCGGCAATTTCCACTAGCGCGGTCGACAGCAAAATAGTTTTCGCGCTGCTACCCCCCTCACCATATAAATATTCACAGCCACTGTCCTTCAACGTATGCAAGGCAGATGACTGCTGTGGCAACGTATTATTTTCTACAGCTAGGGAGGAGCTTTGCGTTCGTATACCATCATGATTCACCTTCAGATCAAAGTGTAACAACGAATTATGTTTCTGATGACACAATTTACAAGGATCGAATACACAATCGGTTGACGTGTGATTAGTAGAACGAATACAATTGTGACATAAGTTTTTGCTTGTAACTAACTTTATCCTATCTTGAAGTGATAAATTAAGAAAACTAGCACACGAATAAAGCGCATGATGATTGCCGCATAAGGGACATGATAGACTATGACTATGCTTATTATTTTTATGAACTGTATTTTTACTACCCGCAGAAACGTAAGTATTCGTACGTTGCGTATTTAAATGCCTTTTAAAATCAACATTAGTCTTTGGCTCGTAGTTCGGTTTCGAATTCAAACTATAATTTTTACTGTTGTTGGACTTAATTGTTTCCAACATATCCGCCCTATTTCTGAGGAAAGTAAGAATGTTTTCTACCTTTAACGATTTTGAATTATTCAAGTTATCTAATAGATTGCCCTTATAACACTCCCATTCGCGAGCTGTAACCGGGTCGAGCTTAGAAACGATTAAATAAATGACTAATGTATCCCACGAATCAGTGGGTTCATTTAACGAGTTCAAAGCGCGTAAATTACGTAGAAAAGAATCAATTAACTTTCTTATCTGAAATGGAGATTCACTATTTAGTGTCGGAGCATTAAATAACGACTTTACATGGTTCTGTACAAGTAAACGATTATTGTGATATCTCTTTTCGAGTAACTCCCATGCGTGACCGTAATTGGAAGCTGTGAATTCTAAAGCGCTAATCACTTCTAACGCAGAACCGGTAAGGGACGACTTTAAATAATGAAACTTTTGAATAGAATCCAAGTCTTTGCGATTATGAATCATGGACACATATGAACTTCTAAATTCTATCCACTGGTCGTATAATCCCGAAAAGGCGGGTAATTTTAAATCCGGTAATTTAATTGCTAACGGCTTACAACATGAACCACTTGACGAATTAGTTGGTAATTCTGGCTCACACTGCTTCACCATACAATGCGCTGTAGCTAATAACGAACTATACTGAGTTTCGAACGTTTCCCTATAATCTAATTGAGAAATCAAGTCATTATCATCAGAATCTTGTTCAATTTTAGTCTGAATGGCATTAAATTCCGCAAATAATGTAACTAATAATTCAGTTCGCACGTTTAATTGAGTTTTATTGACTGAATCCAAACTATTAACGTCTAATTTACTAATGTACTTTTCAAAATTCGTTAATCTACACTTAAGCACACCGCGTTGCTTCTTAAGGTCGTTAAGGTCACACATTTTTGGCGCCAATAAACGCGGAGATTTTGGCCTTGTTGCAACCTTAGTTACACTAGCAGCTACTTTAGATTCGTCGTCACTCATTTGGCACTTTATGAAGAGGTAAAGGTACTTACAGTTTGAAACTGGGGTGCGCGGCACTCAGGATGGTGACGAACGTAGTAACGGATTTGCAACTCTAAAGCAGAAAAAAGCACGATATTAAACACAAATCGAAGATGATGGAGAGGATTAGAAAGGATGACCGACGTTATCTGATCTCTGCCGTTTTCTCCTCCAGTCCACCCTCTGGTCGCTGATCTTCACGTATAGGATTCGGCTTCGGAGGTCCAAAATGTTGCAGCTTCTACGGTTTGTCTACTTTAGGTTGCGGGAGTATTCAATGAATCGTATATTTTTGTAGAATTTACAAGAAACGTTTATTTTTGAAAACGAATATACAAAATTATGGAAAAAAACGGTTAGCTTAGTCGATGATCAAATAAAAGAGTGAAGTAATGCCCGCCCCACCGCCGTGACGTCATCCGCTCCTTCCTTCACGCCGGTCGTTCGTCTATTCGATCTTCACACCGGTCGGTGTTTTTGCTACGCTCAGATAGATGGCGCTAGTCGTCGCCTAAACAATTATGCTATCGCAAAATACTTCCGGACTATTAGGACATTCGTTTAAAATATGAGTAATAAAAAAAACAGAGATATAATTTTTATACAGGACATAATGTGGCAGCTGAACCTAGGAAGTATTGGTACAGGCTGGTCACTTAATTAAGAACGCTAAATATTTTTCTTATACCTAATTATAATTTTAATAAACAACACTTTGTGATTGGTTACTTATTGTTTAATATCGGCACCCTTTATTGCTGAAAACTATTCAAATTTGTTTGCTTTTAAAAAAAGGGGGAAATTGTAATAATTGCGATAAATCTCCAAGAGGAATTATAATAAAACTTCGTGAGAAGAACTGGTCGTCCAATATTATAGCAGACCACTCGCAATGCTTGACAACTATGGTTTTCCATGCTGTAAAGCATTTTAACATGTATCAAACTAATTCAAATGTTCCACATGTGCCTAGAAAGAGGAAGACATGTCGTTGAGTCGATAGAAACATCATTACGTTTGGCCAAACAATATCCTTTTAAAGGGTGTAATGAGATAAGAAAAGATTTTTTTTGCGAAAACAACCCCTCGGGTATCTCGGCATGGACCATCCGAAGACGTTTGGTGGAAGAGAAGTTGTTTAGGAGGATAGCCAGGAAGATACCGATGTGGACATTGCGCCTTAAGCAAGCCTGTATTGCTTTTGTCAAACGTTATGAAAACTGGACAGCCCGACGGTGGAAAAAATATATTTTTTCTGATGAAACTTAAATAAACAGGGTGTGCTCTGATGGAAAGCAATATTTACGGCACCCTTCGAAAAAAAAAATTGACTCCAAGTTCACAAAAGTGACATTAAAGCTTGGCGGTGGAAATGTGAAAATCTGGGCATGCTTTTCTGGTCACGGAGACAGGCCTGTTAGGCTCATAGAAGGAAACACGGATCCGTTCCAGTACATAAATATACTAGAGGAAACGATGTTACTCTATGCTGAAGCCATCCTTCCGGTCATTTGGATATTCCAGCAAGACAATGACCCAAAGCATACTGCACGTTCAGTAACGGAATTCTAAGACTCACAATCTGTTTGTCTTAAATTGGCCAGCTAACAGCCCGGATTTAAATCCGTTTGAACATCTTAGTGTGGATTTAAGGAAAAGGTTTCAAACAGCCCGTGTGGCAATTTTAGAGACTTTTTTAGAAGAATGGAACTCTGCTTCACTTACAAAATGTCAAAAATTAATTGAATGAATGCCTCGCTGGTGTAAGGCAGAAATTAAGGGTCATGGGCATGCCACTAAATATTAAATTAGACTAAAAAGCATTAAATTGTCTTGTTTAACGTAAGATCTTTTACTTTGTGTAACTTCATTGACTATAAGTTTCATCTGATGAATATTTTATTGAGCGTTCTTAATTATTTGTCCAGCTTAATTTGTATGCATATTAGTTAGATTTGAAATAAACATACATTAGTAAATATACTCAAGTGTAATTTATATTTGTACTCCTGATAAAGTTTGCTTTATTCATGTACCTATTTCATAAAACAATAAATTACTTCTGAGAAGAAACACGACTGAGAAATCATAGGTCGTAATGGAAATTTTTTGAAACTAAAAATCGTTCTTAATTATATGGCCACAACTGTATCTATATGAATATGAAATATTATTTTGTCTAAAGTCTTTTCTTCATCAGTTACGACGCGAAGATGGGCGCCATTTGTGGTCATCTTTCGTGATTCAAACTATAGGTCCATAGATTTGTATGGATTAGCTGCATTCGGAATGATTCTGTATTGGAATTCTTAATCAAAATTCCGATTGTATTGGCGGGCCTAAAGTGGCAACTAGTTAGTAACGAAGCAAGTGTCACTGCGGGATGCCAGACATATTTTGCTTGGTTCAGGTGTAGACTAAAGAGAATGTAATAAAACTAGAAGTAGACTGGAGAGCAACGAAGCAGCACAAACATAATAGGTAATTTTGATTTCATAAATCCAAGTAGGAGTGGACGATATAAATCGTATATAGTTTTTAAAACGTATATTGCATCGATATCGTCAAATCCGATATCGATGCATTCTGAAACTATATATTTGGCAAAACACGATATCCCTTCACGAATGCGATTCACGTCGACACACCACGATATTTACGTAATCCGATTCAGGGATATTGTACCGTATTACAATGGAATACCAGCTACAACGAGTATCGCACGAGACGCCGAGTGTAGCGAGACGAGTGAATCAGATAGAGAAATAGCATTGTCACATACGATTCTAAACCTTATTTAGATCGTATTAAAGTTGTTTGCATACATTTTTTATATTTTTGGTAGCTTAAGTACTGAACCTTATTTCTTACAAAATTATAACGATGAGGTATTTTGAAACCCTTCGTCGCATAATGTACAATACGCAAAATGTGCACTAGTTGCAAAATGTACAAAACGCAAAACGTACATACGCAAAATGTACAATACGCAAAATGTACAATACGCAAAACGTACATACTCAAAATGTTCAATACGCAAAACGTACATACGCAATATGTACATTCGAGAAATGTACAGTACGAAACTGAGATTACGATTTACGATTACCTACGAGATTACGAGAGTACGATTACGCAGTTGAAACTTGGCAGGTAGATGTATTCTATGAATCACTTTACGAATTTTACACAAAAATAAAAAAAATAAAAGAATAAGGCGGATCCCCATACATGGAACTGATACGGAAAAATGTCTATAGATAGGTCTTTAAAAATGAGACTATTTTTTCTCAAAGTCTGTCTAGCTATCACGGTTCATGAGATACAGCCTGGCGACAGACAAACAGACGGACAGGGAGTCTTAGTAATAGGGTCCCGTTTTTACCCTTTGGGTACGGAACCCTAAAAAGAACTTTGCCTCACGCTCGCAGCAAAAATCGCAAGTTATTACGCGCCAAAAGCGCCCTTTTCGTGCTGGAGAGGTGAAAATAATGTTCCCTTCCGGAATGGCAACTCGCATTTTTAAGGTTCCGTAGCCAAACTGGCAAAAAACGGGCCCCTGATTATCTAAAAAGAAGGTTTGCAGACAAGCAAACATGACAATACAAGTACAATCAAGATCAACTAACCTAATCTAGGACACTTCCGTCAGATTCCTTTTTCGTCAGAAAAAAATGTAGGCTGTTTTTGTTCCTGACGAAAATGGAATTCCTCTTTGGTCAGAAAAAACTTCGGCGTAGTCATTATTATGTCAAAAGATATGTATGCTAATAAATTTTAGGACAATTAACATCAGTGGTTGTGACAATTAGGGGTTTTAACGTTTAGGCGAAACGACAAAAATGCGAAAAAATCTATTAGGCCAAACAATAATTGTACCTAAGGAGTTTAGGCCAAAGAAATTCGGCCAAATGAAATTAGGAGCAATGACTTTAGGCGAGTCAAGGGACACCCGTTTAATTTTTAAGGAAAAATTATGTCAATAAATTAATAAAATTATTTACCTTAATAAAATTATTTTGCGTATTGTACATTTTGCGTTTTGTACATTTCGCGTATGTACGTTTTGCGTATGTACATTTTGAGTATTGTACATTTTGCGTATTGTACATTTCGCGTATGTACGTTTTGCGTATTGTACATTTTGCAACAGTTGCACATTTTGCGTATTGTACATTATGCGACGAAGGGTTTTGAAATAATAAAATACTTTGGAGTGTAGCCTTCGGGGCACTATGGGGAAAAAGACAGAATATTTTTTTAATTTTTGGAAAAAAAAATTATTGCTGATGACCCCCCCTTTTTTTGCTCTTATTCGATTTAGGGCATACAAAGAAACAGTTTTAGATCTACACACTTTTTTCGTTAAATGCATATTTACAGAGATATATCGATTTCAAGATTTTTTAGACTTCAAAAATTTTCGCCAATTTTTTTTTCGATGACTGATGACCCCCCTTTTTTTCGATTCCACGAATTGATATCATCGTCCCCATCAATTTATGTCGTGGGCATGATGTACCCCCGACTCACAGTTTTCGAGATATTTAATTATGAAAAAATATAAAAAAAAACTTCAAAGTTAAATTACTCGGAAAATTTAACTCGCAGAAAAAAATGGCCTTGATAAAAGTTGATCGGAATGATAGTCCCATTAAGATAGGTATGAAAAAAGTGGGTGTTATGGGGGCATCGTAAGTGTCGAAAATTTTTCTGAGTGTTTGCCCCGAGGGCTACAATAGCACCGTAAAACCAGTCGGGACTCTTGACAAATTCTTGGTCGGAAAAATTTGTTCCCGACGACCCCCCCTTTTTTTGCTCTTATTCGATTTACGGCACATAAAGGAACAGTTTCAGACCCATACACTTTTTTCGTTAAATACATATTTACCGAGATACATCGATTTCAAGTTTTTTTTATTTTTTTTCATAATTAAATATCTCGAAAACTGTGAGTCGGGGGTACATCATGCCCATGACATAAATTGATGGGGACGATGATATCAATTCGTGGAATCGAAAAAAAGGGGGGGTCATCAGTCATCGAAAAAAAAATTGGCGAAAATTTTTGAAGTCTAAAAAATCTTGAAATCGATGTATCTCGGTAAATATGTATTTAACGAAAAAAGTGTATGGGTCTGAAACTGTTCCTTTATGTGCCCTAAATCGAATAAGAGCAAAAAAAGGGGGGTCGTCGGGAACAAATTTTTCTGACCAAGAATTTGTCAGAGTCCCGACTGGTTTTACGGTGCTATTGTACCCCTGGGGCCAAACAGAAAAATTTTCGACACTTACGATGCCCCCATAACACCCACTTTTTTCATACCTATCTTAATGGGACTATCATTCCGAACAACTTTTATCAAGGCCATTTTTTTCTGCGAGTTCAATTTTCCGAGTAATTTAACTTTGAAGTTTTTTTAATTTTTTTTCATAATTAAATATCTCGAAAACTGTGAGTCGGGGGTACATCATGCCCTTGACATAAATTGATGGGGACGATGATATCAATTCGTGGAATCGATAAAAAGGGGGGGTCATCAGTCATCGAAAAAAAAATTTCTGAAAATTTTACAAGTCTAATAAAACTTTGATTCTATTTAACTCGGTAAATACACATTTTACGAAAAAAGTGTAAAATGCCTTTATTGTTTCTACGGATATCCTTAATCGAATACGAGCAAAAAAAGGGAGGGTCATCAGTCACCGAAAAAAAAGTTTCGAAAATTTTACAAGTCTAAAAAAAATTTTTTTATTTTTATTTTTATTTTTTTTTTTTTTTGGGTTCTATTGACTGCTCATAGAGTCCCTAAGGGTATACTCCAACTGGACCAAACCGCCCCGAACCTGACTCTCCGACCACAATTTCTACTCCCAATTCATTAGTTTTTTTAAATTGAATTAAAACTGAACCAAAATCATAAAAAACCCCATACATTTATTATTTACCACAGATTTATATTCTTATACTTCGTACCTATTTAAATTAATTTAGGTACTTGCTTTAAAAAATCTTTGATCAATATTAAATCATCATAACGTATTATAACGTTTGTTTTTTTTTTAATTTGAGTAAACCTATGATATTGATATTTGGTCGCCACTCACAATATCGCCGATATCAAAATATACCTAGTTGGTTACTAAGTTCTGTAACTATGGAAAACATGAATAATACTAAATTTACAAATAATGCTACAATGAATTATATACCAAATGAAAGCACAAATATTTAAGATTATCATGTATTAAAATTATTCGAAATGACCGCCTCTGGCATGAATACACGCCTTTAGACGACGAGGCCAGTCATCGATGGCAGCACGAACTACCACCATATCCAATTCTGCGACTGCCTTGAGAATAGCGCGCTTAAGAGAGTCGAGATTCATGTGGGGCTTAGCACATGCTTTCTCCTCAATAAGTTGCCATATGGCATAATCCAGAGGATTTAAGTCTGGGCTGGAGGATGGCCATTCTTCCTGCGCGATAAAATCAATTTTGTTAGCCCGAAACCATGCTTGTGTAGATTTTGCTTTGTGCGCAGGGGCAGAGTCCTAATGGAAGACCCATGGCTGGTTTTAAAATAAAGTGTGGCTTAATGGTTTGACAACAGGTTCCAGAACGGTATCTTGATAGAATCTAGCGCCAGTTTTCACACCTTTTTCACAGAAATTAACCTTACTTAGCCCTGAATAGGACACCCCCAGCCAAATCATCACTGATGAGGGGTGGTGACCTCGTTGGACCCTCGGAGCAATCATGCTGGCTTCTTTACTATTCTTAGCGTATACTCTATCATTTTGACGGTTAAAATTTTCTTCGACTGTGAAGATTTTTTCATCAGTAAACAAGATTTTTCGATGGCCGTTTTGTGCGTACTGCTTTAGTAGAGCGCGACTTCGTGCTAACCTCATAGCCTTCAATCGTGCGTTTAGCAGATGGCCCTTTCGTCTACGGTAAGCGTGAAGCCCAAGGTCATCATTGATAATTTTTTTAAGGGAACTTCTCTTCACAGTCATCTGTATTGCCAATAACTTTTGCTTTCGGACGGGATTTCTCGTGGTTCTCGCCTTCACTGCCTTGATCACAGCTGGTGTCCGAACGGTGCGTGGTCTTCCTGATCTTTTTCGGTCATCGACGGTCAAGGTATTACTGTACCTATGGATAGTGCGATAAATAAATTGCTTGTTGATTTTCAACTTTTGTAGCAACTTGAAAATCATATTCGGTGGCTGCCCACATTTGTGCAGAGCAATTACAGCGACACGATTCTCCTTCAACCCCCATTCCATGGTGAAATAAACAAAATATGATATACGTGTGGTATGGAATTATAGCTTATAAAACTGTCAATAATATGTCATTTTTATTTTTTCTTTTCATTTGTTTTAATGGCCAGTAATCGATAAAGAAACTCAGTAACAGAACTTTTGACCAACCTGTGTATAATTTCAGAATCCGATATTGAATATCGATATATAGTTTCGATTTGATATTGAAAAAAGGCGATATTACCCACCGCTAAATCCAAGCTGTATCTTGAACTAAAATTTAAATTTCCCACAATTAGAGTTACCAGATGAAAAATCAAAAGTCCGAAGAAAAGGCCCAATTTCCATTGAAAAATCCTGATTTGTAGCAGTTTGAGAATAAGGTACTGTAGATTCACAGGTTTTTTTTTTACTGTATTTTATTGAAAATTCGAAAAATCCTGAGATTTTCAAAACCCGGCCACAATCCTGAGAAAAGTCAAAAAATCCTCAGATCTCAGGACAAATCCTGAGATATAGTAACCCTGCCAGCAATGGAGGAGCTGACTGCTACATAATGCAAATAGGTATGTTGAAATAATTAACCCAAATACCAACTAATTACCAAAGAACTTTCAATAAAACCGCGCTAGTATCCGTTAAAAATTGTTTTATTTCATGTCTAGTGAGCGCGTAAGCTTGAGAAGTGAAAAATAGGTATGTTACATGAATTCAAAATAACTTTGCAAAATTAGCTTAGGCACATAACCAACTTCTTATAAACTGCAAAATAATTAAAAACACGTACCGATCAGTGATATTCATAAACTCAAACACTATCAGTGTTATTTATTTAGGTTTTATCTTAGAAAATTCACGTTATTATACTATTTATTACTCAAATGAAAATTGAAAACGAACGAACAGAAAATAAGAAAAACACAGAGAAAGCAATAACCAGGGGGGGGACACTCTTGACACTCCTATACTAAGTGACATTATTGTAAAGGAAGTGCCTTCATCTCTCATCGGCGAGGATCATTACTTCATACAATTTTTTTTTTATAAGAACTCCCTCAACGATCAAGCAATGCTTGACAAGCACGTAAATGCTTGTCAAGCAGTTTATGGTTTGGGAATAGACAATGATTTTCTAATAGTCATTAGCGAGAATACATTCATAAAGGTAGGTATACTCTTTTTATCAAAAACAAAATTTAATTGTCAGAATTTTCCTTTAGCAATATCACAAAAATCTTTTTCTGTGTTTATTTCGCACGTTTACTTATTTCAGTTGCTCCTTTCCACCGTTTCCCAACAAAAGAATAAGGGCCCGGATAGTTTTACAGATTGGGTAGAGATTGTTGGTGAAAATGTGTTGACAAGTTAAAAGAATGGGGTCTGCAACCAGCACCTTCGCCAGCAGGATAAGGCCTGTAGGCGTAGTACCTTCCCTTCACTTACCGGCAATTCATCGTGTAAGTTTTTTATGTAGGTACTAGGTAGGTACCATAGTAGAATCAAATTACTACCTCCTTGATTTAGGGTGCGTTTCCACTGAAGCAACATCACGTAAATTTTTTTGGGGTTGGCTTTAAAAATGGGGCGCTTGATTTTGAAATTGAAATATATATAACTTTGTAGTTTCGTAAGGCCTTTCAAATGATACTATAACCCCGGCGCGGAAATTTGTATTATTATTTTAGTGTTTATGAAAATATATTTTTTTATGTTATATTTTTTTCAGACAACCAGACCCATCTCAGTTCCAGACCCATTTCAATTCCAACCCATCTCACTTCGTCTTCATATACCAGAAATATCATGTAAGTTTTGTTTACGCATATTAAGGGTAGATATTTCTCAAAATAATTGTACCGTTACGTGCAGGTAAAACGCAGTTACTTTACGCACACGTTTTGTTATGAACATCGCTCCTCTAGAATTACAAAGACGTAACTGCAAACATCATGCATAATGCCCTCATTATGCATCAATTTCATAAGCTACAATATTTTTAATAATAAAATTACAAACATTTTTTTTTCAGATCACAGCCCACCCCCATCCCACTCTGTTGTCATCCTGATACAGGTGCAGTACGAGCTATCGATCAGTTTAGTTGTGGCAACCGCAAATGATGAAAATTAATATTTTTTTTATAAAAAACAAGTATCATTACTTGTTTCAATTCCGGGACTCTTTGGCTCCATAATCGTTTTATAGACTTAAAGTAAGGGTGTAAGTAAAATAATTGTATTATATCTCGTAATAATATACACCGTCATTTTGTATGCGTTTTAATTAACTTAAGGGTGTGTTGTACCAATGAAACTAAACATTTTTGCCCAAGAAACATGGGTCGAAAAACGACAAAAAAATTTGGGTCTCCCATACTAACTAGACAGCTAAAACATTTTATTAGTATGGGAAAGTCAAAATTTTTTGTCGTTTTTTGACCCATGTTTCTTGGGCAAAAATGTTTAGTTCCATCAGTAGAACACTCCCTTAAGTATTTAAAACGACTACAAAATGACGGTGTATAGGACTTCGTATAGGTGTCAGTTAAATTATTTTGGTTCGACCGTGCACCATCCTTCCTGTTTTTCTATGCGCAAGCATTAATTGCTTATTTACGAATAATTTTACTGGAATGGTTTTAATATTCAGTTATCAATTACTGGCTGCGCAACATGTTTTGATGAAAATGTATTTTCATAAAAACTGCTATCTATACTTATTAAGTGTTAGTGATGTGTTCTTTAATAGGTTACATTTAACAAGATTATGTTATACTTACCTGGGAAAAATTAATGGCTGTGGCGAGGGGTGAAATTATGGCGAAGGTAAGCCGTTCAACAAAAGGGTTATGATCTGCATAGTGGATCGGTAGGGTGGGATTTCTAAAAGGTAAGCCAATGGGAATCGTCTTGTATGGACCCTTCGCCACTGGCTGTAGGTACATTAGTATACCTAATACTACTAGGTAGGTATACTAATGTACTACACAAACACGGTCAGGGTACCTACTACGCTAGTAGGCACCCTGACCGTGTTTGTGAATGAATAAATATTAAGAAATAAGAATATGAACAATTTTGAATAAAATTATCCCTAGGCATAAACTGAGAGGAATAAATAAAAACATAATGACTCTTTCACTTAATTGTTTAATTTTGTGTCCTTTTCTTTTCTCCCTTTTGTAATTATGTTTTTAACTGTTTTGTTCTAGTTATCTCTTATAACATTTGAAACGTTTGTTCTCATGTGTTAGTTATTTTCTTCGGAAAAAATACTAAAACTAGTGAACACGGCGTTTATAATGTTATAAAAGATAATTAGAACAAAGCCGTAGGTAGGATTGCTAGATTAGGTACTAAAAAAAAAAAAAAAAACAAACTATCAAGAAAATCGCCGATCAGAGATGGCGCTTCAAAATGAGTAAGTTTTAAAATCGCCAGAGGGCTCTCTACCCCTATTTTTTTTTATCTTACTCTATGGCAATAACTACGTAAGAAGAGACGGGACTTCATAGAGCAAAAAAAATCTATGAAATGTCAAATCAAACATACCTCATCGTTGCCAACCTAACAACTGTAAAACAATATTTTGCCAACCTACAGGAAAAAAGATAGAGATGGGCGACCTAGTATTACATTTTTTACCGATATCGATAAATGCATTGAACTGCGCTTACTTAAAGAATAATTTTAAAATTTCTACTAACATGGCACAACGCTCCGTTTTTTAACTAGTACTGAGGCACATAAGTATGTTAGAATTAATTATGAAGCATTTTACCGTTGGGCAGTACTTTAAAAAACAGAGCATGTGTTCAGTTTAATATTTGAGATAAAGAAATTGAAAATTAAAAGTATTTATTTCAAAAAAATCTTCATTGTACTTCTTCAATTATTTTGACGGCTGATAGTAATGACCTGAAACAAAAATTATATGAAAACATTTTTATACTTAAATGCAAAGGTTCAAAATGAATTTTGACAGTTTTGTATAACCTCATGTGCTGCTGACTGTACAATGCAACGGGAAAGTTATAAAGTGTATATATGGTACATTTTTCTTACATTTCTTACATTACAACTAAAATTAAAAACATCGATATCGATATTTATAGATGTAGGTACTCTATTTCCAATCAGCATATTTTGACTAAAAATTATTATTTACATTCAAATACCTACCGAAAAGTTTAAACGGATGTTAAATTGATTAATAATTACTCACCGAAGCTCATCAAAAGGAAATTTGGCCATAAAAAAACATTTTGTGTCGTCCTTTAGCGCCGATTTCAAACCACAAATTTCACATATGCTTCACTATGATTTGGTTAGGTACGCACTTAAAATTCGCAACGACTTGACCATTAACCACTGACTTATTATATTACTAGCGTACTATTAACACAAATTGATAATTTTATTTGTTATAATTTTATTAATACTAGAAACTTCCCAAAGATCTTTAAAATGTACCGCCGATAGTTACTCTGACTGAGTGACAAATGAATGACGTATCATCAAAGAACGAGAAAGAATGAGGAAGAGTGAGACAAATATAGTCGCCATCAAAATTCGTGTCTGTTTCATAGAATTATTTTTTGTATGGAAGTTGCGACAGACTGAAGAAAAACAACAAAAGGATTTCTCTAAGGCCGCGTTCCGAATCACGCTTACAGCACTGTGAGCTAGGGATGTTCGATCCGATCCGATACTTGCGTGGATCGATACAATGGGATACGATCCGTTCGATTTTTGTATCGATACAATAGCATTCGATCCTTTAGTGGATCGATACACATGGATAGGGGATCGGATCGAAAGAATCGTATTATGTTTATCGTATTATATAAAGTAATTACTTAGAGAATATTTGAAGTTGAACAAAATATTTAGTCAAACTCAAAATCCATATTATTTAATAAATATTTCTCTAATTACTTGGATAATTTTTGCCAATGTTGCCATATCATATTTCAATGTACTGTCAACTTCGTCATAACTATTATATAGTTTAGTTTAAGAAGAGAACAATTTTTATTTTGTTAAGTACCTACGCTACGTTTTGTTCGCTTGGACCACTAGCAACTTTTAATTTTGTTTTTGGGTACTTTAAAATACAGTGAGTTTTTTGAACAGTGATAAAATTTTGTGGTGTAGCTTATGCCGAGTCCATAGCGCATGTTTTGCCCAACTCAATCAACAAAACATCTCAACATTCAACAAAATCCTCATACTTTTTTTTTGTTGAATGTTGAAATGTTTTTATTGATTGTGTAGAGCAAAACACGCGCTGTGGACCCGGCATTAGACTATCAAACTGAACAACTTTGTCTATGGGACCAACTTAATCAGAGTTAAAAAAATGATCAGCTGTTCCATACATTTTCGTCGAGTAGATATTGATGTTTTCTATGGAACAGCTGAATAATTTTTTTGATCTGCTAGGCGATTGCGTAAAGTCAATCGTATTCATTTGACAGTTCATATTGTATCATAATATATGTCATCCCATAAAAATCACCAGCCGATGGAATACGATATGAATTGTCAAATGATTACGATTACCTTTCGCAATCGCACCCCTGAACTGATTAAGTTGGTCCCATAGACAAAGTTTCAGTTTGATGGTCTTAGCCATACTATCCCCGTCAATTGGTAATGCGCCTGGCAGCCATGATTTTAACCTAAAAAAAACAATTTTAAAATTTGTAATGTACCTAGACCCTATTTTATTGAAATTAATAATTAAATTTAATATATTAGATTACCTTTTAGAATTTCTTTGTTTCATCACATTTTTAGTTGCGGTTCACGTCAACGCATTCCAGCGCATTACCAATTGACGGGGATAATACCACAAAATTTTATCACTGTTCAAATAAACACACTGTATAATATTGTCTTTTTTCATTTACCTTATACCTATACATTAGTCACTTATTATCATGTTTCTATAAAAGTGATTAAAAATCCGACTTTTAGAAAATATTTAATTCGATACTGGATCGATCCAAAAAATCGTATCAATTTAATAGGATCGATCCATGGATCGATACAATGTATTACGATCCATTTCGATCCGGAATATCGATACAAGGCACCCAGATCAAACATCCCTACTGTGAGCGCGCTAAAACGCCCGGTCCAAATCATGCTTACAACGCTCAAGGTCCGCACAAATTATCGGACGCGGCTTATGGACGCGGCTTACTGCCGCGGCTGATAAGTGTGCACACTCTCATAACATCCTGCGTGCCAGATAGCTATCGGACGTCCGATGACGTCATATTAGTCTATGGTTACGTCCGCGACCTACTACATCCGATAGTTTGCACACCTCAGATCAGCCGCGGCAGTAAGCCGCGTCCGATAATTTGTTTGGACCTTCACGTAAGTTAAAGTGACGTCACAGATGACGTCATCGCATGTGCTAACGACGCTCAGCGTATGCCGCCAAAGCACTGTGAGCGTAGTCGGTGTAGCCATAGTAAAAGTGTAGCTGTCAAACTTCCTTGTCAAAGTTCATTGTTGACAAAAAATACGTGGTTAAATTGTGAATCGTTGTGGATATTGTGGTCATTATTTGTGATTTTTACAACAGATGGCTGAATTTATTGACCTGCAAGTGTTTTGTAAAGATACGAATGAAATAATTATATTAAACTGATGTTGAAAGAGCTAGCAGTGGTAATAAGTGTTTTGAAGCTTTGAGAGTTTAAAATTGGTTAGTAAATAATTGGTCTCAGTTAAGGAACTTAATTCGTATTCATTATTGCCTTTTTATTTACCTATCCCTTAGAATAAATATTTACTTTACCGAGATTAACCCATTTGACTTTATGTTGTTCTATACAATCCAACGTTAGCTATGTTAGCGCTCTCACAAGCGGTCCAAATCAATAGTATCGTGAGCGTGCTGACAGCGTGCTGAGCGTGCTAATGATTCGGTCCGGCACAGAATGACGTCACACGCTGTGAGCACTGTTGGCGTGATTCGGAACGCGGCCTAAGCAAAAATATGTGTCAACTGTCAAGTATTCTTCTTCTTATTTTAGTTTGGCAATCTACTCTCCTCTTGGAAGTAATTTTTGCCAGTGTCAAGTATTGAATATCCACGGATGTCCAGCGCATAGAGTAACTAATTTATATATAGGGTTCCAACCATAAGAATAAATAAAACTTACTTGAACGGACACTCCCGCTCCGAACGGCGGGCTGATTATCTAATTCAAAACCACCTAGCGAGTGGTTGCAGTTCACAGATGATCGTCATCCATCGCTACTTCTTTTTGGGTTAAAAAAAAACCTACCAAAGAAAAGTGGCAATGTATGTCAAATGCAACCGGTCGCTAAATAGTTTCTTTTTAGATAATCAGCCCCCAGGGTGCCGGCTCAAGGTCACGATATTAGCGCGTCCGTTAAACAGAATACTCAGTCGGACTATCACGGCCATGGTAGGGAATCCTAGTACATTTCTATAGGGTTCAAATAATACAGCGCCATCTATTTTGAACGTAAGGCAACTCTGCTGCACCGTATCAGTGTTACCACTTTAGTTAATTATTAAATAATGTTATTTAATATTTTTTTCACATGTGGCAATGTTGGACTGTCAAGTGAACTAAGGTCCGACCGAAACCACTTTTCTGCAGAGAACCGAGAACGAGACTGAGACTGAGAACGAGATTATGAACATTATTGAAATCTTATAACAATCTGGCAGAAACTGATGAAAAACACGTTAACTGAATAAAATAAAGTGTTTTTCATTTATTTTTATTGATGAAATCAACAAAACATACTAGAAATTATATTGTTTGTACGTAATCAATATTCAAAATTTGTTAAGTAAAGGTTATCTATAAAAAAATAATTAAACAGGGTCATTTTTGGACCCTTTGTCAAATTTTGTCATGTCTTTCTATAATAGCAGTAATATAAATTTTGATTTTTTTTTATTTTGTTCTAACTTTACTACAAAAAAATTGAAGTTGTCACTTCTTTACTAAGGTTCGTGAACCTCCGCGCTCCGCGAACCTGCACCAATATATGTGTTTATCCTGTGCTGAAACAGTGCGCCATAGTGTATACGTGTGCGAACACGTATGTGAACCTGGTTTACACACATACACACTAAAGCCAAAGTGAAAATAAAATGTTTGCTATTATGGCGCACACTTCCAGGGGGCTTACCATCAGCAAATAAGAAACCGTTCAGTTCAAACTTAATGCCTGCTTTCATACTAACCTTTGAGGTCATAGTACGAAAAAGTAAGACAGTTCAATATAAGTCCTGCTATAAGAGCTCATAGTTGTTGAGGGAGGTTTCTAACCTATATGCTCTGCTCTATGGTACATTCGGAATTCAAGTGAGTTTGATTATGTCAATCTGCCTGCACATCTGTAGTTTGACGTAGTCATTGTAAAGCCGTGGTATCGAAAGGTTGTCATAGAGTTATATTAGGAAAACTATCTGTTGAAGTGTGAAATTATGTTATAAAGTGTAAGAGTGATCAATAAACTTGTGTACAAAAGTCTCCTGGTCTCATTGCCACAACCCTTAAGGTTATGGGCCACACGCTAAAGGTTGTGGCCCTATAGAGACCGGGAGCGAAAATTATAAGAGAAATAATGAGTTTTGCATTTGAGATGATTATTTTGAAGAAGTCTTTTGGCGAGTATTTTATGATGGAGGAGGTCAAGCAGGAGGCAAAGAATAGTCGAGCAGGAGATGATGATGAAGTTGAGAAGAAGAAGGTTTTATAATGTAATGATGATGAAGGAGAAAAGAAGTTTTATAATGATGATGAGTCGAGTGGGAGAAAAGTAGAAGAAGTTTTATAATGAAGATGATGTTGAGTGGCAGTAAAGGTTTATAAAGAAGATGTCGAGTAGGAGAATTTAATGAAGATGTTGAGAAGGAGAGGTTTTAAAATAGAAGATGTCGAGAAGGAGAGGTTTTATAGAAGATGTCAAGAAGGAGATTTTATATAGAAGAGGTAGAGAAGGAGTAATTTTATAATATTGAAGAAGTTGAGTAGGAGCAAGATAGTTTTGAGAAGAATTATTTTATGAGAAGAAGATAGAGATAGAGATGAAGAAGTTTATTAGAAGATAGAATATAGAATTAAGGGGGTGCTTGTGTTCGTTAAGGGGGTGCGTTAAATAATGATTCATTTAAGGGGGTGTGGGATTAGAAAGTAAATGAATCATCATTTAAAATGAAATGTTTTTGATATCCAAGTGTATTTTGATATTTCTTGTGGTTTAGTCTGATGTAAACTTAAGAAGCCCATTCAATTCACAGTTTTAGTTAAAGAGTTAAGGGGGTGTATACGTACAATGCTTAAGGGGGTGCATAGGCATATAATGTAATGATTCATTTAAGGGGGTGTGGAAATGAGACCAGGAGACTTTTGTACAGGCGTTTATTAAGCATTCTTACACTTTATATCACATTATCACACTTCAACAGATAGTTTTCCTAATATAACTCTATGACAACCTTTCGATACCACGGCTTTACAATGAATACGTCAAACTACGCATGTGCAGCAGATTGAGGGGGTGTGTTGAGGGAGGTTTCTAACCTATATGCTCTGCTCTATGGTACATTCGGAATTCAAGTGAGTTTGATTATGTCAATCTGCCTGCACATCTGTAGTTTGACGTATTCATTGTAAAGCCGTGGTATCGAAAGGTTGTCATAGAGTTATATTAGGAAAACTATCTGTTGAAGTGTGATAATGTGATATAAAGTGTAAGAATGCTTAATAAACGCCTGTACAAAAGTCTCCTGGTCTCATTCAAAGAATAGTCGAGCAGGAGTTATATGATGATGAAGTTGAGAAGAAGAAGGTTTTATAATGTAATGATGATGAAGAAGGAAGAAGTTTTTTAGGATGATGTGTCCAGTGGGAGAAAAATGTAGAAGTTTTATAATGATGATGTGTCGAGTGGGAGAAAAATGTAGAAGTTTTATAATGATGATGAGTCGAGTGGGAGAAATGTAGAAGAAGTTTTATAATGATGATGAATCGAGTGGGAGAAAAGTAGAAGAAGTTTTATAATGAAGATGATGTTGAGTGGGAGTAAAGGTTTATAAAGAAGATGTTGAGTAGGAGAATTTAATGAAGATGTCGAGAAGGAGAGGTTTTATACAGAAGATGTCGAGAAGGAGAGGTTTTATAGAAGATTACGAGAGGGAGATTTTATGTAGAAGAGGTAGAAGAAGGAGTAATTTTATAATATTGAAGAAGTTAAGTAGGAGCGAGAGTTTTGAGAAGAATAATTTTATGAGAAGAAGATAGAGAATATTTATGAAGAAGTTTATTAAAAGATAGAATATAGAATTAAGGGGGTGCTTGTGTTCGTTAAGGGGGTGCGTTAAATAATGATTCATTTAAGGGGGTGTGGGATTAGAAAGTAAATGAATCATCATTTAAAATGAAATGTTTTTGATATCCAAGTGTATTTTGATATTTCTTGTGGTTTAGTCTGATGTTTAGTTAGTTAGGTCTTTGGTTTCGGTTGTATGTGTAGAAATTTTATCATAGTGTTGTACTGGTAGGTAGAAAACTGTTTTAGTCAGTATGGTTAGCATGTGCAGCAGATTGAGGGGGTGTGTTGAGGGAGGTTTCTAACCTATATGCTCTGCTCTATGGTACATTCGGAATTCAAGTGAGTTTGATTATGTCAATCTGCCTGCACATCTGTAGTTTGACGTAGTCATTGTAAAGCCGTGGTATCGAAAGGTTGTCATAGAGTTATATTAGGAAAACTATCTGTTGAAGTGTGAAATTATGTTATAAAGTGTAAGAGTGATCAATAAACTTGTGTACAAAAGTCTCCTGGTCTCATTGCCACAACCCTTAAATAGTGAGGCCCCAGGTTTGCGGAGCGCGAAGGTTCGCGAACCTAAGTGAGTACCCACCCTAACACATCTTGCACACCACCACAGAATAGATATAAGTACTACCGTATAGATAGGACACTCTCTGCTCCGCCCCAAAATCAATTACCTTACCCCACCCCGCACCTAGGAATTTAGGATAAAAAAAGTATCTGTTAACTGTGAATTATGAAAAAGACATTGATAATTCTTCCCTTACACCGTATTTATTTTTCGCAAGGGGTCCTAAATTGATCCAGTAATTTTAAAATTAATTACTTATCAAATAATACAGTAACAACAACATAATACAGTACATAAATAAATTGCAAAACTACGTAGTAAATAAAGACGGTCTCAAGATCAACATGTTTGTTACGTCTGATGTGCCGTGTCGGTCGTATCGTATACCTATACATTTGCATCAAAAATAAGTGCTGAAATTCTCGAATATAAGTTCGATTCACCTCTTCCAAATGTGAAAAAAAATAACTATCCGAGTAATCTTTTTTTTTATATTAGCTAACTGCTAATTTTTAACGATTTTACTAGAGTCGAAGTTGACGTCGCAATGGTGGCACTACTTACCCTAATAAATGAAAGTGTTATTGGAAACTAACCCCTGTTAATAAGGCGTAACAATAAGGTGACTGATCACCCGCCCGGCTTCGCTGGCGTCCCCTCTTCTAAAATATAATAAAAATAAGGCGTAACAATTTTAAAGAAAAAATTCTTTTCCTACCACACGCAAACTTATATTGACGCACTGGACCGCACTGTACACAGATTTGTAGGTACCATTTTGGCCGAGAACGAGACCCAAGACCGAGAGTTAATTTTGGTCGAGACGAGACCGAGAACTCGGTCGGACCTTATTGTGTGAACTCGAATCTAGTGCGTGTTTTGTTTGGAAAATTTTCACTTTTTAAAGTCATAATAATTAATAGTCATTTCTTCATTAATATTCGTTGAATTGTGCTTCATTTCCTACTAATCATCGTCGAGTATTTGCGGCTGTTTTTATAAACATTATTTCGAGAAAAGACTATTGAAGTGTTAACGAACTACATCAACAATGTTCTCAGTTCTTGGTACAAACAAGTACCTACGGCGCCTATTTACAATATATTATGTTGTTCCTGATTGTTTGCAGTGTGTGCCACAAGCAAGGTAAATAAAATAATACATTTTGGCTATCTTAGTTTTCTCTATTAAAACATAAACATTTCAAAGTACCTAACATAACCTCATGGTAATAAAAAATGCATTAATATTTAAACCTTTTCTGCGACATTCGTACCATTTATTTACCTTTGTTTAAACAAAAACACAAAGCAATAAAGGTACCTACCTAACCTTTTTGAAACAAACTTATTGCTAAAATATAATATTAGTTTATTGTATATTTTATTTAATGTTAATCTGTAAGTGAAGTAAAATCACAACTCTTTGTTTCAGATGTTACTACACTTGCCACTCCTCGTCACAATGCTATCACTCTTGAAAAACAGTTGGAGGCATGCGCAGCAGTTACTGGAAGTATTTTTTGAGCAACGGGTAAATAATGTAACTCATTTTGATTGTTATTTTTGTGATGTTTACTACTTACTTACTTGTACTGCATTACCTATGTGTCTATAGTGTGTATACACCTGTAATTTATACTTAGCATAATAGATATAATTATTTATAAAAAGAAATAAAAATCTTTTTTAGTATATTAGGATGTTTCTCATTTTTTTACCAACCTAGATAACTCTTTGGCAAAGTTATCTGGTGTTTATTGTACAGTAAATTACAAGCTCTTAACAGTTTGTAATTTTTTGTACAATAAACATCAGATAACTTTGCCAACTAATTTTCATTAAAATATTGAATAGGTAGGTAGGTAGGTACCTACCTACGTATACCTATAGCGACGTAGTTCACTTCGTGTAAAAAAGGTGGCGCTGTATGCTGGTATCCGGTTGGATACAAAAAAATGAGTGAGAGAGCCATCTATAACCAGTATACAATATTAATCTATGATCACGGCCGGCGGCGGCGTTGCCGCACGCGCGTTTGCCTGTTTTTGCGTTCCGTAATATTTTCTCTGTGCGTAAGATCCAACGAACTAAGATCTAAGGAAGCCTAACTCCTAACAAATATTGCATAAAAAATGCCACCTTCACATATTCTGTAACACAAAAGGTCGCAAACTCAACAATGAACTAGTAAAAACATACCTTATTACAATGCACGCATAATCGGCATTAGATTGTATTCTAACGCATATGACGTTTTTAATTGGCTGGGGTTTGAACGCAGATCAAACATGATTGGATATTTGACTCGCCTCGTGTCACTCATTCGGCCGTTGTCGTGCCTTTGTCATTGAGGCGAGGACGGTGTAACGTAGAATGCAGTTAGTACACCTAACCTACTACGGCGCGCTGGGCGGCATCATAAAATTGTTTTATGAAATTAGTAGGTACATTATTGTTTGTTAGATATAATGTTTGTTTTATTATGTAGACGGACGACTTGGTAAAGACCGCTCGAATACGCTTGATGCAAGTCGCCTGTAACTAGTCGCTCTAAAAAACTAAAGGAGACCTATGTCAGCAGTGGACGTTTTTCGGCTGTGATGATTTTATTGTTATTTTATTTTATGAAAATTATAAAATGATGATGTTGATGAATGATGATCATATTATTTGTCACGAATTGGTAAGACATATGATTTCAAGAAGGACTAAAATTAGGCAAGCTATTGAAATAAAATAGGTATGCTTGATAAAAGACAATGTATTCTGTAAAGATTTTTTTTTCATAACATGTAAGTACATATTATGTAGATAATTATCACATTTGCGCGAGCAACACCTTAATACGTCTTTTAGAGGTGTGACTGATAAAGAACAACAGTATTAATACGTCGCTTTATTTTTATTTTTTAATTGGCAATACAAAATTCTTATAGCGACACCTTTTTAACCGACTTCAAAAAAGGAGGAGGTTCTCAGTTTTTCGTAATGTATTTTTTATAGCAGCGTATTCCACCAAGTCAAAGTTTATTCTTGTCAAGATCTTTTTCAAATGCAGACTATTTTAACATGCTATTTGACACCCCTTGATTTTTATTTGTGAGGTCATGTTTACAGTTGATGTTTAAAAACATTTGTGAGAGTGAATCCGTAATGCGTTTGCGAATAATAGCCACATTTGTACTAATTAAGTGGAATACAGGTGTGCTGCAAAGTGTTCGGGAAAATCTAGTGCACCGTTGCTAGGCATGTATTTCTATTGGTGGTGGAAATATAAAGTAGCATTTTCGCAGCAGATCTCATACATTGGGGTTCCAGCAGAATGATCCGCGGATCAAACTCCATATTAAAAAGCTGTTTTCAGAGCTGCATAAAATCATAGTTTCTGGAAATTGTCATTACTTTGTGTTCTGATCTGACGGTCTTGACCTCATGACGTCACTACTTGTCGTGCCACTCTGCTGCCTTCGGTGTTGCAATGTGAGTTCTTCATTTTTTATTTCTTCTATTTTAACCAGGGATTTTTACTCGTTAATCAAAGAGGATTGCGTGAATCGAATCTTTATAGGTACCTACCTAATCATCCCTTCACGGATTGGACAGCGTTTTTGTTACACCCTGTATAATAATAAAAAACAAGGAGATTACATCAGATTACTCGTTTTCTATGTATTGCATATTGCAGGACGCGCCATTTTTAGCATTACAAAATTTTGATTTAAATTTTCCTTTTTTTGTTGTACTGAATTCCATGAGAGAGTTTTATTCTTGTTTAAAAATGTGTGATAGCAGTGAATGTGAAGATTTGACTATGCCCCACAAAGCGACTGAACACTTGTTGCATAATAACGACCATATTTTGTATGTATACGCTCATAGATATTTCTAAAAAACGAAAAATATGTTACTTTCCTATGTTATGTTATGTCTGTATAGTTTTGCTGCCTTCTTTTGGTCTTTTTCACCACTTGACCACACATGACGTCATTTTAATCATTTTTCTAATTATTTTTTTGTGGTAACGCTAACGACTGTCGCCGAGCGCGTGGCAGACATTACTAAATCGTGCTTCACTAGTACTTTTTTAGCCCCGCCCACTCTGTGTTAGTTTGCGTGGTGCTATTTTTTGAGCGGAATTACACTTCCTTAGTATCTTAGTTCGTTGGTAAGATCTAACCGCCCACTCTGTGTTAGTTTGCGTGGTGCTATTTTTTGAGCGGAATTACACTTCCTTAGTATCTTAGTTCGTTGGTAAGATCTAATAGATCATCCTGAATTAAGGATCCGGAATGAAGTCGCTCCTTAATTCAGAAAGTGTAATTGCATTCAGGAAGGTAGGATCCTAGTTAGGATCCTAGTTAGGATAGAAAATGGTCTCCGGCGTTAAGGATGCTAAATCGGAAGCACTTAGGACAGTGTAATCGCATTCAGGACGCTCTGCTCCGATACAGTAGTACCACAGCCTAAAGAGTATACAGTCAGTCAACGCTTTTTATGTTGGTGAAAAAAAAAGCCGCCGTTCGTTTAGATAGACAGTTGGCGCAACGACAAAACTAAGTGTACAAGGGCATAATAACTCTGTGATTTGCTTTTTGAATTAAAAAAACCGGCCAAGTGCGTGTCGGGCCACGCGCAGTAGGGTTCCGTAGTTACCATATACCATACCTTATTTAATACCACTATAATTTTCATCTGCAAAAATAACTTTGTTTTTCATAGTGTTTGTATAAAACACAATGTTATATTTACGGTTTTGGAAAATGTGCTATATCTCTAAAACAACTAAATATGTCTCATTCAAACCAATTTTCGTAAATAGTATTTATAAAGATCTACAACATATTTTATTGTTTTATTTTTCACTCTCTTACATTTTACTACTTTGAAAGTGTATATTTTCTAAACGGTTGACTTTGAGAAAAAATACTTTTAGAAACCTCAATGTCATTTTTAAAGACCTATCCATAGGCACCCCACACGTATAGGTTAAATAATTTTTTTTTCGTTTCAGTTCCATGTTCATTTCCATCCCCCCTTAATCTTTTATACTTTTTATATTTTGTGTAAAAATCGTTTAAAAGTCGTAAAAATTGCTGTTTTAAGTTAGACAGCTGTCATCTGTTGGTATTTGCTTTTAAACTTGATTTTAGGTATGTTATTAGATGAGTTATTCGCAAATTACATACTAGTACCTACATTAATAAACCTAGTTCAGATTAGCATTGAAAATGACACGTACCTACTACCTACCTATACCTCCTACCTACATGTATTTTTACGGTCACTGTATTTTCCCCTCCGTTGTTCTGCGCAAGTACATTCGTGTAACTACTGTATGATCGTTAAGCTGTGATATCGGATCCGTTATTCAGGACGGTCTAATTGGCGACTGAATTTCTCGTCCTAAATCGGAGTCTGAATTCCGTATCCTTAATTCAGGATTAAATTGTATTACAATGGCGCTAAGTTATTGTGCTGTGTTTGGTTGTGCAAACAATTTGAAAACAATGCCAACAATTAAGTTTTTTTAGTTTTCCCAAAGATGATATGAGGTAAGTAGTACGTACCTAATATTATCAAAATATTATTTCGTTTTCGTAGTAATTACCTAATTAATAAAATGGACCTGACCTGAGTATTTATCAAAAAAGATGTACCTACATTTGTGAAAAAAACATCATCAAACATCGTCACACAGTTCTGTTCTGTGCCAAAATATAAAATAAAAGGAATTATGAAAATATCTACCTACCTATATTCATAATTGGGTTTGGGTTTGGATTTCGTTACGTGTTGAAACACAACGAAACAGTAAGCAGATCAAAAAACCTTAAAAATGTTTTAGAAGTACATTTTTGTTCAAAATTTAATTTCCATACTAAAGGTTTAGGTATTTACTTTATTTATACAAACTCAGGTCAGGAGTAGGTAAGTACTTACTTACCCAGAAAAAGTGATTATTTCATTTTTGTATTTACTAACTAGAATAAAATAATGATTTTAAACTAAAGAAAAACTCATATCTTAGCGATATGATCTTTAAACGTAAGCAATATTTAACAGTAAGCAACCCTGGCAAACACGCTTGGACGACAGCGGGGCGGAGCGACGTGAAGGGGGAAGTAGTTATATAAATGGCGGCATTTGGGACTCGAACAAAGAAGAGTCCGTTCTAGTAGTATTGTTTATTCTTATGGTCCAACCAAGAAGTTTATATCCACAATGGAGATTACACGCCTAGTAAGTAAGTGAAGATTGAAAAAAGACTCTTTAGTGACGTCAGGGCTTATTGCTATCTCTTTCTTTTCGTTTTACAATACGTTTTCGTTTCTCACGAACAAACGAACGACGAACAACGAACACGTATTGTAACACTAAAGAAAGAGGTTGCAATAAGCCGTCACGTCACTCAAGGTCATTTTTTCTATCTTCACTATGATACTGGCCGTGCAATCTCCATTTGAAGAAGGTATAATAAGCTTCTTGGGTCCAACCAAGAAGCTTATACCCACAATGGAGATTGCACGCCTAGTATCATAGTGAAGATTGAAAAAAGACTCTTTAGTGACGTACGGCTTATTTCTATCTCTTTCTTTTCGTTTTATAATACGTTTTCGTTTCTCACGAACGAACGAACGACGAACAACGAACACGTATTGTAACACTAAAGAAAGAGGTTGCAATAAGCCGTCACGTCACTCAAGGACATTTTTTCTATCTTCACTATGACACTGGCCGTGCAATTTCCATTGGAGGGAGGTATAAGCTTCTTGGGTCCAACGTACTAGTGATTTGTACCAAAGGTCGCTGTAAACGGGACGGGAACTTAGAGTATAAAGTATATTTAGAGTCGGCCTATTGTTCTATATGAACTACAGTTATACAAATATGATCTAAATCGACATTGCACTCATAAACTTGTAGCTGTCTCGTTTTAACTTACCTACATTACCCCATGTAAAAAGAGACAACAGTATATTTGTTTGACCAATTTTTGGCAACACTAGAATATATACTCATAGCTATGCATGAATGCGGCCGGTTCGCCATTTTTGTTACCCACTTTAACAGGTAAGTGAGCTGTCAACGCGAGCTGTATTTTTTAGTGTTTTGTGTTATAATTGTTTTATTTTAGGCTTTTACGTGTGAATAGTTATGCATTAAGTGAAAGAAAGCAACAAGGAACATGCCCAGTTGCAGTGTAGTAGGTTGCGGCATCAGAAAAAGCGAAAATCGACCAAACAAAACATTACACCGGTACGTACTATTATTTTGCAAAAATACCAAACAAATGAATAAATGCCTTATGTTTTGGCTTTCTTATCAATAGTTTACATATTAATTCATAACAATATGGCGTATACTACTTATTTTGGAGGGTTTTGATAGTGTATTTTCAAGAAAATAAAAACACTATTTTTGGCGATAGGGTTGTCCTTCAAAGCAATTTTCATATCGATGTTTTCAAGTGTAAATTGTAGTGAATGAATTTTAAACCGTTTTTTTTTCGTTTCGTTTTGGGTTGCCTAAAAATGCCCGTAAAAGAGAAATATGGAATGGATACAATGATATTAAAAAAAATCATTGGCTGGATACAATAAAGGAATGGAGAATTTAAAGACTCATGCGAAAACTATTTTCATTTTGAAGAAACGTGTTTTAATCGAACTTTAAATATTACGACGCTGCTGGACCGTTATGAACCTTTTTAGTAAGTAGGTACTTTACTGGACCAGTCCCACTATTTATTTCGCTCGCGTAGATTTGAAAACTTTTTACCATATCACGTGTATTAATTTTTTTCGTCCAACGCGTGACTTTTAACCGAAAACTGTGTGTGATTGTTGACTCACCATTACCAGAACGATTTCCCCGCCCACCGCGACATATTCGTACTGAAAATTGTTGAGATTATTTTGTACCAAAAAATACACGTGATTTAGAGTGGGGGGGGTGTTAACGTAAAACCTCACCATATATCACCAGGGGGAAGGGGGGGGTTAAAAATTGGCCAAAAAAAAAACATCACCTGATTAATGGACGCCCCCTTACCTTACGTCAGTTTCTAGTCTATAAATTTTGGCTGATAAATAATGTTCTATTTTATACTTATTCTTCATGCATGTTTCAGCCGCCAGCCCGATCCAGTTCATCGAGCACTTTAGCAGAATTAGACCTAAACCAGACTCCATCTACTGTTGATGAGCACAGACGAGGTACTTAAATATTTATTATTTATTACTTACTCGCATTACCTTTCTCGCATTTTCTTTCTTACCTATTTACGATATACTATAAACCGTAATTCTTTCTTATAATGTTTTAATAAGAGCAGCATATAACTGGCCTAAGTATTTTACATTTCGATTTCAATATAAAATAATTAAGCCCATGATGAACAGGGGGCTAATTGTCCAATTTCAAAATCGCTTTCATTTGGCAGATGGATGAGACATATTGCTGCATTTCTTTGATATGTTTTTATTTTTCCCAAAAAGACGTATCCAATGAAAGCGATTGCGATCGATTTTGAAATTATACAATAGGGAATATGCATAAGTCACCGATTTTGATGAATTTGCGCTTGATCGCTGCGGACACTTATAAAAACATGATAGAACAGGAAAAAAATAAAAAAAAATGTATTATTTTAGTTTTATCACACGATGAAATCAGGGAAAAATAACATTATTTTTTTTTCATTTTCGGATATAATGCACTTTACAGTCAGATAGAATATCGAATAAGAAACAATATTTTGTATGACACATATGTACTTAAACGCAAAATTTAGGGAGATAATTGAAGATTATTGGCTAACTCCATATTAAATGCGCCGAAACACACCTGAAACGTGATGTGTGACGTCACCATTTTGTATGGAGCGTTTTCGGCGGGTGCTGCTGCGCGCTAACTTCAAGTAACTATATCACGAGAAAAAAACGCAAGAGAAAAGTTTTAATATTACAGTTAATTTTCTCACGCATTATACTTTTGATTAAGATTAAAAAAAAAATTATGCATATTCCCTATTAGTGGGCGGGCGGGACTTGAAACTATTACTATGCTTTATTCTTATTTTCGTTCTCAATAAATAATGTATACTAGCGGATGCTTTATTCTTATTTTCGTTCTCAATAAATAATGTATACTAGCGGCCGCCCGCAACTTCGTCTGCGTCGAAAGTATTTTTGCTATCCCTCGGGAACAACACTTTTATCGGGATGAAAGGTATCCTATGTCATTTTCTGTACCACTGGCAACGTGTATGTAAAATTTCATGATGATTGGTTCCGTAGTTAAGACATGAAGGCGTAACAAATATGGAACCCTGCGATTTAAATATAATTTTGATTTACAGGTTCCAGATGCAACACTGGAAACTATTACAAAAAAATGGAAAAATGACAAGAAAGAATTAAGAGGCATATTACATTTTGACTGTGATTTTCGCGTAAAATGGCCAATTTTGGCGTTATCGATCTCAGAAACAAAAATACATTAACACTTTTGACTTATTGAATGGTGCAGAATAGCTATTGGAATGGTTCATAGCGGCCTCGCTTTTTTGAAAATTTGCTTAACTTTATTATTAAACCCGAAATTGCAGAGAAAGATTTTCATAAAATGCGCGAAGGCACTTTTTTGAGCTCATGGATTGAACAAATGTGCTAAACAATTGAAATAAAAAAAAATGTTATCTCTTATATAGTCGCATAGTTCATAGCGGCCTCGAATTTTAAAATTATGTATAGAATATGTGAAAAAAAATCCAATCAAAAACCATAAAACTACTAAAAAAGCTCAGAATAAACTGTGGATTTCTCCTAGATACATTATTATTATTACGTAAAAATTATATCATAATAATCTTTACTTCATAATAAAATCAAATTTCATACTTTTATTTGTTGTTTGTACTTGTTTGTCTTTCTGTGTATGTTCAAAGTTGACTCTAAGAAATCGTTCACCAACTTTAATTTTCCTTTCTAACCCTTTAACTTTCCAGTGAATCATCATATTACTTTTTGTCGCGGACACATATAAATGTATTTAGTAGACCCAAAGGTTTCTCTAGGTTGTATCGCTAAAATCCGTCAAAATCGAAATTTCGTCGAAAAAATGTGATAGGGCCCTTAAAAATTAAATGAAAAAATAAGATGACAAAAAGAAAACTGTAGATTTTTTAAATATTATCAAAGATAAAAAAAAAATTTGGTGGATGCAGAACGAAAAAGATCCGGATTCCTGGGCATTTTCTTTTGTGATTTGTATTGTAATTATATTGTTTTATATTAAAAAAATCATGCAAATCCTAGTGGCTATCTTGCAATATGTAGTATTTTGTTTTATTTCGTTTCCTTTTCTCTTAAACTAGTATGAGTGACCTTTGATCTTAAATGGGGAGAAAAAGCGCAGTTTTATCCCGATAAGTAGCGTCTTATCTTTTGTACCCAGCTGCCTCAGAGAAAGTGTCAAAACATATGGGAATCTCTTGGAGTATTGCACTTTTTAATTTTATACTGAGAAAATGTCGCATTGTTGTGCATGTAACTGTTAAAATATTAGAGTTCATCGATTTCCCAGTAAAAAAAAAATATTGGGCAAAGAAAATATTAAAAAAAGATGCTATTCCCTCGATTTTCTCCTTTACTGAGTCTGAGAAACATTATAAATCAAATGGAATGTTTCATGAATTTCATGAAGCTTCGCCAAAAAAAAACATATTTTGAATTATAACAGCTTTGTTCTTTAATATTTCAACCTCAGCAGTTTCTAATATATTTATAACTTGGATGAATTTGATAGGTATATCAAATACGGAATAAGCCCAATATTGGGTCCAAACAGAGAATTAATAGAATTTTATATGCCAGAGTCATTCAAGAAACTTAGAATAACAAAATAAATATGATAAAACGGTTCGTGTAATTTTGGATGGTACAGAAATTCCAGTACAGAAACCTAAAATTACTATTGCACAGAAGGCATCATGAGGCAACTATAAACACGGAAATTCACACTCAGTTGCTATGTTGAAATTTAAATCATATGCTTCTAATCTGAAATAAAAAGATTACTTGTAAATATTACACGAAATTTAAAGAAATGTAATGCTTGTTAGCAATTTTTTGTAAGTTGCTATAAACTTTCTTGCCTGTTGTTTTGGCTTTTTTCTCCGTAATTCATCTTTTATCTGAGCTAAAGTTAGCATGGAATACATTGTCCGCAAACCCGAAAAAAATATAATCTAAGAAAGTAAAATCACGTAATACACAGTCAAGACAATATAAGCTCAAACTGACAAAGGGTCCAAAGACTAAGCGCCATCTGTAATTCACTTTGCCTTCGCCTCCCCATTCTATGGAGGCACTCGCTTGACTCACTCGATAGAATTTAAGATGTCTCTCACGTGTAGGCGTATGAATCTAACTAGTCTTAGAAAACTCATAAAAAAATTGTCCATAAAATTTCACACTTTCTAAGTTAAAAGTTGTTGCATCTCACGAGCGCGGTCGGGCCATGGTTGTGTGCGTCTGCGTGCATGCTGGCTGGTTCATGCGTCATGTTCGGGAACTGGTGCTGCCAGTGGGAATGGGTCTGCTTCTGACTACCTATCTTAATGCATATTGAATTGTATGTTTTTCTTTTATTTTTATTTATTGTAACAGCCTAGACTGAATAACAAGTTCAAACTTTGAATTTAGCTTAAAATCTGTAAATTGATTAAGAAATTTGAAACTCATTAAGAAATGAGCTAATTCAATAATGTTATTTATTTGTTAATCTTTGTTAACATAAAGTCTGGAAACGATATACATATTTGTAAATATCGTTCCATCTGATTGATAAAGCTGACAAGTTTTTTGCGCCCATTTTTCTTGTCAGTTAAAAGACGTCATAATGGGTGGTAGGGTAAAAGAATTGACGATTTAAAAATGCTTATTATGTGAGCTTATTTAAATAAAATATATTTCACTTTCACTTTCACTTTCACTTGCATGTATCTATACAACCATGGCCCGACACCTTTTTATCCATTTTTTTCACAATAATATAACCAACCTAAATATATGCTGAAATATAATTAAAATAAGCACATAAGTAGGTTTTGTTATTTAAAAAAACTAAACAGGTTATTTGTTAATGATTAACCAAATATGGGAAAACAGTTTTTCTTCGGATTGTCAAACTGAACAACTTTTACTATGGGACCAGATGAACTCTCCGTCTGAAGAAACGGTTTCCCCATTTTTTAGTTAATTCATTAACCATTCAGCCTGCCTAGCATGATCGATTTATATCGCGTGATATAGCATTTTATTGTCACTCAACTGTCAAATTCCTTCTTTTTGACAGTTAAGTAAACGGGATAAAACGGTATATTACGCGATATAAATCAATCATGCTAGGCAGGTACGAACCATCAAACTGAACAACTTTTACTATGGGTAAATAACTTTGAAACAGCCAAAAAAACAAGGACTGTTTCGAACTTTTGATTTTTGTATGAAACAGCTGATTGTTTTTAGCGATTTCAGAGTTGGTCCCATAGTAAAAGCATTGAAATGTAGTAATACATTTCGGTGAGTAAAAGTTGTTTAGTTTGATGGTCCCTATCTACCATAATAATATTCGGCATTGTTAGGGGTTATTTTGAAACACGTTGTATATCCGTGCTTTGGAAGGCACGTTATACTGCCGCGCCGTTGGTCCCTCCCGGCCTATCCTCCTTAGGCTGGCCCCAGACCTACCGGTTCCGTTTCTTTGCTTTGCTGTGCTACCTTGCTTGAAAGACCGCCGGCCAACTAGGGTAATTTTCAATCTATCGCATTTTGGGACTAGACCAAATTGGCAAGATAGCCATTAGCTTGGTTTTATCAAATATCATCGCCTGGATTGCGAAGTAGGAAGCTTTTAGGAGATATGCCACCCTGAACATGGACTCCGATCGTTAAAAATAACTCGATCGCTTATTTATACAAGATGTTTGGTAAAGCCTTATAAAACTGAATATGGTAGATAGGGACCATAATAAAACTGAACAACTTTTACTATGGGACCAAATCTGAAATCGCGAAAAAAATGAACTGTTTCATACATTTTGATAATTTCGTTATTAATTTTTGTATAAAACAGCAGTTTTTTTTTAAAACGAAAACTAAAACTTCTCATCGCTCCCCAGACGACGATATTTGATAACACCAAACTAATGGCTATCTTGCCAATGTGGTCAGGTCAAAATATGCGATAGATTGAAAATGAGCCTCTTGGCCGGCGGTCCATGGTAGAACAGCAAAGCAAAGAAACGAAACCGGTAGGTCTGGGGCCAGCCTTATCCACCAATATCAATAAGGAATGTCTGTGCCCCAGCAGTAGTGGGACTAGTGGGGACTGGAAATATTAAAAATGGAAGTGTCTATTCATCGGGGCGCCTCGACGAATAGTATTTTTCTCTATCTAGCGGTGCGCACCGTTGAGTAGCACTTTCTCTAGGGATTGGCTATAGGCCGGTGCCTCGGGTTCGATTATCCCCGCGGGAAGTAACATCTTTGAGTTGGTTGTTTCTAGTTTGGTTTGGACATTGCAGGCTGATCACCTGATTGTGCGATAAGAGAATTAATGATCCGTGCTTCGGCTGTAGATCCTGCGCCTGACCTCTCCTGTCTTGTCGGTCGTCCTGCCGTCCTATCGGAATTATAGAGTGAAGGAAAAGAGAGTGCAAACACTTTTCTCTAAAATCTCAATTAAACTGGATCTAAATCTCTAAACACAAACCAAAACTACGCACTGCACTAACAAATGTGCTAAAACCACAGCCAAAGATGATTACCTACTATACCCGCAAATGCGCACTATGGAACCTTGTCATATTAACATCTACGTTTACGTCATCCGCAACAAAAAATTAGGTACCTACATGTAACAATAAAATTATAATAGATATTTTTTTATTAATATTAGTTACTAGCGGCCGCTCGCGACTTCGTCTGTGTGGACAGTTTTTTTGCTATCCCTAGGGAACTGTACGTTTTTTCGGGATGAAAGGTACCCTATGTCCTTTTCTGCACCCCTGACAACGTGAATGCAAAATTTCATGATGATCGGTTCAGTAGTTACGACGTGAAGGCGTAACAAACAAATAAACAAACGGACTTTCGCATTTATAATATTAGTAATGATTGAATTATTAATTTTAAGATAGGGTCTAGGTATAAAAAATCTACAATTTTATTTTCGTTTTTTTGGTTTAAAAATGGCTGCCAGGTTCATTAGCAATTTGCGGGGATAGTATTACAAGGTGTTTTCGAAATCGCAAAAAAGAAAACAGCTGTTTCATACAAAAATTAATAACGAAAATATCAAAATGTAATGTATGAAACAACTGATTTTTTTTCGCGATTTCAGAGTTGGTCCCATAGTAAAAGTTGTTCAGTTTGATGATCCCTATCTACCATATTCGGCTTTATAAGGCTTTTACCAAACACTTTGTATTATAAAAGGAAGTGTCTATTCATCGGGGCGCCTCGACGAATAGTATTTTTCTCTATCTAGCGGTGCGCACCATTGAATAGCACTTTCTCTAGGGATTGGCTATAGGCCGGTGCCTCGGGTTCGATGATCCCCGCGGGAAGTAACATCTTTGAGTTGTTGTTTCTAGTTTGGTTTGGACATTGCAGGCTGATCACCTGATTGTGCGATAAGAGAAATGATCCGTGCTCGGCTGTAGTTCTTGCGCCTGACCTCTCCTGTCTTGTCGGTCGTCCCGTAGGGTTATTCACGATTGTCGGAAATCTAGTCGAAAGCATTCGATTCGAATCCGTACCCTCCAATAATACAAAAATATAGCAATTCACTGATACAATCGACTGGCATTCAATTCACTTTCCGACCGGATAGTCCCATGCATTTACAAAGTTATGTAGCACAAGGTAGAAAATAAGATTTAAGACTAAAGACTTTCCGATTCGATTCGGAAAGTTGGTTTCCGACAATCGTGAATAACCCCCCTGTTGTCCTATCGGAATTAGAGAGTGAAGGAAAAGAGAGTGCAAACACTTTTCTCTCAAATCTCAATTAAACTGCATCTAAATCTCTAAACACAAACCAAAACTACGCACTGCACTAACAAATCTGCTAAAACCACAGCCAAAGATGATTACCTATACCCGCAAATGCGCACTATGGAACCTTGTCATATTAACATCTACGTTTACGTCATCCGCAACAAAAAATTAGGTACCTAACATGTAACAATTAAATTCTAATAGGTATTTTTTATTAATATTAATTATTGAATTATTAATTTTAATATGATAGGGTCTAGGTAAGTATAAAATTTTTTTTTTCTTCGTTTTTTTGGTTTAAAAATGGCTGCCAGGTTCATTAGCAATTTGCGGGGATAGTACAAGGTGTTTTCGAAATCGCAAAAAAGAAAGCAGCTGTTTCATACAAAAATTAATAACGAAAATATCAAAATGTATGAAAAAACTGAGTTTTTTTTTCGCGATTTCAGAGTTGGTCCCATAGTAAAAGTTGTTCAGTTTGATGATCCCTATCTACCATATTCGGCTTTATAAGGCTTTTACCAAACACTTTGTATTATAAAAAGCGGCACCACAGCAATAAAATAATACTAACGGTTATTGAATATAACGAGAAACAACAACTCAAAGATGTTGCTTCCCGCGGCGGGGATCGAATCCACGACCTCTGGATCGAGAGAACAACACTCTAACCACTAACCTAACAGGCATTTACACAATTATTACTACCTATTTCAATAGTTTAACTTACGATTACGACAGCTAAAAAGGAGGCACCGGCATATAGCCAATCCCTAGAGAAAGCGCTATTCAGTGGTGCGCACCGCTAGATAGAGAAAAATACTATTCGTCGAGGCGCCCCGATGAATAGACACTTCCATTAAAAATGGATGATGTCGATAAAAATAAATATCGATATACAATAGGGCAGCACTATGAAAAGGTGCCATTTTTGTTACCTAAAAAGTTTAGGTATACACGTTTTTTTCGTAGGTATTTCTTCTCCCCTTACTTCCCTCCTCTAAGGACGGGAACGGAACGGGGACGGAGCGGGGAAAATATCGTTTCATACAAAATGTATAGGAGCATGCATACGGAGCGGAGGCACGACGGGGCCCGGACGGGACGGGAACTGAACGGGAAAAACTCCGTCGGCGCGGCACGTCGCCGCCCCGTGCCCGTTCCGTTCCCGCCCCGTTCCCGTTACGTATGCATTGAAACTCCATTCGCTCTTAGCGATTGGATATAAGATTCTTGGTGATGTGTAATGCAAAGCTTTTTTGTGGATTTTGGATTTTAACACTAATGACATTTTGATATTCGATAATGTTCTGTGATGCGTGCATTGTATCGTAATACAATATTCTATCTACTTATTCATGAAGTAACTATAGCAAAACTTTAAATTACCTATATCTGAATAAGGTTTAGATTCAAATAAATAGTTTTCAACATATTTTTCAGAGGCTTACCGGCATAGAATAGAGTTCGGGGTTCTAATGCCGCGATTACATACGCCGATTTTAGGAACCAATTTCGGGTTGCCTTGCCCCCCCGTACTTGACAATAAAATATTGTAGAATTACATTACACTATAATGGAAAGGTAAACATTGTTTAAGATTTGAGATGAGAATCGAAAATAAAAAATCATAAAATGTTGACTTTTCCGCTATTTGTGCAAATTTAAGGTGGACACACACCTTCCATCGCGCCAAATGGATGGACGTACGTCCAAAATTTGATCGTGTGTGTCGAATCTGTCATCCAAATTCCCAATCACGGATTCCGTAAAACCACGGCCCACATTCAAAAGTTTGACCGTGTGTGCGCATATCGTCAATCGTTTGATTTAAATCAAATGGATTAAATCAAATGGACGGACGCCAAATTTTGATCACTCCAACAGTTCAAATAGGGACGTAGCGATTATACAAAAACATCGAAATCATTAAAAAAAATACTTATTAACTAAAAATAGGATTTTTAATTAATAAACTGGATAAAAAGAGATTAAAAAGAACAAATAAACTTTTTACGCAGACGAAGTCGCGGGCGGTCGCTAGTCGACTATGATAGGTATAATACCTATCTAAGCACATTTGTAGCAAATAATCAACATAACTTAAACTTTTTAACCGACTTCAAAAAAGGAGGTTTTCAGTTTGTCGGATTTTTTTTAAATATATTTTTTATGTGTGTTACTCGATTACTCGAAGACGGCTGGACCGATTTGAAATATTGTTTTTTTTTTGAAAATATTTTAATTTATCTCCAGACTAACGAGTAACAAACACAGTAATGCATACAAAATCGTTTATGCTAACATAATGATAATTATTTTAAGCTCCTAACTATAAGTACCTATTTATTTATTAACAAAAAAAAAAACAAAAATATCGATGGTACCTATATCGATATTTTTTCAACAACCCCAGCATCGCTACAAAATGGATGTGGGTTTTGGCGTAAATCGTTTGGCGTACAACCAAATGATTGATCGTAGTTTGGACGTACGCCAAACGATTTACACCGTGTGTGGCCTCAAAAATTGGCCCACGTCCATTTGATTTAATCCATTTGATGTACATCAAATGAAAGGACCGTGTGTGTCCACCTTTATTGCATAGACTTAGAAAATTTTTCGCTTGTTAAAATTTTACTTATTTATACGAGTGGCAGGCAATTGCTAAGTAGGATGCTAAATCGGGATATGATCGATGCTTAAATTCCATGGTACTATCCGCGTCAATTGGTAATGCGCCTGGCGGCCATGATTTTAACCTCAAAAACGAAAAACAATTGTAATTTTCTCATATACCTAGACCCTTTCTTATAGAAAATAAGAATTCAATAATTAATATATTGTATTACCTATTAGAATTTTACTGTTTTTTGTCATTTTTAGTTGCGGATGACGATGACATAGAAAAATCAAACGATGATGTGAATGTTAATTTGACAAGGTTCCAGCGCATTACCAATTGACGGGGATAATAAAAAAATCTTTGACAAGCGGTTTTCAAAAGGCAGTTTAAGAAAAAAAAGTAGTACATAAAAAAGAAAACTAGATGTCGTTGTACCAAGGACGTTCATATAAGGACTGAGTACTCTACAAAAATTCTCACTATGCGTTTAAAAGAAATTCAACTTTATTCTCTTTGTCATAGAGTTGAAATTCTATCGACGACATTTACTGAAGACTCTACTGTGTGAATGAAACATCACTAAGTAGATAAGGATGTCTCGTTCGCACAATTGCCATTGCTAAACAATAATACCACGATGGTAGGAAAAAAAATGTACGTTACCAATCACGTAGTGTATCAAAGTTAAGGAAAGAAGTGGAATATTGAAAATATACTACTTAAATATTAATTTAGAATAACACATAGTTATTGTAAATTAAAACTGAACTTACTCTTTTGATTTAATAAGATTTTCACAATAATGCTAATCAGCTATCATCGGTGAGGTGGTGTTAAATTCAAGTGTCAATCCTGGCAACTCCGATTTTGACTTTGGCGCCAAATTTCAATTTTAGAATTTCAATATTTAGGTAATATTCCTTTTAAAAACTAGGGTGACCATAAATACTACACCATTTCAGATTATCAAAAAAACGAAATTGTTCTATTGAAATAACTGAAAGTCGCAGGCGAGGGGTAACGTTAATATTAATAATCAAATTCATGTTTTTGCGCCGATTTCGATGAAATTCGGTTTAAGCAACTATTTCGACAAGAAAATAACAACGCAGTGTTAAAAATATTAAAAAAGATGGCAGCCAACTTTTAAGTTTGTAGACCGTTTTAGATGAAACTCGGTTTTTGGTACAATTTTGACAAGAAAATGACAAAGCAATTTTTAAAGTATAAAAATGAAAGATGGCGGCCAACTTTTTTGTTTGTAGGCTGATTTCGACAAAACTCGGTTTTTGGTACTATTCTGACAAGACAAAAACAATGCAATGTTAAAAATATTAAAAATCCAAGATGGCGGCCAACTTTTTTGTATGTAGGCCGATTTCAATGAAACTAGGTTATTGGTACTATTTTGACAAGAAAATAACAACGCTATGTTAAAAAAAAAATCCAAGATGGCGGCCAACTTTTTTGTTTCTGGGCCGATTTCGATAAAATTCGGTTTTTGGTACTATTATGAGAACAATATAACAACACATTTTTTTTAAATATTAAAAAATTCAAGATGGCGACCAAATTTTTCGTTTGTAGGCCGATTTTGATGAAACTCGGTTTGTGGTACTATTTTGACAAGACAATAACAACCCAATTTTAAAAATATTAAAAATCCAAGATGGCGGCCAACTTTTTTGTTTGTGGGCCGATTTCGATGAAATTCAGTTTTTGGTACTATTTTGACAAGACAATAACAACGCAATTTTAAAAATATTAAAAATCCAAAATGGCAGCCAACTTTTTTGTTTGTAGGCCGATTTCAATGAAAACTTTTTTTGGTACTATTTTGACAAGTAAATAACAACGCTATGTTAAAAATTTAAAAAATCCAAGATGGCGGCCAACTTTTTTCTTTGTGGGCCGATTTCGATGAAATTTGGTTTTTGATACTATTTTGAGAAGAAAATAACAACGCAATTTTTTAAAATATTAAAAATCCAGGATGGCGGCCAACTTTTTTGTTTGTGGGCTGATTTCGATAAAACTCTGTTTTTAGTACTATTTTGATAAGAAAATAACAACGCAATTTTTTGAATATTAAAAAATTCAAGATGGTGGCCAACTTTTTTGTTTGTAGGCCGATTTCGATGAAACTCCAGTTTTGGTACTATTTTGACAAGAAAACAGCAACACAATATTGAAAGTATTAAAAATCCAAGGTGGCGGCCAAATTCTTTTCTTGTTCTTCTTTTTTTCATCCCAGTTATATTAAAATAAACTCAAAAACAAAATTGGCAGCCATTTTGACATTGTTTACATTGCATTATTATTTTCTTGTCAAAATAGTACCAAAAACCGAGTTTCATAGAAATCGGTTCTCAAACAAAACAGTTGGCAACCATTTTGGATTTTTTTATATTTTCAACATTGCGTTTTTATTTTTTTGTCAAAATAGTACTTAAAACCAAGTTTCATTGAAATCGGCTCAAAAACAAAAAAGTTAAGCGCCATCTTGGATTTTAAATATTTTAATAATTGCGTTGTTATTTTCTTGCCTAAATAGTACCAAAAACCGAGTTTCATCGAAATCGGCCTACAAACATAAAAGTAGACCGCCATTTTGATTTTTTTATATTTTCAACACTTCATTTTTATTTTTTGTCAAAATATTACTAAAAACCGATTTTCATCGAAATCAAGCCAAAAACAAAAAAAGGGTGGCCGCCATCTTGTTTTTTTTATTTTCAACATGGTGTCGTTGAAAATCAGCTGCACCTATTTTTTTAATTTCACTAGTAAAAAATTGGTGCAAGTATTTTAGACCTTATTGATATATTTACCAAAATAACAGTTTTTAATGAAAGAGAGTAATTATGGTAGAAAGCAACCGAATTTTAAACGTCAATAAAGTCGAAAATCGTTTGCACCTATTTTTTTAACTACAGATCACTAGACAATGTTTTCCTACCTTCTCTTGTTTTCCAACATTCATTTGATTTCCGAAATACACGCACATTGTATTTTTATCAAAATTGGAATAAACTTTATAGTTATGTCATTATTTACTCTTGATTTTTTTTAGATATTGTTTGATTAACCATATTTATAAATTAAAACAAGAAAGCAACCTAATAAAACGTGATAAAAAAACTTGAAGATTTATTTTTAGTAAATTATTATTTTCTGCTTTTCAGTTAACAAGTTAAAACTAAAAGTATACCTCCTCCTATCGGAGCACTCGTCAAGACGAATCAATCGAGCTCAAACTCGATGGGGTTGCATGATTTTATTACAAAGTTCCAATGGCCTTCTTCCGGCTCCTTTATCAGCCCCTTGGATATTATTCCCCAACAGAGTACTTGCCAAGGCGATTCTAACGAGCCCAAACACGATGGGGTTGTATGGTTTCATCATAGTGTTCCTGTGGCGTCCTTCCGGCTCCATCGTCAGAGCAACCCAATGATACCATAATATTACATTACCTTCTAGTTCTGACCTGGGGCCGTACCGGCTAACGAATCGATTTTCATAAAAGTCTGCTGGGTTTCAACTTAAAACAGAGAAATCAAAGTAAGCAATTTCGTTTTGTACTTTTTGTTGACGTGATTCGGAAGATATCGATGTTCGTGTGACATCATGAATTTGGGTTCGTCATTTTGGCCCAATTGGGGCTCGATTTATCTGTTTTAATTTGAAACCCAGCAGACTTTTATGAAAATCGATTCGTTAGCCGGTACGGCCCCTGTTTTCAAAGTTTCAAGTCTCTAGTTCATCGGGAAGTTAGTATAAAATCGTTTGCTTTGTGCTCACACAAACAAACGAGCAAGCAACCTTATAAAAAAGTGGCAAAAGTATTAATTGTAAATATAGAACTACCTAAGTACTTAAGTTTATATTAAACAGTTTAATGTAATAAGTATGTCTCCGGCCAACCATACAGTTTGGTCACCCTATGGAAGAAAGAGATAGGTACAATTATCTATTTGACCTCTCTGTCGGCTCGTTTTGGGGCGAAGAGCTCAATCGTTTATACCGAAGGGATGTGCTACATCTATGGCATAGCATAGTTCACTCACTTCACCTCACCACACACACAGTCCATCAGCTGTTAAATGTTTGTCTCCATCAGCCATTTTTTTGATGTCCCCACTGCTGGGGCACAGGCCTTCCTTATGGGTGGTAAGGAGGATGGGCCATAACCCACCACGCGGGCCCAATGCGGATTGGTGGGTGTTAACGACTGCAAATGCAGCCGGGACCAACGGCTTAACGTGCCTTCCGAAGCACGGAGGAGCTCGAGATAATAAACTTTTGGTCACCCATCCCATGACCGACCCTTGCGAACGTTGCTTAACTTCCGCAATCGCTGGGCCAGGCGCTAAACCACTGCGCCACCGAGTTAAATGTTTATATTTATAATAAATTGTATTGTTCTCCATTCCATTATATAAGGAAATCCTATGCGTGTTGCGTGTTTTAAGCGCCCTCGCAGACTACAGACTTTCTATCGGCCGATAGTTTGATCGGGTTGGGTTGCTAGCGCGCACACTGGCCCGACTAAACAGTCGGGTTGGTGATGAGAGCGCAGACTAGCCAACTGTCGGCCGACTTCCTTACATATAATAAAACAGTAAAAAAAAGTGTGTCTGTACATAATGTACATTACATATATTTATTTCAAAAAAAAATATCTGGGGCGATGGAGACATACTAATAGAGTAAGAATTTACAAAAAAAGTGTGTCTGTTTGTCTGTTTGTTTGTCTGTTTGAACACGCTAATTCCGGAAATACTAAACGGATTCGAATGAAATTTTTTTTGTTATATAGCTGTTAAGCCTGGGTGTAACTTAGGGTATAACTGATTTTTGGAAATGGAACACCTGATGCAGAACCATAATGGTCCAACTTAACTATAAGGAATATAAAAATGACACCTTTGCAAAAGTTGTTCAACCTGATGAGCATTTTTTGTTGAGGTATAAAAATCGAAGATCTGGAACACCTGATGCAGAACCATAATGGTCCAGCTAAACTATACAAAATATAAAAATTACATCTTTGCAAAAGTTGTTCAGCCTGATGAGCATTTTTTGTTGAGGTATAAAAATCGAAGATCTGGAACGCCTGATGCAGAACCATAATGGTCCAGCTAAAACTATACAAAATATAAAAATGACATTTTTGCAAAAGTTGTTGAGCCTGATGAGCATTTTTTGTTTAGGTATAAAAATCGAAGATCTGGAACACCTGATGCAGAGCCATAAATAACACTGTTACAAGTATTTTCTTATGTAACTACATTAGTTCATTTATATGTGTTTACTTCGGAAACAAGGAAGAAATGAAAGAAGAGCTATAATAAAAAAAAAAGATTTATGGTGGTTCTACAATGTGTGTGAGGGACTAAGTTCGATATAGGAATGCGTAATGGCGGCCCGGCCGTCCTCGAGAGCTGGGGGCTCGGCTCCTCCGATTGGCTGCAGCGACACCTGGCGACGGTCGCATGATTTTCTCCACGGCTCGAACATCCTCCCGGCCGTTGAAACCTTGGTTTCAAGCATCATTGGCATGGTACTCTGGATTGGGCAGCTTGCATATGCGGTTGAGGGCGCGTCGAACGACACCGTTGGCAGTTTGAATATCGGCCACTCTAGAAACCCCATCGGATCCTGGGAATAGCTTGCTGACTCGTCCGAGGCGCCAGTTCAGAGGTGGGGTCTGCTGCTCCTTTATAATAACAAGGTCACCAAGCTCAAGCTGTTCACATACTGACTTCCATTTGGTTCTTTGCTGAAGTTCAGCTATGTATTCGGTTGACCACCTTGCCCAAAAATGTTGTCTTGCTTGCTCGAGTCGTTTGTAGCGGTCGAGGCGATGCGCAGGGACGTCCACGAAGCTCGGCGACGGCAGCGCAGTCATTGGCCTACCAATCAAAAAGTGACCCGGGGTGAGCGGATTGAAATCGTTAGGTGACGGGGACAGAGGACAAAGGGGTCGGCTATTTAGGATAGCTTCTATCTGTGTGAATACAGAGGCCAACTCCTCAAAGGTTAAGTGAGATTGGCCTAGAATTCTATGAAGATGAAATTTGGCCGACTTTACACCGGCCTCCGCCAGACCGTTGAAATGAGGAGCGTACGCCGGAGAGAAGCGAAATTCAATGCCCTGGCGGGCAGCAAAGTCATGTATAGATTCTTTGTTTGATTTTAAAAATTGATTTATTTCCTTTGAGGCCGCCACAAAATTTCGGCCATTGTCACAAAAAATGAACTTAGGCAGTCCTCTACGAGCTATGAATCTTTTTAGGGTTAACATAAAGGCATCTTTTGATAATTCGCTTACTAATTCTAAGTGTATACATTTATATCTAAAACATACAAAAATGCATAAATAACACTTCGTTATTTTACAACCACGGCCTTTACGGTCCGTGATGAGAAATGGGCCCGCAAAATCGGTTGCTAAGGTGCTAAAAGCAAAGTCGGGCTCAACGCGATCAGCGGGTAAGTTACCCATTATATTAGTCATTGTTTTTCCTCTAAATCTACTACAAACAAAACAATGGCGGGCAACGTCCCTAGCTAGTTTGCGGCCTCCTATAGGCCAATATTGTTCCCTTATAGAGCCAAGTAGCAACTGAGGACCCGCATGAAATAGGCGTGAATGTTCATTTCGGAATATTAATTTAGTTAAACGATGATCAGCTTTAATTACAATAGGGTGCCTTTTTTCATATGGGTGCTCAGACGCATCTATTCTTCCGCCCACGCGTAGTACCTTTTCATCGTCTAGAAATGGATTTAAAGAATTGAGATTACTAGTAGCCTTTAAAGATTTGTTTGCTAACAAATAATTAATTTCTTTAGAAAACGACTCGGCTTGAGATATTTTGATGAGTGTAGTCAGAGCTTTTTTAAGCTCATGAACTTGCAAAGGCCCTGTTTGTTTATTTTTTGGGTTACGGCAGTTATGTATAAATCTAAGAAGCCAAGCATAGGTTCTTTGTATTATATTTAGGTTAGAAAATCTTTCAAAACCTGCTGTAATTGCAGGTGAAGCCTCCGCCACCAAAGCGGGCATTGCTTTCATTTCAGGCAGCTCTGATTTCATAAGAAAAGTGGGCCCATGCCACCAGATGTGAGCGTTATTAATTTCATGGGGGTCAACACCTCGTGAAGCAAGGTCAGCGGGGTTCTCAAGTGAAGGAACATGGCGCCAGGATAGTGGGTCAGTAAGCTCAATGATTGTAGCAATTCTATTGGCTACAAACGTGTTAGTTTTATTAGGGGTCTTAAGCCACCCTAGTACTACATTAGAGTCCGTCCAATAGACCTCTTTATTAATTTCAAGTCTGAGGGCTTTTTTGACAGCGGACATCAGCTGCGCCCCTTGGACTGTGGCACAAAGCTCCAAACGCGGAATTGTGCAAGCTTTTATAGGAGCGACCCTAGCTTTGGCGCACAGTAAGCTCACCTTTACATTGGAATCTTTGTCAATGGATTTAACGTAAATACAACAACCATATGCCTGCTGAGACGCGTCACAAAAACAGTGTAGTTCAAGATAGATATAACCACCAATCAACACATGCCTATCAATTTTTAAATCAGAAATTATATGAAGTTGTTCGCTGAATTTAAGCCAAGATTGCTGTATAGAGGGCGGGGCTGGTTCGTCCCAATCTAATGTTTCAATCCACAATTTTTGTAGCAATATTTTTGCTTTAATGGTACAAAGTGTTAATAAGCCAAGGGGGTCAAATATTTTAAAGGTGGATGATAAAATAGATCTTTTTGTTAGGTTTTTATTAGAGAGATTAGATTGATGAATGGGGAAGTGAATTTCATCGGTTGTGGGACACCAACCAATGCCTAATGTACTGGTTGAATTACTAATTATTAGATTTGTTTTCTCTGAGTCGAGAGAAAGAAGTAATTTGGGTGAATTAGACCGATACTTACGCAAAGGAAAGCATCCCTTTGATAGTTCACATGAGACAGCGTGCTGAATGTGACGCAACTCATCTTCTGTTTCAGCCCCAGTTAGAAGGTCATCACAGTAAATGTCACATTGAATAATAGTTTTAATTTTAGGGTCATCACACTCAGCACCGATCTGCCGTATACATCGGGTGCTCAGAAAGCCGGCACTGGCGAACCCATAGGTTACGGTTTTTAGCCTAAGTGTGCGAAGTGGCTCATTTTCATCATCGCGCCAGAGTATTAATTGCAGGTTTCGGTACGACTCATTCATTAGGACCTGTCTGTACATTTTAGCGATATCGCCAGATAACACATATTTGTGCTGACGGAAACGTAATAAAATATTAAATAAAGAATCTTGGGTGGTAGGTCCTATCATCTGGAGATCGTTTACTGAAAAACCGGAAGTAGTGGGTTGAGAGGCATTGAACACCACTCGAAGTTTGGTGGATTCACTGGTTTCCTTTAAAACAGGATGGTGTGGGAGGAAATAAGAGTTTGGAGGTTTGTCCTCAGACAAATAGCTTAGATGACCGAGTTCGGCGTACTCGTGTATAAATTGGGAGTAGAGAGCTTTAAGCTCAGGGTTTTTGCGAAAACGTGTCTCAAGATTATGGAAACGGCTTTTAGCAATGTAGTAAGATTCACCTAGACAGTCTATAGAGTCCTTTAGGGGTAAACCTACACAAAAGCGACCTTCGCTTGTTCGAGTAGTTTGAGAAAGGAAAAGCTCTTCACATTGCCTTTCTTCAAAAGAAAAGGGTTGATTAGCGGGAATATTTTCAAGTTCCCAAAAACTAGTTAATTGTTCATCTAAAGTTAGTGAGTTTTCTCCTTTAGTTAAAAAATTACAACATGTAGACTTGTTTTGAGTGACTTGGGGTTTGGATGTTTGAATAGGACCTGCTATGAGCCAACCAAGCTTAGAGCTCTGAAGAATAGGGTTGCTTGACCCTAGAGAGTGCCTTTTAGTGCCTATTAGAATCCAAAATAGGTCGGCACCAATGAGCATATCAATAGAGGAAGGCTCACTAAAATTAGGGTCTGCTAGTTCAAATTTAGTTAGGTTTAGATGACTGATGTCAAGTGGGGACTTGGGTAGTTGTTCGGTAATATTTTCTAAAACAAGACAAGTTACAGTAGTTTTATATTGAGTGGTAATCGATTGTAAATTTAAAACGCAACGATCTGGGCTTAAATTCAATGAATTGTTACCGATAGCAATAATATTTATATTGGAGGGTTGAGGAATTAAGTTAAGGGTCCGTTTTACCCTTTCTGTAATAAAACATGACTGGCTACCACTATCAAGAACCGCTCGAACTGTGACATTATCACCAGTTTGAGGGTTGACTAGGCGCACCTTTGCGGTATATAATAAAACTTCGGATGAACAAAACGTAGACAAAACAGTTTCAGAGGTACTAGGCGTAGGAGGCAGTTCAGTTGGCAAATGTAACAAAGAATTATCCACTCGTTTGTCGCGCGGCCGGCGCGCAGTTTCCTTGTTTGTCACGCAGTTTTGCGTTACAGCAGTGCACTTGCACAGCTGCGTTAAAACCGTTTTTATGACCCGTTCCTGTTTATATACGAACAAATAATGTTCTATTTCGTATAAGTAATGGATGAAGCTATAAGTATTGAAAAAAAAACGAGTACCTGTAATGGTAAAATAATTTCTAAAAAATTCGTGAATTTAGCTAAAGAGAAAATTCACGACTTGTAATGGGAATTGATTTTTAATATTAAATCTAAATCGATAACTAGTGTTTTTTTTTACATAATTAAAAACTAGAATAATACCCCTTTCCGTACATGCCATTTTTTTTATGAATTGGAAGCAATTCAACGGTCTTAATAATGTTTGTATATCGCACAAATTTTTACTGCGCGTCTTAATTCGCTGCTGAGTCTAAGCGCTGTTTCGTAGTATTTTATTCCAATTGTGGAAGGCTTGTGACAAAAATAAAATATACTTTAGAAAGATACAGATTTCAACTTTCATATTTTGTAAAAAAAGATGAGACTCTTGAAGAAAAGTATCTTTGTAAAAAATTATAACATTAAAGCGGCCCACTATAAATGATAAAATTGTGTTTTTGTAACAAGCGTTGATTGGTTAAACTTGGATCAAGATTACCTTGTACTAATTATATGTACAGAAAGAGCAAAACCTGCAGTTTCTAACAGTATGCAATACATAGGAAAGATTCTTCCGAAATGTATGTAAAATTTCGATCTAAATAATCCAATTCCGCGCTGCCGGGCGCTGGCGTACGGGCCGTTCGCTGCCAAGATGGCCGCGCGTAGCCGAGTTTAGTTCAGGGTTGTCGCACACATTAAATAAAACTAGGTAGGTACTTAATTTTTTTTTATTATATTTTTAATTTTATAGTCACATTTTTTTAATAGTTCTCCTCTTCCTCGTCCCCTGCCTCACTCTCCTCGATTTTCACTGTACACAGCATAAAATATAAAATGGATGTGGACTAAAAAATTATAACTAGACACCCAACACCAATCACAATAACCAACACCAAAACCAAAAAAACATTCACTAGGTAATGTATAAAAACAACATAAACACAACCTAATATGAAAATAATAAGCGTGTGAGGCAGCCCTGCCAAAATGCTAGTTTGTTTCAAGGTCCCACAGGACCTTGTTACCTTGACCGTGGATAATGGCGTAATAAAAACTCACTATTTTGCGTTGCATCAATCATCCTGTGTAAACAGATGAATGTTATATTTTGAAACCACTTTGAAACTGTTCACTAATAGTATTATTATCTTATTTCGGATAATTCTTTGATTAACCAATCTAAATTATAACATAATGTTGTTGTAAACAGAAACAATACATCAAGAAATTTACCGGGCTACGGTTTTGTTATGATTTTTAACACTAGACATTAAATTTGTGACGAGATATTTATATGATCGAATAAATCACGATATGACGATTCTTTTAATATATGACATCAAACAGAAATATAAATTAACAAAATACTTACGGCATATCAAATTAGAGCACTTCACACAGAAAAAACAAGTATGGCGTCAACTGACGTGAAACTCTTCAAAATTATTTTTTCCAACCAATCACAGGCCTTTTCTACTTTTTTTTGCGATATTAGTGTTGCCAAAATCATAATCTAAATCAGCCCAAGAGGTTTTGGTGTGGCCGCCTAAAAAAAACCTACCAAATTGGTAGAAATCGAACAGCGATCGACCCGGTCCTACAGCACCGCGCGACAAAGGACCGTCTTTTGCTTGCGGTACTACAGTACCGCGAAGCAATCGAGTGGTTATGTCTTTTTTTGCATGTGCGACAAGAACCAGGCAGCTTACAAGCCTGCGCGTTATGGTCGGGTCTCAAACAATAGTGACATAATTTAAAATTATTAACTATAGAAACCCTTTCCTCAGGAGACTTAGACTTAAAGGAAACACATTCATAAAGACGGTGACTGCCTTTGCAAAAATTACAATTAAAATTAGATTTAATTAAAGGAGTTTGGTTCTTAGAAGTTGCAATAAATGACTTAGTTTGCATTTTATTAGGAGAAAAGTTAGTTAAATGTTTAGGCTTGTCTAGTCTGTCAGTTTTGTTTCGATTGACAGTTTCAATCACATCTGCACGATTTTTAAGAAAACTAAAGAAATCATTAAGCGTAGGTACTTCAGGCAAAGTATTCCGATGTTCTTCCCACTTAAATACAGTACTGTTATCTAATTTCGCGGTTAAAATGTGAATGATTAGGATATCCCACTTATCAGTAGGTAATCCTAAAGTGCTTAAGGCACGCAAGTTTTTGTTCACATGGTCAATTATGAATCTTAAGGACTTGTCTGATTCTCTAACCGATTCAATGCTAAATAGGGACTTTAAGTGATTATTAATTAACAGTCTTTTATTGTCGTACCGATTGCAGAGGAGAGACCAAGCTTCCGAATAATTTTTCGCAGATACTTCTAAATTACTTAAAACACGCGCAGCTTCGCCTTCCAGATAGGAACTTAAATAGTGGAACTTATGAACGGTTTCTATTTTTGAGTTATCATGAATTAATGAAGAATATATTTCTTTAAACTCCAACCACCTATAATAGGTGCCATCAAATTTTGGAATATTTATTACCGGCAATTTAAAACTAGGGCTATCACATTCACTATGATTATGATGGTGACAGTTAATGTTGGAGTGAGAACAACTCGACAAATTATTACTTTCCTGTTTGGAAGGCACGCTATGTTCCCTAATAAACTCTTGCGCAAACGATATGCAATTATCAAATTCAGATTCAATTAAATCGCGCGTGGTTAATTCGTTATCTTGATTCGACTCATTTAAAATCTCTATTTGACTCTGCAACCCGTCGAACTCAATGAATAAGGCTTCTTTCTATTCGTGACAGCTTCATTACAAGTTTACTGACTTCCACTTGAGACACATCTTCTAAAGTCACTAAGTTATCTAAATAAATTTTAAACTTGGTAAGGCGTCCCTTAATGGACCCTCGCTTTGCAACTAAATCCTTAAGTTTACTGTCCGAACTCATTGCACTAGATTTACTGTCCGAACTAGTTGCACTAGGTTTAACGTCCAAAGTCATCTTGCAATAAAGCGTCAAGAAAAAACACAAGTAATGAAATAGGTAGGTACGTTACGCCCCTCGTTTCGACGATCCTTCCGCGTAGAACCGGTTTGTTGTTCGGCGGGCGGCGGGCGGCGGCCGGCTGCAGCGAGAAACTGCACCGCGTGCTCACTCAGTCAGTGTCGCGCAGGCACGTACGAACTACGATGATTTAGGTTCACCTGGAATGGCAGTTAAATGCAGTGACAAAAGCGTATGCTGTGGAAAAGGTTTGTTAACTTAGTGATCGAAAGATTTTGAGCAAGCGAAGTGAATTATAGTGGGAAAGATTATAGTGATTTACTTTAAATTTGCGTAAGTACGTAATAAATAAATGCTTGAGATAGATGGAGAATCGGCGTAAAAAGATAATGGCAAGTGGGAAGTTGTTTCTAAACTGCACTTTAGAAGTAGGTAGGTAATTAGGCAATAAAATTAGCAAATAAAAATAGAAATTGTAAAGATGTAGTGCAGTGCGTAAAATTAAAATAGTGTGTAGGTAGGTAGGGTTGGCCTACAAAAAATAAAAGGCTAGGTGATTCGAACTATATTAAGCCCCTCGAGATTAGGTAATTAATTTGAGAGATAGATTAGACTAGGCACTTGTAGAAACTGGACAGGAAATTAAGATATCACGTAACAGTTAAAAGTTAGGCCTAGCATCCACACAGATAAAAAGGGGATAAGATTAGGAAAAAGAAAAGGAACGGGCTCACTATTAGAATGGTAGGTAGCCAGCGAGCTGCTGCGGTGGCAGGGGCCGGCGATGACGTGGCGTGGTCCGAGTGTGGCGTGGCGTGGCGCAGGTGTAGCTGGTGCGTGCGTGGCTGGTGCGGGCGTGGCAGGCAGGCTCAGGCGTGGCAGGCTGGCGCCTCGGCACGTGGTTCTTCCGCCTTTTCTTTCTTGTCACCACCTTGCAGCGAGTTTCTCCTCCTTTCCCTTCTAGGCTCGTGTCGTCCTGTCACGGTCGCCAATTCTTGTTTACTTCGGAAACAAGGAAGAAATGAAAGAAGAGCTAGAATCAAAAAAAACAGATTTATGGTGGTTCTACAATGTGTGTGAGGGACTAAGTTCGATATAGGAATGCGTAATGGCGGCCCGGCCGTCCTCGAGAGCTGGGGGCTCGGCTCCTCCGATTGGCTGCAGCGACACCTGGCGACGGTCGCATGATTTTCTCCACGGCTCGAACAATATGCATACGCCGAAGTCATAAAGTCCACGCGTACGAAGTCGCGGGCATCAGCTATATTAAATAAAAAAGTTAAAAAAATATTCATTTTTAACATTATAACACTGCTACAAGTATTTTCTTATGTTTCGAATGATTTGCTAGTGTAGTTTGTAACCGAGTTTTGAAGAGAACTGTCGCACAATGAAAATTAATTTACTTTTGTCTGGAATGGTTATTACTGCTCTCATAATATGGAGAAGAGAATATTGGGTACATCCAATCTTCAGTCATAGATTTTTTTTTTTTTTTTCTGGCTCGTACGATTTGTACATTTGCCAATGTCGAGTAAAAATTAGGGATACGGAATTAGGAAGAAATAGGATTAGGATATCGGAATTTAGATTGGGATCAGGAAAACTTTTTGATAAGTATTTACATATATAGGATTATATACATAGTGCATTAGAGTTTAATATTGTTAAGGATAAGGAAGGATATTATACATTTATATACATTGCGATCATTAGAAGATAATAGAGTTACAATACTGGTCGGGAATGGAACACGAAGTGTTAGTAGGTCCTTCCAGAAATTATCTCTGTTGTATTTTGGACAAGCTAATATTATATGGTTTGGGTTTCCCTCGTCCAACCCGCACTCACACCCGGGGTCGTTAACGATATGGAGCTTGGCAAGATGCGATGGTGTACAGGCATGGCCTAATCTTAAGCGACTGATTATTGAAGTTTCCATTTTGCCAAACTTCATTATTGAAAACCAAGGTTTCGTCGGAATACTTTTTTGTATTTGAGAATAAAATCTGCCCCTTGTTTGCTGGCTGTATTCCCATGCGTTTTTCCAATTATCCTGTAAATATGTTTTGGGAAGTGCTAAAAGATCTTGACAATAATTTTGATAAGGATAAACATCTCCACAAGTCACCGCATCGTGAGCAAGTTTATCTGCCATTACATTGCCATCTATGTTTGAATGTCCCGGAATCCACGTAAATTCTATGTGTAAGCCTTTATCCATACATTCTTTTGTGATTTTTCTGATATTGAAAATTAAAGGAGAATATAGTTTTAAGGTGAATGGATTTTTCTGTAAAGCCTGTAAACAGCTTTTCGAATCTGAAAATATCACAGTTTTGTTTAGTTTCATATTTTTTATGTATTCAACAGCTTTTAAAATTCCTAGACATTCACCGGAATAGACAGATGACTCGGGTGGTAGCTTTACTTTCTGTACAATATTAAATTGAGAATGGTACACTCCTATGCCAACGCACTCAGAGGTGGAGTGCTTAGAAGCATCAGTGAATATATAATGGAAATCCTTGAACTTAGATTCAACAAGATGGTTGAATTCAGTTTTAGCATTTCCATTTTTGACAAAATTAAGATGGATGACTAAAGGATAAATTAATGAATCATAACTGACACTAAATAATGGAAGGAAATTAGATCGATGAGTAGGAGAAGTTAAAGATAAATATTTTTGATAGCTAACTAAAAGACATGGAGGAGATTTATGTGTCCAATAGCTTGACTCTTGGTAAAACTCATATAAACACTCGAGTTTGTCAAGTAAAGGATGGTTGGAAAACTGTACGGTACGGAAAAAGAACTTGTCACATAGAAATTGCCGTCTCAAGTGCAGTGGTGGATCGCAGCATTCGACCTGCAATGCATTGGTAGGACTAGACTTCATGGCACCGATTATTATTCGCAAGGCTTTGAATTGAATCAAATCTAATTTCTTGAAGGCTGTAATGTTTCCTGGTACCAGTAAGAATGTCCCATAATCCAACACGCTTCGAATGAGAGCGTTATAAATAAGTTTTAATGAATAAGGATGAGCTCCCCACCATACGCCCGCTAAACATCTTATCATATTTATCAATCGTTCACATTTTCCAATGACATAGTCGCAATGTTGAGCACCCGTCAATTTAGTGTCCAAAACTACACCCAGGAATTTAACATGAGCCTTAACCGGTATGGTTGCATTATCGTAACTCAAAGTGATATCTGGTGGTTTATTCATACGTGAAAAAAGGACAACTGTACTCTTTGAGGCTGACAATTGAAGGCCATTCATATCCATCCACTCTTTTAGATTCGCTAATGCAACTGACAAAGTGGACAGCGAAATATTGATGGAAGAATTGGCGCTATATAATAGCAGGTCATCAGCATACTGTAGAATTTGTATGTTCTCATTTACACAGATATGGGATTGAAGATCGTAGGTGTAAATATTATACAAAAGAGGACTGAGAACAGATCCCTGAGGCAGACCTTTGGAAACAGTTCTAGAAAAATTAAGGCCATTTATATTTAAATTTATTGTTCTTTCCGGCAACATATTAAGAATAAAACGTATAAAAATTAGAGGAATTTGCAAAGACTCTAGTTTAATTTTTAGGACATTCAGAAGGACGTTATCATAGGCAGAACATAAATCTACAAATACGGCTAAGAGTGAGTTATTGTTGGAAAAAGCAATGCGGATATCTGAGGTCAGAATGGATAAATTATCTATAGTGCTCTTACCCTTTCTAAAACCAAATTGAGTATTTGCTAAAAGCCCTTTACTTTCTAAGAACCATTCTAATCGATTCTTTATCAGGTGCTCGGCTAACTTTATTAGTACAGATGATAATGCAATAGGCCGATATCCTGCAACATCGGTTGGTTGTTTGTTTTGTTTTAAGAAGGGCAACACTGTTTGTTGTTTCCAAGATGGAGGAATATTCCCTGTTATCAACACTTTATTTATTAAATCCAAGTAATAGTATAATGTATCATCGCAAACGTTTTCAAGAAATGCATACGGTATGCCATCATTCCCAGGAGCTGAGTTTTTTACAATTGTGGAGGATTCCTTTTAATTCGTGCAAAGTAAACGGAGCGCTGAGACCTGTTAGGTTATGAGGTGATAAGAGGGGACAAGTGGGAATGTTGTTATCAGCAACCCAAGGGGGAGCTAATTTATCCATAAAAGAATCGGCTAGTTCTATTGGAATTGTTGCGGAAGGCTTATTATAAGTGGCAGATTTATATCTGTTGATGTATTGCCAAACTAGGTTCGGTGGAGTATTTGGGGAAATTGATGAACAGAATGAACGCCAGCCTTCAAATTTCTTTTGTTTGAAAAGTTTTTTAGTTTCTGCTATGGCTCTAATCACTAAATCGTAATTACTATCCGACATGTCCTCTCTATACCTTTCTTCAGCTTCTTTTCTGTTTTTTATTGCATTGGTGCACTCGCTATCCCACCATGGAGGCGAGGGAATTTTATTGGAGCCACTTTTTTGTGGAAAAATTTCATTAGCAGCCTCAATAAGAATATTGCCTAATGCCTTGGCACTCTCTATCTCAGAACCATTAGTCACATCTGGGAGTAGAGGTAGTTTGGACTGTACATTACATTTAGATTTTTCCCAATCTTTATCATCCTTATCAGGAAGCTTGTGTTTTAGATGAGAGGTACGTTTTATATTTACAGGTTTATCAAATGGGAAGGTTATGATGATGGGGTAATGATCACTGCCGTAAACGGATGGAAGTGTATCCCATAGTAAAGAGCTTGCAAGAGATGGAGAGCATAAAGAAAGATCAACTGCACTATCAATCTCATTTGGTTTTGTTAAACGAGTAACCTTTCCCGTATTCAAAATACATATATTAAGAGAATCAATAATATCTATCATTTCTTCTCCATAATTATTTGTTTTAGAGCTGCCCCAACTCTGATGGTGACAGTTAAAATCACCTAGTACCAAAAAGGGCTTAGGTAAGTTAGAAATAATTTGTTTAACTTCATTAAGTAAAGGTAGAGATGGATGAGAAATGTATATAGAAACAAAACACATATTATAAGTTTGTATAGCATATATAGAAATGTCTTTATGATGAGATGGTATAGGTATTATGGAATAAGATATTGAGTCTTTAATAAGAATAGCCACTCCGCCATAGCCATCATCTCTGTCCTGACGAAGAGTAGTGTATCCAGTAGCCTTAAATCTTTGATGTGGTTTAAGCCATGTTTCTGATAAGACAAACATAAAAGGGTCAAACTTGTTCAAAAGGTAAATTATTTCACTTTTTTTACTAAGTATGCTTTGACAGTTCCATTGCAATATTTTAGCCCGACTGTCCATTTTGGAGGATTTGAATAAAATTACTAATGATAGAGGCAACGTTGGACGGTGAATTATTGTTACTGTTATTATTACTGATAAAGCAGGTAAGCAAATTGAGAATTAATTTAATCAGTTCAGGTAGGGATATATTTTGAGAATTAAGCTCTTTTTCTGTTTTACTATAACCACACCCATTATTAGGTGATGGGATATCAAATTCCCTAATAATATTATTATGAGCTTCAATGTCATAACCTTGAGTTACTTCAGGAGGAGAACGGGGTTTGAGAAAGACTGTCTTCTTATATGAAGCTGATTCCGGTTTATTGTAAATCACATTATTTTGGACAGATTGATTAGATTTAGACACAGTAGGAGAGAGGTTTTTGGCAGTAACTCTGGAATATAATTTTGAGACACTAGGGAAACATTTTGAAGCTTCTGCATAAGATGTACAGTTGTGGGCCATGTAATTTTTAATTTCCTGCTGTCTATTGAACTCTGGACAAGATTTGCTTGTTGCAAAGTGGGAACCTTCACAAGAGCAACAAAAGGCATCATAGTTTTCTTCTCTATTACAGGAGTCACCAGAGTGGTTGTCTCCACATTTGAAACATCTGGGCTTAGATCTACACTGGGTTTTGGTGTGTCCAAAACGACAACAGTTGAAACATTGTATTGTAGGAAAAATGTAAAGATCAACGGGTAAAGCATTAAAGCACATGAAAATTCGCTTTGGCAGCACCTGCCCATCAAAAGTCACCACTATGGATTGTGAAGGCTTCCATATTGCAGATCCATCTTGAATTATTTTAAAATTGATGCGCCTCACTTTAATTATTTTACCACAACCTATTGGTACAGAGATGTTTTCCAGTATTTCCTGAGGAGACCATTCTGTGGGGACTCCTCGAACGAGTCCCATCCTTGTTACGTTAAATGTTGGGATAAAGGCTTTCATTTTGTGAGCTTCTAAATTTTTATTACTCAGAAAAGAATTAGCAGACTTGTGAGATGAAAAGGCTATAGTAAGTTTGTTACGGCCAATACGCTTAACACTTCCGTTAACAATATCTTGTACACAATTAGTTTTCAGAAAACGACCAAATGTCACTGGATGCAGGGAAATGCCATCATTAGGGGCAGCTTGTATTATCTGGATATGAACAACATATGGAGAAATATCCGTTTCATTATAAAGTATACGTCCTATAGGCGAGGGTGCAGGTATAGGCGAAGGAGTAGAAACTGTTGCTGTAGGATCCGGATTGGAAACCAATGTATTTATTTCCTTAACAACGGGTGTTGGAGTCTTATCTTTGATGGAATTGTACTCTTGTTTAGGAGATAAATCAGTACATTGACAATTATTATGGCTGTCTGTTCTAGAGTCCAAACCATGACGACGTTTTTTATTGCATTGCTTGCATACGTGTAAGCGACTACGTTTACGTGACCTTGTAGTAAAAGAACCATCGGTTTCCATTCCCGACTCATTAGATACTATTGTAACATACTTTCCTGCCGGGGGAACTATGTCCCCCGGGTCAGGAGGATCATTCATAATGAAAGCTTCCACTTACCAATTTTCAGCTATTTACACTATTAAACTAAAATAATTTACACACTATATATATAATTAGATAAAACTAAGATAAAATTAAGTAATTCTGATCACCAATAATCACTATAAATTAAATCACAAAATATCAAACCAAAAACGCGTCCGACAAGTCAAACGTTTCCCGCCTTTTTCCAGTCATAGATTATTAAATGGATGTGTATGTATTATATATGTTATAGCAATTAGGATTATTTATGTACGTATTGTTATGTAGGTTTATATTTTTATTTTAGCTAGATCCTTATTTATGATTAACGGATATTTAGGTATCCATTTTTTTTGCCGCCACGGTTTCTTTCTTTAACACCCTTTCCGGTCGACTGTTAGAGAATGCCTTAAGGCATTAAGTCCGCTAATTGAATTTTCTTATGCAATAAAGTTTAAATAAATAAATAAGTTTAAATAAATGGAAAATTTTACACGATACATTCCAAATTACTCGATCTTCCGAAAAAAATTCATCCAAGTCAGTTCAGCTTTCTGAAGCTGAATATTTGATTTTACATACATAACTAACAAAACATACCTACCTACATAGCATATGGATGCTAGACAACAGATTTTTTACTAGGTAGGTAATTAAAAGGGAATGAAATGAATTAATACTTTAGCATTCATACCAAAAAATCGATCGACCGATCAATTAGCGATGCCATTATTAATAAATCCTCGACTGTCCGGCGCCAAAACTCGGAGCGAAATGAACTATCGGCCGAGCCGGCCGACTAAACGATCGTCGTGTGTGCGCGCGTGGATATGAGCCAATACTGATTAACCAGGCGGCCGATAGTTGGCCGACAGTTTAGTCGAGAAGCCCATCCAACTTATTTATCGGCCGACAGCGAATCGTTCTAGTGTGCGCACCTGCATACACCTTCATACTGATTGAGAGCCCGACTAAACTGTCGGCCGACATTGAAATGTATCGAAATGTATTATATAGAATCGACATTCGCGGCCCCGATTTTTGCTCCACGCGTTGAGGGCAACTGCCCCCAACTCATTTAGTCACTCGCCAACGCTCACCGCGAACGCACGGTGTAATTGTGCCGATAAAAATGCCGTCCTGTGTGTTAAAGACGTGCAAAAATCGCTCCAATGCAAATCAAAAAAATAGTGGAGTGACTTATCATCGGTAAATAAACAAATCATCAACATAAACCAACCAAAAGTATTTTTTATACATTATTTCTACTGACCCGACATTTTGTATGAAAATCATAGATTATGAAAAGTGAACCATACAGATTGTATACGTAGGTACTAAACTAGGATAGGTGAACTAATAGCACAGTTTTACTATATAAGTATATTATTATATTCCGTTAAGAACCGCCTATGATGTAGGACAACACCGCTGCCACAGTGTAGGTACTTAACTTACGCTGTCAGTCGAAAAATATGTCCAGGGGCTTCTCAAAAAAGAAAAATAAATTAAAAGTGATTATTAATCTTAAATCCCTACTGTATTTTGTTGTCGAGGCACATCCGTGCACAGAACAACGTACTGTGCTCCATTGCCGCAATTACTCATCCCGCTCGAGTGGCAAGGCAAATTTGAGTTCGAATGTGTACATTACTCCTAGCACGAATATCTATCTAGAAAAAAAAGCTTTTAAAAGTGCTCAATAGAGTAATTGTCTGTGAGAAAGGAGAGTGGGAAAATTTGTATGGGAAGTGGTCCATGGACCAATAGCGACACTTTGTTGTATTTATGTAGGGATACCACAACTACACCCTTATGCAAAGCGGCATCAAAATCTGACTCGGTAGTTTAGAGAAAAAAAATTCAACACAATATGTTTTTGTTACATATTTTGTTTTGACTATTTCAGACTGTATTATACCTACATCAGTAGTAAGTTTTGGCATCATCGATGGTATAGTGGTTAATGTGCTTTTCATCATAATCATCATCATATCAGCCACACGACACCCACTGCTGGGTATAGGCCTCCCCTAAGGATCTCCACGACGATCGGTCCTGCGCTGCCTGCATCCACTGGCTTTCCGCGACCTTCACCAGATCGTCGGTCGACCTTGTCGGGGGCCTACCCACAGAAATTATATATTTTTAATATATTTTATATTTTTAATATATTTATGGGTCCAGCTGAAAACCAGCGTTGTGGAATAGACTCCACAACACAAGCTGAGCCTGGTCAGCCCTTTCGGTCATCTAATTCTTATCTTTAAGATCTGTATTGTATTGAAAACGCCGAATAAATGCTTACTTTACTTAACTTTCCTAATGCCGTTGACTACCATTTGGATAGGCGCTGTGCCGGCTGGTTCGATTCCCACTACGTTTCAATGTTTTTTTGAATTATAGAATTCATTAGTTCGTTTATTCAGCGCTTTAATTTTGAGGGCACATTTTCGAGACGCTAGCTAGTGCCTCATCTTCCCTTTTTAATTTCAATTTTATAAGATTTAATTGCAATTATAAATTTTTATTTCAATTCGTTTATTTCTTTAATGCTATGACAGAGTAATTATTATAAGCAGCAAATAAAGCAGAGTATATGTAAAATCGTATTTGCAATTTTTTTATAATAATATGTGGATTTGATGGGTGATGGTTGCGAAATGAATACGTTCGACTTACGGTTTAAAAGATATATTGTCCAACACAGTCACACACAAACACAGCAGAAGGAGAATACAGTCACAAGCACAAGCACATGAGCACAGTATAGTTTATGAAGCGGAAGGAAGAAGTGAGAAACAAATAAAGATATGCAAGCGTAAACAAACAATTTGGCTTAGGAAATCAGCGAGCGTTCCGCGTCGTGTTGAGGTCTCGACTGGTGTATCTGCGCGCACGCATCGCTCGGTCGGGCGGGGCCCGGTCCCGAGAACAATAGAACGGCTTTTGAGATGCGCGCTTCCATAGCGCAACGAGTTTACGTCCGTCGCACGATTTTGACGTGCGAGTAATATATCTTGTAAATTATGTAAATACATTCTGTTATAAATTAGAATTAAGTTAAGTAGATTAAGTTATGTTATATTTTAGTTTAGTGTGATGGTAGGTAGTTGTTTAGATGTAAGTTCGTTATATGTAATTAATATTTAGATGTAATTTAAAAGAAATTAATTTTAAATATTAATGTAAGTAATTAAGTGTGCACAAATAATAAATGTTAATGGGTGCCCACAGTGTTGTGTTGTGTCGTGTAATGCGTGGTGTGCCAGACGGACGAGTTATGTCGGGGAATTCATTTAAAATTGAATGGTACCGAGAATCCCCAGTCAAAACCTTAACAGATAGCACAGATTTTAAAGCATTATCTACGTTAGCTATAGAACACAATGAGGTAGTATTATCTATTAAGTGCTGGTTTCGAACATCGACAATTAAGTTATAATGTTTAAGAAAGTCTACACCAATTATAGCTTTAGTGACATTAGCAACTACAAAATTCCAGGCAAAGCTACGTCTAAGGCCTAAATCTAAATTTAATTGGAGGAAACCATACGTATCGATGACACTTCCGTTGGCTGCCGACAGTTGATATGTGGTCTTCGTGCGTCGCTCGCGTAGTGCGGATCGTGGGAACACGCAGAGATCGCTGCCGGTGTCCACTAAAAACCGGGTCTTTGTCTTGCGATCCGTTACAAAGAGGCGACCACTGGGGGAAGGGCAATCGTTCGTCGCCATCACCGACTGCCTGGAGCATTTCCCGACTTCGCATAGTCGCAGGGCTTCACGCATCTGGTCGCTTTTGATCCAAAATTAAAATGGTACCAGCACAATGGAAACTTGCGGTAGTTTGAACTGGATCGGCTTGACGAACGACTTCGGTGGTTATCCCTCGAGCGGCGGCGTGGCCTGGACTCGCGCTCGCGGCGATTGAGCTGAAGCGTCAGGTTTTTCACGGCGTGTTTCAATTCCGCTATCTCTAGTGCCATGGTCTCCATGTTGCTTGACGATGCTGCGGGAGCGGATGTAGCGTTGACTTGGCGTATGGGCGATACGATGTCCTGCACTCTGTCAGCCAAGTCTGCTAGTGCTTCCAAAGATGTAGTAGGTTGCGATGCCAGTAGCGTTTGGATGTTGCTGGGTAGACGGCTGCTCCATATAGTGCGGATGAAATCTTCTGGCACTTCTGAGCCAGCCAAGCTCTGCAGGTGCCTAAGGAACTGTGACGGCTTTCTGTCACCCAGTTCCTCGTGCATGAGAAGTTGATGCACTTTCTTTTCTTTAGATGCTGACAGGCGCTTAATCAACTCGTACTTCAGCTTCTCGTACTTATTTTCGGCAGGTGGGGACACAATGACATCTTTTACCTCCTTCGAAAATTGTAGGTCTAAGTGCCTGATCACGTGATTAAATTTCGTGGCATCTGAAGTGATCCCTGCTATGGCGAATTGACCTTCGATCTGCGCAAACCATATCTCCGGCTCTTCAGGCCAAAACGGCGGAACTCGCACGCCGACACGGCAAATTTCGGATGGTGGAGTGGAAACGCGCTCTCGGCTGGGGTGCGGGGCGGTCTGTGATGTAGTCGTTTTTGCCGAGTCATCGCTGTTGCTCATTTTTGCGCTATATTGTTTGTTCTTTTTAAGGTGTTCTTGAGGGGTCACCAGTGTGGATTTGATGGGTGATGGTTGCGAAATGAATACGTTCGACTTACGGTTTAAAAGATATATTGTCCAACACAGTCACACACAAACACAGCAGAAGGAGAATACAGTCACAAGCACAAGCACATGAGCACAGTATAGTTTATGAAGCGGAAGGAAGAAGTGAGAAACAAATAAAGATATGCAAGCGTAAACAAACAATTTGGCTTAGGAAATCAGCGAGCGTTCCGCGTCGTGTTGAGGTCTCGACTGGTGTATCTGCGCGCACGCATCGCTCGGTCGGGCGGGGCCCGGTCCCGAGAACAATAGAACGGCTTTTTGATGCGCGCTTCCATAGCGCAACGAGTTTACGTCCGTCGCACGATTTTGACGTGCGAGTAATATATCTTGTAAATTATGTAAATACATTCTGTTATAAATTAGAATTAAGTTAAGTAGATTAAGTTATGTTATATTTTAGTTTAGTGTGATGGTAGGTAGTTGTTTAGATGTAAGTTCGTTATATGTAATTAATATTTAGATGTAATTTAAAAGAAATTAATTTTAAATATTAATGTAAGTAATTAAGTGTGCACAAATAATAAATGTTAATGGGTGCCCACAAATATTATCGTATATGCAATTATTATGATATTAACTAGAACTAGCTAGCTAGCTAGTCTTTGTGAGCTTTCCGCGGTTTCCGGACAAGGATCTGGGTTAGTAAATATTTTTCCATGTTGCCATAGAAATATTTTTCCTAATAAAAATCTATTCGACGACATCAAATACGGGTACTAAATGCCCATCCTCCTTTTTATTTTTCGAGTAAGTATTCACATGTACCAATCACCTAATTAAATTGCGTTCTTACTATAATTTTATGCAATTTTATTAAACAAGTAGGTATATCCTAATCATTATTATTATTACTATGGATACATGGAAAAATATTTTTCCATGTTTCCATAGTACCTAATATTTTCCTAATAAAAAATCTATACCACGACACCAAATGATTGTTATGAGTGCGGATACTAAATGTCCATCCTCCCTTTTTATTTTTCGAGTAAGTATTAACATGTACCTATTACCTAATTAAATTGCGTTTTTACTATAATTTTATGCAATATTATTAAACAAGTAGGTATATCCTAATCATCATGAAGAATGTGTCGCATCTGTGTGCATGCTACTTTTTCTTTGACAACTCACGCTCGCACTGTGCATGCGTAGCCGCCATCTTTGCAATCGCTGCGACAATTTGTGCCGTAGATCTGTCCATTCTGGTTTACATACATTTCAACATTTCGATGTCGGCCGATAGAAAGTCTGTAGTCTGCGGGCACGCTAAAAGTCTGGTGAGCCAGCTTTGAAACTCTTACTAGTCGGTTGCGTTCCGTCGCTTTGGGTGTAGTTGTTTGGTTAAAATTTAACCCGTTTGGGTTGCAACCAAGCGACGGAACGATCGAGTTGTTTTTATAACCTCTTTAGGTACAAAGTTTTCGTTTTCCACTTGGAATACGGATAATTTAAACACTCCTTTAAACTAAATCAAATAAAAATCTGTTTTTTGAATAGAAACCATGAAATTTTTGAAACTTAGACACAAAAACATCATAATACAAAATAATGTCAAAATGACAATGACATAATTTTAGTAAGATAAATGTCAGAGCGTTTTTCAACCATCTATTTTGATGGTTGTTTGGTTGCAACGCTCCAAGCCACGGAACGGATGAAACTACGCTCTGACAGCTGTCAGAGTAAAATTTCACCGAACTACGGAGAGCGCGCACCGGAGTGCGCTCGAGTGCACTCGAGCGAAGCCACGGAACGCACCCCGCAACTTAAATTGCCACATCAGAAAAAAGAAGAAGAAGAATGCTTACAATAAACAAACCGCCCATACTTAACCTCAAAAGTACTTTTTATTTTTATTTTTTATGTTATCGTAGTTGTATTTATGGTAATATTAATTCACTGAAACTTATATTTGTGGTATAATTATAAAAAATGTGCAAAGTTTTATTTACAAGCATTCTCTCCAAGATAGCTGGAGTGTTGGTATACTTACCCTGTTTTGTTCTTAGCATTTATTTTGTTTTTGTTTTGAAGTTAGTCTAGGCTTAACTCCTAAGTATTCATTATTTTCACTTCTTGAATCTGCCGGTACTTTAGTATTTATCCATAATCTGTCCTACGTGTATCTTCATCATCATCATATCAGCCGCACGACACTCACTCACTAGGTACTGGGTATAGGCCTAAACGTGTATCTTAATACATAGATATAGACTCTTAATGATAATAATAATAATAGAGCTTTATTTTTCCATATAAATTACAATTCAAATGTGACAAGTGTTAGTACTTAAATAAAGTTTTAATGTTTTAAACGTGTATCTTATTGACTGTTAATTATTAATGGCACCTATCATCTGTAAACAATTTAACATGTGTGAGGAGGAGGAGAAAAACTGTCTGTCACAACGAGAAAGCAAATATGTAAGCTGTCTGTTCATGATGTTGCCCCGCGCTGACAGAGTTCTGCATTCTTTAAATTGTACACAACTGACTGCGGTCTGACTGCCTGTCGTCTGCGCAGCTCTATAAAGTTAAATACACACTATGTCTAACTCATTTTTTGTCAGTTACTGTTATGTTACTAACCTATTTAATCTTGTGGTCAGTGAAACAAATAATCTCCACAACCAATATATATTTAAATCAAATATCAGCCCTTAATATTAAGAATGTCTTCTTCTTCATTTTCACCGTCTCATGGTTTTTTTTCAGATACCTACATAATACAATAAGTACTTACTAATCTGCCTTTATACCAAACCACAATGGGTTGCAACATCAATATAAGTACAGAATTTATTAACCATGTAAGTAGCATTGTAGGAATTTGCCACTGGTAACTATAGTATCTAATCTAATACAAAAAAAAGAAAATGGACTCTGCTGTTAGTGCTGTTGTGCTTGTTGCTAACTGTAATAATATTTATATTTTTAGATGAAATCTGCTTACGTGGCCCTGACTTCAAGCTGCATAGAATGTGATGAAACCTTCGAAAGCCTTGAGAAATATCATATTCACTTAATGTCAAATATTGAAATAGTGTAAGTATCTTTTCATATGGGCACAAGTTATAACTGCATTCTGTACTGTATGTGGGGTTCCCTTAAATTGCATAACATTAATAATGTTATTTTGAGATCTATAACAGCCTTGCCATAATATTGATTTAAATTTCCATGGTTATTGACGTTATTAGAATAAACTATGTCGGCATTTAGATATTTATTGCCTTAACCTTAATATGCATAACAATAGTAATGTATAATTTCAAAATATATACCATTATTTGGCATAACATTTAAAATCTATAATTTTAAAATCCATAATTATAAAATGAAAATTCATAACAAAAATTATGGCTTAGGTTTAAACAATCACCAGATATAATGAAATATAACGCCCATAAAATCGTAAGTACTATCCCCGTCAATCGGTAATGCGCTGGAACCTTGTCAAATTAACATACTCATCATCGTCATCCGCAACTAAAAATGACAAAAAACAGTAAAATTCTAATAGGTAATATAATATATTAATTATTGAATTCTTATTTTTAATAAGAAAGGGTCTAGGTATATGAGAAAATTACAATTGTTTTTCGTAATTCAATCAATTCATTCAATAGTAAGCAACCTTGGCAACAGGCCTGGGGGCCAAAATGACGAACCCAAATTCATGATGTCACACGAACATCGATATCTCTCGAATCATGTCAACAAAAAGTACAAAACGAAATTGCTTACTTTGATTTCTCTGTTTTAAGTTGAAACCCAGCAGACTTTTATGAAAATCGATTCGTTAGCCGGTACGGCCCCTGGACGACAGCGGGGCGGGCGTAGCGACGTGAAGGGGGAAGTAGTTATTTAAATGGCGGCATTTGGGACGCGGGCAAAGTAGAGTTTTATTTATTCTTATGCCGCGAGACTCAACCAATTTGCCTTCAACAACGATATGTCAAAACAAGTTTAGATACGTTACCCGCGCTCCACAATGGCAAGACGAAAGTCAGGTAATTGCCCGACTTTCAATTAGTCAGGCACAGGCTCGTGACACGTAAACACACACCACTCTCGTCAGTCAGACACTAAAAAACCGTGACATCCTTATCAAAAATGCCTTCCCGCGTCTTTAAATGATGTGCAAATTATACAGCAACAGTCAGAGATCGGAAAAATGTTTCATTTCATACGTAAGTACTGTATTTAACCGTAAAATGTATTTTCGTATTTTGTATTACTCTAATCGGCCATATTTTTACAAAGAGCGAGCATTGCGACTGTCACTCCTATGATCGCGCCAATGAGCATGCAGATTGCAGCGTATCAAACGAAACTTATGATGTCTGTTTATCTCTTTCTAACGACAAGTATTCCGTATGGTGGCATTCATTTTTGTCCGTCTCTCGACATAATATGTCAATGTGTGTATCTGCAGCCTACCTGTCGCTGTTTTAAATTGCATGATGTTGGCGCATGACGCATCTAAACTTGTTTTGACATATCGTTGGCCTTCAATATAATATACTTGTTTATATGCATACATTTTATGGCAAAGGTAGTAATATTGGTTGACTGCAACCATAGACCTAGTAACAAAAATAAAAACATCGATAGACGAAAAATGTATTGCTCTAGGAATATTTATTGATATAAAAAAAGCTTTCGACACCGTAAGTCATAAAAAGCTGCTTCAAAAATTGTGTAACATAGGCGTAAAAGGTACAGCACTTAATATGTTTTCTTCATACTTACAGAATAGACGGCAGGTTGTTAAGATCGATAATTTCGAAAGTAGTGAGCAAAATATAAATTACGGAATTCCGCAGGGGTCCATAGTCGGTCCATTAATTTTTTTGATTTACCTAAACAATATAAGTAAAATCGATTTGTCTGGACAATTAACACTATACGCGGATGATACTTGTTTGTTCTACTTTGGTAAGTCGCTTCACGACATACTACAGGAGGCTCAAAAAGACCAGATTTTACTCCAATTACTATAAACAATATAGTCATACAGCAAACCAACAAAGAAAAATATCTTGGTTTATGGCTAGATGACAAATTAACATGGACCTTTCACATTGATCATGTAAAATCAAAATTAATGTCATTACTTGCTGCATTACGTAAGGTAGTTAACTGCATCCCCACCAGAATACGTCCTATCATATAGAAGTCTGGGGATCTGCGGCCGAAACAAATCTTAAACCGTTGCAAAGAACACAAAACAAAATAATAAAAGTATTACACTGTTTTAATTATCTAATGTCTACTAAAGAATTGTACAAAAAAACTAAACTACCTACTAAACCTTCGACAGTTATATATATATATTCCACATGTGTTCTTATTTGGAAAATTATTAATGGCTCTGTCCGATCCAATATAAAATTACACATAAAAGAAAATAGACACAATTTAAGAAATAAACATCAACTACTCTTAACTAATATACGAACAAATTACGGTAAGAAAACAATATTATTTGAAGGTGTCCAATACTACAATAAATTACCTAACAAAGTAAAAGAATGTTATCACATTAACTCATTCAAATCCAAGCTAAAAGAATACGTGTGCACATTGTAACTACCTACCTACTTATAATACGAATAATTTTGTGTTTTGTTTGATGCCGACGCGCCAGAGGCACGATGTTAGTATTAAGTATCTATTGTATCTCATTACCTATAAGTGAACATTAATGTTTGTATGAGAATATTTGGGTAGTAATGACACAAAACTTTGCTAGTTAAAATTTGGTGCACGCGTGGCCTTTTTGGGTTATGAAAAGTTTTTGTAGTGCAGGCATGACTTAAATAGCCCGAAAGATTTTGATGCAGATTTTATTTATTTGTACAAATTATATATTTTTTGGATGAGCCGGTTTAGTCCCAAAAATTATGTATGTAGCTAATCGTGTCTGTCTGAATAAGGACAACTACCCAATAGTGAATATTTCTGTTTTAGGAGTGACAGCATCCAAAACAACCGCTTTGTAAAACGGTTTAAATGCAGCAAGTGTGGGCTGAAATTTGTACAAAAAAGCACATTAGAGAGCCATGCGACTGTTCACAACTCTTTCCCTCACATCTGTTTTTGTGGCATTGGCTATTACCTCAAATCGGATCTGCTTAAACACAAAAACTTAGTGCACAGTCACCAAAATGAGAGACCGTTCCCATGTTCGTTTTGTGACAAGACTTTCAAAACCCGCTCTGGAATGCGGAAACACGAGCGCACTCATACTAAAGAAAGACGGTACCATTGTGAGTTGTGTGATAAAAGGTTTATAAGGTCATTTCATTTAAAACAGCATTTAGATACTACCCACCCAGATAAGAGACTGTATCCATGTTCATTTTGTGACCATGCGTGTAAAACCCGCTCTGGAATGCAGAAACATGAGCGCACTCATACTGGAGGAAAACCATACCATTGCGACTTGTGTGATAAAGGGTTTCATAATTTAAAACAGCATTTAGATATTATCCACTCAGATAAGAGACCGTATCCATGTTCGTTTTGTGACCATGCTTTCAAAACCCGCTGTGATTTGCAACGACACGAGCGCACTCATACTGGAGAAAAACCATACCATTGCGAGTTGTGTGATAAAAGGTTTACTAGCTCAAATAATTTAAAAAATCATTTGAATTTTATCCACTCAGATAAGAGACCGTTTCCATGTTCTTTTTGTGGCAAGGCTTTCAAAGGCCGCAGTATTGTGAAGAATCACGAGCGGATACATACTGGAGAAAAACCGCACCATTGCGAGTTGTGTGATAAAAGGTTTATAACATTTATTCATTTAAAATATCATTTGAAAACTAGCCACTCAGATAAGAGACCGTTTACATGTTCATTTTGTGGCAAGGCTTTCAAAGTCCGCTCTAATATGTTATATCACGAGCGGTCACATACTGGAGGAAAACTGCACCATTGCAAGTTGTGTGATAAAACGTTTACTAATTTGTCTCATTTAAAAAGTCATTTAGATACTATCCACTCAGATAAGACACCGTTTCCATGTTCGCTCTGTGGCAAGGCTTTCAAAACCCGCTATGCTATGGAGAGTCACGAGCGGACACATACAGGAGAAAAACCGCACCATTGCGAGTTGTGTGATAAAAGGTATACAAGGTCATATAGTTTAAAATATCATTTGGATATTATGCACTCAGATAAGACACCGTTTCCATGTTCGCTCTGTGGCATGGCTTTCAAAACCCACTTTAAAATGCAGAAACACGAGCGCAGACACACAAGCGCACGCACACTGGCGGCAAGCCCTACCTCCTGTAAGGTGTGCGGGAAGAAATTTGGCAACAGTAGCGGCCGTTCAAGGCACGAAAGAAACTACTTGGGAAAATGCGAATTCCAGTGTGCATTGTGCCACCAAAAATGTTACACCAAACAAAATCTACATAAACATAAGATCTTGGTTCACGACAAAGGTAAAAGTTATGATTGCGACCATTGTTCTAAGAGATATTTATCAAAGGGGCATTTGGTAAGGCACATTAAGTGTAATCATTCACAATAAAATTCACAAGTGCCTTTGCAAAAATTTGAATGTGATGTGTGTGATTACTGCGTGCAGCTTTATGACCAATTTCAAAATAAATTTAAAACGTCATATTTTAAGAATACATTTGAAAGCCTAATTATTATAATGTTAGTTAGGTACCTACCTATGTGGCAAGAAGTTTCTTCACAAAGCACATTACTAGAACATGATGATACAGTACCTACATAGGTACTTAGATATTTGCTCAAAAAAGCATTGATACATAATTCAGCATAATTAAGAATGTTCAATTAAACAAAGTGTGCCAGTTGTTCAAAACCGTTTTGCTCAAGTAATGAACCGGAAAAGCATAAAATAAAGGGATGCACTTGTACACTTGTACTATTATTATGTATTCTGTGCTCGTACTTAGTACCTAATTAAGAAGTTTGAAAGTGCGTAACAAACTACCACGTAGGTACAGAATGTAGGTAAAGTCTAGGTACGTCTATTCTGAAGGAACCATGAGTGCAACTCATGTTCAAAAATCTTCACAGAATGAATGTAATAGGTAGGTACCTACCTATTGTACCATACCTATGACGTATCTAATTTAAAAAGACATTTATTCAAAGACTTCAATTACAACAACATAGAAGTCTTTGCATTTATTATGTGTGTGAATATTGTGGTATGAGCTTTTCAATAAAATTTGATTAAAACGAACATTATTTATTTATTTACTATACTTTATTGTAATTATCTGTAGCCGTCGATTACATTCAGAAGGCTAAAGCTGTGAAGCAGAACGATTCTTATGTGAAATATGCAGTTAGTTCGCTGGAAGTATGTGATGACTGTGATGGATGAGACGAAGTAATAATTCACGATATAAACTAAAAGCATGCATTTACTGGTGCATTGTGATTGAGACAAAAAGGTCGTTGGACAATTTGGGCAATAAGAGATAAAAAATAAGTATTAAAATAAATAAAAATATTTACTTTGATCAGGGGTTCCCAACCTTTTAACCTGTGCGGTGCGCCCCACCCAACTGTATGCTGAAATACCTATTTATTATTATAAGTTATAATAAAATATTCATAATCATCATCAGCCTATCCACTGCTGGACATAGGCCTCTCCGAGTGCACGCCACTGAGCACGATCCGCGGCTACACTCATCCAGTTTATGCCAGACACCTTGCGAAGAACGTCGCTCCACCTTGTCTGAGGGCGTCCCACACACTATGTATTCTGTGCCCACACTACGTTTGTCGATACGCGGTCTCCACTCAATAACTCGTCTGCCCCCGCGGCCATCGGTTCTACGGCGAATATGGCCGGCCCACTGCCACTTCAGCTTGCTTATCCGGTGGGCTATGTCGATGATTTTAGTTCTCTGTCGGATCGTTCCGGACCAGGGACCCTATTTTTGAATCGCTCGGCTGGCGTCGAGCGCTCGTTTCTACTGATTTTCGTTCGACAAATCAACTCAAATGTATGAGATGTCGAACGAAAATCAGTAGAAACGAGCGCTCGACGACAGCCGAGCGATTCAAAAATAGGGCCCCTGAGGGCCTAGCCAAAGTAACATTGCCAAATCTTCGTTATCGCTTCGCTTTACAAACATGTATGGGATTGACATAAGGTTTCGTTAACTTTCGAATTTTAAAACGTCAAATCCATACATGCCCCCCTAGCCAAAGTAACATTTGCAAATTTTCGCTATCGCTTCGCTTCGAAACATGTATGGACTTGACGTTTTAAAATTCGATAGTTAACGAAACCTTATGTCAATCCCATACATGTTGCGAAAGCGAAGCGATAGGTAACGAAGATTGGCTAGGTGGTATGTTTCGAAGCGAAGCGATAGCGAAAATTTGCAAATGTTACTTTGGCTAGGGGGTCAGGGGGGCTACTCAAATGGCCACTTTTCCATTCGTTCGCTAACTTTAATCTTAAAAATAAGCAATTAATGATCAAGTCAGACGTCGCAAGTTTATGTAAATCACAGACATTGTCGTATTGTATGGAATCGACAAGCCTACGACACGTTATTTTGGTGTTTATGGCTTATTTTTAATTTTTAAGTTAGCGAACGGATAGAAAAGTGGCCGTTTGAGTAGCCCCGCTGATCTCTTAGAGAAACTCCGAGCATAGCCCTTTCCATAGCTCGCTGCGCGCCTTTAAATTTGTGAAAAAGTAAAACGTTAATTTAAAGTGAGTGTTCAAGTTTCGGTTCCGTAGGTCATGACAGGCAGGACGCACTGGTTGAAGACTTTCGTCTTTAGACTCTGTGGAATAGGCGACTCAAAGACTTGACGAAGTTTCCCATATGCTGCCCAGCCCAGCTGTATCCTTCAGTTGGCCTCTCTCTTGAAGTTGTTTCTACCCAATTGCAATGTTTGCCCGAGGTAGACATATTTCGTAACAACTTCAAGAGGACTATCTTGTACTGCAATCGGTCCTGGAATTACATGTTCGTTGAACATAACCTTGGTTTTGTCCAAGTTCATCCGAAGACCGATGCGTAGAGAGGAATCAGCTATACTCTGTTCACGGAAACGAGTTAGTATAGCGCCTTCTCTATCACACATTTTCATACAAATAACAAAGACAAAAAAAACTTTTTTATGGTCAGTGGGCGTTAACAATACCTTAGAAAAGTAAATGCGCGGTCACACTGCGCTTCTCAAAAATTCGCTTAGCTTGTACCCGCGGCTTCATCTATCCTATTTGAGAGCCATTTATTACACCCCCGTGAAGATAGCCACCCCAATTCGAGTGCCCAGGTTTTGAGGGTGCAGGACGTTAGTTTAGCGTTAGTTTTGATTTGTTTTGGAAAAAAAATCGTTTGTTTCGATTTCCTTCATACTTTTTTTTTAAAAACAAAAGTGGGGTGGCTATCTTCACGCTAGCCACCCCATTCCACCAAATGGTTTTATTTAAATTTTATTCGATAGATATTTGTTAGTTTCGTTTGTTTTGATTGAAATTTTCGTTTGTTTAGACTCCGTATTCTCTAGAAAAAAATGCAAAGTGGGGTGGCTATCTTCACAGGAAGATAGCCACCCCATATGGCAAAACAAAATAAAAATTACGCATTATGATTGCTTTCCGTTAGTTTTGATTTGTTTTGATAAAATTTTGTTTGTTTTGACAAACCAAAAAAAGTTATGGGTTTTTTAAATTTTTTTTTGGGAAATCTTGCCTGCACGCAATAAACTCGTTATATGGATTAATTTATGTGAGGAATCATTGAAAAATGCTAAATCTATGTAAGCACATCAAAATGTACCGTTACTCATTGACAAAATTAGGCTATAAATAGGTAGATACACAAAGGCAAAATACTCAAATCGTAGAATTCCGTTAGTACGCGTAGAAACGCTATTATAATAATAGGCTAAAGAAGCGCCCGCAAATGACTAGGTTCAAATGAAAGATGCAAGTCTTAGCTACGGCCTAACATAAGTCGTTTCGTTTGTTTCGAAATAGACAACTGTGTAGACCAGGAGCAAACATACGGAACTTTATAATTACCTACTCAATTCAAACCGCTAAAAGTATTTGTTTTGAAGGAGCGCCCGCAAACGACTAGGTTCAAATGAAAGATGCAAGTCTTCGCTATGGCCTTACATAAGTCTTTTCGTTTGTTTCGAAATAGACAACTGTGTAGACCAGGAGCAAACATACGGAACTTTATAATTACCTACTCAATTCAAACCGCTAAAAGTATTTGTTTTGAAGGAGCGCCCGCAAATAACTAGGCTCAAATGAAAGATGCAAGTCTTAGCTATCGCCTTACATAAGTCGTTTCGTTTGTTTCGAAATAGACAACTGTGTAGACCAGGAGAAAACATACGGTTCGTTAAAATAACCTGCTCACTTCAAACCGCTAAAAGTATTTGTTTTGAAGGAGCGCCCGCAAATGACTAGGTTCAAATGAAAGATGCAAGTCTTAGCTATGGCCCTACATAAAACTTTTCGTTTGTTTCGAAATAGACAACTGTGTAGACCAGGAGCAAACATACGGTTCGTTAAAATAACCTGTTCACTTCAAACCGCTAAAAGTATTTGTTTTGAAGGAGCGCCCGCAAATAACTAGGCTCAAATGAAAGATGCAAGTCTTAGCTATCGCCTTACATAAGTCGTTTCGTTTGTTTCGAAATAGACAACTGTGTAGACCAGGAGAAAACATACGGTTCGTTAAAATAACCTGCTCACTTCAAACCGCTAAAAGTATTTGTTTTGAAGGAGCGCCCGCAAATGACTAGGTTCAAATGAAAGATGCAAGTCTTAGCTATGGCCCTACATAAAACTTTTCGTTTGTTTCGAAATAGACAACTGTGTAGACCAGGAGCAAACATACGGTTCGTTAAAATAACCTGCTCACTTCAAACCGCTAAAAGTATTTGTTTTGAAGGAACGCCCGCAAATAACTAGGCTCAAATGAAAGATGCAAGTCTTAGCTATGACCCTACATAAAACTTTTCGTTTGTTTCGAAATAGACAACTGTGTAGACCAGGAGCAAACATACAGTTCGTTAAAATAACCTGTTCACTTCAAACCGCTAAAAGTATTTGTTTTGAAGGAGCGCCCGCAAATGATTAGTTTATAATGAAAGATGCAAGTCTTAGCTATGACCCTACATAAAACTTTTCGTTTGTTTCGAAATAGACAACTGTGTAGACCAGAAGCAAACATACGGAACTTTATAATTACCTACTCAATTCAAACCGCTAAAAGTATTTGTTTTGAAGGAGCGCCCGCAAATGACTAGGTTCAAATGAAAGATGCAAGTCTTAGCTATGACCCTACATAAAACTTTTCGTTTGTTTCGAAATAGACAACTGTGTAGACCAGGCGCAAACATACGGTTCGTTAAAATAACCTGCTCACTTCAAACCGCTAAAAGTATTTGTTTTGAAGGAGCGCCCGCAAATAACTAGGCTCAAATGAAAGATGCAAGTCTTAGCTATGACCCTACATAAAACTTTTCGTTTGTTTCGAAATATACAACTGTGTAGACCAGAAGTAAACAAACGGAACTTTTTAATTACCTACTCAATTCAAACTGCTAAAACTATTTGTTTTGAAGGAGCGCCCGCAAATGACTAGGTTCAAATGAAAGATGCAAGTCTTAGCTATGACCCTACATAAAACTTTTCGTTTGTTTCGAAATAGACAACTGTGTAGACCAGGCGCAAACATACGGTTCGTTAAAATAACCTGCTCACTTCAAACCGCTAAAAGTAATTGTTTTGGAGGAGCGCCCGCAAATAACTAGGCTCAAATGAAAGATGCAAGTCTTAGCTATGACCCTACATAAAACTTTACGTTTGTTTCGAAATAGACAACTGTGTAGACCAGAAGTAAACAAACGGAACTTTTTAATTACCTACTCAATTCAAACTGCTAAAACTATTTGTTTTGAAGGAGCGCCCGCAAATGACTAGGTTCAAATGAAAGATGCAAGTCTTAGCTATGGCCCTACATAAAACTTTTCGTTTGTTTCGAAATAGACAACTATGTAGACCAGAAGCAAACATACGGAACTTTATAATTACCTACTCAATTCAAACCGCTAAAAGTATTTGTTTTGAAGGAGCGCCCGCAAATGATTAGTTTATAATGAAAGATGCAAGTCTTAGCTATGACCCTACATAAAACTTTTCGTTTGTTTCGAAATAGACAACTGTGTAGACCAGAAGCAAACATACGGAACTTTATAATTACCTACTCAATTCAAACCGCTAAAAGTATTTGTTTTGAAGGAGCGCCCGCAAATGACTAGGTTCAAATGAAAGATGCAAGTCTTAGCTATGACCCTACATAAAACTTTGCGTTTGTTTCGAAATAGACAACTGTGTAGACCAGGAGTAAACATTCGGTTCGTTATAATTACCTGCTCACTTCAAACCGCTAAAAGTATTTGTTTTGAAGGAGCGCCCGCAAATGAATAGGTTCAAATGAAAGATGCAAATCTTAGCTATGACCATACATAAGTCTTGTCGTTTGTTTCGAAATAGACAACTGTGTAGACCAGGGGGCCTACTCCCACCTTTTTTATAAGTAAGCTTATATCCAGCAAGCTTGTTACAAGCTCTAAATGATATCACTCAAATTCGTACCACGACATCAAATAACAATCTTGTTTTGTGCTGGGAATGAACGAATGATATTGCTTGGAAAAAGCAAAGAAATTATGCTTGGTAAATAGTAAATGTGGTAAATAGTATACCATTTTATAAGAAATATGTACCTAGAATAAAACTTTATGTATAATAGTTTCCGCCCGCGACTTCGTCCGCGTGGATATTAGAGAAAATCATTTGGGAACCTTTAACCAGGATCAGACCAGCCGTTTTTACGTGATTAGGCGGGTCCACACCAAGCGCACTGCCTCATGAGGCAAGACGTTTGCCGCGTTTGGCAAACCTCGCACGAAGCTACTCGCTTGGTATTAGTTATTCTGTGGCTTGGTGGGGTGCCTAACCACGTTAAAATGGCTGGTCGGGTCCTGGCTGAAGGTTCCCAAATGATTTTCTCTAATATCTACGCGGACGAAGTTGCGGGCGGAAGCTAGTTTATTACAATAAACAGAAAGAGCAGGTTATTTTAACGAACCGTATGTTTACTCCTGGTCTACACAGTTGTCTTTTTCGAAACAAACAAAATGACTTATGTAGGGCCATAGCTAAGACTTGCATCTTTCATTTGAACCTAGTCATTTGCGGGCGCTCCTTCAAAACAAATAGTTTTAGCGATTTGAAGTGAGCAGGTAATTATAACGAACCGAATGTTTACTCCTGGTCTACACAGTTGTCTATTTCGAAACAAACAAAAAGTTTTATGTAGGGTCATAGCTAAGACTTGCATCTTTCTTTTGAGCCTAGTTATTTGCGGGCGTTCCTTCAAAACAAATACTTTTAGCGGTTTGAAGTGAGCAGGTTATTTTAACGAACCGTATGTTTGCTCCTGGTCTACATAGTTGTCTATTTCGAAACAAACGAAACGACTTATGTAAGGCGATAGCTAAGACTTGCATCTTTCATTTGAGCCTAGTTATTTGCGGGCGCTCCTTCAAAACAAATACTTTTAGCGGTTTGAAGTGAGCAGGTTATTTTAACGAACCGTATGTTTGCTCCTGGTCTACACAGTTGTCTATTTCGAAACAAACGACAAGACTTAGGTATGGTCATAGCTAAGACTTGCATCTTTCATTTGAACCTAGTCATTTGCGGGCGCTCCTTCAAAACAAATACTTTTAGCGGTTTGAAGTGAGCAGGTAATTATAACGAACCGAATGTTTACTCCTGGTCTACACAGTTGTCTATTTCGAAACAAACGAAAAGTTTTATGTAGGGTCATAGCTAAGACTTGCATCTTTCATTTGAACCTAGTCATTTGCGGGCGCTCCTTCAAAACAAATACTTTTAGCAGTTTGAATTGAGTAGGTAATTATAAAGTTCCGTATGTTTACTTCTGGTCTACACAGTTGTCTATTTCGAAACAAACGAAAAGACTTATGTAGATCCATAGCTAAGACTTGCATCTTTCATTTGAACCTAGTCATTTGCGGGCGCTCCTTCAAAACAAATACTTTTAGCGGTTTGAAATGAGCAGGTTATTTTAACGAACCGTATGTTTACTCCTGGTCTACACAGTTGTCTATTTCGAAACAAACAAAATGACTTATGTAGGGCCATAGCTAAGACTTGCATCTTTCATTTGAACCTAGTCATTTGCGGGCGCTCCTTCAAAACAAATAGTTTTAGCGATTTGAAGTGAGCAGGTAATTAAAACGAACCGAATGTTTACTCCTGGTCTACACAGTTGTCTATTTCGAAACAAACAAAAAGTTTTATGTAGGGTCATAGCTAAGACTTGCATCTTTCATTTGAGCCTAGTTATTTGCGGGCGTTCCTTCAAAACAAATACTTTTAGCGGTTTGAAGTGAGCAGGTTATTTTAACGAACCGTATGTTTGCTCCTGGTCTACATAGTTGTCTATTTCGAAACAAACGAAACGACTTATGTAAGGCGATAGCTAAGACTTGCATCTTTCATTTGAGCCTAGTTATTTGCGGGCGCTCCTTCAAAACAAATACTTTTAGCGGTTTGAAGTGAACAGGTTATTTTAACGAACCGTATGTTTGCTCCTGGTCTACACAGTTGTCTATTTCGAAACAAACGAAAAGTTTTATGTAGGGCCATAGCTAAGACTTGCATCTTTCATTTGAACCTAGTCATTTGCGGGCGCTCCTTCAAAACAAATACTTTTAGCGGTTTGAAGTGAGCAGGTTATTTTAACGAACCGTATGTTTACTCCTGGTCTACACAGTTGTCTATTTCGAAACAAACAAAATGACTTATGTAGGGCCATAGCTAAGACTTGCATCTTTCATTTGAACCTAGTCATTTGCGGGCGCTCCTTCAAAACAAATAGTTTTAGCGATTTGAAGTGAGCAGGTAATTATAACGAACCGAATGTTTACTCCTGGTCTACACAGTTGTCTATTTCGAAACAAACAAAAAGTTTTATGTAGGGTCATAGCTAAGACTTGCATCTTTCATTTGAGCCTAGTTATTTGCGGGCGTTCCTTCAAAACAAATACTTTTAGCGGTTTGAAGTGAGCAGGTTATTTTAACGAACCGTATGTTTGCTCCTGGTCTACACAGTTGTCTATTTCGAAACAAACGAAAAGTTTTATGTAGGGCCATAGCTAAGACTTGCATCTTTCATTTGAACCTAGTCATTTGCGGGCGCTCCTTCAAAACAAATAGTTTTAGCGATTTGAAGTGAGCAGGTAATTAAAACGAACCGAATGTTTACTCCTGGTCTACACAGTTGTCTATTTCGAAACAAACAAAAAGTTTTATGTAGGGTCATAGCTAAGACTTGCATCTTTCATTTGAGCCTAGTTATTTGCGGGCGTTCCTTCAAAACAAATACTTTTAGCGGTTTGAAGTGAGCAGGTTATTTTAACGAACCGTATGTTTGCTCCTGGTCTACATAGTTGTCTATTTCGAAACAAACGAAACGACTTATGTAAGGCGATAGCTAAGACTTGCATCTTTCATTTGAGCCTAGTTATTTGCGGGCGCTCCTTCAAAACAAATACTTTTAGCGGTTTGAAGTGAACAGGTTATTTTAACGAACCGTATGTTTGCTCCTGGTCTACACAGTTGTCTATTTCGAAACAAACGAAAAGTTTTATGTAGGGCCATAGCTAAGACTTGCATCTTTCATTTGAACCTAGTCATTTGCGGGCGCTCCTTCAAAACAAATACTTTTAGCGGTTTGAAGTGAGCAGGTTATTTTAACGAACCGTATGTTTACTCCTGGTCTACACAGTTGTCTATTTCGAAACAAACAAAAAGTTTTATGTAGGGCCATAACTAAGACTTGCATCTTTCATTTGAACCTAGTCATTTGCGGGCGCTCCTTCAAAACAAATAGTTTTAGCGATTTGAAGTGAGCAGGTAATTAAAACGAACCGAATGTTTACTCCTGGTCTACACAGTTGTCTATTTCGAAACAAACAAAAAGTTTTATGTAGGGTCATAGCTAAGACTTGCATCTTTCATTTGAGCCTAGTTATTTGCGGGCGTTCCTTCAAAACAAATACTTTTAGCGGTTTGAAGTGAGCAGGTTATTTTAACGAACCGTATGTTTGCTCCTGGTCTACATAGTTGTCTATTTCGAAACAAACGAAACGACTTATGTAAGGCGATAGCTAAGACTTGCATCTTTCATTTGAGCCTAGTTATTTGCGGGCGCTCCTTCAAAACAAATACTTTTAGCGGTTTGAAGTGAACAGGTTATTTTAACGAACCGTATGTTTGCTCCTGGTCTACACAGTTGTCTATTTCGAAACAAACGAAAAGTTTTATGTAGGGCCATAGCTAAGACTTGCATCTTTCATTTGAACCTAGTCATTTGCGGGCGCTCCTTCAAAACAAATACTTTTAGCGGTTTGAAGTGAGCAGGTAATTATAACGAACCGTATGTTTACTCCTGGTCTACACAGTTGTCTATTTCGAAACAAACAAAATGACTTATGTAGGGCCATAGCTAAGACTTGCATCTTTCATTTGAACCTAGTCATTTGCGGGCGCTCCTTCAAAACAAATAGTTTTAGCGATTTGAAGTGAGCAGGTAATTATAACGAACCGAATGTTTACTCCTGGTCTACACAGTTGTCTATTTCGAAACAAACAAAAGTTTTATGTAGGGTCATAGCTAAGACTTGCATCTTTCATTTGAGCCTAGTTATTTGCGGGCGCTCCTTCAAAACAAATACTTTTAGCGGTTTGAAGTGAACAGGTTATTTTAACGAACCGTATGTTTGCTCCTGGTCTACACAGTTGTCTATTTCGAAACAAACGAAAAGTTTTATGTAGGGCCATAGCTAAGACTTGCATCTTTCATTTGAACCTAGTCATTTGCGGGCGCTCCTTCAAAACAAATACTTTTAGCGGTTTGAAGTGAGCAGGTTATTTTAACGAACCGTATGTTTACTCCTGGTCTACACAGTTGTCTATTTCGAAACAAACAAAATGACTTATGTAGGGCCATAGCTAAGACTTGCATCTTTCATTTGAACCTAGTCATTTGCGGGCGCTCCTTCAAAACAAATAGTTTTAGCGATTTGAAGTGAGCAGGTAATTATAACGAACCGAATGTTTACTCCTGGTCTACACAGTTGTCTATTTCGAAACAAACAAAAAGTTTTATGTAGGGTCATAGCTAAGACTTGCATCTTTCATTTGAGCCTAGTTATTTGCGGGCGTTCCTTCAAAACAAATACTTTTAGCGGTTTGAAGTGAGCAGGTTATTTTAACGAACCGTATGTTTGCTCCTGGTCTACATAGTTGTCTATTTCGAAACAAACGAAACGACTTATGTAAGGCGATAGCTAAGACTTGCATCTTTCATTTGAGCCTAGTTATTTGCGGGCGCTCCTTCAAAACAAATACTTTTAGCGGTTTGAAGTGAACAGGTTATTTTAACGAACCGTATGTTTGCTCCTGGTCTACACAGTTGTCTATTTCGAAACAAACGAAAAGTTTTATGTAGGGCCATAGCTAAGACTTGCATCTTTCATTTGAACCTAGTCATTTGCGGGCGCTCCTTCAAAACAAATACTTTTAGCGGTTTGAAGTGAGCAGGTTATTTTAACGAACCGTATGTTTACTCCTGGTCTACACAGTTGTCTATTTCGAAACAAACGAAATGACTTATGTAGGGCCATAGCTAAGACTTGCATCTTTCATTTGAACCTAGTCATTTGTGGGCGCTCCTTCAAAACAAATAGTTTTAGCGATTTGAAGTGAGCAGGTAATTATAACGAACCGAATGTTTACTCCTGGTCTACACAGTTGTCTATTTTGAAACAAACGAAACGACTTATGTAAGGCGATAGCTAAGACATAGTAAAATCAAATAAGTAAGTCGTCTTACTCATTATACGCCCGAACGCGGTTTGTATGTGAGCGCGGCCGTACGTATGCGTCGTCGCACGCACACACTGACACAACTTAAAGGTGATAGCGGTGCGTCAGTCGTGGCTGCGCCGTACTTAATACCGCCCGCGCTCAGCCGCTCACGCACGCTCCGCCGTACATGTACACTACCTACTTACCTCCTTTAAATACAAATTCGTGAAGATGACCTCTAGAAAATATTGCAGTGTTTATGGATGTCTAAATAGCAGTTTGTCTGATCCGGAATTGTCTTTCTTCGCTAATGCGAGGTAAGGTAGGTAATCCTAGTCGCTAGGTAATCCTAGTGAACAAGAACGGTGAGTACCTATCTAATCTACTACCCTTTTATATCATACGTAGGAACGTACATAATACATAACTGAAAGTGTTTAGGAAATGCCTAGTTCTGCTCCGAATTTCATTGACCAGATACCAATTTGTGGTTTGATTTAATTGATCACTAAGTATGCCCCACCGCGAAAAGAAGGGACCAATTACTTAAGTAGAAATTTGTATAAATCAAACTAAATCTTAGGTAGGTATATAAGCAATAAACTTGAGTAGGTAGGTAGGTACTTACCTAATTATGTTTCATCAGTTAACATGTGTACCTCACACGGTTGGTTATCAACCTACGCAAATCTGTCAAAATTTTCCGATTGATATTGCATTTTATATTTACATAATTAGGTACCTACATATAAATAAACAAATCGGTAAAACGTAGGTACCTACATAGGAGAGCCAGGTTAATTATTATTATTTCGTCATGAGTACCTACGTATAAAAAAAATAGGTACAGTCAACGGCACGTCAGACTATACATGTTGACCTTGAGACCGTCTTTATGTCGTGCGTAATAAGAGCTGTTTTCGTAATTCAACTGTTTTACTGTTTACCTAACCGCGCTGTGTCGTGCGTACCTCATTCCGTTTTAAATTTTCAAATTAGATAACAACTGTTGAAAAAATACCTAACCCTTTCCTCGCAGTCGGGTAAAAAATAACTTTTAATGCCTATTATTTGAAGTTATTGTAAAATTATTCAATTTCCTAATTTGAAGATTATAATTTAGGTAAATGAAAAAGTAAAAAAATCGTTAATAGTGTAAAAACTACAATATCATAATAAATATTTTATTTTAATAAAAACATGATTTAGTAAAGCCACGTTTTAATAAATCCTACTTCCATCGTAATTTTTCAATTCAATAATCATATAATATGACGTAGGTAATGAAAACATTGTAGTCAGCTCCTGGTCTATGTACAAAAAAAAAAAAATAGGTATTATAGATCCCTGATGCTTACCCTACAGGGGAAAATTGTTTTACATAAAGATTGCCTTACATATGCATTTTGACGATTGAATAAACTATAAGCGACAGCCCTACCAGTCAGCCAGTGTTTAGGCTATTATCGCTCGCTCACAGCTCCAGTTGGCCTACTTATTTGATTTTTCTATGGCTAAGACTTGCATCTTTCATTTGAGCCTAGTTATTTGCGGGCGCTCCTTCAAAACAAATACTTTTAGCGGTTTGAATTGAGTAGGTAATTATAAAGTTCCGTATGTTTGCTCCTGGTCTACATAGTTGTCTATTTCGAAACAAACGAAAAGACTTATGTAAGGCGATAGCTAAGACTTGCATCTTTCATTTGAGCCTAGTTATTTGCGGGCGCTCCTTCAAAACAAATACTTTTAGCGGTTTGAAGTGAACAGGTTATTTTAACGAACCGTATGTTTGCTCCTGGTCTACACAGTTGTCTATTTCGAAACAAACGAAAAGTTTTATGTAGGGCCATAGCTAAGACTTGCATCTTTCATTTGAACCTAGTCATTTGCGGGCGCTCCTTCAAAACAAATACTTTTAGCGGTTTGAAGTGAGCAGGTTATTTTAACGAACCGTATGTTTACTCCTGGTCTACACAGTTGTCTATTTCGAAACAAACGAAATGACTTATGTAGGGCCATAGCTAAGACTTGCATCTTTCATTTGAACCTAGTCATTTGTGGGCGCTTCTTCAAAACAAATAGTTTTAGCGATTTGAAGTGAGCAGGTAATTATAACGAACCGAATGTTTACTCCTGAGGGCCTAGCCAAAGTAACATTCGCTAATCTTCGTTATCGCTTCGCTTTCGAAACATGTATAGGATTGACATTAGGTTTCGTTAACAATCGAATTTTAAAACGTCAAATCCATACATGTTTCGAAGCGAAGCGATAGCGAAAATTTGCAAATGTTACTTTGGCTAGGGGGGCTGGTCTACACAGTTGTCTATTTCGAAACAAACGAAACGACTTATGTAAGGCGATAGCTAAGACTTGCATCTTTCATTTGAGCCTAGTTATTTGCGGGCGCTCCTTCAAAACAAATACTTTTAGCGGTTTGAATTGAGTAGGTAATTATAAAGTTCCGTATGTTTGCTCCTGGTCTACACAGTTGTCTATTTCGAAACAAACGAAAAGACTTATGTAAGGCCATAGCGAAGACTTGCATCTTTCATTTGAACCTAGTCGTTTGCGGGCGCTCCTTCAAAACAAATACTTTTAGCGGTTTGAATTGAGTAGGTAATTATAAAGTTCCGTATGTTTGCTCCTGGTCTACACAGTTGTCTATTTCGAAACAAACGAAACGACTTATGTTAGGCCGTAGCTAAGACTTGCATCTTTCATTTGAACCTAGTCATTTGCGGGCGCTTCTTTAGCCTATTATTATAATAGCGTTTCTACGCGTACTAACGGAATTCTACGATTTGAGTATTTTGCCTTTGTGTATCTACCTATTTATAGCCTAATTTTGTCAATGAGTAACGGTACATTTTGATGTGCTTACATAGATTTAGCATTTTTCAATGATTCCTCACATAAATTAATCCATATAACGAGTTTATTGCGTGCAGGCAAGATTTCCCAAAAAAAAATTTAAAAAACCCATAACTTTTTTTGGTTTGTCAAAACAAACAAAATTTTATCAAAACAAATCAAAACTAACGGAAAGCAATCATAATGCGTAATTTTTATTTTGTTTTGCCATATGGGGTGGCTATCTTCCTGTGAAGATAGCCACCCCACTTTGCATTTTTTTCTAGAGAATACGGAGTCTAAACAAACGAAAATTTCAATCAAAACAAACGAAACTAACAAATATCTATCGAATAAAATTTAAATAAAACCATTTGGTGGAATGGGGTGGCTAGCGTGAAGATAGCCACCCCACTTTTGTTTTTAAAAAAAAAGTATGAAGGAAATCGAAACAAACGATTTTTTTTCCAAAACAAATCAAAACTAACGCTAAACTAACGTCCTGCACCCTCAAAACCTGGGCACTCGAATTGGGGTGGCTATCTTCACGGAGGTATTTATTACACAGAATAACAATGGAACTAGCACACCTGGGCTATTTTATTGTACAAAAATTTGGAAAAAAGTATTTTCTTAAGTTATTGCTCATTTATGACAAAAGAACAATACGGGTCATTAGCACACCTGCGCCACCTTGGGATTCAAAATTCAATACACAAGCCAGGTAACGAATTGAGAATACAGTCACAAGTAAGAGCACGTCTGCACAGTGCGGGGAGTATGAGTTGACTAAAAAGTACACTGCCTTAGCGTTTATCACTGACCAATCACAGTAAAAAAATTGTGTGAGTGAGATAGCGCTCCACTAACTCGTTTCCGTGAACAGACTATAGGCTGTTCAGCATGTATTGTAAATCCTGCAACGTTTCGGCGACAATGACGATGTCGTGTCGTCCGCAAATCGCAAATGTGATATGTATTCGCCGTTAACGTTAATACCGCGTCCTTATCAGTCCATCGTTTTAAACATATCCTCCAATGCATTTGTAACAATTTGGGGGATATCACATCCCCTTGTCTCACACCTCGATGCAAGGGGATATGCTTAGTCTGCTGGTTCTACAGTTGGACGGCCATGGTTGCGGCATTGTAGAGACATCTCAACACTTGAAAGTATCACCAATCGACTTGGCATCGTTGCAGGGATTCTAAAACAGCCCAGTTTTCGATAGAATCAAATGCCTTCTCATAGTCCACCAATGCTAAGCACAAAGGCTGGTTAAAATTTATTGGGTAAAAATTTACTGATTTTTATCTCCCGTAGACACGGTCTCTGGAGGGAAGTGATATAGGTAACTTACCGTCAACTCTGGCATCTTGACCACATTTTTTTCTTATTTTTCAAATAACTATGATACCGACAGGTTTTTTTTATATTTTATGATTTTTTTATGACAATAATACATTCATAATTCATTTTAACTATTAATTTCTTTAATGAACCTTGAAATTGGCGTTCTACACAAAGAAATGTAACAGAGGTCAAATTGACACAACTTTGGCATCTTGACCTGCAGTGCGACCGCCGAGATCAAAGCGATAGCGTTAGCCAGACCCAGAGCCAAAGCAATGCTCTGGCTAAATCTATCGCTTTCAGCGACCGCCGAGATTTCCCGTGCTGAGAGGGCCTAGTATGAGTTGGTTTTTTGTTCTCACTTCACTTTGCGAATAGTTAACTATCGTCTTCTCTCTTTCACTCGTTCACTCACTCGCATGATTTCATCTCTTTCACACGCTACTATTCGCAAAGTGAGGTGAGAAACACAACTCATACTAGGCACTCAGCACGCGTAGCATGAGCAAACGGGACTCTTGTCTACGAAGACTTGTCGTCTCGACCCTCTAGATTGCTGAGCACAGTGGTGGGACTCGCTCTCAGAATTTTACAACCTTTTTATGTCTTTTAATACAAATATGAGTTTTAAAATATAATATTTTTATTTCAACATCAATAAACGTCGAAATTATCTGAAATGATTCGAAATGATTTAGTTTAAACATGATACTTATTTTTTAATAAGTTCTAAGATAAAGAGACACTCACAAAAGCTTTCACTTCCGTAGACAAAGCTCTCTCGAGCTCGAGAAGAATAATGTTGCCACTAGTAAATATTTATAATTATTTCCATCATTTCTCTTAAAGGGCGTTCCTTTCTATACGTTTCACGACGCAAAACTCTTAAAACCGAGTTAAATATAGCCGTATGGATATAGTTCGTTTGCCTTCCTTTTATTGAGAGATTTTTGAAAAGATGACACAGACCAACGCACTTGTTAATTTAGTAATAAATATTGAAATCAATGTATGAAAATAATTTTAATTTACGTTTTTAAGTAAATAAATTAAAATTAAGTAAAATAAAAGTAAAAAAAAATACTGAAGGGAAAAAGTGTAATATTAGGAAACAATATTATTGAATAGGTAGGTACCTTTTTACAATAAATTATTTATTGTATTATTTTAATTTTAAAATTAAAAAAAAAATTTAAGAATAAAAAATACTTATTCGTTATTTACTACTAGTAAATATTTATTATATTTCTTTTTTTATAAATTTTATAATAAAAAAGAATTACTTAAATACAATTTTTCTTTTTTTTTCTTTCCGGACAGCTGTTTTTGTCGTTTGTGCTGTAACTTCTCTTCTTACCTTAATAAAATATAAACACGGACAACTTAGATTTATTTTTATTGCGAAATTAAAAACTCAGAAAAAAAAATAAGTCGACAAATCTTTCTCGACCACTCGAAGGGTGGTAGACAAATTTCTCCCACTCAACTGTCAAATTAATGTCAGTTGAAGACAAAAGCTCGTGTTTGTCGACTTTTGACATTAGGCCACGACAAAGAACAATGCGAGTCTACGGTTGTAAAATGCGAGCATGAGTATCTCGATCTCAACCCGACAAAAGTGACATTTCGGTGTAGACAAGCCATTGTTCTGTGAGTCGAATCTTATCTCGATGTTGGTCATGCTACGCGTGCTGGGTCTGGCTAAAGCTTTGCTAAAGCAATCGCGAATAGTGATGGGCCAACTCGAGTTCCGACCCGGGTTGACTCGAGTTGCAGTTGTATCGGGTCAACTCGAGTCAGCCCGTTAAGAACCGAGTCAGCCCGTTAAGTACTCAAGTTCTGTACCTTCGCTTCCGCCGCCGCCGCGGCCGCCATGCTCAGCCCGGCCCGGCGGTGGAGTTGGCCGATCTAATCCGAGTTTACCCGTAACACCCAAAGATCTGTTTTCTTACTACCGGCGAATTTTTATATTTTACTGTTTGCTTGTTTTGTTTCTTTTAATGTTTGGATATACAAATATTATAGTTAGGTTTTTATAAGCTTTTTTACTTCGTAATTGTGTTAAGTGTGTTTTTTGTGTCATGTTTAGCTTTGAGACAATGTCATCCATTCGGAAAAAGAAATTAACGGTTTGGGAAGTATTTGATTTATCCGTAGATGGCAAAGTAAAGTGCAAAATATGTTCTGTAATGTATACAAATATTCAGGAAATACGGCAACTCTTAAAAATCACATAAAAAGAAAACACCCTAGTGAATGATAGTGAAAAATTTTTTTTTTCACCAACTAACCTTACCTACCCAAATTCTAAACAAAATCACAATGTCGTCATAAACAATTAAAACAACCTAACCTACTTAGCTAGTATCTAATTTATGAACAAAAAGGTAAAGGTCTCCACAGTTGCTGACCATCTGTGGTCGGTTCCGAACCGATTAGGCAACTCCGTCTGACTCGTTTACAGCTACGGAAATTCGCGTAACTCGGTTTCAATTCAACTCGAGTTGGCTAACGGGTCAACCCGCTACGACCCGCTAGCCAACTCGGGTTGGCTAACTCGAGTTGAATCGAAACCGAGTTACGCGAATTTCCGAGTTGGCTCGCGGGTCGACCCGCGAGCCAACTCGGGTTGGCTAACTCGAGTTGAAACCGAGTTACACGAATTTTGAAACGGGTTGACTCGAGTTGGAAATAAACCGAGTTGGCCCATCGCTAATCGCGAATGAACCTTATTGAATGACGAGAGTCTGCGTTTCGTTTGCGCATTTATGCACCATTTATGATTCAAAATCATAGTGAATCAATTGAATCAATTTCAGTTTTCGACTAAATAGAATGCCGGATTTATTTTAAAATTACTATAATTAACGAAAACGGTTATTGTATGTATCATTTTTTAGCTCTGTTAGGTAAATTTGTCGATACATTATTAAAATGTTATAAATTGCATAAGCATAATAAAACGCGTTATGTTGACATTTATTACTTTTAACCTAAAAAACATTTATAGTAAAATAAATATTTTTGTTTGTGATTATAATTAATTGGATTCAGTTTTACTAACTAATGGCCGGTATACATTTTGATTAGTAAAGTGCTTAGTGTTTAGTGTTTAGTGCACTGTTTAGTGTGTAGTGATTAGTAGGTGATGTCCCATACTGTTTAGCATACGCTGTTTAGTACAGGCTTTGTTGATATAAACTAAACACTTAACAGTCCTGTCCAGACGTGCTTAGTGCGTGTTTAGCTGCAAGTGAGGGGTGAAGGCGGGACGTGCGGGACGCGCGGGAGGAGCTACTCGCAGAAAAAATAGAACGCGCTTCTAAACACTGTACTTCGCTCGCACTAAACACTTAACACTAAACAGATACTGTCCGAACGTGTTTTTTGCTAAACCGAGCCACTCGCACGAAAGTGTTTAGTGCGAGTGGCTCGTTTAGTGTTTAGTGTTTAGCAAAAAACACGTTCGGACAGTCTCTGTTTAGTGTTTAGTGCGAGCGAAGTACAGTGTTTAGAAGCGCGTTCTATTTTTTCTGCGAGTAGCTCCTCCCGCGCGTCCCGCACGTCCCGCCTCCACCCCTCACTTGCAGCTAAACTTGCACTAAGCACGTCTGGACAGAACTGTTAAGTGTTTAGTTTATATCAACAAAGCCTGTACTAAACAGCGTATGCTAAACAGTATGGGACATCACCTACTAAACACTAAACAGTGCACTAAACACTAAACACTAAGCACTTTACTAATCAAAATGTATACCGGCCATTAGGTACGTACTTACTTACTTTTTTAAGAAGCATCATGGCAAACAGTGAATACTAAACTGAAAGTTAGCGACTTTTAATATCATTGTTATTGTTAGCGAATAGTTTGTTTTAGGACTGGGTTCGAGGTGATCTCATATTATTATCTTCAAAGAATAGAATTTAATCGAACTAATCGAAGCGTAGATTTACGCACAAAAGTTACTTCTTTGTATATGGTGCTTTTATAACAAAAGGGTAAAGCTTTTCTGCCGATGGTTAACCACTTGCATTTTGCTTGTCTTTATAGGTTTTTAGTTTCTTTTAACGCATTTCAGATGCCTGCAACACGTTAAGTGTCTGAGGCGCAGGAGGAGGTATTGGTGGCATGGATGGAGTGCAGCCAGAGCCACGCAACTGGGTGGCTCGCAGGCTGAGCAACAAATGCTTTAGACGTGAGGCGTATTTATTGTAACAGTTAAAAACAACAGATAATTAAATGTAACTGTTTCGCCCTGTTACGAGCGCTATAAAATAACTGTTGTTTAAAGGAACAGGCGAAACAGACTGTTCTCGCCGTCTTCACTGTTCCCTGTACCTTGCTGTTATCAAAGTAACAACCGTTGCCATTGTTCCGCCTGTTACGTGGGAATAAACGCTATCTTACTCTAACATATGAAAAAAAAAGAGACAAAGCTTGTTATTTTTACCTGTTATATAAACCGACCATATCAAAAATACATTCGACTTTGTAAATTAGTCGTGATCCATCAGTATTGAATCGGGGGTCTTTTTCATAAAAGAATTAAAAAGTACAGTAATTTACCATGGTAGTAGTTTATTGGGGTATAATTATGTTTTATAATTTATAAGAAACATAATCCTACCCCAATGACAACAATGGTAAAATATTGTAGTAAATTAACTATTTTTTATGAAATACGCCCCTGATTAAATACTGATGGATCACCGTATATTTTACCACGCGTGTAGCTATCGCCTAGAGGATGTTAAAGCACTTTATTATTTACGTGGAATAGATGCATTCTTTGGCAAAGTAGCATATGCGGGTAGGAAATGGGACATCCGGTGCTGCCAGGGAGTAAAGGAAAAGATCAGGGTTCCCAGATTGGGGTTAATTTTTCGCAATTTAGAATTTTCCTTGAGTAGACTTAAATCACCTGGTATTTCATGATTATCATCATCACGATCATCATCGGCGAAAAGTTGGCAACCCTAGTTGTGAGCAATATCGCAATACTTATAAATTGTTTTTTAAAAAATTAAAAAAATACAGCACTCAACTTGCTTCTTCAAATTTGTTTTTGTTAAATTTTTCTTAATTATTGCACATTAAGCTGTCAAATAGTTATCCTTCATACTGTTAGTTCAATTTAAGTATTAATGTAATATCGTCTAGTCCTAAGAATGGCTCAACAAAATATGTTATAATAGATTAGTTACAGGCACTATAGGTCTCAAGCTGTAATCACATTTACCATGTAACCATTTTGTTCTACATGACTGTTTGTTGCCTTAAATAAATAAATAAAAATACACCATTTATGTCTCCACTGCTGGGGCCCAGGCAACGGCCGAAAGAATAAAATGATGTAGGGGGAAAAAAGGGAAGGTAAGGAAACATTTGACTAGTGATCATTAGTTAAAAAAAACATTATCAGACATTTATCAAAATAACTGATTTTAATGAACAAGCAAAGTTAGTAAACGAGAATATGCGAAAAAACCAACCAAATTTCAAATGTCAATATGGTCGAAAATCGCTTGCACCTGTATTTTTAACAACAATCTTTCTTTATCTTTATTAGGTATTTAAATTTCTTTAGTAAATTTATGATAACTACTGCCATCTATCGCAATTAAAGTGAAATACTGAATGAAAGTAATGCTGCAAGCAAGTTCATTATGACATGATGGTTTACCCAATAAAAACTAGATGACGCTTGTGTGCCGTAACTGCCGCGATGGAAAACAAATTTTATAATATTAGATTTTACTTAATTGTAATAAAGTTTAGTCTTGCTTAACAGAAAAAATAACAGTTTATGATCATAATAGATAAAAATAACAAGCTTTGTCTCTTTTCATTATGTAAGTAGTCCTTAGGTTAGAGTAAAGAAGCGCTTGTTTCACGGAACAGGCGGAACAATGGAAGTAAATTGTTACGACATGGCTGTTATTTTTGTAACAGCATGTTGTAACTGTTATTTTAGTGTAACAGGAACAGTTGTAACAGGTAGGCAATTTACCCTGTTACAACCCATGTCTTAGCCATGAGGGAGGCATTGGCCTCAAGTTTAAATGCAGTAAATAATATTAGAAGTGTCAAGGAGTGGAAACAAGTAAGTGTTCCTTTACTATTTAGTGTGTCAAAAGTTTGAAAGCTCAGCAAAATGCACCTCACTCGCTTAATAATATATTATGTATATGGATATTTTTAATTTGTATTTTCCACAACGTATCTTTGTAAATACTTAAATAAATGTCTGTTTCTGATAAAATATCTACGCTCTGTCCTTGGGCAAAGCAATATTAATATACAAGCTGAGTCGATACCTATTTGTTGCTGCAGCAAATGCATCAATTTTATCTGCCTCCTTCAAGCTTTGCCACCATGGTAGCGGGGGCAGATCCAGATGGGAATAAAGAAATTTTAATATGATACTGTTTCAATTTCATTCTTGCGTTTTAGTAGAGTACTTACTTACTTACTTGTATTTTAAATTTCATTTATTTGTGAATGTAGATAAATACAAAGATGTTACAAATTTGTACACTACATATTTATTTTTTGTTGTGTACTTTGTAATCTGTCCACTACACATTTATATTCTTAACTTTCACATTTGATTACATTAGTTAGGAGAACTCATTAATTTAATTATGAGAGACAAAGTTCTGTCTGACTGATTGACTCATCATCACTCAGCCAAAACTGCTAATATTATAAGCTATTGTTTAATCTATACATTTTCATTTTCAGTTGATGAGGCTGCATTTATATTCCTGTCGCAGGCTGCATCTGCAGGCCCATCCAGCGCCCGTTCACATAGTTTTCTAAAAGGAATTTCTAAACAAAACAAAAAATCATTATCTACAAATTGAGTAAGTTGATGTTTGTCTGGGTCTTATCTCCGAAATAGTTGAACCAATTTTAACCGAATTTCACTGGCAGACAGAGGACATTAAGACATTGTGTGTTTGTTTCAGCGAAGAGGAGGCACAATCTTATCAGGACAAGTGTGGATGCCGACGCTTCTCCCGCCGAGAGATCCCGACCACATAGTGAGTCTTTTGAACTATATTATCCATTCATCCAAGGAAAGTGTATCTTAGAGGAATATTATTATTATTAAACAGGCGAGCAGTTGTTGCAACTGATAGTGCCTGTATCCTGCAATCTCTGCTTTATTTTAACTTTTGTTTAGTAGATGTTTGTCCAATCTATTCTTAAATTGGTTTAACTTCTTGACTGAGACTATCTGTTCCGGCAACTTGTCTACGTTATTTAGTTGTCTCGGTATTTTTGTAACCTTTCTTTGATACCTACCATTCAACAGCAGGATGACAAAATATAATCTCGCTTAAACCACACTACTAAAAAATCAGTCAAATAGTGTAGTACCTTATTGGCTGTATGTATGAAATGATCCTGCCATTGCCACATGCAGTTACTAAGAGATATGTAATCGTTACAGGAGCGGCTCCGGCGCGGCGTGGGGGGCGCTGGATGGAGCGGAGCGGCGCGTCCGCGAGGAGGAGCCCGACGCGGACTAGGGGAGCGGCGGCTAGAAGAAGATCGAACGTGGCGGAAATATAATATACTCTCCGCCATAATCAGAGTTGTTACTTCTTTCCCAAAATCAAAGAAAAATTGAAAGGCGAGAGATTTGAGAGCAAAGAAGAAAATTAATTTCTAAACCTCTAGCTTGCATCAGATTCATCTAATTTCATAATTGTTTTCAATACAGATGCTCAAAAATGAGTGTTTTCGATGACAGTACAGCGGCGTGCGGAAAGTTGATTTTAAGGCACGCCGCCGCCCGTGCGGCGGCGTGCCTTAAACGTTGCTTGCCTTAAACGTTGCCGTTGACGTTTTTTTTAATTTCTATCACAATATGTACATAGTCTGTTCGTAAAGAAAACCGACTTGGGATTTGTGCTTGATTACCGTTTTTGTCATGTTGACAGCACTTTAACGTTTTAGTGCGACTGTAATATCAAGTATCTATCAAGACAAGATAGTCGCACGCACCATAATTAATTACGTAGGTATAACAGTGCCGTCAACATAACAAAAACGGTGATCAAGCACAAATCCCAAGTCGGTTCTCTTTCCGAACAGACTAAGTTTTTGTAATGTAATGAGAATTAAACGATGTCGAGTATTATACGTACAAAATTAGGGGAATAAATGAAATCAAGCAATGTGATGACCACATTAATTTAATTACTTGTTACTTTAATAAAAACAATCATTTCCTTTAACTTTTTTTCACTTTTCTCCAGACAAACATTTTATTTATAACATAATACCTAACATCCTTAGCGGCCGCCTGCGACTTCTTCAGCGTAGAAAGTTTTTTGTTATCCCTCGGGTACAGTACAGTAGGTACTATTTTGCGGGATGGAAGTTACGCCACTGATCATCATGCATACACGTTGTCAGGGGTACAGAGAAAGAGGGTATTTAACCCTGTTTTTATCTGTACCCTCGTGGGTAGGTAGGTCCCTTATGTTAATATTCATAAGGGACCTACCTATTATCCCGAAAGAAGAACTGTTTCCAAGGGATAGAGGAAAAACTGTCCACGCGGACGAAGTCGCGGGCGGTCGCTAGTTTTATTATAGTTGTAATGCTTTCAGAAATTATTCGGTGACTGGCTCCGCGACGACGGGGCGACGAACATTAAAGATAGCTTTAATGTTCGTCGCCCTAATACTAATCGTAGTATTCTTACCGTGGCGCCCTCACCTTAATTAAAATTATTGCTCCCTAAATACATAATTTATCTAAAATTCAAACGTTGAGATTAAAGCTAAGCTTCTATAGTTTATTTACAAACAATAACCTCTGTAAAATATAGTTCGTTGTAGTAGTAGTAGGCAAAAAAGCAAAAAGTGGCCACTTTTGGCACTTTTGCCTACTACTACTACTACAACGAACTATATTTTACAGAATTTATTGTTTGTAAATAAACTATAAAACCTTTCCATCAATCTCAACGTTTGAATTTTCAATAGGTACATAACCTACTTAGCGAGCAATAAATATAATTAAAATGAGGGCGCCACTTGAGGAGACTAATATTTATCCCGCGAAGGATCGCGGAACAGTGTGAGAATCGCCTTAAGGGATAGAATCTCCACAGTACCTACACAAAAACCCCCCTTATAAATCTAATATTGATTTAATGTAAAAATATTAATCTTTAAAATAAGCAAAAACGCCTGCCTCCAATTCTAAGCGCAAAATTCTACTATAAGCGTTGCTCTTCACAATAAGGCAGGCGTAAAAGCTATAAATAATAAATATAATGCAAAGGAATCGCGGCAATTGCGTAACGTTACTTCTTAATCATAGAGTAGTTGTTTTACTTGTGATTAGAAGTTTTGTAATAAAAAAAAGCCGGCCAAGTGCATGTCGGGCCATGTGCAGTGTGGTGGTATATAGGTTCCGTAGTAACCTCATACCATACCTTATTGGCTATAAACTTACGTCTACAACTAAGTGTAATAGGTACTCCTCTTAAACTCGTCAACAAAAACTTGTAAGCCTATGTAGCAGTGATACTGTTGCTTTTAAATCAATTATTATTATTATGTACTTACTACTGTACTTATACTATTATGTATTAATTCTGTGCTATTATGTTTTGGATACATGAAAAAAATTGAGTTTTTTTCATTTGACAGTAGTCCTCGATTTTTTTCATGTATCCAAAAGCAAACTGTTTACCTAGGTAGCATAGCGAAACTATAAGGGTTCCTTGTTGGCTTGACTACGGATCCCTAAAAAGGTACAGAAATTATAATTACAGATACAAAATGTAATTTTATTTTTTTATTTTTTTTTTTAACACAATACAGCTATCCTTACAGGATTTCCTAATACAATTTTGTATTTTCAACGATAGACTAGAAAATATTGTTTAAGCGATAAAAAGTACCAAAAAACTTCTACGGAGCACACTACAGAGAGATAATTCACAATTTCGTCTAATATATAAGCACTATTCTTCTCGTTCCAATGGCAGCGCTATTGTGCAGACTGCGCGGCCTTATTATAGCTTGACCACTGGCGCTGCCAATCAAGAAAAAACATTTTAACGAAATATCTATTTATGTTTAATAAAATTCCGAAACGTATAAAAACTAGGAAAGTTGTAAACTATTTTTGTATGCGTTTTTTCTTGGTTTAAATGTGTTTGTGTAGTTAATCTTGATTGTAACTACAAGCGAAAACATTTATACTAAGAATTAAAGCATACAAAAAAATTTTACTACTACACCTAGTTTGTATACGTTTTAGAATTGTATTAAACATAGTTATTTCGTTGTAATGTTTTTTTTTATTAATTGGCGGCGCTAGTGGAGACTCCGTGCGTTCTCAAAACTTCTGAATACGAAGTGAAACTAATCAATCATTCAACCATACAAAAAAAATCTATGAATTACATAAAAATAATAAATGACTTAGTTCAGATACTAATACGGGGGTGTAACAAAAACCCTGTCAGATACTGAAACAGGTGATAGTGTTGCTAAAACTGAACAACATTCTCCAAGGAAAATGTTCCTCGGTTCTCCAAGGAGAAGGAGAAAATGCTGTCGTTCGGAAAATTCATTTTCGAATTTTTTTTCGCCTTTCCATTGTAATTGGTCAGCTGACCAATACATTTTGTATGGGAGTGTGATTATTTTCGTGTTGTGACCTATGTTCCATGGATCACCGTCACCTGCTTCAGTATCTGACAGTTTTTGCTACATATTGTATAAATATAATAACAAATTACTTAGCCCCTCCGCACATGGCGTCGTAGCGTAAGCGTATCGTAATACGCGCGTCGTACGAGAGCAATACGAGCACGAACATGTCCAAAGAAGTCCGAACACGGCGTCGTAGCGTAAGCGTATCGTATGAGGTTGTATTGTCAATACGATAGTCGTAGCGTACTGGCGTAAAAAATCAGACGTAGAAAATACTTTCTATATGTTTGGTGATGAAATTCCGTCAACGTGAAGCTGTAGTTTATATTTTGGAACAATATCTACGCCTACGCTACGATTCGTGTGTAGAACTCTACTCGTATCGTACTCATCGCGTCTTTAAGAGACGAGTACGCTTACGAGCCATGTGCGGCGGATGGCCTTAAGGGCGCGCAGTCTGCAAACTAGCGCCGTCTTTAGAACGTGCTTAAATAAATACGAAATTGTGAATTATCTCTCTGTCTGTAGTGCAGTGCACTCCATAAAGGCTGTGGTACTTTTTATCGCTTAAACAATATTTTCTAGCCTGTCGTTTAGTTTAATGGAGTTTTATTGTTAAAAGTATAAATAAATAAACTAAAAGGCAGGCCAGAAAATATTGTTTAAGTGATAAAAAGTACCACAAAGCTTTTTCGGAGCTACAAAGATAATTCACAATTTCGTGTTTATTTAAGAACTATGATTCTCGATCCAATGGCGAAGCTAGTGTGCTTAATCATATAAATCCAATAACAAATGGCTTAAGACACTAATCAATTAACAATATTTACAATAAACAAATGACTTAAGATACTTGGACTAAGCCGTAGAACCGATGCCCGCTGGGGCAGACGAGTTCTGGAGTGGAGACCGCGTATCGGCAAAAGTGTGGGACGCCCTCGGACGAGGTGGAGCGACGATCTTCGCAAGGTGGCTGGCGTAAACTGGATGAGTACAGCCGCGGATCGTACTCAGGGGCGTGGACTCGGAGAGGCCTATGTTCAGCAGTGTACGATGGTAGGCTGATGATGATGATGACTTGGACTAATCCATATTGCAGTCTTGCTTCTCCTATTCTCTCCGTGCTGGGCCTGGCATTCTTGATTTTCGTCTGTAAATAATAAGAAATTGTAGTATTCTTTTTTGTTCAATTATTATCAGATATAGGAATGGATTTATCTGACAAATATTTTTAATTAGTATTTATTACTTAAAAATATTTGTTGGATAAATCTGACCGGCGGTTAAAGGGTTAATTAAGTATTTTGGTAATTCCCTGTGTGCCCTTCTGCAAGTACATTTCTTCAAATGCCATTTTATCGAAAGGGAAATAAAGTAATTTCAATTAAAGTTTTATTTATAATAAATATAACTATAAAACAAAGAATATATTTAAGCAAATTACCTATTTAGCAAAATAATGACTTTACCTTTATTTTTATTTAGCCTAATAAGTGTACCTGAATCTTATTGATTAATAATTATGACAAATTATTTTGATTTGGTTTGACAAATTGATTTACTTACATGCATGATTTTATTTCCCTTTCGATAAAATTGCGTTTGAATAAATGTACTATCGGTGAAATAAGTTTCAGCTGAATGGCTTGTCGGTGATCAGTCCTAATCCCCGCCTAACATTAGTTTAATAATTGTTTTATGATGGCACTTACCCAAGAACCAGAAGAACTGTCCCATCTCATGGACTCTTTGCATTCCAGCTTTCACATGGTATAGGTTCCCAATGTGTGAGTCATGGCTTGAACCACCAAATAATGCATCTACATGCAAGATGCGTAAATCTGCATCATACATCTGAAAACAAACTTATTTTAAACTACTTAATAATAAATAACTATAGGTACATTTTAAAAATAATTATTTCTTATCACAGAGACATTCAGAGAGTTGTGCATCTTTCTGTTGAAGAAATCCAAAATGATCATTGAACCTACAACAATACCAGAGGTTGTAAATTCTGGACCTCTGGTTAGAAGCAAGTAGGTTGGTATTTGGTAAAGCTGCATTGACATGATCTAAGTACACTTGGACCAAGTGGTTTTGACGACTACTTGGACACTACTTGGATCATGTAAACGTGCAATCCAAGTTCACTTGTACGTCGCCGTATACAAAAAGCTACTTTGTCCAAGTACACTTGGATGGTGTCAACCTGTATCCAAGTATACTTTTATCAAAGCTACTTTGTCCAATTTACTTGGTCCAAGTATACTTTGATCATGTCAACGTGGCTTAAGAAAGCTAACTAAAACATGGTTACCTTATTGCAACTGCTTTGCGTTCACATACTGTTCTTATGAAAGTGATATAGCCTCAGGGTAATTGATTTCATGCATCAGTTATCTGCGCTAGATGATCAGATATAGACCTCTGAACCTCTGTTATACACCAAGGCTAAAATCATTGCCTACACACCTTTGGTAGGAACCGGCATAAAATTGAGATGCAGCGAGGATCTGTAACAACAGTGCAATGACAGGTAATAATGATGATAAAGTTTAGTTGTTTATAAAATATCACCTTTGTATTTAGTGTTGGAATGATAAACACCTTGATCTCTAGCTTAATAGCTGTTGTTCTTTGAGTTGGTTGCAAAAGAAGCATCAAATCTTCGCAAAGCGTCATAAAATGGACCTTTCCCAAGCGAAAGGTGTCGACAAACGTCCGACAGCTGCTGGGATAGGAATCATCATAGTATGGGAATGCTGTCTTCCCGAAGCTGTCTCCTACACAGCATCAGTATTTCCCTCATTCTTTCTTCATCGGCTTCAACTAGCAACAAATTTGGGTCGGACTTTCTTACCTAAAACAGAAAAACAAACAAATAAACAAAAATACTAAACGAGAAGTCGACATAATATAAATATGTTAAAAATAGCAAACCTTATGCAGTATCCACTTAGTATCCACAAAATAACACTGAAAACCTTAAAAAAATCAATTTCTGCAATAAATACAACTCACAAATGAGAAAAAACTGAATTATTAGTGAAAGCTTTGAGAAAACAGCAAGCAACTGCTTTCATGACATAAGGTATCGCTTTCATGACATCTGGGGTGCGTTCCTAAAGTTCGCTCGACGACGCTCGATGACATAGTACGCGTTCTAAAACCACCGAGGCGATCATCCGACGATCACTCTTACCGTTCGTAAATGTCGCCCGGCGAACGCACCGGTCACCCCATGAAATAGGTAGGTGAAATTCGCTCTGACGTTTTATTGGACAGTTGACACGTCTTCTTTGTTTATAAACATTGGTTTTGGAAAAAAGGCGGGAAACGTTTGACTTGTCGGACGCGTTTTTTGATGTGAGATTTTGTTTAATTAATTTATAGTGTTATTGGTGATCAGAATTACTTAATTTTATCTTATCGTATCTATTGGACATATCAAATCTTTCTCCAACTGGTCAGAAAATAAGATAATAACTGGATTAGATAATTCTAGTATACATGTCGTTCGTAAACGTCGGATGACGAACGTCGCACGCCTCGGAGTGAAGGTCCGTCGTCGAGCGAACTTTAGGAACGCAACCCAGGAAAAGCTTTCATGACAGCTATGCCGCCATCTTAAAAAACTCGGCGGTGCCGATTATCTGTCAGATCCATACATTTCCATTCGTTCATCGCTTTGACTCTGGCTTTCAGAAAAAGTAAGGTTATTTCTTGCTCAAGCTTTCCTCGGCGGTCGCAAAAGACAAGATGGCGTCGAAAATGAAAGCCAGAGTCAAAGCGATAGTTTTCGGCGGTCGAGCTGCGGGAAATCTCGGCGGTCGCTGAAAGCGATAGCTTTAGCCAGAGCATTGCTTTGGCTCTGGGTCTGGCTAACGCTATCGCTTTGATCTCGGCGGTCGCACTGCAGTACTGACGCACGCCAATTTTACAAGACTTAAAAATGTCCTCGTCAAGTCGTCTCGTACTAGAGTTTGGCCAACGAGTCGTGTCATCTGAAACTAGCGGCAAATTCAAAATTTTGAACTTTATTCACTCAAAATACTGCGCTAATAGCAATTTCAGACTTTCGTTAAATTGTTTTAGCTTGGATTTTTGTCAAGGTGTATGTACTATGGGCAACAGCGTCGCTTAACCAGTTTGCAACAAAATTCGTGTGCGCGCGTATCGCCCCTGCACGAACTAAACGTATGGTTGTGACGGCGCGGCGTGCAAGCGATTTTGACCTTAGCAGTGGTTAAGCGTCGCTGTTGCCGATGGTACCTAAGATGAAATTGATATTTCGCAGTATTTTGAGTGAATTAAGTTTCGAAATTTTAAAATTGCCACGCGTTTGAGATGACACGGCTCGTTGACCAGACTCTATTTACCTGTTACATTTAAGGAGAAAATATCTACAACGTAGAAAAGTTAATTTTTGGATCGATCCACTTATTACGTATGCCGTACCGTAGACTTTGCCGAAACTGTGTTAGTATTGGTGTTGGTATTAGCAGTGAATAAAATAGATGGTCATGCCGCTGGCACAATAAAGAAAAAACTCTAGCTTAAGATGTTGAACTAAAAAGATATCGAAAAATTATTACAAAAAAATCGCACTAAAAACATTAAAACGGACTAAAAAGTAAAAAATAAATTCTTCTGTAAATATTTATAACCCTACCTACAGAAACTTTAAACCTAAAAACGTGGGGCGCATTTTGTTAAATTTATCATCCATATTGTCTTTAGCATGCGCCTCACGTTTTTAGATTTAAAATTTCTGTAGGTAGGGTTGGTTATAAATAATTACAGAAGAATTTACTTTTTAGTCCGTTTTAATGTTTTTAGTCCGATTTTTTTTAAATAATTTAGTCTGTTTTAAAAACGTGTTTTAAAAAAAGTTTTTTTTCAGTAAATTATTATTTTCTGCTTTTTAGTTAACCCTTTAACGGGCAGAAATGTTTTTGCGTGATAGTAAAAACTTTTACATGGGATTTTGGTAAGGATCTTAAAACATGGAAAATTGACTACTTGTGTTTTGCGGTTTTGTCTGTAGGCCGTGGTTACATATGTAACCGTGACCGTTTAGGGAATAAGACAAATGGTTACATATGTGACTAATGACCGTTTGAGGAATAATTTTGAGTAAATATAGGTAATTAGGGCCATGAAAAAGAATTAAATAATTAGATATTTTCAATAAAAAAGAACAAAAAATTTATATTTTTACTAGACTTAATAGTATCACATGCAAAATCACCGTTAACACTTGCATCAGGTAGTCTCGAGTTTTTCGTTCTGGTGGAATTACTTTTCAATCAAACATTTTTCAAATATTTACTTAAAAGCTTAAATTCCCTTTAACTAAGTCTCAACCACCTATTTTAGGTTAAAAAAAAATCTTCTTTTCCTCCATTGCATCCAAATCCAGTATTTTTTCTAGACATCTAAAACAATCAATTTTTTTTATAATAGGGTGACGGAACCAATAGTGGACCACTTAAGCGGATTTTGACTTTATTGGGGTCACTGTGTACGCAGTTTTCATTTGCGCGATGCTGCCTTTGGCACCATGATTCTTAGATACATGCTTATACAAATGAGGCAAACATTTATTTAGATATCACAATAGATTTTTTGTAAGGCTGGTCCAAAGCCAAAAATTCAAAAGTCCCCATTACCTGACCACCATTCACCAATAGATGACCACTATTTTACCCAATACCTGACCACCTTAAAAAGTCAATTAATTTGCAAATCTACCCTTCATAGTTCAAGATAGTTACGTATCATAGGATGTTAAACGAAACACTTTGATATAATTAGAGTGAAATTATAATTAACTATGCTAATCATTAGTTTTTTCTGACCGTGAATAAAAACAAAAAAGTCCCTCACAGCTGTGCCAAACGATAAAAAAATGCAAATGAAACAGCTTGGAGTTAGTTTACTTAAAGGCGTCGCTAAAGGTTGACGATTCAAGTTAAAAAAACCTCTACTGTGGTCATCTTTTGGATACAACTAACACCTATACAAATATTTAATCCTAAAGCCTGACCACTCAAGTTTAATTCAAAATATGACCCAAGAAGGGTATTGCAACCTCTTAAAACTTCTCAGCTTTCTGAATGGCAATCAATGTGTCTCTGTGTGCAACAAAAGAGACGCATTGATGGACATTCATAAAAGTAACAAGTTTTAAGAGGTTGTAATTCCCCTGGTCTTCTTTTGGATACGCATCACTTAAATTGAAAAGAGTTAACAGAAAATACAGTATAGCCTAGTATCTATTCAAAACCAATGAAAAAGTTGAACTTTTTACAAAACATGTTTGCCCATTACTTGACCAGTCTGGTCAGCTTAAGGAAAATTTTAATTTTGGTGCTCCAAAATATAACCAGGGCTATAAAAACCACATTATGTAGTAAATAGCACAAATATTAATAAACATGTCTAAAAACATAGCTCCTTATTTACTATGATGGGTAGTAAATCCACAAACTTAAATATAATTCAAGATGGATCACGATTTCCAAAGTCATACGAAATTTTTAGTCTTAGTAAAAATCTTGACCACTCACGCGGTGCCATTGTTGCAGCAAGAGAACGTCACATTTTTCCACTAATAAGAAGGCAAACTTATATGAGGCTTGACAGATATAGTGCTGCCACTATTGGAAAACCAAAAATTATCAACTTTGCATACTTTGTTTTTTTAATATTGCAATAAAACCTCGTTTTGGTCAGCTTTGGGTGACTGGTCTGCTATTGGTTCCATCACCTAGTAATAATAACTATTTTATTATTTAGGGTGATGGAACCAATAGCAGACCAGTCACCCAAAGCTGACCAAAACGAGGTACTTATGTCAATGATTTCCAATACAACTTTGTTTGTCTTTATGAACACTGACTGTCTTATTCAGAGATGTTATGTTTCACAAAACTGGGGTGAAAGATAGTTCTAACAAAACCTGGTTTAATGCTTGTAAATCAATCACAATGCACCTTTTAAACCTTAAACGGTGGGACTAAACGTTAAACTGTCTTTCTGAATACGATTTGCGCTAAAATGGCGTTAGTCCGCAAACTATCGCCATGTTAACTTTGGCCCTAGTTTAACGAGCGCACTCTGAATAAGACAGTGATAGTTTTATTTAAAGCTGCTTGTAACCGACAGTTTTCAAATGGTAAATTAAACCAACATAAGTACTAATTTAACAATTATTTCCAGGTTTCCTGTAAATCCAGTGATTAAGTTAAACTAGATAAATGTCATAAATAAATAAGCAGGGAGCCTCAAAGGAGACCTTAAGAAATTATTTAAATAAAATTGTTCAAAATCTTGTTTGTGTTTTGTTTATTAGAGAGCAATAATACATTATAGTTATCGACAACCCAAAATGGACTTGAAGTGCATGTCTAAAATTCACGCACACGTTTACAAATTTACAAACACTGGCTCATGTCACTTTTGGTGTCGCAGCCAAGCAAACTCGGTTACGTTCAAATGTATAAGCAGTTTGATCGTCTGCGAGCAAAAACTACGTGTTTGACAAACAAACCATAAACAAAACTACGTTTTTTTGTCTATGCTTTGTTTGTCAAATGCGTTTGCCAAACAACGTTTGAACGTGTGCGCTGAGAAAACGTACAAACAAAACCATAGAGAACGTAATCACTCCTGTCAAAAACGTAAAATTTGACAAACGTGTTTGAAAGTTTACGGGGGCCTTTAGTTTATGGTCGCCTCAGTCTTGTTGTGTTATCAAAAAAGATGGCGATCTATTCCTAGGTAGAAACCATAAACTTAATATTAATAACTCACTCTAAGGTTAGGAACGGCCAAGGAACGACCAAGAACTTTATGTCAATGTCAATACAAAGTATTCATTTTCCATTTGGAATACGAATAATTTAAACTTTTCTTTATAGGTACTTAATCAAACAAAAGCCGTTTTTTTTGAGGATCTACATTGATTATTTTAAAAATTAGACACAAAAACATTTTTACAACCATCAATTATGATGGTTGTTTGGTTGCAAGCATAGAGGAAATAATCACTAATGGGGAGGAAAAGCGCAATTTTATCCCGATAGGTGGCGTCTGGTCTTGGTACCGGGCCGCCTCAAAGAAAGTGTCAAAACATATGGGAATCTCTTGGAGTATTGCACTTTTTAATTTTATACTGAGAAAATTCCGCATTGTTATGCATGTAACTTGTAAATTATTGGAGTTCATCGATTTCCCAGTAACCAAAAAAAATATTGGGCAAAAAAATATAAAAAAAAAGATGCTTTTCCCTCGATTTTCTCCTTTGCTGAGCCTGAGAAACATTATAAATCAAAAGGAATGTTTCATGAATTTGATGAAGCTTCGCCAAAATAAAACAACATTTGAATTATAACAGCTTTGTTCTTTAATATTTCAACCTCAGCAGTTTCTAGCATATTTATAACTTGGATGAATTTTATAGGTATATCAAATATGGAATAAGCCCAATATTGGGGCCAAACAGAGAATTAATAGAATTTTATATGCCAGAGTCATTCAAGAAACTTAGAATAATAAAATAAATATGATAAAACGGTTCGTGTAATTTTGGATGGTACAGAAATTCCAGTACAGAAACCTGAAATTACTATTGCACAGAAGGCATCATCAGGCAACTATAAACACGGAAATTCACACTCAGTTGCTTTGTTAAAATTTAAATCATATGCTTCTAATCTGAAATAAAAAGATTACTTGTAAATCTTACACGAAATTTAAAGAAATGTAATGCTTGTTAGCAATTTTTTGTAAGTTGCTATAAACTTTCTTGCCTGTTGTTTTGGCTTTTCTTTTCCGTAATTCTTCCTTTATATGAGCTAAAGTTAGCATATAATACATTGTTTGTCCGCAAAACCGAAAAAAATACAATCTAAGAAAGTAAAATCACGTAATACACAGTCAAGACAATATAAGCTCAAACTGACAATTGTTCCAAAGAATGAAGCGCCATCTGTAATTCACTTTGCCTTCGCCTCCCCATTGCAAGTGCAACGCTCTGACGTTTGGAACGGGAAAGTTGTGTCAACCGAACGTCACGCTCTAATGTTTGAAACGGCGTTAGAGCTTTCGGTTGCAATCGGTACACAAAGTAAACATTGTATAAGATTGGAGATGAGAATTGAAAATAAAAAATCATAAAAAATGTTTACCTTTCTGTTATTTGTGCAAATTCACTGTTAAAATTTTACTTATTTATGCGTGTGGCAACTCTAAATTGGTTTGCTAAATCGGCGGGCTGATTATCTAATTAAAAACCACCTAGCGACTGGTTGCAGTTCACAGATGATCGTCATCCATTGCTACTTCTTTTTGGGTTAAAAAAAAACATACCAAAGAAAAGTGGCAATGTATGTCAAAATAATAATATATAATGTCGCTAAATAGTTTCTTTTTAGATAATCGTGCCGGATATGTAATCGAGGCTTAACCAGGGTTGCGTTCAGAGCCTTAGTGCGCGGTTGTTCGGTTGTTTTACCCCTCGTTTTCACCAAAAAACATGTCAAATACTTGTTTCATACAAAACTTGTAGAATGCTTGTTGCAAACAAGTAAACTCAACGTCGTTTACACTGAAGTCTATGACATGTTTTGAATTTGTCAGATACATGTCAGCGTTTTCACCTTTATATAACAGCCGTGTTGTAAACGGACTTACTTAAGTTTTGAACATGTGGGCGACAAGTTTTGTATAAAACATGTTTTATACAATGAATGAGAACAAAAATCAAAACAATTGCATAAAACTTGTATTATACATGTATTATACCTTGGTGAAAACGAGGCGTTAGAACTCGCTCTAAAGTAAAGCCTCGATTACATATCTCGAATTAGCATACCAATTTAGAGTTGTCACCCGTATAAATAAGTTAAATTTTAACAGTGAATTTGGACAAATAACAGAAAGGTCAACATTTTTCATGATTTTTTATTCTCATCTCCAATCTTAAACAATGTTTACTTTTCCGTTGTAGTGTAAATTCAATTTTAAAATCGAACTTATTCTACAATATTTTATTGTCAAGTACGGGTGGCAACCCGAAATTGGTTCCTAAAATCAGCGTATGTAATGTAATCGAGGCTTTAGGAACGACCAAGAACTTTAAATGTCAATGTCAATAAAAAGTCTTCATTTTCCATTTGGAATACGAATACTAAATCAAATAAAATCCGTTTTTTGAGGATCTACCATGATTATTTTAAGAATTAGACACAAAAACATCAAAATACAAAATAATGTCAAATGACATTGACATTTTTTCTATAGACAAACGTCAGAGCGTTTAACAACCATCAATATCCTCCCCTCATGTATCCGTTTTTGTTTCTGTTATCAGGTTTGGGGATACAGTATCCCCAAACCTACTAATTTTAAATGTGTCCTTAGCCATGTAAAATCCCCATGTATTGACGTTCTATGTGATTATATAGCAAATAATAATATAAGACTATAAAATGTATCTGTTCATTACTAACATATTGTGCTGTGTGTTATATGTCCGTCGTGTTTGTCCCTATTTCAGATAGCTCAATAGTTGGTTGTTCTACTGTCCCAAATCTAATTTCAACCACCTCTATACATCGGCGTTGTACTTTCACAATACGCCTTGAAATAACAGAGCAGAGTCTGTAGGGAAAAAAAGCCACTAAGCAAAACACTCGAATCTGGCGAAATCCACAAGGGAACCGCCAAAGCATAAAAAGAAGAAGAAGAATTTTGATGGTTGTTTGGTTGCAACGCTCTGACGTTTGGAACGGGATGGTTGTGTCAACCGAACGTCACACCCTAATGTCTGGAACGCCGTTAGGCGAAGCCTACACACACAGTAAATACTGAAATCCATCAGTATTTAATCAGGGGCATATTTCACAAAAGATTAGTAAATTAACTACAATAATTTACCATTGTTGTTATTGGGGTAGAATTACGTTTTAGAATTAATAAGAAACCTAATTCTACCCCAATTACAACAATGGTAAATTATTGTAGTTAGTTTACTAATCTTTTGTTAACACACAGTATTTACTGTGTGTGTAGGCGTCGCCTTAGAGCGTTTGGTTGTAAATAGGTTGCACTCGGAGCGTAGGTTCTGAACGCAACCATATAATATTGGCCACGTTCCCTTTTGAGCCAATAGTACAGCTCGCGCAACATACAGCTTGACCATAAAGAGTTGACAAAAATTGAGGGCGCCACTTTCTATGTAAACACGTCAAAATCACGAATAAATTGGCAACACTTACTAAATTTTGTACTGAAAAATTTTAGTTCCATTTTATTTAATTTCAACTCTTTATGGTCAAACTGTAACTTGAACCAAACCATAGACAATGAAGCTTGCGCAGTAGCAATTTTCAGTACAAAAATTGTAGTGCGCAGGTCACGTGGTACTAAAAATTGGGTCAAGTTATGTTGCGCGAGCTGTACTGTTGGCGCTGTGTGCGCTAAAAGCGTTCCGTTTTGATTATCGCGCTGACAGCACTGTTGACGCGATTTCAATTCGGAACGGCTATTATCGCACGCATCGCGCGCCGAGCTTTGTTTTGACGATTTGTTTGCTAAAATTACAGACAAATAACGAATCAGAAGTGTGAAAGGACATGAAAAGTTGTATTTGTTAGTTGAAAATAAACTTAGGTACCTTGCTGCGCTCTTTCATACTGTTCCTTGCTTAAATTTAGAGAAATATCTCTACCCGTAGTTTCGTCTTTAATAAGCACTATCGTCTTGTATTATTGCTGTTCTGCTTCGGGTTATAGAATCCAATCAATAATAAACTATAAGATAAACAAAACAATAGGTCAATGCAAAACAACTCAATACGTCAAATATGACAGACTGCTCACGGTGCTAAAGCCTCAATTACATACGCCGATTTAGCTTCCTTACTGGGGATCCAATCTAGGAACCCAAATTGGATGTAGCAATCACACTATGCCCCAATTAGGACATGATTTCACTGATTAGGGTTGTCACCAGTACTTGACAATAACATTATTGTACATAGATTAAACAATGAGTTTTCACTATTAACGGAAATGTAAAGGTAGGTTTTGATGAGTACTCTGATAGGAAATGGTTTGATGATGAAGCCGGACGGAAAAAGGCCACTAGAACTCTGTAATAAAAAAGATGGTGGTCAACTTTATTGTTTGTGGGCCGATTTCAATGAAACTCGGTTTTGTTACTATTTTGACAAAAAATAACAACGAAAAGTTGAAAATATTAAAAATCCAAGATGGCGGCCAACATTTTTGTTTGTGGGCCGATTTCGATGAAATTCGGTTTTTGTACTATTTTAACACGAAAATAACAACACAATTTTTCAAATACTAAAAATCTAAGATGGCGGTCAACTTTTTTGTTTTTGGGCCGATTTCGATAAAACTCGGTATTTGGTCCTATTTTGTCAGGAAAATAACAGCGCAATATTGAAAATATTAAGAAATCCAAGATGGTGGCCAAAATTTTTTTTGTGGGCCGATTTCAATGAAACTCGGTTTATTGGTACTATTTTAACAAGAAAATAACAACACAATTTTTCAAATACTAAAAATCAAAGATGGCGGTCAACTTTTTTGTTTTTGGGCCGATTTCGATAAAACTCGGTTTGTGGTCCTATTTTGACAAGAAAATAACAACGCAATATTGAAAATATTAAGAAATCCAAGATGGAGGCCAACATTTTTTTTGTGGGCCGATTTCGATGAAACTCGGTTTTTGGTACTATTTTAATATGAAAATAACAACACAATTTTTTAAATACTGAAAATCCAAGATGGCGGTCAACTTTTTTGTTTTTGGGCCGATTTTGATAAAACTCGGTTTTTGGTCCTATTTTGACAAGAAAATATTAAGGCAATGTTAAATATCCAAGATGTTGGCCTATTTTTTTGTTCGTGGTCCGATTTTAATAACACTTGGGTTTTGGTACCTACTAACTACTTAAATAGTAACAATAATCATCATCATCGAAATCGAAAAATTGAGAAATCGGACCATAAATAAAAGAGTTGGCTGGTATATTGAATTTATTATTATTTTCAACATTTCGTTGTTATTTTTTCGTCAAAGTAGTAACAAAACCGAATTTCTTTGAAATCGGCCCATAAACAAAAAAGTTAGCCGCCATCTTGGATTTTTTGAATTTGAAAAATTGTGTTGTTATTTTCTTGTCAACATAGTAGCGAAAACTGAGTTTCATCGAAATCGGCCCACAAACAAAAAAGATGGTCGCCATCTTGGATTTCAGTATTTGAAAAATTGTGTTGTTATTTTCTTGTCAAAATAGTAGCAAAAACTGAGTTTCATCGAAATCAGCCCACAAACAAAAAAGATGGCCGCCATCTTGGATTTTTATTATTTGAAAAATTTAGTTGTTATTTTCTTGCCCAAATAGTACCAAAAACCGAGTTTCATCGAAATCAGGCCAAAAACAAAAAGTTGGCCCCCATCTTGAATTTTTGGTACGCACTCAAATGGTAGTGGTGGTGTTCATGCAATGTAAATTATTGACAAGCCATGATTGATCATCTAGCTAGGGGCTACTTATAATGTGATATAGGTACCGGCATATAACTTGGCAAAACAAAGATGAGACAAAAGATGCACCGAGTTTAGTGTTTGTAGCTGCTACGCAACTTTTGTCTCATCTTTGTCTTGCCAAATTACGTGCCCGTAGTAATAGACCCGCAGAAATGCAAACTAAAGAAAAAAATATGACTGAAGACTTGGCTGCATGATCAAAGTTTCATTTGCCTTACCTATATAGCCTTGGCTAGGGAGGCAACCCTTAAATTCCCCAACTAGGATCCAATTCGGGGCATCGTTTCCAATCTGAAATTGAATCCCCAGTAAGGAAGCTAAATCGGCGTATGTAATCGAGGCTTAACGCTCGAGAACGATATCACCGTGATCGCAAAATGGCGGCGATAGTGACGTCATCCGTGACGTAAATACTGCTATCGTTTGCGCGCTCACAACAAATCGGAACGAAGTGTGAGCGCGATATCAGTGATATTATCCCCCGCGTTCCAAATCACGCCAACAGCGCTGTTAGCGTATAATCCATTAAATTAAGAAGGTACACAAATACCCTATTTGTGCAATATTTTGTGACTATTTAATTTGGTCGGTTTCGCGCTAACAGCGCTGTGAGCGTGATTCGGAACGCGGGGATCGCTGTTGTCGCAAAAGGGAACGCGGCCATTAATCTATGGGTGTAATTCGGAACGCGGCCCCTGGCTGTCAATGTCAAAATGGTGGTCGGTCAAATCAAATGATCAAAATAAAAAATAAGACATAACCTTTCGACCAGGGGGGGGACACTCTTGACACTCCTATACTAAGTGACATTATTGTAAAGGAAGTGCCTTCATCTCTCATCGGCGAAGATCATTACTTCATACAATTTTTTTTTTATAAGAACTCCCTCAACGATCAAGCAATGCTTGACAAGCGCGTAAATGCTTGTCAAGCAGTTTATGGTTTGGGAATAGACAATGATTTTCTAATAGTCATTAGCGAGAGTACATACATAAAGGTAGGTATACTCTTTTTATCAAAAACAAAATTTAATTGTCAGAATTTTCCTTTAGCAATATCACAAAAATCTTTTTCTGTTTTTATTTCGCACGTTTACTTATTTCAGTTGCTCCTTTCCACCGTTTCCCAACAAAAGAATAAGGGCCCGGATAGTTTTAAAAATTGGGTAGAGATTGTTGGTGAAAATGTGTTGACAAGTTAAAAGAATGGGGTCTGCAACCAGCACCTTCGCCAGCAGGATAAGGGCTGCAGGCGTAGTACCTTCCCTTCACTTACCGGCAATTCATCGTGTAAGTTTTTTATGTAGGTACTAGGTAGGAACCATAGTAGAATCAAATTACTACCTCCTTGATTTAGGGTGCGTTTCCACTGAAGCAACATCACGTAAATTTTTTTGGGGTTGGCTTTAAAAATGGGGCGCTTGATTTTGAAATTGAAATATATATAACTTTGTAGAGTTTCGTAAGGCCTTTCAAATGATACTATAACCCCGGCGCGGAAATTTGTATTATTATTTTAGTGTTTATGAAAATATATTTTTTATGTTATATTTTTTTCAGGCAATCAGACCCATCCCAGTTCCAGACCCATTTCAATTCCAACCCATCCCATTTCGTCTTCATATACCAGAAATATCATGTAAGTTTTGTTTACGCATATTAAGGGTAGATATTTCTCAAAATAATTAATTACAAAGACGTAACTGCAAACATCATGCATAATGTAATAGAATTACAAAGACGTAACTGCAAACATCATGCATAATGTAATAGAATTACAAAGACGTAACTGCAAACATCATGCATAATGTAATAGAATTACAAAGACGTAACTGCAAACATCATGCATAATGCCCTCATTATGCATCAATTTCATAAGCTACAATATTTTCAATAATAAAATTACAAACATTTTTTTTTCAGATCACAGCCCACCCCCATCCCACTCTGTTGTCATCCTGATACAGGTGCAATACGAGCTATCGAGCAGTTTGATTGTGGCAACCGCAAATGATGAAAATTAATATTTTTTTTTATAAAAAACAAGTATCATTACTTGTTTCAATTCCGGGACTCTTTGGCTCCATAATCGTTTTATAGACTTAAAGTAAGGGTGTAAGTAAAATGATTGTATTATATCTCGTAATAATATATAGGACTTCATATAGGTGTCAGTTAAATTATTTTGGTTCGACCGTGCACCATCCTTCCTGTTTTTCTATGCGGAAGCATTAATTGCTTATTTACGAATAATTTTACTGGAATGGTTTTAATATTCAGTTATCAATTACTGGCTGCGCAACATGTTTTGATGAAAATGTATTTTCATTAAAACTGCTAGCTATACTTATTAAGTGTTAGTGATGTGTTCTTTACTAGGTTACATTTAACAAGATTATGTTAACCTTACCTGGGAAAAATTAATGGCTGTGGCGAGGGGTGAAATTATGGCGAAGGTAAGCCGTTCAACAAAAGTGTTATGATCTGCATAGTGGATCGGTAGGGTGGGATTTCTAAAAGGTAAGCCAATGCAATGGGAATCATCTTGTATGGACCCTTCGCCACTGGCTGTAGGTACATTAGTATACCTAATACTACTAGGTAGGTATACTAATGTACTACACAAACACAGTCAGGGTACCTACTACGCTAGTAGGCACCCTGACCGTGTTTGTGAATGAATAAATATTAAGAAATAAGAATATGAACAATTTTGAATAAAATTATCCCTAGGCATAAACTGAGAGGAATAAATAAAAACATAATGACTCTTTCACTTAATTGTTTAATTTTGTGTCCTTTTCTTTTCTCCCTTTTGTAATTATGTTTTTAACTGTTTTGTTCTAGTTATCTCTTATAACATTTGAAACGTTTGTTCTCATGTGTTAGATATTTTCTTCGGAAAAAATACTAATACTAGTGAACACGGCGTTTAGAATGTTATAAAAGATAATTAGAACAAAGCCGTAGGTAGGATTGCTAGATTAGGTACTAAAAAAAAAAACAAACTAACAAGAAGATCGCCGATCAGAGATGGCGCTTCAAAATGAGTAAGTTTTAAAATCGCCAGAGGGCTCTCTACCCCTATTTTTTTTTATCTTACTCTATGCTTTCGACCAACACCTAATTATTTTTTATAGAGTTTGATAGATAAATTAATAAATAACTGTGCGGTGCGCGTGACTGTGGGATTTTTAGGATATAAACTCAGATCAGAAGTGGCGGTATTGGACAAAACGTAACCTCAAAAATCTTTGCCAAAGTTTCCATTTCACAACTTTCAATAAGTAACTCCTTGTTAGATTCTTAGGTTCTATAATGGCTTATATAGTGGATATGCGGTCGGACACTGTAACCAAGCCTACAAAAGCCATGAAACAGGCAATGATAAATTCTGCTCTCGGCGACGACGTATTCCATGAAGACCCTACTGTGAACGCCTTGGAGAGCAAAGTTGCTAACCTGCTGGGAAAACAGGCTGCGCTGTTTGTTCCCTCGGGAACTATGGCCAATCTTATTGCAAGTAAGCAACCAACTTATACAAATATTACTTTAAATTTAAACTAAAGTTGACTTGTTGAAAACTTTTTGAAAAATTAAATCTGATAATTCCAAAGTTAAATTCAAACCTAGTCCGGTCTTATTTTTATATTCTTGGCAACTTTTGTTTCAGTAATGGTTCATTGTAATAAAAGAGGGTCTGAGCTTATAGCAGGCGAGTTGAGCCACATATTCCGGTATGAAGTTGGTAAGTGCCTCATTAATTTCTTACTAAGAGTAACCGTTGAAAAATGAATTTATGTATCAATTTAGTAGGTTAAATAAAATGAAACTATAGAACAATAATAAATCAGTGTATTCTTATCATAGTTTTAAATAAATAGGCATCCATCACACTTGACCTCTGATATAAAAGGTGATTAAATCTCTTTAATATTAGATCAATTTTATTGTAGAGTAGAGAGAGTATTACTACGCGTTCACTTCATCATTGCCGCTACCTTCCGGCCCGCTTTGTCACACCGCACCCCTGGGTCGCCGATCTAGTACGGCTAGCAAAATTTTTGTTTTTATTGATTTAATCATTACATTTGTTGTTTGTGTTGTTACAGTGATTAAAAGAGTAATGATCCTACATAATGGCGAACCTTACTTGTTATATAAATTAATGACACTCTTTGAACAATAAAAAAATGAAAAACAGTTGAAAAACATGATTACTTTTTGTCTACAGTACCGTTCACTGTGACGTCATAACGGTCGTCAACGGCAATGACGAAGTGAACGCGTAGTAGATTGGATAGATACATCAAATATATCTCCATAAATTCCCCCATGGATAGTTTGAAGAATTTGTAAAAATTTTAAAAGCTTTTATGTACTTAACCATATTATTTTGAGTGTATACCAAGGAATGACAACGTTATATTTAAATGTTTAATTAAAGTTATGTCAATAAATAACGTTAATTTAGATAACGTTACATTGTAATTAACGTTATTTCAGTAAATATTGTTTATTTTAACATTATTTCTTACTTTTTTTACCGTTAAACTTTAAAATTAACGTTATTCCAATTAATAACGTTATTGTTTTAGCGATAATTTTACCGGTAAAGTTTAACGCTATATTTAACGCTAATTTTACAGGTAAAATATTTTTAACATTATTTTTACCAGTAAATTTACCGATAAAAGGTTTTAACGGTATTTTTACCGCAATTTTTTTTTTAACAATAATTTAATCCCTGGTGTATACCTACATGTGAGATATAATAAATGTGAGGGATGGCAGATAGGTTGTTGATCTCACCGGCCTGCTTAACTGATGTCCTTGTGACAATGACAATACATGCAATTGAGCATAACAGGCAGCAGGCACACTCCACCATTCTACCTGTAATGTCGTGAATGTCAGAACGGGATCAAATCATAATTTTGTGTATTCTTTATGTTTGTAGTTAATTTTCAATCTGTACCTTTAATTAAAAGTTAAAACACACTATCAATTGTGAAAACAACCTACTTAATGATAATTTATTCTCCAATTGCTTTACCTCTTATTGTGGTGCTTTTGTCGGCAGGCGGTGCCTCGCACCTAGCTGGAGTAATGCTATCCACACTGCCCAACGAACCTGACGGCACCTTCGACTTAAAGGCATTGGAGAGAAGGCTACGAGGATCAGACATACATGAGCCTATTACGTCCCTAGTCGCTATTGAAAACACACACAATGTGTGCGGTGGCAAAGTAATTCTCTATACCCATGATGATTAAAATATTGTACAATACACAGATGTTAAACAAATCATTCTCCAATTAATGTATTGATGAGAGAAAAACTCTTGTAGTTATACAAATTATTTAATAACTACATGAGCTTTTTTCTCGCTGTCATTTTTCTAAAAATCCATTTCTATTAATTAAAAAACCACTTTAAATCAGTGCCCATTCACAATAATGATCTGAGGGGGTATTACAACCTCTTAAAACTTGCCAGGTTTAAGAATTGCTATAGTTACATCTCTTTCTTTCTCTTTTACGGCGATGGTGTATGTAGTTGCATGAGCGCGTTCACACGACTACACAACACAGTATTTCGGATCCAGTAAACACAAAATCCGATGTGGTTTTGTTACTGTATCCAGTAGTGACGAATCTGCTAAAACGGTCCTATAAATGCAATGGGAACATCACATCTAGTTATTTATCAAGCTTTATGAAGATAAAAGCAATGTTTCACAGGTGTTACCTCTGAAATGGGTGGAAGAATTAGCAGAGTTGTGTAACAAGCACAACATTCCGATACACATGGATGGTGCACGGTTGTTCAATGCAAGCGAGTACCAAAAAGAGACCCCAGCCAGGCTGGTGAGAGACTGTGCTAGCATCTCTGTCTGCTTTAGCAAGGGCTTGGCCGCTCCCGTGGGGTCTGCCCTGGTGGGTTCCTACCACTTCATTGAACAGTGAGTTCCATTTTGTTACTTATTTAAGAGTGTGGTTTTTACCTTTTTATTCCCATCTGCCCCCTTCGAATTTTGTGTAATAGGTGGCCAAACGTAAACGCCACATATTAGTGCCAACCACCACCCCGGTGGCAAAGCTCGAAGGCGGCAGATAGGAATAAACCATTTTTGAGAGAACAAAAGAAACCCTAGTACATATTAACATTTTTTTTTTTATCACCCTATGGGAGATAAAGTTACTTTATAGCAATGCATAAACTTTATGCTTTGATTCCCTTTTCTATTTAAACTCCATGTTTTGACAGAAATATTTGTTATCGACAAATACTTGACCCCTTTGAACTTATGATTATGAGATACCTAATTAGCAGAAGATAAAATAATTAATATTTACGTAATGTGCGCGTAATGAAAGTTGTCATTATGAAGTAACCCCTCAAACAATGATTGGGCATGTGTGGTCTAAGGCCCTCCGCTGCCTTGAGCGGGATCCCGGCGCGGGTACACGGTGCGGGAGCCCGTCGCGGGGGCCCGCGCCGTGCTCCGTCGCGGACAAACAGCCCGTCGCGGGACCCGTGCCGTGCTCCGTCGCGCACAAATAGCCCGTCGCGGGCTCGGCCACGCAGCGCTGCTCTATGAATATACAAGAAACAGCCCCGCTCGCGTGACCCGTCGCGCGGGACCCGCGAGCGTGCTCGCCGCCCGCGACACGTGCGGCGGGCAATCCGCCACACGCAGCGCTGCTCTATGAAAATACAGGAAACAGCACCCGGAGCGGACGCCCGCGCCGGGATCCCGCTCAAGGCAGCGGAGGGCCTAAGGCCCTCCGCTGCCTTGAGCGGGATCCCGGCGCGGGTACACGGTGCGGGAGCCCGTCGCGGGGGCCCGCACCGTGCTCCGTCGCGGACAAACAGCCCGTCGCGGGCTCGGACACGCAGCGCTGCTCTATGAATATACAAGAAACAGCCCCGCTCGCGTGACCCGTCGCGCGGGACCCGCGAGCGTGCTCGCCGCCCGTGCCACGTGCGGCGGGCATTCCGCCACACGCAGCGCTGCTCTATGAAAATACAGGAAACAGCACCCGGAGCGGATGCCCGCGCCGGGATCCCGCTCAAGGCAGCGGAGGGCCTAATGGGTTGTGGAACAAAAAAGGTAGGCAGTTAACACCCACAAATCCGCATTGGGCCCGACCGAGTGGTGGATTATGTATGACAGACACCATACTCCTTACCTATATGGAAGGCCTGTGTCCTTACTTAAATGGTTAAGGTATAGCTGTTGTAAATAAACCGTTTCAAACCAGAATCAGGGGCCGTACCGGCAGTGGCGGATACAGAAAAAATTCAAAGGGGGGGCGCAAGGTAGGCGGGGCGCGCGGGGGGGGGGGGGCGGATCTCCGAGAAGTAGAAATTTTTAACCGACAAAAAATTTGAAAAGGAGGGTATGTACTCGTCGCGTATAATAATATTTTTTTATATGTACTTACACCGATTATTCGAAGACGGCTGAACCGATTGAAATGATTTTTTATTAACACGTTTTTATTAGGTTGCTTTCTCGTTTGTTTGTCCACAAATTTTGCGAACGATTTTATACTAGCTTCCCGATGAGCTAGAGACTTGAAACTTTGAACATAGGTCAGAACTGGAAAAGAAAATATGCAATATTATGGTGCCATTGAGCTGATCTGACGATGGAGCCGGAAGAAGGCCACAGGAACTCTATGATGAAACCATACAACCCCATCGTGTTTGGGCTCGTTAAAATGGTCTTGATGACGAGTTCTCTAATGGGAGACGAAGCCCAGGGTCTGATGATGAAGCTGGTAAAACATGCCATAGGAACTCAATATTCTATTCGTGCAACCCCGTCGAGTTTGGGCTCGTTTGAATCGTCTTGATGAGTACTCTTATGGGAAATAGTGTCCAAGGATCTGATGATGGAGCCGGAAAAACGCCCTAGGAACTTTATAATAAAACCATGCAACCACATCGAGTTTGGGCTCGTTTAAATCGTCTTGACGAGTACTTTGTTGAGAATTAGTTTCCAGGGTCTGATGATGGAGCCGGAAGAAGGGCACAGAAACTCTTAATTAAAACCACGCTACCCCATCGAGTTTGGGCTCATTTGAATCGTCTCGACAAGTACTTTGTTGGGAAATAGTTACCAGGGTCTGATGATGGAGCTGGAAGGCCACTGGAACTCTGTAATAAAATCATGCAACCCTATCGAGTTTGGGCTCGTTTGAATCGTCTTGACAAGTTCTTTGTTGGGAAATAGTTTCCAGGGTCTGATGAAGGAGCCGGAAGAAGGCCACTAGAACTCTATAATAAAACCATGCAAATGCAACCCCATCGAGTTAGGGCTCGTTTGAATCGTCTTGACGAGTGCTCCGATAGGAGATGGTATATTTTTAATCTAAGCTGGTTAACTAAAAAGCAGAAAATAATAATTTATTGAAAAAAAAAACCATCCTTAAGAACACGTTTTTAAACCGGACTAAAAATTATAAAAATCGGACTAAAAACAGTAAAACAGACTAAAAAGTAGAAAATAAAGTCTTCTGTAAATATTCATATTATAAAAAAATAACCCTATTGTACAGAAATATTAAACCTAAAAACGTGGGGCGCAAGCTAAAGACACAAAATGTCTATTGTCAAGAACGTCCTGAGGGCCTAGCCAAAGTAACATTCGCTAATCTTCGTTATCGCTTCGTTTTCGAAACATGTATGGGATTGACATAAGGTTTCGTTAACAATCGAATTTTAAAACGTCAAATCCATACATGTTTCGAAGCGAAGCGTTAGCGAAAATTTGCAAATGTTACTTTGGCTAGGGGGGCTGGACTTATAGACTTGAACTGCGAAAGCCCAACGGAACTTCATAACAAAAAACAGCGCGGAATGTGGAAATTAAAGTTACCTACTAGGGCTAGGTAATCTAGGTAGGTATGCCATTGAAAAATGTGAAATATTAAAACGTTTTATTTACAATATCATCGCTTACATATACCTACCACAAAAAAGTTGAAAATAAAAAAGCTTGTAAAAACAAAACCTCCTTCGAAAACCTTAAAAAACAGCTCTGAAAAAGCGAGAAATAATTTTCCAATCAATAAATTAAAAATGTCTAATGAAGTCGGGTGCGGCTTTTAGAATAAAAACAATCATTCCGATGAACTGAGAACCTCCTCCTTTTTTGAAGTCGGTTAAAAAATTACAATACCTACTTGAGAAAACAACACTAAAAGCCTAAAAGTAAAAAATTACCTCCAGCCCTTTATTTGTTGATTTTTGCTAACAAAAATGGAGTCAATTAGCAATTTTTTTAAATGTAAAAAAAACTAAAATTAGGATTTTTTATTACTGATAGTTGACTATCATGGCCATAATTCAATAAAATAGATGAATATTTTAAATCAAAGAAGCTAGGTGGTTCTTTGTTTGTGAAACAATATGGGCAATTTCATAGAGGTAAAGAAAGAATACAATGAGGCGGACTAACAACTTCTACAAAAAAATGCTGCTTTTTCGTAAACAGATGAAATGAAAAAAAATTTCAAAGATCAAATGAAACAGATGTTCCACAGATGCGATGTTGTACAAAAATCCCCAACTTTTATTATCAATAAGGATTGCTGGCAAATTCTTTAACTATTGTTTTGTTTTATTGTTCTGATGGTTGCTGGCCCGCCTGCCAACCGCGTCCTGCATTATTGTTTTCCGTTTTTTGACTGTTTTAGACATAGTTAAGTTTACTAGCCGAAAATAAATTATTTTTATTTTTATCATTTATATTATGTGAGTGACGCGGGGCACGCATGGGGGGGGCGCGCGCCCCCTGCGCCCCCCCTCTGTATCCGCCACTGCGTACCGGCTAACTTTTCGAAATTCGGCGGGTCTGCCGAGTTTCAACTTAAAACAGAGAAATCAAAGTAAGATATTTCGTTTTGTACTATTTGCTGACGTAATTTGGAAGATATCGATGTTCGTGTGACATCATGAATTGGGGTTCGCCATTTTGGCCTAATTGGGGCTCAATTTATCTGTTTTAATTTGAAACCCGACAGACTTTTCGAAAATCGATGCGTTAGCCGGTACGGCCCCAGGTTCAAAACCACAACCATGTGGTCAGTACATTAATGAAATAATGTTCCTATGAGGTGAATTATTTCAAATGACCTCTTTATCTTTATTTTTAAAGCTTTTTCATTTACTGACCACGTGGTCGTGATTTTAAACCTGGGGCCGTACTGGCTAACGCATCGATCTTCGAAAAGTCTGCCGGGTTCAAATTAAAACAGATAAATCAAGCCCCAATTGGACCAAAATGGAAAACCCCAATTCATGATGTCACACGAACATCGATATCTTCCAAATTACGTCAACAAATAGTACAAAACGAAATTCATTACTTTGATTTCTCTTTTTTTAGTTGAAACTCGGCAGACCCGCCGAGTTCGATAAGTTAGCCGGTAAGGCCCCTGACTATGGGGCCCTCCCGCTAACTTTTCAAACTACGGCGGGTCTGCCGGGTTGCAGCTTAAACAGATAAATCGAAGAAAGTAATTTCGTATTGTACTATTTGCCGAAGTTATTTGGAAGATTTCGATGTTTGTGTGACATCATGAATTGGGGTTCGCCATTTTGGCCTGATTGAGGCTCGATTTATCCGTTTTAGTTTAAAGCGCGGCAGACTTGCCGAAGTCCGATTCGATAGCCGGCACGGCCCTGGTTTAAAACGGTTTATTTACCATGTCGATGTTTGCAGGGCGCGCAGAATACGCAAGATGCTGGGCGGCGGCATGCGGCAGGCGGGCGTGTTGGCGGCGTGCGCTCTGGTCGCGCTAGACGAAGTGCGCCTGCGCCTGGCGCTCGACCACAAGCGGGCACTCGTGCTCGCCAGAAGTAGGCAACATTACATACAATAACATGGCACAATACGCAAGATGTTGGCGGCGTGCGCTCTGGTCGCGCTAGACGAAGTGCGCCTGCGCCTGGCGCTCGACCACAAGCGGGCACTCGTGCTCGCCAGAAGTAGGCAACATTACATACAATAACATGGCACAATACGCAAGATGTTGGCGGCGTGCGCTCTGGTCGCGCTAGACGAAGTGCGCCTGCGCCTGGCGCTCGACCACAAGCGGGCACTCGTGCTCGCCAGAAGTAGGCAACATTACATACAATAACATGGCACAATACGCAAGATGTTGGCGGCGTGCGCTCTGGTCGCGCTAGACGAAGTGCGCCTGCGCCTGGCGCTCGACCACAAGCGGGCACTCGTGCTCGCCAGAAGTAGGCAACATTACATACAATAACATGGCACAATACGCAAGATGTTGGCGGTGTGCGCTCTGAGGGCCTAGCCAAAGTAACATTCGCAAATCTTCGTTATCGCTTCGCTATCGAAACATGTATGAGATTGACATAAGGTTTCGTTAACAGTCGAATTTTAAAACGTCAAATCCATACATGTTTCGAAGCGAAGCGATAGCGAAAATTTGCTAATGTTACTTTGGCTAGGGGGGCTGGTCGCGCTAGACGAAGTGCGCCTGCGCCTGGTGCTCGACCACAAGCGGGCACTCGTGCTCGCCAGAAGTAGGCAACATTACATACAATAACATGGCACAATACGCAAGATGTTGGCGGCGTGCGCTCTGGTCGCGCTAGACGAAGTGCGCCTGCGCCTGGCGCTCGACCACAAGCGGGCACTCGTGCTCGCCAGAACTAGGCAACATTACATACAATAACATGGCACAATACGCAAGATGTTGGCGGCGTGCGCTCTGGTCGCGCTAGACGAAGTGCGCCTGCGCCTGGCGCTCGACCACAAGCGGGCACTCGTGCTCGCCAGAAGTAGGCAACATTACATACAATAACATGGCACAATACGCAAGATGTTGGCGGCGTGCGCTCTGGTCGCGCTAGACGAAGTGCGCCTGCGCCTGGCGCTCGACCACAAGCGGGCACTCGTGCTCGCCAGAAGTAGGCAACATTACATACAATAACATGGCACAATACGCAAGATGTTGGCGGTGTGCGCTCTGAGGGCCTAGCCAAAGTAACATTCGCAAATCTTCGTTATCGCTTCGCTATCGAAACATGTATGAGATTGACATAAGGTTTCGTTAACAGTCGAATTTTAAAACGTCAAATCCATACATGTTTCGAAGCGAAGCGATAGCGAAAATTTGCTAATGTTACTTTGGCTAGGGGGGCTGGTCGCGCTAGACGAAGTGCGCCTGCGCCTGGTGCTCGACCACAAGCGGGCACTCGTGCTCGCCAGAAGTAGGCAACATTACATACAATAACATGGCACAATACGCAAGATGTTGGCGGCGTGCGCTCTGGTCGCGCTAGACGAAGTGCGCCTGCGCCTGGCGCTCGACCACAAGCGGGCACTCGTGCTCGCCAGAAGTAGGCAACATTACATACAATAACATGGCACAATACGCAAGATGTTGGCGGCGTGCGCTCTGGTCGCGCTAGACGAAGTGCGCCTGCGCCTGGCGCTCGACCACAAGCGGGCACTCGTGCTCGCCAGAAGTAGGCAACATTACATACAATAACATGGCACAATACGCAAGATGTTGGCGGCGTGCGCTCTGGTCGCGCTAGACGAAGTGCGCCTGCGCCTGGCGCTCGACCACAAGCGGGCACTCGTGCTCGCCAGAAGTAGGCAACATTACATACAATAACATGGCACAATACGCAAGATGTTGGCGGTGTGCGCTCTGAGGGCCTAGCCAAAGTAACATTCGCAAATCTTCGTTATCGCTTCGCTATCGAAACATGTATGAGATTGACATAAGGTTTCGTTAACAGTCGAATTTTAAAACGTCAAATCCATACATGTTTCGAAGCGAAGCGATAGCGAAAATTTGCTAATGTTACTTTGGCTAGGGGGGCTGGTCGCGCTAGACGAAGTGCGCCTGCGCCTGGTGCTCGACCACAAGCGGGCACTCGTGCTCGCCAGAAGTAGGCAACATTACATACAATAACATGGCACAATACGCAAGATGTTGGCGGCGTGCGCTCTGGTCGCGCTAGACGAAGTGCGCCTGCGCCTGGCGCTCGACCACAAGCGGGCACTCGTGCTCGCCAGAAGTAGGCAACATTACATACAATAACATGGCACAATACGCAAGATGTTGGCGGCGTGCGCTCTGGTCGCGCTAGACGAAGTGCGCCTGCGCCTGGCGCTCGACCACAAGCGGGCACTCGTGCTCGCCAGAAGTAGGCAACATTACATACAATAACATGGCACAATACGCAAGATGTTGGCGGCGTGCGCTCTGGTCGCGCTAGACGAAGTGCGCCTGCGCCTGGCGCTCGACCACAAGCGGGCACTCGTGCTCGCCAGAAGTAGGCAACATTACATACAATAACATGGCACAATACGCAAGATGTTGGCGGCGTGCGCTCTGGTCGCGCTAGACGAAGTGCGCCTGCGCCTGGCGCTCGACCACAAGCGGGCACTCGTGCTTGCCAGAAGTAGGCAACATTACATACAATAACATGGCACAATACGCAAGATGTTGGCGGCGTGCGCTCTGGTCGCGCTAGACGAAGTGCGCCTGCGCCTGGCGCTCGACCACAAGCGGGCACTCGTGCTCGCCAGAAGTAGGCAACATTACATACAATAACATGGCACAATACGCAAGATGTTGGCGGCGTGCGCTCTGGTCGCGCTAGACGAAGTGCGCCTGCGCCTGGCGCTCGACCACAAGCGGGCACTCGTGCTCGCCAGAAGTAGGCAACATTACATACAATAACATGGCACAATACGCAAGATGTTGGCGGTGTGCGCTCTGAGGGCCTAGCCAAAGTAACATTCGCAAATCTTCGTTATCGCTTCGCTATCGAAACATGTATGAGATTGACATAAGGTTTCGTTAACAGTCGAATTTTAAAACGTCAAATCCATACATGTTTCGAAGCGAAGCGATAGCGAAAATTTGCTAATGTTACTTTGGCTAGGGGGGCTGGTCGCGCTAGACGAAGTGCGCCTGCGCCTGGTGCTCGACCACAAGCGGGCACTCGTGCTCGCCAGAAGTAGGCAACATTACATACAATAACATGGCACAATACGCAAGATGTTGGCGGCGTGCGCTCTGGTCGCGCTAGACGAAGTGCGCCTGCGCCTGGCGCTCGACCACAAGCGGGCACTCGTGCTCGCCAGAAGTAGGCAACATTACATACAATAACATGGCACAATACGCAAGATGTTGGCGGCGTGCGCTCTGGTCGCGCTAGACGAAGTGCGCCTGCGCCTGGCGCTCGACCACAAGCGGGCACTCGTGCTCGCCAGAAGTAGGCAACATTACATACAATAACATGGCACAATACGCAAGATGTTGGCGGCGTGCGCTCTGGTCGCGCTAGACGAAGTGCGCCTGCGCCTGGCGCTCGACCACAAGCGGGCACTCGTGCTCGCCAGAAGTAGGCAACATTACATACAATAACATGGCACAATACGCAAGATGTTGGCGGCGTGCGCTCTGGTCGCGCTAGACGAAGTGCGCCTGCGCCTGGCGCTCGACCACAAGCGGGCACTCGTGCTCGCCAGAAGTAGGCAACATTACATACAATAACATGGCACAATACGCAAGATGTTGGCGGCGTGCGCTCTGGTCGCGCTAGACGAAGTGCGCCTGCGCCTGGCGCTCGACCACAAGCGGGCACTCGTGCTCGCCAGAAGTAGGCAACATTACATACAGTTTTACAGCGACTTCGGCATTATAGCAATCTCTTAGTTCAAGGGAGCGTACAACGCTGGAAGAAATTTTCATAGTAAAAATTTTCGAAATTATTGAAAACATTATCGTTAACAGTTGATTACTAATAAACTATTTCTTATTTTTGGAAAACTGTCAATCACAAACTAGAGAGCAGAGGGGTGATTTTGTAATTTTGTTGCAATCAACTCTGACAGAAATCGCTGTTACATTGCTGCTTTAGTTAGAACCAATGTGACAACTATCTTAACTAAAGCAGCAATACAACTGCGCTTTCAATCGATTTCAATCGAGAATTGTTAGCAACAGCTTTACGTAATCAAGGTACAGGTAAACCCCGCAGGACATTCGTTTTACAACTATAGTAATTAATTATGTATGACGAATCAAGAATTTCGTTTCGAAGATGATGAAGTATGTTCAAAAGTAGCTGTTTCTTGACCAGCGATCGACGGGCTGTTCCTGCCATCATTCAAGGTGGACGTGGACGGCCAACACACCAACATAGTGCTGGTGAGGATTCCGGAGGAGAGTCCATTCACCGCCGACCGCGTGGTGGAGCGACTTGCGCAAGTCAGCTTGGCCGAGACACAGGTATGAACCTATTCTAGCTGTCTGTTTCTTAGCGATCGACGGGCTGTCACGGCCCTCGTTCAAGGTGGACGTGGAAGGCAAGCACACCAACATAATGCTGGTAAGGGTTCTGGAGAGCCCTCTTACAGGTGACCGCGTAGTGGAGCGACTCGCGCAAGTCAGCTTGGTCGAGACTCGGGTATGAACCTATGCTGGCTGTCTCTTAGCGATCGACGGGCTGTTCCTGCCCTCTCGTAGTGGATTTTTCAATTAATTTCAATTCCATTTCAAATAAAACAACTGTGAAAGCAAATTACATTACAACAGTTTCGCACCGCTGCCCCTAAGTTGGGCTTCGACGCAGATTGTCATTTTCACAAATGGTCATCGCGAAAAATTTGGTCACTTTCGCAAAAGGTCACTCGCAAAACGTCACTTTCGCAGAATGTCATTAAATTTTTCTTTTTTTTTCTCAAAACTGTGTTTGATACAAAATTGTGAATGAAATTCTGCGAAAGTGATCTTTTGCGAAAGTGACCAGTTGTGAAAGTGACCTTTTGCGAAAGTGACCAGTTGCGAAAGTGACCAAAGGACATCAGGCAGAGTCCCATAGAAAAAAACCAAAGAATGTATAACATTTCTGTATTTTCCAAAATGTAGGCATGTAATTAGTAATTCATAGAAAATATCCAGATTTTTACGAAGATTTATGTTTTAAGAGTTATTTATGTTTGAAAGTTTTTTTTTTTGGTAACCCCGACAATAAATAGCAACACCACCACGACAACACGTTTCGTTAGCTGCGCGTGATATGCCAACAATTATGACCGTTGATGAACCTTATGCGTATAGGAATAAGGAAAATTATTGCCATATTATTATCACGGTAGTGTGCACGTAACATTAGTGATACAGATTAGCACCACAATGTACAAGTCGGAACCAGATCAAACGGAAAATCTGTTCGCACGACAAAACACTTTTGACAGTTGACTGACAGCCGGCAGACATTCTTTTTTTTAATGCGCAATCACTTGTGCCACAGAACAAATATACTCAGGGGAGACTTGTGAAATCGCTGACAAAGATGTCCGTTTCATTGATATGCTTTTGTTTTTTTCAATAATTAATTTAAGCTAAATGAAGGAGTTAAAAAATAATGTTTCTGCTGTTTTATGATTCTAGTAACATAAAGTGTTTATAGATAACAGAATTATTATGTTTATACACTTTTGGGTCTCATGTGCCTGATGTCCTTTTTCGCGATGACCATTTGCGAAAATGTCAACCTGCGTCAAAACCCTAACCTTATTATTATGTGGCTAAGGTTGAATTAATATATATTTTTTTATTAGGCAAATTATATTTTTTAAGGGTGACTGCAAGACGACCAACGACGAGGGTGTGATCCTCAAAGCGATCACGTTCAACAGCAAGACGATCCGTTTCACTCTTCACGTGGATGTCTCAGACGAGGATTTGTGGCTGGCCATCATGAAGATCACATACGTTTTCAGGGAAATGGACGGTGCTTCCAAGTAAACTCTATCATACCTCATACAACGTGTTAATGAATGAACCAAAAATGGGAAAACCGTTTTTTGGACTATCAAACTGAACAACTTTTACTATGGGACCAACTCAAGTCGCGAAAAGAAACAGTTATTTCATACAAAAAATAATAACGAAAATATTAAAATGTTTCAAAAAGCTATTTTTTTGCGATTTCAGAGTTGGTCCCATAACTCTCATAATAAAATTTGTTCAGTTTGATGGTGCGAAGAATCGATTTTCCCATTTTGGGTTCATTCATTAACACTCTTTATACAACGTGTTAGAAAAAACCCTTAATGCCGAATATGGTAGACAGGGGGCCTCAATATGAGCTCTTATAGCAGGCCTTATATTGAACCGCCTTACTCTTTTGTACAATGACCTTAAAGGTTAGTATGAAAGCAGTCCAGTTTAAGGCCTGCTTTTGAACTGAACGGCTTCTTATTTGCTGCTGGTAAGCCCCAGGGACTATCAAACTGAACAACTTTTACTAAGGGACCAACTCTGTAATCGCGAAAAAAATCTGTTTCATACATTTCGATTTTTTCGTTATTAATTTTTGTATAAAACAGCTGATTATTTTTTATAAACAGCCCAAAACCTGCGCTGCGTAAACGCGTCCAGTGTGTTTCAGCTTTAAATTAAATATTTAATAGTGAGGTTAAGCCATAATTTACATTAAAATAATGTGAACTCATGTTTCCGGTTATTTAGGCACTTACATATTTGTATTTTTAGTTATACAAAGTAAATATTCAATGTGACAGAAATCTGACTGAACTAACAAAGCCCATGACGAGCCGAAATGCATTTTGGTGAGTAATGTTTTTTAAACTAAAAGATGTAGTGGGCCATTTTTAGGTCTATTATAAATGCTCAACAATATAGTCAGTATACATGCCTTGTTATATTATATCTGCCGTACAAATAAACGAAGAATAAGTTTATACCTAGTTTAACCAAAAATATTGCTTAGCAATATTACTCCTTACGTTTAACGTCTCAAAGTAATATTCAAAAACTTTTGGTTATTTCAAGTATAAACTTATTCTTCGTTTATTTGTACGGCAGTATGTAATCATAATTCTAGTAGTTATAAAAATATACCTATTGCATTATGCATTTAGTAAACGTAAAATTAATGATGAGGTAAATATAAGTAAACTACGTAAGTATAGTAAGTTTAACATATTTTTATAATGGACAACATTTTATTGTAATAATAATTACAGTCAGTGGCACGAATCATGAAATCGGGTGGGGATTGCGCGGAACGCGTATTCTGGGTATGCGTTGCGGTGAGGGGCGCGGGCGGCGGGAGAGGGGCACGCACTATTGGTCGCTCACAAGAGCACATGCGCGAACTTATCCCCACTCCGTCGAAAAATATTCATGATTCGTGCCACTGACTGTACATTACCATGATTATCACATGTAAAAAAAAGCAGCCAAGTGCGTGTCGAACTTCGCACATTTAGGGTTCCCTTTCCGTACCAAATAAGGCTAAGAAGCGGGGCTTTTAACCGCAACTTGTAATAGAAAAATAAGGGAATTTAAAGAAAAATTAAGATTTTTAATATATTAGTATTCGTGGGTAAAATATACGTAATAATAAACATTATTACCTCAAATTCATAGGTCAGTGGGAATTTAAAAATACTTCGGAACAAAATTTTGGAAAAAAGCTGACATTGGCGATTCTCACGCCTTTGTTTTCTAATATTTTAGAATAAAAAATTGTTTTTGTTTACAAAACGAGCTCTAAACAACAAGACCCCACACATTTGGGTAAAAAAAAATTTTTTTTACGCAACCCTTCACGTGAATGGAAGCGCTCTTTAAAAATATCTTTTATAGTTTGCTTTGGGTCGGTAAGACACATCTTTGGTGCAAATATGAAGTATCTTCAACAGTTTAGCTGCTAGAGATTTGTGACAGACGACGGACGGACACATGAGTGACAGCAATAGGGCTCCGTTTGGCCCCTTGTATGGAACCCTAAAAAGTGTCTATAAAGTCATACAGATCTTTATCCTTACTTGTTCTATTTGGTAAATAATCTTCACCCAACTCTCTAATAAAATAACCATTAAAAAATTGAAGAAATAATTTTCCATTACCAAAGAAATTGTTAATTTGTTATAATGAGATAACATATTTTTAAATAACGAGTTAAGTCTTTAGACATGAATATCAAAAGCTGTTAAAAAATTAAATAAATTTAAAAAATATTAAAAACACGACTGCCCTGCCAAAAACGAACTAAAAAGTTAAACAACAAGTGTCATTGCAGTCGGGGGACCTTATTATGGAACAATTTTTGATCAAGGAGGTCCCCCGACTGCAATGACACTTGTTGTTTAACTTTTTAGTTCGTTTTTGGCAGGGCAGTCGTGTTTTTAATATTTTTTAAATTTATTTAATTTTATTTCACACATTTTAGTGACATATCGCACCTCCGATAAAATAGGGTTACAACTCGAAAAAGTCGAATTTTGTGTTAATTACACAGAAAACTTTCAAATGTTATTATTTATCTTCTCGAAAATAGTTACATCTGTAACTCTAAAACTCGCTTCTAGGTGGCGTTGTAACGCTACACCATTAAAGCATTGTTACATCATTGTGATTTCGGTTAGTGTTACTAACTAAAATATTACTCTGTTCTTGATAGGTAAATTTTATTTTGTTAAGTATATTTTCTAATAAACGGTCACAAGTCGTCTTGTTACAGTTTATTGTAAAATGATGGATAAAAATTGTTGAAAGGGTATTATATTACAGTGATACATTTTGTATTGTATCGGTGTTTTAGGTACGGTTAATTGTAATTCCCCAGAGTACCTAATCATACTGTGTTATTTTTCCATTTAAAAAAAGATTATTTACTGAGTTTGGTAGATATTAATCATGTACCACGATTTCATGCGTCTTTTAACAACCAAATTGTGATTGAAAATTAGCTATCTGACACCCTGATTACGTGATTACTGAAATTTAGATTACTGAAATCTAAGATCTGTTTTTTTTTTATTTCTAGTTTGTTTGTTTTTTATTTTTAGTTCCTACTTAATGATTCAACATTATTATAATTAGGAAAAGATTAAAACATAATATTATTTAAGTGTCTCTTAATTTGAGACTATCTAAACTTGAACTGATTAGTAAAAAATACTCTGACTTCAGAGATAATTATGTTTTTTAGGTTTGATCTAATTGAAGTTTTTTTTAAAGTTGATTTTATTTTGGAGTCTACATAGATACAAAAAATATTTAGCTAAGATAAGCGCAAGTAACTGCCTGTTTTCAATTTAAATTAACATTGTTACATCTTTCACATTGTATTTTTATTTATAAAAGTTCAAATACCTATCTAAAATACCGTTACAATTGGAAATTTTCATGCAATTTTTCAGGAAAATTGAAAAACAGTATATGCCATTCGAATGTATATTTTGCAATCTTTTTAAATATATACACTTTGTAGTATATTTATACAATATTAAAGAAATAAAAACTACATAACAAATCCGTGTGTTTGTTTTCGCTCTCCTGAAAATCAAGGTTTTTCCAGTTGTAACCCTATTTTATCGGAGGTGCGATTATATAGTTTTGGAATGTGCTCATCAAGGCCTTTAATTTGATGCCCATATTGTAATAATAGAAGAAAAACATTTTTTTTTCACATTTGAAAATGGCGTCGTACAGTCGCCATATTGATTTTTTCTAAAAAAAATATAGCCAGTGTCACTCGGAATGCTGTAAGGATTCAAACGATACCCCATTTATCCAAAACAGTTCAGGCATTTAGAAGTTATGGTGGAATAAAGAAACTCACATACCCACAAACATACATGAACCCTGAACACATAACACTCTTTTTGCTTTGGGCAGTCGTGTAAAAATAGGACGAGTAATGATAAACCGTATGAATAAGAATAGACCACTGACTAATTGACAATAATAATAAGTTTTTTTTATAGTTATTGATGAACGAAATACATATATTATGGTTTAAAATAATGATTGTATTTAAGCAAACTATTAACTATTCATGACTATTGAATAAAAAATCTCCAATATGTTACCAATTACTTTTATTGTAGGTATGTTATTATGCGTATGCAATGCATGCTAGTTGTTACCTAATATATACAATTATTTACAAATGTTGAGATTACAATAAATATATTATGACAAACTCATGTTTTTATTTTAAAATTACAAAATTGACTCCATTAATTGTGTGTAGAAATAAGTTATGTACCCCTTAAATGGTCAAGCATGGCTTGTCAATCATTTACATTGTATTACAAACACCTACCATTTGGGGGCGTGGCCTACCTTTGATTGGCCACGGTAATCTCTTGATAAAAAAGGGATTGACAAGCCGATGCAATGTAAATGATTGACAAGCAGTTTTGTTCGTTTAGAGGGTGCTTGGACACACAGATCATATCATCATACTCAAGACATCATACAACAAATACTATTAGACAAGAATCAAATGAAAATACCAGTGACTTTTGTACTAGTAAGTAGAGTCCGTTACGCCAGCAGGAAAGATGCTCCTAGAGGGAAGCGAGTTTGATGAATAATTTGTGCGCAATTCGGTGTAAATGTGCGCCAAATAAAAAATTTGTGGGCCTTATACTTTTGGAATAAAACGGGAAAAACGGATTCTGCTGGGGTAACGGTGCTCCAGCAGGAAGAATCTAAACTAATGATCGGAGAGAAATAAAAGATATATGTGCGGGTAGCTTGATACTAGCAGGAAATGTGCGCCAAATATAAAATTTGTGGGCCTTATAGTTTTGGAGATATTTGATTTCCTGCTGGCGTAACGTTTTGCCAGATCCCAGATCTCGGAAACTACAAAATGTGCGATCTTACAGTAAACACATATAAGTAGCTCCTAATTTGTGCTATTTGTGCGGTAGAAAACATTTCAAAAATATTCACAGATTTTGAAGTAATCAGACATTTTCTGAAAACAGAAAAAAAAATCTAGCGCCTAAACTACCACTTAAATAGAGAAACCAAAAACGGTGTTCTATTCTTCTTATTATTTCTCATTACCATAAACATTTTGAAAACCGCACATTTACGCGTTTTTGAATAATACCCACATGAAGGTTAGACTGACCATGTCATGACTTTGACGGTCAGCAGGATAAAAATATCAGACACTATTTAGATCCTGGCCCAAAGAATAATCTGTGCGGTTACTGAAGTACATGCTCTGAAAATTTCAGCTTCAAATTCTTCGTATTAAAGGAAATATCAATTAAAATCCAAAACAACTGTCAGTATTCCGATTAACCGACCAAATTCGATAGACCACCAAAAAGCGACGCGTTTATACATATTCATGACCTCCTTAACTTTGTTGTTGAACAGGTTTGTACACGTCACGTCTACGTACATTTAAGTAAAAAAGTGATTTGAGTGAGTGCTTTTATTTAAATAACGAATGAAGTTATTTCTGTTTCATTTCATTTTTACTTGAATTAAATGAATTTTAACCATTTTAACATTATTTTAGTAGAAAAATAAAGGATGTTTTGTAAAAAAAGTAATAAATTCAAGATGGCGGCCACCTTTTTTTGTTTGTGGGTCGATTTCGATGAAACTCGGTTTTCGCTACTGTTTTGACAAGAAAACAGCAACGCAATGTTAAAAATGTAAAAAATTCAAGATGGCCGCCACCTTTTTTGTTTGCGGGCCGATTTCAATAAAACTAGGTTTTTGCTACTGTTTTGTCAAGAAAACAGAAACGCAATGTTAAAAATGTAAAAAATTCAAGATGGCGGCCAACTTTTTTGTTTGTGGGCCGATTTCGATGAAACTCGGTTTCTGATACTATTTTGACAAGAAAACAACAACGCAATGTTAAAAATGTAAAAATTCAAGATGGCAGCCAACTTTTTTGTTTGCGGGCCGATTTCGATGAAAATTTGGTTTTTGGTAGTATTTTGACAAGAAAACAGCAACGCAATGTTGCAAATTTTAAAAATTCAAGATGGCGGCCAACTTTTTAGTTTGCGGGCCGATTTCGATGAAACTCGGTTTTTGGTAGTATTTTGACAAGAAAACAGCAACGCAATGTTAGAAAGTAAAAAATTCAAGATGGCGGCCAACTTTTTGTTTGTGGACCGATTTCGATGAAACTGGTTTTTGTAGTATTTTGGCAAGAAAACAGCAACACAATGTTAAAAAAGTAAAAAATTCAAGATGGCGGCCAACTTTTTTGTTTGTGGGACGATTTCGATGAAACTCGGTTTCTGATACTATTTTCATTCTTCATTTATTATCATTATGGCCCGTCCGCTTTATCCATCCACAAGCCAAAAGGAAGGCCTCTTCCCCAGCAGCCAGTGGGGCATTAAAATGGCTGATATGCATGGTTATTTGTGATGCCGTCAGTATAAAATTTTTACTCATCGGCGGAAAACAATCCTGTCTCAAACTCACTCAGACGAAAGTATTTTTAGTAAGCACGACCATTTATGGCAAACTAGCTTCAGCCCACGACTTCATCCACATTTACATTCGAGAAAATCCCTAGGAAACCTTAAACCAAGATAATAGTATCCTCCTATGTTGTAATCCGGCTTATAAACTATCATTTCATCCAAATCCATTCAGCCGTTTTGCGTGATTGATTAACAATCATTCAAACAGGCAAACTTTCATATTTATGATTAAGTAGAATAATACGGCCACCTCCGAAGCGCTCGAAATAGGAATTTTTTGCTACATAAAATGGGACTGCTATTTAGCTAAGTCTTAATTTCTCATTTTTTATTTAAGTTATTATTAAGTTTTATACCTCAACTGAAAGCTGAATAAATGGTGATATTTTTTAAATATTATTTGCGCTTAGTTACTGGGATGTTTTTAAAGATATTTGCTGTTGTTTCTAAAAAATCTGACAAAATAAAATTAAATACAAAAAAAAGCCGCTATCTTTGATTTTTATGATTTTTAACATTGCATTGTTTTTTTACTGTCAAAATAGTACCAAAAACCGAATTTCATCGAAATCAGCCCAGCCCACAAACAAAAAAGATGGCAGCCATCTTTGATTTTAATTTTTTTTAACATTGCGTTGCTGTTTTCTTGTCAAAATACTTCTAACAACCGAGTTTCATCGAAATCAGCCCACAAAAAAAGAAGATGGCCGCCATCTTGGAGTATTTTTTTTAACATTGCATTGTTATTTTCTTGTCAAAATAGTACTAGAAACCGAGTTTCATCGAAATCGGCCCACAAACAAAGAAGATGGCCGCCATCTTGGATTTTTTGTTTTTTTAACATTGCGTTGCTGTTTTCTCGTCAAAATACTACCAAAAACCGAGTTTCATCGAAATCGGCCCGCAAACTTAAAAACTGGCCGCCATCTTGGATTTTTTATTTTTTTAACATCGCTATGTTATTTTTTGTCAAAATAGTACTAGAAACCGAGTTTCGTCGAAATCGGCCCACAAACAAAAAAGATGGCTGCCATCTTGGTTTTTTTTTTTAACTTTGCGTTGCTGTTTTCTTGTCAAAATACTACTAAAAACCGAGTTTCATCGAAATCAGCCCACAAAAAAAGAAGATGGCCGCCATCTTGGATTTTTAATTTTTTTAACATTGCATTGTTATTTTCTTGTCAAAATAGTACCAAAAATCGAGTTTCATCGAAATCGGCCCTACAAACAAAGAAGATAGCCGCCATCTTGGATTTTTTGTTTTTTTAACATTGCGTTGCTGTTTTCTCGTCAAAATACTACCAAAAACCGAGTTTCATCGAAATCGGCCCGCAAACTTAAAAACTGGCCGCCATCTTGGTTTTTTGTTATTTTCTTGTCAAATTAGTACTAGAAACCGAGTTTCGTCGAAATCGGCCCACATACAAAAAAGATGGCTGCCATCTTAAATTTTTTATTTTTTTAACATTGCTTTGTTATTTTCTTGTCAAAATAGTACCAAAAATCGAGTTTCGTCGAAATCGGCCCACAAACAAAGAAGATGGCCGCCATCTTGGATTCTTTGTTTTTTTTACATTGCGTTGCTGTTTTCTCGTCAAAATACTACCAAAAACCGAGTTTCATCGAAATCGGCCAAAAAACCAAAAATTTGCCCGCCATCTTGAACTTTTACATTTTTAACACTGCGTTGCTGTTTTCTTGTCAAAATAGTACCAGAAACCGAGTTTCGTCGAAATCGGCTCACAAACAAAAAAGATGGCCGCCATCTTGGATTTTTATTTTTTTTAACATTGCTTTACCTATTATTTTCTTGTCAAAAAAGTACCAGAAACCGAGTTTCGTCGAAATCGGTCCACAAACAAAGAAGATGGCCGCCATCTTGGATTTTTTATTTTTTTAACATTGCATTGATATTATCTTGTCAAAATAGTATCAAAAACCGAGTTTCATCGAAATATGCCCACAAACAAAAAAGATGGCCGCCATCTTGGAACTTTTTTTTTATTATTATTTCCTAATTGAGTACTAATTTAATATTTATTTTATACTTAGTTAGCCCTAAATTAGTAATGATTTACAAATAAAATTTTAGTCCCTTACACTTTTAGTCGTTGCGTCAACTGTCTAGACGAACGGCGGCTTTTGCGCCAGCACAAAGGGCGATCGAAGTCCGACTGTAAGAAAAATACTCTCTCGGCTGTGGTATTGGTATGAATACAGGCTCAAACTAACTATTTAAAAGTTAAAACACTATTTACCCACATTTGCCAATAAGAAGTTATGAACGCGACTGTACAAACAATTTTTCTGCATAATACGACACATTAAAGAAGGTCATCAATATGTATGAACGCGTCGCTTTTTGGTGGTCTATCGAATTTGGTCGGTTAATCGGAATACTGACAGTTGTTTTGGATTTTAATTGATATTTCCTTTAATACGAAGAATTTGAAGCTGAAATTTTCAGAGCATGTACTTCAGTAACCGCACAGATTATTCTTTGGGCCAGGATCTAAATAGTGTCTGATATTTTTATCCTGCTGACCGTCAAAGTCATGACATGGTCAGTCTAACATTCATGTGGGTATTATTCAAAAACGCGCAAATGTGCGGTTTTCAAAATTTTTATGGTAATGAGAAATAATAAGAAGAATAGAACACCGTTTTTGGTTTCTCTATTTAGGTGGTAGTTTAGGCGCTAGATTTTTTTTTCTGTTTTCAGAAAATGTCTGATTACTTCAAAATCTGTGAATATTTTTGAAATGTTTTCTACCGCACAAATAGCACAAATTAGGAGCTACTTATATGTGTTTACTGTAAGATCGCACATTTAGTAGTTTCCGAGATCTGGGATCTGGCAAAACGTTACGCCAGCAGGAAATCAAATATCTCCAAAACTATAAGGCCCACAAATTTTATATTTGGCGCACATTTCCTGCTAGTATCAAGCTACCCGCACATATATCTTTTATTTCTCTCCGATCATTAGTTTAGATTCTTCCTGCTGGAGCACCGTTACCCCAGCAGAATCCGTTTTTCCCGTTTTATTCCAAAAGTATAAGGCCCACAAATTTTTTATTTGGCGCACATTTACACCGAATTGCGCACAAATTATTCATCAAACTCGCTTCCCTCTAGGAGCATCTTTCCTGCTGGCGTAACGGACTCTAGTAAGTAACACTTAAAACCCATTTATTTTACGCTGCTAACTACTTTCAGTAAATAAAAAATACTTACAAAGAGAATTTAAAACATATAAATGCATATTTAACGTATTACATAAATAATTTGCAACTTTCCAACCATTTATGTGCCGGACTATAGCTTAGCCAAAAAAAATCGGAAATCTTACTTTTTGACTATGCCATGATGAAGTCGATAGTTTGTCTGAATTTATCAAAAAGATCGACGTGCTTATTGATCTTGCGCTTAGGAGATACGTGTTGCGCAGTTGTAGAGTTGTCTCTACAGCAGCTGTAGAGTTGTCTACACAGGGGCCGTAACGCTCCGAACCTCGGCAAGTATGCCGGGCTCCAAATAAATAGATAAATCGAGCCCCAATCAGGCCAAAATGGCGCACCCCAATTCATGATGTGACACGTATAGATGAATTTCGATATCTTCCAAATTCTGGTTTTTGTGCGACAAATTCCGATCAAACTATCAACTTCATCATGGCATAGTCAAAAAGTCAGATTACCAAATTTTTTTTGTGGCGCAGAGTAGTCTGCAACGGTTTTGACGCACATCATCGATCGACGATTTTCTCCTATATATTCCTTGTACAACTTTCAATAAATTGTGAATGACATTCTGCGAAAGTGACCAGTTGCGAAAATGACATTCTGCGAAAGTGACCAGTTGCGAAAATGACATTCTGCGAAAGTGACCAGTTGCGAAAATGACATTCATCAAAAGTGACCATTTGTGAAAATGACATTCTGTGAAAGTAACCAAATTTCACGCGATGACCATTTGCGAAAATGACGATCTGCGTCAAAATCGTTCACACATCAACCATTTTTATTTTAAGGCCAATTATTTATAGATTTTTTTCCACTGGAATACAAATCTTTGGTACCAATACCAATCCAATCACACTTCTTTTATCCTCTACCTATCAATAAATATCGAACTAAACCTAAGTACAAAAATGAGCTTGCTACTAAAACTTCATTAACAAGTAAATTATAAAAGTATAAAAAGTTAATGTCCTAGAAGCAGGTATACAGGCGATCTTTAATGTACACTTGAGGGCAACGAAATTGACTCAGCTAAGCTTCTTTCAACCTTTTTTTTTGCACAGAATAATTTAAATTAGTACCATTTTAAGACCCAAGTTTACCAACTACTTTAACAGCCGATCAATTTATAATCACCGGTTTTTGACATTTATTCCATACATAAAAGCGTCAAAAGTAGTCGGTTAAAAATGTATCATGAATTAAATTATATCGATTGATTCTATGATGGAACTTAAAAGAACCCAGCTGCCTCAATTTATTTGCCCTCAAGTGTTGTTTGCTAACAGTGAATTCTGTTATGAAGTTTCTGCGATTCCGTAACTCTTCAATGAGGCATGGTATGGAATCAATCACAAACAATACTTAATCTTTCATCTTAGCATCATTCTGCTCGTTCCAAACCCTAATCATTTCTTCATGATCATCATACCCATGAGACGCTATCACGTCTCGGTAGCCTTCCTTATCATAATTCTTCTTATAGAAATGAAACTTAGGACAATGTTCCGGGGTAATACCCACTTTTTTGGCAACTATACTTAAGTAAATATCGTCAAACCGAAAATGTTTCACAAATAGGCTTCCTACATACATGGTTCTCATGGATTTATTAGACACTAGGTATGCTCCTGCTGTAATGTATGGGGGCCACTTATCCCATGGATATTCTTCTAATGAAACGCGCCATTTACTCGTCCTCAGCCTCAAAGGAGAGGACTTAAACATGTAACCAGTATACACGTGTTTCTCTTCGTCGCGTTTCTCTTTCATAGGAACTATCTTATCATGTATGTGATCCAGAAGATTGTTGACAGATATGTACATATCATCATCGGTGAACAAATAGTAGTCGGCAGTGGAGCAGTGTTCATAAAGCCAGCGGAATGACATCATAGTTTTTATCGTGTTGTTATAGTAATTGTCGTGGAAATCCATCTGTATTATATCCTTATACTTGATCATCTCTTCGTCGATCTGTTTCTGAAGTTGCGTCTTAGGACTGCCATTGTCTATTCCAAGGAAAAATAGCATTTTGATGATTCTACCAGGAATCAGATCTTCTTGGCCGTAAGTTAGCCTAATCGCCATCCTGTGACCGAAGTTTTGCATTGCAGACTTGACTACAATGAACAAGTCAAGTTTTTCAATGGTGTTACATTTCCCAGAGTTACTCAAGAATCTGTATGGGTAATGGTTTATAGGAGATACACTCGGTTTCATACCAGAAAGCACTTCGTCCACAACAGGTACTATGTCCACATTCAGGGGGTAATCAAACTCATTTTCGTAGCTCTTGGCTACAATATAGTCACTGATACCGAAAAAGTAACACACACCTATCACTAAGAGCGCAGACATCAACAGTTTGTATTTTTTTCTTTTATGTGGCATATTGGAATGGTGTGCTATTTCTCCATTCCCATAGATTTTCCTGTAAGTAAACAAACGTTTGTGAGTCATTATACACACCTATTGTTTTATCACTTGTTATACTTTTGTGAGAGATCACAATTCTGTTTATGACACACACTAATTCCCTCTCATTATATTCAGTTACTCCCACGGTCAATTGGTGGGCCGTTTTATTTAATATACATATCTATTAAATATTAAGGCTACCTTGGTCTTTTGTACCATTACACTAATTACAAGTGCACCCTTGCTAATTTCAGTAACTTATGATAAACACTCCACCACGTTTGATGTAAGTCGCACACAAATTTCCTGTCTTTCGTGTATTAGAGCACTGTTTTACTGACCAAACACTAGCTACCGATAGTATCATAATATTATATTCAACCTTATCAGTTTAGAAGCTGATAACAGTAAGCAGTGTCAAATTGGTTTGAATCAACATACTATTAAAACTTGTTGGTATTACAATAGCACTTGATAAATATCAATGTTGATTGATAAATGAATAATAATAAATTCTTGGACAATTTCACACAGCCCTGTCTAGCCCAAAACTAAGCAAAGCTTTAATATGGGTGTTAGACAACTTACCTTGATTACGTTAGGCTGTTGCTAACAATTCTCGATTGAAATCGATTGAAAGCACAGTTGCATTGCTGCTTTAGTTAAGATAGTTGTCACATTGGTTCTTACTAAAGCAGCGATGTAATGCGATTTCTGTCAGAGTTGATTGCAACAAAGTTAAGTAATTACCCCCCTGATGTACTTTTTAATAATATATTTATTATACATTACACCCAGATTGGTCACAGAAATTAAAATTTGTCCACTGCACCACTCAGGGGCCGTACGGGCGGCTATCTTACATGGCTATTGTAATCACTTTCATTTGACAGATGGATGTGACACATTGCTAGTTCTATTTGGCATATATAAATAGTTACCAAAGAAAAGAAGCAATGTATTACATCCATCTGTCAAATAAAAGCGATTACGATAGCCCTTTAAGTTAGCCGGTAGGGCCCCTTGTCATCGAATAAATTGATAATAATCTAAATTGAGAAGCTTGATGGCGCAGTAGTTTTGGCTCCTGGCCCAGTGATTGAAGAGGTTAAGCAACTTATGCAAGGGTCGGTCATGGGTGGGTTACTAAAAATGTTTTATACTGAGCTTCTTTGTGCTTCAGAAGGCCATTGGTCCCAGGTGCATTTGCAGTTGTTAACACCCACCAATCCGCATTCGGCCCGCGTGGTTGGTTATGGCCCATACTCCTTAACCATCCATAAGGGAGGCCTGTGCCCTAGCAGTGGGGACATCAAGAATAGCTGATGGTCAATCTAAATTACCTCCTAGAGAGATGTATCCACCGTGGAACTGATAGACACCGGCGGCAGGTAGTGGCTGCGGATCTGGGCGTGTAAGCGTGCAACCTCTCCATCAACACTCTCCATTTCGCGGACCAGCTGCGTGAACTGTACGATACCTGTATACCAATTACATTCATCACATTTTTTGTTAAACAAAGATCATAAACTAGAATGTAAACCAATAGCCAACAAAATGGATAAAAATCTTTTAGATCTGCATAATTCTTTTTTTTTTACAGATTTAGTTGAAACTCAGTATTCATTCATACATTCCTGTATTAACAAAGCATCTATATTCAAAGGTGACCATCATTGTTATTAATATGTTGTCTATATTTACACAACAAAGGAATTTTAGTAAATATTATTGAAGTTTTAAGAAGAATAGCAAAAGTGTACCTATTACCAATCTACCTAAGTATAAAGAATCTGTATGCAATGACAATTGGATGGAACCTTGTCAAACTGAGACACCAAAAACACAGTGTCACGCGTCCAAGGTAAGAGAACTTTTGCTGCAGCCATTTCATATCAGATAACAAGTAAATAATTACTGCCATACAAATAAACGAAGCAATTACTTCTTACGTTTGATGACTCAAAGCATCATATTCCTAAACATAATTATTCTAAGTCTAAACTTTATATTTATTTGTATGGCAGTTGTTTAATTAAATTAAAATTACTTATTTTATTTCGATTTACTTTGACAAGGTTCCATCCCATTCTCTTCGCGCACGGATTATACTTCTAAAATTGTGAATAAGTATATGTAGGTTACCTTCTCTGGAATTGCTGAAACCATAGCGTTTGATAATTTCCATTTCTATCTGCACCACCATGGGGAAGACAATCTGCATCATCTTGAGCATCTCATTTCCAGCGGCTTCTTTGGCTTCGTCCAGCTTGCACGAGTAGTCCGGGGAGTCCAGTGATTCTATCACCTCGGTCAGAATCTGGCGCACCTGGTCAACGTTCACGTTGTGCGGTGGTGCCATTACTGAGGTCAACTATACATGTAAAATGCTTTCGTAAGACGCAAAAATTTATTGAAGTAAATTACTTTCAATAGAATTCAATCAGAAAAAGTAGGTAATAAAAAAATTAGAGAAACAGAGAAAGAAACTAATCCAGTAACTTCTCCTTCAAGTTTACTTGACTTGACACTTGACATAGTTGACATTGACAGTGGTCCATAGAGTACATTATAATACCAGAGAGCAGCAGTGGTCTCGATTCGAACTCAAAATCGGTATATTGAGAAAAAAACCATAATAGGGCATTTTCGTGAGAAGATGTCCGGCAGGCTGATTATCTTATTAAAAACCACCTAGCGACCGGTCATAATTACGGAATCGTCGCTATCAAACTCGATTTCGTACCACCGATCGAGTTTCTACGAGTGCTGCTTCCAACGGACAACTAAAGAACTAAAATATACGAGCACTTGCAAGGAAATGCTCCGAAATTCGTATTATCTAACTCAGAAACCGCGACGATTTCGCGATTTCTTCTGTCAAACAGAAACCAGTGGGCCTACCGCCCAAGTAGCGTCGACTTCGCCGTCGGCTTCATTTGACAGATGGTTGAAATACATTGCTTCTTTCCTTTTGTAAGTCTTTATTTGTACCAAAAAAAGTAGCAATGTATCACATCCATCTGTCAAATGAAGCCGACGGCGAAGTCGACGACACTTGGGCGGTAGGGCCCCAGACAAAACGTAATTTCTGATTGGTTTTCGTTAAATTCTTAGCCTTACCTTTAACCAAAATTGAATAAAATTGCTACAATGTAAAACAAAAGGCCTGTCCTTTAATACCTACACGGAATTTGCAATTTTGAAGACGAAAAAGTGTAAACAAAATTCGAAGCGAAAACAAAAAGGTTATGTTCACAGAGCACATATGGTCAGACAACATACACAGTCACAGACTGCTTTCGGTAAAAAGACTTTTCAGTCGCTCCCACCGATTGCCAGTGGCGCTAGTTTCTATGGAGATCGTCACGAGCATAAACTAATCAGCGATCGCATACATAATACCAAATCAGAGGGCCTAGTACGAGTTGGTTTTTTGCTCTCACCTCACTTTGCGAATAGTAAACTATCGTTTTCTCTCTTTCATTCGTTCACTCACTCACATGATTTCCTCTCTTTCACTCGATACTATTCGCAAAGTGAGGTGAGAAACACAACTCGTACTAGGCCCTCAGTGACTCGGTCGCGCGACGATTTCGAAATAATTCAGGAATCGAGATCGGTCGCTCATTTTAGATAAATAGCCTGCCGGTTACAAAGTGGTTGTCATTTTATTTTATATAATAAAATTATATTATATAAGTGTAGAAATATTCCTTATATTCCAAACTACCGATTGAACATAGAGGTTTCTGAACATAAAACCTGCGAAAAACGGATTCAAAGATGGTGCAACACCATTTTTAGGGTTCCGTAGCCTAAATGGCAAAAAGCGGAACCCTTATAGATTCGTCATGTCTGTCTGTCTGTCTGTTTGTCTGTCGGTCTGTCCGTCCGTATGTCACTGCCACTTTATTCCGAAAGTATTAGGATTACACAGTTGAAACTTGGTAGGTAGATGTATTCTGTTAACCGCTTAACGAATTTAGCACAAAAATAAAAAAGTAAAGATTAAGGGGGGGCTCCCCATATATGGAACTGAAACTGAAAAAAAATTTTACTTCAAACCAATACGTGCGGGGTGTCTAATAGATAGGTCTTTAAAAAAACGTGGTAAAATGGCATTGAGGTTCCTAAGACGATTTTTTTTCAAAGTCAACTGTTTGAAAGATAAACACTGCCAAAGTGGTAAAATGTGTGTCCCCCCCACCCTCTAACTTTTGAACTAAGAGAGTGAAAAATCTAAAAAAAATATATGCTGTAGATCTTAATAAACACTTTCAACAAAAATTGGTCTGAACGAGATATAATAATTAGTTTTTGAGATATAGCACATATAACTTTGTCATTCATACCAACACTGTGAAAAACAAAGTTATTTTTGTAGTACATGCCAAAGTCATTATTTATAGGATAGATGAGTCCAATAGGGTTGCCAGATCGGAAGTCCAAAATATCTGGAGAAAATTTGAAAATGACGGGATTTCGCTGCCCTAGTGCTTGAATGGCCAACTGACCAATTTTACCAAAATTGACTTTTTTATTTCAAACTATAGCAACCGTGATTACACGCTATACAATATTATTATTTTTAAGTTTTTTTGAATAAAACTTACACAAATAGCAAAAATAAAATATCCAATCTCCCATATAAAAACTGTTTTTAGTGCTTGTTTAGTCAAACTCCAAATTTTGCTCAAATGAACGTATTCAAATATAAATCTCCGTTCTTGTTTGCCCAATCTCCATCAACTGACCAATCACGGTCAAGTATTCCGAGGCCACGCAACGCCATTTTGTTTGCTTGTAGTTTGTTTCGTTTTTAGAGTTAGCAGTATTTCTACGATAAATTTAACAATTTAATTGTTTTTTAATAAATTAATGTGCTTTAAAATGTCAGGAACAACGAAGAATAAAGGTTATTAATTGAGCGAATTGGATTTTGAAAGGTATGTTAGCATTTTATTGATATTCTTTTGTTTTAGTGTTCGAAGTTACTTTATCTGTGATATACAGGATGATTGTTACTTTTTCACACTTAAGTCATTATGGTGCTACTTTCCGTGCTACTTTTTACCCGAATACCTTAAATGGAGAATTCTGTCGTGATGAAATTTGTTCTTAATAAGTACCTACTTATTTTTGTACTGTAAGTGTTGGAATAAATAACAAACCTTTTCACTTCTCATGCTCGTAAAGTTCGTCTTTATGTTGGGTTTAGGCTGCATAAAATCGCTTGTCATGCTCTAGACTCTAGCCACTCGATTGCTTCGCGGTACTGTAGTACCGCAAGCAAAAGACGGTCCTTTGTCGCGCGGTGCTGTAGGACCGGGTCGATCGCTGTTCGATTTCTACCAATTTGGTAGGTTTTTTTTAGGCGGCCACACCAAAACCTCTTGGGGTGATTTAGATTATGATTTTGGCAACACTAATATCGCAAAAAAAAGTAGAAAAGGCCTGTGATTGGTTGAAAAAAATAATTTTGAAGAGTTTCACGTCAGTTGACGCCATACTTGTTTTTTCTGTGTGAAGTGCTCTAATTTGATATGCCGTAAGTATTTTGTTAATTTATATTTCTGTTTGATGTCATATATTAAAAGAATCGTCATATCGTGATTTATTCGATCATATAAATATCTCGTCACAAATTTAATGTCTAGTGTTAAAAATCATAACAAAACCGTAGCCCGGTAAATTTCTTGATGTATTGTTTCTGTTTACAACAACATTATGTTATAATTTAGATTGGTTAATCAAAGAATTATCCGAAATAAGATAATAATACTATTAGTGAACAGTTTCAAAGTGGTTTCAAAATATAACATTCATCTGTTTACACAGGATGATTGATGCAACGCAAAATAGTGAGTTTTTATTACGCCATTATCCACGGTCAAGGTAACAAGGTCCTGTGGGACCTTGAAACAAACTAGCATTTTGGCAGGGCTGCCTCACACGCTTATTATTTTCATATTAGGTTGTGTTTATGTTGTTTTTATACATTACCTAGTGAATGTTTTTTTGGTTTTGGTGTTGGTTATTGTGATTGGTGTTGGGTGTCTAGTTATAATTTTTTAGTCCACATCCATTTTATATTTTATGCTGTGTACAGTGAAAATCGAGGAGAGTGAGGCAGGGGACGAGGAAGAGGAGAACTATTAAAAAAAAATGTGACTATAAAATTAAAAATATAATAAAAAAAAATTAAGTACCTACCTAGTTTTATTTAATGTGTGCGACAACCCTGAACTAAACTCGGCTACGCGCGGCCATCTTGGCAGCGAACGGCCCGTACGCCAGCGCCCGGCAGCGCGGAATTAGATTATTTAGATCGAAATTTTACATACATTTTGGAAGAATCTTTCCTATGTATTGCATACTGTTAGAAACTGCAGGTTTTGCTCTTTCTGTACATATAATTAGTACAAGGTAATCTTGATCCAAGTTTAACCAATCAACGCTTGTTACAAAAACACAATTTTATCATTTATAGTGGGCCGCTTTAATGTTATAATTTTTTACAAAGATACTTTTCTTCAAGAGTCTCATCTTTTTTTACAAAATATGAAAGTTGAAATCTGTATCTTTCTAAAGTATATTTTATTTTTGTCACAAGCCTTCCACAATTGGAATAAAATACTACGAAACAGCGCTTAGACTCAGCAGCGAATTAAGACGCGCAGTAAAAATTTGTGCGATATACAAACATTATTAAGACCGTTGAATTGCTTCCAATTCATAAAAAAATGGCATGTACGGAAAGGGGTATTATTCTAGTTTTTAATTATGTAAAAAAAAACACTAGTTATCGATTTAGATTTAATATTAAAAATCAATTCCCATTACAAGTCGTGAATTTTCTCTTTAGCTAAATTCACGAATTTTTTAGAAATTATTTTACCATTACAGGTACTCGTTTTTTTTTCAATACTTATAGCTTCATCCATTACCTATACGAAATAGAACATTATTTGTTGGTATACAAACAGGAACGGGTCATAAAAACGGTTTTAACGCAGCTGTGCAAGTGCACTGCTGTTACGCAAAACTGCGTGACAAACAAGGAAATTGCGCGCCGGCCGCGCGACAAACGAGTGGCTAGAGCATAAAGTAAAATCTTCGTCTAAGTTCAGACTTTAAGACAAAGGTCGTCAGGTAAACAGCCACACACGCGATTAAACTTCGTAAAATAAACTTGTTATTTTTTTATTATACAGAATCCATGTTAATCATTTTTTTCTTTTTTGAGAATGGGTAGGTATATTTTTTTTATTTTGATTTTGTAGCAACCGCAACACAACACAACGTTCATACAAACGAATAGTTCCCAAAGTCTTAACTAGATGGCGCTGTAGCCTCCTACATCGCGGTATCGTTTCGCTTTTTCATTTCCTTAAGACCTTTGATGAATATTTGTTTTGTATCCTTTCTCAGGGTAGGGACTAGGACCTACTACGTTGTACGATTGCTTCCGGTGACGGAACTTTTGGACGCTTTAGTAGAAAACGCCGATAACACTTACGTACCCGATTGCTTCCGTTTAGATACGGTACTTTCGGGCCGTACGGTTATTGCGCCTCCAAATCACGATAGGAATTCTATTATATTTGTTACTTACTATCGCGAAGTTTACGTACTCTAATATACGCCGTTGGCTTTAAACTCATCGCAGTCTTCTTCTTTCTTTCCTCATCCGCCCGCCCCACTGAGCTAGACCGCCTACAATCTGGCGCCCAACGACAAAAACAAGAAAGTAGCACCGAAGTTTGTAGTGACGCGCGCGGGTCGGCAAACTACGGTTAGGCGACGAAGTAGTGCCGAAGAAATAGGCAAGACAAGCAAAATGAGCCTCAGCGACGACCAATTTAGGCAGCTTTTAGCTGCCGTAACATCTGGAAATCGGAAATCTTTCACAACATGCAATACGACCTTTGACGGTAAAAGGCAGACTGAAGCAGTCGAATCTTTTATTGCTGCCGCGAGCATTTTTAAGAAGATGGAACAAATTTCCGATACTGATGCGCTAGATAGCTTACCCCTTATTTTGAAGGGAGATGCTGGAATTTGGTGGCAGGGAATTAAAACCCAAGTCACTAGCTGGTCCGAGTTCGAACAAAGATTGAGACATGCCTTTGCTCTTAAAAAGCCAGCATTTTGCATCTACCAGGATATCGTTAACATCAAGCAGAAAAACAATGAAAGTACAGAGAACTTCATTGCTCAAAAGCGCGTGCTCATTTCGCAACTGCCAAAACCCGAACACACAGAACAGCAGCAGCTGGATATGGTTTTTGGCCAATTGAATGTCAAAATCCGTGAGCATGTTACTCGGGACTCGATTAAAAGCTTCGATGATCTTCTTAACAAAAGCCGAGCCGTCGAAGAACTTTTTAAAGATATGACATCAAATAATGAAATAGCATATGAGATGAAGCGCGACTTTTCGAAGAAAAAGTTACGATGCAATTACTGCCGCATACCTGGGCATAGTATTGAGCAATGCAGGAAAAAGCCTTACAAAGAGGAGCCTGTTGGTAATCCCAATAATAAAGGGACATTGAGTGCTATTTCGAAGTCAATGGCACCTAGAAAATCGATTGATACTTTACCATCGACAAGCACGCAGTCTAAGTATTTCTGTTACGGTTGTGGCGAACCCGGCGTGGTTCGTAGTCAATGCGGAAAATGTAATAACAAAGAAAAACCTGAAATGGAATTTTGTGCTTTCGGATCAGAGAGAGTCGATATTCGTCAACGTACTACGGTTCCTGTTTCAATTGACGGACACGAAGGAATGGCTTATTTAGATACATGCGCTAAAACTAGCGTAGCATCATATAAATTATATAAAGCTCTTGAAACCAAAGGTTATACTTTCCATGAGGAGACTATGTGGATAACCCTCGCAGATGGAGTAACAAAGAAACAAACTGCTTTGAATTTTAATGCTCCAGTTACCATGTACGGTAAAACCATAATGACCTCGTTTATTGTGTTACCAGAGGCGAAAAATAATAAAACATTATTGGGTGTAGGTTTCATAGAGGACTCTTTATTAACGATAACTTTGGCTCAAATGACATGCTCCTTTATGGACGATCCTTCTAAGATATACGACCTCATAGGAGAAAAAATGGTAGGCCGAAGCAGCTTCACACCTACCGTCTCACCGAAGTTTATGCCAACAGTTGCAAGCTTATGTAAGCAATCTGAGCCAAACTATCCTTCCTCTAGTTTAACTGAATATGCTACGAGTCAGTCAATGGCACATGTGAACAAACATAAAATGGAAGCTGATCTCCCAATAGCGGCATGTGTACCTGATAGCTGTCAAAAAGAAGCGACTACTTATGGACCACTAATTCCTATAGAGCTGTCACCAATGAATAAAAGAAAGCGCCCTGAACTCTTTGATGGTTATTCTCCAGTAATGGATGCTTTATATAAGGATGCAATGGAGGACTTAATTGAATATCCTGGAGAGCTATCACCAACATCTGCGAGTTTGTTCCCAAGCACAGATATAGCGTCAACTGACGTAGAACTACTTCTTGGCCAACTGCTGGAGAAAAACAAAGAAGTATTCTCTCCCAATAATCAACCAGCTTCGCAAGTCGAACATGCCATAGATACCGGAAACAATGCACCAATATCTGTAGCTCCATACCGCTTACCTACACCGAAAGTTGAAATTTTAAAGAAAGAGATTGAGAGATTAATTGAGGAAAACATAATCGTTCATTGCTCTTCACCTTGGTCAGCTCCAGTCGTAATGATAAATAAGAAGGATGGCGGTTTGCGCCTATGTATCGATTACCGTCAATTGAACAAGATAACTGTTCCTGATGTTTACCCAATGCCACGGATTGATGATCTGCTACATGATGCCAAAGTAACTCCATTCATGACGACAATAGATTTACGCGCAGGTTACCATCAAATTAAAGTTAAGGAGGAAGACCAAATCAAAACAGCATTTATAACACCGTTCGGTATATATAAATTTGTTAGGATGCCATTCGGTTTGCGCAACGCACCAGCAACATTTCAGCGAATGATGGACAGATTCAGAATTTCACTTAGCCACATAAAGCTGTTAACCTACTTGGATGATTTAATAATACTGTCTCCAACCCTGACTCAACATCTTCAGGACCTGCAAAATGTATTTGATCGTTTAAAAGAGTACAACCTAACAATTAATAGAGATAAATGTAATTGGTGTTGTTCAAAGGTGAAATACTTGGGCCATTATATCACACCGCAAGGGCTAGAAGTAGATCCTGACAAAGTGAGCTGTATTCTCAAAATGCCACCTCCCTCTAATTTAAAACATCTCTTGTCGTTCCTGCAAATGTGCTCATGGTACCGAAGATTTGTACCCAATTTCGCTAAAACTTCTGAGCCTTTAACTCGTCTCACGAGGAAAAATGTTTCCTGGACTTGGAGCGATGAGCAAAGGAAAGCTTTTCGAACTCTCTGTCAAGCGCTAGCAACCGCTCCAATCCTCGCTCAAGCCGATGCATCTAAGCCTTTCATTTTAAAGACGGACGCAAGCAACTATGCTATCGGTGCTGTTTTAGTGCAGGGGGAGGGTGGACAAGAACACCCGGTAGAGTACGCCAGTCGATTGCTAACTGCAGCAGAGAAAAACTACTCCACGACGGAAAGGGAAGCGTTAGCAGTGGTGTGGGCCTGTAACAAATTTAGAGGTTATATTGAAGGGGCATCAACTACAGTGTTAACAGACCATCAAGCTCTTAAGTGGCTTATGTCACTAAAATCACCGATGGGTCGCCTCGCGAGATGGGCTTTACAATTACAATCCTACGATATAACAGTCAAATATGTAAAGGGCAAAACTAATGTAGTTGCAGATGCGCTATCTCGACCAAGTTGTGAAGCGGACACAAAAGAAGATTGTGGTGTATGTACAGTCGTTGTTGATATACCTAGAAGAAGTGCTAAGGAAATAAGGGACGAACAACTAAAAGATTATATTATTTTGGGATGTGCTCATCAAGGCCTTTCATTTGATACCCATATTAAAAAAAAAATATTTTTATTTTTTATTTTAGTGACAAATAATAATATTATTTTGGGATGTGCTCATCAAGGCCTTTCGTTTGATACCATAATAATAATAAAATCTTTGATTTTGTATTTTATTTGTTTATATCAATACTCCATAATAACACTAATTTCCGGAATAAAATCTTGTATTCGTATCGTATTTACAGAAAATTGAACATGCTGTATAGCGTATAGGATAGTAGTTTGGACAAAGAAGCACTAAACTTGCATATCATTTTAAAGCACTATCTCCATGTCATTGTGCTCAATCTCCATATACAAAATTTTGTTTTCGACATTTAGACCAACCTCCATTAATAAGTGAAATTTAGTCAGTACTATAATTAATATTTTCAATTGCTATTTCAATATTCATCTAAAGAAATACAACATGTCTCTAATTCAAGAAAGATTTTAATAAATTTCAAATAATAGCGATAACTAACTAAAAAAAACGTCTCCTGTAAAATTGCTCAATGGTCGATTGGCCATTCAAGCACTAGGGCGGCGATTTAGCGGTTGTTGTCGGGAGAAATAAATATTTATAATAAAAATGTAACTTAAATGTCTGTAGGTACATATACAGTAAGAAAACGGCCGCGCAGCGCGATTTTTAGTCAGTTTAATCCACTAATCTTGTAAGTTTTAATCTTGCCTGTCAATTCTAAAAAAACGGCCGCGCAGCGCTATTTTTAGTCAGTTTCATCCACTAATCTTGTACTCTTGCCTGTCTATAGTAAAATAAAATGGCCGCGCAGCGGGATTTTTAGTCAGTTTTATCCACTAATCTTGTAATCTGTGGTTTTATCCGCGCAAATTATTGCTTTCTAGAGGAACTTTCGGAACAGCTGATTTTCCGGGAGATTTTTAGATTTTTCGGGAGTCGGGAGATCACTTGAAATTCCGGCAGACTCCAGGCGAATCCCAACCATTTGGCAACCCTTGTTATAAACCAAGTGTTGCATTGTGCAAAATTGCAAAAGTGTTTCGAAACCCGCTGCCTTGAGCGGGACACGCGCGCGGGGCGACATAGATTAGAGCTTACTCATGCACTGCGCAAGCATCTGTCCGTCAAAATCCAGCAATCTATATTCCCGCGCCGTGTACCCGCGGCGGGATCCCGCTTAAGGCAGCGGACGGCCTAAATATTATCTACATATCGTAGGATGACCATAATCACAGCAGATTTTTTGAAGAAGAAAGAAAGATTTGGATGACAAATTTACGTTTATTAGGATAAACGTAAATTTTTCATCCAAATCTTTCTTTCTTCCGCTCAAAGTTAAATTAGGCCTAACATTACATTTTATGCCACATTTAACTTTGAGCGGAATTATTTGTATTCTCAACAGAGAGAAATTGTTTAATGTAAACTAAAATATTATCTTACGTAGTTGAGTTAACCAATAAAATTCAGATCAGTTTCAGCTAGGAATCGGACCTAACTTACTATTATACTAGTTTTTATGTTATAGTATAGTATATCCCAATTACCATTAGAGGGAAACTTGAAACTGTTTTCAACGGCCAAAATAATTTGACTTTTATTTGATTTTTTATAAATTATTTGACAGGCAGAACAACTTAAGAAATAATGTATGCTCAAACTGTATATTTTTTATTTTTTTCAAAATATTTGCATTCGCTGTTAATTTATTTAAAAACGGTCGAATCTGTGATAAAACACTCCAGTAGTAAATGAATATTAATACTTTTACCTACAAAACAAGACCTAACTTAACGTCGTACGAGTATTCGTTAACAACTTACAGGTCGCAACGCAGACGTTGCCGCAACACCAACGCCCCATGAACCTCACAACCTGTACTCGCTACATCACAAAGATACGCATGTACGTACTTAGAATAACTACATTATTTAACTTAAATATTTCGCCATCATCCTCATCATCTCAGCCTAGACATGGGCGCCGCGCCGGCGCGACGCCGCCTTGAGCCATCAGCACGCCGCCGCCGCCGTCTCTGCTGCGCGGATAGATTTTTGCCCAAAAACAATTTTAGCGAAAGTTTTAATAACTATTTCAGTTTTTTGACTACTCGTTATTTCCCCACCAAATTATGCCGCCCATAGGTGTATTCAACGAAGATCTCTTATTAGAAAAAGTTCTGGATTGTGCCTGTCCTACCTAGCACCAGCTACTTATGGTCATCAACTTCGAATGTTGTGTTCCCATTATTTTCTGGTAAAGACGTTTCTTGTAAAGCACTACTTACATATTTGAGCGCTGTCCTTGTCCTTCAAAATGTTAGCAACAAGAACTAAATCACCGGCAAACCGAAAGTGTGTTAATTACTTAGCAGTTCTTTTCCAGTCCGGATACGAAAAGAACTACGAAGTATTTAACACGATTTCAGTCGTTCGGTAATCCCATACTATCGCAGGGGAGAGTGAGACAAAGAGAGGTTAAATATTAATAATAGTGTGTTTATTATGAAACATGGCTACATAACCAAACAACAACAGATTAATACCTAAAGTAGACACTCAATTATAAATAGTTAATCACCAATTTACTAAATAATCATAGTTTATACAATAATCTTATGTGTAGATAACTATTTTTAGCGCAATAACTAGTATAATAAATAAATTATTTTTGTCTTTCATATCACCTACAAAATATTACTATACGAGTACTTAATAATTATAAAAATATCTAAACTTCGTAACTCGCGGCGGCAGGGCGTCTGCGCTGCGAATCGTGAACTTATACTTGAACAATAGTAAATTAGGTCTTGTTTTGTAGGTAAATGTATGAAGATTAATTCGCTTCTTGGCTATTTTATCCCAGCTTCGACCGTTTTTTGATAAATTAACTGCAAATGCAAAAATTTTGAAAAAATAAAAATGTATGCCGTTTGAGCAGACATTATTTCTTAAGTTATTATGCCTGTCAAATAAGTTATATTAAATGTTGTAGAGAATTTAATGCAGATTATTTTTGTCATGAACAGTTTTCTTTTGTCTGTAATAATTTTTGAAAAAAATTTAAATAACCGCAAAACGGGTCTCGTTTTGGGAGGAATGGGGGGGAAGGAAGTGGGGGAGGGGTTGACACCGGGCAGCATCGTGTTCAGCAGGGTCAAATTAGTCTAAAAAAACCCGGTGGCAAAAAGTTTCATTCAATGCCGTTAACCGTGGTTTTTTCAAAAATTTCCACTAATCTACTCCGCGCTCGCGACCCACTCCAAGAGGGCCATTGTCGAGGGATATCACCGCGCCGACCGAAACGCGCGCCGCCTTGTGCAAGCGACGAGAGCGCAGCGCGTGAACGATACGAACGAACAATGCTATACAAGATAAATAGCGATAATTGACCGAGCGAGCACGAAGTGCGAGCGAAGCGTCTTTGCTTCAGCTTGGGCAAAAATTCTTTCGTATGTCCGGCTGTCTGTTCCAACCTACAGGTCGCATTTCTCAACCGATTCTTGTGAAATTTTGTGAGTAGGTTTGAAAATTATATAGAATTTTTTTGTCGAGCCAGTTTTTTGAATTTCTGTAAAATGGCGGAGATATGTTAAAAAACAGATTGCAGTCCGCTTTCCAGCTCTGCCTGTTCTTCTCTACAGCAGTGCGACCGCCGAGATCAAAGCGATAGCGTTAGCCAGACCCAGAGCCAAAGCAATGCTCTGGCTAAAGCTATCGCTTTCAGCGACCGCCGAGATTTCCCGTGCTCTGGGTCTGGCTAAAGCTTTGCTAAAGCAATCGCGAATGAACCTTATTGAATGACGAGAGTCTGCGTTTCGTTTGCGCATTTATGATTCAAAATCATAGTGAATCAATTGAATCAATTTCAGTTTTCGACTAAATAGAATGCCGGATTTATTTTAAAATTACTATAATTAACGAAAACGGTTATTATATGTATCATTTTTTAGCTCTGTTAGGTAAATTTGTCGATACATTATTAAAATGTTATAAATTGCATAAGCATAATAAAACGCGTTATGTTGACATTTATTACTTTTAACCTAAAAAACATTTATAGTAAAATAAATATTTTTGTTTGTGATTATAATTAATTGGATTCAGTTTTACTAACTAAGGTACGTACTTACTTACTTTTTTAAGAAGCATCATGGCAAACAGTAAATTGAAATGAATACTAAACTGAAAGTTAGCGACTTTTAATATCATTGTTATTGTTAGCGAATAGTTTGTTTTAGGACTGGGTTCGAGGTGATCTCATATTATTATCTTCAAAGAATAGAATTTAATCGAACTAATCGAAGCGTAGATTTACGCACAAAAGTTACTTCTTTGTATATGGTGCTTTTATAACAAAAGGGTAAAGCTTTTCTGCCGATGGTTAACCACTTACATTTTGCTTGTCTTTATAGGTTTTTAGTTTCTTTTAACGCATTTCAGATGCCTGCAACACGTTAAGTGTCTGAGGCGCAGGAGGAGGTATTGGTGGCATGGATGGAGTGCAGCCAGAGCCACGCAACTGGGTGGCTCGCAGGCTGAGCAACAAATGCTTAGCTTAGCCATGAGGGAGGCATTGGCCTCAAGTTTAAATGCAGTAAATAATATTAGAAGTGTCAAGGAGTGGAAACAAGTAAGTGTTCCTTTACTATTTAGTGTGTCAAAAGTTTGAAAGCTCAGCAAAATGCACCTCACTCGCTTAATAATATATTATGTATATGGATATTTTTAATTTGTATTTCCCACAACGTATCTTTGTAAATACTTAAATAAATGTCTGTTTCTGATAAAATATCTACGCTCTGTCCTTGGGCAAAGCAATATTAATATACAAGCTGAGTCGATACCTATTTGTTGCTGCAGCAAATGCATCAATTTTATCTGCCTCCTTCAAGCTTTGCCACCATGGTAGCGGGGGCAGATCCAGATGGGAATAAAGAAATTTTAATATGATACTGTTTCAATTTCATTCTTGCGTTTTAGTAGAGTACTTACTTACCTGTATTTTAAATTTCATTTATTTGTGAATGTAGATAAATACAAAGATGTTACAAATTTGTACACTACATATTTATTTTTTGTTGTGTACTTTGTAATCTGTCCACTACACATTTATATTCTTAACTTTCACATTTGATTACATTAGTTAGGAGAACTCATTAATTTAATTATGAGAAACAAAGTTCTGTCTGACTGATTGACTCATCATCACTCAGCCAAAACTGCTAATATTATAAGCTATTGTTTAATCTATACATTTTCATTTTCAGTTGATGAGGCTGCATTTATATTCCTGTCGCAGGCTGCATCTGCAGGCCCATCCAGCGCCCGTTCGCATAGTTTTCTAAAAGGAATTTCTAAACAAAACAAAAAATCATTATCTACAAATTAAGTAAGTTGATGTTTGTCTGGGTCTTATCTCCGAAATAGTTGAACCAATTTTAACCGAATTTCACTGGTAGACAGAGGACATTAAGACATTGTGTGTTTGTTTCAGCGAAGAGGAGGCACAATCTTATCAGGACAAGTGTGGATGCCGACGCTTCTCCCGCCGAGAGATCCCGACCACAAAGTGAGTCTTTTGAACTATATTATCCATTCATCCAAGGAAAGTGTATCTTAGAGGAATATTATTATTATTAAACAGGCGAGCAGTTGTTGCAACTGATAGTGCCTGTATCCTGCAATCTCTGCTTTATTTTAACTTTTGTTTAGTAGATGTTTGTCCAATCTATTCTTAAATTGGTTAAACTTCTTGACTGAGACTATCTGTTCCGGCAACTTGTCTACGTTATTTAGTTGTCTCGGTATTTTTGTAACCTTTCTTTGATACCTACCATTCAACAGCAGGATGACAAAATATAATCTCGCTTAAACCACACTACTAAAAAATCAGTCAAATAGTGTAGTACCTTATTGGCTGTATGTATGAAATGATCCTGCCATTGCCACATGCAGTTACTAAGAGATATGTAATCGTTACAGGAGCGGCTCCGGCGCGGCGCGGGGGGCGCTGGATGGAGCGGAGCGGCGCGTCCGCGAGGAGGAGCCCGACGCGGACTAGGGGAGCGGCGGCTAGAAGAAGATCGAACGTGGCGGAAATATAATATACTCTCCGCCATAATCAGAGTTGTTACTTCTTTCCCAAAATCAAAGAAAAATTGAAAGGCGAGAGATTTGAGAGCAAAGAAGAAAATTAATTTCTAAACCTCTAGCTTGCATCAGATTCATCTAATTTCATAATTGTTTTCAATACAGTTGCTCAAAAATGTGTGTTTTCGATGACAGTACAGCGGCGTGCGGAAAGTTGATTTTAAGGCACGCCGCCGCCCGTGCGGCGGCGTGCCTTAAACGTTGCCGTTGACGTTTTTTTTTATTTCTATCACAATATGTACATAGTCTGTTCGTAAAGAAAACCGACTTGGGATTTGTGCTTGATTACCGTTTTTGTCATGTTGACAGCACTTTAACGTTTTAGTGCGACTGTAATATCAAGTATCTATCAAGACAAGATAGTCGCACGCACCATAATTAATTACGTAGGTATAACAGTGCCGTCAACATAACAAAAACGGTGATCAAGCACAAATCCCAAGTCGGTTCTCTTTCCGAACAGACTAAGTTTTTGTAATGTAATGAGAATTAAACGATGTCGAGTATTATACGTACAAAATTAGGGGAATAAATGAAATCAAGCAATGTGATGACCACATTAATTTAATTACTTGTTACTTTAATAAAAACAATCATTTCCTTTAACTTTTTTTCACTTTTCTCCAGGCAAACATTTTATTTATAACATAATACCTAACATCCTTAGCGGCCGCCTGCGACTTCTTCAGCGTAGAAAGTTTTTTGTTATCCCTCGGGTACAGTACAGTAGGTACTATTTTGCGGGATGGAAGTTACGCCACTGATCATCATGCATACACGTTGTCAGGGGTACAGAGAAAGAGGGTATTTAACCCTGTTTTTATCTGTACCCTCGTGGGTAGGTAGGTCCCTTATGTTAATATTCATAAGGGACCTACCTATTATCCCGAAAGAAGAACTGTTTCCAAGGGATAGAGGAAAAACTGTCCACGCGGACGAAGTCGCGGGCGGTCGCTAGTTTTATTATAGTTGTAATGCTTTCAGAAATTATTCGGTGACTGGCTCCGCGACGACGGGGCGACGAACATTAAAGATAGCTTTAATGTTCGTCGCCCTAATACTAATCGTAGTATTCTTACCGTGGCGCCCTCACCTTAATTAAAATTATTGCTCCCTAAATACATAATTTATCTAAAATTCAAACGTTGAGATTAAAGCTAAGCTTCTATAGTTTATTTACAAACAACCTCTGTAAAATATAGTTCGTTGTAGTAGTAGTAGGCAAAAAAGCAAAAAGTGGCCACTTTTGGCACTTTTGCCTACTACTACTACAACGAACTATATTTTACAGAAGTTATTGTTTGTAAATAAACTATAAAACCTTTCCATCAATCTCAACGTTTGAATTTTCAATAGGTACATAACGTACTTAGCGAGCAATAAATATAATTAAAATGAGGGCGCCACTTGAGGAGACTAATATTTATCCCGCGAAGGATCGCGGAACAGTGTGAGAATCGCCTTAAGGGATAGAATCTCCACAGTACCTACACAAAAACCCCCCTTATAAATCTAATATTGATTTAATGTAAAAATATTAATCTTTAAAATAAGCAAAAACGCCTGCCTCCAATTCTAAGCGCAAAATTCTACTATAAGCGTTGCTCTTCACAATAAGGCAGGCGTAAAAGCTATAAATAATAAATATAATGCAAAGGAATCGCGGCAATTGCGTAACGTTACTTCTTAATCATAGAGTAGTTGTTTTACTTGTGATTAGTAGTTTTGTAATAAAAAAAGCCGGCCAAGTGCATGTCGGGCCATGTGCAGTGTGGTGGTATTTAGGTTCCGTAGTAACCTCATACCATACCTTATTGGCTATAAACTTACGTCTACAACTAAGTGTAGTAGGTACTCCTCTTATACTCGTCAACAAAAACTTGTAAGCCTATGTAGCAGTGATACTGTTGCTTTTAAATCAATTATTATTATTATGTACTTACTACTGTACTTATACTATTATGTATTCTGTGCTATTATGTTTTGGATACATGAAAAAAATTTAGTTTTTTTCATTTGACAGTAGTCCTCAATTTTTTTCATGTATCCAAAAGCAAACTGTTTACCTAGGTAGCATAGCGAAACTATAAGGGTTCCTTGTTGGCTTGACTACGGATTCCTAAAAAGGTACAGAAATTATAATTACAGATACAAAATGTAATTTTATTTTTTATTATTTTTTTTTAACACAATACAGCTATCCTTACAGGATTTCCTAATACAATTTTGTATTTTCAATGATAGACTAGAAAATATTGTTTAAGCGATAAAAAGTACCAAAAAACTTCTACGGAGCACACTACAGAGAGATAATTCACAATTTCGTCTAATATTTAAGCACTATTCTTCTCGTTCCAATGGCAGCGCTATTGTGCAGACTGCGCGGCCTTATTATAGCTTGACCACTGGCGCTGCCAATCAAGAAAAATCATTTTAACGAAATATCTATTTATGTTTAATAAAATTCCGAAACGTATAAAAACTAGGAAAGTTGTAAACTATTTTTGTATGCGTTTTTTCTTGGTTTAAATGTGTTTGTGTAGTTAATCTTGATTGTAACTACAAGCGAAAACATTTATACTAAGAATTAAAGCATACAAAAAAATTTTACTACTACACCTAGTTTGTATACGTTTTAGAATTGTATTAAACATAGTTATTTCGTTGTAATGTTTTTTTTTATTAATTGGCGGCGCTAGTGGAGACTCCGTGCGTTCTCAAAACTTCTGAATACGAAGTGAAACTAATCAATCATTCAACCATACAAAAAAAATCTATGAATTACATAAAAATAATAAATGACTTAGTTCAGATACTAATACGGGGGTGTAACAAAAACCCTGTCAGATACTGAAACAGGTGATAGTGTTGCTAAAACTGAACAACATTCTCCAAGGAAAATGTTCCTCGGTTCTCCAAGGAGAAGGAGAGAATGCTGTCGTTCGGATTCATTTTCGAATTTTTTTTCGCCTTTCCATTGTAATTGGTCAGCTGACCAATACATTTTGTATGGGATTGTGATTATTTGCGTTTTGTGACCTATGTTCCATGGATCACCGTCACCTGCTTCAGTATCTGACAGTTTTTGCTACATATTGTATAAATATAATAACAAATTACTTAGCCCCTCCGCACATGGCGTCGTAGCGTAAGCGTATCGTAATACGCGCGTCGTACGAGAGCAATACGAGCACGAACATGTCCAAAGAAGTCCGAACACGGCGTCGTAGCGTAAGCGTATCGTATGAGGTTGTATTGTCAATACGATAGTCGTAGCGTACTGGCGTAAAAAATCAGACGTAGAAAATACTTTCTATATGTTTGGTGATGAAATTCCGTCAACGTGAAGCTGTAGTTTATATTTTGGAACAATATCTACGCCTACGCTACGATTCGTGTGTAGAACTCTACTCGTATCGTACTCATCGCGTCTTTAAGAGACGAGTACGCGTACGAGCCATGTGCGGCGGATGGCCTTAAGGGCGCGCAGTCTGCAAACTAGCGCCGTCTTTAGAACGTGCTTAAATAAATACGAAATTGTGAATTATCTCTCTGTCTGTAGTGCAGTGCACTCCATAAAGGCTGTGGTACTTTTAATCGCTTAAACAATATTTTCTAGCCTGTCGTTTAGTTTAATGGAGTTTTATTGTTAAAAGTATAAATAAATAAACTAAAAGGCAGGCCAGAAAATATTGTTTAAGTGATAAAAAGTACCACAAAGCTTTTTCGGAGCTACAAAGATAATTCACAATTTCGTGTTTATTTAAGAACTATGATTCTCGATCCAATGGCGAAGCTAGTTTGCTTAATCATATAAATCCAATAACAAATGGCTTAAGACACTAATCAATTAACAATATTTACAATAAACAAATGACTCACTTGCCCCAGCGGGCATCGGTTCTACGGCTTAGTCCAAGTATCACTAAGCCGTAGAACCGATGCCCGCTGGGGCAGACGAGTTCTGGAGTGGAGACCGCGTATTGGCAAAAGTGTGGGACGCCCTCGGACGAGGTGGAGCGACGATCTTCGCAAGGTGGCTGGCGTAAACTGGATGAGTACAGCCGCGGATCGTACTCAGGGGCGTGGACTCGGAGAGGCCTATGTTCAGCAGTGTACGATGGTAGGCTGATGATGATGATGACTTGGACTAATCCATATTGCAGTCTTGCTTCTCCTATTCTCTCCGCGCTGGGCCTGGCATTCTTGATTTTCGTCTGTAAATAATAAGAAATTGTAGTATTCTTTTTTGTTCAATTATTATCAGATATAGGAATGGATTTATCTGACAAATATTTTTAATTAGTATTTATTACTTAAAATATTTGTTGGATAAATCTGACCGGCGGTTAAAGGGTTAATTAAGTATTTTGGTAATTCCCTGTGTGCCCTTCTGCAAGTACATTTCTTCAAATGCCATTTTATCGAAAGGGAAATAAGTAATTTCAATTAAAGTTTTATTTATAATAAATATAACTATAAAACAAAGAATATATTTAAGCAAATTACCTATTTAGCAAAATAATGACTTTACCTTTATTTTTATTTAGCCTAATAAGTGTACCTGAATCTTATTGATTAATAATTATGACAAATTATTTTGATTTGGTTTGACAAATTGATTTACTTACATGCATGATTTTATTTCCCTTTCGATAAAATTGCGTTTGAATAAATGTACTATCGGTGAAATAAGTTTCAGCTGAATGGCTTGTCGGTGATCAGTCCTAATCCCCGCCTAACATTAGTTTAATAATTGTTTTATGATGGCACTTACCCAAGAACCAGAAGAACTGTCCCATCTCATGGACTCTTTGCATTCCAGCTTTCACATGGTATAGGTTCCCAATGTGTGAGTCATGGCTTGAACCACCAAATAATGCATCTACATGCAAGATGCGTAAATCTGCATCATACATCTGAAAACAAACTTATTTTAAACTACTTAATAATAAATAACTATAGGTACATTTTAAAAATAATTATTTCTTATCACAGAGACATTCAGAGAGTTGTGCATCTTTCTGTTGAAGAAATCCAAAATGATCATTGAACCTACAACAATACCAGAGGTTGTAAATTCTGGACCTCTGGTTAGAAGCAAGTAGGTTGGTATTTGGTAAAGCTGCATTGACATGATCTAAGTACACTTGGACCAAGTGGTTTTGACGACTACTTGGACACTACTTGGATCATGTAAACGTCCAATCCAAGTTCACTTGTACGTCGCCGTATACAAAAAGCTACTTTGTCCAAGTACACTTGGATGGTGTCAACCTTTATCCAAGTATACTTTTATCAAAGCTACTTTGTCCAATTTACTTGGTCCAAGTATACTTTGATCATGTCAACGTGGCTTAAGAAAGCTAACTAAAACATGGTTACCTTATTGCAACTGCTTTGCGTTCACATACTGTTCTTATGAAAGTGATATAGCCTCAGGGTAGTTGATTTCATGAATCAGTTATCTGCGCTAGATGATCAGATATAGACCTCTGAACCTCTGTTATACACCAAGGCTAAAATCATTGCCTACACACCTTTGGTAGGAACCGGCATAAAATTGAGATGCATAACAACAGTGCAATGACAGGTAATAATGATGATAAAGTTTAGTTGTTTATAAAATATCACCTTTGTATTTAGTGTTGGAATGATAAACACCTTGATCTCTAGCTTAATAGCTGTTGTTCTTTGAGTTGGTTGCAAAAGAAGCATCAAATCTTCGCAAAGCGTCCTAAAATGGACCTTTCCCAAGCGAAAGGTGTCGACAAACGTCCACTCCGACAGCTGCTGGGATAGGAATCATCATAGTATGGGAATGCTGTCTTCCCGAAGCTGTCTCCTACACAGCATCAGTATTTCCCTCATTCTTTCTTCATCGGCTTCAACTAGCAACAAATTTGGGTCGGACTTTCTTACCTAAAACAGAAAAACAAACAAATAAACAAAAATACTAAACGAGAAGTCGACATAATAGGAGCGTTTTACCTACCATTAAAACGCATATTGTGTCTGAAGCCTTATTCGAAGCCTTGGTAAACAGATTGAGAATAGCGAAGCCTTTCCGTTTCCCGTTCAGCATCATTATTATAGGTCTATCTTACCAAATTACGTCACATCCGTATCCGATCTCACCCCACTATGTTCACCAGGCGGCCATTGCTGGTTTTCGCGCTCATTGCAGTCTCAAAATCTGAAAAATACTTTACAACTAATTAGCATTGAATGCATACCAGGCAGCCCTTGAAGGTAGGCTTCGAATAAGGCTTCAGACACAATATGCGTTTTAATGGTAGGTAAAACGCTCCTATTGTGTCCTATTCGCCGTTATTCGAAGCCTTGGTAAACAGATTGAGACATTGTTTGTTATCGCCTGGTGAACAGGGACAGGACGCCAATGTGACACTTTAAATCATAAATAGTTTATTACTCTTAAAAATTATTTTAATTTAGATCAAAAGAAATCTTTCTTTAAAATTAGTAAAGGGAAGAAAAAAAAAAAAATACAAAAACATAACAATTAAAACTGAAACAAAGTCCATTGACAAATCAGCTTTAAATAAATTCTCATAAAATTTACTTAAGTTATTATTTAACATACATTATCTAACTCATAATATTTTAGTCATGTTATCGTTTAATATGACTGCTGGCTGACAGTGCATCTCTGCTTAAGTCGCGTCGATCGACTACTTCAAAATTATCTTGGACAAGACAACGTTTTCTTCTCAGATTCTTTAATTACAACTGTGGTGTCAGTTGCTGCACAATTATTTCACTTAAAGATACAAACCTTACTAAAAAGATCTTTATAAAATCCCTAACTGGATTTAGATATCATAATAAAATAAACCTTTGTGAACGCGATCACAAAGTTATTACTTCTATATCAGATACTTGATTAAATTACTTTAACGTAAACTGCGAACTGAACTCAATAAATACCTACCCAAAAATAAACGTTATACGACTGACTTAAGCCAAAGGTAACTTTTTTAGATTTAACCTTTGGTGTTGATTAACTTAGGCCGACTAGCTAGCTAGAGAGCACACAGACATGTGTGCGCCACTGTCTGCGACATCTTGTTGTGTCACGTCTAACATAAATTTTATGTGTAGGTGGAACAAGCACTAGTATTACACGTAAGTGTTATATAAATTGCTATCGAATATTAATTAACATTAACAAGTCCCTTTGAATTTTTACACTTAATAAAACATTTAGTATTCGATTGGTCAGCAGTAACAGCACACAGCAGCTGTGTTAGCCAAAAACAAAACAAAAAATAAATAGTTAAGTAGGTACATACTTATTTAGCTAAGTACTCACTACACTTAACTAACATTTTTAATTATCATTGCAAAATTAAATGACATCTTAACATTGGGAATCAAAATACTAGGTATAGACAAAATAATAAATGTAATAGATAAAATCAAAAGATGTATTAAAAGAACAAATATGACAGTACTGCATATCAAAGAAAGAAATATGACTTTAATTATTTCAACATGTCTTTACTTTCTGTAGACAAAGTTTCGTCTTTTGTAGGTAAAGATAAGTAAATAAAATATTTTATTTTTATCAATCTATAAAATAAATATTTAAAAGAAAATTAAATCAATTAAGTTTCTAAATGTCATGGTTTCTATGGCCATCGGAAAAACTGCACGCAGCATAAACTTTACTTATATAACATTCGTTTTGAACTTGAATTTCTAACAATATAGCAAAAATGTTGCATATCAACAATGATAGTAATAATAATTACAATTAATATACTTGCATTTAATTATTCAATTAAAATCACATAAATACTTTGGAATCATCCACCAAGAAGATTACCTCTGATATCTAACAAATCAAGTATTAGCACCCGGATAAATAAACAAGAGCCGGGTGCCAGTGCTGCCCCATGGTAATTAAGCTTTGATTAGGAAAGCATATTTAAGTAACTTAATCGCAGACATCAACCAATATAACATCAGATCGACAGTGTTTACAACAACTGACTTATGTCAAAGTGCAATTAGGGGTATTATTTTAAATATTAACCAGAATACCTATGGTACATGTATGGTAGCTAAATAGAAGTGCTTTCATATTCTACTGAAATATTCAACAAGTATTTAAGTAAGTATATATAACAAAATGTTAACTTGATATCTACACCGTGCTAAGATTATAATCAAAATATAGAATGATTCAATCAAGGTCTGAGTAAAATCGAGATTCCCCAAGAATTAAATAGGGTTTATATCACAACAAAACATTTACAAGTTAAAGTGATTTTTAAAATTCCTATCTATTAATGTACACCACAACGTGGTCAAAGTACAATAAAAACTAGCACTTTATGTATTTATGTACATACACATTACACGCCCCCGGCAAATCGGATATCAATGCACTTTGTAATAAAACCAACATCATCAGACTATCTTCATAAAATTTAAAATGTAAAACAAGCACAACCCTTGCAGTGACCACTTAACTAAACCCACAGCTTTAAAACTAGCTAGGATATCTGATCTGTCCTCGGACTCATGAGACAATATTAGTCTTCAAAGCATACAAATGAATTTAAAATTTTCAAACAAAACATAATATCTGCTACACTTATTTTGGTTACAGTGTATCCAAAAGGGACATCACCAGTTAGGTTAGATTAAAACTGTGACCTTTTGGTCACAAAACGGCAAAATAAAGCGCGAGCCGAGCGAGCGCATCGAGTGTGCCACGGCAGCGACCAGTGAAGCACCAGAACGCAACTGTTGGTGAACCTCCTTTGCGACACCCGGACTTAGCTAGCACCCGGTTCGATATTTTTAATAAAGAAACATTTTAAATAACTGGAAAATATATTGATTGAAATATTCAATCGTAATAACTTGATTTACCAGGTCCACGGTTATAAAAATAAATATTAATAAATAACTCACCAAAGAAAATTTCAAAATGTCATCTTCTGGTTGTTCTGTAAGCAGCAACTAGTGGTTGTTAGAAACATGGTGCCCACCAGAAGTACGGGAATATCTTGGATGATCCCCTTTTTAAGTTCCTCCCCCTCAGGGATTAAGGACAGTATTTACACAGAATAATTAAATAAAATAATAAGATAAAATAAGTTAAAATGTACGGTGCCTGGACGGTGCTCATCAAAAGCAACCGAAATAATTTTTATATCAAAACATCAACCGACGGTGCTCAGGAGCGACCGGCCGAATTTATGTTAAACCATAATAAATGTTTATCGAATGTAAATATATTTATTGATATTACATAACTATAATGACGGTGCCCATCAGAGGGTGACCGAATTCATGTTAAATAGTAAGATACTTAATCAACGGAATCCATCAGGAGTGACCGCCAGAGTTCAATCAACGGTGCTCAAAAGCGACCGAATAAATCCAAATTAAAAATATTGTTATAACTCACACAGCTCTTAACATGTGGGGCTTACTACCATAGAGGAAGTAAACAGCATGTTTTAATTACAAAATTATGTAAATACAACTTTCATAAACTTGTGTCAACGGTGCCAGGAGCAGCCGATAGACCTTCCCCGGTTCAGTTGCGGAACAAGCTGGAACCGAGGGGTATAATTTTTTTTTTTTTTTTTTTTTTTTTTTTTTTAATAATAATAATAATAGAAAATATCTAATTACTATGATAAACTTTTGAGTTGCCTGCAACTAAAAATAGATTTCAAATTATTTAAAACAGTTCCCACAATGAACTTTATTGATAAAGCTGTACCTGACAAGCATATATATCAGTATCACACATATATTTAATCAAAGGTTAAAACAGGTTTTTTTTTTTTTTTTTTTTTTTTTTGGGCCGGAACCTTCGGTGGTGTACGCAGATAAGGTCCTTCAAGTTTCATCACAATCAAATTAATGGTTTTGGAAAGCATACAAATAAAAGGCATTCATTTTCATTTATACACAAGAAAAGATTAGTACGCTCATTTTACTGGGAATTGAACCTGGGCCATTTTGCGCATTGATAGCGTTTACTGCCGCTGCATCAAATACGCCATCAATTGTAATATTCCGCAATCAAGTCAATATCTGACTGTTTAAATATTTTAATTAAACACCAATTTACAGGCAAGATTCTTTTGTAAAACCACTGACTACTTATTCTTGTTCAAAGTGCCTCGTTACGTATCACTAATCAGATTCAAAGCAGTGACTTAAAAAAAAAATATACTCGTTCAAACGACTACGGCTAAACAACATATCTCAATAAAATAGGGCACAATGGTTAATCTCAACACTGGTCAAGTAAAACTATGAGTCGAACGAAATGCCACGGCAATGGCCGGATAGTGCTAGGATTCAAGCAGCATACACTTTCTCATATTTTTAGAAACACAAGTATTTGTGCACTCAGCTCACATTCAACACAATATAGCTTTACCAAAAATGAATAGGAATCGTACGAAACTTGTTTTCCGTAACATAAAAATTTTCATAAGCATTAAATTTGTCAAAATTATAACGTTTTTAGGAGATCGCATAGGCCAAAAGCGAATATCACTCATGAACGGCAATTTTACGAATGTAAGAATTAACAGAAATTATTTTTCAACATATCGTGGGTAGAATCATATCATTATTAAATAATGGAAAAATTTCACTGACCTTATGGCGAGGCGTTAGATTACCTCAATTCAATTCAAATCACGCGTCATATTTACTGTAGATCCATGCCCTCGCCCTCGTTCTCTGCTACTCCACGAACATGAGGAAAACGGAGACGACACAAAGTCGGACCCAACTAACACTGATTTTACGTATGGTTTTTTGGAATTTCTACGCACACGCATTTTAAATAACCGAAAATGAATCGTAAGATGTTACTTTTCAACAAAAATATGTAATATAAAATCTAAATTCGAATTAAGAATTTTACGAACGCTAACAGCGTTTGACCTACTTTAGAAAACTTTAAAATTCGAATGCTAACAGCATTTGACCTACTTAGGCAAAATTTTTAAATTTCGAACGCCAACAGCGTTTGACTAGATGTGAACGGTTGCGAAAAAAGGACGCCAATGAGCGCGAAAACCAGCAATGGCCGCCTGGTGAACATAGTGGGGTGAGATCGGATACGGATGTGACGTAATTTGGTAAGATAGACCTATAATAATGATGCTGAACGGGAAACGGAAAGGCTTCGCTATTCTCAATCTGTTTACCAAGGCTTCGAATAACGGCGAATAGGACACAATATAAATATGTTAAAAATAGCAAACCTTATGCAGTATCCACTTAGTATCCACAAAATAACACTGAAAACCTTAAAAAAATCAATTTCTGCAATAAATACAACTCACAAATGAGAAAAAACTGAATTATTAGTGAAAGCTTTGAGAAAACAGCAACTGCTTCATAGAATGCTTTCATGACATAAGGTATCGCTTTCATGCTCTGTCTACGCTTTCATGACATAAGGAAAAGCTTTCATGACAGCCGTAGACAGAGAAACCTTAGACAAATTGACGGCATCTGTCGCATTCACACACGAAAGAGACAGACTTATGCACACGTCTTGCATAGAAATAGGACAGAGCGATATGATTTTCTGTCTCATACTACGTGCCGGTTTTCTCATGTGTAGCAAACTAGTTTGCTAAACAAACTTTTGACAGTTCGTCGGTGCTTCTTCGTAATCAGAAAGAAAAAAGTGTTTTGTGAGATAATTCGTTGCGGTGTCTCTTTCTAAAGTAAATTATTCAGTTGTTAGAACAATCATACACTTAATAAATCTGTGAAAATGGTTCGATGTTGTGTAATAGGTTGTAAAAGTACCAGTGATTGTAAACTTTCAAATATATCATTTCACTCGTAAGTATTGTAGATTTTATCAAGTAATATGCATTAAATTCAATTGTTATTTTAAATTTTCGTTATAGAACAGTTTAATATTCGTTTAAATTCAATCTGAACATGTCTAAAGTTCAAGTAGAGTATTTTATAACCTAATCACAAATTTGGCTTGTGTTGCCAGTACTCTACGTTAATTTGCCCATTTTCAAATTGCACCATACGTAAATCGTTTATAATACAGAAGCTAAAATATGATTAACCTTTACAGATTTCCTAAAAATTAAACAGTACGTACTCGTACCTACCCTATGGATTGATGCCACACGCCGGACAAACTGGGCACCAAAAAAATTTTCAAGAATGTGTAGCAAACATTTTGAAAAAAATAAATGTTTTGAATAAAGAAAAGAAGAGAAAGAAGAAAGTCACTGTTCTAATCCCTCTATTCCTATGCTATTCCACTTGTGGTAATATTTTTTTGTTACATTTGTCTCATTTGTTGTAAGTATGTTGGTTGTTATTATAATTTAGTTATTATTTCAGGCTCAAGAATTTTAAGTCACAGTGACTACAGCTGCTGTAAATTTACCTCCTTAAAATAATAAATTGTAATGTGATTGCATTAACTTTAAAAGTAAGTTTAAATTTACTTATAAGTATGTAATAGATTTTTGCAACAAATATATATATATTTTTTGTATGTTATTATAGTTTAGTTACTATTTCAGGCTAAACAATTTGGAATTTTACTCTCAGGGCGCTAATAGATGTTTTGCATCAAAAAAAGCATTGCAAACAGTACCACGCAATGTAACGCGCGCAACAGACCGCGCTTATGTGCGTCGTCGTGCCCAAAGAGTAAAATATGGTCACGCTCGTGCCGTGCTATGCTACACACCGAGGCGTGCGGCCGAGTTGAAATGAAAGCGTGTGTGCGTACGCATAAGATACATTGAGTTCTGACATTTCGAAACCATTGTTTGTTACGAAATATTTAAATTTTTGATAATGTTTCTTTGGACTTAAACTAATATATGATGTTTAAAATTTGTTTTAATAAAAAACTATATCATTATCATCAATCATCATATCTGTTGATTTCCCAGGTATAGTCTAGATTAGAAGACAATAATTAAATGGTCCTGTCCTGATGACGGGCAGAATATGAATGCTCAGAGCTGGTCAAAGGTCTTTTAAAGCAATTTATAAAAGTGGTTTCATAAGCAATGTAATCGTTATTAATGAAAAATAAAAGCATTAAATGTTTTATTTGATGAGTTTGTTTTGTTTTGAGTTTTCTAAATATCCCTTCTAATTCTCCTAAATCTCAGCAGACGTTCAGACGCATTAAGACCACTTGCGGAAAAGGCGTCTCTTTCGTATTTGGTCCATTTCGCAGAACGTTCATTTCGCATTTAGTCCACTTTCTAAAATAACTCCTTTGCGAGGCGAGGATTGATATTTTTTTGTTTTTCATAAATATGGAGAAGGTTAACTTCTATATTTTCAATCACTTCGATATTTTTCTTTTCTTCGTAATACGTCACCAAGGTACAGTACGAGGCATATATCTTGAAATCAGCTGGGGATTGCGCGGAACGTGTATTTTTGGCATGCGCAGCGGTGAGGGGTGCGGGCGGCGGGAGAAGGACGCGCGCTAGGTCGCTCACAAGAGCACATGCGCGAACTTATCCCCACTCCGTCGGAAAAATTTCAAGATATATGCCTCGAACTGTATTAGGTACAGAGAAAAGAAAAACAAATTAAAGTAATTGAAGTTAACCTTCTCCACGTTTATGTGATCCTGGTTATTTTGTGACGTACCTACTAAAAAGAAAAAATATCACAAAGTGAAAATATGGAACAAAATTCTCCATAAACGAATAGATTTATGTAAAAAGAACAAAAACAAAATAATTTACCTTCTCCCATATTAATTTATGTGAAAGTTCACCAAATGTTAAATAAACGTTCTGCGAAAAGGACCAAATGCGAAACGGACGTTCGGCGTTCTACGAAATGGACCAAAATGCGAAGTGAGTGGACCTAATGCGCTTGAACTGAACGTAGTAGGTTTAAATATTATTGCAGATTGCAGACATTCTCAAGCTTTCCTCGGCGGTCGCAAAAGACAAGATGGCGTCGAAAATGAAAGCCAGAGTCAAAGCGATAGTTTTCGCCGATCGGACATCCCTGTAATATTTTAGTGGTCTGTGTGTGTAGTGAATAATCTGTGTGTGGCATAGATGTAGCACATCCCTTCGGTATAAACCATAAACCAGATTGAGCTCTTCGCCCCAAAACGAGCCGACAGAGAGGTCAAGTAGATAATTGTATCTCTTTCTTCCATAGGGTGACCAAACTGTATGGTTGGTCGGAGACATACTTATTACATTAAACTGTTTAATATAAACTTAGGTAGTTCTATATTTACAATTAATACTTTTGCCACGTTTTTATAAGGTTGCTTGCTCGTTTGTTTGTGTTTTCGTTTGTTTGTGTGAGCACAAATTTGCAAACGATTTTATACTAACTTCCCGATGAACTAGAGACTTGAAACTTTGAAAACAGGTCAGAATTAGAAGGTAATGTAATATTATGGTATCATTGAGTTGATCTGACGATGGAGCCGGAAGGACGCCACAAGAACACTATGATGAAACCATACAACCCCATCGTGTTTGGGCTCGTTAGAATCGTCTTGGCAAGTACTCTGTTGGGGAATAATATCCAAGGCTGATGAAGGAGCCGGAAGAAGGCCATTGGAACTTTGTAATAAAATCATGCAAACCCATCGAGTTTGAGCTCAATTGATTCGTCTTGACGAGTGCTCCGATAGGAGGTGGTATACTTTTAGTTTTAACTTGTTAACTGAAAAGCAGAAAATAATAATTTACTAAAAATAAATCTTCACGTTTTTTTATCACGTTTTATTAGGTTGCTTTCTTGTTTTTATTTATAAATATGGTTAAATTAAACAATATCTAAAAAAATTCAAGTGAAAATAATGACATAACTATAAAGTTTATTCCAATTTTGATAAAAATAAAATGTGCGTTTATTTCGGAAATCAAATGAATGTTGGAAAACAAGTGAAGGAAAACATTGTCTAGTGATCTGTAGTTAATAAAATAGGTGCAAACGATTTTCGACTTTATTGACGTTTAAAATTCGGTTGCTTTCTACCATCGAGATAAATATACAAGAGAAGCAAACCTCACTACCACGCGCCACAAAAAGCGTGTAACTTTTCAACCGTGTAGGACGAAGCTTTGAAACCACTAAATTTTTTTAAGAAAACATATATCTGTCTCACTTACACACGTTCCAAAAACAATATCGTCGCCAAGATTAGACAAAGACAACAATAAAATTAGACAAAGACAGTGATATCAATATGCAATTTTTTTTTAGAAAATTTGTGTTGCCTACCATGTGAAATTTTACCCCAAAATAATGCATGAATTGTAAGGCCGCCATAGATGAAAATATTGTATAACAAAAGCTATATGGCGGCCAACTTTTCTCATTGTGGGCCGATTTCGATGAAACTCGGTTTTTGGTTAGTACCAAAAAAGAAAAGGAAAAGGCAAGAAAACAGTAAAGCTATGTTGAAAATAAAAAAAAACCAATATGGCGGCAAACTTTTTTGTTTGAGGACCGATTTCGATAAAACTTGGTTTTTGGTACTATTTTGATACGGAAAAAACAACGTAATGTTGAAAATATAAAAAATCCAAGACGGCGACCAACTTTTATGTTTGAGGGCCGATTGAAATGAAACTCGGCTTTTGGCACTATTTTGACAAGAAAACAGTAAAGCTATGTTAAAAATAAAAAATCCAAGATGGCAGCCAACATTTTTGTTTGTAGGTGGATTGAAATGAAACTCGGGTTTTGGTACTATTTTAACAAGAAAACAGTAAAGTTAAGTTAAAAATAAAAACTAACTTCTGAATACAGAACAACTAATAAGTTGTTCAACAACTAATAAGTTGTTCTTTTTGTTCAACCAAGTTATATGGAAATCGGCCCAAAAACAAAAAAATGGCCGCTATCTTGGATTTTTTATTTTTTATCATTGCATTGTTATTTCCTTGTCAAAATTGTGCCAAAAACCGAGTTTCATCGGAATTGGCCCAAAACAAAAAAGTTGGCCGCCATCTTGGATTTTATTTATTTTTTATCATTGCATTGTTATTTTCGTGTCAAAATAGTAGGTACTAAAAACCGAGTTTCATCAAAATCGGCCTACAAACAAAAAAGTTTTATACTAGGTGGAAAAAGAGTTAGGTATTATTATTAACACGTTTTTTATTATATGGAAACACCACAGCAACAGAGAGTTGACTAAACCCTGCCGTTGTCCACATTATAATTCTCGAATGAAATGAAATATTTTTTTTTGTTTAACTTGGCAGAATAAACTATGATTATTTTGCTTTCAATTTTACTTTTAAATTCTAGTTGAAAATGCCGGGTCTCTCTTCCATGATTTAAAAAGTTATAGCAAAAAATTTGCAAAAATGTGATAATAAAAGAAAACATCATTTACCAAAACATTTATTTTATAATACAACCGAGGCTTATGTAACATCAGAGGCTCAGAGGTAAAACGGAGTACCTATCCGTTAATCACAAATTCTCCCCAAAAATGGGAAAACCAAAACGATGTTTTTAGTGGTAGCACTGAACCTGAATTATGGTGTGATTTATTTTATTTCTTTTTTTGCGTTATTAACGTTATTAGTAATACAAAAACAATAAATAATCGCGTAAAAAGTAAGTCTCTTTGATGTGATAAGTTTTTTTGACCTCGGAGCGCACTCTTTCACTACGCATTTTGATCATTTTGAAGAGCTGTTTCCCTGTTGGCCTCCCACTGAGCACTGGCTTGACATAACCTTCACATATGTCAGCTGACATATCCGAAGTGGCCTCAACGTGGCGCGGTAAGTGCTACTCTATAGTATTTATCTCGATGCTTTCTACCATAATTACTCTCTTTCATTAAAAACTGTTATTTTGGTAAATATATCAATAAGGTCTAAAATACTTGCACCAATTTTTACTAGTGAAATAAAAAAAATGGGTGCAACTGATTTTCAACGACACCATGTTAAAAATAAAAAAAACAAGATGGCGGCCACCCTTTTTTTGTTTTTGGCTTGATTTCGATGAAAATCGTTTTTTAGTAATATTTTGACAAAAAATAACAATGAACTGTTGAAAATATAAAAAAATCAAAATGGCGGCCTACTTTTTTGTTTGTAGGCTGATTTCGATGAAACTCGGTTTTTGGTACTATTTAGGTAAGAAAATAACAACGCAATTTTTAAAATATTTAAAATCCAAGATGGCGCTTAACTTTTTTGTTTTTGAGCCGATTTCGATAAACTTGGTTTTAAGTACTATTTTGACAAAAAAATAAAAACGCAATGTTGAAAATATAAAAAAATCCAAAATGGTGGCCAACTGTTTTGTTTGAGAACCGATTTCTATGAAACTCGGTTTTTGGTACTATTTTGACAAGAAAATAATAATGCAATGTAAACAATGTCAAAAGGTCAAAATGGCTGCCAATTTTGTTTTTGAGTTTGTAACGGTTGCTAAAAACTTATAACTAATAATTACTGTCGAACTTTTCTTAAAAATTCATTACATCACTTCACCTGTGGAATGTGGGAAGTTCTGACCTCTGCCTTATTCCAAATCGCGACTCGGAACGCGGCCGTATTGTCACACTGTGACAGACGCTGTCATTGTCTATAATGACATCCACCTTCGTTATGTCAAGCTCGACCAATAGGATAAGACCGGGACTTCTAGACCATTCTCGCTGTTTTGAGGTGCTTCTCGATATTTATCTTAATATATAAAATCGTAAACTGAATGACTGACTGACTGACTGACTGACTGACTGACTGATCTATCAACGCACAGCCCAAACCGCTGGACCTAGAGACTTGAAATTTTGCACACAGATACTTTATATAATGTAGGCATCCACTAAGGAAGGATTTTTGAAAATTCCATCCCTAAGGGGATGAAATAAGGGATGAAAGTTTGTATGAAAGTCCCTCAGTTTTGAAGCTAGAATCTTCAAATTTTGTGTTTAGGCTGACGATTGAAAATTAATAAATACAGGTCTCAGCGTTTTTCAAAATTCTACCCCCAAAGGGGTGAAAAGGGGGATGAAGTTCTGTATTGAAGAAAATCCTTCATTTTCGAAGTAAAAATCGCTAAATTTATAATTTAGCGAAGATAGAAATCTAAAGCAACGTAGGTATATTATTTTTGTTAGGATTTCAACTCCAAAGGGGATGAAATGGGGGTGAAAAGGGTAAAAAAAACCTAAAAATAGATATGGATGTCGTTATCGGGGTTTTGTGGGATGACGATTGCAAAAATGACATTTATTTTGAAGTCCAACCACGGTGGTCATGATTTAACCCCTAAAGGGGTGAAAATGGGGTCCAAATTTTTATGGAAAAATAATATAAAATAGACATTACAACTTTAAACTTCGTAGGAGCACATCTAAAAATAAATAGGCAAATATATATTTTGTTATTTTGAAAATCAACCCCTTAGGGGGTAAATGGGGTGAGTAAACATAAAAATCGATATAGATGTCGTTATTGGGTTTTCTGGGATGACGATTGCAAAAATGATATTTATTTTGAAGTCCAACACGGTGGACATGATTTAACCCCTAAAGGGGTGAAAATGGGGTCCAAATTTTGTATGGAACAATAATATAAAATAGACATTACAACTTTAAACTTCGTAGGAGCACATCTAAAAATAAATAGGCAAATATATATTTTGTTATTTTGAAAATCAACCCCTTAGGGGGTAAATGGGGTGAGTAAACATAAAAACCGATATAGATGTCGTTATTGGGGTTTTCTGGGATGACGATTGCAAAAATTACATTTATTTTGAAGTCCAACACGGTGGACATGACACATATGGACCTGGACATGCACATCCAGGGAACGGGAACGGGAACGGGAACGGGCACGGGCACGGGAACGGAACGGAATGGAACGGAACGGAACGGAACGGAACGGAACGGAACGGAACGGAACGGAACGGAACGGAACGGAACGGAACGGAACGGAACGGAACGGAACGGAACGGAACGGAACGGAACGGAACGGAACGGAACGGAACGGAACGGAACGGAACGGAGCGGAAGGGACCGGACCGGACCGGACCGGAGCGGAACGGATCGGAACGGAACGGAACGGAACGGAACGGAACGGAACGGAACGGAACGGAACGGAACGGAACGGAACGGAACGGAACGGAACGGAACGGAACGGAACGGAACGGAACGGAACGGAACGGAACGGAACGGAACGGAACGGAACGGAACGGAACGGAACGGAACGGAACGGAACGGAACGGAACGGAACGGAACGGAACGGAACGGAACGGAACGGAACGGAACGGAACGGAACGGAACGGAACGGAACGGTACGGAACGGAACGGAACGGAACGGAACGGAACGGAACGGAACGGAACGGAAACGAGAACGGGAACGAGACGGTAACGGGAACTAGAACGGGACGGGTACGGGAACGGAAGGGGTACGGGACGAGTACGGGACGGGATCGGACGGGAACGGAACGAAACGGGAACGAAACAGGAACGAAATTGAAATGAAATGGGAACGGAACGGGAATAGAACAGGATGGGAACGGGAACGGGAACAAGAACCGGACGGGAACGGAACGGGAACAAGAACGGGAACGTAAGGCGTACGGGACGGTAAGGGGACGAGAACGCAGCGGGAACGGAACGGGAATGGGAACGGGAACGAAACGTGAACGGAACGGGAACGAAACGGGAACGGATCGGGAATATAACGGGACGGGAACGGGAACGAGAACAGGAGGGGAACGGGACAGGAACGGGATGGGAACGGGAACGGAAACGGAAGGGGTACGGGACGGTTACGGGAAGGGAACGCAAACGGGACGGGAACGGAATGGGAACGGGGAATGGGAGCGGGAGCGGGAACGGGAACTGGAAGCCTTGTGCGAGGCCCGCCACACGCGGCAAATGTCTTGCCTCGCGAGGCAGCGCGCTTGATGGGGACTCGCCTAATCGCGTAAAAATGGCTGGCCGGATCCTGGTTGAAGGTTCCTTAAAAGGATTTCGTCTAATATCCACGCGGACGAAGTCGCGGGCAGAAGCTAGTCTTAATATATAAAATCGTAAACTGAATGACTGACTGACTGACTGACTGATCTATCAACGCACAGCCCAAACCGCTGGACCTAGAGACTTGAAATTTTGCACATAGATACTTTATACAGTGTAGGCATCCACTAAGGAAGAATTTTTGAAAATTCCATCCCTAAGGGGATGAAATAAGGGATGAAAGTTTGTATGAAAGTCCCTCAGTTTTGAAGCTAGAATCTTCAAACTTTGTGTTAAGGCTAAGAGTTGAAAATAAATAGATATCGGTTTCAGCGTTTTTCAAAATTCTACCCCCGAAGGGCTCAAAAGGGGGATTAAGTTACGTATTGAAGAAAATCCTTTATTTTCGAAGTAAAAATCGCCAAATTTATAATTTAGGATTATGAATGAAAATCTAACGCAACGTATATTGTTTTTGTTATTATTTCAACCCCTATAGGGATGAAATGGGGTTAGAAAAGGGATAAAAAAACCTAAAAATAGATATTATGGATATCGTTATTGGGGTTTTCTGGGATGACAATTGTAAAAATGACATTTATTTTGAAGTCCAAGACGGTGGTTATGATTTAACCCCTCAAGGGGTGAAAATGGGGTTCACATTTAGTATGAAAAAAAATATTAAATGGACATTACAACTTTAAACATCGTAGGAGCACGTCTAAAAATAAATAAGCAAACATAAATTTTGTGATTTTGAAAATCAACCCCTTAGGGGGTAAATGAGGTGAGTAAACATAAAAATCGATGTGAATGTCGTTCTTGAGGTTTTATGGGCTGGTGAATGTGAAAATGAGATTTATTTTGAAGTCTGACATGGTGGACATGATTTTACCCCTAAAGGGCTGAAAATGGGGTTCAAATTTTGTATGAAAAAATAATATAAAAATAGACATTACAACTTTCAACTTCGTAGGAGCACGTCTAAAACTAAATAGGCAAACATATATTTTGTGATTTTGAAAATCAACCCCTTAGGGGCTAAATGGGGTGAGTAAACTTAAAAATCGATATGGATGTCGTTTTTGAGGTTTTATGGGATGGTGATTGCGAAAATGAGATTTATTTTGAAGTCCAACACGGTGGACATGATTTAACCCCTAAAAAGGTGAAAATGAGGTTCAAATTTTGTATGGAAAAATAATATAAAATAGACTAACAACTTTAAACTTCGTAGGAGTACATATAAAAATAAATAGGCAAACAAATATTTTGTAATTTTGAAAATCAACACCTTAGGGGGTAAATGGGGTGAGTAAACATAAAAATCGATATGGATATCGTTCTTGAGGTTTTATAGGGTGGTGATTGCAAAAATGAGTTTTATTTTGAAGTTCAACACGGTGGACATGATTTAACCCCTAAAAGGGTGAAAATGGGGTTCAAATTTTGTATGAAAAAAGAATATAAAATAGATATTACAACACAACGTTAAAATTCGTAGGAGCATGTCTAAAAATAAAAAGGCAAACACATATTTTGTTATTTTGAAAATCATCCCTTAGGGATGGGGTAAGTAAAGATGAAAATCGATGTGGATGTCGTTCTTGAGGTCTCATGGGATGGTGATTGCGAAAATGACATTTATTTTGAAGTCCTCATCCAAGGGACGGGGACAGGGACGGGTATGGGAACGGGAACGGGAACGGGAACGGGAACGGGAACGGGAACGGGGAGGGGACGGGTACGGGACCGGGACCGGGACCTGGACCGGGAACGGGAACGGAACGGGAACGGAATGGAAACGGACCGGGAACGGAACGGAACGGGAATGGAACGGGAACGGGACTGGAACGGAACGGTAACGGAACAGTAATGGAACGCGAACGGAACGAGATCGGGAACGGAACGGGAAAGGGGGGGGGGGGAAGGAACGGGAACGGAACGGAAACGGGAACGGGAACGGGAACGGGAACGGGAAGCATAAAAATGACTGGTCGGATCCTGGTTGAAGATTTTCTAAGAATTTTCTCTAACATCCACGCGGACGAAGTCGCGGGCAGAAGCTAGTCTTGCTATAAATACGAACGATTCGCAAAAATCCTTTTCTTCTTTTCAAAACATTCGTAACCTTAACAAGTTACATTAATTTCATTTCATTTCTTTGTGTTGTGCAACCCCGTTTCTAGGGTGAGTGTAGCTATAATACGTTCGTTTTGCATTTCAATTCCTTATAAATTTCATAGTGAATTCTCATATTAAATACCTTAATTAAATATCTAATAGTTTTTCTCATATTAATATGTAATGGTTTGATCAGTGTGATTTTTGTGCTAAATTCTTATCGAGTGTAAACGATTCATATCAATGTGCATCAATATTTTGTGGAAAGTGATATGCAGAACGAAATCCTTGTTTACAGTAAACTCAGAAGGCAGGTAATAGTATTTTGTATGAGCTACTAAATAGCTTGTGAATAAATACTATAACCAACATTAATTTAATTTCTATCTTGCAATGAAATGATTTCGTTTTATAACCTACGACGCTGCCAATGGGTGAATCCCGATCTTAATGTTTATTTTATAATATTCTAAATTGCCTTTCAAAATTAAGCATTAAATTATTATTCCCTTTTAATTAAATATACCTTTCTACTAATAAAATTATTCTTTTCAAACATGTTTATAGGGTGAAGTGCTCGAATGCTCACCATAAGTAATATTATAGTCAAATTAGTTAGTTTGATCAAATTGACCAAAATAATCATTTTGATTATTATGGTCAATAACTTTTTTTGAGACTTTTCAATTGTAGCCATCTGCCCTAGCACCTATTTAGCAGCGGTCAGAATTAGTGAACACCTGTTCATACCTTTTGTGTAACATTCCAGGGTCGTACCTACGGGCAGGAGTTCCCCTACCGGACCCTCTCCTGCGCCGCCTACCACTACACCTCCGGGCACCTACCTGCCCGAGTCACCACCTGCTGCTTCCGGCCTACCCGGAGCAACACCACGCCGAGCCTGCGCACTCGCCTCACCTTGAGCGCGTAGCCCTCGTGCTGCACATGCGCTTCTGCTTCCGTTAGGCAAAACGCAAGCTAAGTGCTTTTTATACTACAAGGCGACTACCACGAAACGAAGATCTGTGTACCCCCCTTGAGACCTTTTTTTCAATATATCTTGGTAAATTGTAACATTGACGTTTCATTTACCACCTTCTGCGCACTGGTCGTGCTTCACACTTCCAGCTGTGGCAGTGGCGCCCAACTCGCTCAAGATCTTTCGCTCAGTGGTTCTCGCCTTTTTATTTTTACTAAATTTTGATTTTTTTGTGTTTTAGGTGGGTACCTACCTACCTTTACTGTGTAACTAACGGTCACTAAGCCGTTGTTAACTATTAAAACGTACAAGTACTTTTGCTACTGCGCTTTAGTGCTTATTTAAATTTTTTAACGTTGTTTCACGAATTTTTTTGAATTTTTTTAAATTTTAACCTTATTTTTTTGTAGCTACCCACTTAATTTTTTTATTGTGCTGCAATTGATTAGGCTCACGCTACACTCACCTTAGTTTGGTTTCGTTTTACTTTTATTTTTTTAACTGTCGTAATCATGGTTGAACGTTCAGTAAATTTTCTTTCGCTTCAAAAGTCAGAACTTGAATACGAAGTGGCCTTGCGTGGTCAAACCCCAGCTGATTCGGTTCAAGAATTGCGAAAACAGATTGTTAAACTATCTAAAGATCTTCCTTCCGAGAATATTTTAACTTCACACTTGCCTCCATCTGAGGATATTGAGGGTGTTAAGGCCTCTCTTGAAAAATCTTTTAAGAACTTAAAATCTTTAAAATCTAAATTTGAGAAAAACTTATTCTTAAGAACTGAAGTTTTGCTTAATCATATATACCACAGATTGAATAGAATCGAGGTTGATGATGACTCCTTGCTGATTCTTCTGTCGGATTGTCAATCTATGTTTGAGTTCCAAACGAAAGAGATTAAGTCGTTGACACCGGTTGATGAGGCGAAACCCAGTATTAGTGCAAACGTCGGTGAATTGGAAAAATCAGTTATTAATTTAGTTGTTGATCGTAATACGGTACCTGATTTTTCCAAAATTAAATTTAGCGGGAAGTCTTGTGTCCGATCCTTCATTCAAAAAGTGGATGAATTTGTAGAATCAAGAGGTATCAGCTACGATAAAGTGTTATCTTTTGGTTATGAGATTTTCACAGACGATGCCCTGCATTGGTTCCGTGGCGTTAAACCCAAAGTTCATAATTGGTCCCAATTAACGGAATTGTTGAAGGCCGATTTTAGTTTACACGACTTTGACTATCAGTTTTTATCTGAAATTCGGTCTCGTACTCAAGGTGAGGGTGAATCTATTTGTATTTACCTGTCCATAATGGATGGCATGTTCTCACGACTTACCAAACCCTTGCCTGAGGACGAAAAACTGGAAATATTGTCGCATAACGTGCGTCCTTGCTATGCAAATGCATTGGCTTCAGCATGGCCAATTTTAACTATAGAAGCACTTAAGGCAGCTTGCCAAAACTTTGAAAAAATAAAATCTCAATTTTCAAAATTTCATGAGCCTTCTGCTCCAAATTCTTCAACCCTAGCTCCTGAATTTGCATATCGTGGCAAATCCAGTGCTTCTGCTAGCTCTGGAAGTTCAGTTAATAATAAAACTTTTGTTTCGGCCGTAGCTACGGATAACGTTTATTGTCCCAGATGTCGTAATAATACGCACAGTTTAAAAACTTGTACTCAGCCACGCGTTATTGTATGTTTTAAGTGTGGGAATAAGGGTGTTCGTACTCCTGATTGCACTAAATGCAATCCAAAAAACTAGTTAGTCAGGATTGGAGAGCTCTTGAATCTCAGCACACGAGATTTTCAAGCCGTTGTAATGAGACTGAATGGAAGGATTGGCTTACCTTTATTTCTAAATTTCCATCGAGCCAATCTGTGTCTCCAATCCTGGATTCTGAAACTAATTTTTCTCGACCTTATATTAATGTGTCTGTTGGTGACAAAAAAATTGTTGGTCTTTTAGATACTGGTTCCGGCATAACATTATTAGGAAATAATTCTCATGACTATTTTTTAAAACTAAACTATAAATGTTACTCTTGTGATCCGTTACAGCTTTCTGCAGCTGGCGGTCAGAAGTTTTGTTCTTCTAAATATTTCATTTTACCTCTCTCCTTTAATAATAAAACTCACAATATTAAACTCTTCGTTGTGCCGGAAATACTAAATAATCTTATTCTAGGAATGGATTTCTGGAGGACTTTTGGGTTATTTCCCAGTGAACTTGATAGCCTTGTACTTGATGGGTCTCAGGAGGCAAATATTTCTAACATCGCTCTTGACGAATCTAAACATATTTGTCCGTACGCTCAACTTTCAGATGACCAAAAGAACTGCTGATAATATAATCTCTGATTTCCGCGGTATTTCGTATGAGGAATGCGGTTTGGGTCGTACCTCCTTGATCACTCACGCTATCGACACTGGTGACGCTGCACCTATTAGACAGAGATACTACCGAATGTCTCCTCATAAACAACAAATTCTCTCCGAACAGCTGGATGAGATGATAAAGGATGACGTTGTGGAACCGTGTGAGAGCCCTTGGTCGAATCCGGTTCTTCTGGCTCCTAAGAAGAACGGTGAATTTAGGTTTTGTTTGGACAGCAGAAAACTAAACGCTGTCACTCGTAAAGATGCCTATAGCTTACCCTATATCTCGGAGATCCTAGACAATCTTAGAGATGCTAAATATCTATCTAGTATTGATCTTTCTAAATCGTTCTGGCAAGTTTTAATAAAACTTGAAGACAGATGCAAGACTGCGTTCTATATTCCCTCTAGGGGGACCTTCCAATTTAAGTCTATGCCGTTTGGCTTAACTAATGCACCTGCTACTCAGCAAAGACTAGTAGATTTGCTCTTTTACGGTCCTGAATTTGAAAATAAGGTCTACGTTTTTGTCGATGACGTAATTATAGTGTCAAACACCTTCGAAGAACATATGTCGCTTCTTACGCGGGTTCTAGAAAAATTGAAATTCGCCAACTTAACAATTAACTTCGAAAAGTGTCAATTTTTCAGAGAAAGGCTTAAGTATTTGGGCTACGTCGTTGATTCAAATGGTCTCCATGCTGATCCTGAAAAGGTGGATGTTATTGTAAATTATCCTTCCCCTACTAATAGGAAGGAAGTTCGTCGTTTCTTGGGCACTGCTTCTTGGTATCGTCGTTTTATCCCTAATTTTAGTTCCTTGGCTGCACCATTGAACAAACTAACTTCTCAAGGTAAATCGGCGCCTCCCTTTGCTTGGACAGAAGAAGCAGAGGCCGCTTTTGTTAAACTGAAGGAGTGTCTGACGTCACCTCCTATCTTATCTTGTCCTGATTATTCTGAACCTTTCCAAGTTCGCACCGACGCTAGCGACTACGGGTTAGGTGCTGTGCTCTCTCAGATTCAAAACGGCGAAGAGCGGGTTATAGCCTATATGAGTAAATCCTTATCGGCCCAACAACGTAATTACGGCGTTACAGAGCGCGAAGCTCTCGCGGTACTTGTTGCTATTGAACACTGGCGGTGTTACTTGGATAACGGTAAAAAATTTTTTGTTTATACTGACCATTCATCTTTAAAATGGTATCTTAACATGAATAACCCTACAGGTCGCCTTGCTAGGTGGGGAATACGTCTATCGGCCTTTAACTTCGATATCATATACACATGTGGCAAGGACAACGTTGTGCCAGATTCTCTATCTCGTGCCTTACCTGTAGCAGCTATAGACAGTGCCAACCAATCTTGTTCACCTGTAACAGATCCATGGTATTTGGAGATCTTTAATGGTTGCCAATCCTCTCCTACTTCCTTTCCTAATTACAAAATCACTAACAATAAATTATATCGTCACATGAAATCCTTAAACCCTTTAGCTAGGGAATTCGAATGGAAGGAAGTTGTCCCTAACGATTCCAGACTTGATATTATTGTTGCTAACCACTCAAATCCTACTTCAGGACATTTGGGAATTTTTAAAACCTTTAAACGTATTTCTTTAAATTATTTTTGGCCTGGCTTACATAAGGATGTTGCTAACTTCGTAAATAATTGTGATGCTTGTAACTCGCACAAACATGCTAATCATCCTACCTTAGGACTCATGGGTCGACCTAAAGAATGCTCTAGGCCCTTCCAAATGATTAGTATTGATTTGGTCGGTTCACTACCTCCAAGTAGGAAGCAAAATACTATGCTCCTGGTTGTCACTTGCTGTTTTTCTAAATACTCTCTATTATTTCCTATACGTCGTGCAACTGCTGAAATTATAACTAATATTATTGAGGAGAAAGTCTTTCTTGTACATGGCATTCCTAGCACCGTTCTGATGGACAATGGTAAACAGTTCGTTAGTCAGAAACTACAGCATATGTTCGCTCAATATAAAATACCGAAAGTGCATTTTACGCCTAAATACACTCCACAGGTAAATACAGTCGAGCGTTACAACAAGACCATTATGACGGCTGTTTCGACCTTTATTGATGAAGATCACAGAACTTGGGATCTTAATATCCCTAAAATACAATTCGCTCTCAACTCTGCTGTAAGTGAAGTCACGGGTTATACCCCATCGTTTCTGGTCTTCGGGAGGGAATTAGTCTCTTGTGGATCTCATTATCTTGATGTCGATCTAAACGACATTATCTTCTCACCTAGGGATGAATATGCTGAAAATACTGGGAAACTTAGGAAAATTTTTGATCAAGTGCAAAGTTCTCTTATAAAATCGCATGCTCGTAATTGTGGTCCTTATAATCTTCGTCGTAAAAAGTTCGAATTCAACGTAGATGATATTGTCTGGCGAAAAACTTATTATCAAAGCGACAAAGATAAGAAATTTTCTAAAAAACTTGCTCCTAAATATATTAAATGTCGTATAAAATCTAAATTGTCGCCCTTGGTCTATGAACTTGTCGATATGAAAGGGAAAAATCTGGGTTCTTGGCATATCAAAGATTTTAAATTGAATAATTATTCTTAAACTTGTTTTTAATACTTTAAATTAAAATAATAATAGACAAGCAATATAAGTATACATTTTTAAATACTTATACTGTTTCCACTACTATAATTTACATTGCATGAAAATTTTAACTATTGTCTTTTAATTTGAATATAACTTTTGTTGTCTGGATGAAAGGGTCTTATTCACTTGTTTTGGGTTGTTATCTGGTTGGTTGGTCGTTTTTGTTTTTAACTGGATTTTGTCCAGGCAAAATCCTACTCTAAGAGGGGGGATATGTAACGGTTGCTAAAAACCTACTACTTATAACTAATAATTACTGTCGAACTTTTCTTAAAAATTCATTACATCACTTCACCTGTGGAATGTGGGAAGTTCTGACCTCTGCCTTATTCCAAATCGCGACTCGGAACGCGGCCGTATTGTCACACTGTGACAGACGCTGTCATTGTCTATAATGACATCCACCTTCGTTATGTCAAGCTCGACCAATAGGATAAGACCGGGACTTCTAGACCATTCTCGCTGTTTTGAGGTGCTTCTCGATATTTATCTTGCTATAAATACGAACGATTCGCAAAAATCCTTTTCTTCTTTTCAAAACATTCGTAACCTTAACAAGTTACAATAATTTCATTTCATTTCTTTGTGTTGTGCAACCCCGTTTCTAGGGTGAGTGTAGCTATAATACGTTCGTTTTGCATTTCAATTCCTTATAAATTTCATAGTGAATTCTCATATTAAATACCTTAATTAAATATCTAATAGTTTTTCTCATATTAATATGTAATGGTTTGATCAGTGTGATTTTTGTGCTAAATTCTTATCGAGTGTAAACGATTCATATCAATGTGCATCAATATTTTGTGGAAAGTGATATGCAGAACGAAATCCTTGTTTACAGTAAACTCAGAAGGCAGGTAATAGTATTTTGTATGAGCTACTAAATAGCTTGTGAATAAATACTATAACCAACATTAATTTAATTTCTATCTTGCAATGAAATGATTTCGTTTTATAACCTACGACGCTGCCAATGGGTGAATCCCGATCTTAATGTTTATTTTATAATATTCTAAATTGCCTTTCAAAATTAAGCATTAAATTATTATTCCCTTTTAATTAAATATACCTTTCTACTAATAAAATTATTCTTTTCAAACATGTTTATAGGGTGAAGTGCTCGAATGCTCACCATAAGTAATATTATAGTCAAATTAGTTAGTTTGATCAAATTGACCAAAATAATCATTTTGATTATTATGGTCAATAACTTTTTTTGAGACTTTTCAATTGTAGCCATCTGCCCTAGCACCTATTTAGCAGCGGTCAGAATTAGTGAACACCTGTTCATACCTTTTGTGTAACATTCCAGGGTCGTACCTACGGGCAGGAGTTCCCCTACCGGACCCTCTCCTGCGCCGCCTACCACTACACCTCCGGGCACCTACCTGCCCGAGTCACCACCTGCTGCTTCCGGCCTACCCGGAGCAACACCACGCCGAGCCTGCGCACTCGCCTCACCTTGAGCGCGTAGCCCTCGTGCTGCACATGCGCTTCTGCTTCCGTTAGGCAAAACGCAAGCTAAGTGCTTTTTATACTACAAGGCGACTACCACGAAACGAAGATCTGTGTACCCCCCTTGAGACCTTTTTTTCAATATATCTTGGTAAATTGTAACATTGACGTTTCATTTACCACCTTCTGCACACTGGTCGTGCTTCACACTTCCAGCTGTGGCAAGTTGATTTTAGGGTTGAAAAAAAGAAAAACAAGAAAAGAATTTGGCCACCACCTTGGATTTTTAATACTTTCAATATTGTGTTGCTGTTTTCTTGTCAAAATAGTACCAAAACTGGAGTTTCATCGAAATCGGCCTACAAACAAAAAAGTTGGCCACCATCTTGAATTTTTTTGATATTAAAAAAATTGCGTTGTTATTTTCTTATCAAAATAGTACTAAAAACCGAGTTTTATCGAAATCAGCCCACAAACAAAAAAGATGGCCGCCATCCTGGATTTTTAATATTTAAAAAATGGTGTTGTTATTTTCTTTTCAAAATAGTACCAAAAACCGAATTTCATCGAAATCGGCCCACAATGAAAAAAGTTGGCCGCCATCTTGGATTTTTTAAATTTTTAACATAGCGTTGTTATTTACTTGTCAAAATAGTACCAAAAACCGAGTTTCATCAAAATCGGCCTACAAACTGTTAGTATAAGTGGGTAGTTCTCAAACTGGCGCCGGTTATACGGCACTGAGCCGATGTAAGAGTCAGTCGATAATAGATTGTTATATAGTGAACCTGTGTTTTGCTCCTCGCCCCGATACCCGAAATAACAGTGGCGCAGCCGGTTTTTACGCTTTTATATCGTGTACGATGTCTGTTGGTACTCTCAAAGCGTTTAATCACGAACTTCAAGATTGGGAAACGTATATAGGCCGTTTAGAACAATGGTTTCAAGCTAACGGAATCACGAAGGCCGTGGATAAATTGGGGCCGAAACGCAGGGCAATCTTACTCAGTAGTTTAGAAGAAACTACGTACAGACTCATCCGTGACTTAGCCCTTCCGAAGGATGTCGGGATTTTATCATATGAAGAAGTCATAAATCTGTTCAACGGTCACTTCAAAACTAAGATTTGTAGTTTTGCGGAACGTCATAAGTTTCACAGTGCCGTTCAGACGCCAAATGAAACTTTTTCTCAGTGGTCAGCGCGCGTACGCGGGTTGGCCAAGGATTGTGGGTTCCCGGATTCTACTTTGGAAGAAACCCTGCGTGACCGGTTCGTGCTCGGTATGATTAGTGGTCCCGAGCGAGACCGGTTGTTCTCCGAACCAATGGATGGGCTAACTTTGCAAAAGGCGTTGCAGCTGGCGGATAGTATCCGCTGCGCTAGAGAAGGTGCTCGTCACGGCGGCAGCGGCACTCCGGAGGCGGCTGCACCCGCAGCCCTCGACGTGTACAAGATGGCGGCGACAGCACACGGCCGGGGCTCCACAGCGCCCGGTACCTTGATTACGTAAAGCTGTTGCTAACAATTCTCGATTGAAATCGATTGAAAGCGCGGTTGCATTGCTGCTTTAGTTAAGATAGTTGTCACATTGGTTCTTACTAAAGCAGCGATGTAACTGCGATTTCTGTCAGAGTTGATTGCAACAAAGATACGTAATTACCCCCCCGGGTCGCACCGCGCCGCGGGAACCGGGGTGATTCGATCCACTTCCGAACAGTGTGACGTGTGCGGTTATTTCGGTCATGTTTCGAAAAAGTGTCGTTTCAAAAACGCATTATGCAGTGTGTGCGGTGGCAAAGGCCATTTGAGGCGAATGTGTAGTAGTAAAAAAAGTGTTCAGAAAAATCAACATTTCTTGCAGTGTTGTTCGGATGACGAGGATGATGGTAAGCGATTGCTTTTTAATATTCGCTCGTACAGAGGAGAACCCTTGCAAGAATCGGTATTAGTGGATAACATTTCTTTATGTTTTGAAATAGATACGGGTTCCGCGGTGACCGTTATTTCTGACAGTATGTATTATAAATATTTTTCTAAACATAATCTCTGTAACAGTAATAAGGTTTTGCTCAGTTATAACGGGGGTTCTATTGAAGCTTTGGGTACAATAGATTTGCCTTTTTCTTTTAGAAATAAAACAAGAATATTAAATGTTTTTGTGGTTAAAAATGGTGGCCCCCCATTACTTGGTAGGGATTTTATAGCCAAATTTAAGTTACAGCTTTGTCATGTTAACGCTTGTGATGCAAAGTCCTTGGAATTGGAACTTTTAGAAAAAAAAATCCCGAAACTGTTTTCGGATGATTTAGGTTGTTGTAAGGGAGTCGAGGTCAAACTGCACTTAAAGCCTGACTCATCACCTATTTACTGCAAAGCACGTTCTGTTCCATTCGCGCTTAAGGCCAAGTTAGACGAGGACATAGATAGACTTGTAGGGTTGGGCATTTTAGAACCCGTTCCGTTCTCGGACTTCGCTAGCCCAATTGTCCCAGTGTTAAGAAAAGACGGCAAAATCCGCCTCTGTGCTGATTTTTCTGGAACTATAAATAATCAATTATTAGTGGAGAAGTATCCGTTACCCAAGGTGGAAGAACTTTTTGCGAAGCTACACGGAGGAGTTCGGTTCACTAAGCTTGATTTGTCGGGAGCATACAATCAGCTTTTATTACACGAAGACGCACGGGACTTAACTTGCATTAACACTCATAAAGGACTTTATAGATTTACTATTATTATTTATTATTATTTAAAAGGGGGGACACCAGCGAAGCCGGACGGGTGATCAGTCACCTTGATCGGAACCATTTCACCCATTTCCCCAAATCCCCGCAGGGGGAGGCGGGTTATCATTTACCCCACCGGCGTCGGACCCTCGAATCTACCTGTAAGCTTACAGTACCTGCTGAGTTGACTTATCGTTAACTGCTTTAAATCCTCTTCCCTAAGCTTGTCCACTCCAAAGAACTCCCAGCGCAGTGATGCGTACATCGGGCATTCTGCCATGAAGTGGTAGCTTGTTTCCTCTCTTTCCTTGCATTGCGGACAGATGGGATCTTCTGTCCGTTTGATCACTGACAAGTGTCTGTTTAATGGACAGTGTCCTGTCAGTACTCCTACAATCGTTCTTATATTTCTCCTGCTTCGTTTCAGCAACTCTCTAGTTTTCTTCTTGTCAACAGATTTGATGAAGATCTTAGACTGTCTACAGTCCTTTTTTTTCATCCATCTCTGGTTAGTTTCTTTGATTGTTCGAATTTCAATAATGTTCTTAGTAATTCTATGTGCGATTGGCAATCTTGGTTCGGGCCCAATGAAAGGTTCATCAGCCCCTGTTCTGGCCAGTTCGTCTGCTTCCTCATTGCCTTTATTACCTTGGTGTCCAGGTACCCAGGCAATTTCCACCTCAGCCAAGTTTGAAAGTTCCTGAATGCTATGTTTGCATTCCTTCACCAAGGCTGAGGTGGTCTCCGTTTTGTCAAGGGCTTTGATGGCTGCTTGACTGTCGCTATATATTATTATTTTTTCTACGTTATGATCGCTTATCTCACTTTTAATCATATGCGCACACTCCAGTATCGCGAATACTTCCGCCTGGAATACGCTGGCGAATCTGCCCAGATTGAAAGTAGCTCTTTTAATGTTGGGTTTAGCTATGTATATCCCAGCTCCCGATAGCTTAGTTGATTCTTTTCTTGACCCATCAGTGTAGCATACTGCGGTGCTATCCAGATTGTCTTGTTCTAGGTTCCAGTCGTCTCTGGATCTGATGCTTATTCTGTACTTTTTGTCGAATATCCTCTCCTTTTTTATTAGGTCATTATTAACCAGTATCATAGAAAGGTTTTCTTCGTACTTCTTTCCTATTTCTGCGTGACCTTTATCAGTGTGTCTTCCTATCTATAGGTTTGTGCTTTTCAGCTTAAACCATTGTTCTGTAGCTCTCTTTTCGATTTCAAGATCTATAGGACTAAGGCCTAGTATCATTTCTAAGGCGGCCGTGGGAGTTGTTCTCATGGCTCCTGATACCATGATGCTAGCTAGTCTTTGTACCTTTGTCAGTTCTTTTTTGTTGTATTCTAGTTGTGCCTTATGCCACCATACTAGTGCTCCGTGGAGAATTCTCGGTAGGATGATTGCCCTATAGATCCATTGGACCACTTCGGGTTTCATGCCCCAATTCCTGCCAACGGCTCTTCTGCACTGCATGAGAGCTGTCATTGCCTTTTTGCTAGTTTCTTTTATGTGTGTTCTATAACTTAGGGTGCTGTCTAGGATTATTCCTAGGTATTTAAACTCCTTTACTATTTCAAGTTCTACATTCTCAATGTTTATTGGGATCATACTATCAATTTTTCTTTTATTTGTGAACAACATTAGTTTGGTTTTTGTAGGGTTAAGGTTCAGTCCCTTGTCCCTACACCATCTCAATGTTGTCATAATTCCGCTTCTCATTATATCTCTGACCACGCTTAGAACTTTGCCTCTTACAAGTAACAGGCCGTCATCCGAGTACGCTTGGATGTATATGTGCATAGCAGTGATCTTTGTTACTAGTTCATCTATTAAGATACACCATAGCAGAGGAGACAGACAGCCTCCTTGGGGAAAGCCTCTTCTAGCTTTGATGGTGTATTTGGTATCTGCTAGTTCTGCTTGTATGGATCTGTGTTGCAACATATTGGTGATCCAACCTGATATTTGCTTTGTTACACCTTCTCTGTTTAGGGCTTCCACTATAGATTGCGCAGACGCTTTGTCAAAGGCGCCTTCAACATCGAAGAAGCACGCTAAAGCGTATTCTTTGTTTGAGGTTGATCTTTCTACTCTGACTGCCATGTTGTGAAGGGCTGTCTCAATGGATTTCCCTTCCATATATGCATGTTGGTTGTCATGTAGTGGTCTTTTACTTTTGCCTATAGTTTCTCTTATATGTCTATCTAGTATCTTTTCCAGTGCCTTCAGTAGGAACGAGGAGAGGCTAATGCATCTAAAGGACTTCGCCTCTTGATATGTGGCCTTCCCTGGTTTCGGTATGAAGACGGCCCTGACTTTTCTCCAGCCACTGGGTATGTAGTTTGCTGCTAGGCTGCTTCGATATAGAACTAGGAGATCCTCTTTTATAAACCTTAAAGCAGCTTGTAGCATCTTTGGGAAAATGCCGTCTGGCCCCGCTGCCTTATATGGTTGAAAGGAGGCAATACTCCACACTAGCATGTCTTCTGTAATTACTTTTCTGACCTCTGCCTCCCCGTCTGAGATGAGTTCTGCCGACAGAGTATTCATTTCCTCATCTGTATGCTCTATGCAGTCCGGGAAGTGAGTGGCCATCATTTCTGTGAGTATTTCTTTGGGATCCACTATAATAGTGTCATCTTTTTTAAGGCTTCCTAGTTTACAGGTGTGGTCTTTTGTTAGCATCCTCATTAACCTGGCCGACTCAGGTTGTCCAGAGATGCCTTCACAAAAGGCTTCCCATCCGTTTCTGCTTTCTCTTCGGCTTTTGTACTTGAAGTTGTTTCGTTCTTCTCTGTACTTGTTCCAGCTCTCATCGTCATCCTTTTCTAGGGCAATTCTGAGTGCCTTTTTGGTTCTTTTTCTTAATTTCTTAAGTTCTCTATTCCACCAGGGTTGTCCCTTCCCTGACTTAACTTGTTTCAGCGGACAGGCTGATATATAGGCTTTCGTAAGGGCCTTTTCCAGTCTATCTGCTTCTCTTTCTATTTCTGTTGCGTTGCTAATTAACCTATCATAACCAGGTTTCCATTCATTCATTTCTTGATCGAATTTTTCCCAGTTAGTTTTCCTATTATTTCTATAGCTTATGGTTTCGACCTGACAAGTCAAATTGTAAGTAATTCTGCGATGATCCGAGAAGGAGTTTGAGGTGTCAACCCTCCAGTCCTTCATCAGATGACTTTCTTCTTTGGACATTAGTGTTATGTCTAAAACTTCTTTCCTTGCTCTTGTGACGAACGTCGGTGTGTTACCTATGTTCATTATTTCTAGGTTAGTACTAAGGATGTATTCGAGTAATAGGTTACCCTTATTGTTGCAGTCTGTGCTGCCCCACACAGTGTGGTGTGAGTTTGCGTCACAGCCCGCCACAATAGGGATGTCCATACCTCTATATCTCGCTATTGTTTCTTCTAGGTGCGTCCCTGGTGGCTCGTAGTCCGTCTCACTCGGGATGTAGACCGACATGAAGACCATCCTTTTTCTGCGCCCATCTGCTCCACATATTGTGACTATAGCTGCTGTAAGATCTCTGTAACATTCAACTTCTATTAGTCCTAATGCCCGTGCCTTTTTGCTGACGTATATGCATGTCCTTGGGTTGGACTCACCATCGCGACAGTAGATGGTCGTCCCTCCCAGACATCCAATGCCAACCACTTGGCCGTCAGTGTTAGCGTAAGGCTCTTGTAGCAGGGCAATGTCTATGTCATTTGTGACCACAAATCTGCAAAGCTCGGTCATGGCCTCGCGGCTAGATTTACTAGACTCGTGTTCGGTCTTTCGAGTGCGCCCGCCATCTTTCAAAGAACTCTTGAAAACATTCTTATTTCATCAAAGAAAAATGAGCCGGTATCGCCAGGGGACAATAGGGATACCCTATTAAGTAACGGTGTTTTTCAGTTCTTGGACGATATTTTAATTACTGGGGAAACAGATAGTATTCATCTAGCCAGATTAAATGAAGTGTTTCGTAGGCTTGAAGATGCGGGACTGGTTTTAAAAAAAGATAAATGTAGTTTTTTTCAGGAATCGGTATCTTACTTAGGTTTTGTAATTGATAAGAATGGCGTTCATAAAAATCCTGAGAAAGTACAAAGTATTGTCGAAGCTAAAAAGCCGGAAAATTTAGCTGATTTGAAATCTTTTCTCGGAATGGTTAATTATTATAGGTCATTTATCAAAAATGCTTCTAGTATATTGGCTCCGTTACACGAGCTATTACAAAAAAATGTAAAATGGCACTGGGGCGCGGCTCATGATGACGCTTTTTATACTATAAAAAAACTTCTTTCTTCGGACACTACGTTATCGCATTTTAATCCGGATGCTCAAATCGTTTTGACAGTGGATGCGTCACCATGGGGTCTCGGTGCAGTGTTATCACAAATAGACAAAAATGGTAAAAGAATAGAAAAACCGGTTTCATATGCATCTCGTTCTTTAAACGCAGCGGAAAAACGTTATAGCCAAATTCAAAAAGAGGCAACTGCGATTATTTTTGGTGTTCGTAAATTTCATCAATATTTGTATGGGCGATCAGAGCCTTTTTTACTAAGAACCGACCATAAACCGCTGTTAACAATTTTCCATCCGCATAAAAGCGTTCCGGAAGTTTCTGCGAATAGACTTCAAAGATACGCGTTGTTTTTGTCAGCTTATAACTATACGATAGAATTTCTTAATAGCGCATCCAATTGTGCTGATTTTCTTAGTCGCTCCGTGTCGCTGCGTCGAGATGTTTACGTTAGGAATAAACTAGACGCAACAAACAAGAAACCGGTTCCTTTATCGCAGGAGCGCGATGACTGCCTGTTAGACGATGCGTGCTATGTTAACTTTGTGTTTAATGCTGATTCAGCCATGTTATCCATTAAAGATGTGGAAATTGCTACTAACGAGGACACGGTTTTATCTAAAGTCATTGAATTTACGTTAACAGGTTGGCCGAACAGAATGATAGAAAAACAATTTCGCCCTTATTATGGGTCCCGTTACGAACTGGCCGTTGAAAAAGGGTGTTTAATGAGAGGTTCGAAACTAGTAATCCCAGTAAAGTATAGGCATGTTATTTTAAAGGAATTACACATTGGACATTTAGGTGTCACGAAAATGAAAGTCGAGGCTCGGTCTCGTTTCTGGTGGCCCGGCATGGCGGCGGACGTTGAGCGGGCCGCCGCCTCGTGCGAGACTTGCGCGCAGTTGCGGCCCGCCCCGCCGCGCGCCCCGCTCACCGTCTGGCCTTATCCACCTGAAGCTTGGCACAGAGTTCACTTGGATTTTTTAGGCCCGTTAAACAATAAAACGTACTTAATTGTAGTTGATGCCTATTCTAAATGGGTTGAAGTATTTGATGTAAGTTCGGGTTACAGTTCCAAGGTAGTCATCCAGAAATTGTGTGAGTTAATGGCAAGATTTGGATTATTTAACACTATATGTACCGACAACGGTACATCATTTGTGTCATCAGAATTTAAGTATTTTTGTACTAGCAATGGTATTAAGCATTTAACGTCCCCAGCATATAATCCTGCAAGTAATGGGCAGGCGGAAAGCTATGCTAAGATAATTAAAAAAGCTCTTAAAGCGATTTTAATTTCTAAAGTTAAAGGCAATGATTTTAATATAAAATTAAATGAGTTTTTGTTTAACTACCGCAACTCCATACATTTTTCCACAAAAAAGTCTCCTGCAGAGGTTCTCTTCGGGAAAAAGCTTAGATGTCGTTTGGACTTACTAAACCCGTTACCCTCCATGCCCGACACAACACTGGAAGAAACTGTCAAGGAAAGTCAGTCCTTGCAGGCTAAGCACTACAAAGGCAGGATAACTAAGAATTTCACTTTAAAGGACAATGTATTAGTAAAAATTTATCACAATGGAAAATCTTTTTGGACCAAAGGAATTATTACAAAAAAAATAGGTAGATCAGCGTATTTGATCCAGTTATGTGATTATGATAAACGCATAATAAAGAGACATACTAATCAAATTCTTGAATGGGAAGGGGAAATGGAGACGGCTGGCCTACAGTCTTCATCGCCGTCTGCAAGGGAGTCAACATCGGGTCCAGCTCGCAACGAATCGGATACATCAACCATTTCACCATGTTATAACTGATGGCCTGCTTTTGTCTCCGCTAGACACAGGATTGAATATGCATCCAATGGTTGACCCTGCAACCTCGCCTGTATCGGAGTCAGCAAGCCTTGAGCCGTCCATGTCAACGGGCTCGCCTATAAGAAGTCATCCCGAGGCGTTAGGAGGACAACCTACTTCTTCGGAAGGGCGCTATGAGCCGCCGACCTTGCGATCACGTAAACCGAAGGAACAGGAATTGGTGGAGGGATGTTAGTATAAGTGGGTAGTTCTCAAACTTGCGCCGGTTATACGGCACTGAGCCGATGTAAGAGTCAGTCGATAATAGATTGTTATATAGTGAACCTGTGTTTTGCTCCTCGCCCCGATACCCGAAATAACACAAACAAAAAAGTTGGCCGCCATCTTGAATTTTTTAATATTTAAAAAAATACTTTGATATTTTATTCTCATAATAGAACCATAAACCGAATTTTATCGAAATCGGCCCAGAAACAAAAAAGTTGGCCGCCATTTTGGACTTTTAATTTTTTTTAACATAGCGTTGTTATTTTCTTGTCAAAATAGTATCAATAACCTAGTTTCATTGAAATCGGTCTACATACAAAAAAGTTAGCCGCCATCTTGGATTTTTAATATTTTTAACATTGCATTGTTATTGTCTTGTCAGAATAGTACCAAAAACCGAGTTTCATCGAAATTTCTTGTCAAAATAGTATCAATAACCTAGTTTCATTGAAATCGGTCTACATACAAAAAAGTTAGCCGCCATCTTGGATTTTTAATATTTTTAACATTGCATTGTTATTGTCTTGTCAGAATAGTACCAAAAACCGAGTTTCATCGAAATCGGCCTACGAACAAAAAAGTTGGCCGCCATCTTTGATTTTTTATACCTAAAAAATTGCTTTGTCATTTTATTGTCAAAATTGTACCAAAAACCGAGTTTCATCTAAATCGGTCTACAAACTTAAAAGTTGGCCGCCATCTTTTTTAATATTTTTAACACTGCGTTGTTATTTTCTTGTCGAAATAGTTGCTTAAACCGAGTTTCATCGAAATCGGCGCAAAAACATGAATTTGATTATTAATATTAACGTTACCCCTCGCCTGCGACTTTCAGTTATTTCAATAGAACAATTTCGTTTTTTGAAAATCTGAAATGGTGTAGTATTTATGGTCACCCTAGTTTTTAAAAGGAATATTACCTAAATATTGAAATTCTAAAATTGAAATTTGGCGCCAAAGTCAAAATCGGAGTTGCCAGGATTGACACTTGAATTTAACACCACCTCACCGATGATAGCTGATTAGCATTATTGTGAAAATCTTATTAAATCAAAAGAGTAAGTTCAGTTTTATTTCACAATAACTATGTGTTATTCTAAATTAATATTCAAGTAGTATATTTTCAATATTCCACTTCGAATCCTTAACTTTGATACACTACGTGATTTTTTTTCCTACCATCGTGGTATTATTGTTTAGCAATGGCAATTGTGCGAACGAGACATCCTCATCTACTTGGTGATGTTTCATTCACACAGTAGAGTCTTCAGTAAATGTCGTCGATAGAATTTCAACTCTATTGCAAAGTGAATAAAGATGAATTTCTTTTAAACGCATAGTGAGAATTTTTGTAGAGTACTCAGTCCTTATTATATATGAACGTCCTTGGTCTGTGGTCTGTGCAACTTGTTCTCTTCTCTATTATAGTGATGGGCCGAGACCGCTACTTTTTGTATTCGAGTATTTTGGGATTCGTTAAAAAAAAAATCGATATATTATTCGAGTCCAGGTATTTGCATTGGGTATTCGAGTACTGAGGTTAGTATTCGAATACTCAATTTGACTCGAATACTGTTTTGACACTTGTGAAACGTGCAGTGCATGAAACGTTACATTTTTTTCACATAACAGTTAAAAGTTGTCTACCCGCTTTGGTATTCTGATAAAAATTATATTAAGGATAATATTCGAATTCTCTATTCGAGTACTTATGTATTCGAATACTGTATTTTCGGTACTCGAGTATGCGAGTACCAAGAAGGTATTCGATTAGTATTCGAGTCGGCCTTGTCCGGCCCATCACTACTCTATTATGTCTGTTCTGTGTGATGTCTGTGGTGGTCGGTCTATGCCTCTGTGGCTATGATAAAAAAAGAGAGGATATCTTTCGGCAAGTTAAATATTTTATTTCGTTCGTAGTGTCTCCCTGTCTCGATTTTATCTATATAGGCATACGTTGCTCATAACATAGATTCCACCATCAAGTATTTCTTCAACGTAGTGTCCAAAGTTCGTTTGAATTTCGGCTAAACTCAACGTGAATTCGGGCGTCGACCGGCCCATCCATCCCTTCTACCCGAAATAATAACCGTTCTGTTCTGTCAATCGCGGTCGCACGCATTTGCTGGCAGTCTGGCAGTCCAGTCGTCATTTCGTACTTACTGCGGAGCCCCATCGCCGTGCGCGCTCACACGGTATAACGCGTGGTACATCAACGCGAGGTGATAAAACAGGATTCAGTGTGTTGTGAGGTGCAGTGTCGGTCGCCGCGACCGTTTAATGTGGTATCCAGTGCCGGTGTTAGGTTATCGGTTGTCGGGCCGCGCGGCGTGATTAGGCGGCACGATGGTGGACATGGATAGGAACGATCCGGAACTCCGGTACCTCTCTGTTGATAGAAACAGTTTCAACGACCCCGCTACTCAAGCAGAATGGACGCAGAAGCGGTTGGTATGGGTGCCACACGAGACCCAGGGGTTCGTCGCAGCCGGGATAAAGGGGGAACGGGGGGACGAAGTCGAGGTAGAGATAGCAGAGTCCGGGAAGAGAATGTTGGTACCGATAGATGATATACAGAAAATGAATCCTCCAAAGTTTGATAAGGTTGAGGATATGGCGGAGCTGACCTGTCTGAATGAGGCTTCTGTGCTGCACAACATCAAAGACAGATACTATTCTGGACTTATTTATGTGAGTACCCTTTTGTTGACATTTGAACGGTTTTAACTTAAACAGATAATTACTTTCACTATAAAGACTGCACAGTATTATCACCTATATAGTTTAACTGGTTTAATATATCACTAATTGTCTGAAAATATATTCAAATACAATCAACGGTGGTGTTTTGTTAGATTGAATAAACAGTATTTCTGACGCTGTTTGTTATCAAGGTATGTATGTATAGTCTGGGTGAGTCATACTCACCAAACATGAAGTCATGAATAAGTAAACTTTTTGGCAACCGTTTATTGGCTGAGTTGATGTTAGTTTGAAGTTAAAATAAATAAATAACACAAGAATACTTTTAGTTAAATACCTTTCCTTTTGTTACTTTATCTTCCATCATTTCAAGATATAATTAAAGGGTAGTATTTAATCAGGTAACAATAAATTCCCATTTTGGGTATCAAAAATACTGAATATAGCATACTGAAATACTTAGTGGGTGACGGACTAAGGGCGACTACAAAAGTTGAAAATGGGTGACTTTAAAATACAAATTGAGTAACTAGTTATTCAGAACGGGCAACCTAATTAGTATTATGCGACAACCTTAGGGCCTTATCTTAGGGCACACAAAACATTTAAAATTTGGCATATATATTTTATTTAAAAAGGTGACTATTAATTATCCTAATCGAGACAACAAAAATACCATGTTGGGCAGCTTAAATCAGTTATATATAGTTACCTGCTTGGTATAATAGTTGCCCATTCAGTGTTTTTGACACTTACTTAGAATTTTCACTGCTAACTTAAATTATTTGTCTCCTACATGTAGTCGCCTTCACTGCTAACTTAAATTATTTGTCTCCTACATGTAGTCGCCCGTTTTATGTATTTTATGTAATCCACAGTTAGTCGCCCAAAAAATAAACCGCTGCCAGGTTCAGTATTTAAGCATCCCATTAACAGTCACCTTTCCCATAATTAAATATGACACTTTTAAAGCAAGTATAAAAATGTTTGTCCTAATGACATCAATTGGGTTGTTCATTGTAGACAGTTGTTTTGATTGGTTCATCAAGGTGTTGGTATACAATTATTAAACGTAGATAATCATGCTAATAACTCTTGAGAGTTCGAACCTTTGTAGAAGATGTAAAAAATAATTTTAAATTTTATATAATACAGTTTTTCCCTGCTTCAGTGGTTAACCTTATTTAAATGTTCTCTGACAAACATATGGAGGAGCTCGGTGGCGCAGTGGTTTAGCGCCTGGCCCTGCAATTGCGAAATTTAACCAACTTTCACAAGGGACAGTCATGGGATGGGTGACTAAAATGTATTATCTCGAGTCCCTATGTATTTGCTTCAGAAAGCATGTTAAGCCGTTGGTCCCTGCTGCATTTGCAGTCGTTAACACCCACCAATCCACATTAGACCCACTTGGTGGGTTATGGCCCATCCTCCTTATCCTAATATATAAAAAATGCCTGTGCCCCAGCATTGGGGATGGCTGATGTCAATCAAAGTACAACAATAAAGAGATTATGATGACATGTAAAAACAAATAGGTAGTTTAAGACAGTCTCTTAATACTTGATAAAGACAGCTTCTTAAATTACACGCAAACATTAGGTACTATAATTCTTGCAGTACAGTCAGGGTCAGATTTTTGGAGACAACCCTTACTTAGAAATATCTGATCTGCTGATGTGATCAAAATATTAGATATTTTGTTATCAAAAGTTGTTAGAATTCCGTTGTAACTTGTTGATCACTTTCCTATTGTTGTTTCCAAATATGTACATAATAGTTGTTTGTTATACTAGAGACCAAAGTAATCTGTACTGCATGTGCAATTTTAAATCACGAACTAGCAAAGTAGTCTATACTTGAATCACAAGCGAGTGATTCTATTATAGCCTTTTCGTGCTGGAGAGCTGCTCACTATCAAATATTAAGAAACTTTTGCTCAGTGTAAGTACCCAATTTACCAGGACATATAAGGCGAAGAATGAATGATTGATCATTGTGGGCTGCACATGTTCACAGAAAATTGCAGGCAGTGAACAATTAAATCACTTCCAACTTTGTAGTTAATGGCTGCTATGCTGTTGAATTATGGTTGTTACGCATTAACCTCATTTGATTTATGAGCAAAAAAGATTTTTCATTATTTTTGTAAGGTACAGACTTATTATTTTGAAAGTTTATCACTAGAATAGAAAATTATTAGGTTCGTAGGTTTCTGCGTGGATAGTATTTGTCTTTCCCTCGGGAACAATTCCTTTTTTCGGGATAAATTGTACCCCCATAGGGTACAATTTACCTTTGTATACATACCTTTTCTGTAACCCTGTCAAAGTGTGTGCAAAATTTTATGATAATCCTTTCAGTAGTTAAGTCGTGAAGGAATAACAAAGAAACAAACAAACAAACAAACTGACTTTCGCATTTATAATATTATATTAGTAAGGATGGTAATAATTATCAAAACGAAATTTTCGTTGATAATTATCAAGATAATTACGTACTGATAATTATCCAGTGCAATACTGCAAATCATTGGTCTGTCCCAACCAATTGATGTGCAAGACTCTGTTCTTCAAATTTAGGATTTCATGTCCCATTAAACTTTGCCAATATTGATTAATGGCAACACTTATCTTGTTGCACAGGGCCCGGTGCTTAAACTGTACTAGGTGAATGATATTATAATATAACTCTGTTGCTACTTAACTAAAATACAAAGAATTCCATCTTAATTTAACCTCTGTATCATGATAATAAAGTTATGTTTTTATTTTGAAACTCAAAATTCCAAAGATAACATTTTTTTCAATACACTGAGCTATCTGTAAGAATAATATGCATTTGAACTCTTATTTAAGAACTTTTGCTGAAAATATAAAAAAAATAACTTGTAATCTTTAAATTAATAGTCATAATGATACACATCAGAATATGAGGTCATTATACGATAAAATTGCAGGCTGAATATTATTTTCCTGTAATGAATTAATGTAATTTCCTGTAATGGTGTCGTGCCTGTGGCTGATACTTATGATGAATGATCTAATTGCTTATTTTGACTTTAGAATAAAAACATTATTCATGATGGGACAACCTATTTGTAAGTAGGGAAGAATAATGGTCTACCCTAGTATTTGTTATAATGGTCTGTGGTCTGCCCCTATTATGGGAGAACGACATTATGATGATGCCATACTACTCTTTAATCATAAAAAGTAAGATAATCGTCCACAGCAGATACCAAAGTAACATTTTCACTAGTAAAGCTTTGTCTAAAATTATCTGATAATTTTTTTATTAGGTAAGTGGTTCTCTTTCTTGAGCTTTTGACCATAGTCACACCCCGGGCACTCCATATAAGCGTCACGTTTCAACTACCTATTACACAGACGCTACACAGTGACGTTTTTGCATACGCGCAACTGTGTGCGTGAAGTCTGGGGCTATTGAATGAGCACACGGATCGGCACACGAACTCGCGCGGTGGGGTGAGGTAATTGATTGTGGGGCGGGGCGGAGAGTCCATTCAGTACGGTAGTACTTATTCTGTGCCATAGTTTCTAAAATCATGCTGGTCTGTGATAATGTCATTGCTCTTTCATCAACATATTTTTAGAAGAAAACAGTGCCATAACATAAACTACGAGCAGGCTATTCTTGTCTGGAGCAATGCATGACGGAGTCCAAATCTAAGATAAATCAGTATATTAGTACCTATAAGTTTGGTGAGGGCATGGGGTAAAAGGTTGGGAACCTCTGCTCTAGTATATCCCCTGAGGACTATTTTGAGTCGTCTATTCCACAGAGTCTAAAGACGTATCAGAGTCCAAAGTCTTCAACCAGTGCGTTGCCTGTTATGACATACGGAGCCGATGCGGATGCGTGGACACTCACTGTAGGGCTGGTTTTCAAATTAAAAGTCGCGCAGCGGAGGGCTATGCTCGGAGTTTCTCTAAGAGATCGGGTCCGGAACGAGGTGATCCGACAGAGAACTAAGGTGATCAACATAGCCCACCGGATTAGCAAGCTGGCAGTGGCAGTGGGCCGGCCATATTAGCCGTACAACCGATGGCCGCAGGCAGACGAGTTCTTGAGTGGAGACCGCGTATCGGCAAACGTAGTGTGGAACGCCCTCAGATGGAGCGACTATCTTCGCAAGGTGGCTGGCAAAAGCTGGATGAGAGTAGCCGCGGTTCGTGCTTGGTGGCGTGCACTTGGAGAGGTCCTTATGTTCAGCAGTGGACGATGATAGGCTGATGATGGACTATTTAAGGATAGCTTTAGAATTAACTCCTAGTTCTTTCTTTGGCTGGCATAGCTCTTTCTATAAAGAAATATTGACCCCCTGATTGTCTGACGGAATAAGTTGGGAAGACCATTAGTCAAATTCGGCGGTCCGCACATGCGGTACATGGATTAGTGTGACGTTCGAGTTCCATTTGAAGCAGTGTCCTTTTACGTGACACTTTGTATCAAAGAACGAGTTAGTGCGCCTTTGTTTGGTCATGCGTGCTGTCAGCACAATGCAGCCGGGTTGGTGTCTTGCTTGACTCGTGCGTGGTAGAAATGATAAATCATAGATTTTGCGTCACGAAAAAAATATGGATTTCCATTTCTTCGATACATCATTCAGCAAAATATGATTTCACAAGAACGTTTATTTGTTCATGTTGAGACTGTTTTAGTCGGTTTTCTGGCGTATGTATGGGATTCGGAGAATATGTTCATAATCTTGTTTGTGTTAATTCAAACGTTTGGCCAAAGCGTTGTGCTCGAGATGAATGTCAAGGTGAGGCGCGCCGTCGGCCGGCCGAAACGACCGCAGCAGTCATTGACCCCGCAGGGGCGGGAGGGGCGGCAGCCTACGCGAATATGTACGCTACTTGCTGCGTCCAAACTCCACTAACGTTCTGTTCCCCTGGTACTTTGACCAAATTTGACTTTGGTTTAAGGCGATTAGTGCCCTCACAGTAGCACGCTCATAGTTTATTTACAAACAATAACCTCTGTCATAGCCTTCTTTAATTGCAAGCCGTGAACATAAGTTTGGCAACGTCTGTTACTGTCAGTTCGTGGTCATGTCGTCGGCCAGTCTCCATACTAAATGTATGGGAATATTTCAATTTTAAGAGGTCGATATTTTTATTCCTAGTAATCGTGTGAGGTTTAAAATATGAAAATAATTTAGTTCTTTTATTGAAATGCTTTGTATATTAAACAATAAGATAAATATCAATGTTAACCAGGAAAAAATGGCTGTCAAAGATATCATCTTTTTTGTTGATTTTCTTCAGCAGGGAGTTGATTAACACGCCCTCTAGCAATAAGTGATATATGATTAGAAAGGTCTTTTAAAGACAAATATTTGCTGTTAATATACTTTCAATCAATTGTTAATACTTTTGGAGTTAAAGATTATTAAAGTATAAAAGTGGTTTATTGTCTACGGGAGTTGATCTACCACACCTATAGAAATGAATTATATATCATAAGAAAGGTTTTTGTATGACAAATATTTGCTGCAAACATACTTTCTGTTAATTGTTAGTATATTCGGAGTTTTAGGTCATTAATGTTAAAAAAATTGGTCAAGTTTAGAGCGTTATAACTCTCAAAGTACTAATAGTTGACGTTTATAGTAATACAATAAAGTGTTTCAAATTTAAATACCTTTCCAATGATGTTAGATTTATTGCTAGAGGAGGCTTAGATCAAAATGCTCATCGTACTAAAGGACCCCCGAAAAGTTCAAATAATTTGACTTAAACCTTATGTTCTAATAAATAAATAATAATAATAAATATAAAACTTTATTGAAATAATCTTACATCACAATTTACAACTAGTTTAAACATAGATAATATAGGAAAAACAAATAATAAATCATTTTAAAAATAATTTTATACTATGTGCTTGACCACATGCGATGTTGCCGTTCTGCTCAACTTCAGGGCTTGGAAGATATAGAAGGCTATGCCTCTGTAAAATATAGTTCGTTGTAGGAGTAGAAGTCAAATGTGCCAAAAGTGGCCACTTTATGCTTATTTGGCTACTACTACTGCTACTACTAGCGAGCAATAAAAATTAAGATGAGGGCGCCACTGCGAAGGCACTAATCGCCTTAAGCAAACAAAACCTTGCTATTATTTTATTAAATTTGGGCACCCAATTGCGGTTTAAAAGTCTTTGCAACATTTGTTTACAAAATGTTGCCAATTTTAAACATTCACGCAGACTTCCCTTTTTACCGTTAGTCTGTCCGTAGGCATGTGCTGCTTTCGAACTGTATTAATTATATCGTTCTAATTATACCTCCATATCAAACTTTTGGACTAGTTTAACTGTTTAAAAAACACGTTTCTAAATTCGCACTTAATTAAGTGAATACAATTAAGCAGGAGACTTGCTTGTTTATTTAGATCATGATGCTAGCATCAGTTCTTTGAAACTGTTTTTGTCGCAGTCAATATTATTATTACGTAGTACCTACCTAGTTTAATTCGTCGAATACGCGGGAGACTTCACAGTTCAATGCTCATGACTGTATAAAAGGATTATTTATAGGGTAGTCTAAAGACGCTGTTACACAAGGAAAGATTCTTGCACGCAAGTGGCAATTTTTTCTTGGCAATAATTGTGTAAACAGATGCTTCAAGCCTCGCCTCTTACAAGTTTTGCCTTTGCTTTCAAGTTTTGCATTAAATTTTTTGCCCATTGTGTGCATGAAACTTTCTTTTTTCCTTGTGTAACAGGCTAACAGCGTCTTAACTCTAAGGTTAGGGTTTAACATCTAGCACTAACTAAACGTTCTCAAACACGAAAGACAAATTTACAATACGCGTGGGTCGTCTGAAATAGCCACCTAATGGCCAACTTTATATCTGTGTTCACATAGCGAACGCCTGTTTCCTAGGTACACCACCACACCACCGATAATATTGCTGATAAAATAACTAACATTTACATAAATAGAAATACTGCTAAGACGAGGGTGTCTGAAAGAAACAAACACAAAAATGTTGGAAGTTTTTGATGCCCATTAGGTACCTTTTACGTATTGATTTTAGGCACAGCCTTTCTGGGTCAAATAACAAATTGTCAATTTAAACTTCAAGAAATACCATTCACTTTTTTTTACTTTTCATAAGAGCATCTTCTATGACCGGCAGATTAAATATATAAGCTATTTACACTTTTTATCATCATCGTTTATCTTGTGTCAAAATTTTACTTTAAATCTCGGAATAAAATTATAATAAATTCATGTCAAAAAATAGCCGTATAAATGTTGTTTGATAATTTCACACTCATTTACATGATTATAATGTGGCCGTTATCACACCAGTTTAGGAAATGACGATTCGGTCGAACTTTAAGTTTATAACACGTCTTCTATTCTATACTTTTGGATTCGATACTGATTGGTGGATGATAGAGTCCGATATAGTACCTACGTCAGCCAAACTGTGGTGTTAGCACAAAATCGTACAATGTACTTAGGGTTACCAAATCTAATAATGAGATTACCTGACTTTTTCCCTGACTTTCCAGTAAATTTCCTGACTTTTTGTACACCTACATCTACATTATTCATTTAGTTGAGACGTTTGGTATTTTTTCTCACTAAAATGATTAACAAATTATGTGTTGTGTTTTCATTAAGTACTTAAACTTTTTGGGATTTCAAAAATTCCTGACAACTACAGTTTTTATTCACTTCTCAAGCTTACGCGCTCACCAGACATAAAATAAAACACTTTTTAACGGATACTAGCGCGGTTTTATTGAAATTACTTTGGTAATTGTATTTGGTTTGATTTTTTATTTTCCCGACGCGACCTTTCGGCACCTTTGCAGCTGCCGTGGTCACGGGGGACTGACTGAATGAACTACAATTTTTCCCTGTTTTCCAGACGAATGCCTGAAATTCCTGACATGTCAGGAATTTGTAATGTGAATATGTGAATGAATGTCAGGAAAATTCCTGTCATCTGGCAACCCTACATGTACATTAAAAGCCTGGTAATGGTTTATGGCTACGGAAAACTCACATCCAGCTGAAAGCTACGAGTATGTTATCGTTTTCCCGTTTGCCGACGACATACACCTTTGTCTGGGTGCTAGCCTGGATAGGGAGGGAGACATAGGGTTCAGACGAACTTTGAAATTTTCATGCGATGCAGATGGTTTGCGGCTAATTGTAACAACCGCCCTAAACAAGCAAGTTTTGTTAAACAGTATAACGATTGGGATTGATATATTTAAACTTTAACACCACATTGATGAAAGTAGAAAAACGTTTAAAATTTTACAATAATACAAAATTAAAAAGAGATCCCGACGAACTGAGAACCTCATCCTTTTTTTGAAGTCGGTTAAAAATAACATCGTGACCATAACAACCCCAAAAAGGTGAAAACAAAGTCAGCATAACTAAGACAATGGCTTAATGATCCCAACGTGAACCAACTTGTGACATTAATCGCTGTTAGTATCATACATTAAATTCTGTAAGTATCATAGAACACCATAAATCTAGAGTTCCTCAACTCAACCGACATTAAAACTTGCGTTGTGCAGGATCGATTTTCAAACAATTTCAGCACCTCCCTTCCTTATGAAAATAAATAAGTAATTGATAGAATCCAGAGTAAAGATAATATCATTACCAAGTTGAATGGTTGTTTATATTCAAGATTAATATGCCAGTTTTCTGGCTTCGTTACGTTACCATTATCATTGTGAAATCTTAACTTCAATCCAATCTTTAAAACGCGCCATGTTATTAAATAGACGATCCATATGTAACAGAACTATTTTATTGATGAGGTCTATTAAGTTTAATGTAAAGCATTGAGTATTAATGAGCTTATTTTAAAGCATTCTCATAAATCCATGAAAGGCTATTTATCTTAAAACGTCATTTAAATTTATAATGATGCAGTTTATTGCTGCCTGCCACTGTCTGAAAATGTCACGTTTAACCCGTCAGTGGTTATCACCAATGAAATGTGTGCTCAAATGATGCCATGAGTTATGAGGTGCTTGATTGGAATAAAAACGACCGTTTTTGTCGATGACGACAGCAACATGTGTGGAGTAGAAGACGTTATTTGTTTTGGCATAAGAACGGAGACGCAAATGTGCGGTAATATCATACTGGTCGATGTGCGTACTACATTAAGGGCCCTGTAGTCCTCATCTTAATTAAATTAATTGCTCGTGTAAGGTTACTGTATAAATTACTTTAATTATTATTCGTGATGAACCATGTAGTACAACTAAATTTGTGTGTTTATTCCATTAAAAGTACTTAAACGGTAGTTGTAGTAATCAGGTGACTGCAGTCGCCCCTACCACGCCAGTCACGCCACGCTCGCCCCTACCACGCCACGCATAACGTTTAAAAATGCGGTGACGGGAAAAAGGCGCGCTCAGTCGTGCTCAAGTCGTCACAGTGAAAGGTTGAACGGTGAAATAAGTGTTTTCAATAAAGTTGTTAAATAAAGTCGTAATACCAGATGACTTTGATGAATTTGTCGCGATACGCTATTCCTGCTGGAGAGATACCACTGCTTAAGGTCAGGTATCAGTGTATTATTGTATTGAATACTGTTTAAACTGGTAATAGTAGTACTTTCCCATGATATCGAGTAATTGTATGCTTGGAATTCTTGTTAAATACCAAAAATAATTATACAGAGATACAATTAAAACTAGAACTTTTAATTGCTCATGACGTTTTATTTTAATCCCTTTTAACTTCAGAAGTGAGATAAACGAGATTTCCTTAGAATTCTCGCTTATCCTGCCCGCACAAAATAAATAAAATGGAGAATTCCACGTAAGCATACTATGATGATAACTAGAGGGAGAAATTATTTATAGAAATCATTAAAACCCTTAAGTTTTTTTGTTTTTGTGCTAATCATCTATAACTATTCACTCTAGTGCTCAGAGGCGGATTACGTAGCATTTTTTTTTTCACTCTCTTTCTCTAAGATAGTTTTCTCTAATACAGGTTTAGTTTTCATGAAACGTTTTGTTGATACTGATATAATACTAATATTACCAATACTACAGTTAAAGTTGGAAAATAACTGTTATTTTAAGATTAATTTAGCATTTTCCCATCCCTGCTGTCTTTTTACATTGAATACAAATAAGATCACGTGTCACGTAACATATTGAGCATAGATTACGGATTCTGTACCTACAATCATATTTAACAATTCAGTTGCCCAATTAATTAAATATGATAAGACCATTCTAAATTTATTGGGTGACTAATAGTGATTAATTACATAAAATTTTGTGCAAGTTTCAGCAATGAAAAATGCATATCGCAAATTGGAAGTTGAGTGCAAGATTCATAGCAACAATTTTGACTCCAACTGATGCTGTTGAGCGTCCACTACGTGGTTACACGAAATTTCAAATTGTAATAGTGACACGAGTGAGGGAGCGGAAGGGAGCCTGACATAGTCGGGCAAAGCCGCAAGCGCTCGGTATGTCTTATTTACTTTCTCTGTTTATATAATTAAGACGCAGCTATGAGGGCGTAAAGCGTCAAACGCAATTTCGAATCGTAATATTTTGCGACACGAGTGAGAGAGCGGAAGGGAGCCTGACATAGTCGGGCAAAGCCGCAAGCGCTCGGTGTGTCGTATATAAGCTGTTTATATATTTTAAGATACAGCTGTGAGAACGTAAGGCATCATCCTTGAGAGGCCGTACAACGCTAGAAGGAATTTTCATAGTAAGAATTATCGAAATTATTGGCATTATCACATTTTTAATTAATAACAAATAAACTATTAATAAACTATTTCTTATTAAAAAAAACTGTTATTAAGAATAACTAGAAAGCTAGCTACGTTTTTTATATTATGTTCCGAGACTATAGGTCTATTATTGGTTATCATATTTATATTATTCATACATTTTGGGATCGATAAATTAAGTAATACTGTGTAATCTTTGTTAAAAATTGTAAAATTTAAGACGCAGCCGTGAGAGCATAAGGCGTCCGTAGTAACAACTAGTAAAATATTCAGACGGCAATATCTTGAGTAAGGAAGCGGGCGCTTGAAAGTCAGCCAAAGTCGCAAGCATTCGTGCTGGTTTATACGATATCGAGAGTCAAAACTTACGCTTGAAACAGACTTCATCGATTAATATACTTATTTGAAAAGAATTGCAATAGATTGAGGTGATAACCTTAATTTAAATTAGTTTTATTGATTATTAAATAAAGCAAAAGTGTGTATAATTTACGCAAATGCTTAAAGAGAATAATATAAATAATTCGAGGATAAAGAAAGTCTTAGGTAGACTATAACTTTTTTTTAACATGAAGCTTGCTTCTCAATATCTTATTTTTCAAAATTTATCAGAGCATTATCAAGTGAATGCAATTATAACATGTATGTTTATACATTGTCTGTTGTAAGAAGTAAATACCTAACTAAGTAATACAATCATCGAGAATAGGGTTGACTTTAGTACGTACGAGGCTTGAATCTGATAGCAATCTTTATGAGTAATTGAGCGATAATCGACTAAACTTAATCTTTATTAATAACCCACCTGTTTATATTATTTAAACCTTTTGCTATGTTAGATGTACATAGTCTAAAAAGTTCGTATCAAACTACTACATTAAGTATGTAGCGTGAAAAAAAAACTGTTTAAGTATTTGGTTTTTGAACATGCAACTCATGCAAGTTCTCTTAATTTTGTTCCACTCAAATTTATTTTTTTAATAACTGTTCTTAGCCCTATTGTTTGACAAGCAAGTAAAATTATTGCGAACATCCGTAAGGTTATTTTTAACAAGTTTTCTAGATTATAATATTATTATCATTTCTATTAAATCTAAATCATCAGAATGTTTTATCATCGTTATTTCTAATCCACCACTAAACAATCATGTTTTATTAAGTATTATTTTACTGTTTTATTCTTACTGTTCTATCTTAGTTAAAATGATAGAAATAGAAGCGTTGAACGCACACTAAAACCAATATAAACATAGGTACTCTAGATATTTGCAGTACATAACTATCCATACTTACTTGAAAAATCCCTAACATGTCCTGGGTTTGCTGGAACCTGCAAGAAAGCTATCTGAAGGATAAATCTACTTCTCCTTATAATGATTTGATTAATAACTCCTCTACAACTCTTTTGTGAGTACAATAAAGAGCAAATAATTAAGTATGCTGAATGTAAATCCTCTTTAAATGTAGTTACTGCAACTAATGGCGTCCAATGAGTCCAGCCATGTATTATTGCCAATTATGGCTATACTTACCGTTTTTTTTAATAAAGTAGTAATTCAATTTCAAATATTATCAGCTATGATCAGCTCATGCATCTGTTGCCAAGTCATTTAATGAGTAATTAGCAAGACATGGAATGTGATGCCATTCATAATGGTGTATTGAGCGTATATATTTTTAAATGGCCATGGTGAGCAATGACCTACTCTACTGAAGTTTACCGGTAGTAAAAGAAAAATAATAAAATTCATTTATTTCAGATAACAATAATTGATCCAATTTGATAAGAAAAAAAAAATTGAACAAACAATAACTAAAATAAATAATTACATATAAATCTTAAGATAAAACTATATTCATAATACACAATAATGCAACAGTAATTTTACTATACTTAATACTAATTCTAATTCTTCTTTCACATTCCTACAAATATATTATTGAAAAACAAAACTATTGTGCTTTTTATTTCGTAATTTGATATGCAATAAGCAAATCTCTTAAAAATGTTTTGTATATTTTTTTTGTCTGCGAATAGTGCCATTTAAACACTGTGTGTTAATATTTCAAGATAATAAAACTAAAGTGGAATAACATATTTCTAAAGCTTTCGTAGGTGGTAAGTTAAGCCTAATAAAGTATATTTAAATTAATCAATGTACATGTATTATCTTAGTACTTGTTACAATATTGTTTATAATATGAAATAAAGAATTTTGAAATGAAAAAATGAAATAAAATTTCGTAATCAATGATACAATTTCTAGACAAAATAATTATTTTCGTATTCATTGCATTTTATCTCCGATACCGCATTATTACAATTTTAAATTAATCAAAAACATAATTTTCTCACGTCGATCATGTAGGGGTGACTTGACCTGTTATTACACCCTTATATTTGTTGGCACTCTAAACTTAACATAAAAACAAGAATACTATTCGATAAACTGTTTTACCTAATTATGGAAAAAACTCAATTATAATGTTTTGGCATACTATCTCAATATTTAATGAGAATTTAGAACCTTATTTTCAAGATCATTTAATGTATTTTTTTAAATCAAATAATGGAAATAATGAAGTATTCTATAAGGCTTCAAAAATTGGCCCCATTCCAATAGTCGAAAATAAAACTTCTAAGTTGTACCAGTAATTGGTGAAAGCATGCCAATATTTTAATAAAGGTACTGAGAATAATACCTATAATTTTATTAACTGTTGCCTATTAAATTATTATTGGCATAAGGTGTACCAGTAACTTGATCGGTACATGCCAATAATAGGTTGAAGGGTACCATTGAATGGACTACGGGTCTATTTATTTATAAATATGATGGTGTATGTATGGTGGTAATAGCTTAAAACGACATATATACAAAATACAAAAAAAAGAGTATCTGTATTGTGTATTGCGTGTAACACCCACTATATTTATTTCAAATAGAGCTACTAAAATCAATAGGCAATTTTTTTTTTGTATCGGATTATTACTCTAAATACCAATAATTGGGTAATTTACCCTGCCTTTTCTATTTGAGAAATTCAAGGCGATCCATAAACTAGGTGAAACTTTTCACAAAACATTTAAGTAATTCTGTAGACTAACGCACGGCCCTGGTGATGACAGTGCTCTTCATTAAAATGAAATAATATTAATAAGTAATTAAGTATAATATTAATAAAAAAAAAACCTTTTATCATGATTTTTCTTGTTCCTCGTGACTGAGGGTCGCGATAGAATGAAGTAACTACTAACTTAGTAGGACAATTCAATCTGCTTTTAGAACACATTATATTGGGCACCGTAGGTACTGGAAAAACTTAAAACAGATAGATAGTAAGGGTGGCGCTTGTGTGGGATTATAGCTAATTACTTTTGTACATTGATTGATAATACATAATATAATTTGTATTTGGACTCTGTGTGCCCGCTATGGAAAGTAAGATTATTAAAATACTGATTACTAAAATCATTTATTACTTAGTGTTCATTCTGATCGAGTTTTTGAAATGTGCAGTTATATTCGAGGAAGGTACATCCACGTAACGTACTGAGTGTAAAGTGGAGTCACTTCTAAGACATCTTAACTCCTCTTTAGTACATATTACATTTACATATCCATTGTATAGGGAAGTATGCTAATGCATAATAACTAAACAAAAGGTTAACCTGGTTAAATTAGTAAGGGTAAATTTAAAACCATTACTAATTTAAAAGACCTTCAGAATACTTTGTAAATAAAATAAAAAGTTTTTTTACCTTGCTGTAATGTAGGATACTATTTTTTATTAGTTCAAGAAGTAACAAATTTTACTCTTACTGAATTGTGTCATGAAAAACATAATAGTACAAGTGTTACATAACACTACCAGTGTAATAACAGTACCTACATAGGTACAATATAATACAATAGGTACAATACTTAAAAGAAATAACTTTTTCCATATTGATGATTAAATTATTGGATATCATAATAGTTTATGACATGTGTCACTGAAATATGCTTTTTCTGTCACTGTGTTACACTAATTGGAGCACTGGGTGCACCCCAAAGTTATCTCAGGCCAAATTTTTATTGAAACGTCTAATCCATGCAATTAATGCTGCCCATAGCCGTAGCGCCGCCGCGCGCTCTTTTTTTGATTAATATGGTATTAAAATTATAAAAGTATTTCAAGCATTACAAATGGTATGAGAAAGATATTACATTCAATTTAGTATTTAGTTGATAATATATATACATATTTACAGAAACGATTAATTCAATTTTCTATTATAATTATGAGCCTTTTATAGCGTTTTGATGACTTTTTGTTGATTGTTAGTAGGTATTTTTCTAAACTAAGTTTGTATTGGAGACAAATATTGAAATGCTTACACGTAACTAATTATTCTAAGACTTAAGTAAATAAAATAAGTAGCAATAGCTTATGATAAAAAATATCTAAGTTTGCAATCTTTATAATTCGGTGCAATGATATATTAACTTCTTAGCAATTTATTTAAGATATACATCCATTTTTAATTTCTAAAGTATCTTGTAATTATATAAATGAATTTTGATGTTATAAACTATCGTCAAACAAGCTATTGCTCGTGTTTATAACGTGCTCAGATGAAATGCCATACGACTATATTTTTATTGATGTAAACAGAGTTGTATTGAATTGTAAAATTTTAAAGTTAATTAAATTAAGTTAAGTAATATAATTACGTTAATTGTAGATAAATGAATGTAACTTTATATACATACCATTTCTCTTACGGGATGTTTTCTGAATACCTACTTATGTATAAATAAAAACGTAATTACGCTTTGTGTCATGCAATAAATATTTGTAATGTAATTAAATAATAATTATGACTTTCGCAAAAATGCGAAAGATTTTGTTGGAAGCTGCTATTTTTCTTCTAATGAAATGATGTTTTTATTTAATAATATTTTATGACTAATTGAATGGATGTACTCAGAGTTATGATAGATATTGTTTTACGCGATGGGACTCGCTCTAGCAGGATGGCCGACTGTAAGGTTACTGTATAAATTACTTTAATTATTATTCGTGATGAACCATGTAGTACAACTAAATTTGTGTGTTTATACCATTAAAAGTACTTAAACGGTAGTTGTAGTAATCAGGTGACTGCAGTCGCCCCTACCACGCCAGTCACGCCACGCTCGCCCCTACCACGCCACGCATAACGTTTAAAAATGCGGTGACGGGAAAAAGGCGCGCTCAGTCGTGCTCAAGTCGTCACAGTGAAAGGTTGAACGGTGAAATAAGTGTTTTCAATAAAGTTGTTAAATAAAGTCGTAATACCAGATGACTTTGATGAATTTGTCGCGATACGCTATTCCTGCTGGAGAGATACCACTGCTTAAGGTCAGGTATCAGTGTATTATTGTATTGAATACTGTTTAAACTGGTAATAGTAGTACTTTCCCATGATATCGAGTAATTGTATGCTTGGAATTCTTGTTAAATACCAAAAATAATTATACAGAGATACAATTAAAACTAGAACTTTTAATTGCTCATGACGTTTTATTTTAATCCCTTTTACTCGCTTCGCTAAATACACAAGCCACTGTAATATTGTTTCCCTCTGGCCCTCTGTTTTAAGATAAATAATTATGAATTATGCTATGTACTTACCAGGACACAACAAGGGGAAATAAAGAACCACTTAATATACAGTAATCTTAGAATAATTACACCTAGAAGCCGTGTCCTTGTATGCAAAGTGAGGCAACTTATACTGAGCCAAAATGGCTCAGTTCTCAGATTTATATCCTTCATACGTTACCTAATCGTAACTAAAATCCAATAATATAATAATTAATCTCTTTAAGGTAGAGAAATTGAAACTGTTTTGTACTTATTAGGTATGATTATTTAATAATGGACAATAATAATCTGAAAACGGCGCCATTTTGGCTGTTTTTATTGCCTCACTTTTGACAGCGCGCTTTGTAGGGAATTATCGTTCTAGGTTTAATTATTCTAAGACAGTAATACCAAAAGACAGTTTTATTGAGGTTTCCCTTGATTCTATACAATAATAAGAAGTATCTTTGAAATTCACACTGATATATACAAGATAAATAAACAATCAAAAATATCGCCTGCTTCTCCAGGTATTATATAAGAAAGAGGGTTAATTTCTAAAACTAACTCAAAGATATTTATGGGTGATAGATAATAACGTATCGAAAATTCTATAGTTATATAGTTTTTTTTACAAACAAAACAATAACCTCAGTAAATATAGTTCGTTGTAGTAGTAGTAGTAGCAAAAGAGCAATAGACACTTTTGCCTGCTACTAACTACTATAAAAAAGAAAACTATATTTTTTCTGAGGTTATTGTTTGTAAATAAACTATAGAACCTTAGTTTCATCTGTATGCGAATTGTCGATAAATTATGTACTTAGCAAGCAATAAAAATTAAGATAAGAGCGCCACTTGAGAGCTATAGGAGCCTTAATGAGGCGGTACGTTAGCATCATTGTCGATTTTTTTATTAAAGCTTTTCGTAGGTCTTCTAACTTCTTCTACTGGCACTTCATAAATATTTGTTGGTAAAAAAAACAGGCATAACTTTCTCTTGTCATTAAAAATGAACTTTCGTAAAAGAATCACAATTTTTCGAATTTTATGAATGTTTAAACAACCTCCCAATTTTTTCGCAAAATAAAGCTTTCGCTGGCTCTCTGCAAAATGCAAATGCATTTATTCGAGCGCAGACAGATCCATCTGCAATGCGGCGAGATGGGTTTAGGGATGTTTAAAATATGTTCCTCTTCACCTCAGAACACAGTGCTCTTCACTTTCCACAATAATTCTATATCCTTACTAATATTATAAATGCGAAAGTCCGTTTGTTTGTTTATTTGTTTGTTACGCCTTCACGTCGTAACTACTGAACCGATCACCATAAAATTTTGCATACACGTTGTCAGGGGTGCAGAAAAGGACATAGGGTACCTTTCATTCCGAAACTGTCCACGCAGACGAAGTCGCGGGCGGCCGCTAGTTTTGTTATAAATGAGTTTGTGCTTTCAAATTTCTTGGATATATTTAGAAAGATCTATCTTGAACTGACGACATATAGGTGTACATCTTCATAAAATAATAGACTAATGGCCCCTTCACACGTACCGGTCCGGCCTGCAGGATCGGAGAGGCGAGGGCGCGGTACGATCCTGCAGGCCGAGCTTGTGCATTTAGTCTAAGTGTCTTTATAAGTAATTATGAGAAACTCGTAGACTTGCTAAAGGAGCTCAATATCTTTTTTCGTAGGAGAAAATATATTCAGGTCTACCGTGTAGGTATTAAGTATAGGGATGGATGGATATTCTGATTTTTTATATTTAAAGTCCATACTTCCCAATCTAGTAATGATATTGCGAACTTGTAACTCCTCCGACTGAAAAAGAGCGAATCGTGGGCAGATGATGTAACGTGCGCGTTCGGAAAAGTTTGTAAATACAAATTTTACGTATGACTTTATTTTATTAATGGCTTGTTTGGATCATCAGTTGGGAATAGATCACTGAACATTATTTTCAACGCCCTTCAGATGTCATGTTCATTGAAAGATTTTTTACGTTCACAACCATTACATTGACATATTTTTATCTTCATGTTGTCTAGCAAACAGTTTATAAATTAGATGTGTCCATATTTAAATACTTTCGAAGCGAGACTTAAACGGTGTCCAAACCTATGGTAATCAAAAATTCTAAAGTGTTTGCTGCACGGGCGTAGCCAGGGGGGGGGTTTTGGGGGTTCAAACCCCCCCCGAAATATATAATAGGCATCATCTATTTATTGATCTATAACATTAAAATAAAGTTAGGCAAGGCGAGGAGTATAATTATTAAACATATTATTAACATTTTGAATTTACCGCGCTGCTGCCATCTGTCACCGATCATTTGAATTACACCCACCGCATCGCATTCGGTAATTTTCGTATGTTTTCGTGCACCGCTCGGCTGTCGCCAGTCAACAGTCAGCAGCAGCACCGATTACCGCGAAAATAATTTTGTGGGTAGGTCAAGGGTAGGTATATACATATTCTAGCGTGCGTGCCGGACTGCAGTGAACGAAGTATTTTGTCACTTACTTGTAAGTAAATGAAAATAACTAAAAAAAAGGGGCCAATTTAATAGATCACATTTGACATCTGTCAGTCCATAGATACATATTCTAGCGTGCGTGCCGGACTGCAGTGAACGAAGTATTTTGTCACTTACTTGTAAGTAAATGAAAATAACTAAAAAAAAGGGGCCAATTTAATAGATCACATTTGACATCTGTCAGTCCATAGTGTGATTTGGTAAGTAAATGGTAAAGCTTTCTTTCGTGATTATTTATTTATACCATAAAACTTATTATTATTAAGTTTTGGTATCCCGAGGTAACCTCGGCGAGGTTAGCAGACAACCAGCCTACATGCCTTATGATAAAGGAGTAACAGATAAGATCGGCCACGTTTTACGTGAATACTCTGTACCGACAGTTTACACTCCAGGCATAAAGGTCAACAACATATTGGGTTCGCCGAAGGATGTCATGTCACACCACACCATTACACTACAGATCACAAGATTAGCGGATGAAACTAACTAAAAATCGCGGCCGTCTTATTCCAATATAGACAGGCAAGAGTACAAGATTAATGGATGAAACGGGTGAAACTAACTAAAAATCGCGCTGTGCGGCCGTTTATTTTCAATAGACAGGCAAGATCACAACTTACAAGATTAGTGGATAAAACTGACTAAAAATCACGCTGCGCAGCCGTTTTTTTTTTCTCAATAGTTAGACAAGATTACAACTTACAAGATTAGTGGATGAAACTAACTAAAAATCGCGCTGCGCGGCCGTTTTTTTTATAGACAGGCAAGATCATAACTTACAAGATTAGTGGATGAAACTAACTAAAAATCGCGCTGCGCGGCCGTTTTTTTATAGAAAGGCAAGATCATAACTTACAAGATTAGTGGATGAAACTGACTAAAAATCGCGCTGCCCGGCCGTTTTTTTTTCTCAATAGTTAGACAAGATTACAACTTACAGGATTAGTGGATGAAACTAACTAAAAATCGCGCTGCGCGGCCGTTTTTTTTTTTATAGACAGGCAAGATCATAACTTACAAGATTAGTGGATGAAACTATATACAGGCATTTAAGTTACATTTTTAATTTTAAATATTTATTTCTCCCAGCGGTCCTCTAATGTCCATGGGTTCATAAGAATATATCTAAATGTCATTTCATTTACATTGTTGTAGTTTTATTTTCTTAAAACCCCCCCCGATACAGAATTCTGGCTACGCCCGTGGTTTGCTGTCCATACCATACTCGTCGTAGTCACACTAAAAAACCAATTGTGTGCCGGTAATATATTATCAGACTTGACCGGTTTTCGTCCTCTCCTCGTTACATTACAAACCATTATACGCATTATGAACTCCATTATAGCATAAGGTAACTTATAATTATTAAGAAGTTCAGCCAGTTATGAGAAAAGTTACGTAATCGAAGAATTCTTCAAATGAGAGGTGAGTAATCTTGAAATACCTGTTCTCGGAGCTAAGCGAATAGGCTTAATATTGTTGCTGTGGTTAATTTAATCGTGTAAGCATTTTCCATTATTCTGTGGATAGTTTAAGGGAATTAATACTTTGGCACACCAAAACAGGGTTGGTAGGTTGGGGGTTTTTTTCGCATTTTTGGGGAAAATAACGGTCTTGGCGAAATTTTGGGGAAATGAAATCCTTGGGGAAAAGTTTGGGGAAAAATATACAAGGAAGAATTTTGGTTGGAGTATAATATTTAACTCCGATAATGTTTATCTGACCATGTTAAGCGAAGATGAAGTTTCGGAAGTTCTAAATGATTCAGTTTAGAACTTCCGATAGGTACTTCTTTATTTTCTTATATTTTCTTAGTAAACTTAGTTTTATATCTTTCAATTCGTTTTATTTCCTGTTTAACAAAAATGGGGAAAAAAGTTGCCAAACATGTGTGTTCATTTTGGGGAAAAGAATTCTTGAATATGGGTAAATTTCAAAATCTGGATCTACAGATAAAAAAACATTTGTTCTCCAAAATAAGTAAATGCTCACCAAATCCTAAGTCGCCCAAGATTTGGTGAGCATTTACTAATTCTGGGTTAGGTTAGTATGGTGATCATCTAAACATAAGCCATAGTTTTATGTCATTTGAATGTATCTGATAGAGTAAGCGGCCTTCAAGAATGCCAGCAAGCTCAAGTATGATAATTCAGAACGGGCATCTAATACGATAGATAAGCTAAAAATATGTCTAATGATTCCTTTTATTTTTATCAATATTGACCACGTCATTTAAATAACGTTCATTCGCATTGCTGATCGCAAGATAATTATCTAATTATTATAAGGTCCTAATTTCTTAATCAGTGCAATAGTTGTTGAAGTTACATTATACGTAATTATTACATCATATCGAATTCAGAATATTTTTCAGTTTGCAAAACGTTCCTCGTCATTAGCGATCTCAGTCACTATGTATGCACTCATTCAGTCTTTGCAAACCCTCCGCCAAACCCAGTAGCTTGGTTGTTTCACTTTCTAGTTAATGCCGTCTAGACGGCGGCCGTAAACGCCCAGACGTTAAAAAAGGTCCGCCGGACCTCCACATTGCTCATACTTACTGCGCAACTTTGTAATGACATTGAGTACGTCGTGCTTCATCACTTTATTGTTGCTTATTCAGGAAGACAAAAGTAACCATTCATTTACTCCAAAAAAATGAGAAAATTAATAGCTGATGTTTTGATGACTTACCATTTACCATACTCTACGTAATCGTCCCATATAACCAACCAACATAGAGCATATCCGAAATAACTAGTTGAAGTCAAATAATTGTTAGTTGTTTTTACTACAAGGCTCAGATCAATTGGTCTGAGCTACAAGGAATAGGAATATTGGCTCCGAGCAAAAGACCCTTTTAAATCATTCGAATATTTATTTGGTCAAGTTTGAAAGTTGAATCTATTCGTATGTTTAATTTTGACTTCGGAACTGCTACCAAAGATGAAGTGGAGTACAAAGGTGGGGTATACGATACGTGTCATCGAGGCGGACTATAATTTACATCTACTTGCACCGATCGCAGCCACCAGTCCAGCACTAATGAAACTGACGCGTGCTCTTTAAAGCTGGAAAAAGTTCCAACAGACTCCATTTCTATGACTATTGACTACATACATTATTAGTGTACATTCTGTTGATTATCAAAGCACTTCGTTTATTTAGTCAAGGTGACTTGGAATTTGATATCAAGATTGTAATGTAATTAATGACCTCTAGTGTATAATGCAACAGTGACAGGCGACAGCGACTGAATGCTTTCATAGGATCACATTACCTTAAATTTTACCAATTTCCTCTGTAGATTTAGATCCAAATGCATTTACATTATTTAAATCTTGAGTGTTGCGTATTTTAGACAAGAAAATAACAAGTGTTATTACTCGATATTTTTTCATACGCTTTATTATTCTTGGTAGTATGTCAATGACATGTGTACAAAACCCTCAGTATTGCGAGCGAATACTTTTCAACGCGTCGATGCGGGTGGTTGGCCTCATCCGAACACATGCTCACACACAGCTCTGACCTGACATTATCACCTATTTGCAAACGAGTCTCTCACTTAGCACTTTGGCAAAAAGAGCATTTTCATTTAAATTGACCGTAGCAACTCTTTTAAGCCTTTTGCCGATTAGATTTTCACGTTTATTCCTCAACTTTTGAACATTATGTTTTCATGTGATAGCTGAATCATTATTTCTATTGTCGATCGCAAGAAATATTGTGACACACGTCATAATTCGTCATTTTCAAACATGCGGTTTTGACAAATGAGTTGCATTGCAGTCCAACTAATAATCATTCAACGCTGTCCACATATACCATGTCCATATGTCCAATCCTTATAAGGAGACGATTTAGCTGCCATATGCCAGATTTCATTTACGTTCGTTGGGAAACCTGAGCAATACAGATGGTGTAGAATTGGTTAACTGTAAACGGCTTTGGATCGTAATCAATGCTCGTTTGAGCGCAGTATACTTTTTTGGTCGGCCCCAGCATGATATCCCAGAAAAAGAAATTCTTTATCGTGTCGAACATACTTCACCTTATTGTGCAATACAACTTTTCTCACCGATATTGCTGGAATCACTGCTGTGAAAACGATTGAACAAGCATCTGTCTTCACCAATAAGGAAAATGGTTCTGAAATCAAACTTTTTGCGAATTGTCGCATAGGAGAGTTTGAACAATAGGCATTTAACACAGAATCGGTCGGCTTGCGTAACCCTGTAAGGCCTTACATGGTGTGGGACAAGCCGGTCGCTTGGACCTTCGAGAAGTGGGTCGACATTAATGCCATCTGGTCGGACAGGACAGGACACGATGTTTCGAAGACGTGGTGTAACTCCACTGCAACGGTTCTCAACAATGTCAGCATTTCGATTACGTGTTACAAAGTTGGTTCTGTAGGGATTTAATTACCTAAACCGTGGAAGAAGTAGTGACTTTAATTATGTTGTCAATAAGCATTTTGAACTTCAATTTTCAACATTTGCTATGAAAAAGATATTTATTTTAAAACCACGTAAACAAACCACTTGAATATAACCTCAAGTTGAGCCGAAAATAATTACAGTACACAGACCACAAATTTACAAGAAATGGTCGTTGAGTAAATTTGCTGAATCATGATCTTATATTGAATTAGTATCACTATTGTTCAATGTACTCTTGTTTATCACATTTTTTTTAAGCCAATGGTATATTACCGAGGATAATGTGCTTCTTATGTTAATTTCACAACAACATTATTACTCTGTTGTTTTTGCTTGTGTCTATATTGTTAGTTAATAAGCATTAGCATGCCACAAGCACCCTTCTGGAGGGTGTCTCAATGACCTTCCACTCTGCTTCCCATTCACGGCACAATAGTTATTGTCTCTGAAGTGAACGCTCGGTGACATCACTCAGCATTACGTTACGTGTTAATCTCATTCCCATCTATTGTGCACATGATATGCGAAACATCCGTATTGCATCTGTTATAATTGATTCACTATCACTCTCTCCTGTAACGTTTGATGATTAATTACTTCTTCCGATAACTTGCGTTAATAGTTTGATTCCACGCTTAATAATCTTTTCAACAAGATAATTACTGCGATCTAATACTGTTCGTTAATCCTTTTCCTTTTACTTTCCAGGTAAGTTGCCGGTTTCTACAATACAACAAGTAATGTATTCTTCATCACATTAATCCACATTTATTAACTTAACCAGATACCTTGAACTGATATTTAAAAATTTCAACTTGTTTTATAAACGAGTCCCATTTTAATCTCAAAAATATCAATGGAAAGTTACCCTGTAACGTCAACGGGCGAGTATTTATTTTATATCATCGGCACAAGATTCTTCAATTACGAGTGGAAACCGGTCCCGTTGTACCGTTGCCTTCGGCGGCCGATTTATGGGTCACAGGTTCCCGATCGGTAGCTCTTTGTAAACCTTAGTTAAAATCACACTATCATTGCCTGTTTATACTGCGTAATTGCTCCGTCTAATTGCAACCTCTAATAAAATACCGATAACAGATAATTTACGAGGAAACATTGCTTTCGATTAGGCGGAATTCGAGAAATGTACAGTTTTAGTACTCGATACTGATTTTGTTAATCGTTTCTTCTAACTCAGGAAAGTTTTGATTCAATCAGTAGTATATGGTATTGAATTATTAATGTTTCTAACTGAATTGTGTGCATACGTTTATGTTTATTTATATTTTCCTTATATGGGCTGTTTGTATCTCGTTTATAGATATTTGTAAACCAGTTAACGTCCTGCCTGATGCTTTTCTCAGAGAATGAGGATTGTCTTGGGTTTGGGTATATTTCCCTTATCTCTTTTAGGTGATTTATCTGAGTGGTACTTCTTGTAGCCAGACGTTGTAAATTTTAGCATGACCTTTATTACGATAGTGTTTGGGGCTACTTTCGCATCTCCCAAGCCACGTCCTTCAGTGGGCACGTAATATATTTCATTCTTTTTCAAATAATTGTCTGTCCGTTATTGCAGTTCTCGCCGGTCATTGTCGTCGGGTTGCGAAAGCGGGTCGGAGGTTGACTGCTCGCTCCTCCGATTTGGTCAGCTTCCTCTGTTACTCTTTGTTTATATTTTTTCTTGGCTTGAATACCTTCAAGAATGCGGATTGGTATTTAATCAAGCATCGTTAAAATCTTTAAGCGTTTCTTCACTTTGATAAAATTCTTGTTACTCAGTAACGGGTGAAGATTTATTATAGCCTTAGTCGTAAAACACCTTTTTTGGAATCATGAAAAGACTAAGGTAATTGCGAGAACTTAATTTGCTCAACCTACATTCGTCGGTGCCTATCAGTCCCAATTGCTTATTAGGAATTTAAATTTATTCAGTCCTACTAAATTATATTGAATTATTTACTGGCAGACTTGTTGAATTTGCGACCTAATACGTAGACAATAAGAATGAGGTTGGATGCGGTGGATCTAACTGGAGTTATATCGAGGTGCGTCAAGGACAGTGTCTAAGCCGTCAGGTTGTTCTAACGTTTTTTTCGACCAGTTGGTGAGGTCCTTCCCTCCCCCTCCTGCACCTCACGATCACGAGGCCACTGGATCTCATTCTTCGAATGTTCAGTTGTGGACCGAATGACAATTGCGGTGGTTTTGAAACCGGATGTCATGTGCTGAATATATTCCTTTAGCATTCGTTATATGATGTTTGAAATCAATTTCTGAATGTCACATCTTATTGCCAGAAACAACAGTTTGCTTGGCTATCGTCTCTAACTAAACTAAAGGGTCTACTAACCACTCATTTATTAACTTTCTTAAGTATTTAATATGATTTTAATTCAAAATGGAATATTTTTAGAGTTGCCACAGTCTGAAAAACACAAAGCATCTTTTTGTATCATCGAAATATCTTTTGTTCCATGGTTATTTATGGAATAACAAATTGTATTTAGGCATAATAGTGATAAGTTGGAAGTAAACCGACCCCTTAAGAGTTCAGTAATGTATGAAGTCGTTAGCGGGTCGTCGACCATGGTTTAATTAATACGAGATAATTAAATAACCTGCCGAAAACTATTATCCAAACGTACGGAACAACACGCGTTGCTATTAATTGCTTGTCCTATAAAATTAAGGTGATGTACAAATTAGTATTTTTTAACGCCTTTATTTAAATATTCTTCACTGAATTTCTCCCGCCTTTTTTTCTTTTTACACGATTGCTCAAAAAACTAAGAGTGTATTATGTTGTGTTGTTAAATTCGTGTTCTTCAGACACACAGGGCGCATCTAACGATTTAAATCTCTGGTTGAAATCATAAATGTGGACGTTTCATTTTCCAACCCGTTGAACTTATTTTGATCCCAAACCTCAACCACAGAATAAGTAATAGTACAAGTACAAAGTACAGAAGCAGCACGCCTCATAGTAATTTAAATATATAGCGACTTTTGCTCCGACACAATAAGGCCCTCCGCTGCCTTAAGCGGGATCCCGGCGCGGGCGTCCGCTCCGGGTGCTGTTTCCTGTATTTTCATAGAGCAGCGCTGCGTGTGGCGGATTGCCCGCCGCACGTGGCGCGGGCAGCGAGCACGCTCGCGGATCCCGCGCGACGGGTCACGCGAGCGGGGCTGTTTCTTGTATATTCATAGAGCAGCGCTGCGTGTCCGAGCCCGCGACGGGCTATTTGTCCGCGACGGAGCACGGCGCGGGTCCCCGCGACGGGCTGTTTGTCCGCGACGGAGCACGGCGCGGGCCCCCGCGACGGGCTCCCGCACCGTGTACCCGCGCCGGGATCCCGCTCAAGGCAGCGGAGGGCCTAAAGTGCAATTCAGGTCGCGCAATGGCCTGCAGTACAGTTTAGGCCCTCCGCTGCCTTGAGCGGGATCCCGGCGCGGGTACACGGTGCAGGAGCCCGTCGCGGGGGCCCGCGCCGTGCTCCGTCGCGGACAAACAGCCCGTCGCGGGAACCCGCGCCGTGCTCCGTCGCGGGAACCCGCGCCGTGCTCCGTCGCGGACAAATAGCCCGTCGCGGGCTCGGACACGCAGCGCTGCTCTGCGAATATACAAGAAACAGCCCCGCTCGCGTGACCCGTCGCGCGGGACCCGCGAGCGTGCTCGCCGCCCGCGCCACGTGCGGCGGGCAATCCGCCACACGCAGCGCTGCTCTATGAAAATACAGGAAACAGCACCCGGAGCGGACGCCCGCGCCGTGATCCCGCTCAAGGCAGCGAAGGGCCTTATATATTCACCTAGTAGTTGCCTCTCTTTCTATCGCGTGCTCTTACCTTTTTTAATGACGCAACGTTAAGGTTGTCTTCTTTTAAATGAACTGCGTAGCGTTTAACATAATGTGAAAAACGACCATTTTTATTGGTTTTTTGTTTTTGACATCCGTATACGGCACAGTAATGTCGATTCGACATTGTTACAGTGCAAGGCATGTATCTTGAATATTTTTCGACGGAGTGGGGATAAGTTCGCGCATGTGCTCTTGTGAGCGACCAATAGCGCGCGCCCCTCTCCCGCCGCCCGCGCCCCTCACCGCAACGCATACCCAAAATACGCATTCCGCGCAATCCCCACCCGATTTCATGATTCGTGCCACTGACTGTACTATTATAAAGAGGCAATACCTACGCAGGCAGTACGATGCCGCGCTTGTACGGCGGCGGGAGTGTGGCGGCCCTTTGCTGACTTGTTCGTTCGCACGAACGGCTAGCGGTAGGTGCTTATCGCGCGACCTTGAGCGAGTGAAGGAGGCCTGCCTCAACTAGAACAAAGACTTTACAGCAGACTTTGTCAAAGCCAACACCAGGCGGCTGTTGGCTAGTTTATGATGAGTACGGAGCTATGGAAGCACTTCTTAAAACTGATGAAATTAACTGTCTACCACATCGTTGGTTAAGGAAACCGTTGGCGGGGGACTCGGCATCACTAGAAGAATCTTTTTTTGGCATTAGAATGATCACTGACCTGTAGACTAGGTTAGGTTATCTAATAGGTATGTTAGGTTAGGAACTTACGATTCCTATCGAACTATATTGAAAGCAAACTCTGCGTCATAAATGTATCACATCACAGTCCAATACTGACCAAAATTAATTTACTTTGAATGATTAATAGTGTAATATTTCTGCTAAAACCTTAGTCATCGACCTAATAACACAGTTCTGAGATTCCAATATGGTGCGATTAGGCAGAATCAACGCCACTGAAGTTGCGCAAACGCATGGATTAACGTCATTGAATGATAATACAGACTTTCCTAATAAAAACATAATGCTTAAGCTTGCTGTCGATTTGTGGCTTTGGGTCATAAATTTAAAATAAAACTGAAATGTGCAATGTTTTTTCCTATCACAGGCCATTGGACGAAATTTCAAAATGAAATGAGCTGTGCCTTTGTACAATTCCTCTGTCTATTTTTTTTCTATTTAAACTTGTATGTGTGTACAGAATGAATAAATAAATAAATAAAATTGAGGATAATTAAAACAAGAATGATGATGTTTAATTATAAACACTTAGGCACATGTAACATCTTTTGATGTAGACAGGATTGTTTATGCTGACTGCAAAAGCTGAGTTTACATTAAAATTCCACCATTTTGGTATCGTGCACTGAAAGGCGTCAATACAGACGTTTTTAAGAGCTTTGTTCACTCATTATACCAAGTTTAATATTCACTTGCTTGCTTGCGAAAGAATGTCTATTGTAAATTATCCTGGTGGGTTCAAAATGTTATTTTACACATTTTGTACATCAGTATTAGTTATTTTTGGCTTCTTCCTTATGACTGGCTAGTTTTTAATTGCTTGTGCCTACCTTCCTTCACTTCTTTTCCTGTTTGTCAATAGCAGTAAAAAAGTCTTGTCACCTCATGTCAAAGCAGCGTGCGTGACAGTGTTTTGGCGGGTGGTCACGCAATTATAGTGCGATGGTGTCCCTGAATACGCCCCGTCTATAATTAACGACTCCTGCGCTTAAATTACACGCGTTACCCGCCGTTATTTTGGCATTGCAACCATTAAGGGACGGAGTTAGGGGTAAACTAAGGGTAAACGGGCCTTCTAACACAAGTTCTATACTTAACAGGGGGCCTAGACATATGTTAAGTATAAAAAAAAAACTGAATAAACTAAGGGTAACGGCTGGACTAATTTGAACATAATAGTGAATACTTTCAACAAAAGAAGCTATACACTTGGTTTAACAATGTTATGTTACAATTTGCAATTATAACTCGAAACCAAACTGTACTATATGTTAGTAAAAAGCCTTTTATAATTTAAAATAATTATCTAGTGAAAAGCAGTATTTAGTTATAGATAAGCAAAGTCAAGGTTAAGCAAGGTCGGCCTCTTATATTCATTGTATTGTAAAGTAGCTACTGTTTTACTATGTTCCAGACTGTAAATGCCCTTAGTACGTCCCTGTTTCTAAAGTACGTTGACCAGAGGAAAACAGTGTGTTTGTTTCAATGTGCGAACGACCGTCCGAAACGCATTAGGGCTGCCAAACTGCAATAAAATCGCAAAAGGTTTTTTTTGACGGGTGGTTATTGTTACAAGTGGTTTGAGCCAGAAAAAGTTTAAATAAAATTTCGGGTTCTTTAAACTCTTTGGTTTGGGTTTTTTATTTGTTCTGCGGTGTGCATTGCTTTACTTTTATACGAAAGAATTACCTACACTTACTTATCGTATTTTCTTGTTGTAGAAGTAAGTACCTATAAAAACAAGACGAATCGGTAATTTTTGCCTATATAATTAATGCGCTGTCAACCTTGATCATTTTCTTGTAGGAGAATCTGGAAACATGAGAAAGAAATAAAGCCTTTTAACGCCCTTTTAGTGGTTCGCCCACCTGTGTAAGACTCAGGGGTCCCGGGTTCGATTCCCATGGAGGGTACAATTTGAACTCGGTTTGTTTGGTGGCAGGGCTTATTTCAAGTCCGCCTGGCTAGCTAACGTAGCTACCACCATCTTCTGACACCATAACAACAATTTTAAAATTGTTGTGTTCCGACAGTTAGAGGTAAGATAGCCAGTTCCTCAGTGATGAGGATTCCAGGTGAAGTGCGTTTGCACCTTCGGCCTTATCGTCACTTAACATCAGGTGAGGTGAAAGCCAAGCACTGTCCCGTTGTGCATTTAAAAAACCGTACAAAAGGCACTTAATTTTGTACCGACTGCAACATTCCTAATTCCATCGAAAAAACTTATTTCCACACTTTGTACAAAGATATGCGTTAACACTTGAAATATGCAGTATTATTGAGTTAGCACTGATGAGACAGCTGTCTTCATATTAGTCAGTCACGCTATGTTTGTTTATATTAAGTTGACCTACATTTTGGCTCCAACTTCTGAAATAAGTCATGATACCTACAGGCCGCTATGATACATTGCTTAATCTACGTTTACCATTTATAGCTGGCATATATTGCGTATGAGGTGAGGAGCTCGGTGGTGTGGCGCCTGGCCCTGCGATTGCGGAGGTTAAGCAACTTTCGCAAGGGTCGGTTTTGCAATGGGTGACAAAAATTTGCAGTCGTTAACACCCACCAATCCGCATTGGGTCTGCGTGGCATGGCCCATCCTCCTTATCCACCCTGTGCCCCAGCAGTAGGAACATTAAAAAAATGACTGATGTCGATATCGTGTAAAAATTTATCGCTAAATGTGTTTTACTCATATTCATGATACTTTATGGCATAAGGAATAATGGATGTTGTGTCTTGCTTGTTGATCTTGGATCTATCCAAGATCCGGGTTCTTAAGCCACAGCAGTAAATTGAGTAGGATCGGTTGCTTGAGCTCTGGTAGGTAGACGGATATGTTAAGGTCCACCACTTCTGTCTCCCACTTAATCTGACGTTAAAATATGAAACCCTGAAAGCAATGCGCTGTGGTAACCGCTCGTCATCAGGCAGGCTGTTTTGCTATTAGACCATAGTAATAATCTAATCTAACCATTCCCAAAGAAAATAATGTCCCAACGACATTAGCTGTTTTGCTAAAGCCTAATGTTCAGAAGCTTGAAAACAGACATGTTAAAAACCATGATTCATTAAGATCCGCACAAGTTGCCTCATAGAGTCTGCAAAAACGGGCAACGGTCGCGTGAGTCACCGCCGGTAACGAGGCGAGGCTACGTTGGCCATCTTGCACGTACGTTCTATTCAAATTCCCCGTAACGTAATGTCCTAATCGCATTTTCAACAACATTTTGTGTGCGAACTCGTTTTGACGAGAACTTGTAATTTTTGCCAACAGACTAACAAATCCCTAAACAATTGTTTCAGGCTTTTGATCATCTTTCTTTGCTGGTGGTACAGCTTGAATAGTCGATGTTTTTTATAGTGACCCAATGAATGTTAGATCCAGACAGAGGGATTTCGCATCAGCATTAGAGTCCTTATTTCCCCATTTAACAAAACTATTTGAATGAACACTGAAAAAAAAGAATTGTTGAATGTACTAAAGTAGCGTAGGTTGCCTAGTGAACTGCCATAGTCAACCCATTTCATAGTTAATTTTACTATAACAAGGGTGAATTTAACAATATATACTTTGTTGATTTTACATAACAAAACAGATTGACTAAAACTATTCTTAGTATAGTAAAATTAACCAAACAATTATTTGAATACACTAAAGAAAGTTTGTAAAATACTTCTCCAAATTTCCAACGGGTAACGCTACTAAAGTTGTTCGTAAAAACTACCAAATTAGAAGATTGATTTTACTAAACACAGATTATGACATATATTTAATATAATTGACATTAAAAATATGTACATTTTACAAAAGCTAGTCAATAAAATCAACAAAAAACTTTTGTTTAAACAACAGTACGAGTTTAGCAACATAGTTCTCCAAATTTCCGATAGGTGACGCTTGCTACTCTACTAAAGTTGTTCGTAAAAACTACCAAATTAGAAGATTGATTAAGATGAATAAATAATGAAAAATATTAGAAAAAATCGGCTCACCCGTAGCAACTTAGACGGGATATATATGCTACGGGTGAGCCGATTTTTTCTAATATTTTTCATTATTTATTCATCTTAATATAAAAATAGCATTGTGAATGCAAAAATCTAAAAGTTTAGAAGATTGATTTTACCTAACACAAATTATGAGATATATTTAATATAATTGACATTAGAAATATGTATATTTTACACAAGCGTGTCAATAAAATCAACAAAGAACTTTTGTTTAAACAACAGCACAAGTTTAGCACAACAGTTCTCCAAATTTCCGATAGGTGACGCTTGCTACTCTACTAAAGTTGTTCGTAAAAACTACCAAATTAGAAGATTGATTTTACTTAACACAAATTATGACATATATTTAATATAATTGACATAAGAAATATGTATATTTTACACAAGCGTGTCAATAAAATCAACAAAGAACTTTTGTTTAAACAACAGTACAAATTTAGCAACACAGTTCTCTAAATTTCCGATAGGTGACGCTTGCTTCTCTACTAAAGTTGTTCGTAAAAACTACCAAATTAGAGGATTGATTTTACTTAACACAAATTATGAGATATATTTAATATTATTGACATTAGAAATATGTACATTTTACACAAGCTTGTCAATAAAATCAACAAAAAAACTTTTGTTTAAACAGCAGTACGAGTTTAGCAACCCAGTTCTCCAAATTTCCGATAGGTGACGCTTGCTACTCTACTGAAGTTGTTCGTAAAAACTACTAAATTAGAGGATTGATTTTACTTAACACAAATTATAAAATATATTTAATATAATTGACATAAGAAATATGTATATTTTACACAAGCGTGTCAATAAAATCAACAAAGAACTTTTGTTTAAACAACAGTACAAATTTAGCAACACAGTTCTCTAAATTTCCGATAGGTGACGCTTGCTTCTCTACTAAAGTTGTTCGTAAAAACTACCAAATTAGAGGATTGATTTTACTTAACACAAATTATGAGATATATTTAATATTATTGACATTAGAAATATGTACATTTTACACAAGCTTGTCAATAAAATCAACAAAAAAACTTTTGTTTAAACAGCAGTACGAGTTTAGCAACCCAGTTCTCCAAATTTCCGATAGGTGACGCTTGCTACTCTACTGAAGTTGTTCGTAAAAACTACTAAATTAGAGGATTGATTTTACTTAACACAAATTATAAAATATATTTAATATAATTGACATTAGAAATATGTACATTTTACACAAGCTTGTCAATAAAATCAACAAAGAACTTTTGTTTAAACAACAGTACGAGTTTAGCAACACAGTTCTCCAAATTTCCGATAGGTGACGCTTGCAACTCTACTAAAGTTGTTCGTAAAAACTACCAAATTAGAGGATTGGTTTTACTTAACACAAATTATGAGATATATTTAATATAATTGACATTAGAAATATGTACATTTTACACAAGATTGTCAATAAAATCAACAAAGAACTTTTGTTTAAACAACAGTACGAGTTTAGCAACACAGTTCTCCAAATTTCCGATAGGTGACGCTTGCTACTCTACTAAAGTTGTTCGTAAAAACTACCAAATTAGAGGATCAATTTTACTTAACACTAATTATGAGATATATTTAGTATAATTGACATTAGAAATATGTACATTTTACACAAGCTTGTCAATAAAATCAACAAAGAACTTTTGTTTAAACAACAGTATGAGTTTAGCAACACAGTTCTCCAAATTTCCGATAGGTGACGCTTGTTCGTGTTCAATGTTTATAAGGTTCGTGTTCTAAATTCGATTTCGATTCTCATTTAATGTCATGGTAGGTACAAAAACAAACAATTTACATTTTGGAGACGCTGGTCATTAAATCGTAAGTGATATTTTGCTTGTAGTAAGATTTATAAGACACGGCTGTACAAGTACTACCTATTTTTTCTCTTTCTATTTATTTTTGTGCTACGTTAATATGACTTGGTAAATAATTAATATACATATTGTGCAAGGTACATAACAAGCAAGGACATTTGGATGAAACGTGGAGCATCAAGCAAAGACCATTTTAGCCGCAAACATTTAAGTTGCCGTGGTGTAATGGTGTGACTGCTCGATAAATGCTCAAGAGGCCGCGGTTCGAACCTCAGTCATTGATGGTTTTTCTGATATCAAAAATGTTTGGTTGTACTCAAATGCACATATTTAGAATGTTAATAAATAGAAAATGCTAGTAAAGTTAAAAAAAAATAATAGAAAAGATGAACAGAAAATGATTATTAAAGAACAAACAAAAGAATAACAAAGTAACTCAAAAATTGGGGTAGGGGGAATATAAAAAAGGTAGTAGCAAAGAAAAAATAAGAAGAAAAGAAGAAGTGAAGAAGAAGAAAGCCCCGAAACAAATAAAATGATATAATATCTCATCGTAAAAGATCGAAAGTAATCGATGTAAAATATACAGGACTGTATCAGTTGAATTAACCAAATGAAATTAGTAAATGTAGCAAAATAAATTTCACATATTTTACATAACAAGTTTAGTGACATTTATCAAACCTCATCGTAAAATATCGAAAGTAATCGGTGTAAAATATACAGGACTGAATCAGTTGAATTTACTAAATGAAATTAGTAAATGTAGCAAAATTAATTTCACATATTTTACAAAACAAGTTTAGTGATATTTATTAAATCTTATCGTAAAAGATCGAAAGTAATCGACGTTATATATACAGGACTTTTTAGTCAAATATATAAAACGAAATGAGTAAATGTAGCAAAATTTATTTCACATATTTCACATAACACGTTTAGTGACATTTATTAAATCTCATCGTAAAATATCGAAAGTCATCGAGGTCAAATATACAGGACTTGATTAGTTGAAAATACGAAATCATACTATTAAATTTACTAAACGTATGGGTTAAATAATCAACCAGTTTTATTTGGTAAAATCAACAATTTCGTGTGTAGGACCTATATTAACCCGCGGATTTGATAAAATTTACGAGGAATTTAGTAAAATCAATCATTCTTTTTTTTCAGTGAAGGTCTCTACCCACTGCACCGTACCAAACCATGACCGTGCTAGGAACGTATCAGACACGAAAAGCGATTCGCTCTACTATGCTCACTGAAACGGATCGACGGCGTTCTGTGTCCGTATACATCCCGTATGATGCCCGTATGCAACCCGTATGGTGCCCGTATGCAACATCCAAAATCGATAGGAATCCGTTTCATTTTGCTTTAGATACCTTTAGAAGCATTTTTTAGAACAAGAGGGGTATGGATGGATGGTATGATATTCTGTATGGTATTGACAAATAGGGAATGATATTTCATAACATTAATCAGACACGTTAAATTGAATGTCATTCACATATCAGTCAAATAGTTTTCGTTACGTTAACATCTGTATCTGTCATTAAGTTTACGACGTTACCTTAAAAGCTTGCGAACCATCGTATGGCGAGCTGCCAGCACTCACCAAATTAATCCGCTGCAGCTATTTGTTTATGTCTGAGAATTCACTAATGTCATGGAGTTTCTTCTTTTCTTTTCTAGGTGATCTTAGGTTTTTTTTTTACCCACAACGGAATAGTGCATGATCTTCACCTGATCTGATGTTAAGTAATGATGAGGCCGAAAGTATAAGCGCTCTACACCCGGAATCCTCACCACTGAGGAACTGGGTATATTACCTATCTCTAATTGCCGGAACACAACATTTTTAAATTGTTGTTATGGCGTCAGACTTAGAGAAGTGGTAGCTAGCCAGGCGGCCTTGTGAAATAAGCCCTAACACCAACCAAACCGACTAGAAATTGTACCCCTTTCCTGGGAATTGAACCCGGGACCTCTGCGTCTTACACTGGTGGGCGAACCACTAGATCACAGAGGTGGTTGTGTTAACTCGTGTTGTGTCAGATGATTGAATTAAAGTTATTGGAAATCATAAACAGTCGAGCGTTGAAGGATATTTTTAGGCTAGTATAGAGTCATTTCTGTATCAGGAAAATCTGTATCTACCTATCGAAGCTATAAATACACTGGGTATAGGAGGGAATTTCGCTTTCCGTTAATTTCCTTGTAAATGCTTGGAAATAACATGCAAAATTCATGACCGTCCTTCATCGTCTATCCATACTCTACGCGCGATACTACGATTGTTGGTCGTTAGAAATTCTAAGCTCATAGCGAACGCGACGACAGAATGCGAATATAAAGCTCATTACTATACAAGATCTCCCTCATGCTGAGGATGAGATCAGCTTACGAAAGACAATCGAATTGGTAATTAGTTGAATCAGCAAATTGCCCATCTTACAGTGATACCAATTGTGTGAGCTGGCGATGATAATATTTACAGACACAATCATAGATCGAATGGAAAAATTATCAAAATCGTCATGAAGAAACTGGAGTTAAAATAGCGAAGTATTGTTTTGAACCCTTATGAATATGCAGCTGCCGTTGCCAATGCAACACAGAACTCACGAAACGATCGTTCAGGCTTTCTCGATGATGATTAGTTGTAAATCCGAGACATTACAATACGGCGTGCGCAGGCGCCGTGGCCTCAATCCTGCGCGTACATAAACACCAATTATTACAACCATTCTGACTTGAGTAAGCAATGTCGTGAACAGCATTCATGTTGATAGTACTTTATTATTTGGGGTCAACTGAGCTAAAGCTTGCTGAGCGATAACCATTGGAAGGTTCTGCAATACGTGTATGCTAATTTGTTGAAGTATAATTGAATCTTTATTTCTTCAACTTCCAACATGTATTGATGGTGTTTGGGGTCGAAAATCATCATGAATGAATTCCAAGTTAAAATCTGCCATATATTGCAATGTTGTGTCAAAAAGCCTTAGAGAAGGGATGGAAATGCGACTTTTCGAGGTCCATTTAGGATCTAGGGTCCAAAGTACTTTTATATTTTTTACACTAAACAATATCATGAATTCTAAAATAGTATCTCTTTCTTATTTATTGAGCCTTTATTGCTTTACATGTAACTGGTGAAGATCTTGAATCACGCAACTAAATTAATTTAAGAATACGTTTTGTCACAAAAAGCGTCGTTTTAATCACACTTAACCTCAAAGTAGATACATACATGTACAAGCAAAGTGAATGGACCATTAGATGCATTCGTAATGGCGTTGACCTAAAACGAAACGTCTAGACTGAAACCTAATCATGAGATTCACGAGAAGACTGCCAATTTCAAATAATGATTATCCAATTTAAAAGGATCCCTGTTGCTGATGATTAATTAAATGAAGCGTCAATGTATGTATTTGGGTTAATCTGTGCATACGACAAACAACAATCTTTCTTCCTCTTGTTTCCATGGTCTCGTTGTCATTAGAATGACCCCTTTGATATAACGTAATAACATCACGTACTGTATGGTTTTCAAATAGTCTATAATTTGGTATTTGTGGTGTTTTAAGTGATTCACTAGGTTCCTCCACTTCTAAAAAACGGATCGACACGACACAGATCGCTAAAGTTATTGCAGTATCCGGATATGGTTATTCAATCAATAATTACAATGCAGAGAGGCACGAGTCCAATTATGCTGTTAATGTAATGTTATTCGGTGAACACAATGACATTCGCGCATTTCGAGCCGGTTGTTGAACCGGCTACGTCGGCGCTAACGCCGCAACGCTAACCTGCTGTGGGTGGAGATTATTAAAATTAAATTATGTATCGAGATGTGGCTGGCCATTGTGACACGTAGGGTTACCAGATCTAATAATGAGATTTCCTGACTTTTTCCTTGTATTTTCAGTAAATTTCCTGACACAATTTGTACACCTACATCTACATTCTTAATTTATTTGACGTTAGATATTTTTTCTCAAATGATTAACAAGTTATGTGTTTTTATTAAGTACTTACACTTTTTGGGATTTCAAAGATCCCTGACAACTACAGTTTTCCCCTGTTTTCCTGACAGATGCCTTAAATTCCTGACATGCTAGGAACATTCCTGTCATCTGGTAACCCTAGACACTAGCCGCTTGGGATTAGAATGGAAATACGTTGTATCAAAGGCTCTTCGTATATCACCAAAAAAACTCAGAACTACCACTCTTGTAATATTTTGTCCTTTATTCCTTGAAGAAAATTTACTAAACATAAAGACAAAGGTGGTCATAGTAGTCTGTCCATCGACTCAAACTATCAAATGGTAAATAATAATTATTATGCACGGATATTATCTAAAAGTTGAGGAAGAATAAAAAGAAATATAATTTTGGATGTAGCTATCAAAACCTACCAAGTAGGCCTTGATAGACAGGTTATCTATGCAGAGAGGTTTTTTGGTTAAGTCATATAGTTTCTTTTGAAACCAAAAATAAAAATTCCGCAGACACATACGATTAAAATGCTGTAAAAGGTAAAGATTTAAAATCGTCACTTTAGCGAAAGGTTTCGCCGCATTCCTGCGTGAGTCGCGATGACGATGACTAACGTGAAGAGCCTCTGAATGTTGACCTAAATGATACGTGGATAATTCGCTAATGAATCACTTTGATTCTACAATAAAAGTATAATATAATGATATTAAAAATATGATATCATGAACGTTCCACGAATATACTATTTTTAGTGCTGTATTTTTTTTTTACTTTGACCTTTGTATCTTCTATTTACTTTCATGAAAACTTTGTAGTTTTCATGAAAGTGGATGGATGTTTTCCAGCCCAGAAAAACCCAATGTGCTCTACTTCTCTAATATCCAAAATCTTTGCTTTGCACATGTGATTGGATTGGATGTCATGTCACATGATCTTGATTAGTTTTGTAATGCACTTTTGGAATCTTATCACATTCATTGTACATGTTAAACATTCGGCACATATCGCTAACTCATTTTGCAATAGTCTGATAACAACGTAACAACAAATCACAGATCCACTATTATGCAATCAACGGGTCAAATAGCAATTGACTTTGTTGCTTTCTAATTCTGAGCGACATGTGTGGTCCTCGAGGTGGCCGTTCGAGATTTTATGATAACATTTATAGCTGTACACGCTCGTTTAAATGAAGGGACATTAAAAGAAATCATATAGCACCCACTTGAACGAAGGTAACCGAGACGATTGAAACAGTAAAGTAAATAAATTAAGCTTGAAATTCTCAGGTAACGAAGTGCTTTTCTTGGAACTTTGAGAAGTATTGTTTAGTTTTTGACATCACCTTTGTTTGGCCGCATATGGTGCTAATATGCGTCAGTCAGCAGAAGACAGATCATTAGCATTACGTACGTATCACCGCTTGTGGTTTTTTCTTGTGAATCACCACAATTTCCATACTTTCGCTCGTCTGTGACACATTCCGAGTTTGATATGCCTTGGTCTTCTATAATTCCTGGTTGGAATAATAGCCGTATCGGCCACGACCTTGCGGTTAGCGGTCTCACTGCACAGCTTTGTGGTAAAATCGTGGATGAAATTAGTTCGATCCTTGATGCATTCTCAACGTTAGATGCTGAGTTTATATTCATTTCATTCATTCTACTCTGGATTACTTCTAACGGATGTTTGTTGGATTACTATGGAATAACTTTGTTTTCTATTCAAGTTTGTCGATTTTCTTCTGTTATTGACAATCTGTAGTATAGCACCATGTGCAATGTGATTAAAATAGCAAGTTTAGACTCATGTTCACTTTTTCGAACCTGAAGATATACTGCTTGCTTTTATAGGCTGGCTGCAGCAATATGTTTAAGTAACTATTTGAAGCAAGCGATGTTCTGAATGAAAACAATGTAGACAAGAATACTATTATTAAAGTAGGTGTAAGTAAATCAGTAAGTGCAAGAAAGGGCGCAAGGGCACGGGACCGGTTAGGCGTCAGACCGGAAAATTGATTCCCGACGAGACGCCGACGACGCGCCGTCGGGAATATGGTTATTATGGACTGGGATGAACCCAAATGTGACCTGAGATTCGCTTGAGGATATAAAGAACGCGAAATTTATTTTCATTCGATGTATCGTATACGGTGCTGCCTTTTTATTGGTACTTATGTTTAAATTCTCGAAATATTGCTATTAGTTGCACTTTAAAAATATTTTCAAACTACAATTACTAATCGTAATCACTACTCGGCAAGAGTATGTATGAAACTTTGAATGAATAATAGACCCATAAAAGATACAGTTTCATTTATTAAACTACTCGAACACTTTCTTCGACAATTTAAAACAATGAGGGGAAATTGGGCCGTGACTAAATTATTTTCCGATTCTCCCCTCGGATTCATAGCAAGGTTGTCCCGACAGGTGTCTACTCCCCACCACCCCTCACCCCTCGTCAGGTGCAACGTTCGAACCCGGACTTTTGGGTTCATTCAATTTGAGGAAGGCTATATTATATCTGATATGTTACACAGAAAAAAAGGATTTCTTAAAACAAGAAAAGATTCTTAAATCAAGATATTTTGTGTCTCATAATATAGGGAAACAATTATTTTCTTGGTTCAATGCAATTTACTTTCGATCAAAGCAATTTACTCTTAAAAGAAAGTAAAATTGCATTGAACCAATAATATATTTGTTTCCCTATATAAGAGACAAAATATCTTGTTTTAAGAAATCCTATTTATCCGTGTATATCCATAGACATAGAAAAATTTTCGCTGCGCTCATGAAGACCAACAAAGCGTGGAAAAGAGAAGTTAACATCATACGGACACGGTCTATGTAAAAAAGAGTTTACAGTAAGAGCCCCTAGCGTCCCGCCTAGCAAATGAGCAATCACAGTTTGTTTAAAATATTTGTTAATCTTAATTAGAATTTAAAATAAAGGTATCGTGGAGCCATGGTGTCTTGTGCTCAAAGTGACAAAAAGAAATAATCCAAGTAATCACACTTTTCACAGGTAAATAAGATATTGCCACACATTTCTCTAAAACCAAATTTCTCTACATTTATTCGTTTATCGACTAAGAAAACAGTATGGAACATAGTTTATTAATTTTCGTTGCCATATTTATAGTCATATTTTATGAATCTAAGACATATTTTACGTATCTCATATAAAATGTATGCATTCGTTTTCGGATCACCAGTTTATTGACATTGTTGTTTTTTGACATTCTATTTCTATGATTACTACACAATGAGGGGTTTTCAAATTGACATTTAAAAAAAGAAAAGTAACTATTTGCCTCACTAGATGGCGTTGATGGTAAGAGGGAAGTCAAAATTGGCTTTTAAGAATAAACGGCCAACCAACCAGCCAGTAAGCATGTACTGCACTGACCTCTATTATACAAGGAGGTCAGTTACATCTGCCTGCCAACCTGAGTACTCTTCGAAAAAAAAAAACCACTTTGAATCCCCTACTTTTTTCAACGCCATCTATTGAACCTACAGCTTTTTGTCGTTTTGAAAAGCCCTCATTTATCGAAGATTCATATTTTCGTTTTTCCTCTGTTTTCATTTATACAGTTTGATGCTCTTTTGTTACTTAGTTTGTCTTTTTGTTTTTATTTTGTCAATTATTAACAATTAGTGTTGTTCTTGCATTGTAATTACACCTTCAATTGTAATCGAATTTGTTCTGCTGGTCTGACGTCACCGCAGGCATGTGTTTACAATTATTCGGATTACATCAGCATTCTAATCTAATATTATTACAGGGTCTTACGACAGATCCGTTGTAGCTTTAACGTTTAGGACAAGCAAATAAACGGGAGCCTTGAAGTTTATTGGTGTCTTTAAAACGTTAGGAAGATCCGGTGGATTGACTAAAAAAATATAAGTTTTTCAATATTCAATACTTTTTAATATTCTTAAAATTATCGCGAATCTCAAGATAACAAAATGTCAATCCTTGAATTTATTAAGAATGTCAATGTTAACAGCCTTAGGACGAAAGTACAGAGATAGCATAATGTTTTATGAACAAAACAAGAGGTATCAGAATACTGCACTGTCTATCGCGGCGGATGGCGACGATGCGCAGGCGATTGTATATCCTGTAAGCGAAGTTGACTGACCCACGGAAACACTGATGAAACGTACTGATAACAGAGAAATTCATTGTTAAAAATAATCTTCACCAGAGGAAAGATACGCCTAATGTTTAGTTGCTTTGATATTTGAATGACGGGAAATTAAATCGTTGTCCTAGTAACCGACTTAAAGTAGAAATATCTCTTACTGAAGATAATTATGTACGGCTAATTGACTAACATACAAGTTAGAATAATGTCCCAAACGCAACAACTATATGCGCAATAATGCGCTTTGTGTTCGAAAGACAGTGATTAATGAACAGTTGTTACGAATATCCTGCAGCTTATACTTATTTGCAATCTACTACAGCAACAGTTAAAAAATAAATCATCTTGAATGTTTGCTTTGCCAATTGCGGCGAAAGGTGGGCGGTTTCAAACATCCAATCTATTTGTGATGACTTGTTGACTTTATCAATTCACACAGCTGTATTTTTTAATAATATCGGAATGAAGGGAACTGACATGATGATGTGAATGATGTATCACATTATTTTCTTTGTTTTCAAGTTAGATATTATTAACAATTATAGACTAAAATCGCTTATCTGTGGTTCTTACTCATTATGAGTGTTCCGTTTTTGCTTACTTTTAAGTTTGCTTATAAACACTACTGTATTTTTATCATGATAGGTTTTAATTAACACACTAAATATGGCAATAGTAGCCTCGCTGAGCTCTGCTTCACATTTCGATGTTATCAAAACAGTAAATACCCAAATAGGGCGACCTCACTGACTGAACTGTATTCTGTAAACGTTTCTCTGGCCATAAACGCAACTGTTGCTCGTGACTCATGTCACACACTTCAACTTGTCTTAAGGAATTCCAAACCTTATTACAAATCTTTATGACTGTTTTTAACTTCTCAAACTGCGTACAAACGTGCGAGGTGAGGTGGGCGATAGATAAGGATTACCACGTTCAACTATAGCTTGTTTCGTTATTTTTATGGTATTGGTCATGAACTCACTGAGTAGAGATGTTTTAATATTATCTTCAACATAGTTATCGACATTCCCACGACTTGAGTTAAGATTAAAATAAAATTAGACTTTTCTTTTTACATCAGAGTAACTTTGGTCTAAATGTAGTTACACTTGTCGGGAGCATTGTCTTCTTGAATGCCTACACCAACTGGTTGTTCGCCTTCGCCCAGTGACATTTCAGTTTACGTAAGCTCGGATAAAACTGAAACAGGTACCTCGTGCGTACTGACACCAAACAGGGCTATCAGCAAAATCTTCCTCTCTCTTTTTGCGATTTACATAATACGCAGAGCTGTTACTAATTTACTTAAACAGTCACAATTAAAACTGGTCATTATTTGATAGTTGCTGTTTTTTTTCAAAGTAGGTATCGACTATTACAAAGTTGCCTTTTTTTATGAATTTAGACAGTGATGTTATTGAATCCTCTTTCAGTGTTTGTGTAGTATTCGCGTTATCTTTTTCTAAAAAGTCTAAAATTTAATTTATTTATCAGATTATAACTTCATCCGGTGGATTATTTTGGGGGACTTATCCTCACACTGTATTCTTCAGCTTAACACTATAGAGCTAAAGTGGTAAATATCTAATAATTAAACTTGAAAACAATTTAGAATTTTAGATGCAAGGCGGAGTAAAAAAAACGACCTCGTATGGCCTTGCCTAGTTTGCACAGATGCCTGCGGTGACTCAGCATGGCAACACACATAGTTACATAAAACACGCTCTTGCCATGTTTCAAATATTCAATGGAAAATTGCTAACCGTAAGATTCTGGGAAGAGTGTAAAAAATCTTCTAATATGGTTAAACTTAAAAAAGGATGGTTTTTCCACAGACAAATCGTTAGTGAATTTATCTCTAAAGTTGACTTTCGTCAGTATGTAAGGTGTAGTTCATGGGTATTGACAGTTTGAGTACCTATCTTACCAGTGGTCAAGAGTCCATACAAGTTGATTCCCATTGGCTTACCTTTTAGAAATCCCACTTCACCGACCCACTATGCAGATCATAATTTTGTTTTAGAACGGCTTACCTTCGCCATAATTTCACCTCTCCCCACTGTGTTAGATTAAGACCTTCAGTGTACCCTATTTAGATTAAGACCTTCAGTGTACCCTATTCAAAGGCAAATAAATTAATTTCTAATTCTGTTCTTTTAGTCGAGATATTTTCTTTAGTAGGGGTTAGTGACAAAATAAATAATGAATAGCCAGTGAAATAAAGAGATAATACAATTTTACATTGTCCAAACCACACCATGTTGATGGCACTTTACAAAGATTAATAGATAGTTCTTAACTGAGCAACAAAATCAAATTAGTGTAGAGGTTTGGTAATGCATTCTTGACCATATTACGCCACTCACTTGCCCATTGAACATCAAAGAGCCATCCATCTAAACATGTCGTGTTTGGGACGTTATTGTCTGGCTATTCATTGTGTTTTGAAACCGTTTCAGTTAAGAGTCCGGAGTACTTTTCCGACCATTTATAAACCAACGTAATGGTTACAAACATAAATTACAACAAATTGGAATACTATAAAGTCTGTTTTTGCGACCTCAATCTTTTGATTGTAACTTGCAGATATCCCATTTTTTTGTTCACTCAAAATATATCGATTTTCTTATCACATTGAAGCGATAATCAACTACGTCTTATCTGCAATAAACCGAGATTGTTTTTGAAATGCATTATTTTATACTTAATCTTATCTAGACACTGAATTCATGAGAGAATTTTCTCATAGTGCATTCCGTTTTGACCAATCTTTGTTTCCACTGGGTAGGATAGAAATATCTTTTATCGTATGTCTGAAGATATTTCTTGTTTCATGTAAGTGTTCAAAAACGTATGAACATTTAGAACCATAAACTGCCGGTTGCTGGTCGTGAATGCTGATGACGTGAGTCACCAGGTGTGACGCTGGCCAAACCTTTGTAGGCTCACGTTCGATTATCGACACGTGAAGTCACATATCGTGGCAGGAGCTAAATAATTAAATCTATTAGACTGGTTGATGTGTTATTGAAATGCATAACACCTGTGATAACACTGACAAATGTCAACATTTCTACTATTCTTCGTAATAGATACAACTGATACTATTATAGAATTCTCTGATTCATTTACAATGACAGCTGGCTTTTAAGTAGGTGAACTCTTACCTTTTATTTGTAAAAAATAACAAAACAACATTTAAATTATTGAATTGCTGAACACGGCAACTGAAATTGTACTTAAAATGCAGAATGGCGATCCAGTTTACATATTTTATTGCTTTTAGAGTAGTACTCTTTGGCATATTTTACATTTACCTCTTTCGCATTAACCCAACTTCATTTTAAACATGAAACGCCATCAGCGACTTTGCAAATAGAAGTTGTCAACGTAGTTGCTAAATTTGGCAATACCACCAAAGCTAGCAAGTGTTAGCCAACTGCCATAATAGTCTCCAGCATGGCGAACCACGACCAAATAGGGAGACATCTCGTGTAAACTATGTCGGTCAGAGATTTGTACCTTTCACATGTGGTCGATTACGTGCCTTGAAACTTGTCTAATGAATAAGTTAGGTACTCAGTCCCTGCCCTTAGAACCTCCTAGCAATTATTGTTCCGTGATTGTGAATTTACATGTTTGATTATCTCTTCCCCCTACGTTTTATTGTCTTTTGGGAAATTAGATTCTAATTAATAAAACATATTTGAGGGGTTAACATGATTGTTAGGTAGTTACAGGTGTCGTAGTCGTCCATGTTTGTTGAATAAGTGATAGCTTATTCCATTGTTTAGATGTATGCTTGCCAAGTCTGGCTACGTGTACTGGTGTGATGGATCTCTGGATAGATAATGAATGAGTTCTATTAGAATGAGGACTTACTACCTGACAATTTCGAATACATATCTATCCATAGGTGGAAAATGACTCGTCATCCCCCTACCCTTATTCCAATTTATTTGGGGTCGGTGCAGTGCGTCCTTTTCTTCCATTCCTTCCTGTCACTGGACATCTCATCCACTCCTTTCACATTCATATCATTCCGCACGCAATACATCCATCTTTTCTGCGGCCTTCCTCTTACTTTCCAGCCCTCAACATCTATATCCATTGCTCTTCTAGTAACATGCCTTTCATGCCTTCTCATAACATGGAAAATCAAGTGCAAATATAACCAGTCACTAGTGTTTCATCAGCACCTTACAAATTGATGACTAGGTTTGATTCGATCAACACTTTTCCCAACAGTAGTAAATCTAGAATACTCGTTCAAAATACCTATTGTACTCGTAACTAACTCTAAAATGAGCCTACGACTTATGCCATTCAATAAGCTGCCTATTATTCCCAAAGTTGAGTCACGACTGCTGTCACACAGCCGGTTGCAATCCATGATAAGTTATCTCGTCCGCGAAGAACTTCTAACTGCGTAATTGTTTTGTATGAAGAACCAATGGTTGGTACCTAATTTGGTGTTATCGTCGATTTCCGGTTACAGGTACTGAAATGTTAAATTATTGTGGAGCCTATTATGTGGAGCTTGTTTTTTTCTCATAAATTATTCGGTCTAGGTTGATAACAAATACTTCAAAAATCGCTGGCTGTATCATCTGTATTAAAGAGAAAAGAACCAACTTAGTACGTAATTATTGTGTGTTTTTTTATTTATATTTTGTAATTTATACAGGATTATTTTTTATTCACCATCCAAATTTTTCAGTCCATGAAACTTTGTCCAAGAAACATGTTTCGAGATATGCCACAATGAATTGGTCATCAAAAATATTGGTCATCCCTTACTAAACTAACATGTGCGTTATCTCTTTGATTTTTTGACCCTTGGATGGATATTTAGATCCGTTTCTTAGAAAAAGTTGTTCAGTTTCATGGAAAGAAAACTTCATTAAAATTTGGATGGTGAATAAAAATAAATTAGTTAAGAAGTAAACTTTGCAATTCATATAAGGTTATAACGTTGCAAATATGCCTCTATCTAACAGGTAAAATTAACCTTATTTTCAAACTAAATTCAGTTGTATTTCAGCATAAATAAATCAGGAAAACGGAAAACAATTCAACGTGCAAAATAAACGTGATATTTTGAGTTATTTTATCAATTCAAAATATTTCTTCTGTTCTAGAGCTCCTATTTATTTTACATACATATTATTGCTTCATTATCACAATTAGGGTTGCTACCTTTTTTCAGACAAATAAAGTATATTTCATGTAGGTAGAATAAAAATAGAGTACGCAGCATAAAAAAGAGTACAATATTTTATACTTCATAAATACTCACAACCAGAGAGTTATGTAGATAGAGTATCTACTTGAGTCTAGTCTATTGCCATATTGCTGTCGGAGATTGTAGAGTACACCTACACGAAATAACCTCTGTATTACTTTATTTTAGAGTACGGACAGTATGGGTGGGGGGCAACCCTAATTTCAATACACAACTGCTAATAGAAGTTTTAAAATTTAAATAGATAAAGTATATACAGTCTGTTCTATTGGCTGACTAATAGTGAAGTAAAATCACGTATTTCGGGATACGAGGGGAATGAAACTATCCATTGTTGTTTCATTATATTTTTGTTCTTTTGAGGAAGATGCTTGGAAGATGAGACGGAGGTAATTGGCGATCTTGCCTTTTGAATATGATACGCAGAAGACGGCGACGCCCAATGCTGGGCATATACTCCCCCCTAACTAAACTCTTCAAAATTAAACAAGGGTAAAGTTTACAGAATGCATTCACGTCTCATTATCTCTTTTACATAAAATTCTGATAGTACACTTCTAAGTCTATGTATATTGAGATAAACACGCGATTATTCATTAGGTTCTGATGTCAACATAATTAAAATATGTATTTAATTTAAATGTTCCTTCTTGTGAGGTCATATCGCAAATTGATTCGTCTGCCCCCTCGATAAGATATCGGCTAAATCGAATCTTTGATGATGCCGAGCTTGTATGTAGTGCAACTGTAAACTTAGGATAAATTACTGTTTGCACAGAATATATAATTGTTTGTGCAATGTTTACATATAGTAGGAGATAATTTCTCCCCATCCACCAATCCGCATTGGGCGCCGCCCCCGCGTGGTCCCAACCTCCTTATTCATCACCTATATGTAGGATTGCCATAACTTTCAGGGAACTATACGGGACGTCTAAGAAAAGGTCTTTATTCGAAGTAATAAACTATAAATAACTTATACTAGAAATAGTAGTATACTATTACCACTCGGGCCCTGCTCGGGCCCGCATTTTGCCAAAATTATCGAAATATGGGACAAATACAGGACGCGTAAGCAATACTCGACGCGATGTTCAAATACGGTGACAGTCCTGTATATACGGGACGTATGACAAACCCTTTGAGCTACAAGGCCTGTGCCTGTCTGTGCCCCGACAGCGAAAGTGGGGTCCCCACAGTGGAGGGATTAAAAATATGGTCAATAATGATGAATTTGTAGTAGGTATCATGGATATTCAGTACCAATGCAATGTACGTTGGGTTGTACAGATAACCTTGGATGTAAACTTAGAAACTTGTATGCATCATGTCGCCAATATCACAAAAATGGATCTTCACATATAAAAGACTAAATAATAACCAATGTTCTGAAATACTTACAGACAAGACAGCTACATGTTTTTGGATTGTTTAGAAAACTGATTACTAACAAGAATTAGTGACCCCGAAGAAGCAAATGTTACTTTGTCTAGCTCCCCTAGCTAGACAAAGTAACATTTGCTTCTTCGGGGGTCAGTAATTTTGATTAGTAATCTTGGTTGGCTTGGTTCGCCAAGCTAGGGGGGTCAGGCCATCGAGGTCAACGCAACATCGCTTCAGGGAAAACGTCCATGGACTAATTTGTACTGTATGGTATGCTCGTTTACTAAAAAAGTCTCACTGCGAGTAGCGCCCTCGGCTGCGCCTAGTCCTGCCTTGTTGGGCCGAGTAATGAGTGCCAGGTCACCGCATAAGTTACGACACGAGCAATTAGTCGAAAGCGATAATTCTCCTCTAATTGCTTGTTTGCTCGCTTTGTGATCGATCGCACTTGACTTGACCTGGATTGTGCACTTTACCATTTTAGTGTTCTCTGTCATTGCAGTGCAGATGGCAAAGTCACATAATGTGACCTTGTGACACCATCCGCAGTCTGCTTTTTATTGATTTTCCTTGTTTTTCTTGAATATCCGGTTATCAAAAGAGTTTGAAGCTTTTTCGCTGCATTTATTCTTTGGTATTTGCATTATTTCCGAATGTAGCACCTCATCCGAGTGTTACTAAGTAATAATAAATCTTGTAATTGTGGGTTGCGCCGGCGCAGCGCGGATGCACGCGATTGTTGGTGATTCACTTGCAATTCGCGCCGACGACGACGACGCTGCTGACCGGACACGGAAACTGCTTTGTTCTTTTTAATTTTCTCGGAGTATTGACCTCTTTGAATAATAATAGTAACTGCTTTATTATTAAATGATAATTCTTATCTCAATACAACATTTTTCAATTCATCAACAGGATAGGACGCAGGCATCCCGCGGGAGGAAAATCCTCATTGAAAAACGCATTGGGTACTCGCCCAAGTGCCCACTTCTTAGTTGTTAATTATTTTCGTTTTGCAACTAATAATAATTTAAAGGTATTGATTAACCCAGTAAGTAGCATATAACCTATGATGGTCGGATAAATATTACCCGTATCGAATTTCCATCCAGTGATTCTTGTCCAAACAATCAGCTATCATTGAATGTGACGAAATTCTAATTACCAGTAACCTTTCGACAATTTATACTGTAGCCCCTTGCAGTGAGGTTGATATTATACGTTGAATGTTCTACAAAATGTGTTGTATAGACTAACTTACGGCTGTTTATTTACCAAATGGTCGACGAAGTGTTATCTCGATGAAACAAAGAAAACGTGGTACCATAGTTTAATTTAAACATCAAGTGGCGCATGAAGAAATGTTGTGTTCCGATAATGCATTCTATTACAATTGCATATGTTATACGAGAACAGTTGCTTTGTTATATTATAACAACAAAAGGTATACTTAGTTAGTAAATACGAGTATAACTTTTTTTCGAGCAGCTCAGAAGACACACCAAAAACATTATTAAATTACAAAACTGACACATAGTTTTTGTAGATTCTAAAAACTCTGTTGTACTGTACCAATGTACCATAAAATACTAACTATATAGATATAGTCGCTAACTAATTCACAAAATACATCTAAGGTTTATTTAAGTAATAAGACCAAAAATAAAAATTTTGGAATCCATTCTATTACGAACAAGTTATATCGTTTTAATATTAAAACCAATACTTATGATGATATTCTTATGGTTTATGTTTTTCCTTATATTCATCCATAGAAAAAGTCTGTGTGGGCAAATAACATTACTGATGTTAGCGTTAGTTAAATCTCTACATTATTATCCTGATTTCTACACTGAGGGCTTCAACTGGACAAGTTACATCAACCTTACCCAAATATGGTAGGCGTTGGCAATATCCTAGTGTGTCTTTGAAAATGTTTTGTTAAAAATTTCTAGGCTGTACATTGTATTTAAGCAAACCTTGTAAAACTCATCATCATTCACGTCACTTCATATTATACTTTAAAAATGTTAACCAGAATCTTTTCGTTTGCTACAGACATACTCCGGGCTCTTCTGCGTGGTGGTGAACCCCTACAAGAAGCTGCCGATCTACACGGAAAAGATCATGGAGAGGTATAAAGGCATCAAGAGGCATGAGGTTCCACCACACGTCTTCGCCATCACAGACACAGCCTACCGTTCTATGTTGCAAGGTAATTAATAAATTTTTCTGCATGACGAGGATTCCGGGTGTAGAGCACTTCCGTCGACGTCACTTAACATCAGGTGAGGTGAAGGCCAAGCCTAAAGAATAGAAGAGAAGGACGTATCGTACTTCTGTAGTAGTGCGCCAAGGAAGAAAAGGGTATGTCTATCAGCCTGACGTCTTAAAACAAAAATATCTTCACTATTACTCCTCCTGACTTCGAGCAAACTATTTTCTAAAGAATTTCACTAAAATTATTTGCCATAGCAGTTCGATGGAATGGAATATAAATAATATCTTCTTCGCTATATCTCATCGTATCTTATGTCTTAACCGCTACCCAATTTCCGTGTTTTAATTGCCTGTGCTTCTCTATCAGTTTCGTGGACCACGTTCCCTACGCTAGCCCAGTTAAAATTCAACTACCCAATTAAACAACTTGAAGAATGGACACTCCAGGTTGAGATTTTTATGCATTGCATTTTGGTGCAATGTTTATCCAATCATCATCATCATCCCCCTCAGGGTTGCATGATTTAAATCAAGTTGATTTAAATCATGATTTAAATCACGATTTTTATTGCATGATTTTTTAAATAAAAATCACTGATTTAAATCGAAATCCAAAAAAAGAATTAATTAAACGCTGGGAGTGCATATTAATCAACTGTAATGTTCGAAAACAATATTAAATTATTAATACAAAGTTTGATAGGTGTAAACTAAGTTATTTGTCGCAATAAAAACCAATTTATATGTTTTTTTTTTGTGCCAGTAAAATATAACAATAATGATTAGGTACTTCCATTCATTACATGCAATGCAAGTAGCAAGACAGACAGATATTACATTTTCGGAAATATAAACAAACTAGCGGCTGCCCGCGGTTTCACCCGCTTGGTTCCCGTTCCCGTGGGAATATCGGGATAAAAAGTATTATATGTTTTAATCCAGGCTATCTACTATCTGTGTGCCAAATTTCAACCAAATCCGTTCAGTAGTTTTTGCGTGATTGAGGATCAAACATCCAAACCCACAAACTGTCACATTTATAATATTAGTAGGATACATAAATTTACTCAAATCGTTTTTTCTGGTCAATGTGACATTTTACTTTTTTGGATATGAGCAAGGCCTTTGACTTTGTGAATCATGAGCTGTTATTGTCCAAACTGGAAAAATATGGGATCAGAGGAAAAGCAAACGACTGGCTTAAATCTTATCTAAATAATAGGCTACAGTGTGTACAAATAAATAAAATAATAAACGGGGAAAAGAAAGAATTTAGATCGAACTTTGTTGTCAACAGATATGGAGTTCCACAGGGTAGTGTTTTGGGTCCATTCCTATTCCTGTTATACATAAATGACCTACCTAAAGCTACATACCACGATACAATATTGTTTGCTGACGACACAACTCTAATAGTAAAATGTAATAAAGTTGATGAACTAGAAGCTATGATAAACGAAGCGTTAAATAATATTATTACATGGCTTCATAATAATAATTTGCAAATAAATTTAAATAAAACTAAATTGATAAAATTTCAGACATCTAGAGCAAAATTGACCGAATTAAATGTAAAATATAAAGATGACATTATAGAACAAGTAAAAACTACAAAATTTCTAGGCATAATGATTGACGAAAATCTTAATTGGAAAGAACACATTGACCTGGTATGTAGCAAACTTGATAAATTTGTATACGCGATTAAAAGGCTTCGTGAAACAGTATCAATTCAAGCAGCAATGACTGCTTACCACGGCTACGTATCTTCAGTACTGCTTTATGGGTTACTGCTGTGGGGAAATTCTGTGGACATGATTAGGGCTTTTAGGGTTCAGAAAAAAATTGTCAGGGCTATCTCTGGTGTCTGGTACCTGGAGAGCTGTAGACCATTATTCAAGCAGCTTAACATTCTACCCTTACCTTGTATGTATATTAAAGAACTTTGCATGTTTGTAAAAAAACACTCGGACTATTTTCCTAAGCACACAGATATTATTAAAAGGCAGGTTGTGGCTAGGAACCCATACAAATTGTATACACCAAGGTGTCGACTTGACTTGGCCAAAAGGAATGCTTTTTATACCGCAATCCAAGTATTTAATAAACTGCCTAATTCGTTTAAAGATCTTCCTGTTCAAATTTTTAATAAGAAATTATCAAAATGGCTTATGGAACACAGTTTTTATGACATGAAAGAATTTAATGAATTTTGCATTAAAAATAAAAATTGACATTTATTAATTCGGTGGTTTGACTTTCATGACATAATGACTTTGACATTATAATTGAATCTATGGTTATTGATCGACATTAGTGCTTTTTTTTTTTTTTTGGTTTATTATTATTATTTTTTAAATCTTAAATTTTTCTTATTTTAACAACTTGTAATTTTGTACGCCATGTTTATGGTAGAATGTATCGTGGACTTATAAAATAACTCATGATCACAATTTATTGTAACACTACATTCTGACAAATAAACGATTTGTATTTGTATTTGTATTTGCAGTGTTGCCAGCACTATACATCAATTCTACCTTAATAAAAATGTTGCCCACAAGAAAAACTAGGGTAATGGTCGCAAAACCTAATAAAAATCAAAAAAATCAAATTAATCAAAAAAATCACGATTTAAAAAAAAACACTGATTTTTTTGATTAAAATAAAAAAATCATGATTTTTTGCAACCCTGATCCCCCTACCCTTATCCCAATTTATTTGGGGTCGGTGCCGTGCGCTCTTCTCTTCCATCCTTTCCTGTCACTCGTCATCTCTTCATCCACTCCCTTCACATTCATATCATTCCGCACACAATCCATCCATATTTTCTGCGGTCTCCCTCTTACTTTCTCTTACATTACTCTTCTAATAACATGCATTTCTACTTTTTTCACAACATGTCCATACCAAGCCCGACGATTCTCTTTCAACTTTTATATCATTGAAGAGTGAAAATCCTTTCAATTTCTGCGAAATAATAGAACTGGCTGGCTAATAAAAATGTTTTGTTGCTTTATAATAGTTTTAATGTCAAATTGTTGACTATGAACTGCAGTATAACGCCTGGCTTCTCTTCTATTACATTATTGCTCGCACAGACTTGCGTCTGATATAAACTAATCACTGCAACAGCGAGGAAATTGCTTGATTTAATTAAATAAGGAATCCCAAGCATACCGAGAAACTTAAACACTGAATGAATGTTATTTTGCCTAGGCCCTCAGGCCCCCTAGCCAAAGTAACATTTGCAAATTTTCGTTATCGCTTCGCTTCGAAACATGTATGGATTTGACGTTTCAAAATTCGATTGTTAAGGAAACCTTATGTCAATCCCATACATGTTTCGAAAGCGAAGCGATAACGAAGATTTGCCAGTGTTACTTTGGCTAGTCCCTCTGGTGACCTTAGCCATCTTGGCTCGTGCTCGTGGCGTTAGCAAGATCGGCGTGCGATGGTGTTGAAATTGCGCTAAACTATTGTCAAATGGCGGCTTGTTCCAGACGATTTATATTGCGATCGCTATCTTTATTACATTGTTGCGTTCACTTAGCCGCTACTCTACCCTTTGCTTAGCCATAATATTATTTGTAAGCTTGGATATTATACTAGCTAGTACTTTTAATGAATTGAATGTGAGTTATACCTTACATTACAATACAATGTTGTAAAAAAAAAGCGATCAGTTCTTGAGCTGTGTTAATGTCGATACATTCAATGAAGTACATTTTCATTTTAATTTCATAGTATAACCACAGAATTTTAAAAGGATGTTAACAGCACTTTAAATTTGATGTAAACAGCTATAAAATTGTATATCAGCACTTTTAAATAATAATAGATCTTTAATTTATTATTATCACTATAAAATAATGGTTTGCACTATAACTGTGTCCCAACTCCGAAACCAACTATTGACCACTGTCAAAGAGTGATGGCAAGATGATAACAACTTGTGGCTTAATGCATACACGTCAGCAGGTCGGTTCTGTCTTGGTTCCGCTGTTGGAATGTACTCTATGCTGTTGGTCGCCCGAATCGCCCGCCATGGAACCTAACCACCTCGCTCGCTACGCTCGCTCGTCGTCGCACTTCATATGTTAACCAAAGGTCTACAAGCACTAGAGTTATAAAATTAAAGTGTATAGTGCAAAGTAATAATTTTAAAGCTAAGCATATTTATAGTGGAAACCATTATTTTTATAGTTTATTCAATTAATTTCAAAGTTAAACATTTTAAAGTGTGTTACATTATTTTTAAAGTGCTTTTATATATTCCCCAATATTTAATAGTACTAAAAGTGTAAGTAAAGCTTTATTTTTTTATTAATTGTGTTCGTTCGACCCACAACAAAGTACCACCGTTCGAGTCGACAATAACTCATTCCCGTATCGCGTCGTGCGCCATTAGTGAACAATTAGACAAATGGCTCGCCTCAGAACCAGTCTCTTATCTGAGGACTTTGTGATGCCGGACGTGTCTAGTTTTCTACTAAAAAGATCCACTTGTTGCTTCAAAGCACGTTTTCAATCATGGGAAATAGTAGCAATTCTTGAAATCGTCTCATTGTCATTTATTTTGTATGTATTCTTATCATGGATCAACGAAGAATTTGCTTCACCATCTATCTTATTAATATTACACTATTTTTGTTTTTATTGTCCCCCACTGCTGAGGCACAGGCCTTCCTTATGGATGGATAAGGAGGATGGGTCATACATAACCCACCACGTGGGCCCAACGCGGATTGGTAGGTGTAAACGACTGCAAATGCAGCCGAGACCAACGACTTAACGTGCCTTCCGAAGCACGGAGGAACTCAAGATAATACATTTTTGGTCACCCATCTCTGATTGAACCTTGCGAAAGTTGCCTTACCTCCGCAGACGCTGGGTCGGGCGTTAAACCACTGCGCCATCGAGCTCATCACTCTAATATTACACTTATATCAACCCACAATCATTCCTTTTTGCTATGAAGAAGAGTCGGTTTCAATAGGTTGTATAGGTTTTTCCAAGACAACTCGTTACTACGTTATAGCCATTTGAAATATGAGCCCACTAATGAACTAGCGTACCAACATACCCGGCGACACGTCTCCAGCTTTACATCTACAATCCCAAATGACTCTTACTACTTCGACTTACAGTCTATGCCAAATGGGAACGCATGCATGCATAAAGATTCTTTGTTGATGTGCAGGAAACACCCACGTCGCGTACTAACTGCGACACTGTAGTAAACAAGGGAGGGACGGTCTGCGGAAATGCACCCACTAATTACTGCTGATGGGAATCGACACGTCATGTTACATTGTGTTGGTTTTAAAAAAATAGGACCTTAAAATTTAAAGACGATGAAAACTTCAAAAGGCTGGACAGTAATCATTTTAATTTAGACTTATAGACAGAGGTCTTGAGAGATATAAATGGCAAAATAATAAGTATCTTGGAAAAAGTAAAATGACATTATGGACAGTAGGTATTTAAAAGAATACAGATCAATACAATTTGCTCCGTTGGAATAAGTAAATCTTGGATCTTATTTACTCTAGGAAAATAACATTAGTTTTGTTGGGTTTTACTGTTTGTTTCCAAAAGGTCACTTCTTTTCTGGTTGAACTTGTCTCATCTTTGTATAAAACCCTATAATTACTATCCGTAGTACCAGCTCGGCTTCGTTTGGAAGCAATAACGTTGTTAATAACAATAGTTTCTAACGTTACAGATCGGGAAGACCAGTCAATACTGTGCACAGGTGAATCAGGCGCAGGGAAGACGGAGAATACCAAGAAAGTCATCCAGTACCTCGCCTACGTGGCAGCATCGAAGCCCAAGGGCTCTGGAGCGGTAAGCATTGGCATACTGGTTGTTACAACCCTAGGGACTAAGGATTAGATATAGGCTGTGCCGGCAGAAGTTGAATAGAAAATGCCTATTATGAAATACTACAGTGGAGGTCACATAATTAAAGACACCAGTCGATTTTCATACAAACGAGGTAATGTTGAAGCCTTGGTGTGTTGATCTGATGATGGCTATCCAGGGAGTGAACGGAGGAGATTGAGATCTCTATACAAACCCAACTGATCTGACCCCCTAGCCAAAGTAACATTTGCAAATTTTCGCTATCGCTTCGCTTTCGAAATGTATAGATATGACGTTTTAAAATTCGATTATTAACAAACCTTATGTCAATCCCATACATGTTTCGAAAGCAAAGCGATAACGAAGATTTGCCAATGTTACTTTGGCTAGGCCCTCTGATCTGCATTCTAAGAGATATAAGGATCAGAGTTTTCTAAATTCGCGTTTTTTTAAATAGCCGTATGTGTGTATAGCGGACTGAATCTCCTCCATTCACTCCCTGGATAGCCATCATCAGGGGGGTAATTATGAAACTTTGTTGCAATCAACTCTGACAGAAATCGCAGTTACATTACATTGCTGCTTTAGTAAGAACCAATGTGGGAACTATCTTACTTAAAGCAGCAATGTAACTGCGCTTTCAATCTATTTCAATCGAGAATTGTTAGCAACAGACTTACGTACAGATCACAGCTAGGTCAATCCTTGGCGGAGAACCAAAGCTTCAAAGTTCTCGTTTGTATGAAAATTGACTGGTGTCTTTAATTATGTGACCGCCACCCGCCACTAGTGTTTTTAAGATAGTATTAAAGTGGTTATAGTAAATAACACATCTTTCTTACAAGTAGAAATATGTTCGTTAATTAAATAATTATATGTTACAAACCGCAACAACTTTCATGAATGAGTCATCGGACAGTTTTAGATGCCATAAAGACTGGTATTAAGAGCGAATGCGCAAGCGCACACTTTGCGTCAAAAATGACCATGTATGTAGTGTTAATGTGGCGCTCGTTACTGTAATTGCGGTACAGGTGGGTCTATAAGCGCCGTTTAAGGTGCACCCAGCTGTTAATAATTAACAATTATCGTTGTTTATTAAGATGTGTGTTGACCGACTATTTCACAACCACCATGATTGATGTAGCAGGTTATGTTGACGACATTGTACTTTTTAGCGCGCGCATTATTGGTTCGACTACCATTACAGGGTGAGTTGGACATGTTGCTAAGACCTCATTTGCTGTAACATGTAAACCTCAAGTAAATCGCTAGATTCAAGCTAATTAGTCTGTACAAATAAAGCGATCATTTAATGACTTAATGTTAGGTTGTGATTCATAGTTTTGAGATTATACGTTAGTTATGTAAAAAAAACGTGAGCTGAAGTGCTTGTTCGCTGAGTCATCCATAATATTTTTATATTGAAACATGCACGTATTTCGTTTATAGACATCTGTAGGTTGCATCACCGTTTGTTGGCATAGTTATTCACTGTCATCTCTGGCGCCGACGTTAAATGATATGTCTCAAGGCTGTTTTGAAGAAAAACAGGAACTGTCAAACGAGAAGCCTTCTATGTTTTGAGGGCTACCTGCAACTTTTGATATGAGAAGTGTAGTTGAAACGAATATCTGTCATTGTCTGAAGTCACATCAGTGACCAAACCTCTATTTAAAACCAGGGAAAGAAACTTAGGCCCGTGTTTATAAACCGCTCTTAACGTTGAGAGCTATCTTGAGATGCTCTTCTTATAGGAACAGCAACTCAGGTATGATCTCAAGATAGCTCTCAATGTTAAGAGCGTTTTATAAATACGGGCCTTAGTTCTGAGTCTAGACAAAGCATGTTTTTTTTGTGATATTTTACGTAGATGGATGACAGACAGTTCTCGATGAAGAATTGTTCGAATATTGAAGGTCGTTTGCTGCAGTTGCAGCGTTAGCTAGTGAACCCTACTAAGGCTATACGCCAGTGGTCCCGGATTCGAATCCTGATAGGGGAAAATGATTTTGTACTGAACACGAATAAAACGATCACTTGTTTTCGAGTTAATTTGGTAGCCGAGAGCAGAGCAGCTCAGAATATTCACGAAGAAAAGGTTAATCTTATAGTAATTCTTAACAGAAATAATAAACTACACATTTTTATGAAATATGTCCATCGTTGTCGTCATTTAAGTAATTCTTTCATATTTCTTGACCTATACATGTTCCAACTATAATATTTAGATGACGAATTGACGATCTCTACTTATTAGGTAGTGCAGTTACACTATAAAATCAGTAGGTCGTTCTGACCATATGGGCCAGTCGTGTTAGACCACACACCTAGTCACAGAATATGACTTAGCGTAGGGCTGTCAAAATTGTTTACTTACAATTTATTAAAGGCTTAGAATAAATATATTTTATTGAGCAATGCTTCTGTTATTGAAGACTTTGTTTTACTGCATTTTTTTATTCTCAAATTATCATAAAAGTATATTATTATTAAGCAGTTATTGCAACTGATAGAGCCCGTATCCTGCTATCTATGCATTTGAGTTGATGTCTAAACAATAAGTTTTATGCTTTGATTAAAACATTTTATGCTCAAAACTCTTTATGTCGAATGACCCTATTTAAATGGGTCGAGGCAGCCCTAACGCTTAGTTTGGTTTTAATTAACTATTTTTATGTTTCGATTTGCCAAATAACCTACTTACAAATTGCAAAATAAGGCAAAAAGCTGTCGTCGTGAAGCGTGATTTAATTATCGTTAAGCATTTTAAGGGCATAAGAGATAAATCATGTGTAAGCGCATGTACAAGCGAAAACACAAGTTTTGGGACAACCGATAAAAGAATTGGATCCTTTAAGTTTCTTTGTACAGCGTTCCACATTTGGTGCACCTTGCATGGCGGAGGTGGCTATGATCTCATTTGTTAGTTAGTTGTCTATTCAACTTGTATTAATATTTACACTAAAATGTTTTCAAGTGACTTAAAACTTTATACTTCATTCATTGTACAGCAATCGCGAGCAATGAAATGTAAATCAATGTAATGACATAATTTTACACTGACAGATAGATACTGATAAAATGTGGCATGTGGCATATTAGTTCTATGCTGTACGTGAATGTTTCGTCGCTTGTGACTGTACTGTACATATAAAAAAGTATTGCAAATAATATTTGTTGTAAAGAAAATGTCCTACATAATGTTTACTTGCTATCAATTGAATAATTATGTTTTTTTTTCTTCGACACACAGGCTGTCTGTAGGCACCTAAGCACTAGTTATTTAATTTACATTGCAAATTCTCGGAAACGAACGATACTAACAATTTATCGAAGTCATTCACCTCGATTGTACCTACATACTTAAGTAAATGTTCTTTCTTGTGTTTTTAGTTTCGCGTTTGTGAACATAATTTATTATACACGATTAATTATATCTATTGGCTTGAAAGAGGATGAGGTGACATGCTCATCTTTTACTATCTTAATCAAGACTTAAAAGTCTTAAATATGTATATTATGTAGAATTTAAAAATCACCTTCCAAGAAAAGTCTATTTTGAAATTCAATGGCTTAGCGTGACATCCGAAGTCCGAAGCACGGAGGATGACCGCCGACCCTTGCGAAAGTTGCTTAACCTCCACAATTGCAGGGCCAGGCGCTAAACTACTGCGCCACCGAGCTCCTCCAAAGTCTCATTAGAACACTAATTATCATGTATTTATTTATTGCTAGTGAATATTTCGAATCGTTGTTAGTAATTACATACACTCCTTCACATTATTGTATACTGTAAGTTTACACACAATATGTTTGTGCTACTTTTCACTATACGTTATCGTGACACCTTGCATAGCTAGCACTGCTAAGTCTATATATAAATTGTGACTATTCAAAACACCTGATGTATAATACTGTTTTTGTTTTCCTTCTTCCACGCAATCTACTCTACTGGACTACAGGGCCCGTCGCCACAGTTGATAATAGTAAGTGAAGAATATTGGTCGGTGGGCTAAACGCTTGTGGAATGGGAATCATCATGCTATAATGTCTATTGGTATATTATCCTCAGATATTTAATCTTATTGAATAATTATCAGTATTTTTTATTCAGTTTTGAATTGAGCCGGTTCACACATTCAGTTTTGAATTGAGCCAGTAAACAAAGAGTGGCTAGGAGTATTGATCATAAAGGAAAAACCGGCCAAGTGCGAGTCGGACTCGCGCACCAAGGGTTCCGTACCAAAAACAGCAAAAAAAATCACGTTTGTTGTATGGGAGCCCCCCTTAAATATTTATTTTTTGCTGTTTTTTGTATTTGTTGTTATAGCAGCAATAGAAATACATCATCTGTGAAAACTTCAACTGTCTACCTGCAGTCTTTATTAATAGCGAGTAAAAAACACCAAAAAAATCACGTTTGTTGTATAGGAGCCCCCCTTAAATATTTATTTTATTCTGTTTTTAGTATTTGTTGTTATAGCGGCAACAGAAATACATCATCTGTGAAAATTTCCCCCTTCTATCTATCACGGTTCATGAGATACAGCCTGGTGACAGACAGACAGACAGACAGACAGACGGACAGCGGAGTCTTATTAATAGGGTCCCGTTTTTACCCTTTGGGTACGGAACCCTAAAAACGAACGTAAATGTTAGTCAAAATATTTATGGTCAAATCAAAACGGTGTCCAGTTGTAAATCGGCCAACTTTTAACCAATTATAATGTTTTACTTATTTGAGGATAATTTACCACAATGAGTGAGCAACATCTTTGACTCATGTTTTTTCTGTTAAATCACTCGGTACTTGGTTTGTTGCATGCTTGTCTGCCGTACGGATTGTAACAAGGCTAAATATTCTAATATTTACCGTTAATCTTATTTTAAAGTATTTTAATTCGCAAAATCGATAAGCACTATCAAAATCATTTACATAACGGCTTAAGATAAGATAAAACGTTATACAACTATAGTTAGAAATTTATAATTCCGAGATCTTTCTATTCACTATCAAGTAATATAAAAATACGTATAGTTATCGAACAACAATTTCCTTTGAGTCATTATTATAGTTGTGTGATAGATAACGAAATGAACAGTTGCGTTCTCTCTCAAACCATCGACCACAGTTCAAATGCTTACAAGGCTCCGATTCTGATATTCGTTAACATAATCGTGTCTCAATAGTGTTTTAATGGTATTGCTTTTTAACACAGGAAAAACTATCGAAACACTATTGAGACACAATTGTTATTAGGTTAACTTTAGCAGAGTCGGACCCAGCTATGCCACTTCATTAACATGTATTTTATGTCACATCGACATATCATAACAAGACACTCCTACTCCACGATCAATGACAACTTGACTAGTATCAGACACAAAAAGCACTATGCAGCTTTTAGAAGTTTTGTTTGCTTTATAAAGTGTTAAATGAAATGATGTGAAGTTAAGAGTTGAAAGTGTATTGAGTAAACATAACATTGTTTGTCAACTTTTATAGTCAAACTTGAATACAATAATTTGTAGACAGAATCTAATTATATAAAAGGAATGTCAAAAGTATGACCATTTCTTATGGTATGACATCACATATTTGGAAATCATTTATTCATGTATCTCATATCATGTATGACCATCAATTAAGAATGTTTGTTATAACATAGAATGCTGCTTTACTAAATATAAGCTAGTCAATAAATATAATTACATTTTCATATACATTATTTTATTAAAACAATGACTTTGCATTATTGTGATAAATATAGTGATTTCTTAAAAGATACTGGAAAAAACACAATTTGTCTAAATAATGCTACACCTGATTTACCTACTAATACACTAACCAGTAGTTCATGAATTCAACCCCATAACCATAACGTTTCATTCCACGCTGCTATTACCCATAGAGCAATGGACCCACGTTTGAGGTAACGAGCTAATTACCCCATTGGTGACGTCATTCATTCATTTATGTCATGACTTTGAAGCAACAACATCCTAAGTGACTATAAAATCTTCAGTTGTATTAGATCTTACCTAGAATATTATAGCTCGTATATTCTTGTCACTTTTGGGTGTTTTTGTTACAATAGTTGTCATTGCGACATCCAGACTATATCAACCTTTAAACGGGTGGCGCTTAGATCTCGGTTGAAAATAATAGACACTTCTCCTTTCAAGTAATTTGTTCATAGACCTCTCAATTTGAACTAAGCGTCACCTGCTTTAAGGTACCATTTCGTTCGCATCGCCAGTTATCGCTAAGGATCATGCACACAGACTACGTGCCGATGCAACGGTACTATCTTTAGATCGGGTGTTGTTTCCGCAAATTGATTGCGCTATATAAATGTAATATATCGAGCCACATGATCGTGGCGAATGTTAAATGCATATAGTACAGACGATTCGCACGCAGTCTCTGAATATTGAGCTTTAACTCATGCATCTTTGGGTTAAAAATAGCATCATCAATCATCCTTGAATGGTAAAAAATATTTACTTTAAATTTGCGTTTTTACAGGGCGAATTGGAACAACAGTTGCTACAAGCTAACCCTATATTAGAAGCATTTGGTAATGCTAAAACAGTTAAAAACGACAACTCGTCAAGATTTGTAAGTATTTTAATATTAACAAACAATATTTGACATTATCCAGGTTCGATTCTTGGCTAGGTCTATATAGAAATTGATATCGTCTTTGCTTTCAACGCATATTAATGTGTGCATTTTATTCCAGGGTAAATTCATTAGAATAAACTTTGATGCGTCAGGCTACATAGCTGGTGCAAATATCGAAACGTACTTATTAGAAAAATCGAGAGCAATCAGACAGGCGAAAGACGAAAGGACATTCCACATATTCTACCAGCTGATGGCGGGTGCGACGGCTGAGCAAAAGGCTGAGTACATTCTAGAAGACCCTAAAAGCTATCCGTTCTTAACGAATGCTGCATTGCCGGTACCAGGCATCGACGATGCCGCAGAGTTCCAGGCCACAATCAAATCCATGAACATCATGGGCATGAACATGGAAGACTTCAACTCCATTTTCAGGATAGTTTCGGCGGTCCTACTCTTTGGATCCATGCAGTTCAAGCAGGAGAGGAATTCTGATCAGGCAACTTTGCCTGACAATACTGTTGCTCAGAAAATTGCACATTTATTAGGTATGAATAACCGAGAGCTCAATCTGTATTGAAATGTATTTTGTTTAAAAATCCGTTGTTTGTTACTAAATACTCATATTAATTATATTCTTCATTTCCAGGTCTTTCTGTAACAGAAATGACAAAAGCACTAATCAAACCAAGAATAAAAGTGGGCCGTGATTTTGTGACGAAAGCACAGACTAAAGAACAAGTAGAATTCTCAGTGGAAGCCATCGGTAAAGCGTGCTATGAACGCCTGTTCAGGTGGCTCGTGAACAGGATCAACAGATCTCTGGATAGGACGAAAAGGCAAGGCGCCTCCTTCATCGGCATTCTCGATATGGCTGGTTTTGAAATCTTCGACTTGAACTCATTCGAACAGCTCTGTATAAACTACACAAACGAAAAGTTGCAGCAGCTGTTCAACCACACCATGTTCATTCTTGAACAGGAGGAGTACCAACGAGAGGGCATCGAGTGGAAATTCATAGATTTCGGCTTGGATCTCCAGCCGACTATCGACCTTATAGACAAACCTATGGGTATCATGGCGCTCCTAGATGAGGAGTGTTGGTTCCCCAAAGCAACGGATAAGACGTTCGTAGAAAAGTTAGTTTCAGCTCATTCCGTCCATCCAAAGTTCATGAAGACTGACTTCCGCGGTGTCGCCGACTTCGCGATCATTCATTACGCTGGTAAAGTGGATTATTCAGCAGAAAAGTGGTTGATGAAGAACATGGATCCTCTTAACGAGAATGTGGTGTCCCTTCTACAGGCGTCGCAGGATCCGTTCGTGTGCCACATCTGGAAGGACGCCGAGATCGTCGGCATGGCGCAACAAGCGATGACCGATACCCAGTTCGGTGCCCGAACGAGGAAAGGGATGTTTAGAACAGTTTCGCAGTTGTACAAAGAGCAACTGACAAAACTGATGGCCACACTCAGAAACACGAACCCCAACTTTGTGAGATGTATTATACCAAACCACGAGAAGAGGGCAGGGAAGATCGAAGCGCCGTTGGTGTTGGACCAGCTGCGCTGCAACGGTGTGCTCGAGGGCATCAGGATTTGCCGGCAAGGCTTCCCCAACCGTATTCCGTTCCAGGAGTTCAGGCAGCGATACGAGTTGCTCACTCCTAACATCATTCCAAAAGGCTTCATGGACGGCAAGAAAGCCTGCGAGCAGATGATCGACGCTTTGGAGCTCGACCATAACTTGTTCAGAGTCGGACAGTCGAAAATCTTCTTCCGAGCTGGTGTGCTCGCCCACCTTGAAGAGGAGCGTGATTACAAGATCACAGATTTAATCGTTAACTTCCAAGCTTTCTGCCGCGGTTTCTTAGCAAGGAGAAACTACCAAAAGAGATTGCAACAGCTCAACGCGATCAGAATCATCCAGAGGAATTGTGCTGCGTACCTGAAGTTGAGGAACTGGCAGTGGTGGAGACTGTACATAAAGGTAAATATTCATTGCTCTTTAATGAATTTTAGAATGTGTTTCTATGCTTTGAAAACAGCCTTGGTAATTATTGTCGGAAAGTTATGTAAATAACGCACCGAGACCTACATGTTCAATAGACTATTATAAATAATATAAGTAGGTACACGTTTCGCGATCGCCGTAGGTGTTTAACCTATTGTTAGTGGGAATCCAAAGCAGATCTTGTTTATATAACAAGGATAGTACCTTCGCTAAATGTGAGTGAGGTGTTTTCTCAATATATTGGCTTTCTATTCACTTGTGTTATTATGAATTTTCCGTTAGACTTATTAGACTTAGACTTATTTTTTTATTTTATTAAAATCATTTTTGAAGTTGATGAAAATTATGTCAGTTTACTTACGCTGCTTTTGTTTATGGGTTATGTGTTCTCAATAATGTTATATCGCGTGACAACCCAAGTATGATTTTATTCACATTTTTTTAATAACAGATTTTTGATTAACAGATTTGTAAAAGAACAATTTTAAGTTTTAATGCCGTAATTTGTAACATGTTAAGTTCGAATTCGTTCGAGTAAGTTTGATTTAAACTTAAAAACGTTATTCAGTCACCACAACATCTGCTTCCAGGTCAAACCACTGCTCGAGGTGACGAAGCAGGAAGAAAAGTTGACTCAAAAGGAGGACGAGTTGAGGCAAATCCGCGATCGGCTCGAGGCGCAGGTGAAGCGCTCCCAGGAGTACGAGCTCAAGTTCCAGCAGGCTAGTGCCGAGAAGACGCAACTGGCTGAACAGCTACAGGTAAAGACTTATTTATACTTACTTAAAAGCAGAATACAAGTCGAATTCTCAGTGGAAGCCATAGGTAAAGTCTGCTATGAACGCCGGTTCAGGTGGCTCGTGAACAGGATTAACAAATCTCTGGACAAGACGAAAAGGCAAGGCGAACATACTAGGGTCTTTCAACTTTGGACCAAAACAGTTTTTATTTCCATTAAGTAGGACTTTAAAGTTGGGCAGTTATTTTGTATTTGGTCAAAGTGATCTTTTACGTGTTTGAGTTAGTTGTATTTATATTATTAAAAATGGTCAGTGATGAAGAAAACGATGTTATTTGCAAAATATTGCAGAAAGGAGCCCCTTTTTATCATGTATATTTATGATGACTTACCTAGAAAATAATTATTACTGAGTAATTAAAAACAGTATTTTTATAAAGTTCATATTTTTACTAATACTAGATTTGTACAGAGTAGAAAAAAAATACTGAATCATTGGAAAGAATAAGTAATAAGAACTTTCAACTTTAATTTGCCATTTTCTCAAATTATGTTAATTATTGTCGATGAGCCCAAATGCTATACAATTTAGTTTCTATACTGAGCCCTTTTCATTTTGTTCTGTACAGTAATATTTTCGTAACTATTTTGTCTCGCAGGCTGAACTCGAACTCTGTGCGGAAGCGGAAGAGAGCCGAGCTCGAGCTGCGGCTCGGAAGCAAGAGCTGGAAGAACTGCTGCATGACCTGGAGGGCCGCATCGAGGAGGAGGAGGAGCGCAGCAACGCGCTGCAGCAGGACAAGAAGCGTCTGCAGATCAATATACAGGTATTACTTACAGCTGGAAAAAAATCTGCATCGCCTGCCGATTATTAAGGTTTCTACCCACTACACCGTGCCATACAATGACCGTGTTAGGAACGTATTAGACACGAAAAGCATCACGATACGCACTACTGTGCGCACTGAAATGGATCGACGGCGTTCTGAGTCTGTATGCAACCCGTATGATGCCCGTATGTAACCCGTATGGTGCCCGTGTGCAACATTCAAAACCGATAGGAATCGGTTTCATTTCGCTTTTTAACGGTCATCATCGCGGTTACAACCCGTATAGTCACCGGCTCGACAACGTCGCGTGTCAGCACCGGCAAAATATTCTCGCCGACAATAGGGAATATATGCATCAAATTTTTTTTAATCTTAATCAAAAGAATAATGCGTGAGAAAATTAACTGTAATATTAAAACTTTTCTCTTGCGTTTTTTTCTCGTGATATAGTTACTTGAAGTTAGCGCGCAGCAGCACCCGCCGAAAACTCTCTATACAAAACGGTGACGTCACATATCACGATTCGTTATCTTCCCCTGATTTCATCGTGTGATAAAACTAAAATAATATATTTTTTTTAAATTTTCTGTTCCATCATGTTTTTATAAGTGTCCGCAGAGATCAAGTTCAAATTCATCAAAATCGGTGACTTATGCATATTCCCTATTGTTGACGCTCCGTGCATGGCCAGTGACGGAACGGTTTAGTGGGGACAGTGTCATACTTTTCAATACAAAGAATATTGTTTTTGCCTGACACGTTCCTAGCACGGTCATGGTATGCTACGGTGTAGTGGGTAGAGACCTTTAGAACTAGCGCACATTGGGTCACTAATTGCGGCCACTAAACTCGACCATTAGTGGCTCAGTCAAGCCACTAGACGCAGCCACCGATCGCAGCCGCCAGTGGCTTAGTGGCCGCCGGGAAGCCGGCTACGGTGGCGAGTGTGCGCGCGACGCGAGCGACCATCGCGGCCACAAGTAGCGCGCGCGGGCGACGAGCGCAACTTGTGCCCCGAACGCGGCCACTCGAACGCTCGGTTTGCGCCGATACGATACTACAAAATGTATGAACAAAACTTGTGGTTTCGTTTAGTGGCCGCGACTAGTGGCTCAATGTGCGACAGCTCTTTTAGTCGAGCATACGCACCCAGACTATTTCCGTGATTTTCACACAGCGATCTGTTTTACTAGACGTAGTGTTCATGTGCATTTACAGGATCGTTTAAACAGATCCGTCGCTACTGGATACAGTAACAAAATTGTATCGGATTCTTTGTTTACTGGATCCGGAATACTGTGTTGTGTTGTGTGTGAACACGCTCATATACTACCGCCATCGTCGAATAAAAAATCCTTATTTGGCGATGGCGTATTGGAATTTGTATTTATGCGAAGTGATTAGAAAACTTCGATATCGTGAGTTCTCAATACAGGTCTCCAACATTTTTGCCTCGATTTTAGTTTGACATAGTGCGACATCACGTCTGCGTAATGTTTACATATTGCACTTTTTGCTGATCCTGCATTTCTTCGTCAATCGTCGATTGCTTATGTAGCGGTATGATTGCGTCGCTACATATCCATAACATCGGATACGATAAAACGGGCCTTTTAATGAGGTGTGAACGTCACATCCAGTAGTGACGGATCTGATAAAAAGGACTTATAAAACGGGCCGCTATGTGCATGGGCACTTACTGTGCGATCACACAGTGGGTCCGTATTTAGATGCAATAAATAAATATTAAAATGTAACTGGTCTTTTCTCCTGTAGGACCTGGAAGAGCAGCTGGAAGAAGAGGAGGCGGCGCGACAGAAGTTGCAGCTGGAGCGCGTGCAGTGCGACGCCAAGCTCAAGAAGCTCGAGGAGGAGCTTGCGCTCAGCGACGACACCAACCAGAAGCTGCTCAAGGAGAAGAAGGTAATGTAATCTGCCCCCTGATACAGCTGCCGGCATATAAATTGGCAGGACAAAGTTGAGACAACTTGTAGCTACTGCGCATCTTTTGTCTCAACTTTCTCTTCACAGAAAAAAAGGATTTCTTAAAACAAGAAAATATTCTTAAATCAAGATATTTTGTGTCTCATAATATAGGGAAACAAATATTTTCTTGGTTCAATGCAATTTACTTTCGTTCAAAGCAATTTCCTCTTGAAAGAAAGTAAAATTGCATTGAACCAATAATATATTTGTTTCCCTAAATATGAGACAAAATATCTTGTTTAAAGAAATCCTTTTTATCCGTGTTGCCAATTTATATGCCGGGAGCTGTAACTGTAGTCTGTTTATCCTGAATTGTCCTATTTGGTAAACAATATTCATCCAACCCTTTATTGAAATAATCACTCATAAAATACAACAAATGGTTTCCCTCACACAGATTACGATTGAAGTTGATAATTATTAATGATACTTGTAACAATTTTAAAAGAACAATTTAATTTTGACAACCGTCAAAAAATGTTTACTAAATAAGACAAATAAGAGTATACATTGCTAACAATTTTTGTTTAAAATCTAATTGAAATGGAATTCTGCTAGTCAATGAAGTATTAAAAAATCATTTCAAACAACTTACGTTGCTTACGTTGTTACAAGAGTTACGTTAATTAGATCATTGGTCAAAATAATCTATGCACCTGGCGTCGAAGACTCAAATTGTCACTTTGGTACGGTGTCAAACATTTTTAGTCCTTTTGTTAACTGTTTCAAGTTCTCAACTACCTGATTAGTCACTGGCTAGCTTTAAATAAAAACATGCTACCAAAGAACAAGTAACCATGTTCTTAATGTACCTAAAACTGAACTAGTGACTCACTTTGGATAAAAATATCAAATAGTTTCTTTCCGTCTCTACCTAAATAAAGAAACATTTTCATAAAAACACATTCAAAAGAGAAACAAATAATATTAACAAAAAAAACTGTTAAGGGGCGGTAATAGGAAAACATGGTTTGCGCGGGCCATTTTTTATATAGAAAACGTAAACTTGTAGCCACCAAAAAAATCATACGACAAGCTAAAGAGTTTCTCTAGTTGCTACAAACATAAAATTGTGTATAAACCTAACAGATGATTCTAGAAAAAAAAACAGAATATCATCAAAAGCGCTTGTCGCGGGCCATATTTTTGGCGTAAATAATAGCGGAAACGTATTGAATTCTACATCAAAATACACTTTAACGTACTGTGCAGTTACTCCAATAACTTTTTTTCAAGAAAGATAGTTGTGCTAAAGATAATCATGAAAAAATAACGGAAAACATCTAAAAAGTGCAGAAGTGAGGTTATTTTCCGTACTCTTTACACGTAAAGAAAATGACAGAGACAAATGATTTCGCGTAACGGAGCCTTAACTTAAAATTTCTTACAAAATATAATATTGTATCTTCAAGTTTTGCATTTATAAAATACAAAATGTCAATTGAAATATTTTAATCTATAAATAACTTTCTCTAGATCTTGGAAGAACGAGCGAACGACCTCTCGCAAGCGTTGGCGGAAGAAGAAGAAAAGGCGAAGCATCTCAGCAAGCTCAAGACCAAACAGGAGTCGGCCATCGCCGAGCTAGAAGAGAAGTTACTCAAGGTACAGCACGATTCAAACTTTATGACCTCTGTGAACATCGCGCGAGACGATGGTCTTTAACCGTCTCCGTGATCTAGTGGTTCGCCCACCCGTGAAAGATGCAGGGGTCCCGGGTTCGATTCCTAGGGGGGGGCACAATTTGTATTTTGGTGGTAGGGCTTATTTCAAGTCAGCCTGGCTAACTACTATCTTACTTAAATCTGACGCCCCATAATAACAATTTAAAAATTGTTGTGTTTCGGCAGTTAGAGGTAAGATAGCCAGTTCCTCGGTGATGATGATTCCGTGTGTAGTGCGCTTCCACCTTCAGCCTTTGTATTTTTGGTTTTGAATTGATAAGCTATAAAAATGATTTGAGACTTGACTTGAGCATTAATTAACACAAGCATTATTTGTGAGAGCGGCGAGATTCGCAGCTTCACTCGAGAATGAATGGCAAAGTTAAAATTTTACAAATTAAAATGCGTCGTTTTGTACTGCAAGCGCTCTGAAAATTGTCACTTCAGTTGTACGGTCAGCAACGAAAGTTGTTTCACGCTTTAGTACTTTGTCATACTAATTTTTTTGTCTAATGTTCCAAAATGTGAGACACCTGTCAAAAAGTTGCTATGATAAAGTACTAAAGTGTTAAGCGATTTTCGTTGCTGGCTGTATATTGTTAATGATAGCATTGTAGAAAATACGTTTTTGTGTGTAGGACCACCAGTTACGACAGGAAGCGGACCGCGCCAAGCGGAAGTTAGAGACGGAACTACAAGATGTTCGCGAGCAGCTCGCCGAGCGGCGCGCGCAACTCGACGAACTTCAAGTCGTGCTCGGTGAGTGAGATGGGTATAACTTTATTGTAATGCCAACTTTTGCATGTCATTTTCAGTAAAAAATAAAACATTTTATTTTTTATTTAAGATTGATTTGTACAGAATGTGGGATATCCCGAGACAAAAAAATGAAATTTGTAGCGGTATCTACTTACGACGCCGCACATACCACATCACACGGTTTCATCGGTTGGACCGTTGGACCCCGCCGATGATGGTTGGCAGTTGTATATATGCTGCTTCGCTGACATAACTTCGTTAGCGAGATGTAGGTTACTCCATACTAATCTTTGTGTTTATACGACACTAGCGCCATTTAGTCACATGGTGACGAATCTTGTTGAAACCGTGTGTTGTGGTATGTGCAGCGTAGGTAGATGCCGCCACCCATGCAATAAATTGCCCAGTGTGAAGAGGATGTAACTTTACGGCTCGGCTTTCATAAAACGCCATTTATCGAAATTTTGAACTATTTTTTTTTATTTGATTTGTCAGAAAATCACCCACTATAGATGATGATCTTAAAAGGCATATTACATTTCGACTGTGATTTTTGCGTAAAATGGCCAATTTTGGCGTTATCGATCTCAGAAACAAAAATATATTAACACTTTTGACTTATTTAATGGTGCAGAATAGCTATTGGAATAGTTCATAGCGGCCTCGGAATTTTGAAATTATGTATGGAATATGTGAAAAAAAATTCCAATCAAATACCATAAAACTACTAAAAACGCTCAGAATAAACTGTGGATTTCTCCTAGATACATTATTATTATTACGTAAAAATTATATCATAATAATCTTTACTTCATAAAAAAATCAAATTTCATACTTTTATTTGTTGTTTGTACTTGTTTGTCTTTCTGTGTATGTTCAAAGTTGACTCTAGGAAATCGTTCACTAACTTTCATTTTCCTTTCTAACCCTTTAACTGTCCAGTGAATCATCATATTACTTTTTGTCGCGGACACATATAAATGTATTTAGTAGACCCAAAGGTTTCTCTAGGTTGTATCGCTAAAATCCGTCAAAATCGAAATTTCGACAAAAAAATGTGATAGGGCCCTTAATAACATTTTATATCGTTCATCAACAGCGAAACGCGAGGAAGAGTTAGCAGCGGCGATGAGTCGCGCGGACGAGGAGGGCGCCGCGCGCGCCGCCGCGCAGAAGGCGGCCAGGGAGGCGGCCGCGGCGCTGGCTGAGGCGCACGAGGATTTGGAGGCCGAGAGGGCTGCCAGGACTAAGGCTGAGAAGCTCAAGAGGGATCTGAATGAGGAGCTGGAGGCGCTGAAGAGTGAACTCCTGGATTCGCTGGATACTACTGCTGGTAAGATACTTATTGTAGGTGGTCAAAAAACAGCATTTACTTAGGCTGAAGCTCACGAAGATCTGGCGGTGTGAGAAGCGGCCGCCGCGCTGGCTGAGGTGCGAGGACTTATAGGGGAGAGGGTTGCCAGGACTAAGGCTGAGAAGCTCAAGAGGGATCTGAATGAGGAGCTAGAGGCGCTGAAGAGTGAATTGTTGGATTCGCTGGATACTACAGCTGGTAAGTGTTTTAAATTTTTTAGAAAAGTAGCTGTTGCTTTGACTTAAGCTGGATTTAGAGGTGGAGAGGGCTGCAAGGACTAAGGCTGAGAAGTTGAAGAAGGATCTGAATTAAGAGCTAGAGGCGCTGAAAAGTGAACTCCTGGATTTGATAAATACAACTGCTGGTAAGTAGAGAGAAGGCAAAAAAGAATGAACTATAGATACTACTGCCGTATGCTGGTAAGTGTAGAAGGCAGCCAGAGACGCACGAGGATTTAGAGGCCGAGACGCTGAAGAGGGATGTGAATGAAGAACTGGAACTGAAGAGTGAATTGTTGGATTCACTAGATACTACTGCTGGTAAGTGTGTTAAATTTGTCAGAAGAGCGAGAAAAGTAGCTGTCGCTTTGACAGAAGGTCACGAGGTTCTGGAGGCGGAGAGGGCTGCCAGGACCAAGGCTGAGAAGCTCAAGAGGGATCTGAATGAGGAGCTGGAGGCGCTGAAGAGTGAATTGTTGGACTCGCTCCATACTACTGCTAGTAAGTGTGAAGTATGTTAAAGTTAGAAAGTCGCAAGAGAACTAGCTGCTACGTTGGCTGGTTCACGAAGATTTGGAAGCGGAACGGGCTGCGAGGACTAAGACTGAGAAGTTGAAGAAGGATCTGAATTAAGAGCTAGAGGCGCTGAAGAGTGCTCGCTAGATACTACTGCTGTTAAGTGGAAAGAAGGATGAAGTGTAGACACTACTGCCGCATGCCGGTATGTATAGAAAGCGGCCAGAGAAGCGGACGCCACGCTGGCTGAGGTGCACGAGAATTTAGAGGCAAAGGGTAAGTGAGTAAAATTTGTCAATAAGTCGCAATAGAAGTTGGTGTTGCTTTGGCTGAAGCTCATGAAGATCTGCAGACAGAAGGCTGCTAGGCCTAAGGCTAAGAATCTGAAGAGAGATCTGAATGAAGTCCTAGAAGCACTGAAGAGTGAATTGTTGGATTCCTTTGATACTACTGTTGGTAAGTGTAATGCGTTAAACTCGTGATGATCGGAGGAGACAGCTCACAGGACCAAGGTTCTGAAGCTGAAGAGAGATACTAATGAAGAATTGGAGGTGCTAAAGAGTGGACTCAGTGAATTCTTTGCATACTAATGGCCGAATACTCAAACGCTACTTAACTTTGAGCGGCTCTCAAACAGCATGCTGTCTCTGTCATATCTTTGACATTTAATGCGACAGGATGACGTTTGAGAGCCCCTCAAAGTTAATTAGCGTTCGAGTATTCGGCCATAATTCTGGTAAATGTCTGTTTATAGTAAATATCAACCTCGATATCAACCTCGGTATTGAAAGCTTACGCTTTGACCAAAAATATGATCACTATTATGACCTACACTAAGGCATGTATAAAGTGCTCCTAACGTTGAGAGCTACCTTGAGATCATACTTAGTTCGTATAAGAACAGCATATCAGAAATAATATAGCGGATAGAAATAATACGGGCCTTGAATGTGCAAGAATTTATTAGTAGCGGCGTACATAGACTACTTTCTCTATGTTATATATTTTAATTTAAGAGGAGTTAAATTTATATAATCTGTCCAACAGCCCAACAAGAGCTCCGGTCCAAACGCGAGCAAGAAGTGGCAGTCCTGAAGCGAAGCCTGGAAGAAGAGGCGTCGTCTCACGAGGCCACACTGGCCGAGCAGCGCCACAAGCACTCGCAGGAGCTGCAGCAGCTCAACGAGCAGCACGAGCAGATCAAGAAGGCCAAGGCCGGTGAGTATTATACTGTGTGCCAAACACGAGCAATAAGCAGCTGACCTGCCCCCCTAGCCAAAGTAACATTTGCAAATTTTTGCTATCGCTTCGCTTCGAAACATGTTTGGATTTGACGTTTTAAAATTCGATTGTTAACGAAACTTTATGTTAATCCCATACATGTTTCGAAAGCGAAGCGATAACGAAGATTAGCGAATGTTACTTTGGCTAGGCCCTTTGAAGCGAAGTCTGGAAGAAGAGACGGCGTCTCACGAAGCCACATTGGCCGAGCAGCGCCACAAGCAGCTTACTGCACACGTCAAAATAAATGACGTAATGGGCGAAAATAATAATGATATAAGCGGAAACACCGTAAAAAGAGAGCATATGAACACTCGCAGGAGCTGCAGTACCGGATACTAGCGCGGTTTTATTGAAAATAGTTCGGCAATTAGTATTTGGTTTGATTTTTGATTTTCCCGTTTTGGCACCTTTGCAGCTGTCGTGGTCACGGGGGACTATGGGCATAGATATAGTATATTAAAAAGGGGTAGATGCGCTACCGAGCGACCGGGTGTAAGGGATAGATATATTATGACGTCAAAATATGGGGCTGCCATGATCACAAAAAAAATACCCTAAAATGCAGTCGGAATCGTTACAGTACTTGAATTCCATAGTGAGTGAAAGTCAACATTTTGACTAGCTAATTAAACAAAGTATTGCAAGCGAAAACGCGAAAATAAGTGGTCCCGACCGACCACTCTTTTTGTGATAAACTATATTGAATATTGACAATTACACCCTGTTATAATATGACAAACAAACAGACAAACGGACACACTTTTTTTTATTCTTACTCTATTACTATGTTTCCATTGCTTCAATTTTTTTTATATTTGTAATGTACAGACACACTTTTTCTACAAATCAATTTCGTGTGTACAGTCACGAGCAATAATATAATGGATTAAAATGCTCATCAAATTCAAAATTAAAAAAAAAATTCAAACATCATTTATTGGCGTCTAAACATTTTAACAAAATCAAATTAACGTTAATAATCACATTAGTCAAAGACTGTGTCGCAGCTATTAGCGCCTACCTCAAATTTATAAAATTATAACAGTTAAACACAAATATAATGTTGGAACTAGAAGGAGATTACTTTCAATGTAAAACAACTCTCGACTTTAAATATTCTATTAGACATTCTGGTATTCGAAGCTAACTCAGGATCAAAGCTACGTCGTACTAAAGGACCCCCGAAAAGTTCAAATAATTTGACTCAAACCTTAATATGTCCTAATAAATAAATAATAATAATATATATAAAATCTTTATTGAAATAATCTTACATCACTATTTACAGCTAGTTTAAACATAGATAATATAGGAAAAACAAATAAAAATAATTATTAAAATAATATTATACTATGTGCTTGACCACATGCGATGTTGCCGTTCTGCTCAACTTCATGGCTTGGACAATATAGAAGGCTATGCTTCTATCCATTTCTCACGAATTTTATCTTCCGTCGGAAATCTGGAAAAATCAAATCGCTTGAAATTCCCTGAAATATGGGGTAATTTTTGGGGAAAAATTTCTATGTGGGTAGGCATCCGGAAATCGATTTATAAACCTACTGATTTTAGTGGATGTCAATGCTAAGCTGGCTTCTATTACGTAGATTAATACGCAATTTTCCCGGTTTGCATGTCAAATGTTTCCGAGGTTATTTTTAGAAATAAATTTTAGATTTTTCCTATTTATCAGGTTTTTCATGATATAACTAATGATTTAGCTCAGAAACTTGGTTCCTGTGAGATTTGAGAAAGAAATACGTGATCAAAATATAGAAAACAGTGTACTTACGCATGAAATGTAACACCCGCTTCTTTTCTTTATTTGTTGCTTTTGCAGCAAAATATTGAACATCCCACCATTTTGTAGGCTAGACACAAACACTACACATTCGATTTATAAGAAATTTTATGTATTAATTAGGTAGTAATCCACAAAACCTTTAATTTCTTTGGCACTTTTGATATAACCCCACTTATTTGTTTTGCCTAGTTGAACTGTGCCTATAACCCGACCATGAAAAAAAGTCCGGTCGGTGATAGAGATAAAACATGAAACTCTTCTCTATTTCCTCCTATAGGAATCTCAATAAGATGATCTCGCTCTATCAAAGCATGTCAGACCCTTGACTATGGGTATATTTCTATGTAAAAAGTGGCTCGACATACGGATGGACAGACAGACAGACATGACGAATCTATAAGGGTTCCCTTTTCGCCATTTAGTCTACAGAACCCTAAAAATGCGTAATCGAGTAGTCAAATAAAGGTTCTCTACACCCATGCTTTAAATCTATATTATCTAAATTGATTCACTGATTGATTGATTGTAGAGTCCTAACGGCTGAAAGTAGAGACACCATTTTTGAAGGGTAGTTTCCTTTCATGGTGTAGGCACAGAGGAAATAATCACTACTACGTAGGACCAGAGACAAAGCATCATACAACCGCGCAAATCGGTTGCACCACTACAAGCACGCGGGGCATGTGTGCGTGTCCACTGGCCGCTTATCGCGTACAAGGAAAAAACCTGTTTTGACAGCCAGCCAGTGGACAATCATAGGGCATCATTTGTTTTGTTAGTTGCAAGTTTGAATTTCACGTTCTTAGGAAGCTTTGTCTCTGTTCCTTTCTTTTTACTCATGTGGTGTAGGTGAGCACTAAGAAAGGATTTTGGAAAGTTCATCATTTAAATATGGGATAAAAGTTTATATGAGAATCCCTCAGTTTCAAAGCTAGGATCTTTAAATTTTGTGTTTAGGCTGACGGTAAAAAAAATATATAAGGGAAAGGGAAAGGTGAAGGTGAAAATGAACGGGATACTAATAATCCCGATTCACATTGGATGCGAACGGATGTTTTTTGAAAAGTTATCATTATTAGGAACTACTTTGTTTGTGATCAATTCTCATCAAAACTTTTCAAATAAAAATAAATTTGAAGCTTGACACAACTCACTGACAACCGATATTCCCTTTTCAAATCGCGGTCAAACGTCAAATTTTCTACAAAATCAAACAACTGTTATACATCACGCTTTTGTGCACAATTTACGCGAAATTTTGTATGTTAGTTTTTTAATATTATGTTGAGGCATGGGTACTACGGTGAAGGAGCGTAAGCAAAAAAATGTGAAATTTGGTCTGACCAAGGATGACTCGTTCGATGAAGAGGAGGAAGGTTCCTCGTTCAGTTCCACTCGGGATTATTGGCAACACGTATGCGGGGGAGCCGAGCCAAGAAGGAATGATGGCTCCTTGATAGGTATTTACGTGTCTGAGAAATTATAATGTACTTAACTTATTTTAGAAACGTGTTTATGATGGGGGTAACTTTGACTCTAATTGGGAAAATCAAAGATTTAAACGTGTGGAAATAGTTTGAACTTCTCGCCAAACGCTTATGTAATTTTTGCAAATTGAAACGTGTCTCTCTAAACTTACATGCGGTGGTGCTAAAAGGATGTGATAATAATACATATTTGATAATATCATAAAGATAAAGAGATAAAGATAAAGATATATTTATTTGCAAAAAACATGAGTACATGAGTGGTGTAATATGGAAAATAGATCTTACATGTTTTGCCGGTCAGCATGCAAAAATTCATCATATAAAACATAATTATTTCACTAAAATTACAATTAATTCAAATTAAATAACAACAGTAAATAAAAAAAAAAAAAATTCATTAAGTAGCTGTCTAGAATAAAATATTATATTTATCAAATTCAAATTCATTTCATGTCATAAATAAATAACAAAGTCAAAATTCAATAAAATTATGTAATAAAATAGAAACAGTCAAGCTTATATTTAAAAGGTTTTATCATTTAAGAAGTCTTGTACACCATAATAACATTTTTCAACTAGAAAACTTTTTAGTTTAGCTCTAAACAAATTTTTATTAAGATTTTTGTAGCTGTCTGGAATTTTATTGTAAATTTTCGGAGCCATACATATTACACTGTTTCGTAAAAGTGTTGTCTTAGCAGCATGTATACACAGCCTATCACCATGACGCCTATTACGTACAACTATAGATGATTGACGCGGAAACAGATGTGGAAAAGTTTTAACAAAAAGGGCCATTTCTAATATATATAGTGACGGAAGTGTCAAAATTTTATATTTTGTAAAATACGGCTTACAACTATCTGTGGTTTGGAGACCAAAGATTGCCCGTAGGCACCTTTTCTGCATTTTAAAGATAATGTCTTTATCAGTAGAATTGCCCCAAAATATGATACCATATCTAAGAACAGATTCAACCATGCCATGGTATGCCGTCAGAAGGGTGTCAGTATTCGTCGAAAATGAAAGTCGGTACAAAGCATATGCCAAACTACTTACTCTTTTACTTATTTCAGCTATGTGATTTTTCCAATTAAGTTTTCGATCAATCTGTAGGCCAAGAAAACGCGCAGTTTCAACTTTCTTTATGCTGTTACCACTATATTCAACTTTAATGTCATGAGCAAATTGAGTCCTTTGAGAAAAGTGCATAATATTTGTCTTGTCAATGTTTATTTTCAAATTATTATTTTTAAGCCAGTCAATTATCAATGTCAAGGTTTTATTAACGTCAATTTCATAAGTATTAATGTCAGTAAATTTAACGGAAACCGTACTGTCATCAGCAAATAGTGTCATTGGTTGATCCGTTGCATTAGGCAGGTCATTTATATATATTAGAAAAAGAAGTGGGCCGAGGACACTTCCTTGAGGAACACCGTATATTACATTACGAGTGTCCGATCTGAAAATTACCTCGGTCCTCGTTTTGTTATTAAATCTTGATATTTCCGTTATTTGTTGACGATCACTTAAGTAAGACCTGATTAAATCTAAAACGTTGCCTCGTATTCCACACGCATCTAATTTTTTTAATAATATGTTGTGATCTACATAGTCGAAAGCTTGTGTCATGTCACAAAATATTGTACAAACGGGCAAGGTTTTATTAACATTTGACATAACAATTTTCAAAAACTCAAAAATCGCTATGTTTATTGATTTTTTCTGTCTAAAACCATTTTGTTCATTACAAAATATGTTGAATTTTTCTAAGTATGCGTATAGTTCTTTATAATAATACTTTTCTAATATTTTAGAAAATATAGAAATTAAAGCAATAGGTCTATAGAATTCCATTAAGTCTTTATTATTTTTATTTTTTTTTTATTATTTATCATACACTTTATTCTTTATTATTTATCATACACTTTATTTTATAGTACGAATCGAATTTATCAAAGTGATCTACCTTTAATTGGCTCTAATATTGATGTTTTTTGGTAGTCATTATATAATTCTTACTTATTATGTTTAAAAACAAGAATAAGTTTTTGTTTCAGTTTTAAGGGTTTCATTGTCAATCAATTCTTAGGTACTTCCAAGGTTGAAAGGAAAATTTCAAAAGAGACGTTAGTTTCCGAGTTTATTGAATTTAGGTTTCATCAGTTTAGCTAAAAAGGCTTTTAGATTCAAGTCGCAACTGATATCTTAAATATCATAAAAACGTTGGAAATCATTTGAGCCACAATTAAATTTGAGAGGCTAATGCAGGTAATTAATAATTCATAATATCACTAATTTGATTTAGGACTATTATTGACAAGTACCATTCCTTTCAGCGTTGGAGAACTAAAATGTGTAAGAATTTATCAAAGCAATACTATTTTCGCATAGGTTAGGACTATTCTTGATAAGTGTCATAACTTTTAGCATTGAAAAATGCCAAGCAATACCAATTTCGTTTATGTAAGGACCAAGAGCGTCGCCAGTCCATTGGCCCAGGGGGGGCAAGAGGATGAGAAAACAAAAAAATATGAATTGTAGGTACAGTCAAGAGCACCTAGTGAATTTATTCAAGTTTTGAGATACAGGATTTATCGGAAAACAAGTTGCACGGCCTCAAAACTTGTTACTTTGCAGTTGGCTAAATTTTTTTAACCTCTAGGGGAGGGCAGCTGCCCCTCCCTGCCCACCCTTGGCGACGCCCCTGGTAAGGACTATTTTTAACAAGTACCATTCCTTTTAGCGTTGGAGAAGGCCAAGCAATCCCTGGAGGCGGAGAACGCCGACCTGGCCACCGAGCTGAAGAGCGCGGGCGCGGCGCGGGCCGAGGCCGAGCGCCGGCGCAAGCAAGCCGAGGCGCAGCTTCAAGAACTTGCTGCCAAGCTGCCGGAGCTGGAACGCGCCAGGTCAGTTACTATACAACGTGTTGGAAAAAACGACCCTAATGCCGAATATGGTAGATAGGGACTATCAAACTGATCAACTTTTATTATGGGACCAATTCTGAAGTCGTGAAAAAATCAGCTATTTCATACATTTTGATATTTTCGTAGTTATTTTTTGTATGAAACAAGCTGATTTTTTTTCGAGATTTAAGATATGGTTTTAAACTAAAAGTTGTACAGTTGGTCCCTATCTACCATATTCGCCTTAGGGGTTTTTTTTACATATTGTATAGTCTATTTTTTTTGATATATTTAATTGTATTGTTTCCGTGGTTTTTGTAATTAATCATTTGTGAGGGTGACATCAAAGTGGAAATTTCGTGTGTGATGGAATTAGGGTTGCCACCTGTCACTTAGTTCAAGGGTTACCAGCATAGAAATACAGGTTTTAGATTTTTTATGGGAGACAATACAAAACAGCTATTTTTCATGAAGGTAATTACGGGTTTCTGTATTATCTTAGCCTGAAAAACGGGGTAACCCGTAAAATACAGGGCATCTGGCAACCCTAGATGGAATCCATTCGGCTTTTCATCCACCTTTTCGTTTTTATCTAACATCAGTTCGCAGGCCGTTAACAGAAAACCTTGTAACGATATGATTAGGCAATTACTTCTCATAATATCTTTACTAATCCTTACTAATATTATAAATGCGAAAGTCCGTTTGTTTGTTTGTTTATTTGTTTGTTTGTTTGTTACGCCTTCACGTCTTAACTACTCAACAAATCATCATGAAATTTTGCATACACGTTGTCAAGGGTACAGAGAAGGACATACGATACCTTTCATCCCGAAAAAAGATACTGTTCCCGAGGGATAGAGAAATAACTGTCCACGCAGACGAAGTCGTGGGCGGCCGCTAGTATTTTATAGAATAAATGCCAAAGTATGTTTGTTTGGTCGTTTGTTTTTTACGCCTTCACGTCTTAACTACTGAACCGATCTTTATGAAATTTTGCATACGTGTTGTCAGGGGTACAGAGACGGACATAGGGTACTTTTCATCCCGAAAAAAGTATTGTTCCCGAGGGATAGCAAAAAAACTTTCCACGCGGACGAAGTCGCGGGCGGCTGCTTGTCTAATAACTTTAAGATCGGTACAGATTATGTGCAACGCAACACGACTACAAAGGATTTGTGTGTTCACGAGCACTTTAAAATGTATAAAGAATGTTGCGTTGTACAGATTATGTATCTAAATGAGTACCATCCAAAAGACTCTTAACTTTTTAGCGAACTCTGTTTCACAAAGAAAATTCGAAGGGAGTATTTTCATGCCCAATACCAACTTGCTTTAACAGGGCGGAGGTGCAAGAGAAGTGCTTGCGTCTACAGGCCGAGGCTGAACAAGCGCTGCAACAGCTGGAGCGCGCGGAGCTGAAGGCGTCCGCCGCCGTCAAGCAAGCCGCCACTATCGGCGCGCAGCACGCCGAGGCGCAGGTACTAGCTTACACTCTGGATAGCTTCCAAATTATTCGGGTGTAATAGTAGTTCAGTAAAATTACGGGTTCGCAAAACATTAAATGGTAATAAGCTGTAATTTTGCAATCTGACTTTGATGTGATTATAAAACACTAATATAAACGAATACAACTAAATTTACGAATACAAAAAATACAGCGTAGTTGTAACTTTTTTTTGTTGGATTTACATTCACAATCAAATTATAGTTCCAAATTAAGCAAAAAGTAAAGAAAGTATGTAATTAGCAATTTTGCTAAAGCAATTAAATAAATTAATATTTTGGTCAGTAAAGTAAAAAAATAAATAGTGAAAATTAGTTGGATTCATTTACAAAATGACAGCTAGCCATTTAATCTTACGAGCAAAAGAAGAAAGACCGCTATTGCAAATTATTTCTATATCGTCATACTAGCTCCCGTAATTTTACTGAACTATAGGGAATATGCATAAGTCACCGATTTTGATAAATTTGAGCTTGATCGCTGCGGACACGTATAAAAACATGATGGAATAGAAAAATAAAAATAATGTATTATTTTAGTTTTATTACACGATGAAATGACACAGGGATAAATAACGAAATATTTTTTTTTACTTTCGGATATAATGCACTTAACAGTCAGATAGAATATCGAATAAGAAATGTTTTTTTGTACACATGTCCTTAAACGCAAAATTTAGGGAGATAATTGAAAATTCTTGGCTAACTCCATAGTAAACGCGCGCCTAAAACGTGACATGTGACGTCATATATTCATGTCCGTGTTGTATAGAGCGTTTTCGGCGGTTGCTGCTGCGTGCTAGCTTCAAGTAACTATTATCACCAGAAAAAAACGCAAGAAAAAAGTTTTAATTGATTTTCTCACGCATTATAATCAATAGGATAAAATCGAAATCATTAAAACTAAGAATCTAACAGCAATATTGATAATTGATAACTTTAAGACAAAAAATCTTAAATCAAAGCGATCAAAATTCAAGGAAACGATTAGTTATGCTATGCTAAATTAGTAAAATCTTTATTTTCATCTGTGTATTTTTTTCTGAATTCTTATGTTTATTTCACCTTGAATTTCAATTTGGCAAATTTCAAACCGCCAATAAGCTTTATAAATGGTAAAATAGTTGCATTATTTTAGCCTTTTGATTCTAATTCAAATATTCATTTTCTAAATTCAATATTAATTAATTAATGATCTCCCTTTCTGACATGAATAAGAACAGAATCTCTATTGGACTGGCGAAAAATCAATTAAAAAATCATCAAAGAAATGTCAGCAAAATTATTTTCCGCTCGCTTAACAATATGCTGGTAATTTACCAAAGTTACCTTATTACCACAGAATAAGTATATGTGTATCACTTATTTGTTTTGTTGATACCAGGCCCTGCTCGAAGAAGAGACGAAGCAGAAGCTAGCTCTTCAAACGAAGCTGCGTAACGTGGAACAGCAGCTGGAACAGGCGCGCGACCAGCTGGATGAAGACGATGAAGCCAAGAGGAACCTGGAGAAACAGGTAACGTGCGAGCGATTAGCCAGGATCATACTGAAAATTCAAAATTTTTTAACAAATTTTTAAAGTCTACTGATTGATAGGAAGCTTAGATGAAAAATTAACATGACCAGCTCATGATGTCAGTTATAGTCTTAGTCAAAGTTGCTCTGCAAATAAACTTTAACATTAAGCACATTTGAATCGTCTATATTTTTTTACCACCCGTTCCAGACTTTTTTAACTGACGAAAAGAACGACGCAAGAAACTTATCAGCTTTTAACATGAATAAGTAACGATATTTACAAACTTAAATATATCGTTACCAAATACAGTACAACAGGATTTTTGGCAACAAAGTACTTATAATAGCAAGTTATGTGTTACATCATTTCCACGGATTTCGATCTTTCAGATAATCGTCTACTTTGTAATAACCTTTACCCATGAGCAATTTTTTTTACAATTATTATAACTATACTTTGCATTGATAAAGTATTGTGTTAAATGTTTTTTATCTCTGAGCTAATTCTCGGATTTGTAGACAAAGTTTTCTTGGCGAAACTTCTTACATTATAACTATACTTTGCATTGATAAAGTAATGTGTTAAATGTTTTTTTTTATCTGACCTAATTCTCGGATTTGTAGACAAAGTTTCCTTGGCGAAACTTCTTACATTATGGCGTTTCCGAACCGAGCTGCTGCGACCACAGCTGCCAAATGCAGACGTGTTTTTTTTTTATTCAACAAAGCGTGGCTGTACGCCTGCGGCCAAGCGTGATCGCTTCATAGAAAAAAACACATTTGGTCTTCGGTTGCGGTCTGCGGCTCGGTTCGGAAACGTATCGATCGGTTTTTCAATGTTGACGACTCTGTATGAAATATACAGGGAGAAAAAAGCAGCCCTTGACGAGTTTCTTGCCGGTTCTTCTCGTTACAAGTTCTCCCGCTTAGGGTTTGCGAACCGATGGCGTAGCTTCTATGACATTCACAAGTGCTTGTAACAGCCTAGACAGAATAAATTATTTTTGAATGCACCCGAGCTTATTCTTCACTTTTTATCGTGTTGTTGTCTTAGAAACTCCGTAGCTTAAACTGGTAATAATGTAAGGAAAGTCCTAATTTACCTAAACCTTTTTAACTCTTACTTTATTGTGTTTGTTGTTATTAAACACTCCGTAGCTTAGACTGGTAATAATGTAACGTCATATTCTACCTAAACTTTTTACACGACTACCTTACCTACAGCTAATAATTTCGCCCACCAGATCGCAGCGCTAACACAGCAAGTGGCAGACGCCAAGAAGAAGGCAGAAGAAGAGGCAGAAATAGCGGCCGCGCTGGAAGAGCAGCGCAAGAAGCTCACGAAAGACGTGGAGGCGCTGCACCGGCAGATCGACGAGCTGCAGCAAGCCAACGACAAGCTGGACAAGAGTGAGTCATTTTGTTTGTATCTTATTTGATAAACAGAGTGTAAAGGGAACGCTTCCGAAAAAAGGCAGGTGGTATTCTTATCAATTCGGCCCCTCTAGCATGACCACCGAAAAACGATATAAGAGTATGGCCGCCAAAAATTGTACATTTGGGAAAAAATATGTGTCCATCACATATTGAATATTATAAATTCTATATTTTATATTGTTAAAGTTTAACTTGTATTTTTTTCTGTTCCGCAGTATCATTTTTATTTATGCGAATGATTTAAATTAATTTTGGTTGCCTATTACAAGTGCAATTTGTTTTTTGATAAAGAGTTAATTTTGGTTCCCATACAAATTTTGTGTGTCCCACTAAGACATCTCATACTTATGACGTCTCATTATTGCACAAATTTTTTGTGATCCGTTGAAACGTTAGCACTTTTGAATTATTATGTTAATTTGCTAAGTTTTAATGTATTCTTTTAATAATATAACCCAAAAAAACAATACGTAAAACTAATTTGAAACTGTGTCTTACTTTTTTTCCCGAATGTTACTTCACGTAAGTTACCACGATTAACAACGGAACTAGCTAGATTCCCCGTCTGTGATAATATTTCTTAGTCATGGCAACACCCAGCTCCAGGTTGGCCAAACGTTTAGGAAAAAACGCCGTTTTGTTTACTATCAAAGTCATCTTAAAGGTAGTCGGTAGTTTTGTCTCGGGAGTTTTTAATATTTTCAAGTGAGAATAACACGGTCAGAATGCAAATTTTCTATATTATTTTAGATCATGTGTGTAGATAAGACTATTCTTTTGACAAATCAAACTACGCGGCGTCCATAAACCTAAAAGTCACATAATAAATAATATTTTTAGGTCATATCCACGAGTTTTTTCATTCACGAATGATACCGTGTGTTACTAATGTGTTACGTAACATTCGTGATCGGTTGTTAAAGAGTAGTATACACTAAAGAATCTAAAATCAAAAGGCCTTCCTTTTTGTAAGAATCAAGTGTTTTACGAAGAACAAATTGTTTATATTTTAATATACTTACCAAAGATTCCAAAATAAAAACTACCAAGTGATAACAATCATTTTATTATTTTATTCCGTGTAATTATTAGGAATAGTTTACTAATGTACACTAGGCTTAATTTTCACACGTGTTACCTCCATTCACGAATGTTACCGTGTGTTATGAATTCACGATTGTTATTGTACAATTTTTGGCGGCCATACTCATAATATATATATATATCGCGTGATATAGCGTTTTATCGACACTCAACTCTTAAAATCTGACACAAAACTTTTGACAGTTAAACATGATAAATTTCTATATCGCGTTTCAATGGTCCTGCTAGGGGGGCAGGATGAGATCATTTTTTTATAAGTACCACATTTTTTTATCTGAATTAAACATATTACAACGACTTTTACGACTGTTAAAAAAAAGACTGTATTGTGTTCAGGGTTCATGTACGTTTGTATATAAAGAGGGAAAGAAACTCTTATATGTTGACAAAATTGCACCAAATGAATGGCACTAAATGTCTCAAAATTGCACAAAATATATGGCACAAAATGTCACAAAATTGCACCAAATGTATGACACTAAATGTCACAAAGTGGCCCTAAATGAAAGACATTAAATGTCACAAAGTTGCACCAAATGTATGGCACTAACTAAATGTCACAAAATTGCACTAAATGAAAGGCACTAAATGTCACAAACTTGCACCAAATGTATGGCACTAAATGGTAGCTAATGATACAAAATGGTAGATTTTTTTCTACTTTTGGTTAAAAATCATTAGAAATAATCATATACAAAAAAGCTACCATACCTATCACTTCTATACATACACTCGGCGTCAGAAAAACCGCACCTTTTAAAAAACTTCTTCAAAGTTAGTTTAATCCTATCTAATTTAATGGTAAGTGTTGTTATATGTTTCTTCCCCTTCGGACATAGCCAACAGTGTCTAATAACCATTGGAATACTCGTCGAACGGAATCAATTACTGAGATTCAGTTTCCGAGCCACATTACACTGCCTCATTTTTTGCAATATTTGAGCAACTTCATGGGCAATAGTAACCATCTTAAGAATTCCTTTTTTTAATTGAACTGTTGAAGTGTGTTTTCTCTATCATCTCGATAGCGAATTTACCCGCATTTCCTGTATTGACCCCTTTTATTTTACCTTTATAGCGGCGCAAGCAATAACGCTTTAAGTGTTTAATTATGGTAACTGTTATGTTAATCAAATCAAACAATTATTAATTGAAAGCTCAATAAATGTACTTTTAATAGATATCAACATTTACACAATAAAACGTTAGCTAGCAACAGCAGGTGGCCAAGTCTATACTTATTTTCGAAAAGGTGCGGTTTTTCTGACGCCGAGTGTATAATAAAGCTGTAGAAAAGTTATGTCTGTACAAAGAAAATATTATGAAAAAAAGTGGTTGGGGTGTTCAATGAACCTATAGAACCAATTTCTATCATTTTTGGATTTTTTGTCTGTTTGTAAAGCACTAAGCCAATCGTAATGATGTTTACATACAAATAAACTGTGTATCTTGCAGAATAATCAAATCTTTATTTCATCGCAATCGGTTCACTCAATCAAAAGATATACGACTTTTAAGATTTTAAGACGACGCCTCGTGAAAAAATTTTTTTACAGGCTCCGCCCACTCACCCCTCGTATCCCATAGTGACATTCCGCCTTCAATCGTAAAGTTTGATTTTCGCGCCAAATGCCTGTGAGGTTTCATCGAAAGTTTAAAGAAGAAGAATAGAGAAACGATGGAGTCGCAAAACATTGTATTTAGAACATTTTCTTTGATAATTTAGGTATCTTCAAATTGAATGAAAAATGAAAATGAATACAAATACCTAACAATAGTTTATTAATTGTAAAAAAATACTATTATTATTAATAAAGTTGTACCATTCGGCGTTTTTCAATACATTTGCGAAAAACAGATTTGTAACTTTTGCGACAGAGGTCCATTTGGGGCCATCCATAAATTACGTCACACGTTAAGGGGGTCGACGACGTGTGGAGGGGTCCTAAATTCGTCAGTTCCAATTCAATAATTATTACTAGATATAAATCGTAAAATATGTGACGCCATCGTTTCTAGTTTTGCCCTTCAGAAGTGCGAGAAAAATAGTTTTAGAATTTTTAAAGCAATATTTATGGAGAAATGGAGAATGTGACGTCACTAAGGGTTTTTTACATTTCATTTAAATGTAAAAAACCCTTAGTGACGTCACAGCTCGGCACGGCGAAACACACACCTTTGCTCACATTTTTTTATCTGGCCTACCCACATAAAAGAAATAGGCCATTCAAAATGTCACATAAAGAGAAATGGGCAAAAGACGCGTTTAAGCCCGACCATTGGGTTTAAACACATAATTCCCCCCCTCCCCCCCCCCCCCGTAGGAGCTAAATTTAATTAAACAGATTTTATGCAATATGTTGTGTTTAAAATGAAGATTATTGAATTTACTCAAAAAAGCTTGTAATATGGTAATTATTTTGACAACCTTCTTTGAACAAAGTCGAGGTTGCCGTGCTCCTCCGATGGTGACGCAGCAAAGTTGTATGGGATATCATTATTGTCGAGTTTTAGCCACCAGCAATTTCCTTTGAGAATCCATTACTGTCGAGTTTTGTTTCAAACATATAGGTAGTTGGCTGAAAATACAACATTGTACAACGCACTTGACGTCGTTCATAAACACATCCCGCTCGCACACTATACGCCACACCTATCGCTCTCTCATTCACACTTGTTGTGGTAAGCGTGGTGAGCCGCCATTTTCAATCCCATTCTTTTTCTGCGCGTGTGTTGTATTATTGTATGTAGGGGGCGATGCGGGCGACGGGCGACGAACGCCTGCCGCCCGCACCTCTCACAACCCCCGTTCTCGTCTCCCCTCGCGCCTCTGTGCCCCGCAGGCGAGGACTCATTTAACGTGTGCGTTACCCCAGCAAAAAGTTGTGCTTTAGAGAGATGAGACCTTATCAGATAATTAGTGTGTTAAGATGAATAAATAATGAAAAATATTAGAAAAAATCGGCTCACCCGTATGTGATAATATGTAATAATGAAAAATATTTTTTCTAATATTTTTCATTATTTATTCATCTTAATATAAAAATAGCATTGTGAATGCAAAAATCTAAAAGTTTATAATTAGTGTGTCATGAGGAGAAATTTGTTTACTAATAGCAAAATTTGTGTGAATTGTAGTTTTTAAGATATTTGAGAAAAACTGATTTTGCTGGGGTCACGTTTTAAACATTACCCTGGCAAAAAAAGTTGTTTCAGCCTGGAACCAAATACATTAATAGATAGCTTTTGTTGCATAGTAAATGTTAGCAAATAGCAAAAATTGTGTGTGTTATGGTTCTTGAGTTATTTAAGTTTTTGCTGGGGTAACGTTTTGGGATTTCCCAGATCTCGAAAACGGTTCAACGCAGAAGTTTGAAAAAAATGCCACTAAGAGACCTTAATGGGGAGGAAAAGCGCAATTTTATCCCGATAGGTGGCATTTGGTCTTTGGTACCGGGCCGCCTCAAAGAAAGTGTCAAAACATATGGGAATCTCTTGGAGTATTGCACTTTTTAATTTTATACTGAGAAAATGCCGCATTGTTATGCATGTAACTTGTAAAATATTGGAGTTCATCGATTTCCCAGTAACAAAAAAAAATTGTAGGCAAAAAAATATAAAAAAAATATGCTTTTCTCTCGATTTTCTCCTTTGCTGAGCCTGAGAAACATTATAAATCAAAAGGAATGTTTCATGAATTTAACCGGTCGGCCTATAGTACCAATACGAACAAGAATTGTTAACGACATAATCGCCTAAAACGTCACGTTTTCGAGTTGTAAGCTATTAAAGTTGAACTGGTGGCGACACCACTGGGTAGATTTGAAGCTAAAATAAAACGTAGGTATGGGCTCTAGAATATTGTTTTATGGTCATCTAGGTCCCGTCTAAGTTGCTACGGGTGAGCCGATTTTTTCTAATATTTTTCATTATTTATTCATCTATAAAACAGCTTATGTCACTTTGTTAGATACCTACTTATTATAGCGTGCGCATGATGCGTGCCTAAATAAATAACGTAATAATGCGAGACGTAAGTATTCGTTTTGAGATTATTTATTATTATTGCTATTCTTTTTGCTTTGCCGTTGTCGCGTAAAGAGACTAATGATTCTGCAAAATAATAATATTTGTTCACGATCGAAACTTGTAAAAGTTAAAAGTTGTACCACGGGTCGGGAAAGAAATTTTATTTCACAATATTTATTAGTTTATTGTTTTGTTACGCAATGGCGACTCTTGGAAGTTTTGTTCTGTTGATAATTTTCATCTCCTAAAAATAGGTTGGATAAGTATTAGAGACTCTTTGTCTTTGAAATGTGAGAGAAATTAAAACTGTCATTGTCAGTATACTGTCATTTTACGTGTTTTGGCTAGTAAATTTTTGGAGCGCTCAAGCACAGGTCTGTCCTCAAGGAAGGCTCGCGGCCGTCTGAAATTTCGGTGCAAAGAGGTAAAGTAATATAGCTTCCCAGCGCAAAGAAAGGGACAACAATAGCGCACGCATTCCGAAATAAAATAACGTAAGCGACATTATGAAAATAGTTGATTTATTAAAAAACTTAATTATTTTTGAAAAAATTGGTTTTATCAAAAGTTGGAACTATTTATTACTTATCTTATTAACATAATTTCAGTTCAAACTATGAGTCCGTTTGCTTACAGTACTGCAAAAATGATATGAGAGGCATCAACTTTGGATTTTTTTTCTATCGAGAAAATTGTTTCCATTCATGTTTTGAGCTTGATCAAAAAATTTTGTTATTAGTCTATTTTAACATATTCCAAAATTAGAACAATAGTAGTAGGATCAATAGGACTAAATCTAAATTGAAAACCATGAAAATCCACGAGGTATCCTCTTAAGAAGAGTTTACGATGAATTCGTTGTAACAATTTTATTATCTTTGGGGAATTATACTGTTAGAACGACCGACTACCTGGTGTTTCCACATCTGGCATGGTCAATGGCTTAAAGGTAAACAATAACCTGTCGAGTTTTGGGTCTTTCTTTTGTAATTTCTCAGAAACAATATGCACGGGCATGCGGTAAAAAATCTAAGCCCGCTTTCTAAAATATTACTAGCTTCCGCCCGCGACTTCGTCCACGTGCACATTCGAGAAAATCCTAAGGGAACCTTTAACTAGGATACGAAGTATTCTATATTTTAACGTCCTGCCTCACTAGGCAGTACGCTTGGTGTGGTCGTACCTCGCTTGCGAAGCAGAGCGTTTGCCACTTGCGGCAGGCCTCACATGGCCCGACATCGCACGCGGTCGCGTACGCGCTCACCAGAGGCCTGCCGCGTGCAAGGCACGTCCACACCACGCGGGCTACCTAGCAGGGCAGGACATTAAAACATAGAACACTTTTTATCCAGGTTAAAGCTCCCTTAAGGATTTTCTCGACTGTCCACGCGAACGAAATCGCGGCCGAAAGCTAGTATTATTCTAAACCAAAACTACCGAACCTAGTAGAAATTCCAAAACAAACAAAAAGTCGAAACAATACGAAATGGAAAATAAAAGTATGAGTTCCCAAAGTAAGTACCTAACATTGCGGGCCGCTAAACAAGCTAACAACCTTTTTCTCAGCTGGAGAAAATCCTGGTTTAAACTCACTATTTACACGTTAAAATTGGTAAATATTTAGCCGGGTGAATTATCTTTGCTCAACGCATTTTAAGGCGCTAACATGCGTCAAATCCCAATATTCAATTCAAATTAATTATTGAAAAATTACGCGCGTGAAGCTATCATAGAAAAAATATATAATGTACAGTCAGCAAAGTTATGACCTTAACAGTTTGAAAAAAAATCGCTTGCAAGGATGGAATTAAAAGTTCGTCTTTACCTGCCTCCATTGTTAGGGTTCCGTAGCCAAAATGGCAAAAAACGGAACCCTTATAGATTCGTCATGTCTCTCTGTCCGTCCGTATGTCTCAGCCATTTTTTTTTATACAAAAGATGCTTTTGTGACTTTTGGGTATATGCAAGACAATACAGACTACTCAATCTAGAAATGAAACTTAAGATGTTCAGCTCATAGCTTTGCTGACAGTACTTGAAATAATACACAATAGATTTAATTGAAAGCATTTATAAAAATGTTACCACCTTTGATGTAAAAAAATATTCCGTTGACCCTGTTTCTGGTCCTATTTGCAAAATTTCTCGGAAACAGAACATTCGTTTATGTTAAAACCAACACACAAAAATCGGCGATGTTAATACCTTCAATATTAATTGAACAGATTTTTTTTAACTAACTTGAAAGCGAAGAAAACTAATAAAAACATGTAAAAACTGACAATTCGGTGCTAGTTCTCAACGCAACCGCCGCGTTGGAACGTGCACTGATTTGAACCCAAAGTGAGTAGAATTATGTTCGATTTCACTCCATCACGGATCGACCCGCTCGGATTGAGGCATGTTAACGCCTTAATTATGAGTGTGGATATAGAGTTAAACCCGTTTACGACGACATCGTTTAGTTTAGAACAACATACCAGTTATATTGACTAAAATTGTAAGTCCCGGCTGAATACTATGTGAAGTGTGAACGCTGATGAGAACACTGCTTATTACCACATTCCTCATTAGAACCTGCGCCCACTGACGAAGGCACGACACGACCAGGGGATTTTATGAAACAAGCAGAAATATAACATTGCTAGTAGCCGCTCGCGACTTCGTCTGTGTGGAAAGTTTTTTTGCTAACAATACTTTTTTTCGGGATGAAAGGTACCCTATGTCCTTATCTGTACCCTTGACAACGTGTATGTAAAATTTCGTGATGATCGGTTCAGTAGTTAAGACGTGAAGGCGTAACAAACAAACGCACTTTCGCATTAATAATATTAGTAAGGAAGTAAGGATTATATCACAACTAGCTTCCGCCCGCGACTTCGTCTGCGTGGATAGTATTTTGTCTATCCCTCGGGAACAGTTCCTTTTTTCGGGAAGAAAGGTACTCTATGTCCTTCTCTGTACCCCTGACAACGTGTGTGTAAAATTTCATGATGATTGGTTCAGTAGTTAAGACGAGAAGGCGTAAGAAACAAACAAATAAACAAACAAACGGACTTTCGCATTTATAATATTAGTAAGGATAATAAGTTTGAAATGATAGTAGGTATTCGTAGGTGGTACATCACCCTGCCATATGCCTGGGCATTTCGTAAAATTTTAGAAAAGTTATACTTTTGCTCGGTTTATAAAAATACCATGCCGTGCTCTAAAGATTATGTTTAAACTGTTAAAACCTTAACGACGAAATCGTTTTGAAGAACATAATGGTTAGATTTACCAAAATCATAGTTTCCGGCTGAATGCTGTATACCTTACAAAAAAACTCTGCTTTTATGACGCTCATTACGACATACCTCAATAAGCGACTGTATTTAACTATTATCTTCGGAGAATTCTAGCTGATAAAACGACCGACCAGCTGCATTTTTAACAATTTGAATAGGTAACATCTGGCACAGTATAATGGTCAAAAGACATTAAGATCGCAAAAGTAAACAAAAAAGGTTTAGGGTCTTTTGTTATTCTCGGAAACAAAATCCACGTGCATGCAGTATAATCAAAACCCGCTTTCTCAACTCTCGTCTCTTGTATCTCTTCACACTACAGTCAGTTTGTTACTTCTCTGTACACAGGACGCACCAAACGTTGTTGACTTATTTTGTGAAACTTTTAACTTTAACATGTCGCAAATAAAACGAAAACAAATTAGTATCGAAGAAAAATCGTATATTATATCAAAAATAAAGTGCGGAACTCCAAACAAAGACTTGGCTGAGGAATATGGTGTGTCACACTCGACTATTTCAACCATTTGGAAAGACAGAGATAAAATTCTAATGCTCTATGACAAAAATTTTTTGAAAAGGAAACGAGCGAGGACAACGAAGCATACGAAGATTGACGAAGCTTTGATAAATTGGTATAATTGGCAAAGGAGAAATAATGTGCCGATAAGTGGACCGATGCTTCAAGAAAAAGCAAATGATTTTGCTCGGCGTTTCGGTGAAGATTTCGAGTGCACGTCTGGATGGATTCAGCGTTTCCGTGCTCGGCACAGTATCGGCAGGAAAATGAGTGGTGGAGCTGCCACAGCCAGTTTTGATAACAGCAACAGCAACGGTCTCATGTTGCTGAGCAACACCATTATTATCAAAGAAGAAAGTATGTTGCTAAAGTGGCCTAAATTGTATTTTTTTAAAACAAAAATGACAGATTTATCTGTCAAAGAAATTTTTTTGAACATCATTTTATTACGATTAATGTTTTTTTTTTATTCTGGTTCAGATTAAATTAAATTTAAGATGACTAAATAATTATTTAATTACATTAGAATAATTTGCGAAACGATATGTGCAAATACGAAAAATGTGAAACGTCATTTGTCCCAGGAATAAAAAAAAACAGACTTTTACTACTTTTTACGACCAAAATATAAGTAGTCCCTTTTATGTTGCTTTTACGGATTTTGACTGTATTTAATTTGATAGGTAAAAAGAAAATCCAGGCAGAGTTGGAAGACACGACCATAGACCTGGAGGCGCAGCGCGCCAAGGTGATGGAACTCGAGAAGAAACAGAAAAGCTTCGATAAGGTCTGTATTGTTTTTTGTTTTTTTGTGAATGACACTATGACAGTTTAAGTAACATTTTATCATTTTAAAAAGCCATCAAAAGCTTTTTTGACAAAGTCACATAAAGCTATAAAGGAATCGGTAAAGAAAAATTTACGGTACGTTGTTGTGTGATTAAATTAAAATGACGTTTGTTTTTTGCCAAGTAACAATTTTTTAAATAAATTCATGATATAAACTCTGCTATGCCTTACGTTAACTTGGTTATACGTTTTCACTATTTGGTATAATGACGTTTTACGAGCTTAAATTATTGCGCATATCTAATAATAAATGTGTATGGTGCAGGTGGTAGCGGAGGAGCGAGCGGTAGCGGAACGATACGCCAACGAACGGGATGCGGCCGAGAGGGAAGCGAGAGACAAGGAGACCCGAGTGCTATCTCTCACCAGGGAACTAGACCTCGCCGCAGAGAAGGTAAATTATTATAATTATGTAATGGTCATATTGGTCTCATGATTGTTACTATTTCTCTGCCAAAATATTTAACCATATCTATGGACCAAAGTCATAGAAATAAGATGAAAAGATTAATAATTGAAAAAATATTAGAAAAAATCGACTCACCCGTAGCAACTCAGACGGGATGCTACGGGTGAGTCGATTTTTTCTAATATTTTTTCAATTATTAATCATCTTAATATAAAAATAGCATTGTGAATGCATAAAAGGGTGAATCAACTTTTTGTTGTCTTGTGGCATTTTTTTAAATATCTGCGTGAACCATTTTTATATGAAGTTAATATGTAGTTGCAAATACTCTCAGCTAATTATCTTATAAGAAAACTTAAAAGACATACAAAATTTTACGTGATTTTAAAGAAAAACATAGGTGACTCAGGAGACAACTCCTATTTTTCATATAAAAGCTGGGGACAACATTGTTCCCTGGGTCAAGTTGATTCACCCTAAAAATCTAAAAGTTTAAAAGATGAAACGATCCCCCACTTGCCTGTTTTTGGCGTATCTGATTTGATTTAACCCAGTTTATCGTTATATTGTACCTCTGAATTATATTTGTAAATTTTGCATAAGACGGAAAATAGAACAGATTTCTTTTTTAGATTTTGTTACACTTCATTTCATTTCTACCGAATACAAAGTAAGAAAAGACAAAGGTATTATATTCACGGTTAGGTATCAATAGTCCTTTTTTTCCTGCATACCTTCAAAAATACAATTAAAAAAGTAAACATTTCCTTCGTTAACAGATTGAAGAACTCGAGCGCAGCAAACGTCTCCTCCAATCGGAGCTAGACGAGCTCGCGAACACTCAAGGCACCGCCGATAAAAACGTCCACGAACTGGAGAAAGCGAAGCGAGCGCTCGAATCTCAGCTCGCGGAGTTGCGCGCGCAGAACGAGGAGATTGAAGACGATCTACAGCTCACTGAGGATGCTAAATTACGCCTTGAAGTCAATATGCAGGCAATGCGGGCGCAGTTCGAAAGGGATCTACAGGTGAGGTTTAGGATTAAGTTGTAGGTATCCGGCTCGAAGGACCATGTTGATAGAAGGTTTAAACAAGTGTCTCTTCCGTTATAACTGGATGAGCTCGTGAATAGTAAATTCGACAAGTTGTTATTGTTTAATGTATTTTTATTTACTATTGAACAGGCTAAAGACGAGCAAGGCGAAGAGAAGCGTCGAGGCATAGTGAAGCAACTTCGCGACTTGGAAGCGGAGTTGGAAGAAGAGAGGAAGCAGCGAGCGGCGGCTCTTGCGCAGCGGAAGAAGTTGGAAGCGGACCTTAAAGACGCTGAACAGGCGCTGCATCTCGCCAATAAGGTTAGCTTTTGTACAACTACAAAAAACTTTTAGGTTACTAAAACGTAAGCAAAAGTGCATTCAAGTGCAGTAAAAAATACATAGAACAGTTAAGGCGCTGTAAGTAGTACTACTAACGCCGCCATTACATTTTTATTATTCGTAAATCAAGTCAATATTTAGAAAAAGCGCATGTAATGACCTTTTAAATTGTCTCTAATATTTTTGAATAAAGTTCAACAGTTTTCATTCTTTCTGTATGTTTTAAAATCTATTTTAGCTCGAAGTGTTCACTTTTGGCTAGAATGGACCTACAGCGCCAACGGTTTTCAAATAATGGGGAGGCAAAGCGCAATTTTATCCCGATAGGTGGCGTCTGGTCTTTGGTACCGGGCCGCCTCAAAGAAAGTGTCAAAACATATGGGAATCTCTTGGAGTATTGCACTTTTTAATTTTATACTGAGAAAATTCCGCATTATTATGCATGTAACTTGTAAAATATTGGAGTTCATCGATTTCCCAGTAACAAAAAAAATATTGGGCAAAAAAATATAAAAAAAAAGATGCTTTTCCCTCGATTTTCTCCTTTGCTGAGCCTGAGAAACATTATAAATCAAAAGGAATGTTTCATGAATTTGATGAAGCTTCGCCAAAATAAAACAACATTTGAATTATAACAGCTTTGTTCTTTAATATTTACACCTCAGCAGTTTCTAACATATTTATAACTTGGATGAATTTGATAGGTATATCAAATATGGAATAAGCCCAATATTGGGGCCAAACAGAGAATTAATAGAATTTTATATGCCAGAGTCATACAAGAAACTTAGAATAATAAAATAAATATGATAAAACGGTTCGTGTAATTTTGGATGGTACAGAAATTCCAGTACGGAAACCTGAAATTACTATTGCACAGAAGGCATCATCAGGCAACTATAAACACGGAAATTCACACTCAGTTGCTTTGTTAAAATTTAAATCATATGCTTCTAATCTGAAATAAAAAGATTACTTGTAAATCTTACACGAAATTTAAAGAAATGTAATGCTTGTTAGCAATTTTTTGTAAGTTGCTATAAACTTTCTTGCCTGTTGTTTTGGCTTTTCTTTTCCGTAATTCTTCTTTTATCTGAGCTAAAGTTAGCATAGAATACATTGTTTGTCCGCAAAACCGAAAAAAATACAATTTAAGAAAGTAAAATCACGTAATACACAGTCAAGACAATATAAGCTCAAACTGACAATTGTTCCAAAGAATGAAGCGCCATCTGTAATTCACTTTGCCTTCGCCTCCCCATTTGAAAGTAATGGGGAGGCGAAGGCAAAGTGAATTACAGATGGCGCTTCAGTCTTTGGAACCATTGTCAGTTTGAGCTTATATTGTCTTGACTGTGTATTACGTGATTTTACTTTCTTAGATTGTATTTTTTTCGGTTTTGCGGACAAACAATGTATTCTATGCTAACTTTAGCTCAGATAAAAGAAGAATTACGGAAAAGAAAAGCCAAAACAACAGGCAAGAAAGTTTATAGCAACTTACAAAAAATTGCTAACAAGCATTACATTTCTTTAAATTTCGTGTAAGATTTACAAGTAATCTTTTTATTTCAGATTAGAAGCATATGATTTAAGGGTCAATTTCAACAAGTCGTGTTTTTTCTTTCATTTCGGTTGAATTTTTTTATTATAAAGGTTTTTAAAATTTTAACCGTGGTTTATTGTATTTATTTATATTCTTAATGCACATATTTAACACCATCTAAATATCTTTACAGAGTTATGAGATATTTGTGTTTAAAAATTTGATGTTACCGAAATGAAACAGTCGTTCACTGAAATGAAAGAACCTACAAACCGAAATTAAAATCCACGGAAGCAGGGTATACGTATACGGACTTAAACAAGGTGGTTCAATAATGCCCCTATGATTCCGAGTATGGTAGATAGAATACCTACCGTGCATGCATACGACCACGTAAAATTATTATATAATCTGAAAACCATCACATAGCTGAGCAATTGAGCGTTTTATTTGTAGGTACGAAAAACGGTAATGTAACAATCATCCTAGACACCTAGACATAGATCTGTGTACAATTGTTTATGATAATATTCCATAAAAGGTAAAAACATCCCATAAAAATGCAGTCAAATATTTTGAAAAAATCACCTGCCCGGATTTTCACCGAAATGAAATAATAATAAACCAAATGATAAAACAATCCACCGACATGAAACAATTATACACCGAAATTCTTATCACTCACCGATTTTTTTTTTTCATTTCGGTTAGTTTTTTATCATTTCGGTTGACAGATTAGTCCACCGAATCAACCGAAATGAAAATCAAGGACAAAAATTATCAATACTAGAAAACTATTTATTATAGGATATAATGAATAATGCACCATTAAACGTTAAACAATTAGCACTCTCATGAATATTTCATTAAATTTACTAGTTCATTAAAAGGCAAGTTATACCTATACATGGAAATGAAAAGAAAGTTGTCCCATGACCACCGAACAGCAATACTTATTTTTTGGCGGGAACCACAGGGAAGTGATGCACGTCCTTACACAACAAGCACTTAGGTGGCACTGGTTCTCAGGTTTTAAGCGTATGAAGGGAGAGCTAGAGTTGTTCTATGTAAAAATATGCCTTGTTATCTTTAGGTCACCGAAATGAATAGACTTTCTGGGACACATGCGTTTACTCATACCAGTTATTAAACTGGGTAGATAAAATTAGAAAATTACTTTCTGATAATACCCTCACTATTCAAGATTATAATAAAAGTAACCACACATCTAAATATTTAATAGTTTTTGTTGTACAAGGGAACTTACACTAAACAAGGTGTTCTGGACAGCTACCGAAATGAAAAAATTGGGGCTTTAACATAATTTTTGCCTAACTAACTGCAATCCAAATAAAAAAATATTTTATGCCTCTTATAGGCAACGACCTCTTCTACATAGAAAAAAATATTAGAACTGTAAAGTAACGTTCTACACTACTGATTTCAACCGTGCCGCGTAAATTTTGCATTTGGGAAATCCACCCTTAAATTTTAACAAAGCGTGAATTTCCATGTTTATAGTTGCCTCATGATGCCTTCTGTGCAATAGTAATTTCAGGTTTCTGTACTGGAATTTCTGTACCATCCAAAATTACACGAACCGTTTTATCATATTTATTTTATTATTCTAAGTTTCTTGAATGACTCTGGCATATAAAATTCTATTAATTCTCTGTTTGCTCCCAATATTAGGCTTATTCCATATTTGATATACCTATCAAATTCATCCAAGTTATAAATATGTTAGAAACTGCTGAGCTTGAAATATTAAAGAACAAATCTGTTATAATTCAAATGTTGTTTTATTTTGGCGAAGCTTCATCAAATTCATGAAACATTCCTTTTGATTTATAATGTTTCTCAGGCTCAGCAAAGGAGAAAATCGAGGGAAAAGCATCTTTTTTTTTATATTTTTTTGCCCACTATTTTTATTGTTACTACTGGGAAATCGATGAACTCCAATATTTTACAAGTTACATGCATAACAATGCGGCATTTTCTCAGTATAAAATTAAAAAGTGCAATACTCCAAGAGATTCCCATATATTTTGACACTTTCTTTGAGGCGGTCGGGTACCAAAGACCAGACGCCACCTATCGGGATAAAATTGCGCTTTTCCTCCCCATTTCGATTTGGCATTTTCTATTGTTTTTTTTTGCTAACACAGTCCACTCCCTAAAAAGTACCTTTCTCAAAATGTACTTTTTCCACATGGGCGTATCTAGAAATATTTTCCAGTGGGGTGCCTGACCTCCAATGGTCTCTTGTGTAAAGGTTTTTTTAACTTCTCAGCCTTAATTTTTTGTTACTAAACACTCTGAGGTGGGCTTAGACTATTCCGGGGCGGACAAGGTCCAACCGGCCCCCTTCCTAAGCCCATTAAAACAGATGCAATAATAACTGATACATTTTAAATACGTTACAGGAAAGGTACATTTTGAAACCGAGGTACACTATGGGACTTGTACATTATAGCCGAGAAGGGGAAGATAGGATTTACATTGTCGAGGATGGTTTGAAGCCCGTAGGCGAGAATGCAATCCTTCTTTCCGTATCAACTTAGATCGTAGAATATTTCGATATTACATTGTATGATTGTGTTCAGGTGAAGGAAGACGCCACGAAGCAAGTGAAGAAACTCCAACTGCAACTGAAGGAGACGGCGCGCGACGCGGAAGAAGCGCGCGCCGCCCGCGACGACGCCGCCGCCGCCGCCCGGGACGCCGACCGCCGCGTCAAGGTGACGTACGCCTTATTGTTAGTAGAATAAGACACATTTCAGGAGTAAGGCCGTGAGCACTTTAGACTTAGGACACGGAGGCGGCGCGCGACGCCGCCGCCGCCGACCGACGCGTCAAGGTGACGTTCACCTTCTACCATTTGACCGATTTTGTTCCTTCTAACCACAGACAGGCCTCCTTCACTCGCTCAAGGTCGCGCGATAAGCACCTACCGCTAGCCGTTCCGCCGGCGGGACTAGTGAGCAGAGGGCCGCCACACGCCCGCCATTATACTCGCGCGGCATCTTACTGCACAAGTAGATATTGCCTCTTTATAATCTCTATTCCTCGAAGTAGGACTTGTTATGTTCAAAATAGCTTTATCAGAAGAGCCTGTAAATATTATGATGAAAACTTGTCCAAAATTGATTTGTTTAGTGGCTGCTCGTTAACTTCTTTCAGAGCCTCTTTGAAAGATTTACTTAAGGATGCTTAAATTAAATTTAAAAAATGTTAACTTATCTATTAAATTGGTTTTTTTTTGTTAAAACAGTTAGTAATTTAATTGGGTAATGTTACCACTGCCTTTGTTTAGCATACTCTACTGTTTTCTTAGTATATAGTCGTATAGATTTTATAAAGCTAGGAAACTATAGGTCTATAATTAACACTTTATTTAAGTCAAATTCTTTGTATGACTGTTTGTTTCTATACATTAATAAATAAAAATAAAAATAAAATAATAGTAATAATGACGAATAGACATTATTGTGCCGTGTACGGATGTCAAAATAAAAAACTATTAAACAATTGTCGTTTTTCACATTATGATATATACTACGCAGTTCATTTAAAAGAAGTCAACCCTAACGTTGCGTCGTCAGAAAAGGTCAGAAAACAGCACGCGATAGAAAGAGAGGCAACTACTAGGTGAACTGCGCGACCTGAATTGCACTTTATTGTGTCGGAGCAAAAGTAGCTATTTATTTAAATGACTTTGGCGATTGCTGCTTCGGTACAGATACCTCTTCCCATACTATAGAAATGGCCCGTCTTAATGCGACATTCGGGGCGATTCAAAATGTTTTTTTTGTAGAATGCTAGATGGCGCTGCTATTGTCGCAGCATGCCTAGCACAGATAGCAACAAACTTTACCAAATTTCAAAAAAGCGTCAAATCTTTGAAACGCAAAAAGCAAAACAATATTATTAGAACAAATTATTGCCGATAGATGTCATCCAATCCAATTTTAATTGAAATTTGTCAAAAAACCCATTATTTTACTATTTCACTACCATTTGGTGATTTTTTAAGAAACAATTTAAAAGTTTCATGACTTTTATCTGTATTTGAATATTACAAAAACAAATCGAAGCAGGTACCGCTGAGGTAAATTTTAACTAATTCTAACATTAGTTTAAATTTACTCCACTAGATGGCGGTACCTGACCTGCTTAGTTAGCAGGTCAGAGGCCGTATTACAAGCTCTTAAATCCTGCCAGGTTTATAAATTGCTGTAGTGACATCTCTTTCTCGTCGTATAGCAAATAAAAGAGATAGATTGATAGCCAGTCAGAAAACTGACTGGAAATAAGAGGTCATAATACGGCCCCAGGTACCGCCATCTAGTGGAGCCACATCTGATGTTCCTAGTGAAATCCCATGTTTATAACCAACATGTTCAACCGATTTTGTTCCTTTTAACCGAGACTGAACCGATTTATCTGGCAGGCGCTGGAGGCAGAAGCCATGCAGCACAGTGAAGAGCTAGCGGCCGCCGAGCGCGCGCGCCGCCAGGCTGAAGCCGAGCGCGACGACCTGCTCGACGAACTCAACAACTCATCTGCCAAGGTATGTGCTGGACACTTTTTGGATGATTCGTTTGAAATCGTTCGTGTGACATTGAGCCACTAGTCGCGGCCACTAAACGCGATCACTAGTGGCCCAGTTAAGCCACTAGACACAACCACCGATCCAGTGTTGCCAACTCCAATCTAGACTAAAACTGCAAACAAGCTTTCAAAAAGCTGTAGAAAACTGTAAAACTCTACTTAAAAAACTGTATATCTACAGATTTTCTTATTTTGTATTATTTAATAGCAATAATCAACAAAACAACATAATAAAGTAAGAAAAATAAACTTGTATTGGTAAATCAACTCAAAATATATATTTCTACAAAAACTTCATCGTTTTCAATTTGCACATCCCAAGAGGATGTGCAAATTTTAAGGATATGAAGTTTTATTTTTATTTTAATTTTTAAAATCGTAAGTACCTGCATAGTTTTATTTAATTTCTTTAAATGATTATTGGTAGCATCGAACTCAAAACAATTTTTAGTTTGTGATTTTGTATGTAAAGTGCCTTTCATGAGGGTGATAGACGATTTATTGGCTGTTACGTATGCCGTACCGTAGACTTTGCTAAAACCAAGTCGGTATGAGTATGCAACGAATAAAATAGATGTCGCTAGCATAATATAGAAAAAAACTGTAGATTTGGATGTCTGAACTAAAAACTGTGAAGATATCGAAAAAACTGTAGATCTACAGTTAAAACTGTAGACCTGGCTACACTGCACCGACCGCAGCCGGCTACTGTGGCCGAGTGTGCGCGCGGGCGACGAGCGCAGCTCTTGGCTCGAACGCACCCACTCGAACGCTTAATTTACGACGATATTATACAAAATATATGAAAAAACTCTTCTCTTAAGTTGCATGCGACGTAATGTCGCAATGGCAGGATAATTTTGCTGATTCACTAATAATCGTCCACCAGTCGGCGCACTACCGCCAATTGGCGCTAGTATAGAGTAGACCTATCATTTTATTTTTTCCTATTTATGGTTACTCTTTGTACAGTCGGCAGCACATCAAGTTATAAAGCTGTTAAAAATCTCTAATTAATTTTGAATCTTAATATCTTAACATTTAAAGTTTAAAATTTAATACCTTGTTGTGGTAGCTTAGCGTTCTGTTGATTGTACATTAAAAAGCACGCTTCTAATATACGGGAAGAACTGTCTAAATTAGAATGATTTTTCATAACATTTGTTACTCTTGATACAGAGCACGCTACTAGTAGACGAAAAGAAGCGCCTGGAAGCGCGGATAGCGGCGCTGGAAGAAGATCTCGACGAAGAACAGTCCAACACAGAGCTACTCAACGACAGGCTCAGAAAGGCACAGGTATGTTAATAAGATAACCTATTATGGCAGGTGGAGCCATTGAACGTGGAAAAGTTTAGACCTAGTTCAATATAATTACGGGAGCTAGTATGACAAAATTGAAATAATTTGCAATAGCGTTCTTTCTTCTTTTGACCGTTAGATTAAATGGCTAGCTATCATTTTATAAATGAATCCAACGAATTTTCACATTTTTTTTTTACTTTACTGACCAAAATATTAATTTATTTGGTTGCTTTAGCAAAATTGCTAATTACATACTTTCTCTACTTTTTGCTTGATATGCAACTATAATTTGATTGTGAATGTAAATCCAACTAAAAAGTAACATCTACGTTGTATTATTTGTATTCGTAAATGTAGTTGAATTCGTAAATATAGTGTTTTATAATCACATAAAAGTCAGATATGTAAAAATACATGTTATAGCATTTAATGTTTTGAGAATCCGTAATTTTACTGAACTAACTACTCCAATCGTGGAAGTATATTACCCCTTCAATAGAACTATTTTTCTATCATGGGTTCAGTTATCACCAAAATGATCTGAGCATACCTACCAAAATAGATAATAATTTGACAAAAATCCAGTGCCGTAAATAGCCTTTTCTGCGCCCTGTGCGAGCTTCTATAACTGCGCCCTTTTTATATTATTTTGTAGGTACACCTAGAGCAGGGGTGTCCAACACAATTTTATGGAGGACCAGGTTTAGTACTTTTGTAAACCGTAGCGGGCTAAAATAAATACTCAATATAGAAAACGGCCGCGCAGCGCGATTTTTAGTCAGTTTCATCCACTAATCTTGTTTGTAGTAAAGTAAACGGCCGCGCAGCGCGATTTTTTGTTAGATTAATCCTACCTCGTAATCTTGCCTGTTTATAGCAAAAAAATGGCCGCGATTTTTAGTCAGTTTCATCCACTAATCTTGTTTGTAGCAAAGAAAACGGCCGCGCAGCGCGATTTTTAGTTTGATTAATCCTACCTCGTAATCTTGCCTCTTCATAGCAAAAAAATGGCCGCGCAGCGCGATTTTTAGTCAGTTTCATCCACTAATCTTGTTTGTATTAAAGAAAACAGCCGCGCAGCGCAATTTTTAAACAGTTTATATAAACTATTTTCTAAACTTTAAAGTTCTTGAGTAAATGATTATGGCGCGCAATGGGAGCTTATCAGGAACAAACCTAACATTTGTTTGGTTTGTTCCGCCGCCGGGGCGCAAGAAGCCAGACCTGCCCCCCTAGCCAAAGTAACATTTGCAAATTTTCGCTATCGCTTCGCTTCGAAACATGTATGGATTTGACATTTTAAAATTCGATTGTTAACGAAACCTTTTGTCAATCCCATACATGTTTCGAAAGCGAAGCGATAACGAAGATTAGCGAATGTTACTTTGGCTAGGCCCTCTGGACTATTATTTAATAGTCGTGGTCTGGCCATTCTTGCGCCCCCCGGAGTCTACGCCCTGTGCCTGGGCACCGGTGGCACACCCCTATTTACGGCACTGCAAAAATCCACCTTATATTAAGACATTAAGGTGCACTTTCATTTGTTGTCTGAGAACCAACGAAAGTGCATCTTACGGCCGATTTCAATAACCTATCCTCAGTAAGAGATAGGCTTACTGAAGATTTGTTGCCTAGACAGAAAATAACAACAGTTGCATAGTAACATATCCATAGTATGAGCGAGGAGCTCGGTGGCGCAGTAGTGGTTTAGCGCCTGGCCCAACGATTGCGGAGGTTAAGCAACGTTCGCAAGGGTCGGTCATGGGATGGGTGACCAAAAATTTATTATCTCGAGCTCCTCCGTGCTTCGGAAGGTACGTTAAGCCGTTGGTCCCGGCTTCATTTACAGTCGTTAACACTCACCAATCCGCATTGGGCCCGCGGGGTGGGTTAATGGCCCGTCCTCCTTACCACCCATAAGGAAGGCCTGTGCCCCAGCAGTGGGGACATTAAAAATGGCTGATGGACATATCCATAGTAGGCCTGAAGACAGATTATTGAAATCTACCCTTAATGTCTTGAAGAAAATAAATATGGCAATGAGACGCGCATATTTATCTTATTTGATTTGATTTCTATTGCAAAGTATGATATTTATTTAGGACACGTTTCGTTAGTTTTTACTTTAATTGCATAGTTTTCTTCACTGCTTTTCCATTCCAGATAGCTTAATATGAACGTTTGTGTTGTCAGAACCAAATCGACCAAGTGACGATGGAGCTGGGCACAGAGAAAGCTGCAACACAGAAGCTTGAAAGCGGCAAGCTGGTGCTCGAGCGGCAGAACAAGGAGCTCAAGGCCAAGCTGGCCGAGCTCGAGACCGCCGCGCGGACCAAGACTAAGGTATGCTATGTGCGCTGTGGATAACTACAACTCTCGGCCTTTAGGGTTAGTCTATCTAATGTATTATCTAACTAGCGGCCGTCCGCGACTTCGTCTGCGTGGACAGTTTTTTTTGCTATCCCTCAGGAACTATACGTTTTTTTCTGGATAAAAGGTACCCTATGTCCTTTTCTACAACCCAGACAACGTGTATGCAAAATTTCATGATGATCGGTATCGGTTCAATAGTTACGACGTGAAGGCGTAACAAACAAACGAACAAACGGACTTTCGCATTTATAATATTAGTAAGGATTTCAAAATTATCGCAATCGCTTTCAGGATGTGATACATTGATACTTCTTTTTGGCATAAATAAAAACTTACCAGAGAAATGTGCCACATCCATCTGTCAAATAAAAGCGCAGGTTTTTGAAATTAGATAATTAGCTCTCAGTTTACACTGAAACAAAAGTAGCAAAGCAGCGCGACTATGCCTGAGCATGATGCCAGAAGTTTCCCGCTGCACAGAGACGCTGCAGTGATCTGGATTATAGTTCGCGTAAAGAAAAATTTGTGAATCACCGTTGTAATTAAAAATAATTGTCATATTCAGCGTTCAGATCTAGGACGAAAACTTGGTCAGAGAAAATTTTCTTTTTATTAATGTTTTTTCTGACAAATAGGAGGATAGATCGGAATCTGGCCAATAGTCCGAAAACGCTTATATTTTGATCTGACGAGTGTCCTAGATCCAGCGTCACTGTCAGTGTCCGCAGACAAAGATGATTCAGTATTTTCTCACAGTATTCCTCGAGTTATAGATCTAAACTAACACTTATTATGTTCAGGGCATGATCACCTCCCTGGAGCTGAAGGTGGCCAACCTTGAAGAACAGATAGAGGTAGAATCCCGCGAGCGTCTCGCGCAACAGAAGGCTTCCCGCAAACTCGATAAGAAGATGAAGGAACTCGCTCTACAGCTCGACGAGGAGCGACGCCACGCGGACCAGTATAAGGAGCAGATAGAGAAGGTAACCACACTGTACTACACACAGTAATTACACAGTAACTACACTGTACTACACACGGTAACTAACTACACTGTATTATACACAGTAACTACACCGTACTACACACAGTAACTACACTGTACTACACACAGTAACTACACTGTAATACATACAGTAAAACACCGTATTACACACAATAACTACACTGTACTAAACACGGTAACCACGCTGTACTATATAAGGTAATTATACTGTACTGCACACAGTAACTACGATGTACTACACACAGTAAACACGCTGAACTACACACAGTAACCACTTTGTACTACACACCGTAACTATACTGTACTAGACACAGTTACCACGCTGTATTACACACAGTAACTACACTGTACTAGACAGTTACCACGCTATACTACACATAGTAACTATGTTAAAAAAATAGTGCATGTGTTGGTGTGCAACAGAAAGAAAATCTAACTAGGCTCGGTGTAGACCCTTGAGATGGGCGAAATACCGATTACCAGCCGTCACCTGTATCACAGAATAATGATACTACCAGTATTCTAACTCGAGCCTGTCCTTGAAATACGTAACTTGAGCCGCGCGGTACGTCAACATACGATAGGGCTGCCTGCATCTATGTACAAAACTAGAAACAAACTCAAGTAGGTAGATGAAATAAAGTTAACAGTACCTATCTTCACCTACTTGAATTTGTTTCTAATTTCGTGATTGTATGTTATACAGGGTCATTTTTGGACCCCTTTTCAAAATTTGTCAAGTCATACTATAACAGCAGTACAATCGATTTGTGAAGTAAAAAAAAAATTTTTTTAACATTTTTGTCCCAAACTTTTCCCTACACAAATTGAAATTGTTGTCACTGTTTGCGCATCGCACGGTCGACCCGCGCGAGCCCCCCTCCCGCCGCCCGCCTTCCCCCGCTCGCGTCGCTTGCGCGAGGGTTAGCGTGCGCGCCTTAATTTTTTGGACATAAAAAGTGGCTGAAAACTTTGAATTAAAAAAGAAATAATTCATAATTATCTCACCAATTTTTTTTTACTACTTCCTTGAACTAATATTTGATTTTGTAAAGAGGTCGCAAAATTACCCTGTATTTTAGAAATAACGGTGATAGCGTGTTAGGTTGCCTAATAATTCAAAAGGTTATCATTTTGCTTTTAAATTATATTTTGTCATTACAATTTATAATATGGTTTGATATTTTGGTATTAAGCAAATAGAAAAAGTGATCTGTAATTATTAACACTTAAGCCGCCGCGTAGATCACCGGTGACTTACGCTTAAAAATTGTTTTACAATTTTATTTTCCCCAAAGAAAGTTCTAACCTTTTTTGATATTGTAGGTATATGAAATCTGAAATTTTCTACAAACGTTTTTCTTATTGTTAATTTATTTTTAGTTTTTAATTCATGAATTGTATAAAACACTAGCGGCTGCCCGCGACTTCCTCTGCGTGGAAAGTTTTTTTGCTTTACCTCGGGAAAAGTACTTTTTTTCGGGATGAAATGATGTACCCTATGTCCTTCTCTGTACCCTTGACAACGTGTATGCAAAATTTCATGATGATCGGCTCAGTAGTTGAGACGTGAAGACGTAACAAACAAACAAACTATAATTGTAAATCATTGTACATCATTGACTTTGAACTAGATTTAATTATGATGACGCAGATGCTATACTCGTCTGACGTTAACAATGTAACACATTATCATTTTTTTTACCGTTTGGTTTATTTAAACTCTTATGGTTTATTTTAAACAGCACAATATACTCTATAGTTGCAATTCGCCATCGTGATCACAAAATACGAAACCACCGTTCGTTCGTCACTGCGGCTCATTCGCGACTGTAGCAGCCCGAACTTGAGGCGCATAGGTGTGGCTCGCATTTCGACCGTTAGTACTAAGTTAGAATACTGGTAGTATCATTATTCTGTGCCTGTATGTTGCATGAAGAAGACGAGAGCTTTCGTCTGTAATCAAAATGAGAATCCAATATTACATTTCGTGGTAGACAACATTTTTGTCGCGTTTGTCATCCTACGCTTTAAATTGGTCACCGTTTTAAAATAAACATGCTCACTTAAAAAGAGTTGACTATCTAGAAAATCTCATTCAAAACTTCAGACAAATATTGGTAATGTCGTTGCTTGTTACAGATGAACGTCCGCGTAAAGGCTCTCAAGCGACAATTAGACGAGGCAGAGGAAGAGGTTCAACGCGAGAAAGTGGGCAAGCGCAAGGCGCAACGCGAGCTCGAGGACATGCTCGAGACGCACGAGACGCTCACGCGCGAGTGCAACAACCTGCGCAACAAGCTGAGGTGAGGCGACACTACTTGCCTCCTCTGGCACTACATATTAGGCGAGGTGTAGACAGTGGGCGAGCGCAAGGCGCAGCGCGAGCTCGAGGACATGCTCGAGACGCACGAGACGCTCACGCGCGAGTGCAACAACCTGCGCAACAAGCTGAGGTGAGGCGACACTACTTGCCTCCTCTGGCACTACATATTAGGCGAGGTGTAGACAGTGGGCGAGCGCAAGGCGCAGCGCGAGCTCGAGGACATGCTCGAGACGCACGAGACGCTCACGCGCGAGTGCAACAACCTGCGCAACAAGCTGAGGTGAGGCGACACTACTTGCCTCCTCTGGCACTACATATTAGGCGAGGTGTAGACAGTGGGCGAGCGCAAGGCGCAGCGCGAGCTCGAGGACATGCTCGAGACGCACGAGACGCTCACGCGCGAGTGCAACAACCTGCGCAACAAGCTGAGGTGAGGCGACACTACTTGCCTCCTCTGGCACTACATATTAGGCGAGGTGTAGACAGTGGGCGAGCGCAAGGCGCAGCGCGAGCTCGAGGACATGCTCGAGACGCACGAGACGCTCACGCGCGAGTGCAACAACCTGCGCAACAAGCTGAGGTGAGGCGACACTACTTGCCTCCTCTGGCACTACATATTAGGCGAGGTGTAGACAGTGGGCGAGCGCAAGGCGCAGCGCGAGCTCGAGGACATGCTCGAGACGCACGAGACGCTCACGCGCGAGTGCAACAACCTGCGCAACAAGCTGAGGTGAGGCGACACTACTTGCCTCCTCTGGCACTACATATTAGGCGAGGTGTAGACAGTGGGCGAGCGCAAGGCGCAGCGCGAGCTCGAGGACATGCTCGAGACGCACGAGACGCTCACGCGCGAGTGCAACAACCTGCGCAACAAGCTGAGGTGAGGCGACACTACTTGCCTCCTCTGGCACTACATATTAGGCGAGGTGTAGACAGTGGGCGAGCGCAAGGCGCAGCGCGAGCTCGAGGACATGCTCGAGACGCACGAGACGCTCACGCGCGAGTGCAACAACCTGCGCAACAAGCTGAGGTGAGGCGACACTACTTGCCTCCTCTGGCACTACATATTAGGCGAGGTGTAGACAGTGGGCGAGCGCAAGGCGCAGCGCGAGCTCGAGGACATGCTCGAGACGCACGAGACGCTCACGCGCGAGTGCAACAACCTGCGCAACAAGCTGAGGTGAGGCGACACTACTTGCCTCCTCTGGCACTACATATTAGGCGAGGTGTAGACAGTGGGCGAGCGCAAGGCGCAGCGCGAGCTCGAGGACATGCTCGAGACGCACGAGACGCTCACGCGCGAGTGCAACAACCTGCGCAACAAGCTGAGGTGAGGCGACACTACTTGCCTCCTCTGGCACTACATATTAGGCGAGGTGTAGACAGTGGGCGAGCGCAAGGCGCAGCGCGAGCTCGAGGACATGCTCGAGACGCACGAGACGCTCACGCGCGAGTGCAACAACCTGCGCAACAAGCTGAGGTGAGGCGACACTACTTGCCTCCTCTGGCACTACATATTAGGCGAGGTGTAGACAGTGGGCGAGCGCAAGGCGCAGCGCGAGCTCGAGGACATGCTCGAGACGCACGAGACGCTCACGCGCGAGTGCAACAACCTGCGCAACAAGCTGAGGTGAGGCGACACTACTTGCCTCCTCTGGCACTACATATTAGGCGAGGTGTAGACAGTGGGCGAGCGCAAGGCGCAGCGCGAGCTCGAGGACATGCTCGAGACGCACGAGACGCTCACGCGCGAGTGCAACAACCTGCGCAACAAGCTGAGGTGAGGCGACACTACTTGCCTCCTCTGGCACTACATATTAGGCGAGGTGTAGACAGTGGGCGAGCGCAAGGCGCAGCGCGAGCTCGAGGACATGCTCGAGACGCACGAGACGCTCACGCGCGAGTGCAACAACCTGCGCAACAAGCTGAGGTGAGGCGACACTACTTGCCTCCTCTGGCACTACATATTAGGCGAGGTGTAGACAGTGGGCGAGCGCAAGGCGCAGCGCGAGCTCGAGGACATGCTCGAGACGCACGAGACGCTCACGCGCGAGTGCAACAACCTGCGCAACAAGCTGAGGTGAGGCGACACTACTTGCCTCCTCTGGCACTACATATTAGGCGAGGTGTAGACAGTGGGCGAGCGCAAGGCGCAGCGCGAGCTCGAGGACATGCTCGAGACGCACGAGACGCTCACGCGCGAGTGCAACAACCTGCGCAACAAGCTGAGGTGAGGCGACACTACTTGCCTCCTCTGGCACTACATATTAGGCGAGGTGTAGACAGTGGGCGAGCGCAAGGCGCAGCGCGAGCTCGAGGACATGCTCGAGACGCACGAGACGCTCACGCGCGAGTGCAACAACCTGCGCAACAAGCTGAGGTGAGGCGACACTACTTGCCTCCTCTGGCACTACATATTAGGCGAGGTGTAGACAGTGGGCGAGCGCAAGGCGCAGCGCGAGCTCGAGGACATGCTCGAGACGCACGAGACGCTCACGCGCGAGTGCAACAACCTGCGCAACAAGCTGAGGTGAGGCGACACTACTTGCCTCCTCTGGCACTACATATTAGGCGAGGTGTAGACAGTGGGCGAGCGCAAGGCGCAGCGCGAGCTCGAGGACATGCTCGAGACGCACGAGACGCTCACGCGCGAGTGCAACAACCTGCGCAACAAGCTGAGGTGAGGCGACACTACTTGCCTCCTCTGGCACTACATATTAGGCGAGGTGTAGACAGTGGGCGAGCGCAAGGCGCAGCGCGAGCTCGAGGACATGCTCGAGACGCACGAGACGCTCACGCGCGAGTGCAACAACCTGCGCAACAAGCTGAGGTGAGGCGACACTACTTGCCTCCTCTGGCACTACATATTAGGCGAGGTGTAGACAGTGGGCGAGCGCAAGGCGCAGCGCGAGCTCGAGGACATGCTCGAGACGCACGAGACGCTCACGCGCGAGTGCAAAAACCTGCGCAACAAGCTGAGGTGAGGCGACACTACTTGCCTCCTCTGGCACTACATATTAGGCGAGGTGTAGACAGTGGGCGAGCGCAAGGCGCAGCGCGAGCTCGAGGACATGCTCGAGACGCACGAGACGCTCACGCGCGAGTGCAACAACCTGCGCAACAAGCTGAGGTGAGGCGACACTACTTGCCTTCTCTGGCACTACATATTAGGCGAGGCGAGAAAGTGGGCAAACGCAAGGCGCAACGCAAACTCGAGGATATGCTCGAGACGCTCACGCGCGAGTGCAATACAGTACTTGAAGTTAAAGATTGAGGATTCCGGAGGAGAAATGACGTTGACATTTAGTTGCAAGCCGTGCGAGCGGCGCGCCATGCCCATTCTTTATCTTGAAGTACTGTAACTTGCGCAATAAGCTGAGTTTAGTGACCCCTTTATACTTCTTCTTCAAGGTCAGTGATTCTCCTTTATCTTAAAGCGATGATAAACTTCGCTATCGAAGAATGTATACGATAGGATTAGCTAAGATTGCTCAAAGACAGGTTCGAGACCTACTTGACTCTCACGCGCGAGTGAAACAACCAACACAACAAGCTCAGGACAGTGACCCTTTTCTACTCCATCTTCAAGATCAGTCAGTGGTTGGCCTTCACCTCATCTGATGTTAAGTGATTATAAGGCCGAATGTGGAAGCGCATTACACCCGTAATCCTCAATCACTGAGGAACTAGTTCATACAGCTGCTGAAACACAGCAATATTTTTTGTTACGTCGTGTAACTAGCCTCGCGTTCCGAATCACGCTTACAGCGCTGTTAGCGCGGATCTGACCAAATTAAAAAGTCACAAAATATTACACAAATTTGTACCTTTAATTGCGTACCTACTTAATTTAATGGATTATACGCTAACAGTGCTGTTGGCGTGACTTGGAACTAGGCATAGATAGGCGTTTTAATAGTACATTACATCCGAGAACGGGAAGCTAGCGATTGCATTGTCGAGGATGGTTTGAAGCCCGAGCCGCAGGCGAGGGCTTTAATCATTCGAGGCAATGCAAGTAGCTTCCAGTACAAGGTTTGTATAATACTTTACTCACGAAATGCGAGGAAATACAATTTTCTTTGATATTTAAATTGGTTCGCGTGGCCATGTTTACTGACCGGTCATGCAACCATAAAGTTTCATAAAAAGAATGCTAGCTGATATGTTCTACCGATTTGAATTTGGAACACTTACTTCCCGCACTTAGTGCGGGAAGTAAGTATTGAATTTCATTTCTGCACTGAATTTCAAATTTAGAATGTGATGAACCAGACCCCCACGGAAATGTTGAACGCCCCGCATTCTTTTTTCAAATGGAATGATAACATTTCAGAGCATAAGTGAGTAAATAGCATTTCCTGTTTTTTAGTGCTGTCACCAGAAGGAAAGTGTAATGTTATCTATGTACGGTTAGTATAGAGTCTGTCTAAAAAGTCAGTTTACCTGAGAAATTATTAAATTATTAAAAAAAACTTATACTGGTAACCCTGTCGGTGTTCAAAAAAATATGTTTACAAAATTCTAATAGTAAACATATTTTTTTATTTATTTATTTAGATGGGTATTGGATTTACATATTATTTAGATTGGGGTGGTTGGGGATTTAGGTGGGTAAAAAAAATATTTTCGCAATTACCCATGTAAACTGACTACAAGGTAGACTGTCAACATGTATGCACTCACTCAAATTATAATTAATGTTCTATCTCTTTTAAATGTGCCTTTTAAAGTTTAAAGTCCCAGTTTTCGTATATTGTGTAATCGAGTATTAAATTAACCAAATATGTCCTTCTATCTTCCTTTCAAGTAAATGTATTTTCTCTGTAAAATGGATAAAATAATTTAGATGTTCTTTAGATAATTTTATGACAATAGATTGTCATATTCAAGCAGCGTCTCAATACAAGCGTATGGTAGTAGTATTGACGATGGTTATTGTTGGTAGGCCCGGGCGGTCTGACGACGCCGACATTGATAGCGACTAGGCGGCGGCGTCCGGCGGAAGGTAACAAAGGGATTCGCTTGGGTTTACGTTTTGAGAGATACACCTTAAAGTAAGGGTACTAGAACTATTATTCGGTGACACTACGTTGCTGAAAAAAAATAAAGTTTTCTATTTATTTTTTCAATTACGATAAAAAAAAACAAAAACGTTGAAGTTGGATTAAATTACGGGGTAACTACGAGTTGTTAAACTAAAAACTTTGATTTAAGATTTTGATTTAGTGTTGTTTTTTTGCTATGTAGGCCCCTTTCAGATCAGATCGATTATATCTCTCAAACTGTTTTTAAGGTTCCGCTGTATTCTACTAAAGTACAATCGAATTCAGACTTAACAGCTTGTAATTAAGCTTTATAACTAGTATTTCTGATTCGACTGTTTTTAGTCTGTGGTGGTGACGTGTTGTCGGTTTTCTGCTTACCACAGTGAATTCTGTAGCAGAATTTCTGTATTTCTATTTGTGGGATTGAAAAGTTGTGGTGCTGCTTTATCATTATTTTGTCTATGGTGATGTAACTGTTCATAAATTGTGTTGTCGCTTTCCTTTTCTGTTATTTCACGATTCTGTCTATGACTAGACTACGTCTTCATACTATGATTAAGTTCATCTTATTTCTAATCGAAAGCTTGTGTGTTACATAGGGCATCAAAATTGGAGAATTGTCATTGGACTCATTTAATTCAATAATTTTTAGGTTTCTTACATGTTGACTCATTCCATTGCGTTGTCTAATATTGTTAACTAATCTAGATGACGTGTCATCTTGCTTTTTTAATGAATTATATGAAACTGCATGTAAATTTTGTTTAATTAAACTTGACTAATGAATTCACAATGTTGTCAAGCAAAATCGTTAAAAGTTTCATAGTTGATTTTCCTGTAATGTACAGGTGTTTTATTTCACGAAGGCGGGTCGGCTATGAATGTTGTTAGGTATGCACATGCACATTACTTTAGTGTGCGTAATACGAGAGCGTGCAGACGCTACAACAATGTGCATTTGCACGCCTAACAACATTCATAGCCGACACGCCTTCGTGAGAAAACATCTTTCTTTGAAGGCTCGTAAAATCAGATGTCAAAATTTTCATTCTTTTTCAATTCTCTCAGTTCTCAATTCCATTCTCTGAGATTCACTTTTTCACCCTACGCGATAAATAGAAAATACAAAGCTATGGAATATCGCGTATTAAAACAAGAACTTGCTATAACCTACCATCAAATTCATTATTTTCAGCGACAAACTGTAACAATCTCTTATATTAATGACAAATTGCAGGCGGCAAGGCGGCACGATCGGTCTGTCCAGCGGCTCCTCATCGTCCCGCATGAAGCGCACGTCACTGGCGCCCGGCGCCGGCTCCGGCGACGAGTCGTTCGATGACGTCAACGATACCACCAACAGCGTCGAGTGACGTCACCGCCGCCCGTAACGCGCGCCGAGACACTAGCGCCCACCGACGTAGCTGACGGAAACGTAACCTTATTACCAGCTATTAAGATTCACTTCAGATTTGTACAGTAAGGCCCGTTTGTACTAAACTTAAGAATCGGCTAAGTCTTTTCCTAACTTCAACTCGACCAAATTAGCTTCGACAACGGTGTCAGGCGTCCTCTTGGTCGAACTGAAATCAGAAAAAGACTCGGCGATTCTTAAGTTTACTGCAAATGGATGTGCAAGTGTCAGTCAAAATGTCCATATATTTTAGAACATCCAAAGATTTATATACCTAAAGTCGTCTTATTTTATATGTTGTTGTCATCTATTTTAACACATTGGTTGTTCTGAAATTTTTGATCACTTTAGATGTTTCTAAATATTTGGCCTTATTGAATGTCTCCATAAAACGCTGGATTCACAAAGCCTTTACACATATAGATCTAAATGGACGAAAATATAATTAGATAGTCAACTACGTCGCGCTTTCTGTATTTTAAGCCGCAAAGTCTCGGTCTGCATTCAGCCAAAATTATTAAACCTTAGTCTAAGTTATGTACAAGAAGTAAGCGCCGTGAGGACTCATATAAACAACATACAGGTCGCTGGAGAAATACTCTTGTTACCGCTAAATATTATGTTTTCCATCTTACTATTGTCTTAATATTATTTCGTTCTGGTGAGCTTATGGGTATTTCTTCAATAACCGAAACAATTTTCATTGGCTTGTGCTAAATTTATATTACACAATGCGGTGGTGACTTAAAATTGTATAAAATGGACAGTGTCCACGTTAGCCCCACTCATTCGTAGGTTAATATTTTAAGCACGGTCATGTGACTGTAGAGACAATTTTATGTACTCACTGAAGTTTACAAAATTGTTTTATCAACATCATGTGCGCGTATATTACGTTGTTATTATTATAATCATGGTTTTCACAACTCATCAAAGGTGTGAATAAAAGTCGGTAAAAGAGTGAGTTTTACGACTTAAAAATTATAATCGGCATGTATAGACTATGTTTTTCTTAAACCATGTTTATTAATAACTGTTTTTTTACCAGCTGTGTCAGTGTCTGTCAAATTAAATTTGTAATCGATTGGATTGTGCAGTAGTAATAGTTGTTGGTCGGTATTTTATAGTGTCTAATGAAATTCAATATACATGTTTGAAGTAATCGGGTGCTCAAGCGTTATAGAATTGCATTTAACAGTCTGTGAATCACATTTGTTTCTCTTGAAAATAATCGGAGCATTTCACAAGCCAGTATTAATAACGAAACATTCCTAACAATCGAGAGTTTTAAATTTTACCTAGACATAGTCGAGAAAGGGTAAAATGTTAAATTACTCATTGGGTGATATTGTAATGAAATTATTGATTAAAAAAAGTATTATTAATTGTGGCAAAAGTGTCTATTAGAAGCTGATTTTTGCATTTAACGCGACTGAATGGTGAAGACTGTTTTTGCGACAATACGAACGACCCCCGACTTGTTATCGCCGATGTGGCGCGACGTCGCCCGACGGAGCCGCAAGACAACACAACATGTAAATATAATCAGTGTCCGTCACTGAACGCTTAGTTGCCATACAAATTCTAATGATAGTTTTTAAGTAAGGACATGTAAGCTTTCGGTGTGAGGAATCCCGACCGAGCGTTCCCGAACTTAAATTTGTTGCTCCACGTTTTAAACGCAATCTTAACTGGGGGGTTACTCCCGAAACACGATAACTTCTGAGATCGAATTGGAATCGAGTAAACGTCAAAACAGTACAGATTGGAAACAATGGCAACCGTTCAATGTACTAAAATAACAGATTTTTGACATTTATTTGATACCAATTCGATCTCAAAGCCTCGTTCGTGTTTCGGGAGTAACCCCTCTGATTAGTACAAATTCCAATAGTGCTCGGAACGCTCTGTCGGACTCCCCCTATTTTATTTTTAACGGATCATTATCTGTTTCCAAACTCTCTCGTGTTTTAACATCTTCGCATGTGTAAATACAACTTGGAGGTGGTTCATGTAAATTGTTTACATAATTATACGAAATGGTATTATTTCTATTGCCAGGCGGAGGTATGCGCTAGAATATGGCTTGCTTTATTCTAGACTTAGGTAAAACTCGTAGTAATAAAATGTGGCCTTAGTTTTTTTTAATATGGACTTTCGTGTAACTGACGTTTCTGTCTCGTGTATAAAAGGCCTAAAAACTTGAAAAAAAAACACTTTGTATCTGTACGAGCATTTTTTTATGAATATTTACCAAGTCTAATTATTATAATGACCTCTTTTTTAATTATATAGTTTTCCTGAATAATAATATAAAATTTAAATGTAAGTAAACCAGCATAAACATATTTTACATAAATATTATATTTAATTATTAACATTATTGATAATTGTAAAATTGGCCATAGGTTGTAACAAGTTATCAGTTGGTATGCCAATTAAACAATTTTTCATGATTTTTAATATCATTTGTTTTATTTTATACACCCTATTAGAAATTATTATTCAGAATAGTCAATTTGATTATAGGGAATTCTTCAATTCAGTACCAACATTATGTTCAGTTCCTTAGGCATATGACCGACGGCACATCAGACACAATATGTTGGTCCTGAGACCGTTCCTTGCAGTACAACTTTTTAACATCTGACGACGTGTCGGACTACAGCTGGGCCACAAGAAAAAATTCACAGATTTTACAGTCCCCGCAAGAATCGGAGCATTGAAAATGAACACAAAAATTTACGAAAAACCAAAATCAAATCAAATGCAAAGTCCTATTATATTTTTAAAGTTACCTAGGTTTGGTAGGTAGTACCTAATTATTTTTACGATTGTGACACTCGGCTCCGCCTCGTCACAAAAGCGCCCGCTGACTGCCTCGCCAAAATTCCAACGAATGCACTTTTTGTCTGCTTCTGCATCTTTTAACACTATTACCATGACGATCGGTCAATAATCATAGAAGCTACATCACTTTTTATGTACGGAAGCAGCCGTTTTTCTACAATTCCAAACGTGCCGGACTACAGCTGGGCCACAAAAAAAAAAGTTGGAAATCTGACTTTTTGACTATGCCATGATGAAGTCGATAATTTGTCGGAATTTGTCGCCAAAAACCAGAATTTGTCGGTCTTGCGTTTAGGAGATACGTGTGGCTCAGCTGTAGAGACGTCTCTACAGCTGGGCCACACAGATCTCGAAAACGGAAGGTCGTAGCGAAAGTCTGATTTCTCGTATGTGTAGCCGGTAATTTGTCGGATTTTGTCGCCAAAAACCAGAGTTTGTCGGTCTTGCGTTTAGGAGATACGTGTTGCTCAGCTGTAGAGACGTCTCTACAGCTGGGCCACACAGATCTCGAAAACGGAAGGTCGTAGCGAAAATCTGATTACTCGTATGTGTAGCCGGTAGTTTGTCGGATTTTGTCACCAAGAACCAGATTTTGTCGATCTTGCGTTTAGGAGATATGTGAGGATACGCTGTGGAGACTTTTCTACCTGGATCTTGAGAAAGGAAGGTCATAGCGAAAATCTGATGACGCGAGTGTGTAGCCGTTAGTTTGTCGGAATTTGTCACCAAGAATCAGATTTTGTCGATCTTGCGTTTAGGAGATATGTGAGGATGCGCTGTGGAGACCTTTTTACCTGGATCTCGAGAACGAAAGGTCGTAAGCGTATCCTCACATATCTCCTAAACGCAAGATCGACAAAATCTGATTCTTGGTGACAAAATCCGGCAAACTAACGGCTACACACTCGAGTTATCAGATTTTCGCTATGACCTTCCTTTCTCAAGATCCAGGTAGAAAAGTCTCCACAGCGTATCCTCACATATCTCCTAAACGCAAGATCGACAAAATCTGGTTCTTAGTGACAAAATCCGACAAACTACCGGCTACACATACGAGTAATCAGATTTTCGCTACGACCTTCCGTTTTCGAGATCTGTGTGGCCCAGCTGTAGAGACGTCTCTACAGCTGAGCCACACGTATATCCTAAACGCAAGACCGACAAACTCTGGTTTTTGGCGACAAAATCCGACAAATTACCGGCTACACATACGAGTAATCAGATTTTCGCTACGACCTTCCGTTTTCGAGATCTGTGTGGCCCAGAGGGCCTAGTACGAGTTGGTTTTTTGCTCTCACTTCACTTTTCGAATAGTTAACTATCGTTTTCTCTCTTTCACTCGTTCACTCACTCGCATGATTTCCTCTCTTTCACTCGATACTATTCGCAAAGTGAGGTGAGAAATACAACTCGTACTAGGCCCTCAGCTGTAGAGACGTCTCTACAGCTGAGCCACACGTATCTCCTAAACGCAAGCCCGACAAATTCTGGTTTTTGGCGACAAATTCCGACAAATTATCGACTTCATCAGGGCATAGCATTATGTGGCATAGTCAAAAAGTCAGATTTCCAACTTTTTTTTTGTGGCCCAGCTGTAGTCCGCCACGTAAAAGTAGCCACTTTGAGCTAAAATGGATTTTAAAACTTACAATAAGAATGAAAACTGTAAAAGAGTTATTCAAAAAATATTAAAGACAATAGGCTAGTTGACAAAATTTGGAAAATAGTTTAAAAATAAAGTTTGGTATCTATTTTACCCCAAAAATATATTATTTTAAGAAAAATTTAAGAAATGAACTCAAATCAAAATGACATCGGAAAAGGCCAAAACTGACATGGCGTCTTGAATGACGTCTAAGGCGGCCCCTAGACGACACAATCATATTGCGCAATATTTAATTGCACAATAAGATTGAAATACCCTTTTAGCCTAAACGATCAATTATATTGCACAATCATAATATTGCGCAATATAGTATAGTATTAGTGTTTCGTGTGCTGTCGTCAGCAAAATGTCAGAACAAGGTTAAGCTGTAGCTATAATTTTATAATATTTAGAGCTAATTTCACCATACTCTGTTAGTTATTTCCTAAATCAGGCATTAGCTAATGCCCGATTAAAATTAACGAAGAGAATAACAGCATTGTTAAATCTGTAGGTTTCATGACGAAAATCGGACATATGTCAAACATCTGCTGAATGACGAACGAGACGTTCATTCATATTCTAAACCAACCAAAAGAAAAAGTAATTGTTTGTTATGCGTTTGTTCTGAGACACCGGTACTATTTTTACTAGTCGTAGTATTACACTTTGAGCGTGCGGTAACGCGACTTATTTGAGATACCGTTTATAGTGTGAATTTCTATATGATTCGGCTTACATTTCATTTTGCTACTTGAAACCAAGTGATTATATTTATATTTTTTATTACTTTCCTCTAAGGATTATATTCTCTTTGATTGAAACGTCAAACTTTTTACAAATAAAATCAAACAGCTTATTTTCGCTAGGGTTTTGTGTTGTTTAAATACATAACGAATAAATTAATTCGTAATAATGTCTAAGAATAAGAAAGCACACGGGCCGTATTGTTCTTCAAACGAGAAGGAAATTCTTATACATCTTATCACTAAATACAAAGATCTAGTACCTACGGATGCCGTGGCAACCGCCAACAAAAACGAAGGATGAAGAAAATCATCAGTTTAGTTCTTTGAGTTCTTTCTGTGTTCGAAACAGCAGCGACCAGATCAAAAAATGTTGGGATAATATACTTAAAACGGAATACAAGATAGGCAAATAGGTATTGGCATATTTCGGTATTTTTACCAGATAAATGTGCACTAGATGGTACTTTTCAAAATGAAATATAAATATAAAATAAAAGTTTTATATTAAAAATGAATTTTATTTATTGATGAAGGTACATGACAATGGGAATAAACTTTCCAATCATTGCGCAATTGCGCATTGGTCAATAAAATTGTGCAATACGTAATATTGTGCAATATAATTGATCGAGGTCTCGGTCTCGGTCTCGGCCAGTCTCGGCTAAAACTTATGTCTCGGTCTCGGCCAAAATGGCCGAGATTGGCCTTTTGGTACCTACTTACGTAGGCCTGAGATTACACTCATGCGCTTTCGTCTTGCACTTTCCTCTTTGCTGAGGCATGCGATGTTATGCATGCCACAGGGCATACGCTGACGCATTCCTCACAGTAATTAATCAGTCATTTGGTAATTTGCTGTCGACTTGTAATAGGTATTATATCACATTCAGTTTTACAAATGAATGTGAATGTTATTTTAATTGACTTTTATAGTGGTCGGCGTACAAGTTCAAAATCAATGGAAAACCGCAAATCGATGTACAGCATAGCCGTTTGGGACAAATATATTGGAATTCAAAACAATATTTTGGGCCCGCATTTCTTAAAATTTCTTCCCTTAGGAGAGGAGTTATGGCGTTATATTTCTTTTTGTACGGCGGCGCGGCGGTTGCGTTTAGAGTATATTATATTCTGTGGTTGCGTTGAGAACTAGCACTGCTAGCACCGAATTCTATGTTTTTATTACTTTTCATCGCTTTCAAGTTAGAAAAAAAAATCTGTTCAAATAAGATTGAAGGTAGGTAGGTATTAAATAACATCGCCGATTTTTAAGGTTGGTTTTAACATAAACGAATGTTCTGTTTCCGAGAAACTTTGCAAATAAGACCAGAAACAGGGTCCACGGAATATTTTTTTACATCAAAGGTGGTAACATTTTTATAAATGCTTTCAATTAAATCTATTGTGTATCCCGCTTATCGCAGCGGATGCCCTTAGGCCGTCCGCTGCCTTAAGCGGGATCCCGCCGCGGGTACACGGCGCGGGAATATAGATTGCTGGTTTTTGACGGATAGATGCTTGCGCAGTGCATGAGTTAAAGGCTCAATTACATTACACAATTTTAAGCACGCGATTTCAAGACTAAGCATGGTGTAAACGGACTAAGACAGTAAAGAATCTTAAAATCGTGCGGCCTAGCCCGCTCGGTAATAAGATTCTTAAAATTGTGTCGTCTAAATGCACGCACGATTTCAAGACAGTCTAACTGTAATTGAGCCTTAAAGAGCTTATTAGATCATCCTGAATTAAGGATCCGGAATTCAGAGTCCGATTTAGGACGAGAAATTCAGTCGCCAATTACACCGTCCTGAATAACGGATCCGATATCACAGCTTAACGCTCATACAGTTGTTACACGAATGTACTTGCGCAGAGCAACGGAGGGGAAAATACAGTGACCGTAAAAATACTATAAAAGAAATAAAAAAATAGAAAAAGTTTAGAAAAAGGTTGAATTTTCAAGTACCCAATTATTTATCTTTATTTTTTAGGGTTCCATAGCCTAATGGCAAAAAACGGAACCCTTATAGATTCGTCATGTCTGTCTGTCTGTCCGTCCGTATGTCACAGCCACTTTATTCCAAAACTATTAAAATTACACAGTTGAAACTAGGTAGGTAGATGTATTCTGTGAACCGCTTTACGATTTTTACACAAAATAAAAAATATATAAAAGATTAAGGGGGAAAAACGGAAAAAAAACATCAAACCTATACCTACGTGTGGGGTGTCTATAGATAGGTCTTTAAAAATGACATTGAGGTTTCTAAAAGTATTTTTTCTCAAAGTCAACCGTTTGGAAAATATACACTTCCAAAGTGGTAAAATGTGTGTCGTCCCCCCCTCTAACTTTTAAACTAAGAGAGTGAAAAATCTAAAAAAAAAAAATGTTTTAGACCTTTATAAACACTATCTATGAAAATTGGTTTGAATGAGATATTATATTTAGTAGTTTTTGGAGATATAGCACATTTTCCAAAACCGCAAATATAACTTTGTCGTTTATACAAACACTATAAAAAACAAAGTTATTTTTGCAAATTAAAATGATTGTGGTATTAAATAAGGTATGGTATATGGTAACTACGGAACCCTACTGCGCTTGGCCCGACACGCACTTGGCCGGTTTTTTTTTATTCAAAAAAGCAAATCACAGAGTTATTATGCCCTTATAGACTTAAGTTTTGTCGTTGCGCCAACTGTCTATCTAGCTAGACGAACGGCGGCTTTTTTTTCACCAACATAAAAAGCGTTGACTGACTGTATACTCTTTTGGCTGTGGTACTACTGTGTCGGAGCAGAGCGTCCTGAATGCGATTACACTGTCCTAAGTGCTTCCGATTTAGCATCCTTAACGCCGGAGACCATTTCCTATCCTAAAGAGCTTATTAGATCATCCTGAATTAAGGATCCGGAATGAAGTCGCTCCTTAATTCAGAAAGTGTAATTGCATTAAGGAAGGTAGGATCCTAGTTAGGATCCTAGTTAGGATAGAAAATGGTCTCCGGCGTTAAGGATGCTAAATCGGAAGCACTTAGGACAGTGTAATCGCATTCAGGACGCTCTGCTCCGATACAGTAGTACCACAGCCTAAAGAGTATATAGTCAGTCAACGCTTTTTATGTTGGTAAAAAAAAAGCCGCCGTTCGTTTAGATAGACAGTTGGCGCAACGACGAAACTAAGTGTACAAGGGCACAATAACTCTGTGATTTGCTTTTTTGAATTAAAAAAAACCGGCCAAGTGCGTGTCGGGCCACGCGCAGTAGGGTTCCGTAGTTACCATTATACAGTCAGTATACATTTTACCACTTTGAAAGTGTATATTTTCTAAACGATTGACTTTGAGAAAAAATACTTTTAGAAACCTCAATGTCATTTTTAAAGACCTATCCATGGGCACCCCACACGTATAGGTTAAATGATTTTTTTCCGTTTCAGTTCCATGTATTTCATTTCCATCCCCCCTTAATCTTTTATACTTTTTATATTTTGTGTAAAAATCGTTTAAAATCGTAAAAATTGCTGTTTTAATTTTGACAGCTGTCATCTGTTGGTATTTGCTTTTAAACTTGATTTTAGGTATGTTATTAGATGAGTTATTCGCAAATTACATACTAGTACCTACATTAATAAACCTATTTAGTTCAGATTAGCATTGAAAATGACACGTACCTACTACCTACCTATACCTCCTACCTATACCTCCTACCTACATGTATTTTTACGGTCACTGTATTTTCCCCTCCGTTGCTCTGCGCAAGTACATTCGTGTAACTACTGTATGATCGTTAAGCTGTGATATCGGATCCGTTATTCAGGGGGCCTACTCAAATGACCACTTACTACAATTAACGCTAGTAGAATAGAAAGACAATGTATGGGATTGACATATGTCACGTGATCAAGCGTAACGAATTTGTTGATTCGTACTCAAATGTACAATGTTTCTATTTGATCAAATAAAACTATAATCTTACCTTAAATTAAACAAATAGTCGTCCATCGGATGCCTGTGACTGTTTTACACACATAACATTGCATTATTGTTAATTTAAAACCATAAGTAATCCAAAATCAAGTCAAATCATATTGCATAAAAATATTTCTAAGCGTTTCTCTATACAAAATCCTACGCTTAAACGATATCGACACTAATTTGGTACTCAAAAGTACATTAACATCACAAACGCTTGTTCCATTCTACAAACACAGAATACATAGAACTAAAACACCGATAGTCTCGTCTCATTACTTTGGGTGCATTCTAACAGACTATTCGCTGAGTCATCGATCATTTTTCAGAATCGACTAGCATGGAAAAAATAAAATTCGTCCTAGTTATTTTCAGCCCCTGATTTTTTCAGCACGCATTAATGTACTGCACATACGAGATGACGATCATATTATACTGCCATTTCTTTCCATGGTTAAAATGTACTTTATGGTGATCAATGCATTGAGATAAATATACAAGAGAAGCACTTACCGCGCCAAGTTGAGGACACTTCGGATATGTCAGCTGACATATGTAAAGATTATGTCAAGCCAGTCCTCAGTGGGAGGCCTACAGAGAAACAGCTCTTCAAAATGCGTAGTGAAAGAGTGCGCTTCGAGGTCAAAAAAACTTATCACATCAAAGAGAATTACTTTTTACGCGATAATTTATTATTTTTGTATTACTATTAACGTTAAAAACGCAAAAAAAGAAATAAAATAAATCATACCATAATTTAGGTTCAGTGCTACCGCTAAAAACATCGTTTTAGTTTTCCCATTTTTGGGGAGAATTAGTGATTAATGGATAGGTGTACTCCGCTACCTCTGATGTTACATACACTTCTGTTATATCATAAAAGAAATGTTTTGGTAAATTATGTTTTCGTTTATAATCACATTTGTGCTATTTTTACAATAACTTTTTAAATCATAGAAAAAAATACCCGGCATTTTAAACTAGAATTTAAGTCAAATTGAAAGCAAAGGAACCTTTTTGCCGCGCGTTGCTTGGTATTGTGTCCCACAGACACAAATTCTTTGTGCCACAGAGCACTGGGTGATCCATCAGTATTTAATCAGGGGCACAAAATAATGATACTACCAGTATTCTAACTCGAGCCTGTCCTTGAAATACGTAACTTGAGCCGCGCGGTACGTCAACATACGATAGGGCTGCCTGCATCTATGTACAAAACTAGAAACAAACTCAAGTAGGTAGATGAAATAAAGTTAACAGTACCTATCTTCACCTACTTGAATTTGTCTCTAATTTCGTGATTGTATGTTATATTTTAGAAATAAAGATGATAGCGTGTTAGGTTGCCTAATAATTCAAAAAGCTATCATTTTGCTTTTAAATTATATTTTGTCATATACAATTTATAATATGGTTTGATATTTTGGTAATAAGCAAATACAAAAAGTGATCTGTAATTATTAACACTTAAGCCGCCGCGTAGATCACCGGTGACTTACGCTTAAAAATTGTTTTATAATTTTATTTTCCCCCAAAGAAAGTTCTAACCTTTTTTGATATTGTAGGTATATGAAATCTGAAATTTTCTAGAAACGTTTTTCTTATTGTTAATTTATTTTTAGTTTTTAATTCATGAATTGTATAAAACACTAGCGGCTGCCCGCGACTTCGTCTGCGTGGAAAGTTTTTTTGCTTTACCTCGGGAAAAGTACTTTTTTTCGGGATGAAATGATGTACCCTATGTCCTTCTCTGGACCCCTGACAACATGTAATGCAAAATTTCATGATGATCGGTTCAGTAGTTAAGACGTGAAGGCGTAACAAACAAACAAGCGGACTTTGGCATTTATTATATAAGTAAGGACTAGCGGCCGCCCGCGACTTCGTCTGCGTGGTTAGTTTTTTTGCTATCCCTCGGGAACAACTCTTTTTTCGGGATGAAAAGTACCCTATATTCTTTTCTGTACCCTTGACAACGTGTATGCAAAATTTCATGATGATCGGCTCAGTAGTTAAGACGTGAAGACGTAACAAACAAACAAACTATAATTGTAAATCATTGTGCATCATTGACTTTGAACTAGATTTAATTATGATGACGCAGATGCTATAGATACTCGTCTGACGTTAATAATGTAACACATTATCATTCTTTTTACCGTTTGGTTTATTTAAACTCTTATGGTTTATTTTAAACAGCACAATATACTCCATAGTTGCAATTCGCCATCGTGATCACAAAATACGAAACCACCGTTCGTTCGTCACTGCGGCGCATTCGCGACTGTACCAGCCCGAGAGCAGCCCGAACTCGAGGCGCATAGGTGTGGCTCGCATTTCGGCCGTTAGTACTAAGTTAGAATACTGGTAGTATCATTATTCTGTGTCAGGGGCCTATTTCATACGACAACCCCAAATTTCATGGGTCAAATTCTAAAGTTTACCCTGTCTTATTTTGATCAGTAAAAAAATATATTAGTTTTGCATGAATTAATGATTATGGGGGGTAGGGGGGTAAAGTGGGAGGGAGAAACTATGCTTCAGTGGCGCTCCCACTCCGCGGAAGTACATAGTTATAGAGATTTATATTATGCATTTGAAATTTCAACTAACAAGTTCAGTCGTGATTATCTCGGAAACTATAAACTTCCGCTGGGGAGGAGTTGGACAGGGGAGGTCACTTTCATCCCCCCTTCCCCCCAAACCACAACCCGAAATTCCATGGCCCATATTCTAAAGTTTACTCTGTCTTCTTTTGATCTGTAAAAATATATTAGTTTTGCATGAATTAATGATTATGGGGGGTAGAGGGGTAAAGTGGGGGGGGGGGGGAAACTACCCTCCAGTGGCGTTCCCACTCTGCGAAAGTACATAGTTATAGAGATATATGCATTTGGAATATCAACTAACAACTTCAATCGTAAATATCTCGGAAACTATGAACTTCCACTGGGAAGGAGTTGGACAGAGGAGGTTTCTTTCATCCCCCCTTCCTACCCCCCAAACCACAACCCCAAATTCCATGGCTCATATTCCAAAGTTAACCTTCTTATTTTGATCAGTTAACATTTTAGAAATAGCTTTACATGAATTTAAGGATATGTGGGGATAGCGGGTAAGGGGGGAAAAAGATACCCTCCAGTGGCACTCTCACTCTGCGGAAATGCATAGTTATTGGATATACGCATTTGAAATTTCATTAAAGCTTACCACAGTACACACACTTCCACGGAGAGGGAGTGCCACTGGAGGGTAGCTTATCCCCCACCTTACCCCCCCTATCCCTCATAATCATTAATTCGTTCAAAACTAATATATTATTTTACTGATTAAAAAGAAGACAGGGTAAACTTTAGAATATGGGCCATGGAATTTAGGGTTGTGGTCTGGGGGGGAGGAAGGGGGGTTGAAAGTGACCTCCCCTGTCTAACTCCTCCCCAGTGGAAGTTCATAGTTTCCGAGATAATCACGATTGAAGTTGTTAGTTGAAATTTCAAATGCATATATCTGTATAACTTTGTACTTCCGCGGAGTGGGAGCGCCACTGGATGGTAGTTTTTCCCCTCCCCCCCAATTTATCCCTCTAAATCTGAAATCGGCCCTCAAACATAAAAGTTAGCCGTCATCTTGGATATTTTAATATTTTCAACATTGCGTTGTTATTTTCGTGTCAAAATAGTACCCAAAAACCGAGTTTCATTGAAATCGGCCCCCAAACATGAAAGTTAGCCGCTATCTTGGATTTTTTAATATTTCAACATTTTCGTGTTAAGATAGTAACAAATACCGAATTTTACCTTAATCGGCCCTCAAACAAAAAAAGTTGGCCGCCATCTTGAAATTTTTATATTTTCAACATAGCTTTACTGTTTTCATGTCAAAATAGTACTAAGAACCGAGTTTCATCGAAATCGGACCACAAACAAAAAGTTGGCCGTCATATAGCTTTTGTTATAAAATACTTTCATTCTATAGCCAAATTTTTCTTGTTTTCATTGATTATTTTGGGGTAGAATTTCACATAGGAGGCAACACAATTTTCTAAAAAAAAAATGTATGTTGATATCGCGGTCTTTGTCTAATTTTGTTGTGGTATTTGTCTAATCTTGGCGACGGTATTGTTTTTGGGACGTGTGTGAGTGAGTCAGATATATGTTTACTTAAAAATGTTTAGTGGTTTCAAAGCTCCGTCCTACACTGTTAAAAAGTTACACGCTTTTTGTGGCGCGTGGAAGTGAGGTTTGCTTCTCTTGTATATTTATCTCGATGGATCAATGACTCAGCGATTATTCTGTTGGAATGCACCTAATGTCAATTGTTTGCTTACTACGTGGTGATTATTTCCTCTGTGTTGTGTAAAAATTTTAATGTGTTTATTACTAAACTAATTAATTAGAATAGTATAGTACCTACCTAATTTTCTTTATAATAATCAGCAATCATATGCCATGGATACCTATAATAATAAATAAGATATATTTACTTAGTAAGTAAGTAAGAACTTTATATTACTTACATCAAAATACCACACTTAAGACTTATCGTATGGACTTATCAATCATAACTTACATTTATTTCAGTTCAAGATACCTACAATACTTACGGAATATAATTGGCAAGAAAACATGACTCTCTTTTCTGACCAAAGGATGAAACAAACAAAAAAGTGATCAAGAATGCTGGTAAATAATAAGTATATAATTATAATGTTACAGCTAATACCCGAAGTGCGGCTAAAACTAGGTGTAGCCGATAGGCCTATCTATACCCAGCAGTGGGTGTCGTGCGGCTGATATGATGATGATGATTTTTTTTAACAGATAATACAAATAACTTTCTTCATACCCCAAACTACACATAGGCTGCACATAGTTTTAGCCAGCTATTCGGGTACTTCGGGTATTAGCCGTAACATTATATACTGACTACTTATTAGATCAAAATACCGCTATGGTTTTTAGTAAGTCTTTTATTTACCTAAATTGTTATTAACCCAATCTTATTGAATTTCAGATACATACAATTCAATAGGTATATTGACATTGCAGAATATAATACACAAGTACCTTTTAAATTGGCTAGAAAAGATGTTGGAAAAACTAACCCTTGGACACCGAACGTGCCCGATGGTGCACAGGAACAAACGCTGAAGCTATTGAACAAAATTATAGTACCTAATGAATATTTTGCTCCAAGCGACAAACAAGATTATGAAACTTTAGGTACTGTAATAATAAAATAAAAAGGAGCATGATGGAAAAGTTCTGGCTGTACTGTACTTTGTGCTTTAAAATCATATACCTAATTGTATTGGTTTAGATATAATTATAAAATAAAATATTGACTACCTACCTCTAACCTTTCATTTTGTGTACTATCTGTCACATCTACAAAACAAAAAAAAAATTCAACAATATGTTGTTGTTTTGCATTATCAAAATAATAGGGTAGTTATAAGGTGTTAGATTAAAACAAATTTAAATCAAAGAAAACATTTACTTTTTGAACTTAAAAGTAAAAAAATAATAATAACAAAGCAACCACATCCTTACTAATAATATTATAAATGAGAAAGTCCGTTTGTTTGTTTAGAGGTGTAACAAACAATTGTTACAATCATCATGAAATTTTACATAGGTACATGTTGTCAGGGGTACAGAGAAGGACATAGGGTCCTTTCATCCTTAACAAAGTTCCCAAGGGATAGCAAAAAAAGCTTTTCACGCAGACAAAGTACTGAGGCCCATGATTTTGTTAGATACCATCTTGTATCAGTAGTTGAATCAGTCTTGCTTGGCTTATTGTAACTAGTATATCTTACAAACAGGCCTTCTTCTAAGTGTCACCTGTAAAAAAAGTAGGTATTTATTTATTTAAGTTAACATTATATTAAAACAATTACCTACTATTTTTATTCTATTTTTATTTTTTCACTCATTAAAGAGGTAAATTTATGACTATGTGATTATTATTAGTGAATTAGAATTAGCGAATATTAATTACCAAGTAACATTCCTGACATGTCAGGAATTTAAGTCATCTATCAGGAAAACAGGGATAAAAATTGTAGTTGTCAGGGATGTACTGATAACTGTAGCAGTAAAAACTTAATGAAAACACATAATTTGTAAATCACTTGGTGTGAAAAGATTATTAAATGTCAACTAAATTAAGAATGTAGATGTAGATTTACAAGAAATTTCCTGAAAAGTCAGGGAAAAAGTCAGGAAATCTCATTATTAGATCTGGAAACCATAGCCCCGATGCAACTTAAACATAAAGATTATGTGTTATTGAAGCCTTATGTCTGTTTGTCTGCATTTAACTTCCAAATATGTGTCGGGGGACCACTACTCAACTCACCAAGCCAACCCGCACTGAATTATAGCATGTCAGGCTATAGTCTATGGTGGTGAAGTTAACTATATGTTATGTATAATATCAAGTTTAACACTTACCATCACTCGGCCAGCTGCCGAGCTGACCTCTTTTTTGATACATGCTTTATAGCTTTTACTTTTAATTTATTATTTTTTAATTGTTGTTCCTTTTTTATACATGTGTAATAGGTATAGGTACAACATAGAAGTCTTTGACTTATGACATATTTTTCTTATGTTTTATACACTATTTTGTTTGCCATTGTATCAAATTATCAATGCTTTCTCTGTGTTGTATTTGTGATAAAATACATTAGTACAAAGCTTCGCTCACTTATTACACAGCCCATTAGCTTGCCACAGTTTCAGAAATCATCACTATAATTTCACTTTACACTTCTTCTTTATCTTCTTATAATATAGGTAGTGCAAATTTTATTTTGAACGAAAATTCAAGAAGAAATTATCACAACCTGAAACAATAAAAAATACTTAATTGAAAATTTGAAATCATTACATAGCTCAACTAATACTTCATTTCCATGCTACATGAAAGATAAATGTTAATTATAAGGGAATCATATTTTATTGTGATTACCGACTAAAGAAAGGGAAACTAATGAAAAAAGATTTTACATAATTAGGTATTGTACCTACGAGTAACTGGAACTAATTTATACTTACGAAATGACAACCTTCAGGCATTGGCAGGAAGGGGGTGGGCCGTGCCCACCCCAGACCAGCCTGATACCCACCCCAGAAAAATACCAGCTATAATACTTTTCTATTGCCTTTCAAAACTCCAACACGGCTCTAGTCAAGCACCCTAGACGTTAGTACTATTATATATTCTGTGACCCTAGGCTTTGCCCCAGAACTAGAGGCCCTGCCCCACTGGAAATAATCTTTAGATACGCCAATGCCTTCAGGCTTTTGTAAAGAAGAATACTCTTCAAAATACCTACTGCAAAATTTATCAATTAATTCTAAGTAGGTACTTACTGATGATTAGGGATTTTAATTCCGAGGCCCCACGCCTTAAGTGGCCTGCTTCAGTGCTTCTTACACAGATCACTATTATGATTTATCTTCTCCATTAGTTTTATTGGCAGGAATCACAGGAAACACAAAAACCCTTTTCAAAATTGAAAATAAGACACGTGTCGTACGAATATTTGTTTCTTTCTACAGGGTATGGGCGTTCGCTTCGATTTAGTACGATTGCTGGCTATCGTCGGCAAATCTACATGTCAAAATAGCCATTTGAGTACCATTTCTTTCTGTCGGAGCTAGCGTAACGTTAAACACAGATCATACAGTATAATACAAGAGGGGCACACTTGGAACAACGTAAACGGTCGAAACAAAAGTAGCGTCATCTCTGAATCTTAAGCATCAACTTTCACAACAAAGTCTTCAAGTTTGCCAAAAAACTATATTAAATTAATTATTATATTAAAAATATGAAAATGAAAATCGTTTTTGAGTTTGGTCATGGTGCGAATTACAATAATAATGATAAAATTCGACACCCGAATTAATGACCCAGTCCAGTAGCGTAGCGGATTACCACCACCTCTGTTTATTTACATGACATTACTACCAAGGTAATGGTACAGTCACCCCGCGTTCCAAATCACGCCAACAGCGCTGTTAGCGTATAATCCATTAAATTAGGTATGTACACAAATACCCTAATTTGTGTAATATTTTGTGACTTTTTAATTTGGTCGGATTCGCGCTCACAGCGCTGTGAGCGTGATTCGGAACGCGGCCACCCCGCGTTCCAAATCACGCCAACAGCGCTGTTAGCGTATAATCCATTAAATTAGGTATGTACACAAATACCCTAATTTGTGTAATATTTTGTGACTTTTTAATTTGGTCGGATTCGCGCTCACAGCGCTGTGAGCGTGATTCGGAACGCGGCCTCAGTGGCACGAATCATGAATATTTTTCGACGGAGTGGGGATAAGTTTGCGCATGTGCTCTTGTGAGCGACCAATAGTGCGTGCCCCTCTCCCGCCGCCTGCGCCCCTCTCACCGCAACGCATACCCAGAATACGCGTTCCCCGCAATCCCCACTCAATTTCATGATTCGTGCCACTGACTGTATCTATCAGTATTCCAATTTCAACAATACTCGGTACACGAACAGTCGCGAATGCGCCGCAGTGACGAACGTAATATACCTACGAACTAATTATTGATTGAAATACAAGTACTTACTTACTATGGTAAATTGCAGATTGTGCTGTTTGTATTATATTTATTATTTTATTACTCCAGCCTGCCTAGCATGACCGATTTATATCGCGTGATATAGCATTTTATCGACACTCAACTGTCAAATTTCTTTGTCTTTTTGACAGTTCAACGTGATAAAACGCTACATCACGCGATATAAATCGGTCATGCTAGACAGGCAGAGATGTCATGTTTAAATACCCGGAGTCCAAAAAATAAGATTTAGTATACTTTTATTAAAATATTTTTTTTTACTATAGGTATTGCCTACTAAGTACGGCTCGAAGGATTTGAAAATAATTTGTTTCTCTCTTTAATATATAGGTATTTAGCTTTTTCAGTTTTTTGTTTTTACTGTTAGTTTTGTTAACCTAGGTACCTACCTACCTATTTCATTTTCGCTATAATATTATGGATTCTAAAATATTACGCAGGTTATACGCAATTACAAAACTAGAAAGATACGAAAGTAGGTACTTAGCTGAAATTAAAATACTGTAGCCGGGTGTATCGTGCGACAAAAAGGTCTCAATTTAAGGTTGCCACCTGTACTTTATTTCGGGGTTATTGTACTCTCTACTTTATGAGGAAAATAAAGTAGGTACGTGAAAATACTTTATTTCACAAGATTTGCTTAAATATTGCCAAAAGTAATAAAAAGTATGTTTTAAAGGTAAAAATAAATATTAATTTATTTCCATACAACATACAACGTACTTTTTACTAGCTTTAGCAATCAATATACTTTATTAGTTCAAAAAAGGTGGCAACCCTAGTTACAATATTAATAGATATTTACCGTGCTACAACATTTATACCGTTGTACGAATACCGAGCCAAATCATAGTTGTTTTGTATTTTTTTGTTTTGATTTGTTCTTTTTCATTAATATTTTCTATTTTGTTATAAATAAAGATATTACAAAAAAGTAAAATAAATATATAATAAGAAACAAAAAATTACATTTTCAGCTATTAAAATTTCATGTCAGTAGTTCCGCATCGATTTCCAAAGGCGCTAGTGGACTCTTTGAGTTACTCTCTCTCTAGTTACTCTGTGATACAAGCGTTTGAAGATTGAATGCAGAGACGGGTTGGGTACCAAAATAATATCGCTTTCGCCGAGTCGAAGAAACATGTAGAATATAGAAACGCTTATAACGTTTGCCATTTGAGTAGGCCCCCAGGACGGTCTAATTGGCGACTGAATTTCTCCTCCTAAATCGGACTCTGAATTCCGTATCCTTAATTCAGGATGATCTAATAAGCTCTTAACTAGGATCCTAACTAGGATCCTACCTTCCTGAATGCAATTACACTTCTCTGAATTAAGGAGCGACTTCATTCCGTATCCTTAATGGGGAGGCGAAGGAAAAGTGAATTACAGATGGCGCTCAGTCTTTGGAACAATTGTCAGTTTGAGCTTATATTGTCTTGACTGTGTATTACGTGATTTTACTGTCTTAGATTGTATTTTTTTCGGTTTTGCGGACAAACAATGTATTCTATGCTAACTTTAGCTCATATAAAAGAAGAATTACGGAAAAGAAAAGCCAAAACAACAGGCAAGAAAGTCTATAGCAACTTACAAAAAATTGCTAACAAGCATTACATTTCTTTAAATTTCGTGTAAGATTTACAAGTAATCTTTTTATTTCAGATTTGAAGCATATGATTTAAATTTTAACAAAGCAACTGAGTGTGAATTTCCGTGTTTATAGTTGCCTGATGATGCCTTATGTGCAATAGTAATTTCAGGTTTCTGTACTGGAATTTCTGTACCATCCTAAATTACACGAACCGTTTCATCATATTTATTTTATTATTCTATGTTTCTTGAATGACTCTGGCATATAAAATTCTATTAATTCTCTGTTTGGCCCCAATATTGGGCTTATTCCATATTTGATATACCTATCAAATTCATCCAAGTTATAAATATGTTAGAAACTGCTGAGATTGAAATATTAAAAAACAAAGCTGTTATAATTCAAATGTTGTTTTATTTTGGCGAAGCTTCATCAAATTCATGAAACATTCCTTTTGATTTATAATGTTTCTCAGGCTCAGCAAAGGAGAAAATCGAGGAATAAGCATATTTTTTTTGATATTTTTTTGCTCACTATTTTTTTTGTTACTGGGAAATAGATGAACTCCAATATTTTACAAGTTACATCCATAACAATGCGGCATTTTCTCAGTATAAAATTAAAAAGTGCAATACTCCAAGAGATTCCCTTATGTTTTGACAGTTTCTTTGAGGCGGCTCGGTACCAACGACAAGACGCCACCTATCGGGATAAAATTGCGCTTTTCCTCCCCATTCAGGATGATCTAATACGCTCTTAAGCTCTAATCTATGTCGCCCCGCGCGCGTGTCCCGCTCAAGGCAGCGGAGGGCCTTAGGCCTTCCGCTGTCTTGAGCGGGATCCCGCCGCGAGTACACGGCGCGGGAATATACAGGGTCACTGGAAATATGACGTATTCCTGCTAAGGCCGTCCGCTGCCTTAAGCGGGATCCCGCCGCGGGTACACGGCGCGGGAATATAGATTGCTGGTTTTTGACGGACAGATGCTTGCGTTGCGCGGTGCATGAGTAAGCTTTAATCTATGTCGCCCCGCGCGCGTGTCCCGCTCAAGGCAGCGGAGGGCCTAAGGGGCTATAGATGAGGTCAAAACAAATATTTTTTGTTATGTTACTTTTCTCAAAAAGTTCATAGTTTTTGAGTAAATTGAAATTAAGTAATTTTTTAATAAAAGTACGTTTTCAGATACAAAAATTTAAAAAAAAAGGTAACTACTCATTTCATGAAGCAAAAATTTCCTACTTCGAGCGCTTTGAAGGTGGCCGTATTATCCTACTTATATCATAAATGTGAAAGTTTGCTTGTTTGGATGATTGTTAATCAATCATGCAAAACGGCTGAACGGATTTGGATGAAATATGGCACACAGATAGTTTAAAAGCCGGATTAAAACATAGGAGGATACTATTATCTTGGTTAAAGGTTCCCTAGGGATTTTCTCGAATGTAAATGCGGATGAAGTCGCGGGCAGAAGCTAGTTTGCCATAAATGGTCATGCTTACTAAAAATACTTTCGTCCGAGTGAGTTTTGGGACAGGATTATTTTCCACCGATGAGTCAACATTTTTAAGGACGGCATCAAAAATAACCATGCATATCAGTCATTTTTAAAGCCTTTATGCCAGGCCTTCCTTTTGGCTTGTGGATGGAAAGAGCGGACGGGCCATTACCCACCACATGGACCCAATGTGGATTGGTCAGTGTTCCCTTCGTGCGCGAGTCCGACTCGCACTTGGCCGGTTTTTTTTAAACTAAAACTTCGCATTGCTACCCAGACGACGATATTTGATAACACCAAACTAATGGCTATCTTTGCCAATGTGGTCTGGTCAAAATATGCGATAGATTGAAAATGAGCCTCTTGGCCGGCGGTCCATGGTAGAACAGCAAAGCAAAGAAATGAAACCGGTAGGTCTGGGGCCAGCCTTAGACTGTTTTCTATCCCAAAATAAGAAAAAAACCGGAACCGAACGAGTAGTTATCTTTTATTTTATATTTTTGTGTTTGAAAACGTACTTTTGGTAAAAAATTACTTAATTTCAATTTACTCAAAAACAATAAACTTTTTGAGAAAAAGTAACAAAACAAAAAATATTTGTTTTGACCTTATATATAACCCCTTAGCAGGAATACGTCATATTTCCAGTGACCCTGTATATATTGCTGGTTTTTGACGGACAGATGCTTGCGCAGTGCATGAGTAAGCTCTAATCTATGTCGTCCCGCGCGCGTGTCCCGCTTAACACAGCGGAGAGCCTAGTTCAATTTTATTACTTTCACCATCACAATGGCACAGTTTAACAATCCATACAGTTGTTAAACGCTTATGATGTCGGACGATGCCGCCGCGTGCCGCCGCTCGTGTAGTTAGTTGTCCCGAATGTGCAAGGGTTGTCGACTTCGTCCGCAACCGCATGCACCCTAGGAAAACTATGACTAGGATAATAAGTATCCTCTTTGTTTTATTTAATCCAGGGGTGTGAAACTCATTTTTCTACACAGGGCCATATATAAAATTTTGGGTGTGTGCAGGGCCAGACTCAAAATTAAAAACTCAAATACGTACCATATTTTTTTGATTAGTCATTCTTTGTCAGTCAGTCAGTCCTTGTCCACTGACAAGGATATAAATAACATTACGTGATTAGTGTTCAAGTGTCTAAGCCCGATGCCATTGCCCATGCGCAAAGCGTGTACTTATGTAGGTACCTACCTATATAAAATAATCCTAAAAAGTACTCTTACTTATAAGTACCTAGGTACTGTTTTAGAACGGCTGCGGGGCGTCATAAACTAAATAAATAATAGTAGTCGAGTACCTAGTAGCACAGAAAGATGATTAGTAGTGTAAAACTCTGGTACACACAAGGTCATAGCTATTTTGTGGGTTATGCATGGTCACTTGGTCAGCAACGAAAGTTGTTTAACACTTTAGTAGGTACTTTGTTGTAGTAACTTTGTCTGATGTTTCAAACCGTGAGACATTTGTCAAAAAGTTGTTGTGATGCGTCTATTGAAAGTATACTCTGCTAGCGTTAGCGCACAGAGCTGCGCAGTATGTACTAAACCGTTAATTAACTTTTTTTGCTGACTCTACTTGCCTACTGTCGTACGTACCTACCTACCTACAAACCAAATATATAATAATTATGCCGAAAGTATTTTTTGCACAAAGCTACTTGAAGTTATTATTTAGTCACAATGGGGAGGAAAAGCGCAATTTTATCCCGATAGGTGGCGTCGGTCTTTGGTACCGGGCCGCCTCAAAGAAAGTGTCAAAACATATGGGAATCTCTTGGAGTATTGCACTTTTTAATTTTATACTGAGAAAATGCCGCATTGTTATGCATGTAACTTGTAAAATATTGGAGTTCATCGATTTCCCAGTAACAAAAAAAATAGTAGGCAAAAAAATATCAAAAAAAATATGCTTTTCCCTCGATTTTCTCCTTTGCTGAGCCTGAGAAACATTATAAATCAAAAGGAATGTTTCATGAATTTGATGAAGCTTCGCCAAAATAAAACAACATTTGAATTATAACAGCTTTGTTCTTTAATATTTCAACCTCAGCAGTTTCTAACATATTTATAACTTGGATGAATTTGATAGGTATATCAAATATGGAATAAGCCCAATATTGGGGCGAAACAGAGAATTAATAGAATTTTATATGCCAGAGTCATTCAAGAAACTTAGAATAATAAAATAAATATGATAAAACGGTTCGTGGAATTTTGGATGGTACAGAAATTCCAGTACAGAAACCTGAAATTACTATTGCACAGAAGGCATCATCAGGCAACTATAAACACGGAAATTCACACTCAGTAGCTTTGTTAAACTTTAAATCATATGCTTCTAATCTGAAATAAAAAGATTACTTGTAAATCTTACACGAAATTTAAAGAAATGTAATGCTTGTTAGCAATTTTTTGTAAGTTGCTATAAACTTTCTTGCCTGTTGTTTTGGCTTTTCTTTTCCGTAATTCTTCTTTTATATGAGCTAAAGTTAGCATAGAATACATTGTTTGTCCGCAAAACCGAAAAAAATACAATCTAAGAAAGTAAAATCACGTAATACACAGTCAAGACAATATAAGCTCAAACTGACAATTGTTCCAAAGACTGAGCGCCATCTGTAATTCACTTTGCCTTCGCCTCCCCATTCAATTTTACTATAAAACTGTGCATACGACGGGCACCTAATACGAAATTACATTTAGGAATAAATAAACTTACGACGAATCACGGAGAAATCTAAGAAATCGTAAGTAAGGCCTTGTTATATTTCGCCGTCGAGACACATCCGTACCTACACAGAACAAGTGTGCACCATTTCATTACATTGTAATAAACGATTCTTATAGAAGTCACTAGCAAAGATATTACAAGTCGCTCGTAATTTACTCGGTCGCGTCGGCCGCAAACGTTTGGTGCCCAAACTCGGAGAGTTTGGGCACCGCGTGCCGCCCCGCCCGACCCCCCTCGAGATCCCCTCCGTTGCTCTGCGCAAGTACCTACATTCGTTTTTCAACTGTATGATGGTAAAGCTGTGACCATGGTTAAAAATGGCTATCGATGACGATCTATGGCGACCAATGACTTATCACTTAGTCTGTTGGAATGCATCCATTGTCTTTCTTTCTTGTCAATTTGACATTTGCTCAGATGACATTTGTCATTTGCCATTTTTCAAGAGAGAGTGTTTTTCGACTTTTTCGAAGTTCTTTCTTAATAATTCGTAAAATTTATGTTTTATGCTATTTTAATCCGTTTAGGGTTTGCTCTACGCTTTAAGGAGTAAAGTTTAAACTCATCCTTTCAGTGCTGGAAATAGGGTTTGTCGTTTTTCATATAAAATGTCTGATGCAATCGACAAATACTTTGATGAGGCTTTAGCTCTCGTTAAATCCGCCGGAAACCTTATAACAGAGCATCTCAGCGGGTGTAAAGCCTTCGAATACAAGTCTTGTGATATCGATCTAGTCACCGAAGTGGATAAAAAGGTGGAAGAAACGCTTATCAATGGGCTCTCGACTAAGTTTCCTGAACACAAGTTTATCGGTGAAGAATCGGTCGCCGATGGCGCCAAATGTGTCCTGACTGAAGACCCAACTTGGGTAATAGATCCCGTGGACGGCACACTCAACTTTGTTCACGGGTTTCCTCACAGCTGCATTTCTCTTGGATTGATGATCAATAAAGAATCAGTCGCTGGGATCATCTATAATCCAATAATAGGACAACTGTTCACAGCCAAAAAAGGGCAGGGAGCGTTTTTAAATGGAAGACAGATCCATGTGTCTAAGGTAAAAGAGCTTAAAAATGCATTGATCGCTTTTGAAGCAGGGACAAGCCGTGACGAGGATAAATGTAGAGTTGTACTAGAGAACTTTAAGATGGTAGTGAATAAAGGTCATGGTGTGAGGTCTTTGGGTTCTGCAGCTTTGAATATGGCTATGGTGGCTATGGGTGGAGCCGACGCTAATTTTGAGTTTGGAATACATGCATGGGATGTGGCTGCTGGGGATATTATTGTGAGGGAAGCGGGAGGAGTGTGCTTAGACCCATCTGGCGGGGCTTTTGATGTTCTATCGAGGAGAGTTTTATGTGCAAGCACACCGGAACTCGCCCAGGAGTTGGTCAGAGAACTTGTACAATACTATCCTGAGAGAGACTAATGGTCTAATTAGATAGTTGCATTTGTTTTAATTATATGGTGTTGTAAAACAATATAAGTAATTTTTACAGTAAACTCTTCATGACATACCAAAAAATTACAAATTAAGTTTTTAATCAAATCACATAATAGATAAAGAAAATTTCCAGAAATAAAGCTTTAAAAGCAGAATCTCAAAGAAGATCAAAAAGAAACATTGATTTTAAAAATATATTAATCTGAGGTTTCAGGCAGTCAACTTTAAAGTGATGATTTATTCCATATTATCAGTTTATATCACTAGAGAATAAATAAAACCACCTTATTCTATAAATTAAGATTGTATTTTTTTCACTTGAGCTTACTTAAATTATTTTCAACAATAAATTATGTACTTAGCATTTAATTATAAGAGTCAATATATATAATTAATGTGATGTGAAATTGTCTACTTAGTAGAATTTATTTATAGAGATGTATTTATGAAAAATAAATGATTACTTACAAATTATTTGTCCACATTTTCAAATTCAAAACAAACATTTCGGTGGTATGTTTCGTTATATAGTATGGAAGACTATATTTATTAAAAACCACCTTTAGTTAATTTAATATACATTTTTTTATATATCTTCTTAGACAATACTTAACTATCAAAGCAGTCACTTAAACATAAACTGTATGTAATTGTAATTTGTTATAAATTATGTTCAGTATACTATAATAGAGATCTTTGTTAATGTTATGTCGGTCATGGTCAAGAGTTAGTCAAAGTTAGTCAATCTCGTATTTTGTCAAGTACATACCAATTCAGAGTCATAGTAAAATGTCACTCAGTTAAACAGTCAAAAGTTCAATCATTAATTATTGTTTAGGCCACAAAGGCATGTCAGTATACTATAATATAGATCTTTGTAAACGTTGTCTTAGTCATAGTCAAAAGTTAGTCAAAGTTAGTCAATCTCGTATTTTGTCAAGTACATACCTATTCAGAGTCATAGTAAAATGTCACTCAGTTAAACAGTCGACAGTCAAAAGTTCAATTATTATATTTTATGCCACAAAGGCATTTCAGTAAACAATAGTAGAGCTCTTTGTTAATGTTATGTCTTAGTCATAGTCAAAGTTAGCCAATCTCGTATTTTGTCAAGTACATACCTATTCAGATTCATAGTAAAATGTCACTCAGTTAAACAGTCGACAGTCAAAAGTTCAATCATTATATTTTTATGCCACAAAGGCATTTCAGTAAACTATAGTAGAGCTCTTTGTTAATGTTATGTCTTAGTCATAATCAAAAGTTAGTCAAAGTCAGTCAATCTCGTTTTATTGCGTCAAGTACATACCTATTCAGAGTCATACTAAAATGTCACTCAGTTAAACAGTTAACAGTCAAAAGTTCAATAATTATTTTTTATGCCACAAAGGCACATACTCAATAGTTAGTTGGCAGATGCACAAAAGCATCGCACAATGTTCATAGTCAGTCAGTCAGTCTATTCAATAGTCAGAGTTTCGTCAGTATGTAAGTAAGAGTAGAATGTCGTAAGTTATGCTTTATTAGTTACACTAAAGTTATTTCCAGTCATATTGTCAATTATTACTAGTCAGTCATCCACTATTAATTTAGATTTTTATCCTAGTTATTCTAAAATATTAGTCAATAGTTATCAATTAGTTATCAAGTAAAGCACGTCGTTAGTTTGTGTATAGTCAGTTTAGTAGTTAAGTAGTCAAAGTCAGTACTGTAAATGTGATGTGGAGGTTGCATTAGTGTCATAGTTAAAAACTATCATTGTTCAGTTTTCACGTAAATCACGAAATTCTAAAATATTAGTCAATTATCAAGTCACACACATGTCACACACGTCAGTTTTGTAAGTAGTCAAAGTCAGTACTGTAATGTAATGTGGAGGTTGCGTTAGTGTCATAGTTAAAAACCATCATTGTTCAGTTTTCGCGTAAATCACGAAATTCTAAAATATTAGTCAATTATCAAGTCACACACGTCAGTTTAGTAAGTAGTCAAAGTCAGTACTGTAATGTAATGTGGAGGTTGCGTTAGTGCCATAGTTAAAAACCATCATTGTTCAGTTTTCACGGAAGTCCGTCATTAGTCAGTCCAATTCATCAATCGTCAGTTCGTATGTTGTAAATGTTGTCACTATTAAAATTGCGTCTTTCATTAATCTCAAAAATTAAATCTTATCGATAAACTATATTCTTACTGTTGGTTAGTCTATCGATAAATCGTTAATCAGTTATTAGTTATAGCAAATAATACTATTACTGGCTAGAGTTAGTCACGTTCTTTAAGTCGAGTCCTTATTTAGTCGTCTATGTAGTTCAGTAATAAAATGTTGTTTGTGTCCCATTCTTTCTGTTAAAAAATTCTGTCAGTTAGCGTTTTGTATAAAATGTCAAGTTATGTAGTATTATTGATTTTAGTTATAGACTAAATGTTTATCTGTCCAAAGTCAGTACCTAGGTTGATAGTCTTTTGAGTCAAGTCATTCAAAATGTGCCGTCATACATTGGTGGTTGTGGCATAAGAATAATTTATCCATGGCTGTGGTAGCTTGATGTACATTTCAAATCTTTACATAGGTATATTTTTCTGTCTGTAAACGAATGTCATCTTAATGAAGTCAAGTCTGGTAGTCTGTTAGTGGATAGTGTTCTAATAAAATGGCATTTATTTCTGGCGTTCGTGTCACATCTTGCCTGGTCTTCGTCTCCTCATATTGTTTAAGTTAATGGGTCGCGGGATTTCCTTCAGGGCGTATGGGTCTCCTTTGATGGTCGGCATCCGGTGAGGAAGGTCTTCAGACGATTCGGTTTTCTCGTCATACGTCGCCCATTGAGAAGGACTGTAAGAAAAAAAAATATAATCTTATAAGTAAAAAAGGCACTATAGAGATGGGTAATTAAGGTGTATTTCATACTGTCTTTATTTCCTACTGAAGTTACTGAAGTTTTTGTACTAGTTTGTACCTAGGTACTCGCTACAGTATGTAGATTTGGTGAAGTATTTGCATACAATGTAGTGCATAATGCCATAACTTTCTGAATTACCTGTTCTCGCTTGGTATTATTTGAAAAGCCACTGATGGCGTCTTCGCTTCACTAGTTGGCTTTTTAATTTTAACTTTTTGCTTTTCTGAAGCTGCTGCTTTCGATTCAATCTCATCCAACAGGGCTTGTTTTCCAGGTGCAGATCTTTCTTCTATTTCAACAGTCTCTGGAATACCCGGATTGTTATAGTTCTCTCTTATTATATCTTTTTTTATTTCAACTGTTTTGTCTGTCGGTGTTATGTCAGAGTCTCCATACTTGTGTAAAACGTTCTTGATGTAGTAATATTTGTGAAAGTTATTTTTAGTCTGGACTTTCTCTTCGTCATGTCGTCTTGTAGGTCTGTATAAGTTACTGTAAGGTCGAGTCGCTGTATCGTAAAGGAAAAATGTCGATAGTTTCATGTTATCTGTCTGGTCATTGATTGGTGTGTCATGTTTTTTAGTCTCATACGTAGAAAAATCTTTGCTGATTATGTCATGTCCTGAACTTCTACTGTCAGATTCGTCTTTGTTATCAATTTTGTCAGTCATGTCTCCTTTGTAAGTACCTACATATCCAAAAGTCACGAGTTTGTAAAAGTTTTCAGTCGAAGTACTCATTTTGTCTAGAGGTTTGTCAGTTGTAGATTTAGTTTTAGTCAAAACAGTTTCACTGTTAGATCGAGCAGAAGAATGTAGTTGGTTTCTGTTAGTCGTCTGTGACGAGGGCCTGTTATTTCTGTAAAAGTCTTCATACCTGTTATCTTGGGGATCGTCTTGTTTATTGTAATAGTGGGGTTTACTTGGCCGTCTGTAAGTGTCGTCGTAAGTCTGGTAAGTCACTTTGATTACGTCTTTATCTCTGTGTCTATCGTGATGTCGCCTAGTTGTGTGTCTCCATGATTCAGTCGGTCTCGGGACATAGTTGATAAGGTAAGTATATTTGTTAACATTTTCAGTAACAGTCAAAAAGTCAGTCGGTCTGTGATATGGACGTTTATGCGAAAAGTTGTTAACGACAACTGTCTGCTCGTTGTGTACTGTTTGTTCTTCGTCTCCGTCGTAGTCATAGTCATATGTTTTCTTTGGCCCGTTGTCATTTTGTCGTGTGTCCGATTTTTCAGCGTCTTCGTAACGTCTACTTTTGTTTTTGAAGTCAAGTTTGTCGTCAATTTGCTGTGTACCATTCAGTTTAGAAGTAGTCTTGTCAGGTTTAACAGTTTGAGTCGAGTTGCTTTTGTCTTTAGTCATAGAGTCAGTTTTGTTAAGTTGAGTAGTCAGTTTTTGTTTCGTCACGTTTTGAGTTTTTGTTGAATTAACGACTGGAGCGGGTTGCTTATGAGTTACTGTATTAGAAGCAGCTGCTGCTATTTTATGTGTTTTTTTAGTAGTGGTGGGTATTGTCGTGGTTGTATGTGGTTTGGGTTTTTTCGGTTTAGTGGTACTAGGTCTAGTATCTTCAGACTTGCTTATGTCATTGTTAAAGTCAGAGTTAATTTCTATCCAAGGTGATAAATCAAAATTATTCAGTAGGCCATTTTGGCACGAAATTCTGTCATTGTCGGGGTTGTCGTGTGACAAAAATACAAATGGTTGTATATTGTCAATTGTGTCTAAAGTGTGACAGAGAACTTGGGCGAAAGATATGCGGCGTATTTGTTGTAATTGCGCCGGAGTGAATGAAGAATCAACGCCTCCGTTTTCATACCTGAAATAAAATAACGAAGTTGATTTTATTTACCGACTCAAAATGTCTATATGTGAAATGTCTTATATTCCTTCTCAATGACTTACCAAAATCTGTCCCCTTTTCGAAGATTGGAAAACTGCTGGGCTATGATACACGCAAAAGTTGGTCCTACGAGTCCACCCACCACAGGTCTTTCTGCCATTCCCCCGGTAAACAAGTCAATGTCGTCTACATGTCTGAAATAGTAATTAGGAATAAAGACCTTTACTCAATATAAGCATAAGCAGTAGTCGTTATTTTAAAATATTTTTTACCTGTACAAACTTTTGAATTTCCTAACTACCCTCTTGGGCATCACTCTAGACAAATCATCGAACCCAGTTATTTCCGATAGTCCGCATGGCTCACGCCACGTTGTATATGGGGGTACCCCATGGTCTCTCCCTCTTTGTATGTTGATGGCAGCTAAATCCATCCCGAAATCAAAGTGTGGTGTTTGGAACAGGTGGTTGGTCAGCTCTTCGGTGATGAACTCGTCGCGTTTCTGGATGGGTTGATTCACCATGCCCAGGAGCAACCGATCCACCGCACCCATGCTCCAAATGTTTGAAGGATTTGTGAGTTCGTTGTGGAGAGACACATCTGAAAATATGATGTTTTCTGAATTGGTAGTCTGTAATCAGAAATCTTTGGATTTAGATTTTCAACTAATAATTACTTCCTTTTTTGAAGATAAAACTTCAAAAGTTCGAGCTTCAACAAGTAAACCATTTCTTTCCATTGCATGTTATTTGGGAGAAACTTTAAGACCACATGAGTAGAAAGATAGATCTAATGGAGCAGGTTGCGATTTAGAGAGAATCAGTTGGTAGACTACGTATTCAAATTTATTTAATAGAAACAGAAACGTTTCTTAACAACACACAAAATAAAAGAAAACAGTATACCTACATTGAAACAAGAAACAATCAAGGAAAGATAAATAAATACGTAAATCTACGAGATAAAAACGAAAACTGTGCTGCTAATGCTATTTGCCTTACTATTATTGATGGGTCTGTGGAACCGGTCGTAGCGCATCATGGAGCCCTGCACGAGGCTGTGGCCGAACCTGAAGGCCGCGGAGCCGAAGGAGCTGGCGGGGCTCGGGTTGATCTTCGGGTTATAATCTTTGTAGTAGCCCTTCTTATTCGGCTCCAGCTCGAAGAGGCGCATCACTTCGGCACCTGGAGTAAGTTTGTTATCAGTAGTTGGGGGTGTTCGCTTAGTTGGTGGAACGACAGAAGTTTACGAATTTTGCTGATATTGTAGGTGATAACTGTTTCTTCTGTGAAGCTTGACATAGGTAATTTTAGATTTAATCAATTTTTATTCCACAAAATTGTACTAAGGAATAAAACACTTTTTAACGGATACTGGCTTGAGAGGTGAAGCGCAGTAGTATCTACTGTTATTTATTCTGGGTTTATAGCAAAATAGTTTCAAATCTAAGAAATTTCATTGAGTAAATATTTGAGCTTCTCTAATCGTAATATAAGACAATCTAAATTGCGTTACCTAAAACGATCGGTAGAAACTCCCTGTAGGTGATGTGCTGCACCATGGCCCCCACTATTTTCCTGGTCTCCTGGTAGATTTTCTCGTCGCTCCAGTGCGGGTTGAGATGCGCCAATTCTTGGGCCATCCTTAAAAAATGAATGTAAATACATACTAAATAGGTAGATTATGTTTTATTTCTCTAGAAGTAAAGAATTTTGTGTCAAAAAGTCTCAACTATAATAAATATTATAATGAGAACTGGAAAGATGTTAACCTACTTAGGTATTCAAAGAGTCTTTAATTTTGACAAGGTTATGCAGCAATGGATTTCAAGATTTCTTTCTTCCTATAAAGAAACGTCAGGAGCTGTCTTTTAATTTGTGCGTAATCAGAGAAAATAGCATGAATCGCATATTGCAGAAAGGGCCTTATTCCATTTTAAATTTACTTTTGGGAATATACCTAAGTGAAAAAAGAGCATAGAATAAAACCATAAAACTTTGTGCCCTTTCTGTACAAACTGTACAGTTTGATGATCGAGAGATTGTATCGGAGTGTTCGGACTAATGCCGTTTTTGCATAATTTGTTTCAGCTATGAGTATGGAACGTTCGATTTATCAAAGTTTGGAGCATTTTATATTTTTTTAGACTTGTGCCCTTTCTGCAAAATGTGATTCTCAGTAATACCAACCGGTTGTGTTGCCTAAGCCAGAGGATGTGCGCGGCGACGAGCCCCGGGTGCTCGTTGACGCGCGCGTCGCCCGACTTGAAGCAGTCCGTGGACACCGCGCCGCCGCGGCACAGCTCGTCGCGCCGCTCCGGCGGCAGCACGGGCCGCCGTTGCTGCACGCGACCGTACTGTAGCATGCCTGGGGGCGAAATAAAAGGTAAACGGACTCAGTGTTCCAGATGACCTTCTTGAGGCCCCCATTCCTCACTCAGAATCCTCCCCCCCCCCCCCAAATTACTATTTGTATGAAATGAGGGAAAAAAAATCCCCTACAACTCCGATTTATTCCTCCCAAAGTTATACTATTTGTATGAAATGTAGATTTATAATTCCCCCTTAAAGACGAAAAAGCCTCCAAATTGGAGGGATTCAGCCCAATCTGGCATCACTGAAAGAACTGGGGAAATTTTAAGCAATAAATAATTAATTTAGCCTTTTAGTAGTGTCAAAGAAAATATACACTAACGTGAAAAGAAGCGACACTTGCGCATGGGTGCTGTAAAATTGCTCGCGGCTTTTGATTATATAATAATAATAAAACCAAATAAGCAAACTTAAAACCAATTTATATTTTATTCACACACGATAAAAATACAGCAAACCTAACAACTTTAAGTCATAAACAATCCTTTGATATCCTCAATAAAAACCTTTTTAGTAGCGTCAGTAAAAACAGACTGAGACCACTGAAGAGCTTGGTGACGCAGTACTGGTTTTAGAGCCTGACCCAGCGACTGCGGAGGTTTAGCAACTTTTGCAAGGGTCCGTCATGGGATGGGTGACCAAAAATTTATTATCTCGAGGTCCTCCGTGTTTCGGAAGAGACGTTAAGCCGATGGTCCCGGGTGCATTTGCAAACGTTAACACCCACCAATACGCACTGGGCCCGCGTGGTGGGTTATGTTATCCATCCTCCTTTTCCACCCGAAAGGAAGGCCTGTGCCCCAGCAGTGGAAACATCAAGAATGACTGAAGTAAAAAGAGACTATAACAATAGTCAAAGATAACTCACCGTTCCTAAACAGCCTCAGTTTATCGGATTGTCTGGCCGAGCTGGCGTACAGCGGCGAGGCGTCGATGTACGCGGACACCTGGTTGAGCTGCTCCCGCCAGCCGAGCTCGCAGCCGTCGCGCGGCGCCGGCGACGACCGCACGAAGTCCAGGCACCGCACGCCGCGCGGACCGTAGAATGGGTCCGTTGGGGAGACAGAGATCGGGAAGCATTCTGGATGCTGGTGAAAGGAATGAAATTAATGGTTGGTGATTTATCTTTATCCCTTTTTGTTTCTTTTTTATAGGATCACCCGACCCATATGATCTCCAGCAGTTCAGAAGCTCCATCTATGCAAACCAATAGGTCGATCTAACTAACCAAGAATGTTATTAAAATCCAAGATAAAATAAATCAGCTAATAAATTCATCAGCATTCGCATGATGAGCTATGGTTGACTACACTACCCATCTTAGGAGTTGACGTAAACATTTTATCATAACAAAGTTTTTAATGATGTTTTACATAACTCTGGACTATACAGGTACTTATTTATTGTCAAATGTAAATTTAATATGAAACAAATAATTATTTCTCGAAAAATAAAAAGAAAATCCAGGTTTCACTAACCATTAACTCTTTAGGCATGAAATCCCTCCCACCATCTTTGCAGCACCTCGGCACTGACCCGTTAAACCCCCTGGACTGAGAAGACGAGGTGATGTCATGGTCCAAGAACTGTCCCCATTGCATCAGCAGGTGTGTTATACCAGGGTTCTCGGCATTCTCGCTGCTGTGGATCAGCGCGCTTATCTCTCTAGCTGATGGTAGCTTGGAGCCGAAGACGGAGACCCTGGGTGCTTGCAGACCGTCGGCGTAGGAGGGCGAGAGGAACCTCTGGACGGGGGTCATTGTGGACCCCCATCGGGGACGGTTCAGGTTGTTGCAGGTGCCGTCATGGGTGCGGTATCTGTGAGCAATGTGTGATGTTTATATGGTGTTCATCTGTTGTACAACGTGTAACTGAATTAATGGCTAAACCAGATCATCAAACTGAACAACTATGGACTATAGGAGTACTATACCTACATTTTCATATTTCCGTAATTATTTTTTTAATGAAACAGATTTTTATCCCGCGATTTCAGAGTTGGTCCCATAGTAAAAGTTGTTCAGTTTGATAGTCCCTATCCCTAATTATCTACCATATTCTGGCTAAGCCATTAATTCCACGTTGTACAGTGTGCTGGACTTGGTTTTAGAAACAGTGGAAAACTAGGAATCCTTTTTTCCGATGAAGATATTACATTTGTAGGACGTAAAATAATTATTACACTTGGAATAAAAGTCGAAATTATAAAAAATCTCGGAAACTGGTCCAGCTCCATGCGACCCTTTAGACCACATTCATGTTTGTTCTGCTTACCTCTTAGAAGCAGGTGGGCATTTGGGGACTCCCTTGAAGGGGCAGCTCTGCATCAGAGAGGATTGGCGCAGCGCGCTGGCGCTCGGGAATTGGTCCAACTCCATGCGACCTTCCAGGCCATCTTCTCCGCCGCTGGAATCAAAATGGCGGCTTAGGAAATAGGATCTCATACAAATAGCAAAACCCACGGTGGGGTACTAACTAACTAAAACAACTCATTAGTAATATTTCACAGATCCCGGTTAATTTAAAATGGAACATTTCTATTCTATGATATTTTTGGTTACTCTTACTGAAACTTTGTGAAACAATATTTATACGACCAAAAGCAGATGCTCTCCTAAAAAGTCACTTTTGTAAAAAGCGATAACGGTTTTCGTTAAAGTAAGATAAAACTTGTGATTTCATTAAGATTTTATTGTTAGTTAGCAAAAGCTTATTTTAAGTCAATTCCATAAGTGCCTTTTTCTAGGCTTCCAGTCGCTCAAAAGTTGTTACTCAATGTCCTACGTTAACATTTTTAATTTAAATACTTAAGTTATTTGCTTAACCCCTGTATAATTTGTATATTTAGGTAAGTAAAGAGTAAAAAGCTCATTAACATAATTTTTCTTGTCGTGTCAAGTCACAAGTATCTACTTAGTAAACAATTTCCTTTTAGTGAAAATCACAGAATTTGCATAAAAACTTGTATCTATTAGTTCATTAATTTCTCCATTCTTTAGGTAGAATAGAAATTATACATTCAGCTTTCCTTGTAAATATCTGTTTTACGACATTTTAGTCAACGTATAGCTTTGACACTATGTTGATATTGACGATATGCATTATGGACGAGACCGGATGTTCTCTCCTATGTTTCGTAAAAATCAACTTTCGATTTCTTACGCCCGTTCGTTATGGGTTTGCATTAATTTACATAACAATCAATTTTCTAGTGAAAGGTTGACTTATGGTAATAATAAGTATGTTTTATGTCAGCTGCCTATCAAGTTTTAGTGAAATTTAATTTTTATGTAAATTTTCAGATATTTTTGAATTCTTTGTATACTTATTCTAATTCTAATCAAGCAAAATTAAAAGTTTATTAATCACGATCGCGATCTAGATTTCTAGCTTTGTTTAACAACATTTATCTTTTGTAAGTAAAACTTAATTTTAAGTTTCTCATTTAAGTGAATGTATAACTCATATCCTTAATACTTCAATTACAACTGGTACCTTTCCTGATTCCTGGAAGGCGCGAATGTTATTCCTCTTCCCAAAAAGTCGAAACCTACCTTGTTTGCTGATTTCCGTCCAATTTCTATCCTTCCTTTCCTTTCCAAAGTCCTGGAAAAACTTATTCACAGACACCTTACGGACTATCTCAATATAAACCATCTCCTCAGTCCTCTTCAGTCTGGTTTCCGCAAAGGCCACAGCACCTCTACAGCGTTAATTAAGATAGCGGACGACATACGCCAGGGGATGGATAAACGACAACTCACACTACTGACATTATTAGATTTTAGTAATGCATTTAACTCCGTGGATTTCGACATCCTTCTTGGTGTGTTACGTTCTCTGAACATATCTCAAGCTGCAATTGATTGGTTTCAAAGTTACCTGCTAGGGCGACGGCAGCGCATCCGCATTGGAGATTCTTTCTCTGGGTGGAGCGATATCTGTGCCGGCGTTCCTCAGGGTGGCGTCTTATCTCCACTCCTTTTTTCAATTTTTATAAATTCAATCTCAGATTCTATTTCAAGTTCCTATCACCTCTATGCGGATGATTTGCAAATATACACACAGGCACCTTTATCAGAACTTTCACATGCAGTAGCTGTTACCAACTCGGATCTTGCACTAATCAGTAACTGGAGTAAATCCTTTGGTTTAATTGTTAATCCAGCTAAGACTCAATGCATAATTATAGGCAATCCTTACTACGTTTCGAGGATCGATTTTGATGAGCTTCCTTTGGTCACCTTTGATGGCACTACAATCCCGTACTCGAAATCTGTTAAGAATCTTGGTGTTGTCTTTGACCAGCATCTGTCATGGAGACCACAGATAGAGTCAGTAAGAAAAAAGGTATTTGCTGCTTATGGATCGCTCAACCGACTTCGAAATTTCTTGCCAACCAGCACTAAAATTACTCAGGCGCAATCTCTACTGCTGTCTATTATCGACTACGCTGATGTCTGTTACACTGATCTTTCAGAGCAACTTCTTGACAAACTTGAGCGATTACAGAATGTCTGTATAAGGTTCATTTTTAATCTTCGCAAATTTGACCATGTGTCTCACTTCCGTTCTAAATTGAACTGGCTCCCTATTCGCCGGCGCAGGGACTTACACACTCTTACGCTCCTTTACTCCATACTTTTCCTTCCAACCTCACCACCTTACCTTAAAGCCTGTTTCTCCTATCTCTCTTCGTCCTCGCAATGTAAACTACGATCTTCTTCAAATATTACCCTAGCATTTCCTCAACACTCCACCGATTTCTTTTCTTATTCCTTTACTGTCCATGCTGTCCGCTTATGGAATTCCTTACCAGAACCTATCAGGAAAGCTCAGACTCTTGGTTCCTTCCGAGATAGAGTTAGAAGTTATTTCCTTTCCTCTTATTCTGACTGACTATTTATGTAATTCTCCTTCAGTTTTATTTGTATTTATCTGTAGATATATTTATTTTCAAATACACTACCTATTCCTTTCATAATTGCACCCCACTCCCCCTTTTAGTCCTATCTTTATTTATTTTTCACCCAAGGGTTGCCTGGAAGAGATTGCTGCTTAGCAATAAGGCCGCCTCTTGTATGCTTTTTCTCTGTAACTGTCCTTCTTTCTGTATTTCTTTTTTTTGTGTGCAATAAAGTGTATTTTATTATTATTATTATTATTCTAATTCTTTTGGGAAATAAAATCTTTAACCACAACATTCGTAAGTAATTAGAAACTTTAGATATAACAATGTCATTCATTGCTACATAGAGCTTTGATTTCACACGTTTTAATATTTAAAAAGCTTTGATTATAGCCATCGAGGCCGTGCCGAGAAAAGAAAGAATTTTCCAAAATATTTTTTCCTAATTATTACCTAAAGACTGCACCAGGCAGGTTAGCACTTCAAGAAGTCAAAATTACACCGCGTTGCAACATCTAGTTTAAATTGCTATGAGGAAAGCGATGTAAAAAGGCGGCCGCGTTGTATTAAATAAGTAAATGTCTGTATTATGAATGAACCGAAAGAATCGAGTACTTGCACCTCTATATTATTAACACTTGCCTGCAATATTAACATAGTGATAATTGTTAAGGCGCGCCCATGTATCTTTGACCCCGGGGAAAGTCGCACGCACTTTCGCTGCGTATGCGCCGCGCCGTATTACGCCAACTCGTTTTATACGTAACAAGTTAAAGTGTTCGCCAATCAACACCGACTTTGATTTGATGGGCGGAAATGCAAATAAACTTGATTAGTTTGAACGTATGTGGGATTTGTGAAAATTGAAAGTTATATGTTTTCTGTAGAGAATCAAATAAATAGGTACTCTATCCGCTATATATCACGCTTCTTTTTATTGCTTTTTTACGATGAAATAAAAAAATGCTAGTTACATCAGTATACTTACTGTTGAATTTTCAACTTTAGGTAAGTATAAGAAAATTACATAGCATTTTTGTGTAGGTATTTAGACACAATTAAAGTCTCTATAATCAAGCAATTTACATCTCCACTGTGCAGTGCAACAGAATCTCTATTTCTTTAAAATAAGATTAAAAAATAATGAAAACAATAACATCTTACCAAATTCTTAGGTAGCAGATTTTTTTAATCGAAGGATATTTTTTGGTAAACCCATAGACTTATTTTATTACTAGGGTAAACCATTCATTAAAAATATCAACTTGGGGATATCAATTTGCCGTTTATGAGCAGTTTCAAAAAATATTTAGGTATTTTTTTTTTCTACTAATGAATATTTTTTTTAGCATGGATCTGAGTTGTTATTAAACTATGGGAAGATTAAGAGTAATTTAATTTTAATTATTAGACACATAACTGACATGGAATACAGTCATGAAAGCAAATGATTACAATATCTAATTCTGATCATTCTGTTATGCACTACATATTTCATAAAAGAGTTAAAAGACAATCAAATAGCGAAAGTGTATTACGCACTCAATGGGACATTTTTGAAAATAAGTTTGTCCAAACTCTGAGATAGTAACAAGTACGTAGCCAAAACGTAACAAAATTGTTACTATGCGTTATTTTTTTATATAAAAAATATGGATACAAACCTGCATGTCCTAGCGAGTAAGTTAAAATTAAGTCAAGTCAATCCAAGTCATGTCACTGTCATTTTGTCATTCACTGTCACAGTCACGTCACGTGTCAGTCAGAGGTGGTTCCATAGCTTAACGTAATCAGTCTTGAATAAAATAAAATTTTGATTTTGGAACGACTAGAGCGCGGTTTTAAATTTGGCGCGTATCGCCGTCTGTGCGCGTCGGATCGCCATTGCGTTCGCGCAAGACTGCACCGCGGGGAACGATGCGCGCATTCAAATACTACCACTTCTCTTGGTGATATTTCCCAACCGAAAGGTGTGTGTTGACAAATGCTGGGTGCCATGGTAGGCTAAGCATAATCAAGCCAGTGTATACCGATTTAACTTGGAACAAATCGATTTTCAAAACCGTAGAAACTTCTCGGAAAATTCAGCCTCTCATTACACTTCACGAGCTAAATCTATAATAATTATTGTAGAATTTAGTGAACATTATTGTTATTTAGAATGTTTATCGTATGATATTATTGTTACTTTTAAGTACTTCTTTATTTACGAGCTATTGATTTGAAGCATTTTTTATTTTTATATTTTATTGGAAAGGACACACCTTTTATTATGTAAGCTTAATTGATGTTAAACTGTTTGGAATTTGAAATATTGAAGTTCTTTCAAAACAGTTTAACAATTTGAAATATTGTAGAAGTTTTGCAAATCATGTCTGAAAATTTACAGAATCTGTATGGAATTAAATAGTTTGAGTTATTGATAATTTCACAAAAGCATTTGTTGACTGTTGAGCAACTGATTTTCCACAACATAACTCATAATCACTTCATGAGATATTCTTTGCTTTTTCGGATTGTCCAGGTAAAATTGCCAAGTAGGCATGACCTTGTAAACTGGGTCAGGATTTTACATACCTACTTTAATAGGTAGCTCTCACGTCAAAATACATTTCATAAACTTTACTTTCTCGTAAAACTCTTTGCGATAGGAGTTAGAACCGGTCGCAGGTTCGAGTTTTGAGTGAGGCACGCGATTCTAATCACACAACACTTGGCATTATTATGAATGATTTCTTTCATATTTTTTTAACCGAAAATAGGTTTTTGAAAGTGAAAATATTATGCAGAAAATGTGGAGTTCATTTTGAATACAAAATGAAGAAAGCGCTATTTACATAAGTATTTGTTAAAGAAGAATTAACGTTGCCTTGGTTTTGAGATATGTCTGTAAGTTTTTAAATGTTCATTGTGGTAAAACATTGGAAATCATTTACTATGAGTGATGTTCCAAAAAGAAATAAGTACAAAAACGTTAGCTTATTCACAAGTCACATTGCGCGGTTAATAAAATCTTCTATACAATATCCAAATTAAGTTGTGATAAATTTTTAATAAGATAAATATTAACATTGAAATTTGTCTTAATTAAATAAACAAACAGACAATGGCATTACTAATTTCATAAACCGTTGTAAACGCGCCAGAGTGTGACAGTAGCTTTGCTAAATCTTGACGTAAATGCGCCCGCGCCGTCTGCGCCGAGCGTTGAGAAATGCGCTTGGTTTTTGGGTTTCCTTTGATTACCAATATTGATACAGCACGCGATGCTAAGATAAAATAATTGCAAACTTTTAAATTAATTACGTCTACGTCTAATATTTCAATATAAGATTGTATTTTATTTTGTAACATTTCGCAAAATACTGAAGGTACACATGAAATAAATTAGACCTTATGTCGGGTTTCTTAAAAAAGGTCTGCAAGCAGCAATATTTAGGTACAACAAAATACTATTGATGTATTTGGTTATTATCATGTTTATGTACATTTTTGTAAAAAGCATAGGTATTAAAATTATGCAAAATCTAGAAAAAATGCTGATTACATGCATAAATCAAAATTTCGAAAGTATTTGTAAATCCAAGAGCGTCAATAAACAAAAATGTAAACGTACTTCCAAAATAAAAAATCAAAATATAATTTGACATTAATACCAAGATTGATGGGGATCGTGAATGAAACGAACTGTAAAAAATTATAACAATTTCAAGCATCATTAAGCCACATCTAAAAAGATTAAACAAAAAGACAAACTATTTGATTTCTATTATTTCTTCGGCACAATTCGGTTTATTTTGCTCAGACATTTTGGCCTCGTTGAGGCGAAACGTTACAACAAATAACTGCAATCCTAACTCTACCTATTAGTCGTGGTGGTTTCCACAAACAAAAAATGTGGCAAATTTTATTGAGAGATTCGTAAATTGTAGAAGTAATTTACGAATATAATTTACGAGAGCATTAACTATACAACTTTTCTGCAACAGTTTTTATGTCTTGAGGAAACACTGGTGAAAAAAGTTTTTGTTTTACTAATTATAGCAAATAATTATTTACTGAAGCGAATTATCATAAGATTTTTAGTGTTATGCTCTTTGAGGTGTCTGAGTTTTTCCATTTACAACGTATTACAAAATTACCCCTAATGAAACAAAACAAAACAAAATGAAATAATCAAAGCAAAATGTATGAAACCAAAAGCTAGGGTTTCCTAGAATGACGGTGCCGTCATATTACGGCCGTAATTTAGCGGCGTAGAACGTTGTCTATGTAATCAATACGGCGCGGTTTCTGACGTTGTGGTGTCGCCGTATTGTTTACATAGACAACATTCAACGCCACTATATTACGGCCGTAATATAATCCTAGGAAACCCTAGCTTTAGAGTTAGACGCGCTTCTGAAGCCGCGACGCTCGAAGTATGAAACAGCTGATTTTTTTTCACGATTTCAGAGTTGGTCCCATAGTAAAAGTTGTTCAGTTTAGTGGTCCCTACTACCATATTCTGCTTTAGAGGTTATTTTGCAACACGTTGAATAGCAAATTAATTATTGAAGTACTGAAAAAATGAAAAATGAAAAAAAAATGAAAAAATGAAAAAATATTTATTCAGTATCTTTTAAGTACATTACATAACATATGGCTGAGGCCCCTTTTAAGTATAAAACCTGTGTTAAGAGCCCCGCTCCTTCTAAGATTACAAAAGATACATTTGTTGTTTCAATTTTACAATTTTTAAGTAACTGCTAAACTAAAAATATACTTAATATTTTTTTAAGTTTTAAATGTATTTCAATGTGCGTTTATAAAATAAGATAATGCCCTTAAAATAGTTATAGTTACAAACAAACAAATTGCGTGGAGTTGGTTTTTTGTATAATCATGTGGGTTGTGTGCTTGCTAAATAAAGTGGTGTAAATAATTGTAACGGCTTCGGTTAATTGTGTGTCTGTGTGCGTGTGTATGTGCGTGTGTGTTATCAAGAAGAGTGTGTGGGTGTATGTATGTGTGTTTGTGTTTGCAGTTGTGACGAATTTTTTTTTTTTAATTTTTTTTTTTTTTTTTAATTATTATTTTACTAGTTTTATTAGATAAGATTCTCTATTTCATCATAATTTTTAGTCTGTTGCCAGTTTTGTAATGTGTGCTTGCAGGTTTTTAATGTTAGAGGGTGAAAGTTGAGAATTTTATTTATTCTATTATAAATGTGTGCTGAATGTACCGTGTACTGTCTCTGGGCGTAAACAGTTTTTACATAATCTACAGGTGCTACGCTCACAACAGTTCTTTTGTTTTGTGTTTTTGGATCTAGTGGAAGGTTTTTGTGTAATTTTAAAACGGCGTGTAGGATATAGAGTTTCCTCACAGAAAGGAGGCAACATTGAGAATATAGACTGTCGGTTGGAAACCTATAAGGTTTGAAATATGTTATTTTCAACAAAGATCTTTGAGCCCGTTCCAATTCCAAAAATTTTGTTTTTGTGGCTCCACCCCAGATTGGGATGCAATAGCTGAGGACGGATTGAGCCAACGATGTATATACTTGTTCTAATAAATCGGTATTAGCAACATGTCTGAGAATTTTAAAGACCCATGAAAGTTTCCGAATTCTACCTATTAGTAAGTCAATGTGCGCATGCCAAGTTAGACGTTGGTCGACCATTACACCAAGATATTTAATTTTAGCTACTTTATCTATCATAACGCACGAACAGTTTTGGTTAGTATGATTGTTACAAGAGTGAATTTTGATGTGGAACTTTGAGTCAGGTTGAGTGCTGTTATAATTTGTGAAGCAAATATATTTAGTTTTGGATGCATTCAGGGTTAATAGATTACTGTCTAACCAGCGGGCTATTTGGGCAAGACCTTTTTGAGCGAGAGCATGTACATCATCCCATGTTGACCCCAAGAAAACGACAGCGGTGTCATCTGCATATGAAAAGATTTTCCCATCACATATATCCAAGTTGCAGAGGTTATTAATGTAGATCAAGAAGAGAGTGGGTCCCAGAACGCTTCCCTGGGGCACTCCATAGGTAATGTCTACCAGCTCGCTAATGTGGTCACCGATTTTAACGCATTGCTTACGATCATGTAAGTAGTCACTTAACAATGCCAGAGGGATACCTCTGACCCCTATTGATTCCAATTTGCGTATAAGGGTGGAAACGGAGACGGTGTCGAACGCCTTTTGAAGATCTAGAAAAACTGTAATGCACTTTTTACTCCTGTCAACATTTTTAGAAATGTGTGACGTCAAGGCAATTATAGCATCTTCAGTAGAGACCCCTCTTCTAAAGCCGTATTGGGAGTTCGATAAAAGTTCAAATTTATTTAAGTAGTTAATTAATCTATTATTAATAATTTTTTCCAATATTTTTGACAAGGCTGGTAGGACTGAGATGGGTCTGTAGTTGCAGACGTCGTCTCTATCTCCACCCTTATGTATGGGCGTGACTACGGCCTTCTTAAGTGAAGTCGGAAAGATGCCCTGCGTTATACAAAGATTTGCCAAATGAGCAATTATGGGAGAAATCTCTTTGCCAATTTGCTTCAGAAATGTTGTTGAGATACCATCCCAGCCCGCAGCACTCTCTGATTTTAGCCCCATTAAAATTCCATATATTTCGTCAGGGTCTGTTTCCAAAAAGACAAAAGAGGAGGACCGTTGTGGAGCGGACAAATATTTGAAAGATCTATTCTGAATTGAACGACGTGTTATAATACTATCAGCCAAGGAACTGCCAACATTTGCAAAATGACTATTTATATAATTTACTGATTCATTAGCGGTCGGTTTAGAGTTTAGTAGTTCTAAGTTACTTGTTTTATTTTCTTTGCGGTGAGTAATATTATTTATAGATTTCCAAAGTGATCTAGGATTCTTTTTATTTTTATTTAAGTACTGAAGCAAATCATAAGGTTTTTAGTGTTATGTACTCTTGCTGTCTTGAGTTTTTCCTTATTTAGACTAACAAATCTAAGATGGGTTATATATACCAATTATAGTAACTCAAGAACGGCTGGACAGATTTGCATGAAATTTGGATCAGGATAATTTTTTTTTATCCTTTTCAAAGGATTCCTAGGGTCCACGCGGACGAAGTTTTATGATAATATTGTAAGTAAATAGGTATTGGTTTGTTTACTTTTAGGTAAGGAAGTTACTATTATCACAGTGTAATAATATTGTTTTAGGAAGTGTTTTGCAATGAATATTATAATGATTTCTGTTATATCAGACAAAGAAATTGTTAGAGCGGTCAGCGTTTATGGCAATGCTGATTATGTTGCGTGACGTTGCGGACAAATTGTTGCGGGCAAATTGTGGTGGAAGTGATTTTATGATTATTTATTACATAGATTTTATACTTACTATAGGTAGTTATTTTTCGATGTGTTAAATAAAACTTTCACAATTTTTAAGAAACAATGGTATGGGATCTGTCTATGTTAATATCTATAAACGCTTCGATCATCCATACTGAAAAATATCTGTCAGTATTTTTATATCATATGACAATTTCACATCTTCCAATTACGCAAAACTGCACTAAACTGAGCAATAAAATTAGACATACCTATGTTTAGGAAACGGCAAGTTATTAAGTGAGTATACTCTGTATAGTTTCCTCAAGTTTTTATAAAATGTAAAATGCATCTCGATACCGGAGTTTTGAAAGTGTTAGGTGGTAAAGTAGAACGTAATACAAAATCGCAATAGTGTATGAATGAGTGATGACAATTTCATAGGTGTCATGAAATATACGTTGTAATGGAAATAGCCTGAGAGTTTAGTAGCTTAACTTATAAGTAATGTTCGGTAACAGTATTACCTACCCAAGTATATAAGTAGTATTTTGTCAACCATCCACAACATGGAGTGCAATTAAAGGCGAAGAAAGCTGATAAGCATGTGAATGTTTTGCATTAGAATTAATTATTTACGATCACGGGCTTGACTAACCAACAAGTATGCAAAAAAAAATTCATAAAAACTTGGTCCTCATAAAACACACAAACTCCTATTCATAAGGTAATGTTACTATCTTTAAGAGGATTCAAGATTTTGTAGTGCCATTTGAATTTTTTCTCAATTTAGCTTTATCATATTCGATTCAGCCAGCCAGTTAGGTTCTTTGGATGCAATTCGGTTAAGAATTATAACTTTTTTAAGATTTTCGTTGGTTCAAAATCAATACGCAATATTGTCCATAAAAGTTTTGAGCAGTTTTCACCCAACCAAACGCAATTTTAGACCTAATTTTATGGTCCCAAAACTACATTCTGATAACAACACATAATAAATCGGTCCCTTTAATATTCCTCTCTTCTCATAAAACTAGTTACGTAGAGATTGTCGAAAGCCGTCGAAAGTTGGTGCGCGAGCGGAGGCGGGACTTTCCTTCGGTCGACCGCAACCATGAACTTGTGAGGCAGTAATTGTAGGGTGCAGTAATCCATATAGTGCTATTATGGCTTTATTAGAGGCCTGCGTAAGGTAAATCACTGACGTGGATTTAATGAATATTTGTGGCGTAAATTCAAACTCAAACTCAGTAATTTATTCAGTCTAGAGACTGTTACAAGCACTTTTGAATGTCAAAGAAGCTACGCTATCGGTTCGCAAATCATAAGTGGGAGACCTTGTACCTATCTTAGCTTGATGTTCAGTTTTTATGTTAGAAAGTTTGTTTATTTTATTTTTTAGAAGATTTATAGCTTCAATTCAGTATGTAGTTAGGTACCCTATCTACATTGTAAATATGTACTTTTTAACCCTTTTTTATTCGCAACTAATAATGAATCATGCTAGGTAGGTACGCATTCAGTCCGTTTATCAAGAATCAATTATTTTATCGATTTTTTATTAAGTATGTCATTGAAGCCATCCATTTGGATTGGCACAAAAATCCTTTCCACAAACACACTTTAGCACTAAAACCACACAGCCACTAAACATTCAACATTCAAAATCATTTATTCAGTCTAGGCTGTTACAATTACAAGTACTTGTCAATGTCATAGAAGCTACGCCGTCGGTTCGCAAACCCTAAGCGGGAGACCTTGTAACGAGAAGAACCGGCAAGAAACTCGTCAAGGGCTGCTTTTTTCTCCCTGTAGTTATATTTCATACAGAGTCGTCAACATTGAAAAATGACCTCCACATTTGAAGTGAGGTCATTTTCCATCACAACTCAATAACAGTTACTGTTAAAAAGAATTACGCCAAAGTCAAACCAAGATAATGCTTGCTCGCTACGGTTTACACAAAAAGCGACGATAATATTGTGTAACTGAACCGTTGGTTAGTGTTGATGACAGTGCTCCAATGTGTCACACATGATAGCTGGCGATCGTGCGTGACGCGGTAGGCGCGTATGTTGCGCGTTGCGCGCACGGCACGCACCGAAGTTAACGCGCTTCCTAGCGGGGGTTGTCAACTTTTCAAAACAGTTGGTAAATTAAATGTACTTTCAGTCTAAAAAAGCGCTGAAGCGCTCATGGCGGAACTTGACAGACTGATCGTACTCGATCACGTTTGTTAAGCAACGCTCGGTCCGGTCAGGTGTCGGATGGGTGACCGCAAAGTGACATTTTCAACTGAGCGCTTCCGTGCTTCGGAGGGCACGTTAAACCGTCGGTCCCGGCTGTTGTCATCTGATAACAGTCGTTAAGCCAAGTTAGAGGCCTTACAGGCGGCTTGATAAACTCTAACACCAGAGGTGGCCACTAATCCTCATTCGATAAGAAGTCTAAAAAATCCGCAATGTGCTAGCGTGTTTTGCAGCTAGGGTTATTTAAAAGTATTTTCCTATGTAACATAATAAAATTGTAGAAAAAGATAATTTTCACTTGAACTTCCTGCTTTTCGTGATACTAGGTCTTCTAGAAATAGGGAATGTCCGAAAAAAAACATATTGGCTAAATATTTTTCTATAGGTAGGAATAAGGTCCCTTAGTAATAGAATAAAGTTTCAGAATTTTCGGTTGGGTAAAAAAGTTTTTAAAAATCAAAGTCTCTTCGACTTCACAAATGTATGAAAGTAACAGCAGAATGGAGATTATACCTTTGCCGCTAACTGCCACAAACACAACACGTATTTAAAAAAAAAAAAACATTTTGTCTTGAAACTTTTTTTTAATACCATGTTGTGGTTGTAGCAGGTGTTGGCAAAGGTACAATCTCCATTCTGCTGTTACTTTCATACATTTGTGAAGTCGAAGAGACTTTGATTTTTTGAAATTTTTTCACGAACCCGAAAATTATGAAAATTTATTCTATTACTAAGGGACCTTATTCCTACCTATAGAAAAATATTCAGCCAATTTGATTTTTTTCGGACATTCCCCATTCCCTAAATTTTAATATTCATTCAGAGTCAAAATATGCACTATAAACGGTTTTTTAAATCTATTTTTGGATAATTTACATACTTTTTTACGACCCTTGACATTCCATTAGAATGGATTTTGCATACAAAATTTCTTTGATTGTATGTATTCAAAAGTGCAAATTAGTTAAAATAACGTAAAGTATTTTTCTTTTAACGTACTATTGGCATCCCTGCTTCCTAGTAAGCATTAAATACACGACATGATTTACTTTTTATCATCATTTATAGTCAATTTTAGACATTCTTATTCCGTGTTATTTGATAAGTTGATGAAATAAGTTGGTTAGATTAAGGTAGTATTCGCTTTTAAAATAATGGCGATGTTGGTCAAAATACTTATAAAAAATATTTGTTTACTTTTCCTATCATGAGTTTGGAATAAAAAAAATCGTAAAACACGTGCGATGATAAGCTTAATAATTGATATTTTCAGGATTATGAAAAAAACTACTAGCCAAATCACTGTATTTTTTTAAGGGACCACGCTTGAACTATGTTCTTTCAGATAAAAAAACGACGACGATAACTTCTTCCTTTTCAAATTTTTGTAGTCGGTTAAAAATGAATTGTTAAAATTGGTTAACAACTGGTGAAATTATGGTAAAACATGCATAAAAATAAAAAAAATACCGTCGACTTGATAACTCCCCCTCCTTTTTTGAAGTGGAAAAAATTAAAGAATAATTATTTTGTATGTAGTTTAATAAACTTAAATTTTCACCTTTCAGTGATGATCTTCTGTCGTTCTTACGATTGGTTCTTACCAATAATAATAAGATTGTGGAAACTTTGAGATCATACTGTTACTAACCTGTTGTTACACCTTGATTTATGTTGTTACATTTGCTTTTTACGTCAGTTGTAAAAGACGCATGTTCATTGATCTCGGCAATAACAATTTGTATCATTTAAACAAAGTGACTAGACAATTTCACGTCCGCAGTGAAAGTGAACAAATAACATTTTTTTATAGATTGTTCACAATCACACGAGAAAGCTACATTTACCACTTTTTACTGAAACCGTATTACGTATACACGTATTTTTTAAACAAATTTGCACTTGTCAGAGTATAAGGAATAAAAAAGACGAGGCAACGCGACGGCGACGTAATGCTATGATTTTTCCTGCACCGAAGTCAAAGTTAATAAGGTCTTTGGTGCTATTATATAATTTGAAACTCATTAAGAAATGAGCTAATTCAATAATGTTATTTATTTGTTAATCTTTGTTAATATAAAGTCTGGAAACGATATACATATTTGTAAATATCGTTCCATCTGATTGATAAAGCTGACAAGTTTTTTTGCGCCCATTTTTCTTGTCAGTTAAAAGACGTCATAATGGGTGGTAGGGTAAAAGAATTGACGATTTAAAAATGCTTATTATGTGAGCTTATTTAAATAAAATATATTTCACTTTCACTTTCACTTTCACTATTGATTGATAACTTATTGATAAGCTATGTTAAAAAAATATTTGATGATAAGTTCCATTGATCGCTTGGAAATTACTTGGATAGTAAAAGTAGTAGGTGATATATTTTAGGTGATAGATTTAAAAAAGTCTGGAACGGGTGGTAGGAAAATACAGACGATTCAAAAGTACTTAAAATATAATAAGTCTATGTTAATAATTAAGTTTATTTGAATAAACATGTTAAAGTAGCTAGGTAAGATGACATTGTACATGATAAGAAAAAGCTGATATTTGATATTAGACATATAGCTAAGATAGATAGGGATAACCACCTTAGTGTAGGTATATTGGTTGGGGTATCAATATCAGACCTCTGCGCACTGCAAGACTTTGAGGAACAAACCAAATAGACAGTTTCTTAGGGGTTGAACATAACATAAAATTAATTAGATTGGGAAGGTAAGAACCCATGCAGCGCTTCCCTTATAGGATGAAAATATTAAACCTTCAGTCTTGTGTTGCAAGCTTTGAGAACTAGTGTTGACCCATACCTACTATCCAAACATGTTGTGATCCTTTGAAATCCAACAGAGCCAGTAAAATGACCTTCACTTAGTCCTAAAAGTCACATCCTCATGTCCAGGTCAGTCATGTCTTACTCATGATACTTAACAAACACTTAAATAACACTTAACCGAAGTCCATTACCCCTAACCTAAGCATGACGAATCCGACAAGTATTCTGTTTGCAACTATGTAATTTTTGTCAGATAAACAAAAGATTTGTCTATCTCGAGGTGTAATGTTTAGTCTGTAGGAACAAATAAATGAGCAAACCACTCGACACTGGAAAAAAAGAAGAACGAAATCCACAAGTCCGCCAAAGTATAAAAAGAAGGAGATGAAATTTTTAATATTTTAACGTAGACAAATCATTTTTGATCACGTCATGCTTCAAGGGCGGGTCCTGACGAAAGCTGTCCCTATTGCGAGCGTTTCCATTTGCTGTAGAAACTAGTTATTTTGTAGAACTCTCACTTGATTGTAGCTAAATTATCGTTCGACGGCTTTTACTAGACTTTCGCCGTGAAACTACCAGCTCTCGTACTCTCATACCTAGCGGTGGTGGTATCTGTTTGCTTATTTAACTAGCTTAATGCCTAGATTAAGCTGACAATAAAGTTTAGGATGACAAATATCTATACGCTAAAGAAATCGAGCTCAGAACTGTATGGCGAATCACCCTTTTCAGGAGCTCGGTGGCGCAGTAATTTAGCGCCTGGCCCAACGATTGCGGACTTTCGCAGGGGTCGGTCACGGGATGGGTGACCAAAAATTTATTATCTCGAGCTCCTCCGTGCTTCGGAAGGCACGTTAAGCAGTTGGTCCCGGCTGCATTTGCAATCGTTAAGACCCACCAATCCGCATTGGGCCCGCGTGGTGGGTTATAGCCCGTCCTCCTTATCCACCTATAAGGAAGGCCTGTGCCCCAGCATTGGGGACATTAAAAATGGTTGATGGACAGTAAATAAACGGAGGTTTTACCTAACACCTCGTAAAAACAAAACTTCATTCATTGGCATTATGACATAAGGCCAGTTAAATATTACGGAACTGTCAACGATTATGGCACAAAAGCAATGACAGTATTCATATTCATACATCCTCTTTGTTTATGGTTTGAAAAGTTTAAGCGCAATGCCCAGGCGCAGCGGAGACGGAACTAATTTGCAATATTGTCGGTGTTGGCCAGTTCTTGTTTGCTAATGATGTGCGTGATATTTTGAAAATTGTGTGGAAAATGAGTGGATAATTACAGAGAAAAGACAATTACCGCTAGTTTGAAGTAAGAGTTTACGTTGAAACGAAGCGCAGGATTTGTTATTTTTCATCAGTTCTTTTGAATTATGAATTAACATGCACGTTACGGAAACGTTAATTAACATGCACATTATCAGTTTATTACAGCCTTATTACATTACGGCCATTATTAGAAAAATGGTGTGGTATCCAGTTTTGGTAGAAATAGGTATTATTCATTCTACAGGTGATTTTTTGAACAGTCGACAAATTTTGTGGTTTTGTCTTAGACCGTCAATTTGAACAAGTTTGTCTATGGGACCAACTTAATTAGAGCAAAAAAATATCAGCTGTTGCAAAGAAAAGGTCAATATCTTCTCGACCAAAATGTATGGAACAGCTGATTATTTTTTGCTTTGATTCAGTTAGTCCCATAGAAAATTGTAGGCTTATGTATATTTTACAGTTTTAATTAAAATTATCTTATGGCAACACTAGAAACACTCGCTTCTGAGTCATGTCTATAAGCTGTTTTCGAGAGTCCTTACGAATCGTCTCGCTCGCAAGTTCGACCACTTCCAACCTCCCGAACAAGCCGGGTTCTGAAAAGGCTTTAGCACCATAGACCACATCCATACGCTGCGGCAGGTTATACAGAAGACTGAGGAGTATAATGAGCCACTTTGCTTGGCGTTCGTGGACTATGAGAAAGCCTTTGATTCGATTGAAACCTGGGCGGTGCTGCAGTCTCTCCAAAGGTGCCAAGTGGACTATAGGTATATCGAGGTGTTGAGGTACTTATACCAAAATGCCACCATGACGATCCGAGTACAGAACCAGAACACAAATCCTATCCAACTGCAGCGTGGTGTGAGACAGGGAGACGTTATTTCTCCGAAACTGTTCACAGCTGCGTTGGAGGACATCTTTAAGCTCTTGGACTGGAAAGGACTCGGCATCAACATTAATGGCCAGTACCTAACACACCTTCGTTTTGCCGATGATATAGTCCTTATGGCTGAGACCATGGAAGACCTGAACACAATGCTCGAAGATCTCCGTAGTGCTTCCCAAAGAGTGGGTCTTAGGATGAACATGGATAAGACGAAAATTATGTCAAATGCCCATGTTGTACCCTCTCCAGTTCATGTTGGGAACACTACACTTGAAGTTGTTGACCATTACGTATACCTAGGACAGGCAGTCCGACCTCTCGCTTCCCAATATCACAGTTGCGATGCTGCGAAGCGAGGGGGGATGGCAGGCCGTGGTCACCTTCTGCGAGGACGTTATCTCGCAGAAGGAGGCCGCGGAGAGGGTTCGCGAGGCGGACGCTGCAGCGAGCCAACTCCGACGTGCGCGGCCGGGGAGAAGGAGACGCCAACGTGCGCGTCTCGTTCTCCCCTAACCGCAAGGGGGGGCGCAGTAAGGCCCTCTGTCCCCCATAGGGTGGAGCCCTAACGGGCCACTCTCCCTGGGTCAAGTGGAGCGTGCAACCGCGTACCCACAGACCCGGTGGAAAGGCGCAGGTCTTCGAGAGGAGTTTAGTTGGTAGTGGTGACTCCTCCCATTCACCCCATCTGGCCCGCCCATATTAGTGGGTAGCCTTATGGGGAGTCTGGGAGGAGCCTCCCTCCCCCTGCCCGGTCCCCCCTCGATCTTTCGAGATCGTTAGGGGGCGGGGCAGGGGTGAGAACCGCCCGGCCCTGACATGAAGCCTATTAGGCTTGGTGGGAGGGTCGGGTGTGGCGAGGGACATGCTCGGGTTTCCCGAGTATGACTGAGTCCAACACGCCGTTTGGTGTGCCTAAAGACTGCATTCTCCTCCTGATACAACAAAAAAAAAAAAAAAAGAAAAAAAAAAAGGACAGGCAGTCCAGTTAGGTAGGTCCAACTTCGAGAAAGAGATCTCTCGTCGAATCCAACTCGGGTGGGCAGCATTCGGGAAGCTTCGAAAAATCTTCGCGTCCGACTTACCTCAGTGTCTCAAGACGAAAGTCTATGAACAGTGTGTGTTGCCAGTGATGACCTACGGCAGTGAAACGTGGCCGCTAACTATGGGTCTCATAAGGAGGCTCAAGGTCACTCAGCGTGCAATGGAGAGAGCCATGCTCGGCGTTTCCCTACGTGATCAAATCAGAAACGAGGAGATCCGCAGGAGAACTAAAGTAACCGACATCGCTCGAAGGATTGCTCAGCTGAAGTGGCAATGGGCGGGACACATAGCGAGAAGAACCGATGGCCGTTGGGGCAGAAAGGTTCTGGAATGGCGACCGCGCACCGGACGACGCTCCGTGGGTAGGCCCCCGACAAGGTGGACCGACGATCTGGTGGAGGTCGCGGAAAGCCAGTGGATGCAGGCAGCGCAGGACCGATCGTTGTGGAGATCCTTAGGGGAGGCCTATACCCAGCAGTGGGTGTCGTGTGGCTGATATGATGATGATGATGATGATGATGAACACTAGAAAACTGTCCGACAGTCCGATTTGAAGTTGGCAAGATTGAAAATGTCAGATTGACTTGGACATCGAGCGCGATTATTTTTGCAATTTGCGTGAGCCGAAAGGAAAAAACCGGCCAAGTGCGAGTCGGGCTCGCGCACGAAGGGTTCCGTACCAAAAAATGGCAAAAAAAAACACGTTTGTTGTATGGGAGCCCCCCTTAAATATTTGTTTTATTCTGTTTTTAGTATTTGTTGTTATAGCGGCAACAGAAATACATCATCTGTGAAAATTTCAACTGTTTAGCTATCACGGTTCATGATATACAGCCTGGTGACAGACAGACAGACAGACAGACAGACAGACCGACAGACGGACAGCGGAGTCTTAGTAATAGGGTCCCGTTTTTACCCTTTGGGTACGGAACCCTAAAAACGAAAAAGGGCTGAAAAGTATACTAATGTTAAATTGAAGGATTGTTAACTCCATATTAAAAGTGTGTTGGCTAAAGTATTGTTTAATTTTATACAAAGTTGTTCAGATTGACGATCTAAGTCGACACCACACCACAAAGTTTGCCGACTGTTTTCGATTTCACCCTGTAGATCTTTCAGGATCTAGGTTCGATAGTGTCTTGTTTGGGCAGTGGGCTATTTATAGCCTTTTTGATACAAGTAGTTCAGAAGTAAAGAAGTATAAAACACACAGATTTTTGTTATTTAATCTGTCAAATATGCTGTCTTCACTATCTCAAATATGCGAGGGTAAATTCGCGGGCGTTTTGAACGCCGTCATTACCATTCACATATTTTCATAATTTTAGAGTAAGAAAATTCTGTCCCCGTGTACTGTAACGAGAATTGGTCCTAGATGAGTAGCATTTAGCAGTAAACGTTTTATTATTTTCGCAACCTATCATGACAATTTTATGACGATGGTAATGACGGCGTTCAAAACGCCCGCGAATTCACCCGCGAACACATTAAATAAAACACATCGAAAGGAAAACCAATATAAAAAAAGCTCAGTGAGTATAGACCGGACGCCCATAACAGCGCAGAATCTGCTTGTCATCTGCAATTAGATAATGTGTGTGACCACACTTTCGCGATTGCTGAGGCTGCGGGCGCATCGAGCGCAAGATTGTTTTGTTCAACTCACTTTTGTCACACTCACAACCCGGACACTCCATACAACCGCGCTATTATAAATAGATAATGTCATCTGACGTTTTCGTACACGCGCAATTGTGTCTGTTAGTCTAGGCTACAAAGTTTAAGTTAGTTTATAATTTAATTTTGTGATTTAATTAATGTTAAGAAGAGAGAATCTACTGAAACGACCACCATTTCACAAAATCGGGAGGCCCCTCCAAGAAAGAAATGGCGAAAGAAAACTTGGAGAGGAAAGCCGACCTCTGTCTTTTATATTTATTAATATATTTGCAAAAGGAACTAACCGTATCATTAGATCTTGCAGTGTGTGTTTGGGGCTTTAGCTTGTGAATGATAAGCTTGTGAATATGAAAGGTGCCGAAATGTAGGGAAAATCAAAAATCAAACCAAATACCAACTAATTATTAAAGTACTTTCAATAAAACCGCGCTAGTATCCGTTAAAAAGTGTTTTATTTATGTCTAGTGAGCGCGTAAGCTTGAGAAGTGAATCTGCAAAAAATATGTTTAATTGATTCATTAAATGTTCATATACTCTTGATAGTGTAACGCCAGTCGCTTTTAATTCTTTCGATATAACAATATTCTTAATGGGTGGGGTGGTCAAAAATAAGTTTTATTTTATTTTATTTTATTTATTAGGAAACTCAACGGCTTCTTTAGTACAATCGTGCTTAAAATATAAACTTAAAAATTACACTTAGCCAATGACATAGTTTCACTGCATGTTACAATTCTAAGACAAACTGTTTAAAAAAAATGAAGTACCTAAGTAAAAGTATAAAAAAGTACTTTGGACTAAAATACAAATTAAATTAGGCAGGCGGAAGGAGGTATGGTTGGCAGAGTTAATTAATTTTATGTTTGAATTTGAGATATATAATTATAAACATAAACAGAGACAAAAACAGAGACAAAGTGATGAAAGAGAGTTGCTCTCAGTATGTCCACAGTTTGTTACAGTACAGATCCGTTGTCTCTCGCGTCAGTTGCGCAACTATCGCATGACAAGTGTATTTGCTCTCCGCAAGATTGTTATCCAATTTATGATAATTGGAGAAAAAATGTTATGCTCTGGGATTTACGCAGCTTGCAAGTGAGAGTAGTGTTTATTACTTGGTTCTGAAGAACTAGTTTTAGTATTATAATTTAAGTAAGTAGGTGTTTTAGATGAATCTAATTTTTGGAAAATCCAAATTAATATCTTTTTTGTGTGATTGGTTTAATTCAGTTCGATTGATCTATTTTAATAAATGAGCTAATCTGTACATGTTCTTGCAATAAATATCTCTAAGTACCTAAATCTTACACATACCTACTGTATGGTCGCAGTTGTCGTCCTGCGGGTCAAGGGTCGGTCCTGGTCGTCTTTATCGTCCCTGATAGTTTCTTTTTACCAGTTCCGTTTTCTGTCGATCGTCATCCCTCCGTCCGTCCCGTACGTCAACCCTGTCACCCTCCGTCTGTCTGTCAGTCATTAGTCAAAGGAGGCTGGACGCCGCGACATTCCCACCCCCAGTATCAGAAGGCTGATACTTAAGGTTGGGAGCCGACGTCCAGTCTGCATAGTTTAGTCGCAGGTCTCGTGTAACGTCCTTGTCCAGTCACTACGTCAGCTACTCGTACCTGGCCGTCCTTCCCAGGGTAGACCCTGGTGACCCGACCACGAGGCCACTGCCCCCTTGGTAGCTGGTCGTCTGCGATGATGACAACATCGCCTACGGTAAGCGGCTTACTGGTCTGTAGCCACTTATCACGCCGCGTCAAGGACGGCAGGTATTCTCGGACCCACCGCTTCCAGGTCAGGTCCGCCAGCCTCTGGGACTCCCGCCAGGAACGACGTAGTAAATCACCGTCAGAAAACGTACCGAAGGGTCTGTCCACTGTCGAGGTGTCTGTAAAAAGAAAATCGTTAGGCGTCAGCGGTAAATCGTCGTCGCAGTCAATTGGTACATAGGTTAATGGCCGGCTGTTTATGAAGTGTTCGGCCTCTGCCAGGAGCGTTCGGAGGGTCTGCTCACTTGGGACTCGCTCCTTCAACGTCATGCGCAGCGCTGTCTTGATGCTACGCACCAGTCTCTCCCAGCAGCCTCCCATGTGGGGAGAATTCGGAGGTATAAATCTCCATTCAATGTTGCGGGTACTGCCAAAACGTAGCAGTTCACTCTGGTCCATTGCAAGTACCGCCTGTTTCAGCTCGCGGTCGGCCCCACGGAACGTCGTCGCGTTGTCGCTATATATAACAGCTGGACAGCCTCGACGAGCTATAAAGCGGCGTAAGCTTAAAATTGCTGAGCTAGTGGTCAAGTCGTCGACTAAGTCTACGTGCACCGCACGTATCGTAAGGCATGTGTAGAGTGCTCCCCACCTTTTTTCTTGCCTGCGGCCTATTTTTATCAGCATAGGCCCGAAGTAGTCCAAGCCTGTGTAGGTAAAGGCCCGATGTCCTCCTTGAAGCCGAAAGTCAGGTAGTTGTCCCATTAGTGGCGGCGCGGCTTTCGCGCGGTTGATCTTGCAGACGAGGCAGTCGTTCCAGGTCTTTTTTACAGCATTGCGTCCGTTGAGAATCCAGAAGCGCTTTCTGAGTTCATTAAAAACTCTTTCTCTACCGGAATGTGCGGAGTCGATGTGATAGCGAAGCATTAGCAGCTTAACAAATGGGTCGGATGGGTGTAGTATAATTGGGTGCTTAGCGTCGTAATCAAGATTTGCCGCCTCAATCCTCCCCCCAACTCGGAGTACGTCGTGCGGATCAAGGAAAGGGTTGAGTCGACAAAGTGAGCTTGATTTGTCTACATGTCCATGTCTTTTTATGCTGTCGATGTCAGAAGAAAATTTTTGTCTCTGGCTTTGTTTAATAAGGGCTTTTTCTGCGTTCGTCACCTCTAGCGCAGTCAATTCGCTTCGAAGCCAGGCGGGCTTTTGGTTCTTGAAGTTGTGAATCCCACGGAAGAACCAAGCTGTGCTCCGTACCAAACGCCAGTACTTAGAAAAGCGTTGGACATCAGGTAACTCTTGTGCCGGTCCAGCGGTAGTAAGGCATACAACCTTAATTTCCTCGTCACCAATGTAAGTATCGATAGCATCGATATAGTCGATATCTGCAGGCCATTCGCTGTCTGGTTTTACCAAGAAGGCTGGTCCTTTAAGCCACCTTTCGCCATTGTCAACCATCGCCGTGTCTCTCGTGGAGTCATCGGCAGCGTTCAGATGAGTAGGGATCCACCTCCATTGCTTATAGTCTGTCAGTTCTGTTATTTCGCAAACCCGGTGTGCAACAAAGGGCTTAAACCTGCCAGAGTCCGATCGTAGCCAGCTTAACACTGTTTTTGAGTCGGTCCACAGTGTTATCTTAGACAAGGCTACCATCTCGCAGTGCTGTAGGCTCACGAATAGTCGTGCGCTCATCAGAGCCGCCTGGAGCTCAAGACGTGGGACGCTCATTACCTTTAGAGGAGCAACTCTTGCTCTCGCCATCAGGAAGGCGACGTGCCAGGTCCCGTCGGTCTTGCGTGATCTGAGGTAAGCGACGCTGGCGAAGGCTTTGGAACTGGCGTCGCAGAAAATGTGCAGCTCAGCCACCCCGTCATGGTTATCTGTCAATATCCAACGTGGAATCTTAATGTCATTTACAGATTTCAATTCAGTTAGCCATGTCTGCCACATAGCAAAATGACAGCTTTCGATTTCGTCGTCCCATCCTATCTTACTGCGCCAAATGTGTTGGAAAAGGATGCGGGCTTTAACAGTCACATGAAGTAGAAATCCGAGAGGGTCAAAAACTGACATAATGATCTTAAGAACCCCTCGCTTCGTAGGTCTCCTCACGCCGCTAACAAGATCGTCCGAAATATTTGACAAGTTCAAAATAAAAATAAAATTGTCGTCGTCGGGGGTCCATCTGACCCCTAACACCCTCTCCACGACCTCGTCTTTGCTATCACTAATGACTTTAACCGCAGACGCGGAAAGTCTATCCTGAGGAATGCTGTTTAAAAGTTTTACAGAATTGGATACAAAGTTCCTTATAAAGAACCCACCTGCTGAGTGTATCTCTATGACGTCGTTCACGAGCTTGATCAGGTCGTCCTCATTATTCATGGAGTAAATGTAGTCGTCAACATAATGGTGCTCAGTGATAGCATGACAGGCGAGGGGATGAGATGTTTCATACCTCTGCGCGTTAACGTTTTTTACATACTGCGACGAGGACGGTGAGCACACGGCGCCGAAAGTCATAACGTTCATCACGTACTCGCCGTCTTCCCACAGCAGTCGCTGGGCCTGTCTGTCTTCTGGCCTTATCATAACCCGGTGAAACATCTCCTGGATGTCACCGGTGACCGCTACCTTGCCGCTGCGAAACCCTAAGAGTACGCGTGGCAGCGACGTCAAAAGGTCCGGTCCTGTCAAGAGGAAATCGTTCAAAGACTTGCCTTCCGATTTTGCTGCGCAGTCCAGTACAAGGCGCAGCTTCGGTTTGTTCGGGTTATATACTGCGAAGTGCGGCAACCACCAAGTCTTTGGCGTCCGTATGGCGGCTTCTTCGGGATCTAACTTTGAAACATAACCCTTCGAAATATTATCAAAGAATCTCTCTTTGTATTTTAGAGCAAAATCGTGACACTTACGCATTCTCGCTTGTGTGCTGCGAAACCGCTTCCTCGCTTGCGGCAGGCTATCAGGAAGTTCAGGCGTCTCTGACCTCCATAGCAGACCCGTCTCGTACCGGCCTTCGGGAAGAAGCCGTGTCGTACGCTCCATAATTTGAAGCGCGAGCTGATCCTCCCGAGAGCGAGGAGTCTCATTTGTATATTTGGTACCAAAGGCTTCTGTAGAGAAAGATTTTTTGATTAAGTCAGTAAGTTCGTCACAGTCACAAACATGTAAAACTGACACGTCATTCGGTAAACTACCGAGTCTTACGTTTCCGTGAACAACGTAACCTAATTTCGTCAAAGAAATCATTGGTCCATTTTTGTCACCGTATATGATTTGTCTCGTCACTATCAACTCAATATTGTCATGTCCAATAAGTAGTTCAACTTTTTTATGTCTGAAGTCACGATCGTTTACATACGTATTTACATAAGAATATCTGTTTACAATATCGTTAAAATTAAAATCGTTTACACATAAATTTAAATTACGCACAGAACGTACATTGTTCATAACAAAGCTGGTATCACTCACATTTAGTCCGCGGATATTGAACGACACGATTTGCGAAAAAGTTTCTTCCGTCGTCATACCTGAAGCTCCTCGTATTTGTAACGGTGATATCTCTCCTCTAATACCCGCCTGCTCTAACAAGGATAAGTCTGCGAGAGACACTGCTGCGCCTTCATCCAATAGGGCTAGGGTTTCAACGTCACCTTTGGGCCCAGAGATCACCACTGGAATCACTTTCAAAAGTACGCGTCGCTGGCGTGGTTCGCAAACAGCGGTACTCACAATTTCGTGTGTCGTGACGTCGTGTGTCGTGACGTCGCGTGTCAGTCTCAGTGGTAGCGCATGAAGCAACGGGTGGTGTACTCTTTCACAATCCACTTCAGTGCATCTTTTCTTGTACTTACAGTCTTTCAGCTGATGTTTTTCTGATAAACAGGAGAAACATAACTTTTGTTCGGTCACGAAATTCCAACGGTCGTCTACGGAAAGTTGCTTGAAAACAATGCAGTCCTTAAGTGTGTGTTCCCCTTTACAACGCACGCACTTCCTTTTCGGCGAAGTCGGGGTGGTTGCGAATACTATTTTCTCTATTTTCTTGTTACTTTCGACTCTTGGCGCAAAGGGTGCAATATGTGTGGAGGCGTTCGCAACCTCCATGAGCCAGCTTGACAAGGTGCTCAATGTGACGGGCGTCGCGTTGTCAAACTTGTCCGTCACATGAAAGGCCCATAGATATTTTAAGTTGCTAGGGAGTTTGTTTATAATCTCTTTTATTAACATAGGATTTGAAAGGTGTCCCACTTCGTTAGTAGAGTTCATTGTAGCAACTATGTTCTGTACTGTGGTCGCGAACTCTATGACTTGATTGATGTCATCATGACGAATGAATTTTGTGTTACGAATTTTCTGAAGCATGATGTCAATGATGAATTCCGATCTGCCGAATCTTATTTTCAGGGTGGATATGATCTTGTCTAGGTTTGTAGCGGAAACTAAGAGAGCGGAGACTGAATCACGAGCGCGCCCCTTCAGGGACCTCGAGAGTCTGGCGATATTCTCATCGTCAGTATATCCACACAGACGAGTGGTCGAAATGAATTGGCTATAAAACAGGGGCCACTCCTCAGGCTCTCCTGAGAACACTGGTAGCTCTTTAGTGCTAGTCTGTCGGGCTAGGAGCTTACTTAGGTCTCTTTCCAAGTTGTGTGCCTCAGTGCTCGTTGATGGAATTTGTTCGTTCAGATGTCGTCGAGTGTGAGGAGCTGTCGTGTCCGTGATGTTCTTAATGGGTGCATGATGGTTCATACCTGTCGGTACACTCTTAACGGATCTTAAAGAAGTGCGGGATCTAGAAATATTTTGAAGACCATCGTCCTCGTCGTCTTGGAGCGCTTGTAGTTGGATCGAGAGTTTTTCTTCCAGCAGGCGCTTCTCGATCGCCGCCCGCTCTTCAGCGGCTTCTAATTGTAGCTGTAGGAGTCTTTGCTTTTTAACTGTTGACATTGTGCTTGCGGTGGAGTGGGCGGACGGGCATGGTGAAGCGGGGCGACTATCCTGGATTGGCTGTCTGCCGTTTTGTCTGTCATTGGGAACAGCCGCCGTCGTTAAAGATTCCATTGCCCTGGTTTGGCTTCTTGTTCTAACCATAGGTTGATTCTGTAGTTGTACATCGAAGGACCACTTTGTATGGTCGCAGTTGTCGTCCTGCGGGTCAAGGGTCGGTCCTGGTCGTCTTTATCGTCCCTGATAGTTTCTTTTTACCAGTTCCGTTTTCTGTCGATCGTCATCCCTCCGTCCGTCCCGTACGTCAACCCTGTCACCCTCCGTCTGTCTGTCAGTCATTAGTCAAAGGAGGCTGGACGCCGCGACACCTACTTATTTATCTTCAAAGCTTCAAGTTAGTTTGGTAATCCTGATTTTAGTGACTATTTTTTTTATAAAATAACTAGCGGCCACCCGCGGTTTCACCCACGTGGTTCCCGTTCCTGTGGGAATATCGGGATAAAAAGTACTATTTGTTTTAATCTAGGCTATCTACTATTTGTGTGCCAAATTCCAACCAAATCCGTTCAGTAGTTTCTGCGTGATTGAGGAACAAACATCCAAACCCACAAACTTTCACATTTATAATTTTAGTAGGATACTTGGACATAATAATATCCTAGCAAGTAACGATTCATTCATGCGACTAAGTAAGTAGCATACTATAAAATGAATGAAACTATGCTTTATTTTAATGACGGTAAAAATTATTAAAAAAATCTAACTTCATTGTGAAGTTTTACTTTTTCTAGAAAAATCGATTAATAAAATTCATATTTTTTGATAAAACTGCATCTTATTGTAGGTTTTCATCATAAATTTAGATTTTGTTCCAATTATTATTCAGTTTGTTTCATTGTGATAGATAGTTTAGTTCAAAAGTTACAACGTTTTATTCACAGTTGCAAACAAGAACTTAAAAAAAAACATAAAAATACTTAAAAAAAAATAAGTTTTTTTTAAATATTTTTCCCGTCGTCGATAAAATCAAGCATAGTTTCACTCATTTTCATTTGTACACTTTATAAAGACACTATATTTCAATCACGAGTATGTATGTGCAAGTACGCAACTTATGCGCACGCGTTCATACTCAATCGTTGATGGTTATGTTCGCACCTGTCGATCATTATGACACATCGATGGCGATGTTGCGTGATCGCTATGTCCCTTGGTATTGAAAGGGAAACTTCTGCGACACACTGACATATAGAAAGAAGGAATGGAAAGGTTATTAATATGTTAACTCAATTATAATTGAGTTACTAATGGATACTTGCTGATAATTGTTTATTTATCTCGATTAATTATTTAAATAAATTATAATTAATAAGCTTGTTACAAAGTTATATACTTAACCTAGTTTGTATGTCAGTAATGTGACCTTTTAATGCATTGAAAAAATAAAAAAAAGTTACAATTGCATTGAGTATTTATTTTTAATTAATAATTATTGGTAAAGGTTATAACATTTACCACCAATTATATTTTGATTGTTGTGATTTTGTAAAAAAACGAATAAGTAAGTGTCTAAAGATAATTAATTAAAAATTGAAATGAAAATGACAATATTTAATAACATTCGAAAGTGTAACAGGCACAGTAGTTTTTTTCCTGTTCCATTTACTTATGACAACGATAAAACACCATAACAGACAAAAAAGGAAAAGACAAGTACCGAATATAAAAATAAAACGAGTATGTAACATCCGTAAAACTTGATTATTTTCGTTTACGCAACCACAGACAATATCCGTACGAAGAACATTACAAGTCACTCATTCAGTGGCATTTTCCGTGCACAATCGCTTTGTCATTACTGAAGAAAAAATAAGGTATAATGGAGCAAGAGGAAACGTTTCCTAGCTTCCCTGGGAACCTATCGTAATGGCATTGTTGCGCATGCGTCGCTCGATGGGAAGTTATTGGTGAATGCTTTGGGATTTTTGTCAGATAATTGGTGTGTGAACGATATGGCCGAATCGGTAACATTTTCTGTACCATTGCTTCTTTTATGAAAGCAATTTTAAAAATGTTACCGTTGGCCGATAGTTGGGCGAAAGTTTAATCGAATAAGGCAATTTTTGGATAGCTTGATTAAAGCTCCATACATTGTGGGCATCACCCACAACGATCAAACTATTGGCCGATAAAATTAGTCCGCACGGCTCTTGACGTGAAGATAAAGCGAAGACTCTTTACTGATAATAATGGGCCTTAAACATAATATTACGATAAAAAAGTTTTCTGATCGATTTTTTCCTCAATAATTTGAATATAATAAGAAGCAATATCAACAGCCCTTCGTGAAAATGACCAGGGGGGCTACTCAAATGGCCACTTTTCTATTCGTTCTCTAACTTAAAAATTAAAAATAAGCCATAAGCTCCAAAATTACGTGGCGTAGCTTGTCAATTCCATACAATACAACTGTCTGTTATTTACATTAACTTGCGACGTGTGACGTGATCATTTAATTGCTTATTTTTAAGCTTTAAGTTAGCGAACGAATAGAAAAGTGGCCATTTTAGTAGGAGGGCAGACTTAGCAGCGAAATCGTCCCAAGATCTGTATTTCTCGACCAACAAAGAATCTAGAAACTTTAATTTCTACACCCATTCACGCCCTGAAAAACGGTTCACACCGCTTTTTGCCATTTCTACTCCACAATGGTGGGAACGAGAAACTGCATAGAAACTGCACTTGTCACTCCGCTCTGTGCGAATATGGCGGGGAAAGAAAGTAGTCATTATGTAGATGATTATATTTTAAGTGATTATAAAACACTAGATTTTCACTCGGCTTCGTCCGCGCGGTCTAGAATTTAATCATATAACGGAAACATATAATTGGGATAAAAAAATATCCTTTGAAATATGTGTCACAGTATATAAATAAGTTTTTCAAACAGTAAGGGAACTCCATGGAAACGTTCGAATTTGACGGCTGACGTCACTCTAAGAGCTCTAAGCAAAGTTCGCAGGCTTTGGTCAGGGTTGTGACATCGTGTCGCAGTTGTTTCCATAGCGTTCGCGCGTAGCATTCGACGAGACGGTCGGAAAATGCCAACCCTAGCGATCCGACGGAGTGTAATGACAAAAGGGCCTAAGTGACGTTAGCTCCTCTATACTGTTTTGAAAAAACTTATTTATATACTATGTATGTGTCGCCCAAATCCGTTCGGCTGTTTTTGCGTGATTGATTGGATTGAATAAACAAAATTTCACATTGAATTAAAAAAATCCCGCGCATCTACAATAACATATCTATTGTTTCTCATTTTCCTGGGCCCTATTTCACCAAGTCGACATTTGTCAGTGACATATTATGTCGGCAAATTTTGCAATTGTCGTAACTTTAATTCGGGACAAGTATGTTGTGAAACAGTGGAGATTTTTTACAAGTCGACATATTTGTAGATTTGTCAGTGATTCTTGACATGAGATTGGAGCTGAGTCAAGTTTGCGTGACAATTGTCCACTTGTAAAAAATCTCCACTGTTTCACAACATAATTTGTCCCTTATTAAAATAAAAAATACTTTAAAAATTGCCGACATATGTCACTGACAAATGTCAATTTGGTGAAATAGGGGCCTGGAGTTAAGGGTAAATTAAAAAAGTATTAATTGTACTATGTACTATTAGGGTTGAAATAGACAATTTTGTATTCGTATTGACAGTTCATAAACTTTTGAAAATAAACTCAAGATCGGTCAAAAGTGTTGACATGATAATAAAATGAACTCGTGTACCGCGAAGGCTGTTTTCATTTTCTAGGTACTACGTTTTTCCGTTGTTGTCAGGAAATAAAGAAATAATAAAATATTCATTAGTGTTAAAAACGTCCGTTGATAGTGTTAACTATTCCATTTAGTATCATTTAGTATCTACTGAATATAAAACAAGTAGGATAAAAAAGTTACATTATATTTGCTATAACAAATTGGCGTTTTTTTTTTATGAAAAAATTCTTTCTATCTTTCTTCCAATAAAACTGTTTAGTGAAAGTTGCCTAATTTTTACTTTCATTTAAAATCAGACGAACTCAAAGGATAAGGTAAGTAAGTAGTACCCATGACAATTTTGTAGTTATGTTTTAAATAGAGAACATGCATAAGTCATCAATTTTAATAAATTTGAGCTTGATCGCTGCGGACACTTATAAAAACATGATGGGACAAAAAATAAATAAAAAAATGCATTATTTTAGTTTTATCACACAGGGGAAAATAACGAATTTTTTTTCATTTTCGGATATATATTTTTAAACACTAATTAAATAGACTTCAAGCGACAATCATGTTTTAATCTACCACCTGCTCCCGACACTTATTATAATGCACTTAACAGTCAGATAGAATATCGAATAAGAATTAATAACATTTTGTATGACACATATGTACTTAAACGCAATATTTAGGGAGATATTTGAAAATTCTTCGCTAGCTCCATAATAATGCGCCTGAAACGTGACATAGGAGACTTCATAAATGTAGACCGTTTTGTATAGAGCGTTTTCGGCGGGTGCTGCTGCGTGCTAACTTCAAGTAACTATATCACGAGAAAAAAACGCAAGAGAAAAGTTTGAATATTACAGTTGATTTTCTCACGCATTATACTTTTGATTTTGACTAAAAAAAATTGATGCATGTTCCCTATTATCTGTAAATTCTTGCAATAACTATCTAACTACTTTAATGTAACTACTTATCTTTATTGTTAAGTGTAAATGTAACGACAACACTTTATAGCCATTGTTGTTAGAACAATACAAGAAAGTCAGGTGACTCACTTAGACAAAGAGATTGCTGTAGCTTTTCTTATTGTAAAACTCGATAATAGGTCTTTTACGACTAGAATAAGTAAGTACTTTTTTTACATGTTTAAGTGAAATCCATTTGATGCATTTTTTGATATTCGTGTCATATTTGATGTCTAATTACACTGATAGTATAAAATGGTAAAGTTTGAACTTTGGATGTAAGATCCCATAATGATCGAGTGTCAGGCGTTTTCTATACTTGCAGGAATTCCCAAGGGAAGAGGATTTTTGGCATTAAGTCGCAGGCGGAAGCTAGTATGTTTTTAATATAAAGCCAATCTCTTTAACCAACTAATAACGATTTAATTGTCGACTAACTTAATTTATCATCTCATCCTGCCATTATGAAATTCGCAAAAAGATTATTACTCGTATCTTCTAAAGTTGTAAATTACATTAGTTTTTATTGATAATTCAAATGTCAAGGATTGAGAATTAAGATGTTAGCATTTCAGTAAATGACGGTTATAAATGGTTGATTTTAACTTAATGTTAAATATCATTTCATAAAGTTATGAAAATGCTTTATACTCATAGTATGACCATGACCATCAGCCATTTAATGTCCCCACTGCCGGCACAGGCCTTCCTTATGGGTGGATAAGAAGGATGGGCCATAATACATAACCCACTACGCGGGTCCAAAGCGGATTAACGGCTTAACGTGCCTTCCAAAGCGCGGAGAAGCTCGAGATAATCAATTTTAGGTCACACATCCCATGACCAACCCTTGCGAAAGTTGCGTAACTGCTCCTACGCCACTCCTCATTAAAATATATTTTCTTTAAACTTTGAAAAATTATATTAATTTAATAAAAAATAGGTACTTACCATAAAGCTATAAAACCAAATGTTTATTCTTTGTCAAAATTCAACGTTAAGATGGAGCGGAAGCGCAGAAGCATTGCATGTTGCATGTTTTAATTGATGATGGAATCTTCTAATCTCACTCGGAAATTATTAATCTACTTTCTCATTAGTATACGTTTTCCTATTCACTTTTATGAAAACTATTAAGAATACCAAAGTAAGATTAACTTGCACAAACTTAACTGGACCACAATTTTCGTTTATTCAGTAAGCAATTTATTTTTAACTAAGTATTATAAACTAATTAAAAGTTAGGTAGAAATATGACCAGTAAATAATTTTTGGTTAGTGATTCTTATACCCGTAACCAACCATATATAAACTTGTTTGTAGAAAAAGCTTCCCTAGCTAATAAAGAGTAAAAAAATGAAAGTATTTATACTCGTATTTCAAATTAAAGAAAAGCGTAATTATCGTAACGAAAACGTAACGTAATAATAATTAATTTGATTAGAAATGTAACTAATTAAATTGTACAATAATTAAAAGGCCTTATTATTCTAGAATCAACTTACTGAATATAAATAATGCATGCAGTTTTGCTCAACCAACATACCAGAGATGTTTAAAGAATCTACTACATATTTGTTTTACTTTTCAGAACTGTGTTAGTTTTCGTGAAAGCCGTTTATAAAGAAGGTTATCCTGTAGGATGTGTTTTGAAAGCGGATTTAGATTATAATTAGCAACGTTTAGTTACAAAACAAACACTTTTGAAATAAATTATTGATACGGCATCGGTGTGCCACTGAAGGGAATTAGTAATAAGACAACCTTTTTGTAGTTCTGTCATAGATTAGTACTACGATTCAGTCGATAGTGTTAAAGAAATTATGTTAGTTTTCAGTTACAATTCCAGAAACAAAAAAAAACGAAGTTATTAGTATATTAAGGTATATTAGGTACCTAAAATTATGATGTAGTGTTGATGTTTTGCTTATTTTTAATTAATAAGTCCAGCAAAACGTTTTCGCTTCGATGCTTTGCTAATTCGAAAAAAAGTTTTGTTTCGATACCCGTTTTCTACCCCAATTCCAAAACAATTCCGTTCTTCCGAACCCACGAAACTATTCAGAAATATAATAATTGGTTGTATCGAAGGTATACAACGGAATAGATTTTGAGAAGAAACCGGAATTCAATACTTATTCGTGGGTAGAAAAAGTGGATAAAATACGAAATAGACCTTTGTTCCCACTCTAGAGAACTTATGCGACTGTTTTCCCTATTAGTCCTCTAACAAAGTACTAATAAGTAAAAGAAGTGGGAACAAAACGAAAAAACAAAGAAACTACTTTTATAATGTGGGTTATTGACACTTACCCTTACAACCCTTAAGTGCGCATGGTCACTCATAGTTCTTCAATCATATAAATCGTTGCCGGCCAGTAACATAATATACAGTATGGCCGTTAACATATAATATAATATTGCAGGTTACGCCACTCGGCTTTCGCTTTCAAGTGCAAGGTACTGCTTTCTCCGCTCGCCACTTTCCATTTTGTATGCGCGTGTGTTCGATCGCTTCCTGCGACTTGGTCGCAGTTTATTCATTAACAATCATTATAATATTAAATAAATTTGATATTTAAATAACATAATTAACTGTGTGGTTTCATAAATAAGAAATTTTAGGTCGCATCTCTGTTTGCTTTTCAAAATGGTATAAAAGTAAATAGGTATATTTTATTTTACTTAGATTGGATTGTCACCTTGTAGGTGTCCTAGAAAATATCTAACTATGAACTTATTTTTTTTGTCTGTAGCCAATAATATCTCATGTTTTCATTTAAAATACTTAAGAATCAGAAAGTAGTACCTATTCAAAACAAATTAAGATACCTATTTAATTATGATTGTTTATTTGAATGTTTTAAAAGATGATTTTCTAAGTTGATAAAAATATATTTTGCAGTCATTTTGTGTCGTGACGTGAGCATCAACAAACGAATTGTGTTGTATTATTTCTAGCCAAGTAAATAAAAAAAGCATTAACTAAAAATACAGTATACGTGATGCAGAGATGGTAAAATAAACTAACTTAGCAGTTAGCAGCAATAAAAAAAACTGAGCAGTTGTGTTAATTACTTGTTTCTGATTCCCATAATCTACTTAAGATTGCTTAAAATCGGAGCAATATTAATTTAGTTTTGTCTAATATTGTGTTTCTTTTATGTTTATTAATGAACCATCTCCCAACCACCTTGAAGTTCAATGCACCGTAATGCCATTAGAACGTCAGACGAGAGAAACTAATGTGAAATGCATTTGATTGTAGAGCTTCTGTTGATGATTATTCCGGTCGGAGCACAACAGTCTGTGGTGTAGCAATTTTTGTCTTCTTTAAGAACGTGGAGATTTTTTTTAAACGCATAGTTTAGGGCTTACAATATTGAATATACCAAAAAAACGTGCAATAATTTCGTGGTTTTTCGAGTGCTGCTAAGTTAGCACATGTCTTTCGAAGCTGCAAACTTGGATTTAAGCTAATGGTAGTGGTCCTAAACATATTAAAAAACCAGAACTAGCCGTTAGTTTGCGATTTTAGCGATTTCTAGTGTGAGATATGATCGGCCTATACCTTCACTGTTACTTTATTAAATTATGGCAATGTTCCCAACCTGAGGTCCGAGGACAATACAGGGTAATTTTTTGGAAATGTGTTTTCGGAAAATTCGTAAAGCAATTGTATAGTAACAATAGTCAACAAAATGTGGTACGGACCAATTTTTTGCAAAGATTTGTGTACTAAATTGTTACGTTTTCTACTAAAAATATACCGTTAATGCACGATTAAGTATATTAAGTTTTTAGTGTCAACTTTGATAGATAATCTTAATTTTTGGAGTCGGTTGACAAAAATCTAATAATTACAATAATTATTTATGAAATAAAAGACTTTTTAACGGATACTAGCGCGGTTTTATTGAAAGTACTTTGGTAATTAGTTGGTATTTGGTTTGATTTTTTTAGGGAAAATCAAAAATCAAACCAAATACCAACTAATTACCAAAGTACTTTCAATAAAACCGCGCTAGTATCCGTTAAAAAGTCTTTTATTTCATGTCTAGTGAGCGCGTAAGCTTGAGAAGTAAATAATTATTTAATTAATTATATGTGACGGTGGCATTATGGCTGGCTTCGTTATTTATTTTATAGCTCTAGCTAGAGAAAAATAAATATTTCTGATATAAAACTGATAGTAAACTTGACATACGATACACTAGGAAGTGCAGGTTCGATGCTCGACGTAGAAAGCCAACACTAGATCGCAGTGGTTAACCCAATCCGGTTTATCCTAGGGAATATGCATCAATTTTTTGTATCAAAATCAAGAGTATAATGCGTGAGAAAATCAACTGTAATATTAAAACTTTTCTCTTGTGTTTTTTTCTCGTCCTGAGGGCAAGTAACTCATATGGATATAAGTATATTTTTTACTTCCTTAGCTTAGTCAAGCCATATTATTTTTTCACTCATATATGTAAAAGTGACTCTTGTTTGCTACGTTTTCATTCCTGATATTTTGATGAATTTAGTTTTTCCTATAAGTACTTACCTTTAAGTAGTTAAATTATTTTTGGAGTATAGGGATCAAAAGTTACTGGTCAGATCAAATATTAGAATTACTTATTTAGAACGAGAAATTACGTTGTGGTCAAAAACTTTCATTTCTCAAAAAAACTCTATACATTCAAATAATGAGAAACTTAAAAATAATTCACTTCTCAAGCTTACGCGCTCACTAGACATGAAATAAAACAATTTTTAACGGATACTAGCGCGGTTTTATTGAAAGTTCTTTGGTAATTAGTTGGTATTTGGTTTGATTTTTGGTTTTCCCGACGTTTCGGCACCTTTGCAGCTGCCGTGGTCACGGGGGACTGAAGCCACTCGTGAGCCTACCCTCAAGCGATGAATTTTTTAAGACGTTCAGAAATTAATATTTAACAAAATTTTTTTTTAATTGGTTTAAGTTAATTTATAATTTAATTTTGTGATTTAATTAATGCTAATAAGAGAGAATCTACTGAAACTACCACCATTTCATAAAATTGGGAGGCCCCTCCAAGAAAGAAATGGCGAAAGAAAACTTGGACAGGAAAGCCGATCTCCGTCTTTTATATATATTAATTTATTTGCAAAAGGAACTAACCGTATCATTAGATCTTGCAGTGTGTGTTTGGGGCTTTAACTTGTGAATGATGGGATCCCAAGCTGGTGGAATTTTCCAACCATCATCTCTATTGAAATTAGGATATTTATTTATTTCGATAGCCTCGCGGAGCATTCTAGGAATAAATCTACGTGCCCTAGCAAGGATTTGGGGTTTGTCAAATCTAATGTAATGGTTGGGCCCCTCAAAGGCGTGATCTGAAACAAGTCTGCAGTGTGTGATCACGCCTTTGAGGGGCCCAACCATTACATTAGATTTGACAAACCCCAAATCCTTGCTAGGGAACGTAGATTTATTCCTAGAATGCTCCGCGAGACTGCAAGATCTAATGATACGGTTAGTTCCTTTTGCAAATAAATTAATATATATAAAAGACGGAGATCGGCTTTCCTCTCCAAGTTTTCTTTCGCCATTTCTTTCTTGGAGGGGCCTCCCAATTTTATGAAATGGTGGTAGTTTCAGTAGATTCTCTCTTATTAGCATTAATTAAATCACAAAATTAAATTATAAATTAACTTAAACCAATTAAAAAAACATTTTTTGTTAAATATTAATTTCTGAACGTCTTAAAAAATTCATCGCTTGAGGGTAGGCTCACGAGTGGCTTCAGTCCCCCGTGACCACGGCAGCTGCAAAGGTGCCGAAAACGTCGGGAAAACCAAAAATCAAACCAAATACCAACTAATTACCAAAGAACTTTCAATAAAACCGCGCTAGTATCCGTTAAAAATTGTTTTATTTCAAACTTAAAAATAAGTACATACAAGGGAAATGTAACATTATTTTGTCGACGTTAAAATTTGCATTGCACTTCACCGTGTATTATGGGTCAAAAAACGTATAAAAAAAACAGTTAACAACGTATGTATTAGATTCTTCTCGATAAGGCTTAGTACGAGATTCTTTATGGAGTTATAAGTGGACTCAAGTTCCAGTAATGCCCAGACGAGATCTCCGAAAATGGCCGCATAAACCCATAGAGGATAGCCATCTCCGAAGCCAGTTTGGCGATGTAACGAAACTGGTCGCCATTTCTTTGCTATTTCGAACTATACTGATTTTCACTATGAGTTACTCTTGTTAATGTTATGTTAGTCAATGCGTTGGAAACAAAAAATCCGAAATTTCTACGTCTACTGTGTGGAGGTAGCTAACAGTCACTAACAGTTTTGCATCAATCGATATGGACCTTCGATAAGTAACGTCGGATTCTACATATTTTACTGTATAAAATCAGAATTTTACACTTATTTCATTACTCTGTTTACTAGAAGTCGTACGTAATACTAGTACTTATATCAGTTCTCAGTTGCAAATAATTTAACGGATAGGAACAATAACATCACCGGTAGTCTATAGCTAGTCTATTATTATATTTTAAGATACTCAAAATTACTATTTGTGATTGTAATTCTATAACACATAAAAACTAGGTATGTACTTAGCATCGCATAGATGGAGTTTCATTGTTTTTTCCGAAAAAAAAGCAGTTAATTGTCTTAACATTTTTCCAAACTTTAAGGTCAGGTACGTACGTTTTGTTCTTCATAAGATGGATCCAACAGTTTCAACCAACTTCCCTAAAGAAATCAGTAATGCAATAAACATTACGTGATGCGTGTCGAACGTTTCCGCATTAACGCGAGTGTACCGAATCTGGTATAATATTGTGAGATTTTGCTCGGAGGACCGGTTCTGCGTCCATTGAGCTTTCTATGCGTCTGCGCAGCTTTCATTCCACTGCCTGCTCGTTTATCAAGCAAGACTTTCAAACCTCTGAGATATTGATGTTTTCTGTATAATATATTCTTAAAATATACATCGGCGCCAAATATTGTGGTAATAAATGTTTTACGTTTTCGTTCACATATTTGCGGCCAGTTTAACAGATATTATACAGATTTTCTGATACGTTTTTAAAATAAACTAGGGGACGTATTTAATAGCACTTTAAATTTGATGAAAACAGCTATAAAACTGTATATCAGCACTTTAAAATAATGATAGACCTATAATTTAATCTTATCACTACAAAATTAATGGTTTTCACTTTAAAATAATAATAGATCTATAATTAATATTATCACTACAAAAATAATGGTTTGCACTATAACTGTGTCCCAACTCCGAAATCATTTAATTTCTGTCAAACCATGTCAGACTAATGAGATAGCAAGTCCCATCAAGTCGGTTCTAGGTTCTAGCGTTGTTGGTCGCAATGGAACCTAACCTCCTCCTCAGCTTCCCTCTCGCTGCGCGCGCTCGTCGTCGCACCTAGTCGTCTGTTTACCAGTACTAAAGTTATAAAATTAATTTGTATGGTGTAAAGTATTAAATTTAAAGCTAAACAATTAACTGTATAGTGCAAAGTATTAATTTTAAAGCTCAGCATATTTAAAGTGGAAACCATTATTTTTAAAGTTCGTTCAATAAATTTTGAAGCTAAACATTTTAAAGTGTGTTACATTATTTTTAAAGTGCAATTATATATTCCCCATAAACTAGATTATAAGTGTAACAAGTTCATTTGTAACATTTTCATAAATGCATTCTAAAATAACTACTGCTACTTTTTACGTTACTAAATTCATATTTTTTAATAAGTTAACTGTCTCTGTGGTCTATTAGTTGGACCGGATGTGTGACGGCAGGGGTCCCGGGTTCGATTCCCAGGAAGGGGTACGATTTGTACTCGGTTTGATTGGTGGTAGGACTTATTTCAAATCCGCCTTGCTAGCTACCAACCATCTTACCTAAGTCTGACGCCATAACAACAATTTAAACATTGTTGTGTTCCGGCAGTTAGAGGTAAGATAGTCAGTTCCTCAGTGGTGAGGATTGGTGTAGTGAGCTTACACTTTCGGCCTTATCGTCTAACATCAGGTCAGGTGAAGGCCAAGCAATATCCAGTTGTGGATAAAAAAAGCTATGCTGTCTAGCATATATACGATGGATGTTTAATAAAAAACTGGCCAAGTGCTAGTCGGACTCACACACGAAGGGTTCCGTACCAAAAAAAGGCAAAAAAAAAACATGTTTGTTGTATGGGAGCCCCCCTTAAATACAGGGTTATTTTTGGCCTCCTTTTCAAATTTTGTCAGGTCATTCTATAACAGCAGTACAATCAATTTATGAAGTAAAACATTTTTTTTTTACATTTTTACCCCAAACTTTTCCCAACACAAATTGAAATTGTTGTCACCGTTTGCGCATCGCACGGTCGACCCGCGCGAGCCCCCCTCCCGCCCGTCTTCCCCCGCTCGCGTCGCTTGCGCGAGGGTGAGCGTGCGGGCCTAGATTTTTAGGATATAAAAAGTGGCTGAAAACTGTGAATTTAAAAAGAAATAATTTATAATTATCTCACCTAATTTATTTTTATTACTTCTTTGAACTTATATTTGATTTTGCAAAGGGGTCGCAAAATTACCCTGTATTTATATTTTATTCTGTTTTTAATTTGTTGTTATAGCGGTAACAGAAATAGATCATCTGTGAAAATTTCAGCTGTCTAGTTATCACGGTTCATGAGATACAGCCTGGTGACAGACAGACAGACAGACGGACAGCGGAGTCTTAGTAATAGGGTCCCGTTTTTACCCTTGGGGTACGGAACCCTAAAAACAGTTAATCTTACATATGTTTTCCGTATCACAAGTTAACCTAAATCAAAATTAATGGAACAGTGGGTGATAAAATGCAATTAGTCTTTAGAACAATGGTGAGAAACCTCAAACAAGTTTAATCCTTGAATAATTGTGCACTTTATTGTTTTTGATGTAACAAAGTTAACTTGGGTCACGGCGAGAGTGTAGTTGGGCCACGAAATATTGGTATCAGGATATAGATATCTAACTAAACAATTTATACGAACACCGAATGATTTCAGTTTCTACAATTAATTTATTTGGAAAATACTTACTAACAGAATAGAATAGAATAGAAATATTTTTATTTAAGTAGACTTATTTAAAAGTACTTTTAAATCGTCCAGTTTTTTTCCCTACCACCCATTCGGGACGTTTTGGTTACCTACTTTAAAAATTAGATGAAAAAAAGACATGCACTAAAATCTAAATGTAAAAAGCAACATATTCTCGACACTTCCTAAAAATCTAAATGACTGTATCTTATTAATCAGTTAAAAAAATCAAGGTTCAATCTCAATTTATTGTTTCTGCATCTCGTGACCGAATGAATTTCGAAATTATTATATAAAAGATATACCGTTTAAACTTTCATGTTATCTATCAAGATTTAATTATCTCAATCGAATGGCTAACTGTAACTGACACTCTTTGATCGATGCAATCACAGCTAAATCAAACTGTTATGCAGCTATACAAAATGTCGCTAACGGTATCCATTAATAGTAAAAAAAATCTCTGTAAACAAGGAACAGTGCGAACGACATATCTTTAGATACGATTTAAAAAGTTCACAAAGTAGACAAATACAGTAGAATTTACCGCACACTGACGGATTGTCAGTTTTTATTTTTTTTACACTTATGCTACGGTTTCACCTGCGTTAACGTTAATGTTAATGGTAGAGTATGTCTAAAAACAGTTTACATGAGAAATTATTAAATTATTTATAAAAACTTATACTGGTAACCCTGTTGGTGCTGTAAAAATTTTAATTGTAAACATAGCTACGCGTTAAGACGCAGGCGGAGCCGTAGCATTAGAACGTAAATGGCAAAATCATATTTATATTTTACAATCTAAATGCTTAAAGAACCCTAATATATGCACAAAATCTGTGAGTTATGACCAAAATTTTGATCCTAGTATTTTCATGTGAGTTTTCTTTCCAAAAATGTTTCGTTGCGGCGCGGGGCGGCGAGACGCACGACGTTACGTACGTAGCTTCGTGGCCCACACACATCAAGCGAATATTCTGCTCAAATTCATTGTCGCGTTACACAACGTGACATTGGCGCTAGTAAGTGAATCCACGGGCATGGATGTTTGTATTCGATTGTTGCTCGCGCGGCGGTCAACTGCTCGTGGCGAAACAGAATATGGCCACAGGCTGTGCATGTTAATGATAAATAAATATAGATCATGAGCTGTGGGTTTTACGATATCGATTGAGTGAATTCTGCATAAAATATATTTTGGACGCCATTAAGTTGTCTTTTGTTTTAAGTTAATTAATGTATTAGAAAAAATATAATCGACAAATTGAATCGACTCACCCGTAGCACATAATCAGACTGGTCTGTGGGTTCTGCTACGGGTGAGTCGATTTTTTTCTAATATATTGTAATCAAATGCCTAAAAACTAAAAATTCTATCAAAAAGTTTTGGTAGAGTAGTAAAATGTTTTCATTAGCGGCTAAAATATAAAATATGTAGTCATTTTCGGTATATTGTAACATTCATTTTTAAAATCAAACTTTTTTGATGGCAGGCCAAAAGAAATTAAAAACGTTGAAGGAAAGCACGTAGAATTTTTGATACATTTTTAATAAAAAAATAATTGTAAGATTTAAAAATTGAAAATAAGATTATTGAACTTTTAGATTTTAGGCATTCACAATGCTATTCAAACTGATGTTTTGATGGCAGACCAAAAGAAATTCAAAACTTTGAAAGAAAGCACAATAGGATATTAGATGCATTATGATAAAAAAAATGTAAGATTTAAAAATTGAAAATAAGATTATTGAACTTTTAGATTTTAGGCATTCACAATGCTATTTTTATATTAAGCTAATTAATATAATTGAAAAAATACTAGAAAAAATCGACTCACCCGTAGCATCCTGTCTGAGCTGCTACGGGTGAGTCGATTTTTCTAGTACTGTTTCAATAAAATAAGAGTTTTGTTTTGTTATATTTTTGTCGGCTAATACTGTGCCAAATTCCGTCGTTCGTATATTTGTTTGTTTTAATTTTACAAATCAAAACAACATGACTTCTTTTAAAATTTCATACAACAACCAGTTGCAAATCAGTATTTATTATCTTGGATTAACATATATGTGTTCTATTCTCTATTAATACTAATACGACAGGTGTATTCAACCGGTGTATAAGTTATGAATACTTTGTAAAGAAGTTGTGACACGCGTGGGCGAATAACGATTAAGCAGGTACAGGATTAGCTGTGAGCTGTGATGAAAACTACTTGCCTATTTAAATAATTAGACAACTAATTAGACTACTTATAAGGTTGCAACTTTGTTTAACTTGCTGGGTGTGGCACTTATGATCGAGATGTATTGCGATGTTCTCATTATTATCATAATAGCCCTATTATAGCCTTCTAATAGGATGTAGGCTTCTCCTGGTAGGTGGGAGGTATATTGCCATGTAGCCTGAATGCCTACCGTCCACAGACAGAGGCGTTACACTCGTACTATCCGCGTCAATTGGTAATGCGCCTGGCGGCCATGATTTTAACCTTAAAAACGAAAAACAATTGTAATTTTCTCATATACCTAGACCCTTTCTTATTGAAAATAAGAATTCAATAATTAATATATTACCTATTAGAATTTTACTGTTTTTTGTCATTTTAAGTTGCGGATGACGATGATGTGTATGTTAATTTGACAAGGTTCCAGCGCATTACCAATTGACGGGGATAGTAGGTATCAGTGGCGAGGGGTGAAATTATGGCGAAGGTAAGCCGTTCTATAAAAATGTTGTGATCTGCATAGTGGATCAGTGGGGTGGGATTTCTAAAAGGTAAGCCGATGGGAATCGGCTTATATGGACCCTTCGCCACTGGTAGGTATTCTTTTTTAATGCACAACGGGATAGTGCTTGGCCTTCACCTCACCTGATATTGTACTGTGAGCCCCTAACTATCCATATTACTTCTCTTGGTGCCAATATAGTCAGTCTGCATCAAACATCCGTTGTTGTCATTTCTCTCCGCTCCCGTCCCTACAGTGACGATAAGGCCGAAGGTGGAAGCGCATCACACCCGAAATCCTTATCACTGAGGAACTGGCTATCTCACCTCTAACTGCTGGAACTCAACAATTTTTTAATTGTTGTTATGGCGTCAGACTAAAGGTAAGATGGTGGTAGCTAGCCAGGCGGACTTGAATTATATCAATTATTATGCCCCACCACCCTGGGCTTACCCACCATGGGCTTATGCCCTAACCACCAACCAAACCGAGTACAAATTGTACCCCCCCTGGGTATCGAACCCGGGACCCCTGCGTCTTACATGGGTGGGCGAACCAATAGACTACATAGGCGATTAAAAAAAACACAAACATTACAATGAGCATGAGAGTATTCGTTAGTATTCGCCGTAGTTTTTATGGGGTGGGCCGTATGGCGCCCTTGACTATGAGGTCCAAAGACTTCTATGTTGGATGAGATCACACAGTGGCCGCGGACGCACAACGTCCCAAGCCCAACTACCAATCACAAGTAATACGTTAAACAAACGAACCAATCCTGGAGCTATATTTCAACGCAGTGCGTTCGCATAGGCAAGGGTTGTCTGAGTATTGCTCTTGCATGCAGGTAGATGCCTGAAGGCTTCGATCATCTACACCTGATCGAAGCCTGAGGGGCTGGTCTACTCTGTCTATACTATGTAAAGATCTAATGATGGTTATAAATACAGGGTCATTATTGGACCCCTTTTCAAATTTTGTCAGGTCATTCTATAACAGCAGTACAATAAATTAGTAAAGTAAAAAAAAAAATTCTTTTACACTTTTGCCCCAAACCTTTCCCTACATAAATTGAAATTGTTGTCACTGTTTGCGCACAGCACGGTCGACCCGCGCAAGCCCCCCTCCCGCCACCCGCCTCCCCTCGCTCGCGTCGCTTGCGCGAGGGTTAGTGTGCGCGCCTAAATTTTTTGGACATAAAAAGTGGCTGAAAACTGTAAATTTAAAAAGAAATAATTCATAATTTTCTCACCAATTTTTTTTTATTACTTCCTTGAACTTGTATTTGATTTTGTAAAGAGGTCGCAAATTTACCCTGTATAATATACTATTTCGTTTATAATATCAAAGCATTAAAATCAGTCCTATGAGGCTAAACTGAATCTCGACTGAATCTTCATTCTGCGTAGCGTATCGCTTGAAAAGACTTAAAAATGTGCAATTGTTTCAATTCAATAAATGAAGTATAATTTTAAAATGTATAATTTTAACAGAAAAACGAAAACAAAATTATCTGTGCCAATCTAAAGTGCCGTGACCATACCGATTCGACGAGTTCTAATTTCAAATGTCTTGACATCGAGCACAGATTATAAAAGAATCGATTGTTTACAACTGTTACCAAAGAAATCGTAATTACTCGGTAAGGTGACGAAAATATTACACGGAAACAGTTAAATATAACAAGGTGTCGTCAACGTGAACGTAACGTGTTGGAAAATGGCCGTTGTTTATTGGTTGTTATAAGGTTGTTATCGAAATAGGCATGATGACTATTATTTTATTTTATGTTACATAAATTACCTCTCAAAAAAAGAAACATTGGTAAAAGAATTATTTCGCTAGCATGAAAACTGCCCATGATATCACAGTTTGAATTGCACAAAATTGGACTCACCCGAAAACGCTCCATACTAACGGCTACTTACTTATGACGTCACGCTTGAGTAGTTTGTATGCAACGCGTAGGAAATTTGTTCGGCAGCTATATTAAATATTGTGTTTATCAAAATGATTTCTTAGACTTTGCTATAAATTTTATGGACAAATTAAAGGTATTATTTATGTTAATAAATTTTATACTTTTTAAATGGACTTGTCCGCCCAACTTTGAAGGGTCATAAAACAAATAATACGCAATTTAAAAACCAAGAGGTATACAAGGTACTCTAAAAGTTTAATATGTTTACGATTTTTAGTAGTATTTCGTTATTTTATTCATTAGTCATCATCCCTATTATGTCTTTGGAAGTCACAGATTTTTACGTTGATTACAAATCTCGATTTTGTCTAAATTGTTGTTATTATTTTTGAATTACCGCATTTCATAATTAACGTAATATATACCTATTCATTTTGTAGTAAATGTGGTATCTACACGCCGGGTTGACTTGGCAGGCGACCTGCTAGTAAATTTTAGTCAACTAGCGCTTTTAACCCCTTCTTCTTCTTCTTCTATTTTTATTTTGACAATCTACTTTCCTTTTGGAAGTAATTTTTGCCAGTGTCAAGTGTTTAATAGTTCAGTGGTATTGTTTCAGTTTAAGTTTAAGTTTACATTAGAATGCAGGTGCATTGCATTCTAATGCTGCTTGGAGCATTTGGCAACAAACAAGTATATCAAGACAGTTTACTCGGAAAGTTCTGCCGAGGTAGCTACCACTACAATAAAAGTCTCAGCTTCACACAACCAAGATCGCGCCTATTTCCATTATCCCACATATTGTTCAGTTGCGTAGACACTTGTACCACAAAACTGCACCAATTTTAAGACATAATATCCACTATGAATCAATTTTCAAATAATTAAAATAGACACCAAACCGTACTAGACAAAATGGCGCCAAAAACTCGCTTTTAACCTCATTGAAATTTGGTTTACGATTAGATTTTACAAGCGATTGTCGATAAAAAGAGATGATTGACTAAAACTAAAATCGACTAGTAATTCACCTGCCAAGTCCTTACAGCATGCTCTAAGGCCAAGTCCATCAATGTAAATACCACAATCATAACCTAAATTGAAGCAATATGATTTTACTTGATTATACTTACAAATGATGAAAAATTAAAGCATATGCAACTTTTGACGTATTATTAGCACTTTGGTCCTAACGCTCCGAAAGGTAATAACGAATAGGGACCACGAAACTAAACAACAACTTTTACTATGGGACCAACTCTGAAATCGAGAAAAAAATCACCTGTTTAAAATATCAAAAAACGTATGAAACAGTTGATTTTTGATGATCCCTATATTTACCGTTTTCAGCACTAATGCTGAGCCCTAAGGCTTAGAATAATTACACCTAGAAGCCGTGTCTTCGTATGCAAAGTGAGGCAACTAATACTGAGCCAAAATGGCTCAGTTTTCAGATTTATATCCTTCATACGTTACCTAATCGTAACTAAAATCCAATAATATAGTAACTAATCTCTTTAACGTAGGGAAATTGAAACTTTTTTGTACTTATTAGGTATGATTATGTAATAATGGACAATAAAAATCTGAAAACGGCGACATTTTGGCTGTTTTAGTTGCCTCACTTTTGACAGTTCGCTTTGTAGGGAATTATCGTTCTAGGTGTTGTTATTCTAAGCATTAGGGGTTATTTTGTAACATGTCGTATATTTAATCTTGATAGTTACGTATCGGCTTAAAGTACCTACCTACCAATTTTATAAGCAAATTATTTGTAGGATTTTGTAATTTGTAATAGACACAAGCAGTGACGGTCGTTGCCTCAGTGCGACAAATCGAATTGTTCTCGATTCTCGTGCAACTCGATAATGAGAATTTTCCGCATTGTTTCGTGCTGCGTTCTTGTGGTTTCGGTTTTATTTCGATTGAGAAGAATACTATGATTACTGAAACAGTAGAAAATAATCTATTGTAATTTTCATACACAAAATTAAGACAAGTTTATACAAGTCTGAAATAAATAAGCAATTTTCAAGTCTGTAATATAAGAAAATGTACTTATAGAATTCTGCAAACAAACCTATAAGTTTTATTTATTTATTTTGAACTCCAGTGCCCTGTTTCATAAGCATTACCATAGTAAATTACAATAATAGTTTGGTGTTCATTGCGTCGCTAATGTGAAACTAGAAAATAAACAATTCACAGAAACAGCAATGTATGTGAACTACGGTAGTAAAGTAAACTTGTAATGTTTATGAAATAGGCCCCAATCGTTATGACAAACCTACATTCTACACTGGCCTCCAAAACTAAGTACTACAGAGGTCTATTTTCATACAAACGAGATAACTTTGAAGCTTTGGTTCTTCTGATGATGGCCATCCAGGGAGTGAATGGAGAAGATTCAGATCCCCATACACACCCAATAGATCTGATCAGCATTCTAAGAGCTGTTTGGATATGTTTAAAAAACCACAAAAATAGCATTAAAATGTATGGAAATGCTGTAACTGATAACTCTAATCCTTACTTGGCGGTTCTATGGATTAGAAAAAATCTGAATTGACATCGTGACAACTTCGGAATATAGTTGTTACTCACTTGAGTTCAATTCACATCTAGGTAGCTAACGATGAGTGCTGCTTTTATCTAATACAAAGTTTTACTAAAATCCAAATCTAAATTTAGTAAATAAATCATTTGCCAAGTTAAAAGAATTAAAAACAGATTTCACGTCGCTATGTCAAAACCATAGACATAGAAAATTTTTCGCTGCGCTCAAGAAGACCAACAAAGCGTGGAAAAGAGAAGTTAACATCATACGGACACGGTCTATGTAAAAAAGAGACAAAGGACAAGTGACATGTGCCAACATTTTTTACAGTAAGAGCCCCTAGCGTCCCGCCTAGCAAATGAGCAATCACAGTTTGTTTAAAATATTTTTTAATCTTAATTAGAATTTAAAATAAAGGTATCGTGGAGCCATGGTGTCTTATGCTCTAAGTAATTGTGATGTGTCAAAAAGAAACATTCCAAGTAATCACACTTTTCAAAGGTAAATAAGATATTGCCACACATTTCTCTAAAACCAAATTTCGCTACATTTATTCGTTTATCGACAAAGAAAACAGTATGGAACATAGTTTATTAATTTCATTTGCCATAGTATAGTCATATTTTATGAATCTAAGTCATATTTTACGTATCTCATATAAAATGTATTGATTCGTTTTCGGATTACCTGTTTATTGACTTTGTTGTTCTTTGACATTCTATTTTCGATCAAAACTATTGCAAAAAAAAGAATATTTCAAAAGTAAGGTTAGCAACTCTATAAAATTCTGCCCTACTACATTCGAAAAATATACATATAACTACAACAAAGTGTTTTTATGCCTTGTGGCTATGAATTTGTGTTTCCGTCGATAATGTCTTTAATTTCAATTCTAGTAGTGTCTACATACATACTTAAGGTTTCCTTTAACACTGTATTTAAAATATTGTCTACGATCATGTGATACGTGTTCTTATTTAAATAGTGCAAAATTACTTTAGGAGCCGACGATTAGTACCGCCTATCCTATACCTTTAATTTTAGGACCAGGCTAACCTATATAAATAAAAGTGTAATAAATAAGTAAGTAAATATATTTTAATTGTGTTTGTCAGTTTGTTATTATCAGAGCAAGGTTTGTGAAAAATATTTTCTTCTAAAAAAACGTTCGGAAAGACGTAAACAACATTTTTTCTCTTTTCCGTCATTTTAAATCGCAATGTAACGAATAGATGGCTCGTGCGTGGAGCAGCTAGTATTATTTAAAAAATAAAACTAGGAAGTTTTCATATGCGTATGATATATTTTATTGAATAACTCTTTATACTTTTAATTATTTTCTTCGTTTGAAACGGGGTTAAAATGAAACTGCCTAATTTAGTACTAGATTATATCCTTATTAATCTTTCTAGTATTATGTGGTTGCTGAAAGATATTTCAAAGTCATTAATTTTTTACTAATAGTGTGCTTGTATCGAAAGATGTTCTCATATTTACATAGTCTTTTATCTTAATTTCCTATCTAGAAACTTTTAAATATAGTACTTATAATACAAATAATTTAAACAATAATCTAGTATAATACTCGTAACTCAAACAATATACTTTAATATCGTGTCTTTTTCACACAATTAACTATCTATCTTACCTTCCTTTCTTTGTTTTAAAATAACAGCAACGGGACTTAAATACACAATTACAATCCACTTAGACCACTTTATCGTAGATACAGGGTGTTCATTACGACATCGAGTCGACAGGATGATCTCCATTGAAGACCGGTTGAGGCAGGATCTTGCGATGAGGGTATAGTATAGGTGATCTTGACATCTTAGGGCGTCCGCTGCGTTAAGGGGATCAGTCTTAAAATTTACAATTTTTGATTTAACGCCATAGGTCGTGGAAAGATTCTAGAGATCTGAAATTAAGATATATTTCTTTTTTATATCTTTCTCCAGACACGTATAGAACCAGAAACACGATTTAGTAAGTGATTTTGGCTCAATAATTTCGAAAATACCTCTTAAAAATTCCTAAAATCGAAATTATATAAAAACAACATTAGGTATTCAAGTCGAAAATGCTTTAAATAATTTGTATCATCAATATTCAGAATAGTGTAGAAGCATTTCTCTTTAATTGCTATAGTTATTTACTATGAATTGATTTAGTGATTTTTGCACCAAATCTGCCGAATCGGTCGTTTTCTCATTGCTATCTCACTTTTCTCGTTATTTTTGACATAGCCCTTTAAGCAGGGCACGCGCATGGGTAGCTATATATATGTTACCGGCCAAACCCGATTTCAGGACAAACTAGTTTGGCCTAGGCTAAACTAGTTTGTCCTAAGCTCGACAGGATAAACCAGTTTAGCCTAGGCCAAACTAGTTGATCCTGATATGAATACGCACATTCCAGGATAAACTAGTACGGCCTAGTCTAAACTCATTTAGCCTTGTCGAAAGTAATGAAATAGAATAATTGAGATATAATTATTGTTTCTTAAACATAAATAAATATTCGCTATTTAAAAAAAAATAATAGGTGATTTATTTGATTAAAAAATCTTTAATATATGTTATAAATTATTGTTGTTTAAAAAAAAAACCACTTCATTATTTCGTTATTAGCTTTTGCGCAACTTCATTCGCGTGGATATTTTAGAAAATCTTTAAAATTCTTAAAATGCTGTAGAAGGCGTTCCCGTCCCCGTTTCCGTTCAGAATAGGATCCAGAGATATTTATTATCCCATTCCTCTTCCCGTTGCCGTTGCCGTTTCCATTCGCGTTCCCGTTACCACTTTTCACTTGTCACCTGTCACTTGCCACTTCACTTTTCACTTCACGCTTTTGCCGCTTTAGCTTCCGCTTCCACTTTCAATTACCGTCACCGTGACCATCAATCTTCCTTTTCTTTTTAATGCACAACGAGATAGTGCTTGGCATTCACCTCTCCAGATGCTTAGTGACGATAAGGCCGAAGGTGGAAGCGTACTGGATGAATCTCCGAATTTCTTACTTCCTGCGTCATTGCCGGCACTCAAAAAGTTTAAAAAATCCAATGCATCACAAGGAATATATCAAAAATATGCCATCATTTACATTAGAGTACAGTAATAAATTGTACATAAGTATATTAATTTGCATATTTTTTATTAAGCATCTGGTGAGGTGAATGCCAAGCACTATCCCGTTGTGCATTAAAAAGAAAAGGTAGATTGATGGTCAAGGTGACGGTAATTTAAAGCGGAAGCGGAAGCTAAAAAGGAAGCAAAATCGTGAAGTGGCAAGTGACAGGTGACAAGTGAAAAGTGGTAACGGGAACGCGAATGGAAACGGCAACGGGAAGAGGAACGAGATAATAAATATCTCTGGATCCTATTCTGAACGGAAACGGGGACGAGAACGCCTTCTACGACGAAGTTGCGCAAAAGCTAGTAACAAAATAATGAAGTATTTTTTGAAAAAACAATAATTTATAACAAATATTAAAGATTTTTTTATGAAATTAGTTACCTATCATTATTTTTAAATAGCGAATATTTATTTATGTTAAAGAAATAATAATTTATACCTCAATTATTTTATTTCATTACTTTCGACAAGGCTAAATGAGTTTAGACTAGGCCGTACTAGTTTATCCTGGAATGTGCGTATTTATATCAGGATCTACTAGTTTGGCCTAGGCTAAACTGGTTTATCCTATTGAGCTTAGGACAAACTAGTTTAGCCTAGGCCAAACTAGTTTGTCCTGAAATCGGGTTTGGCCGGTAACATATACATATCTGAGCTTACTCATGCACTGCAAGCATCTGTCCGTCAGAAAACCAGCAATCTATATTCCCGCACCGTGTACCCGCGCTGGGATCCCGCTTACCGCAGCGGACGCCCTTAATGTTTGAGTTTTAAATTATATATTTGCTATTTGATTGTATATTCGTTCAAGATAATTATGAGGCAAATTCAGGCTGATCAAGTTGATTGTAAAGAGCTGGGGGTCAAGTCTGCTAATGTTTTCGTCAAAATCATAGTTCAATGGTGTTTCAATAGTAATGCTTTTTGACACAGTTCTAGTTTCATAAACCCAAAACTGAAAACACATTGTGTTTCTTAAGCCCAAAACGGAACCATATTGTGTCTTGATTTTGGGTTTAAGAAACAAGAACTGTGTCAAAAAGCATTATCATTAGAACACCATTGAACTACGATTTTGACGAAAACATTAGCAGACTTGACCCCCTGGTCGGATGTTATTGTAAATTAAAAAAAAGAGAAATACGATCCTCATTTATAAAACTGCTCTTACAACCATCTATTCCATTTCCATCCATTTTAAGCTTTGGTGATTTGAGGATTTTGTTTTATTTGGGGTATTTTTTATCATTATTATTTTAAGCAATATGAACGTAACCAACAATGTTACTTTCACACAACTTCCAATTATAAAATTCCAACTTTACAAACAACCAACTAGATTTAATCTTATCTAATGTAATAAATAAGTAAATAAAATCAACGATGCATAAACGCAAAGAAGACGCGCAAATAACCATCATCATTTTTCAAAGATAAAAAGTTGTGAAATGTAGTCTCAATCTATTTTCATAAAAATAGTGATACAGAATTGGCAATAACTAGGATTGAGTAATGTTCAAAAGTGCATTTGAAAGAGCAAGGTCTTATGCTCCTCAATAAATCCGGCAATGTAAGACATTAATCTAAAATCAATTGCTGTACCACCTAAAGGATCGTCTTCATATATCTTTAAGATTATTATAGATATCCAAGAGCAGGTGTAAATAATGAAGTGTCAGAATTGTGAAACTTGTAACAGCACGATAATAGTAAAATAGTTTTTTTTGTTGTGTTGAAATAATGTTGTTCTTTTTTATGTTTGTAAGTAATGATAAGACGTTGATCAATTGTTTTTAAGTCTGCAGTTAGACACATTTTTTTTTGTTTTTGTTTGTACAGTGAATAGATTTGAAGTAAGTATTCTCTTTGGTACAAGACCTAGTTTACCACTTGTAAGGTCAAGGGCCAACTTGACCATAAAGTTTACGACAGGGGCTCTCTTATACTCTTCTATAATATGTCAATAGTGCATTTTCATAGTAAATACCCTCACTGCCTTAAGTTCACGTGTTAACTAACAGTTTCTATCACTAGACAAGACTTATAGGTAGTCATTAGAGTCATTAGATAAAATAAAAAGTTCTTCTAACGGCGACGACGTCATTAGGTCTCCTAAAAAGGGATAATAGCTAAATCGCAGTCCTTACGTCTGTTCCTGGCATCCTAAAAGCCTGCTTTAATTGCTTACATGTCGAAACGAATGCACGTTAACCACACATGCTAATTGGACACGACTTTTAGATTTTTCTAAACAATTTACATAGTTCTAAGTTGTTTTGTGTTACATATTATGGTCTGATTGGCTGTAAGTAATGTGGATTTTATTTACATCATATAAAGAAAAGGTGATGTCTAAATAAAAGTTTTTGATGGTTACTGAGAGATAATAAGATATATTGGTTGCCTTTATGACTTCTTTCACGTCTATGCACTTGTATTTGGAGCACATAATAGATATTCTGGAGCCAAAACCTGAATAAATACGGCAATGGCAGTAATTTGTCGTAATTTTTTGTCATGAAGCCATATAGTCCTGTCGATTAGGGAATAGTACCTATAATAAAGTAATAGGTGCTAGTTGCCAGGCACGGATCTTGAACGCTGAGCAAAAGAATGCACTTTAAGATAAATAACAGAAAAATTGCTTAAATGGAATGGAAATAAACTGCACGTGGCAGCATGCATTGCCACCAGATTTCCAGGAATCCAGGGATTAGTAGAAGACTAACCTGGCCATTTGCTTCAGTCGCGTGGCCGCCTGCAGCGAAGCGTATCCGAAGCGGGAGAATCTGGCTGCTTCTTCAGCAGGCGCGTTGAAGGCTGCCACATATCGCGCGGGGTTCGTGTCATCCAGCCATAATCCTGGAGAGGTGGAAATACGTGGAAAAGGAAACGTGAATAATTAATATATACTTAAAGGAATAACTTAAATAAATAAAAGGAGTAATGCCTCTACTTTACTGCATACAAGAATTATTTAACTAAACTGCACTATTCTGAACTACTATTTAAGTTTGTACGTCAAAACTGCGCGAAATTAAATAAGAATGCTGGGTATGCCAGTAGTCGTTTAAAAGGAACTTATAAATATTTATTTACATTCCTAGAGGCGTTCAACGTCTTTTAAGATTGTGCAACTTCCGACAAGCCTTAGTCATTTAGTTCGTAATGCCACTATATCCGTAGTTTTATCAACTTACCCATCGAATACAGCTTTGGCTCCAAAACGCTGTATAACTCATGCATTTTCTGCATTCCGTATTCCGCAGCCTCCATAAAATCCTTCTTTTCATCGCCTGTGATGATTGCATCCGGTTTATTTTCATCATATTCCATACCATCATCGTCTCCAGAATCTTTGTTATTATCGTTATCATAATCATCTTTATCATTTCCAGTCTTTAAATCCGTTTCTAGGACGGCATCTAGATTAGAAAAGTTCGCTCTTGTTAAATTTTCTTTATCACAATAAGTGACTACTATAGTTGAAACGTTTTTCGTCGCTGTGAATGAATGGTTTTTGTGATGGTTCCTTTCTATGATGGTGATATTATGCAGTTCTTTAGTCAGGGTGCTGTTGAAGAGCGGCATCAAATGTTTCAAAACATCAATTATGTTGTGAGGTGAAGTGGCATTTGAGTTAGTGTTATTAGGTTCTATAGTTAATATTTCAACGTAATTTACTTTTTCAGTTGTTGTCGTAGTACTACTTATTTCCTCTGTTTTATTTTTGTCACTATCTATTTGTGTTATACTTGTATCTATCTTGTCTTCTATGCCACTTATTATTGAAACTTTTTTCCTTACCACATCTTCTTCTGTCGATGCGTTATTTAGTTCACTTTTATTATGTTTTGGAACACTCAGTATAATAGCTTCGTTTAAGTTAGCTTCTGAAGTGTTTTTATTTGAAGTTATATTATTTTTAATCCAATTAATTGATTCAATTATTTTATTAACTAAATCTTCTTGATTGGCTATATTAGAAATGCTTTCTTTTGTTGTGATATTTGTGATAGAACTTAAGAATATTTTTGCTCTTTCACTGTCTTTTAAAAAATAACCCGCGGTTGAGCTTTTCTTTTGTATTTTGAAAATGTCCTCTATTATTTTGGTGAATGGACATGTGGCCATGTCATGTTCTGTTGTGGTCTCGCTTGTCTTTTCGTTGTTGACTCGATTTAGAGAGACTAATATTACGACGAGGATGACTTTGTACCTGGAAAAACATAATATCAGCTAGGTTATAAATCATAAATCATAAATCATTTATTCACATTCATAATGTTACAATTTACAACAGTTAAGAATTGGAAATACAGAACATTATGACCTCTTCCGAGGCATTCGTGAATTTTTAATAAAATAAAATCAATAGAATATTCAATATGGCATTATAGAATTTTAGATTAGGATTACAATAATATTACATAGAATTAAAAATTTTCATTAAAATATTCATTTAAATTATAAAAAGGTTTATCAAATAAGATTTTTTTTAGTTCATTTTCAAACTTTTTACCCTGGAGGGTCTTTAAGGAGTTAGGTAAATGATTATATATTTTGATGGCCATATAATAGCCACCGCTTTTAAATAGGGCGAGGTGTGGTGCAGGAAGAACCAGATCGTTCCCACGACGCGATACGTAACGTCTTGGCATTTCATCGATTCGACAAAAGTATTTAACATGCGCTCTCACAAATCGGCACAACTCAAATATATACATGCAAGTTACTGTAAGTATATTAAGTTTTGGAAATAGCATTCTACATGAATCTCTCGGTGCTGCTAATGTTATTATTCTGAGACATCGCTTTTGTAACACTGACACTGCATGTATATCAGTCGAATTACCCCAGAGTATGATACCGTATCGTATCCAGGCGACGGCATGACTGTGATAAGCAATGAGGGCGCATTCTTCGTTAGTGCATTTGCGTAGTTCACGTAGAGCATATGCAAAGCTACTCAGTTTTTTTACCACAGTCTCCACGTGCTGCTTCCACGACAGAGTCGAGTCCATTGTAATTCCAAGCAGCTTAAAGGATGTGACTTCTTCAATACGGTGCCCCCGCTGGGACACGGTTAAGCATAGTTCAGCTCTCTGGTATGGCCTAAATTGCATCAGCTTTGTCTTTTCAAAATTTAATGCGAGGCCAATCTTCTCCAGATGTGTGACTATTTTACCTAGACAATCATTCAGAAGGTCCTCCAAACTATCCCTATCAGTTTGACCACATGTAACTAAAAGGGTCGCGTCATCTGCAAAAAGAATTACTTTATGTGGTACCACAGATGGAAGGTCATTTATATAGGACAAAAACAATAGACAACCGAGTACACTACCCTGTGGTATAGATCCGGATATGGTATCAACCGAAGAGGCAATTTGCTTAATTTCATGAGTTTTTTCATTTACATGAGTTATCTGTACGTATTGTTTTCTATTTTCTAAATATGAAGTAAGCCACGGTTAAGAGTGAAACTAACTGAATATTGAAAAGTAAAATACTTTTAACGACACAAAGCTCTCTTATTATTTTAATTATAAAACATAACTACTAAAATGAATCTAATTTTTAATTTTAAGATTTTGAATGACTCTTATATTATAAATATTTTGTTGCCAAAATTTCAAAATTTTGATGTATGTAAGTAACAAATAGTAGTAGTAATAAAAAACATTTATTTCTTTAATAAGTTAACTATATTAACAGATGGTAATTACTTAATATTTTATATTTAATTTTTATGCAAAATTGTTATAAATATGAAATAATTTAATGGTGTGGTTTCAGGTGTATCTTTATCAACAAACAAACAAATAAATAAAGCACAACATTTGTTGCATGGAAATATGTAGTTTATTTGTGTTGTGTCTAATTTGATGCACTATTCATTACTGAGATTTTGGAACCCTAAAAGGAAAAAATAAATACCGTCGTCTCGTAACCACACAAGCTGAGGCAGGATCCTAATTGACCGTAACCATTATAGTTCGTAAGCCCGCGACAATATTGCCTACGTCATATGACATCACGATGAAATGCATGGCACACGATCGGAAATGTTGTGCAGAGCGAGGATGCGAGATTATCGCAAAAAATTGGCCGGAAGCTTGAGAAAATCCTTCACTTCCGGTTAATAATCACTTTTGAAGGACTTTCGGCCAAATATGGCTTGGCAGACTTATTTAATCTCAAACACACTATTATTTCAAAACGTTTATAATAATTTTCGTCAAGATGTCACATACGTAGGAAAAGGTATCCGGTGACCATAATTGGCACCGTCTTTCAAGTACTTTCGGTCATTTCAGAACTGACAGACTTATGTAAACTCTCTCTAATAATAGTGTGTATGAGAATAAATAAGTCTGCCAAGCCATATCTGGCCGGATGTTCTTCAAAAGTGATTTTTAACCGGAAGTGAAGGATTTTCTCAAGCTTCCGGCCAATTTTATTTGCGATAATCTTCTGATCCTCGCTTTGCACAACATTCCCGACCGTGTGTCATGCATTTCATCGTGATGTCATATGACGTAGGCAATATTGTCGTGAGCTTATGGACTATTATCCTACTAATATTATAAATGTGAAAGGGTTTGGATGTTTGTTCCTCAATCACGCAAAAACTACTGAACGGATTTGGTTGTAATTTGGCACACAGATAGTAGATAGCCTAGATTAAAACATAGGATACTTTTTATCCCGATATTCCCACGGGAACGGGAACCACGCGGGTGAAACCGCGGGCGGCCGCTAGTTTCTTATGATTTATTGTGTTATGTTTGAGTAATTTTTAACTGACTATGATACTATTTTGTTCTGTTGTAGTAATCAATCCGTAAACAAAGTTTCATTATCACCGATAAAAAAGGAGAACACGGCAATTAAGCTATTCAATTGCTTTTTGTAATTATATTACGGAATTAGCGTTAAATCGACAAATCGAAATTGGCAAAATTATGTTGCGACAGTTCGCAGTTTCTATATCGAATGTTGCGTCGGAGCACTTTAGATGGATTTCTCTGGAACGGTGGTTTGAAGCTTTTTGTCGGTTTTTTTTATCTAATTTGACATTATCTTACTTTTTGTCTTTTTAACGGTATTGATCAGAAACAATAGAACAAAATATTTTAGTCGGTAGGAATTATCTGTATATTTATTAAAAAAATCTGTAAAATATTTCTTTATTCCATCCATGCATAATAAATATGGCAAAATTTTGAAAAATAAAAATATATTAGCTTTTAGCTGTCAGTGAAAACTGCTTATTGTAGATTTTTTGATAATGCATGACTATTGGGCTAAATCATTGGGGCTAACTATATAATGTCACGATTATGATTTGATTAAGGATTATGATTTGATTACAGTATATCCCTTATTTCAGCGTGCCTTTGGGCAAAGGCCTCCTCCAGCGCCTTCCATTGTGTCCTATCTTGTTATCAACAGTAAACGAGATAGGACACAATGGATTGGTTCTATACTTGTTTGCAACAGTAGCGAGTTTTTTAGTTTTAATTTTAAAATGTAATTTTTATTTCGGAATAAAGGGCTTTATTATCATTATTATTATATAATGTCACGATAGTTCAGTGGTCGTAGCAATTTTTAAAAACTAGTAGCCGTAGAGAGTGCTCCCGTGAAAAACTCCCTAGGAATAGGTAGGTATAAAGGAAACAGACAATACATATACAGATACATATACAGATACATGAAAAACTTTCTCCATGAAACATATTGTGTCGAAATACGCCAAAAATTTTTAGTCATCCCATACTAAACTGATCACGTGATCTCTTTGATTTGTATGAAAAGTCATTTTTTTACATATTTGACCCTATGTTTCTCAGAGAAAGTTGTTCCGATTCATGGAGTGAACACATCCTTAAAATTTGGAGTGTCAGAATAGTACCTAGGTACATCTTTTCCGTTTTTAGGGTTCCGTACCCAAAGGGTAAAAACGGGACCCTATTACTAAGCCTCCGCTGTCCGTCTGTCTGTCTGTCTGTCACCAGGCTGTATCTCATGAACCGTGATAGCTAGACAGTTGAAATTTTCACAGATGATGTATTTCTGTTGCCGCTATAACAACAAATACTAAAAACCAAATAAAATAAATATTTAAGGGGGGCTACCATACAACAAACATGTTTTTTTGCCGTTTTTTGTACGGAACCCTTCATGCGCGAGTCCGACTCGCACTTGGCCGGTTTTTTTAATACACATTACAGTGCAGTTTAATGTACATATCAACGAGTGTTCCTAGGTACTCGTTTTTACATAAGACGCGTGTCAGTTTATGGAATAAAGGAAGTTTCTTTTACTTGGAAATGATTATGTTAAAGAAAAAGTTTATTTATTTATGCCGGTATCTGTGAACAGGTCGCCGAGACTAGTTTTTAATAAAAAGGGTCTTTACATAATAAGATACCTACTTCCTGACAAATAAAGAAACCGATTATGCAATGTTTACTGTTTTTATGTTTATTAATAAATTACTTTTGACTGTTAAAATATCTGATTTTGACACTTTGTTTCTCGATAATGTCAAGGCATTTAGTTCCAGTATTTTACTACTTATTGCTATACTTTGACATTCTCACTGCAACCTTGCATTATAGATGCAACCTTTGTACAGAAGTGAGAATCTTTATATTTAATGGCGGAAGCGAATTTAATTAAATGTTTATTAAAAGTTCACGAAAAAGCTCGATATGACCAAAACTTAAACTAACCTTAACACTTCCATTGTATTAAAAAAGTATCAAAACTTTTTAACACCATAACACTATAAACTCCTTACGAAAATAAAAACAAAAGGTTAATTTAAAAACAAAATACGTAAGGACTATACGTCACTGTCACTTTTCGAATTTCGAACGTCCAGTTGTTTAGTGATGTGACTGATGTCGATTCCCGATCCCGCCGGTCCGGGGTCCGCGCGAGGACTACCTGACATTTGTTACATAACGCCGGGAGGCTGTCTTGATCCGAGTACTGTTATAAGACCTCGCGCGAGCGATGATCTCTTCGCGTGATCGTTACGGCGAAATGAGCTTTTTTGGCGCGATCACAAGGCACGTTCGAAGTTTGAAAACTTTTTTCCGAATTAATAACTTGACCGACTGTGCTTTTTTTAAGCGCTCGCTAAATTGCAGCGTTATCAGGACAATGTTAAATACGTGACGGTTATTGGTTGAGTGATTTGAAGTCAGTTTTGAAGATAATAATGTTACCGGGAGCCAACCACAAACAATAGGGAATATGCATAAGACACCGATTTTGATGAATTTGAGCTTGATCGCTGCGGACACTTATAAAAACATGATGGAACAGGAAAAAAAATAAAAAAAATGTATAATCCTAGTTTTATCACACGATGAAATCAGGGGAAAATAACGTTTTTTTTTTCATTTTCGGATATAAAACACTTTACAGTCAGATAGAATATCGAATAAGAAACAATATTTTGTATGACACATATGAACTTAAACGCAAAATTTAGGGAGATAATTGAAGATTATTGGCTAACTCCATATTAAACGCGCCGAAACACACCTGAAACGTGATGTGTGACGTCATCGGTTTGTATGGAGCGTTTTCGGCGGGTGCTGCTGCGCGCTAACTTCAAGTAACTATATCACGAGAAAAAAACGCAAGAGAAAAGTTTTAATATTACAGTTAACTTTCTCATGCATTATACTTTTGATTAAGATTAAAAAAAAATTGATGCATATTCCCTATTATCAAACAAAAATAAACATTACACTATGTGTGTCAAACTATACCTAGTTTTTGTGATACTATCATTTGTGTATTCTTTGATATTATGTGATTATGCTTGTATTGTAATAAACTCACTTTCATTTGATTTTTTAAATGTCGAAAAAAAAAACAATATTGAGCGACTTAGTAAAGGGGCCTAATTACCTACATTAAATAGTGTATTTTCGTTAAATGTTAGGAAAATACATAGTAGCGAACGCATTGAAAATTACACCTTGTTCGTATTATCCCTCTCTTTGCTTTGTAAAAGCAGCCAAAAGCGCTCGCGGCGAAAATCATTAGTGGCTTGTGGGACCGGACACCGACGATTTGCGGCCAACACGGTTAAAGACCTCTCACAATGACATTCGGAAGAAAAACAAATTTGAAAAAAGAACTATTGTCACAGACGCCATGTTTTTTGGCGGAATGAGATGGGCGCTGCTGGGGGCAATGACCTGTAGAAAAAGTATAGGATACAAAGGACACATTTTCGTTCGATAGATTTGATTAATTGCTTCAATTTATTTTTTTCTGTTAAGGTATCATAAAGTAGCGGCAGATTTGATGTCAATAAACTTAGTCAACAAGAAAGTTAATCAATTATGTTTTTTATATTTCCTACATCTTGACGTCTATGATCTTGACGGGTATACAACACTAAAATGATTTATTATTTCGATATGTTGTCAAATTGCATTATCTACTAAAGTCCATTCGTTTAGATAGTGTCGCCCTTTTATCGCGCCGCCTTTGCACGTGCCGCTTCTTGTCAAAGGATGCGGCCGCATAAACAAAGGATACCGCGTGCGGCGTACACCCGCAAGTGAATTTGGATTTTGGCAGTTTGCATCGAAGCGCTGGCGGCGGCGCTGTAGTGAAAGGTTATATTTTTTGACTCTGCTACATATATGCACTGAAAATGTTTTTTCGTCCTTGGGAGGTCAGTGAAATGACTCAAGATGAAACTTTAAGTGAACCAACAAAAAAGACGGGTGTTTTGTAAAACATGTAAACAAATTATTATGACCAATGTCTATCGAAATTGTGTTGAAATATCGATATTTTGGTAATTCGATTCGGAAAGTGATAATGTTGTATCTATTATCATAAATACAGATGATAATGACTCCAACACTTCGAGCAATGAAGAATAGTGGTCTAATTTTTCTTTAAGTATACCTACATACTCAATTTATTTCATTAATATTATCTTTGCACCGCGCTTGTGTGTATTATTTGTATGCGTATTTTATTACAATAAACACAAGGGACACAAGTGCTTGCGGGTGTACCGACACTATCTAACCGAATGGACTTTACATGTTTTTGATTTTTTAGATATCTCACACTGAGTCTCACAATTTCAAACTAATTAGGAAACTATTGATTAGTCAAAAAAGGTAGGTACCTACTTACTTATGTATAGAGTCTGTCTAAAATGTCTGTTTACCTGAGAAATTATTAAATTATTTAAAAAACTTATACTGGTATTACCCTGTTGGTGCTGTCAAAATTCTATGTTGTGTTTCAAAATGGGTTACCCTTATAAGTTTTTTTTAAATAATTTAATAATTTCTCAGGTAAACTGACTTTTTAGAGAGACTTCTATCTTTATGTAGGTACCTACATCACAACAGGACTCGAGTACAATACCTAGGTACCTACATCACCAGACTCACTCGAGTCGTTATAAAGTCTCTATTAAGTGTACATGTAGATTTGTTGTCTCAAGAACCTTTTTTAGACCAGAAATTATGTTAGGGATACTTACCGTAAAATAATCCGATTGCATAGGTACTTACCTTACTGTAGAATTCGTTCCTAGTACATCCTTATTGCGAATTAAAGCATGGCCCATAGCATTTTATCAGATTAATTTTCCACGCCATGCTCGGCGTTTCCCTGCGTGATCGAATCAGAAATCAGGCGATGAAATCAGGAGATCCGTAGGAGAACTAAAAGTAACCGACATCGCTCGAAGGGTTGCTCAGCTGAAGTGGTAATGGGCGGGACCGATAGCGAGAAGAACCGATGGCCGTTGGGGCGGAAAGGTTCTGGAATGGGTTCTGGAATTCCGACCGCGGCGATGACGATGCTTCGTGGGTCAACTAAAATACAGGGTCATTTTATATTCACCATCCAAATTTTGAGGATGTGTTCAGTCCATGCAACTGAACAACTTTCTCCAAGGAACACATGACCAAATATGTAAAAAAAAAACGACTATCCATACAAATCAAGAAGCTTATACCTCCCTCCAATGGAGATTGCACGCCCATATGTCATAGTGAAGATTGAAAAAAGCTCCTTAAGTGACGTGACGGCTTATTGCAACCTCTTTCATTAGTGTTACAATACGTGTTCGTTGTTCGTCGTTCGTTCGTTCGTGAGAAACGAAAACGTATTGTAAAACGAAAAGAAAGAGATAGCAATACGCCGTGACCTCACTAAAGAGTCTTTTTCAATCTTCAGTATGATACTAGGCGTGCAATCTCCATTGTGGGTTTAAGCTTCTTGATACAAATCAAAGAGATCACGTGATCAATTTAGTATGGGATGACCAAAATTTTGTGGCGAAATTAGACACATGTTTCTAAGAGAAAGTTGTTTAGTTTCATGGACTGGACACATCCTTGAATGGATGATAAGTTCAAAATGACCCGATATACTACTGGATGTTTGCGTGAAGTTTGATTGTAAGTAAGGATTGTAGGTAGTTTGCTTGGCTATTTGCTATTATTTACCTACTAGCGACCGCCCGCGACTTCGACTGCCTGGACATTTTCTTCTGTTCTTTGGGAACTGTACTTTTTCTTGATGAAAGGTACCCTATGTCATTTGGACACGCTCCACTGAACAAGTTCGGACACCTGATGAAAAAAGTTAGCTCTCCTAATTGTACGCTGTGTGAAAGAACTGAAGATGTCCAGCATTTGTTGGTGGAGTGCATCAGGAATCGAGCATTACGTGAAGACTTAGCTGCGAAGCTGAAAGTCAGCCGGCTGGATATTGGCGATTTCCTGAGTGCGCTTTCGGACCCTACGTATGAAGCAGCAGTGTTGACTTATAGGTTCTACATATATAGGCAGCACAAAGCATCACTCTAAGGTCAAATAGGTATACCTAATGTTTTTAGCACCTTTAATATAAACCCCACATTAATTATAGTTACGATGGGGCTGACATGTATTTTAATACAAAAGCTCCTTTAACAATAAAGAGAAAAAAAAGGTACCCTATGCCCTTTTCTGTACCCTCGACAAAGTAAATGAAAAATTTCATGATGTCGTGAAGGCGTAATAAACAAACAAACAAACAAGCAAACAGACAACCGAACTTTCGTATTTTTTTTAATGATAGATAGGCAAAGCAAGCGCTTGCCCGCGATCACGCCTGATTAGGGTTACCGGATCCAATAATGAGATTTCCTGACTTATCCATGACTTTTCAGAAATTTTCCTGACATTTCGTACACCTAAGTTATCGTTGAATTATTTTTTTCTCACTAAAATGATTAACAAATTATGTGCGTTATATTTTTTTTGGGTTTTAAAAAAACCCTGACACTACAGTTTTTTCCTGTTTTCCTGACAGATCCCTAATATTCCTGACATGTCAGGAATATTCCTGTCATCTGGTGACCCTACGCCTGAAACGCGCTTGCCTAGAAGGAAAGTAATATAATAAGTCTATGCCTAGAAGATACCTATTCACTCGCGACTTGAAGGCCCCCAGATTGTACATATCGGGATTCCACTATTTATTATACTTATTCGCTAAGGATTCAGTATTTATGGTGTTTCAAGTTAGAATTTTACGAATTTTTAAACGGTTTTATTACTTGCTGAAGGAACCACTGATTCGAATTAATTAATAAACACTCATTACCAAAACAAACTTACGATAATGCAGTATGTAATCATAAAAATTGCTAATTGACTGTCATCAAATAAGGCTAGGGTCACACTTGCGACATCCGAGTCCCGTCACGTACTGTCATAGCGTTTGACGCAACATGCCTTGACACCCATAGGGATCGCTGATTAATATTCTGGCTTAGTGGTATGCTATAAATCGTTTGAGAAAAATCGGCCATGCATGTCAAAGTTGGATTTACACATAAACTATTTGGGTAATCATCTCTTTTATTTAACTCAAGAAATTTTGATGTTCAGATGATAAGTATTCACAAATAATAAAATAACCATATAATAATAATAATACCAGTAGTACTACGTACAGTACAGTCGTCGATCGAGATACATACAGTGGCGGTCATGTAAAGTCGATTTTCATACAAACAAGGTAACTTTAAAGCTGTGGTTCTCTGCCAGGGATTGACTTAGCTGTGACCTGATGATGGCTATCCAGGGAGTGAATGGAAGAGATTTAGGTCGCTATACACAGCTAATTGATTTGACCAACATTCTAAGAGATATAATAAAGGTGCTCCCTCACCGGGAGCATTCGCGTGTAATGTAACATTATAGATTCGTCTTTGAACATTACATTACAATAATACCTCCCTGACTGACGAGTATTTGATGTTACAAGTTGTATCAAGATATTACACATTGTATCATTACAAGGTGCGCATTGTAATGCTCGGTTCTCCTCCTTCACTGATGTAATGCTCAAATCTGTAACGTTACATTACACGCGAATGCTCCCGGTGAGGGAGAACAAGGATATCCTTAACATATGTTTGAAAAAAGAAATATAATGTAGCTTACTTTCGTAAAAAGTATTATGCAAGATGCACCGCCCGCCCGCAAAATAATGCACATGCATACTACAAAATAAATCTCTTAGAATGCTGATTAGATCAGTTGGGTGTGTATAGCAAATCTGAATCTCCTCCATTCAGTCCCTAGATAGCCATCATCAGATCACAGCTACGTCCTTGAGGAGAACCAAGGCTTCAAAGTTACCACTTTTGTATGAAAATCGACTGGTGTCTTTAATTTATGTGGCCGCCACTGTATATGCAATAGGCCTGTATTGTCAGCTGTAATTTTTTGTAAATTTTTTGACGTTGACCAAAAAAATCGGTAATCTGTTCCAAATTCTAGGAGCTCCTAACCTAATAATTTTGTTTATTGTTTTATTTTCAATTTTAGGTTACATTATTTGTGTATGTACTATGTTTTTACGTAGAATCGAATATAATCGGTGAAAATTATATAGTGATACAATTAGTAATTTTGTTTAAAAACAAAAAGTTGAGAACATAACTGTTTTAGGACATTTCGTAGCAATAAAAAAACATTTTACTTTGGAAATTGCGTGAAAACGTTACATTCTGTTGTGGCTGTCAAAATATTTTTTTACAGAAATAACGTTTACAGAAATTATGGGAGTCGAACCCACCATCGATAAAAATACATTACAAAAAAAGCACTGTGAATGCAAAAAATGTATAATAGTTGATGATACTAAAAAATGCTATAGGTATTAGTATGGGATACGGTATGACGATCATACGACCATGCACTATAAATATTAGGGTAGGTACAAAGAAAATGCTTAAACATCCAAAAATACATTTTATTTTTCCTGATATAAAAAACGTTTTACAATCTACCGTTTTGAGTATTTGTTAGTCTCTTACATAGCTAGTGAACATTACAAATTGTAAAGATCCTCATGCATTAATAATGCCTAAGTAATATGTTATAAAAAATAAAAAATGCACTGTGAAAAACTTCGATATCCGAAACTGGAAAGTTGTTTTAAAAAACCATTATAGATTCCATGGAACAAAATCTTTTCCAGTGCAATTTTCTCTGATATTATTATATTATTTTTAAAATGTTAACTTATTCGTATAATCTTTATAAATCTATGAAAACAACAACAAATCACAGGGGCGGCGTGTTGCTTATTTATCTATTAATCATTGTTTTTTGTTCATTAAGTATATTGGACGCATTTTATTAATCACAAATATTTTTAGCAAGAAACGTATTTAATTTTCTCATTATAGTAGGTAGTATCGTCTTTTTTCTAAAAAAGATAAGCACGTACAAGGAAACACGTACCTACCTAAGTAGTTATTTCCAAAACTTTACCACTAGGAATGAAAAAATATGTTTTCAGCAGGGTTGGCAAAAAAAACCAGTTTTTTTTAAGAAGAAAACATCCTGTTTTTAAGTAAAACTCACTAAATAACAAAAATAAACGATGGAGTAATTAGCATTTTAATAGTTTTGTTGACGTCAAAAAAAATCATTAAAAAAATGTTTAATTTTTATTATTATGATGCTTAATATTCTACATTATACAACTTTAAACCAGTTTTATATAAATATCGTTTTATTTAGGAATTATTCATTTAAAAGAACTTAGTGAGTGAATACACTAAGCAACAAAAGTTATATTTTTTTCCTGTTGAGTGGCAGGAAAAATTCACTAAGTATACAATGGAGTAAGGCAAAGTGCACTTTACCTGCCGAGTACAACAAATAGTTTTGAATTTAGTGATTTTTGATCATAGAAATTCGTAAAGTAATGTACCTATGGATATGATGACCTTTTCCTGGGAAATTTGTTGATATTTGAATGCACTTAGTGTATAAATAATAGTTTTATTTTTTTGTACTTAGTGAGTTTTACTTGTCACACCACGATTTAGTAAACAAAAAAAAAAAACATGTTATAAATCAATTTTTATAAGTGTTTTAATTGACTGGTTTTAAACATGTTTTTAACATGTTTAAAACTTGTTTTGAACATATTTGAAACATGTTTCGACATGTTTTCATTTTTTACAAGGTCACAGTCTAGGAGATTCCACGAATTCAAAATTCAGAATTGCCATCACAATTACATTTAACTCAAAATTATAATGTTGCAAATAAAAAGTTTCAAAAAGTACAAATAATATTAATTACCTACAAGTAATTTTAGTGAAGTACACCTTAATGTTTTTTTATATATGTTTTAAACGTGTTTAAAACAGATGTGTTTTATTCGCAGTGTTTTAAACAGTGTTTTAAACACTTGTTTTAAACAATGCCAACCCTGGTTCTCAGGCCTTATTAATAAATGAAGAGTTATATATAACAAAAAAAATATGCTCAGCGACAATACTTCTTACGTTTGATGTCTCAAAGCATATTCATGCAAACATTTTGGGTTAACTAGGTGTAAAAATTTTTAAGTATTAAAACTTAAAAAAATGTACACCTAGTTTAACCAACCAACCAAGAAATAATTCTTTTAAAACACGAAAAACTGATGTTGTTATGAGAGAGGGATTTTCTCCTGGCACAGGTGTTTTACACTTAAAAGGGGGAATCGATCTGTATAACCCACTTGTTTTTATTAAATAAATATTTTTTTCAATTTCAAATACTCTTCGTTTTTTATTAATGGGGTAGATTTATTTTTTGGAAATGTTTGAATTTTTTGTAATTTCGCTTTTTGGCGCAAAGTAAATGATTATAATCATTAATTAATGATTTTCCATACACACTTTCTCATTGAGGTGTAAGTCGTAAGTATCTTCTGAAAGTAAGTTTCCCGGTTTTTACGCCTTCACGTAGCTACTCAACCGATCATCATGAAATTTTGCATACACGTTGTCAGGTATATAGAGATGGACATAGAGTTCTTTTTATCCCGAAAAAGTACTGTTCTCTAGGGATAGAGAATACCTGACCACGCAGACGAAGTCGCGGGCGGAAGGTATGTTTTTAGTAAAGCCAATTTGCGTCCATTCAAATGGCATTTAGGCCACGAAACAAAAATTTTGGAATCTTAAAACCTAATACATTATTCTCTTCTGATATATTTTTTATTATTCTCATTATAATGAAACAACTTATATTACTAAGTAATAATGTAATATTTATATAAAATTACTCTGTCTGCCGAGATCACAACTTAGCTTCCATATTTTCGTATCACAAATTCTTGTTCACCACCTGAAATGAAGAAAAAAAAGTTTTATTCATCATAATTATAGACGATTCAAAAGTACTTAATAATTAAGTTTATTTGAATAAAGCTTTTTTGATTTTGACTTTGATATTTTTTTAAACAAAAAACTGAAAATACATAGCGCACTCTGAAAGTATTGCGTATCTGGCAACTCACAAATATTTAATTTTGAATACAGAATGTTATGTTTTTTTAAACCTAAAAGAAAGAAATCATTAATGAAATTAAAACAAATATTGACCGGAAGTCGCTAGTCATTGGTTTTTTCCATAAAGTTAATATAACATGAGCTGTCAATCGAAACCGAAATTGATTTACATTTGTGTGTGTATTTTTTTTATGTATTAGTCTCAGTGATGTAATCTTGTCACTATTGATATAAATATCGATATCGATAGTATTAATTAACAGCCATAGATTCAAAATAAATGGGATAGAATTTTGCACGGGTGTCCTAAAATTACGATTCTGATATGAATTATGACTATTAGAAAAAGTTTAGGAGATATTTAAAATCATTTATTTAACATAAAAAAGATAAGAAGAATGTTTTGAATGAAGAAAAATATCGATAACTTTATGCACCCCTACTGTAAAATGAAAATTATTTCTTTACACAAAATATTCGTTAATTTTGCATTTTGTCTAGCCGATCTTTGCTTCTTACAAAAATGAGTGTTTACAGAAGAGAATAATCACGCTCAGTGCTAAAATTTCGAAACGTATTGGCAAAAATAAACACAAAGTTAGGCGGGGTCGATTTGGAATAATTTACCTGTGAAATGAACATTTTTCTGGGTTATTTCGATGTGTTGTACTACAATCAATCACTGAACAGGGCACCATGTTTCCGAAGCATTATTTCGCAAAAATGTCCACGATTTCAAGAAAAATCGGAAATATTTTCAGAACTCAAATTCTCAGCGGGCTGATAAGTGCTGACAAACTGTCAATCAGTTGCGAAAAAGAGTTGTGCACGTCATAATCACGCATTTCTTTTTATCACACCATGTTGCTGATTAGTGACATCTCGCTTGCTCAGCCCTTTGTTACTCTATTCCGCTAGGTAATATTAACTTTATGGTTTTTTCAGAATGCAAAGTTCGTCGCTCTTATCAAAAATGACGCGAAAAGATTTCAGGGTGACGATTTTTTTATGTTTTTTAAACTTGCTTTCTCTGCAAGGTTTCACTGTTTCACTTCAAAATGCTTTAAAAATAGGAAGCCCTTTATTTGAGTATCTTAAAACATTGGCATGCAGAATGTAATCGTTTTCTTGTCTCTCCTATGATGAAATTGGTCTGCATTCAAATGCGATCACTGTGCAAAAGATGACTATTGTCACATGATTAATTGAAGGAAACAGGCATATTACCTATTGGAGAATTTGAGGATACTTGGTTGGTATTGGTATGACACAAATAATAAAAAAAAATATTCATCAGCATTAAAAAGTTAGGAAACTTTGTTGCCACTGTATTCTTCATGAACTCGAGCTCGAATCGATTGATGTAAAAAATATGTGCGAACACGGTAGTTCAAAATCTGTTTAACTGATATTGTGATAATGATAAAATATGTATATATTATTCCGGAATTAGAAAGATAGCAAAAGTCTTTTATATTGATGTTTGAAGTCGACAGTAAACCGATAAAATTAGACTGGCGAGAATTGTGGGCAAGGATTTGACTGCATTGCATTATTTTTCTACCAGACGGTTCCTACATAAAATAAACTACTTACTTGAGAAACAAAACACAGTAAATGCTGAGTATATCTCTACCACTTGGTTCCCAACTGTCATTAAAAAAATAGATTTGGAACACATATTTAACGCGATTTCAACTAAAACATAGGTGTTGAGCACCTACCTTTTCCCGACGTTTCGACCGAGTTGCATCGGCCGTGGTCACGGGCTGACTGGAGCTACGGTGTTACGCCTCCTCCTCTGCATCGGTGGAACCTTCATCCACCGTCGAACAGTTTTTCCAACTACCGCCACACACAATACTAACGGTGTCCCTATTCTGTATCATAGCCGTATTCTGGTAGTTAGCCGACAGCGAACAAAGAGGTAGTGCGTTTGTAATGGCTGGATTCCACACTGCAGATAATTTGTGTCCATCTTCCCGATTGAAGTTGTTAGGATGTTTTTTAATTTCAATCGCTTCACGTACGACTCGTGAATAAAAATGACGATCAGTGGAAAGAACCTGCGTGCGATGAAATTCAATCCAGTGGTTTGTGCCACTTTCCAGCAAATGTTCTGCAATCGCTGATTTATTAGTTTGGCGGTTTTTTACAGCTGTGATGTGTTCACGGACTCTTTCGGTGATAGTTCGTTTCGTCTGACCAATATAGCAACTACCACAGCTGCAGTCTATCTTGTACACGCCAGGTGTTTGTAATGGTATGACATCCTTCGGCGTACCCAATATGTTATTGACCTTTATGCCAGGAGTGTAAACTGTCGGTACAGAGTATTCACGTAAAACGTGGCCGATCTTATCTGTTACTCCTTTGACATAAGGCATGTAGGCTGGTTGTCTACTAACCTCGGGATGCCTACACTTTTTCCTCGGCAGTTTATGTCGTCCGTGCACTTGATATCCGTTTTTCTTAAGTACCTCCTGAACATGGATCAGCTCATGCTCTAAATGTTCAGGGTCACATAGGTCATAGGCTCTGTTCTTTAAGGAAGTGATAACAGATTGCAAATGACGGGGGTGGTGATGTGACATTGCGTGTAGGTATCTGTCCGTATGTGTGGGCTTGCGATAAACACAATGTGATATGGACCCGTTAGGCTTCACGGAGATCTTGACATCCAAGAAGGGCAGCGTCCTGTCCATACAGACCAAAGCCACACCAACCACCAAAATTGTATGGCCTGCCAAAAATACATAAGTCCAACGTGCCGTTGCGACCAATCGTAAGTCAAATTGAGTCTCCTACTTACGACTTAGCAAAGCATGTTGCGTCAGTATTGCAGCCACTTGTGGGAAAAACACCGTCTTTTGTTAAGGATTCACGGCACTTTGTGGAAATCATAAAGGGCCTCACTTTGGAACCAGGAGAAATGATGGTGAGTTTTGATGTAGAATCGCTCTTCACCAATGTTCCAATTAAAGAGTGCCTTGATGTGGTGATGGAAATACTGATAGACAAAGAGATGCCGCTCAACTACGTCGACCTACTTAAGAACTGCTTAGAAGGAAACTACTTCATTTTTCAAGGTCAGTACTACCTCCAAATAGATGGTGTCGCCATGGGAAGTCCAGTGGCCCCGGTACTGGCCAATATTTGGATCAAACACTTCGAAAAAAGTGCGCTAAACATCGAACCTAACAACATATGACTTTGGAAAAGGTATGTAGATGACGTATTCTGCATTTTAAAAGGCAGTGAGCAGGAAGTGAACCACCTTTTGCAGCATCTCAATTCTATTCACCCTAATATGAGATTCACTTACGAGCTAGAGGTTGACAGGACGCTGCCCTTCTTGGATGTAAAGATCTCCGTGAAGCCTAACGGGTCCATATCACATTGTGTTTATCGCAAGCCCACACATACGGACAGATACCTACACGCAATGTCACATCACCATCCCCCGTCATTTGCAATCTGTTATCACTTCCTTAAAGAATAGAGCCTATGACCTATGTGACCCTGAACATTTAGAGCATGAGCTGATCCGTGTTCAGGAGGTACTTAAGAAAAACGGATATCAAGTGCACGGACGACATAAACTGCCGAGGAAAAAGTGTAGGCATCCCGAGGTTAGTAGACAACCAGCCTACATGCCTTATGTCAAAGGAGTAACAGATAAGATCGGCCACGTTTTACGTGAATACTCTGTACCGACAGTTTACACTCCTGGCATAAAGGTCAACAACATATTGGGTACGCCGAAGGATGTCATACCATTACAAACACCTGGCGTGTACAAGATAGACTGCAGCTGTGGTAGTTGCTATATTGGTCAGACGAAACGAACTATCACCGAAAGAGTCCGTGAACACATCACAGCTGTAAAAAACCGCCAAACTAATAAATCAGCGATTGCAGAACATTTGCTGGAAAGTGGCACAAACCACTGGATTGAATTTCATCGCACGCAGGTTCTTTCCACTGATCGTCATTTTTATTCACGAGTCGTACGTGAAGCGATTGAAATTAAAAAACATCCTAACAACTTCAATCGGGAAGATGGACACAAATTATCTGCAGTGTGGAATCCAGCCATTACAAACGCACTACCTCTTTGTTCGCTGTCGGCTAACTACCAGAATACGGCTATGATACAGAATAGGGACACCGTTAGTATTGTGTGTGGCGGTAGTTGGAAAAACTGTTCGACGGTGGATGAAGGTTCCACCGATGCAGAGGAGGAGGCGTAACACCGCAGCTCCAGTCAGCCCGTGACCACGGCCGATGCAAATCGGTCGAAACGTCGGGAAAAGGTAGGTGCTCAACACCTATGTTTTAGTTAAAATCGCGTTAAAACCTGTGTTCCAAATCTAATAAAATGCAACGCGAAAGTTTAAAAGTGTATATGTCATTAAAAAAGTTAAGGAAAAATTACCATCCTTGACAATTTTTCAGTGCATAACGCGATGAGGAAAAAGTAATTTTCGGCTCTGAAAAGTTGGAGTTCATGAACCATTCCGCATTAAGATTAGACGACATCTTGCGATTTCTTTATTATCCTAGAAATTGAAGATACGTTGAGAAATTTCATATTTATGGGACCAAAGGAAGCCGTGATAGCGTATGAAAAACATGCCAAAAACATGCTTATGTTAAAAAGATCGGAGATCTTTAATAATAGTTTGAACGATTTTTTTATGTAATTGACACTACTGTGACACGCAATAAATACAAGGTGTTTGATAAAAGCCTTTTAAAGCCGAATATGGCAGATAGAGACCATCAAATTGAACAACTTTTACTATGGGACCAACTCTGAAATCGCGAAAAAAAAATCAGCTGTTTCATACAAAAATTAATAACGAAAATATCAAAATGTATGAAACAGCTGATTTTTTTTTCGCGATTTCAGAGTTGGTCCCATAGTAAAAGTTGTTCAGTTTGATGTTCCCTATCTACCATATTCGGCTTTATAAGGCTATTACCAAACACCTTGTAATACAGGGTGTCCCAAAACTTTGCCACATGGAGGGAAAGTACAATATTGAAGAAAGGTAATTTTACTGAAAGAAGACTTCATTTTGTTTTAAAAAATAATGCGAACTGCATTCAAAGTTTTTTTTTTAAATCGCATTCATTCCTGTACAAATTGATACAATACTTAATAATTAAAATTTAAAATGTTAAATTGGTCTTTCTTTTGTTTAAGATGCTGTATTACTTAACAAAAAATAATCCTAATGAGTAATCCTTTCGAATAAAAGATTGTTTTTTTTTCTAATTTGGTGGGTTCGATTCCTGGTTAAGGCGTGCGATTTTTCGAAAATCTTTGAATGCAGTTCCAATTATATTAAAAGTCAAAATAAAGTCTTCTTTCAGTAAAATTTCCTACCTTCAATATTTCAAGTACTTTCCCTCCGTGTGGCAAAGTTTCGGGAAACCCTGTATAAGTTTGCATAAATATTGTTATATTTGTGAGTTGCGCGAAACTTTCAAAGTGCCCCACGTATTGTTTCTTTATCATAACAGCAGCTATACGACACCCAGAGAGCTGCCCATCCAGCGGGGCGGGCGTCCAACTTTTTCAATCCAAGTTTAATCAATTTAAATATATTTTTTCTTCTTTTATTTAATTTTTATTAACTGTTTGTCTACAATAAAGTTAGTCTCTATCAAGACAACGACGCTAACGCCACCTACAACAGTAAGTAGAACTTTTTACTCATGTAGCTTCATGTTGAGCGTTGCTGCTTGTAGCATGCTTTGATACATTATTATTAAGGTGCGTTCCCACGGTGCGTCTGTAGACGCACGAGAGCGCACCAGACAAGACCACACACCGTGGGAAACGACGCGTTCGCCGCCGGTAACTTCAAAGGATCGGTGCGTGCTCGCCCTCGTGCGGCTCGGTGCGGTGCGTGGTAGCACGGATCGTAGGAACGCACCTTTAAAGGCAGTATGCTACCATTCATGCGCTCTAGTACTGTCGAGTCGACAAAGCATAGGAAAGATTTCATTTTCAGGGTTGTCACGATGAGTTCGATCTACTTCCAGCTCAATATTGTGTAGATGGCACTGCAATAAAATGTTACAGCGCCATCTAATGTTGACAATGGCAGTTGTACAAAGTGGTTCACCAACCTGCCGCTAGGTGGCGCTAATGTGTCCGCCGCACCTCGCGCTCGGCCTTCTCCTGCCGCTTGAGGTCATTGATCGCCGTCACACTGCCGAAGAGTACTTTCGCCGTAACTTGCTGCAAGAAACGCGGTGGGTCGCATCAAATTGCCGTCAGCTGATGTATCGGTTGCGGAATTGGGCCAATATAGGGCTGGTACAGTCTACTTCAATAATAAATATGTATATTTTTGACAGATGTTGACTTCTACGAGGGCTTTTTAAAATGACAAAAACTGTAGGTTTGATAGATGGCGTTGATAAAAAGGTAAGTGTCAACTTGGAAAACGTAGAAAAACTTTTTTTTAACACAGGCCTTTTATTTTTCTCAATTTTGACACTTCACTTTTTGACACTACCACACAGTAAAAAAGGATTTCTTTAAATAAGAAAGACCAATTTCTTGAAATATTTGGTTATTCGAAAAATATATTTACTTAGGCTAATGCAATATTTTTAAAACAAAAGTAGTGCTCATCTTTCACTCAGACAATATTTTTCTCAATGATTAAGAGAAATATTTTTGTTTCAAGGCTTATTTAAACTTATATCAATTAAATTGACTTAATTAAAATCAAGAAATGTCCATCTTCTTGCATCAAATTAAAATCATCTTAAATCAACTACAAGTTACTTGGATTTAGATAAACCGTTTTCAAAAAATCATTTTCTTCGATTATATATTATATATATCTTAAGAGAAAGTTTATTGTTTATGAAGTACATAATATTTAATTTAAGATAAAATGTGTGCTCATTATAATTTTTTTTCGTTTTAGGTCTAGCATAAGAAATTATACAATTGAGTAAAGATTAACTTCAATCAAAACATTCAGTCTAACTTTTAGACATATCAATCTTGGCCCAAAATAATTTAATAATAAGTTGGAGTACGAATTTAATATATTTAATTTAACAAAAACAAAATTGTATTTCTTGTTCTGAGAAATGATTTTCTTCGGCTTATGGAAATTTTGTTTTAAACAGAGAAATACTAAAATTTTGAAACAACGTAATCATAGTTTTCGATAAACACAATAACATTTTTACTTTGGGAAATTTATCCTTCAACGAAGATTATTATCTTGAAGTCGAGAGTATTTTTTCTTTTCTTCTTAAAAAAATGTAAGAAAGCAATGTATTTAACTTAAGATGACTTAAGTTAGAGTTAAGTTAGTGGGTTTGTTGACATCATGGTCTGACCCGCGGTGTTAAGATTTTTATCTAGTTCTTTAAGTAGTCGGAATTAATTTTGTTATGTCAATCTCATCATTCTCATCTCAATCGGGTTTGTTGCCTCTGGGTGTCGCGTCCTACTTGGAACGGCTTCCCGGCCGGACTCCACTCCTCTTTCGAGGATCATCTTCCTTGATCATCTTCCTTTCAGGAAGTCGAGGAAAAGGAAGTCATCGGTGTTCTCCAAATTATCACCACTTAGGGATGTTCGATCCGGGTGCCTTGTATCGATATTCCGGATCGCAATGGATCGTAATCCATTGTATCGATCCATGGATCGATCCTAATAAATTGATACGATTTTTTGGATCGATCCAGTATCGAATTAAATATTTTCGAAAAGTCAGATTTAATCACTTCAATAGAAACATGATAATAAGTGACTAATATACACTACAAGGTGTTTGGTAAAAGCCTTATAAAGCCGAATATGGTAGGGATGTTCGATCCGGGCACCTTGTATCGATATTCCGGATCGCAATGGATCATAATCCATTGTATCGATCCATGGATCGATCCCATAAAATTGATACGATTTTTTGGATCGATCCGTATCGAATCAATTTTTTAGAAATTACGAATTTTTAATCACACTTTAATAAAACATGATATTAAGTACCTACCTAATACTAATTATCTAATTAAATATAAATACTAAAATATTATAAAATTTTCCAATATTTTAATTTTAAAGTAGGTAGGTACGCAAAATTTAAAATTACTGGTGTTTCAGTCAGCGTCAAATTAAAATGAGCGTCTAGAGTAGTCAAAGTGATCTGAAAAACGTAAGCAATTTGATAATACGCAGGTCGAAACATCACATTGTTGTAAGCATATAAGCTGTTCATAATATGTATCTGTTCGCCCGCTAGAGTATGGTCAACGAAAAATGAGTCTTGGTTAGAAATGGAACTAATTTTGTGCCTTATTTTAAAGTTCAGTTTCCAATAACTTAACCTCTTAACGTTAATTTAACAGAGAAAGTGGCGCCGCCATTTCCGTTTCATCTTTCGTTGACCAGACTATAGTACCTATTTTAAACAAATGATGTAGTATCATTAGTATGACGACTAATTGTTTTGACTAAAATATTCTGTTCAAATTCAAATATTCTCAAAGTAATTACTTTATAATTATAAAACGATAAATATTAATACGATTTTTTCGATCCGATCCGCTATGCATGTGTATCGATCCACCAGAGTATCGAATGCTATTGTATCGATACAAAAATCGAGTGGATCGTAACGCATTGTATCGATCCACGCAAGTATCGGATCGGATCGAACATCCCTATCACCACTTAATATATAACAACAACAAAATATACATCTTCGTTCAATACACAAAATCTCCATTTATTTTTTTCATCATAAATCAGTAATTACTTAGGCCAACTAAACATTTACTTATTATGAGTAAAATTATAATTTACTCTAAGTAAGGTTAGTCTATAAGAGATATATAAGATTTTTCGTATCAAGAATACATTTACTTGACTGTACAAAATAACGGTGTCTTGAATGAAACAACATGTGTCTGGGAATAAATTTATTATTCTTGTAACAACTAAATATTTTTAAGAATATTATTTACTCTTACGAAGAAATTATTGTCTAGCGTCTATAGGGAGAGGATCATTTTCTTGATTTAATAAATATGTCTTAAGCCAAAGCAATTTGTCTTTTTATAAGAAATCTGTTTTTGCATCTGCATCAACGTCATCTAGTAAAGCAATTGCCGCACTAGATGGCGCTTTACTATGTTTTTTAATGTCACTGAAAAGCCCTTTCATCACACCACCCACCACCCATCAGGTGTGATAAAATTACCAAGGAATGTAAGACGTCACTTGTGGACCACGGTATAATTATAATCATAGACTTAGAAAATGTTTCGCTATGCTCAAGGGAATATTAAGTTTATGATTATAATACACCAACATTGCACTTACGCGAGATTAATCTGTGGCAGTTTGTCTAGGTTAGCTAGGGTTATTGAGCTGGAGCCCAATCGCGTTATTCTGAACGATAAAACCAAAACGTTGTTACCTATTTAGTTTATATTTTTTTATCCTTTGGAATTGTTGGCATCCTAGTCTCCCTAAGCATTAGCTTTCAACAATTCTAACAAAACTGAAGCGAGTATTTTTATGTAAACGAAACTGAAACGGAAACTAGTTTTCGTTTTATCGTTGAAAATAAGCGCGATTGGACTCAGGAGTTGGAGTTCAGGAGAACAACAAAATATTATACTTATTATTGAACTAGACTGTAGCACATATTTGCACATATATTAATCATAATTGTTTACAAACGAATTGTTAGATAAAAACCTTATTAAATTTCTACGCCTTTGAATGAATATATATTTTTATGCTAGAGAACGTACAGACAAGCGATAGTTTTCCAGGCAGCGTAAGCGTGCGACCGTCGGCAAAAGCTATCGCTGAGAATCTATCGCCCTATCGTTGAGAAATTGTAGCGCTGTCACTGAGAAATTGTCATTCGTCTGTAAGCTCCCTTAGCTAGAAAAAGAAAATGTCAATAACAAAGATACCTACTTTTATTTTATTGATTTTCTTTATTTTCAGAAGGGACTTGTAGTGGTAAAAGTCCTTCATAACCTTTATTTCATTAAAAAAGCTTTTTTCTTGAATTATGTTTTTTAAAAGCTCACTGTTTATAGCTTTTTGAAAGGGCCCTTTATATGCAACAAGTAATGTAGTAATTAATTTCAGGCGTTTTCAGATATGTTCGATTTCGAGTTTCTACATAAAATAATAAGTAGGCCTAAATGAAAAAGTAGTAGTATAAAAAATGTGTGCGTCAAAAGTCAACACAAATTTTTTTGAGTTGACAACCCTAAGCATTCATTATCTAATGTCCTTATTTACTGTGACCTTGGTCAGAGTCAAATTTTTATTATATTTTAGTAATATTGGTGTTGGCAGATAAATGTTGTCGATAATTTCGCCTATTTTGGCAGCCCTACCAATTAGAGCATGGTTGATAAATTGCTTGAATTTATGAATGTCTAGTCTTAAACTAAATCGGTTGATTAAGCATGTAGTTTTTGGGTATGTAAATAATATATTATCTTTATTCCTATATGGGCTGTGCGAAGTTGATACAAAAGCAAGCGAATTTAGGTTTTATCCTAAAGTAGGTTTTCTTTTATAAACATAAGTTTAAGACTGTGTGCGATGAAACTTAATATAATAAAACTCTTTTATTGTTCTATAAATAAAACAAAGTTTAAAATAATTGACACTTAAGTACCTAAACTAGGTCGAACCTGTTCTTGTAGGCACTTATGCTATTTACGATACGTTTGTATGTTGATGTGTGTATGTATGTATGGCTGTGTGTGTATTGGAGTGTTTGTTTGATGGTTTGTGATCTAATATTATGAATATGAATTTTTGGGGTATGAAAAACGGGGGTTTAATCAGCGAACTAAAATGTATGGAATAGGCATTCTGCTCAAAAAATGGCACCACACGAAAAGTACAACTAATTGGATAGAGCTAAAAATGACGGCATTTAATTATGCAGCATAAAGCGTCAGAATACTGGTTGCTTATTAGCGACCATAATTTGTATACTCATAGATATTTTCTATATTTAAATAAAAAAATAAGATACGTTTTTTCTGCATCTTTTTACTGCCTTCTTTGAATCTTTTACATCATTTGACTATAAAGGACGTCATTTCGAATAAACTCTCTCTTCTTTCTATCTTTTCTCTACAATACAAACTGCAATTTATTGAAAAAAAACACTAACGTCGGTCACCTGCGTGGCTGGCCCGACTAAAGCTGAGCGGGTTGTACTTTTTCGGCCCCGTGGCACAGAATATATACTCTAACGCGCTCATGGTGCCATTTTTTAAACAATATTTGTTTGCAATTACACTTCTTTAGATTTTAGTTCGCTGGGTTTAATTAGTATTTAATTAAACACTCCACCTTCTCCCAGAAGAGCTATAAAAACATAAAAAAAGTTTAGTTTACTTTTTATGTAAAAAGGCGTAAATTAAAAATTCGACCGATCCCAAGTTCCCTACACCACGTTCGGACTTAGGTTTAACAACATCATCACTCTTAAAACTCCGAAGTGCGATAACTTAAATAAATTTTCCTAAGCTCGAGGCACCATATTTTAATGATGCCAAGGTAGCAAAGTAAAAAGAGAGCCGAAAGAAAGTTGAAATTCAGCTCAGGACTCCATTGTGGGAAAAGAAAATTGTTTTTCAAGCAGGAATATAAATCATGTCCTTATCTCGGGAGATGCCGAGCAGATACTAGCTTGTCCTTTCGCTATATTGTTCTAAAGAAAATGTACCTAATGGATTTTTTCTTTATAAAACTATTTTTTCTGGAACACACGGATTACCTAAGTTACCCTAAAGCACAGAATACATAATAGATGCAAGCCTAATCCCGAAAATAAATACCAGTTGGGTTGGGAACTTGAGATTCATACAAGTAATTTAATATAAATAGAGACACTGAGCTATTTATAATGAAAAAAAATATTTTTCTATTGTGTCATGTTGTCTGTCCACGAAAGATAAGTTGTGAGTTGCCCCCCGCGACGGTCTAAGGCCCTGTCCTAATTGGCCATCTGTCGTGCGATGGTGCGTCCGTCCGATGAAACTGGTCGTGCGATCAAACCTGGTGATATCTATTGAATGTCCTAATTGACGGTCGCGCGATCATGCGATGCGTCTATTGTTCAGTTTCATCGCACGATGTAATCGCAAAGAATGATCGCACGATCGATGCCAATTAGGACAGGGCCTAATGGTTTGATTTGACTCAAATCTCAAATCAAACCTACACGCGGTTCGACTCAAATCAAACACACGTGGTTTGACTCAAATCAAACATACACGTTAATCACGTAATTTTACTCTAACTGTTTTGATTGTATACGCAACGGAGCTCGTTGAAATCATGAAAATGGCCCTCCAGGGTCATAAAAACATCAAAAATCTTAAAACCGCCATGTAGATTGTGATCGAAGATAAACAGCGAAATAAACGATTTATTAAGTCCATTCATTCAAAAGAGTCTTTTGGGACATAATTAAGTAGCATGGCGGCATGAGAATTACTTATATTTATCTTTATTATTCAACAATTGAAAACCCTATACTCGATAAATTAATGAAATAGACCAATCACATGCAGTGGGTAGTAGTAGGTAGACTAGGTAGGTGGTGATGGCTTAATTAATATTGGCTGAACGGCTGAATAATTTAATTCAGTGAAAAGGTAATAATAATAACAATTTAGACTCAGAGGATTGTGAACTCGAGTTTAATCAAACGTATTTTTTCAAAGGAAATTGTTAATTTATCTCTTGTTCCATGAGTCAACAACACTGTGAAAATATTTACGAGTATTTCGATAGCTTTAACTTTACTATGGAGTTATTGTTGTTTTATTTATTTTATCACAGAATTATAATACTCGTTTAAAATCTTATTAATAGTTTTCTTCGTAGCTACTGCGACGAAATGTTAAACGGGATTATTTGTAAAACACCAATAACCTCACAGTCACAGGAACCTCACATTATTAACATCATAAACAACAACGTTTGTTCTACGACTTTTCCGAAAAAGAAAAAATATGATGATGATGATGATGATGAATGTCCGAAGAGCTAATCGAGTTTTGTATGAAAAAAATTTTTTTTTCGGAAAGTCGAAGTACAAACGTTGTTGTTTATGATGTTAGTAATATTTCCTGCGAGTTTGTTGTATACTGTATACTTATATATTATGTATGTATACAGGGTAATTTTGCGACCTCTTTACAAAATCAAATATTAGTTCAAGGAAGTAATAAAAAAAAAATTGGTAAGATAATTATGAATTATTTCTTTTTAAATTCACAGTTTTCAGCCACTTTTTATGTCCAAAAAATTTAGGCGCGCACGCTCACCCTCGCGCAAGCGGCGGGAGCGGGGGATGGCGGGTGGCGGGAGGGGGGCTCGCGCGGGTCGACCGTGCGATGCGCAAACAGTGACAACAATTTCAATTTGTGTAGGGAAAAGTTTGTGACAAAAATGTAAAAAAAAAATGTTTTTTACTTCACAAATCGATTGGACTGCTGTTATAGAATGACCTGACAAAATTTGAAAAGGGGTCCAAAAATGACCCTGTAATGTATATGTATATAATTTTTCGTTGCAGTAGGTACCTACTATGAAGAAAACTATAATAATCTGTTAATCTGTTCCATAATAATATGACTGATATAGTAAGTTTTGTAATTCAGTAACCAAATATGCACGCAATAAAATTTCCAAAAAGAATTAAAGCCGAATTGTCAATAAAGATAACTTTTGAAAGTAACGCGTAATGGGAGCAAAAATTGTCGGCGAGCAAAAATCGCTCAATTGCGCAACTGCTACAGTGTCGTTGGTTAACAGCGCACATATTCGGTGAATTGGTCGCCGCGGCTGTTGAAATTAACGAGAACCTTCCCAATTAGGTTCACCATTATCGTTTATGGTGGAGAAAGGTATTTAAGGGGCAGTGCCATATTGTCTTCTGTTTCAGGTTTTTTTATGAAGGCAAGCGCTTGCCTGTTATCACGCCTGATGGTGCGATGGTGCGATCTACGATGGAACGCGCTTGCCTAGAAGATACCTATTCACTCGCGACTTGAAGGCCCCCAGATTGTTGAAGCAAAACGCCTTAAAGAACTAAAGCTTTAGACTATTTATTCTGCTTGTAAATCTCTTTGTTCTAGAATTTCAAGTCGCGGAGCTGTCAGGAATCCTCGGATTTTCCTGACTTTGAAAAATTGTAGTTCTTATTAGTTGTGAATTTAAAATGTGGATGTGGTCTTGTTCTTTTTAAACAAGCACAGGGTTCTAATGATTAGCGGTCGGTCTTTGAAGTCCATAGGCGATTGACATTCATTTTAAATGTATCAAAAAATTAACTAATAATGTGTGATATTAATTTTAACCGAGTGTGTTATTTAATTGCCATCTATTCATTATTGTCAGTCAATTTTAGTCCAAAATAGAAAATATAGGCCTTTCCCGTGATAGAATGTTGCCAATCTTCACTCGTGGCAGGTGCCTTGGAGATCACAGTGTTGGACCATTTTCATCGGAAAATCTTTCCATTTTCCCCTTTCTCCGGTCGTCGGGTAATATAGGTCTAACTAAGACGTTACACGTTAGCCGCCATAAATCTCACTCCTAAGGACGTGCTGGTGCTATTACAAAAATTGCTTTATAGAAGGTGTTTCATAATAACCCGTAAAATTTTGTTTTTTATTTGTATAGAATACTGCAAAGTGACAACCTTAGACGCAAATAGACTTATGTTTTCTATAATCAATCCCATGAATGAGCAAAATCAAAACACACTTAAGTCTAGGGTTGACATTCATACATACATATATACATACACTCACGCCTGTTTCCCATGGGGGTAGGCAGAGTGATGGGTCAGGGCTCTTAAATAAAAGATTTTGATAAGATTCACAGGGATATAATACGATATCAGTGAATGATCGACCAGCCATTACAGACACACAAGAGCAAGAGAGCGGAAACGGATGTTGCATACATTCTAATGACAAGCAGCCGTCAATGTCACATGACAGATACCACAGATTATAGATTTTATTACGTTTACATAGGTTAACTCAACACTGTCCCTTAAACTAATACAATCCTATAACTGTCCCTTAAATAATGCAATACAGAATAGAACAAAACTTAAGTATTACTTAAGCACTAAAACAGTTTCATTACAAATTTGTTATGTATTTCTTTTGTAAGCGGTTTAGTTAGCAAGTCGGCTAACATTTCTTCAGTACACAAATATTTAATATCAATAGAACCGTTACATATATGTTCCCTAATAAAATGGTGGCGTATATCTATGTGTTTAGTTCTAGCATGGAATATCGTATTTTTACACAATTTCTGAGCAGACTGATTATCGTTAAAAATTGTAACTTTACACAGTATACCCAATATTTCCTGTAAAAAATTTTTAAGAAACAAAGCTTCCTTGGAACTGTCAGAGAGACACATGTACTCGGCTTCCGTGCTGGACAGAGCTACAGTTCTCTGCTTTCTGCTTTCCCAGGAAACAATAGATTTGCCAACCTGAAACACATAACCAGTATAAGATCTTCGATCTGCTTCACTTCTTCCCCAGTCAGCGTCTGCGTATCCTGTAATGTTAATTCCGCCTTTTTGAAAAGTTAAACATTTTTCTTTTGTGCCTTTGAGGTAACGTAGCACCCTTTTCGCTGCCTTCCAGTGAGCTTCACTGTGACAATTATTAAATTGACTAAGATAGCTGACTACATGTGTTATGTCTGGTCGTGAACCTACTGAAATATACATCAGTGACCCTATTAAACTTCTATAATCAAAATTAGTATTTTTATCACCATCAGATTTTTCTAGTTTCAAACCAGTTTCCATTGGTGTTGATACAGGTTTGCAGTTTTCCATCTGAAATTTCTGCAAGACCTTTTCTATATAGTTTTGTTGGTCTAGAGTTATTTTATCTTTATTTTTACAGATTCTCATGCCTAAAACATGCTTTGCTGGCCCTAAATCTGCAATCTCAAACTCATTATTTAATTCCTTTTTAATATTATTTACTTCTATTTGAGAGTTTTGTGTATACATCAAAAGAATGTCATCGACATACAATGCTATTATTATTAATTTATCATGACTATATTTGTAATAAACACAAGCCTCTAATGATGACTTTGAAAATTTCAACGTTTTACATAAGATTTTATTTATTTTCTCATACCATGCTTTAGCTGCCTGCTTAAGACCATAAATTGCTTTATTAAGTTTAAAAACTTTCTTTTCATTACCTTTACATATGAACGCTTCGGGTTGTTCCATAAAAACTGATTCTTTGAGTTCTCCGTTAAGAAAAGCTGTCTTTACGTCTAAGTGATGAATATTCATATCATATTCAGCAGCTATAGCAAGGAGTGTTCGAATACTTGAATACCTAACAACAGGAGAAAAAGTTTCATCGTAATCTATTCCATATTTCTGTGTGAAACCCTTTGCAACTAATCTAGCTTTATATTTGAGAAGTTCACCATTAACACCTAATTTTCTTTTAAATACCCACTTGCATTTTACTGGGCTTTGACCTTCCACTCTGTCAGTTAGTGTCCAGCATTTGTTGACATTGAAAGAGTTATACTCATCTTTCATCGCTTGCCTCCAGCTATCAGCATCTGGACCGCTCAAAGCTTCTTCCACTGTCTGCGGGTCTCCAGTGTCACTGGTACAGGTTGCCTTCACCAGAAAGGCTGAGATGGAGTCATCACCTGTTGTTGTTGTTGTATCTTGCTCTGAACTTGAAGTTTGTTCTTCCAAATCTGGAATATATGTTTCATCCGAAGTATGATTTGAAACAAAACTATCATCACTCTCAGAATCATTCACTGATATCGTACTATATCTCTGTGGATTTGATGTGTCATCAGAATTGACCTCATCCAAGGTATTTTCCTCAGTGAATGGTTCTGTGGGTTTCTCAGTCTCAATACTCTCTTGCAAGTTTACATAAGTGAGAGTATTTTTGTAATTGTTATCATCATTTGACACAATATCATCTTTACTAAATTTATTTTCCAAGAATGTTACATCTCGAGCTTTTATGCAATTCTTTGGAAAATCTGGGTCTAATAATCTATAGCCCTTTGTATGCTCACAATAACCAGTGAAAATATATTTCTTTGCTTTAGGTTCTAATTTATTTCTATTGTGCACATGTGCATAAACGACACAACCAAAAGTACGCAAATGTGAAATTGATACCTTTTTGCCAGTCCACTTTTCTTCTGGAGTGCAGCCTTTCACTGCTATCGTAGGAGATCTATTCTTGAGATAGACCGCTGTGTTTGCAGCTTCCGCCCAATATTTCTGCCCGAGGCCGGCTTCTTGAAGCATGCAGCGTGTCTTCTCCATTATGCTCCGATTAGCTCTTTCAGCAACTCCATTTTGTTGCGGAGAATATGGCACTGTAGTATGATGTATGATGCCATTCTCCTTAAGAAAGTTCTGAAATTTCAAATTACAGTATTCAGTACCATTATCACTGCGCAAAATTTTCAATTTTTCATTAGTTTGATTCTCTACCAATGATTTCCAACTTTTAAATGTATCAAAAACTTCATCTTTTCTTTTCAAAAAATAAATGAAAGTTTTTCTAGAGTAATCGTCTATAAATGTTATATAATATTTTGCACCACTAAACGATGTAGATGCCATTGGACCACATAAATCGCTATGGACTACTTCTAAAATTTTTGTAGCCCTAGTAAAACTATTCTTTGGAAATGATGTACGAGTTTGCTTTCCCTCGATACATGACACACATTTCTGAAAATCACTTTTATCATATGAAATGCCTGAAACCATACCTTGTCTTAGCAACTCCATGCTTCGGTGATTGAGGTGTGCGAGACGACGATGCCATACCTGCTGCGAAACCTTATCTTCCATCACCGAGACTGCAGGCATCGCAACAGCACTTGATTCTTCACTACTTACAGCTTGCACATCTTTATTTTCCTCCAAACAACCTAAATTTGCTATAAATGGAGAGGTATTAGGACATACTTTTGTTAAGTTACAATCTTGAGTGGATGAGTCAACAGTATCTAATTGATAAATACCACCACACATTGTGGCCGTTGCTACTAAAGCTCCGTTATCAAAAATTCTACACATGTTAGAACTAAACACCACTTTAAATCCTTTACTTGTCATAGCGCTGACAGATAACAAGTTTGCTGACAAATTGGGAACGTAATGCACATTACTAATTGTTTTTACATTACCATTTTTCATATTAACTTTTACAGAACCCCTTCCAGCAGTATACAACTTGTTCCCATTAGCTACATTAACCTCTATCGACTTATTATCACTTACAAAGTCACTCATTACACTTTTGTCCCTACACATGTGTCCAGTAGCACCGCTATCAATGTACCACGAACCAGTCTTGATGTTTGCTGACAGCGCAACCAGTAGGGCCTTAGATGTATCCGTATTTGGTGTCTTCGCAGTCTTCTTATACGTTGACTTAGGACAATCTTTAATATAATGGCCAACTTTCTTGCACTTAAAACATCTTGGTTGTTTTCTAACAAACAGGGCTGAAGCATCGGTCTCCTCCTTATCATTTCTACGAAGATTTTCCTGAAGCAATTTTCCTTTTACCACTTCGCTGGAAAGTTTCACATTGGAATTTTCAATTGCCATTATAAGTGGGTCAAAATCTGTAGTCAAACCACTTAGCATCAATACAGCAACAAAGTCATCTTCAAGGGGAGAACCAATTTCACTGAGTTGTTGTGAAATCTCGGTTATTCTGTTTATGTAGCTTTCCATACTTTCGCTCTCGTTCAACTTGGTCGCAAATAATGTTCTCAGGAGCCCCAACCTGCGACATAGGCCCTTATCTTCATAAGCCTTTTCAAGGTTGCTCCAAGCTTCGAACGCCGTTTTCGCATTACGTATGTGTGGAATTGCAGACGGTTGTATGGATAACGCGATTCTCGCCAAAGCTTTTTGAGCTTTCTTCTCATCACCTTTTTCATTTTCCACACATTCCCACAGATCTTCTTGAATCAATATCATTTTAATCATGAATTTCCAGGAACTGTAGTTTTCTATCCCTTTTAATTTCTCTATAGAAACGAAATTCGCAGAGCCCGACATCGTGCTTTTTAGTAGGCAGAATTTCACTATTTCGGATTACAACTAGCGCGTGAAAATATTTACTTTTTATTATTGCGCGATAGATAAGGCCCATAACCTGATGGGTCAGGGCTCTTAAATAAAAGATTTTGATAAGATTCACAGGGATATAATACGATATCAGTGAATGATCGACCAGCCATTACAGACACACAAGAGCAAGAGAGCGGAAACGGATGTTGCATACATTCTAATGACAAGCAGCCGTCAATGTCACATGACAGATACCACAGATTATAGATTTTATTACGTTTACATAGGTTAACTCAACACAGAGACTATGGATCGCCACCTGCTACGATCCTTGCACATTTCTTTCGCTTCATTTTGACGGTTGACAATATGCAGTTTTTAAAAAAAAAATGCGGTTTTCAGGGTGTATAATATTTTCCGGGGTTGTATGCATTGTACTCTATCTACTATATTCGGATTTTGGGGTTGTATAAAAAATATGAAAAAAAAAGATATTAAATTTAATTTCTTTACCACAAAGTTCAACCCAGAATCGGAGCCTTAACACACGTCCGGGCGACCGATCCACATTTTATAATTATTGTCTTACATACCAGCAGCGACGCGACGACGCCGCGGCGATCATACCTGCCCGAATTATTATGAAAACAACTAAGATTTGCACTTTCTGGGCCAAAATTTTAAAGGCATATCGAACTTTTGTAATTTTTGGCGACTTTTGGCGGTTTTCTTCGAATTGGCGACAGTAATGTAATCCAACCATATTCGTATTTCGATGTTAAAATAGGTAGTGAAATTTGCTTTCGGCACCGCGTATATCGAACATGTTGATTGATACCGATGCCGATGTTGCTTCGATAAATGAGTACCTAAAGGGCCTAAATGAAAAACGTTTTCAAATCTTTGTTTCTGTATTTATGTACTATAATATTACTTTTTTATGTACAGAAAATCTGAAAAAAATTACTGTTTATTATTTTGAACAACTTTTTGTATTGGGGTCACCCTGAAATAGAAAAATCTATTGTGCAAGTTCAAATGTATGAAACAGACGATTTTCTGTCGTGAGTTCAGGGTTGATTCTACCAAAAAAGATTTGTAATTTTCTTCCAATAGTTTTCAGGTTTTGAGCAAATTAATTATAAAGTTGTACCTCCGCGCAAACTGGTATAAGCTTAAAACTTAGATTAGCTATGTCTCGTCCATATTAAATTATTCTGAGCTCAATGTATTCAACTTTAGAAATTACAAGAACAACATAGCCCAACTCAATTTACATGTTAATCTTCTCGTACCATAATTCCTTAATTGGATCCTTTTAATATTTATTAGTTATCGATATAGTCATATCGGAAAACTATAAATCTTCTGAATTGTTCTGGAGATTATTCAAATGTGGCCGTTTGAGGGTCAAAAGGAAAAATGGAGGAAGTTGAGTAGACTTAATATCTCATGGCTCATAAAGATTAATGCCTAGTTGCTTCATTTCTCTGCAAAACCACTATTATGTATTAATTTAAAATAGAGATTGATTTTAGTTTACCATTTTTTTTACGCTCACCGCGTATTAAATATTTATATCAACATTATTTGGTTACATCATTTGGCCAGCCAAATCTAGATACTATTACTATTATGTATTCTGTGACTGGATTCCTAAAAGGCATGGTGCGATCTGAAGTATGCAAAAAATATAATGTTGTCTTTGTGCTACAGATTGTATGAACTTTTGAAAAATTCGGCTAAGTGCGATAGTGGGCACCCCGCTATTAAATCGTTGTGTCCCGTCTGAGAAGCTACGTGAGTGGTGACGAGGTTTTTTTTCCAGTCTATTATTTTAATATTACCTATTAAACAGGGTTATTTGTAAAACACCAACAATCTCACAGTATAAGATTACTAACATCATAAACAACAATGTTTGTTCTACGACTTTTCCGAAAAAGAAAAAAAAACTTCTTTTCGTAAAAACGTCCAAATAGCTGATCGAGTTTTGTATGGAAAGAAAGTAATATAGGTAAGTCCATGATGGAAAATAGTTTTTTGTCTTTTTCGGTAAAGTCGTAGAACATAAATTGTTGTTCATGATGTTAGCAATCCTGCTAGGTTGTTGGTGTGTTACAAATAAACCTGTAGAATTAAAAAGTACCGTCATTTTGTAGTCGTTTTAATTAACTTAAGGGTGTGTTGTACCAATGAAAATAAACATTTTTGCCCAAGAAACATGGGTCGAAAAACGACAAAAAATTTTGGGTCTCCTATACTAAGTAGACAGCTATAACATTTTATTAGTATGGGAAAGTAATTTTTTTTTGTCGTTTTTCGACCCATGTTTCTTTGGCAAAAATGTTTAGTTCCGTTAGTAGAACACTCCCTTAAGTTAATTAAAACGACTACAAAATGACGGTGTATTTCTGTGTTTAGTCAGACAGCCTTTACCAGCGAACCTAGCATTTACCAATTCGTAAAAGAAAACAATATTTTTCAGTAACTGTATGAATATTTTAACGTTGTTTGCGCGTTTCAGATGCAAACAGGTTATTGAAATTGCTGATGCATTGTTTGTTTGTTCGTATGTCAACCTTTGTTAAAAGCAGGCGAGTCAACAAATTTAAAATTGCAATTTTTCCGTATTTATATGAGTTTTAAATTTTAAATTAAATCGCCTTTATGACTATCAAACTTTCACTCACAACTCTGTTCGCGTGGAATTTTTTTTCCCGTGGAAATTTTGTTATTGATCGATTTTTCGTTTCGTTTGGTTTGATCGAGAAGTTATTGATTATATGTTAAAATTTGTGAAATAATGGCTATATGGCTAGAGCATTAATCATATTATTATAAACATAAATTAAATCATAAAACATAATTCAATACTGCCTTCAAAGTTATTGATAAGATATTTATAGAGAAAATTCTATTCAATTATTTGGAATTGCTAAGTTGATTTTGTAATTATTTTAGAAGGATGATAATGAATATTGCGTCTGTCAGGATTCGCGCATCAATGAACAAATGTTATGCCGGAATACTAGATAATTAGTGGTTAGTTAACCAACAGTTAGGTTGTACTACATTAGCATACATCCCTATTCGCTGTAGAACGTAAGGACTTTGCCATAATCTTTACTCTTGGCAATGTTCCTTTTTCCCACTACCAGTTGTACCCTGGGTGAATTTTATGTACCAGTCAAAGCCATACATGTTTTGAAGCGAAGCGATAATTAAAATTTGCACATGTTACTTTAGACCATATCCCTTAGCACTGGCTAAGGGATATGATCTAACGCTGCAACAACGTATCTAATCTAAGCGTGTGATTTTTTGTGTTGGGGCACAGAATACATAATAGTACAAGTGTTGGGGTAGGTACAATTTGTATTCGGTTTAGTTGTTGGTAGGACTTATTTCAAGTCCTCCTGGTGAGCTACCACCATTAGTTAAGTCTGACGCACGCCATAACAACAATTTAAAATTTGTTGTGTTCCGGCTAGAGGTAATTTTAGCCCAGTTCCTCAATGTTGAGGATTCCGGCTGTAGTGCATTTACACTTTCGGCCTTTTACAACTTGTTACAAAAAGATCCCCTAAAGCTGAATATGGTAGATAGGGACCATCAAACTGGACAACTTTTATTATGGGACCAGCTCTGAAATCGCGAAAAAGAAATCAGCCGTTTCGTATTTTTTTTTTTTATAAAACAGTTGATCCCTATGTACCATATTCAGTTTTAGGAGTTTTTAACCGACTTCAAATAGAGGAGGAGGTTCTCAAGTCGACGGTATTTTTTTTGTAACACGTTGTATATCGTCACGTAACATCAGATGAGGTGAAGGCACAGAATACATAATGTGAAGGCCCTATCCCGTTGTGGATAAATAAATAAATAAATTTAATTTACCTGATAGTTCCCAGTGGTAGTAACGGTGGGCGGGGAGTACGACCGCCCGCCGTACGCCTGCACCGCCCCGCCGTGGTACAGGGTGTTGTTGTTTGCGTCCCGCGTCGTTGTAGGGTACGTCCTGTAGTTCTGCGACATCTTGCACCTGGAATTTTTATAGGGTTTTTATGTAGATAAGTTTTCATTCGTTCTTCACAATGTTTGTAAAACTAAAACAATGTATTGTGAGAGACGTGCCAGCAGGCTTATTGCATAAAAACAATCGCGGTAAGCGGACGATGTCCCGTTACTAATTATTGTTCGTGACCCCCTAACCCCCTGAAAAATAATCTTCTTATTTAATATTTTTTTATTATCCGTCGTGATACCCCATCTCAAACATTTCAATCTGTCATAAAAAAGATTAGGGATACCACGGGCCATATAATTTTCCCATGGTACCCCTTTGTCCCCCTTTGGGTGTTCCACGGTCTAAAATTGTGCTGGTGGTACCCTTAAGGGAACTTAGACTTGGGAACCAGGGGCAAGAAACGGTTCGTCCCACTCCGTGACACCTATAATCTCACGAATAAGGTTTAATATCATGTAAATTTGTACGACGAATTTCGTCCGATTATCTATGATAAGTATGATTAGAACCAAAGATAGGTAAAGAGTTGCTATTGCGTTTATATGAACCAAGAGTTACGGTTAAACTTTGAAAATATGATCGATTATTATTAAATTAAGGGGGTAGTCGGAATTAGTTTCAATGATAAAGACCTACCGGAAAATGCAATTGAAATTATGTTTCAACTAGCGGCAGCCCGCGACTTCGTCTGCGTGGATAGTGTTTTGTCTATCCCTCGAGAACAGTTCCTTTTTTTGGGATGAAAGGTACCCTATGTCCTTCTCTGTACCCCTGAGAACATTAATGCAAAATTTCATGATGATCGGTTCAGTAGTTAAGACGTGAAGGCGTAACAAACAAACTAACTGTTTTTCGCATAATTTATTATGGTTCAATGATATAACGCATAATTTATGCAGTAATCGCACTTAGTTTCAATGATAAAGTAAAGATCTACCGGAAAATGCAATAGAAAGAAACACAACGGCTCAAATAGTATTAGGTCTTTACCTATGAAATTGCCGTTTTGTTTGAAAAAAGTTAAAGTATTTTTTTTTCGAACTTATTTATTTCTTTTATTCAAAGTAATCACCCTGCAATCAATGCATCTTTGCCAACGCTGTGGCAGTTTATGGATGCCCTTCTTGAAAAAATCAGCTGGACGGGAGACAACAAACTCTTCAAAGGCGTTTTGTACTGCCTCTCGGGAATTGTATTTTTTTCCCGCTAAAAAGTTGTCCAAATTTTGGAAAAAGTAATAGTCGGTAGGCGCAAGATCTGGTGAGTATGGCGGATGAGGGAGAGCTTCCAAACCCAACTCATGCAGCTTAGAGACGGTCTGTTGTGCAGTAAGTATGGGGTCGCGCGTTGTCGTGAAGTAGCAGTGGGGCACCCATCTATCAAGCTTTTTTATCTTGCCAATCTGTCGCAAATGGACCAATATTGTTTTGATGCTAACATCAAAAGCTGCTGCCAGCTCAGCTGTAGATTGCGATTCATCTGCTTCCACAATCGCCTTTAATTCATCATTGTTGACCAAAGTTTCCGGACGACCACGAGGTTCATTTTTCAAGTCAAAATTCCCAGAAAGGAACCGAGCAAACCAATAAACGGTTGTACGTTCGTTTGTACAGTTCTCTCCGTAAACGTCGTTGATGTTACGTGTCGTTTGTGCCGCGTTGGTGCCACGACGGAACTCATATTCCATAATTACACGAAATTTCGAAGTATCCATTATGAGGAAAAATGTTGAAATGTAATGAAAATACAACGCTAATCAATAAACAAAAGACTGATTTTGTAAATAGAATGTCATATTTTTAAAACAACATTAATTTGAATTTAGAATTCATAGCCAATCAAAACTTTTTTTTTGTTTGAAAAAGTCTGTACTGCAATACGGCAATTTCATAGGTAAAGACCTATTATTATGTTTGGATTTGACTATATTTTGTGCCTTAACATATGTAGTAGCTCGTCATGAAAACTAACGTACAGCTCGCGCAACATAACTTGACCCAATTTTTAGGACCACGTGACCTGCGCACTGCAATTTTTGTACTGAAAATTGCTACTGCGCAAGCTTTATTGTCTATGGTTTGGTTCAAGTTATGTTGCGCGAGCTGTATGCCTTAATATATGTATACCTATCTCGTCACAAAAACTAACGTAAGTAACTAAGTATACAAACAACCAACAACCGTTCTCAATATATTTTTTATTATTTCACGTCAGCATACGCTCCACATAACTTTTACTAACACGAACAAAAAACCAGTAGCGTCGCTTTCGATCGTTTTTTTTGTGGGATCCCCAAACCGCACCGATCTGCAACCGGTGGGTAATTAAAAAAAACTCGCTCCGAAACTGTAGCACTGGTACAGTTAGTAACAGTACACGTAATGCGAGGAGACAGCCAAAGATGGGGTGATGGCGCAATTGATAAGAGGGAGCGGTTTTGTTCTTAAAGTATTACGTGGCAAAAAAGGAATCATGAGAAAGTACCAGTACGTACATGAGTGAGCTGGTTTTTAAAAACCTCTAGCTGTGTGTTCCGGATTGCGTTACAATGTCATGACATGAAAACCTATATAATAAATGGTCTAATAACATCTATAGGACAAACATACAAACATTAATTTTGAGCCAGGAATATTCAGGGCGAACGAAGAACCACATCATAGTTTCATCATAATCTGGGGCCCTACTGGCTAACTTTTCAAATTTCGGCTGGGCTTCAACTTAAAAACATATAAATCGAAGTGAGGAATTTCATATTGTACCATTTGCCGAAGTTATTTGGAAGATATCGATGTTCCTGTGACATCATGTGGGTTCGCCATTTTGGCCTGATTGGGGCTTGATTTATCTGTTTTAATTCGAAGCCCGGCAGACTTGCCGATGTTCGGAGCGTTAGCCGGCCCCAGATGGTGATGTATGTTTGTGATGGACAAACATACAAACAACAACAAATAAAGTGCGACCAAAATGGACGTAATGCTCTTCGATCCTCGTCGCCTCGTCGGTGGATCGTAGAGGAATGAGGGTTTACCCAGTTTTCGTTTTACTAGTCATGGATATCCTTATTAACGTTCCGTCAAATTACCTTTGTTCAGGAGGTAATAAAAATAACAATAAAGAAATACTATTGCGCAAATACAAATTACGATAAAACAGCCTGGCAGTTACTTGTAATTATGTTCTCTTTTGATTACTTCGCTATGGAATTGAAAATAAAATTTTATTATTTGCCGGATGCTGTCTTAAACATTATGTCGAAATTGTATAAATATATTGTAAGATCTCTTTGCCAATTGATGCGTTTATAGGAGACAAAATGAATTTGCACGTCAATTAAATTATAGTCAGGTGGGGTAAGTGAAACACCGGGGTAACACCCAACGATATCTAAGAAACTATCGTAGTTTATTCTCATAGCGATGTGTCGATAAAGCAGGAATGACGAATTACTTTCCTTAATACAACACAGATATCGCTGCGATAATTAAACTAGCTAGTAAACCAAAAAGAAATTAATTAGATGTCAAAACGCAAAACACGATGTTTTTTTGATAAATCTTTAAAACTGGACCCTATTTTATGACAATTTGATACATTTTGGATATTAACGGTTAAACATGATCCTTTTGTCCTGTTTTTAATTAAATGGACACAATATTTAAAGCTATTTTGGCCACTGTTTCACTTCCCCCTTGTCAGGGGTAAGTGAAACACTTCTTAGCTTTTATATTCTTTTCGTGATTTTGTTGCTTAATGCAAGTCTTTAGATATTTATATTCATACCGTTAAAGGCTGATTTAATTAGGAGTACATTGCCTATACAGCTACTTTAATTGCGAGTTTTATAGCTTTACTACACCTTGTTAAATAAAAATAAAAATAAAGTATGTTTCACTTACCCACCTGACTATATATTACTTTAGTTAGTAAACTTTGTGATCTAGGCTGTCAAAGTTTCATATGAAATATGACCCAAAAGAGCGTTACTAAGCGCTCGGCAAATGTATTAGTATTTTTTTTATTAAAAATTACTATTGCGCATACCCCCTTCACACTAGAGAGCACTCCTAATCCACTGCGCGAGACATTTTGTATTTTCGTCGCTTTGTCGTTATATGCAAAGGTCGCGGGATAATCGAAAAAATTTAGTAGTTACGCATCCTCGCATCAGCACTCCATCGGTTTTACGCATCTACAGAATGATTTTAAAGTTACATGACTCACTTTCAGTACAGAAAATAGTTCAGTTTCATGGCCTGAATAATCCTGAAAGTTTCTCATGTGACTTTTAAATCACTTTGTAATTTTTTGGTGGAAACACAGCTCAAAGCGGAGACAACTCCACAAAGTAGACTCTCGAGCGGAAAATCCAATGGAAGTCGTAGACTTTGAGAGGTTACTGAACTATTGACGTAAAGATTGACGGGGACTTGTCTAAAGAAATTATCGGCGAACGTATCAGAACTGTGATTTAAGTGTCACCCGAAGGTAACGCGGTACGGAACACTAATTGCCAAGGCTGCTTGCGAATTTACCAGTTTTCGGGGTACCACTCTGCAATATGTAATAAAAAACCCCTATTTATAATTAGGAAGGCATATGGCTACATTTATCCCGAATTTAAGTCGAGGCGACGCCTAAAAGCAAAGCTCCTTGCTTTTGATTCGGACCACAATAAAAAAAATATTAAGTTCGACTCTAATCGTCATTTTTTGTTCTAGAAGCGTCGGTTCTGGGTCATTGAGTCATCTAATTGGGCATCTAATGATCGTTTTGATGACAGGCATATAGTATTGGGATGCCTATTATAAATAAAGGCAATTATTAAAAAAAGAATGGTCGATAAAAATATTTTCCTTTTCGTCAGTCATATACCTACTCATGGGAAAGATGTTATGAATAAGATTGTGTAAAAAATTCCTAATGATAAATTTTTCGTCAAAAATTCGGCGCTCAAGCTGCTTTTTTCTAAGTTCGAAAACAATCTCCTCAAATTATCATCAAAAAGTACGGAACACTCGAAAAACGTAAACTTGTTCTGTTGAAGCACTTGGCAACATCGCCTTGGTGGGACGATAATGTAATATAGAATATAGAGCAATTAGGTACACGACAATTTTATAACTGCGGTCCAGTTTTCGAATTTCGGTTTGTAATAACAATGTTTTTGAGTGCAACTCGGGTGAATGTGTAATTTTGCAAATGGCTGTTTAAGTCGAGCCATGTTGGGCAGATATAATTCCTGATTATACCGCATTGCTTTTTAAATGTTTCGCGAGCTTAATTACTGACCGATTATAAAGGTATTTGCTGCTATGTGTTATAATAACAGTTAATATGTTTAAAGGTGTAGAATTTGGATTTAATTTGAATTACTGCAAGTTATTTCTAACAAATGTTTTGAGGAATAGTATGCAGATATAGTACGAGCGGCGACCGTAAGATTGCCTACGTCATCTGATACCACGATCAAACCCATGGAGAATGATCAGAAAAGTGATGCTTAGCTTAGATCAATCAGTCTGCCAAAGCTGAATTGGCCGGAACCATAAAAAAACAGGCCACTTCCGGTAAAAAAATATAGGGGTCACTTACGTCATTTGATACCGAAATAATACTAATGGCATCAGTTACCCGCTCACTGGTAAAGACAAAAAACGTAGTCTGCCAGTTCTTATATGGCCGGAAGTACTTGGCAGACGGACTCAAATAGGTCAAATTGGACCCCTTCGCCTACGTCATCTGATCATTCTCCATGGGTTTGATCGTGGTATCAGATGACGTAGGCAATCTTACGGTCGCCGCTCGTACTAATACAAAAACATAAAAATATTAAAAGAAAGATGATTTTTTTTCGTGATTTCAGAGTTGATCCTCTATAGTAAAAAATGTTAAGTTTGATGGTGCTTTTCTACCATATTCTGCATTAGGGGTTGTTTTGTAACACGTTTTATATTAAAAAAAAATTACTCACGCTTTTCTCAATATGTTAATGAAAGCATCATCTTCATTAAATTATGTTAATGCTAGTGTTAAGAATAAGTCACCGTTGTTTTATTATTTTTGTGTATCATCATTGTTAGGTAACAACAGTTCAAGCTTGCCTTTGGTTACTTAAGTTATTTACTCCCAAATATAAGTTGAAAGTTGTTTAATATTGATATCTTTACAAAAATCCGGCATTTCTACGGGAATGCCAACTGCATTAATGTAAATGCCAGCTTATGAAATCCTATAGACGTGATATAAGGCCTTATAAAAGCATATTAATCAAACAATAAATCTGACCGCATCCTAAATAATGTCACAGTACAGAATCCTGAGTCATAGGATACAGAAATAGATCAGTCTGACAATTCTAGATCCGGCTGAGCAGGATTTGGTTACAGGATATGAATTCTATAAGCTTTTGACCAAAAAAGTTTTTAAACCTATTCAGGACATGGCACCAAATTTTTTTTTTTGACGTATACCACCTCGAGCTATGTGCAACTAGTGGCCGCTCGCAACTTCGTCTTCTTTGTTCCACGTCTTTTCATTCCCTATTTCGCTCCCTTCACAAGAAGTTTGAGGCATAGTCGTAGCTATTGGGACTAGGAATTTTGCATAAGGATTCCATTTAGGCGAGCATTGAGAAAGGCTTTGTAAAATCCAATCCTTATGGGGAAATCCACATCAAATGCATCATAAATAATTACACCATTATATTTATGTGATGAAATTAATTAATCTAAATCCACTTGTTGACATTTCCACGCTAAAATGATAATAAGTAGTTGATACAGAAGTCTTCAATTTAAGTGTCAGAGTGCAGGAAAAGAAGGTGATCATTTAATCAATCATCAATCGATCGATCATTTAATGCGAAAGTATCTCGTCTGTGACGTGAACTGTTGATTCAATTTCGTTGAACTTTGGAAAAGAGATAGATTGGACTTTGGGAAAAACTTAAGCAACTATTACTACAACTCGAGATAAACTCGTCATAGAATATAAATATACTTAGGATTCTAACTTGTTAGCTAATGAAAATACGTTAGGAAAAATATAATGCAAAGAGTAACATGGTGGCTAGACAAAGCCAGACCGGTCCGCAGCTATTCGTATCATCAGGTCAAGACGGTGCATCCGGGCGGATCCCGTTACCGTCGGACATATAACTAATATGCACACTTGCATACCGATGCAGGGAATGTTATATCTGGAACGTGACGGTAGAAACAAAAAGGAGGGGATGATAATTGTTCTAAGGCGAGAGATCGACGAGAAGTAAAAATTGCAGAAGTCAATTTATAATTTTTTGAGGTATTTGGTCTGTTTGCACTATTGAAATCATTTGCATGGCTGCGTTCCAATGAATTACTTTTTGTCGTCCAATTATCGGACTCTTTCTGTATGCATTTGAAGGAACTACTTTGTTTTTGTCTTATCGACAAAAATTCATTTCCGAATCCTTAAAACTTCGATACTAACACACATCTTAAAATAAAAAGTATTATTGCCATGTGTTTGACTGCAATTTTGTGAACCTCCGAACGTCATGTTAAGGTTCACTTAGAAACAGTGCAATAAAAAAATAATATGTCAGAAAATAAGGCTGTAGTTACTTCAAGACAGGGAAAATCAGGACACTAAGCTTCTAAAATCAAACTCTTTATAATGGGTAATGTCTGAAAAAAATCAAATTGGCTCAATTTGAGCTCCCATAGTACCTAATTGAAAAAAGTTTTAGCATTTTTGGCTGTGGGAAAAATATAAAAAAAATTAAATAACTTCATCTTCGAAAAAGTATGGAAGTAACAGCAGATTAGAGATGATTCCTTAGCTACTACGTGCTACTACCTGCCACCAACCACAAAATGATATTAATAAATGTTTCGCACAAAATGTCAAAACTTTTTTTTTATTATGTGGCATTGTCTCCATTCTGCTGTTAGTTCTGTACATTTGTGAAGACGATATGACTTTATTTTTTTTTTCACGCAACCGAAAGTTATGAAATTTTTTTCTGTTACTAAGAGAGCTTATTCTTACCTATATAAATATGCAGGCAATTTGATTTTTCAGACATTCCCCATACTAGTATTTTGGATGTCTAGCATTAGAGTCGAGATTTCCGTAATCATTTGTGAAATTGTAAGTACTGTGAGTGAAAGAGAATAAGTAAAAGAGACCATTGCTCAAAATTGCTGAGCAATTAAATGAATCACTCTTTACTCCATTGTAACTTTGACTTGACTCAAATAATAAAGCTTAATTTCCCACCACTAATCTGAAGAGTCACTTAGATTTAAACGGCGAATTATTAAGTGAAGTGGTGGGGAGGACAATTTCCAAAATAGCCACTGTTAATCGTCACTCCGGTGAAAATTCGGCCAAACTGTCGGGCGAGAGGTCTCCCGCTAGGGTTGCCAGATCAAACTGACATTTTCCCTGACTTTTCAGTTACTGTCATTTTTATACATAAATACCACATTTAGCTGACTTTGATTATTTATAACTTTTCTTAGCAAAATGATTGACAAATATATTTTTTTCTTCATGTTTCGAAAACCCCTGACAGTGTAATTTTTCCGGTTTCCTGACAGACAGGTAAAATTTCTGACGTGTCTGAAAAAATCTTGACGTCTGGTAACCCTACTTCCGGTTCCCGGCCGAGCTCTTTTCACTCTTCGGGCTCTCCCAACCGGTCACTTTTCCGGCACCTTTGTGGTCACTCGCTTTGTGAATTCCGAGCGAGCACGCTATTTTTATCTGGGGTGCCTTCCGATATTACGCCTCCTTTTTCCTGTGACGTCATGCGGAATGTGATTGTCATTTGTTTTTTTTATTCTGAACCTCGTGTACAATGCAATCGATACCTGATCTGTGCCTGGGGGCCTATCGTGTTCAGCTTCAACGATGAAAAAGGAATCGTTGCTGTTTCGGTTATGTTTACCGAAAAGTTAAGTTTTGCTATTGAAAGTTAACACAAAAGATACTCGGGAACCCGTAAAGTTCGAGTAGAAGAAGTAGTTTCTAGTACTTACTTAGCTGTACTTTTAGAGTGGCTGTGAATGCTGTGAAATTACAAAGCGGCCTGTAATAATATCCTTTGACTTCCTATCAAAGTTTTGACGTAAAAGTACTCGATAGAATGTCTATGAGAAATTTCATTTCGCTTTTTGGCCGTAAATGGCGCCGTATACATTTCCAATACAAATCACTCTACCTATCGGTTTTTACTTGCATTTTTTTTCTCAATAGATGTTCGTGCTACAGATACTGAACCATAGTTTACTTACGTTCTCTTCTGTAAGCTCTTAAAATATTCACTTGCATGAAAAAATAAAAAATAAAATTTCAAAAGTTATAATTTTTTTTTGAGAATTTAACTTATTACAAAAACGAAGTCGCACACAACCACGAGACGGTTTATTTATAAAATAGAAGGTGTACCGGAAACGCTTATAAGGAATTACCGGATATGGAGAAAAAGCTTCAGCAGAATTTCAGGTTCAGCGACAAATGCTTTCATTTCTTTTATTTAGTTGTTTATACTTTCATCAAATGTTGTTATTATGAGTAAATTATTGGCTTTTAGGATTTATTTTGACTTAATACTACGTTTTACAAATTAGGTACAAACATTATTATAATTCAGCACAGAAAAAGTAAAGGTGCATTTTTCCGCATATTTTACAGATATCCTCAATTTATTTAACACTCGCATTTTTACACCATACTTATATGTTATTTCAAAACACTGCACGCAAGTCCTCCAACTTCAATAAAATAATCCTTCTGTATATTTACTAAAATAAACACTGAAAACGTACCTTTTGTTCTCTCTCAAATGTTTACACGATTTTCACTCGCTTACATCCGACCGAATAGCTTAAAAGAAAAATGGCTACTGACTAAGCCACTTGTAGTTTGTTTTCATAAACCATCCAGTTTGAATGAAATAATAACGGTAGCAACCGCATCCGGGTTCACGGGCTAGTATGGACATATTTGGGACACTGACATGTTATGTTACCTACACTGGGAAAACCCGAGTAAATTGAGCTAGTTTTTTTTTATTCACTAACGTTTGTTTATGTACCGCTGCAGTTTTAATTTGTGGCTACAGTCATCAACCTTTTTGGCGCAAAATCAAATTGAAAGTACCCAATGTAATGTACCAAATTTTCTAAGTCTATGGTACCTAATGTTTCGGATGTTCTTTTTTTAAATTAGAAAAACCATAGATAAACGAAAGAGTTATGGCAACTACAATTAACCTATTTGAATTTGAGTGCTATAAAATACATATAAACTGGTGGTTCTGTAGAAATGTAGACCTCGCGCTTGTGAGATTTTAGAACATTTTTCAAAATGGCTGAAATAAGATTTTCCCCATTTTCCGCCATTTTGAATAATTTAGAAAAACTGAATCGACAAAAAAGTCTATATAATTATAGAATCTGCCCTCTAAATTTCACGAAAATCGGTTGAGAAATGCGACCTGTAGAGGAGAACAAACGGACAGCCGGACAGAAGGATAGTGGGACAGACAGACGAAAGAACTTTTGCCCAAGCTGAAGCAGAGACGCATCGCTTCGCGCTCGCTCGGTCAATAAGATTGAATGAGATTCATATATTTTTTGTTGTTGTCTGTTTTGGAAACAAGACAAGAGAAAACTTTTTATTTTTTTAACATGATTGTAAGCAAGGGTTTTTTTAAATACGAGCGAATCTTTATAAGGTTTTTATAGGTTTTTTTACTGAGATTTTTATAACCTACTAAGAACTTGGGTTGTTTCTGAAGTCGGGTAGAGTAAGTTGATCTAATGTAAGCAAGATATGAAAGTAATAACTTTGTTTAAGAGTAAATGACTAAGCAAAGAGTAATATAACATTCGGGAAGCTCCGAAAAATCTTCGTGTTTGATTTACCTCAGTGTCTCAAGACGAAAGTCTATGACCAGTGTGTGTTGCCAGCAAGAAGCATATACCTCCTTCCAATGGAGATTGCACGGCCATATGTCATAGTGAAGATTGAAAAAAGCTCCTTTAGTGACGTGACGGCTTATTGCTACCTCTTTCTTTAGTGTTACATTACGTGTTCGTTGTTCGTCGTTCGTTCGTTCGTGAGAAACGAAAACGTATTGTAACACTAAAGAAAGAGGTAGCAATAAGCCGTCACGTCACTAAAGGACCTTTTTTCAATCTCCACTATGACATATGGCCGTGCAATCTCAATTGGGGGTATAAGCTTCTTGGTTGCCAGTGATGACTTACGGCAGTGAAACGTGGTCGCTAACTATGGGTCTCATAAGGAGGCTCAAGGTCACCCAGCGTGCAATGGAGAGAGCCATGCTCGGCGTTTCCCTGCGTGATCGAATCAGAAATGAGGAGATCCGCAGGCGAACTAAAGTAACCGACATCGCTCGAAGGATTGCTCAGCTGAAGTGGCAGTGGGCGGTACACATAGCGAGAAGAACCGATGGCCGTTGGGGCAGAAAGGTTCTTGAATGGCGACCGTGCACCGGACGACGCTCCGTGGGTAGGCCCCCGACAAGGTGGACCGACGATCTGGTGAAGGTTGCTGGAAGCCACTGGATGTGGGAAGCGCAGGACCGATCGTCGTGGAAATCCTTGGGGGAGGCCTATACCCAGCAGTGGGTGTCGTGCGGCTGATATGATGATGATGATGATGATGAAATGACAAAGAACTGTTTATTCTAGCAAGTTTCAAAGTCATATCTAAAATGGAAAGAATGTCAGTTTTATAAAAGTCGAAACAGCAGAAACAGCACAAATACCTAGAGTCAATGGCAAATAACATAAAAATAGTTTTAGTGTGAAATGCGCTCGACGACGAGAATTCTATTAAAAATGACAGATATCTTCAAACAACGTCCACTACACGAGCCATAACTGGAACTTCGGAACTGTTCCGGAATGTTCCGGAACTCTCTGCCTGGAATTTTCCGGTAGTTTTTAAAACGTTCCGATATCGCATTGTTTCGGAGCCGATTGATTGGAATTAAAATTGTCCGAATACAAATGGAATGAGCTTTTAGAGTTCAGTGAAGCAATACCAATGTTTTCCAATAAAATGTTTCGAAAGATATTTGGAAAGGTACCCCCTCTAGTCTTATATAACATCTTATGATATAGGGAGGTGATAACACAATATAATAATGGGGAATGTCTTAAAAAATCAAATTGACTGAACAATTATTAATTTTTTAAACTTTTTCACGCAATGGAAAATTCTGATACTTTTTTCTATTACTAAGGGAGCTTATTCCTACCTATAGAAAAATATTCAGCCAATTTGATTTTTTTCGGACATTCCCCATTATGATAGGCAAGCATAGATTAGCATAACAAGCCTGAGAAAAGTTTTGTTACTACTTAAGTAACAATTGAAATGTAATATTTTACAGGGCTTGGTTTTATTGTATATTTTTGGGGACTGCCAAAAAACGAATGTCGGTATAGAAGATCGGTAAGATGTAGAGCATCGGGATTTTTTTTTTGGGTTTTTTGAAAGTTAAATACAATAATGAACTTATTGATAATCATAAAACAATATTCAAAATTTTAATAAAAAAGAAATTAGCAATTTATTTTAAGTGCACCTAAGGCCAAATACTCAAATGAATCTTAAAGATAAGGCTACCTTAAAATGAAAAAAAAATCAGATTTGACAGAAACTCACTGAAACTGACAGCTTTCTTAAATTTAAGGAGTCTTAAGTTTAGTTAGCTAAAGATTTTAGCTAAGAAGATTTTGAGTATTCGGCCGTTAAGCTTACGTCTTTTAGCAAATTGACAACTCACGCTTGCCGAATTCCCGTAAAATCAGGGATGGCACTTGCCACTTCGTTTGTTGTGATAGGTCAGATATCGACTGGATAGCCCTCACACAAGGCCTCGATAGTATCGATACTATAGGCCTTGTATGTGAGGGGTGACAATGGCGCCCTCTGTACACCAACAGATTTAATAGATGTAGTGAAAATGCCGTTAATGTAGGCACTACATATTCGCCAAGCATCAGCACTATTTATCGTACATTGATGCTTTTGAAAGAACCTCTTTGAACCATTTGTTACAAAACTGGCAACGTATGATGAATTGTACCGATGCTTGGCAAATATGTAGTGCCGCCGGCATAACAGTTTGTTGTTTTTACTCTGCATGTTTTTCATATCGAAGCGATTGTCTTTTGCAGCAAAGGTTTTTACTAGCAACGTGTTCCAAAAAACCCCTAATGCCAGTATGGTACATAGGGACCATCAACTCTGAAATCGCGAAAAAATTAAGCTGTCTTATACATTTAGATAGTTTCGTTATTAATTTTTGTATACCTAAAACAGCTAATTTTTTTTCAGAGTTGGACCCATAATAAAATTTGTTCAGTTTGATGGTTCCTTTCTATCATATTCGGTATTAGGGGCTTTTTTGTACATGTTTTGTGTAAAGATATTATAATCACCTAATGCATTATTTTGTTGAGTCCTGGATGTTTAAATTTTTCCAGCCCGGTTTGGGACTAAGTGAAAGGTGAAGTCAGAGGTGAGTCATTTCACTTTTCGGTGCAGTAAGAATATTATTTTGTTTTGCATGCATAGTTTTGCTAAAAAAAACACTTATTATAGATTATGATGTAGGAAAATAATTTTGAAGATTTTTCTTGACTCGCATTGAAACTTTTCATGGTTGGCGATAGTGGATTGCTTTTTCTCGTTTAACATTTTTAAATATTTATGCTGTATTTTAAAATTATTTATTTTACTCATTACCTACCCCTTTGATTATGGCGTCAAAGACCACATACTGAAACGATTCTTAAAGTTAAGGCCACCTTAAATTTTGACAGAAACTCTATGAAACTGACAGCTTCCTTGAAGTTAAGGAGACCTCAACCTAAGATTTAAGCTTTGAGAATTCGACCGTTAACGCCTATTAATAACGCTAGAATCCGCTAGATAAATTTAGTTGATAGGAAGAAATCCTCTTGTTAACTATCACATTAATTACTTATTTGGCACTTTGGTTCCTGATTTAATCAAGAGATAAGTCAGTAAGCTATCGGGAGATAGGAATACTATGAAAATAGTGACAAAAGGGATAGGGCCTACACATCTTTAAAAGTGGCTGCTTTGACATTCACATGTTAGTAGATATTATAGTGCAGTGTTGTTATGTAACATCTTTGATTGTATACATTTTTGATGAAATAAAATAAGATGAGTTTAGCGTGTCAATTTTTTAATAAAAGTAGAGTACTACGAATTGATTTCAGAACCTAAGTAGAGTTTTATTTCAATGTATAGCGTAAATCTCAGAAATAAAATCTTTGATTTTAAGTTCAAATTAAATAATAGGTCTTCACCTATGAAATTGCCGTATTGCAGTACAGACTTTTTCAAACAAAAAAAGTTTTGATTGGCTATGAATTCTAAATTCAAATTAATTTTGTTTTAAAAATATGACATTCTATTTACAAAATCAGTCTTTTGTTTATTGATTAGCGTTGTATTTTCATTACATTTAAACATTTTTCCTCATAATGGATACTTCGAAATTTCGTGTAATTATGGAATATGAGTTCCGTCGTGGCACCAACGCGGCATAAACGACACGTAACATCAACGACGTTTACGGAGAGAACTGTACAAACGAACGTAGAACCCGTTATTGGTTTGCTCGGTTCCGTTCTGGGAATTTTGACTTGAAAAATGAACCTCGTGGTCGTCCGGAAACTTTGGTCAACAATGATGAATTAAAGGCGATTGTGGAAGCAGATGAATCGCAATCTACAGCTGAGCTGGCAGTAGCTTTTGATGTTAGCATCAAAACAATATTGGTCCATTTGCGACAGATTGGCAAGATAAAAAAGCTTGATAGATGGGTGCCCCACGAACTTAACGATCGCCAGCGCAACATACGCGTCGAGACTTGCCTTGCGCTGCTTAACAGGCACAGAAATGAAGGAATTTTGAAGCGAATTGTTACGTGCGACGAAAAATGGATTCTTTTTGACAATCGAAAGCGCTCAGCAAGTTGGGTAGATCCTGGTTCGGTACCAAAGCAATGTGCAAAACGAAAAATGACCCCTAGAAAGGTGATGGTCACAGTTTGGTGGTCTAGTGCTGGTGTGATTCATCATAGCTTTATACAAAACGGCGAGAGCATTACTGCAGATGTGTACATTGAAGAACTGACCACAATGATGGCGAAACTCGCACGTCTGCAACCAGCTTTGGTCAATCGGTCGTCTCCACTGCTACTTCACGACAACGCGCGACCCCATACTGCACAACAGACCGTCTCTAAGCTGCATGAGTTGGGTTTGGAAGCTCTCCCTCATCGGCCATACTCACCAGATCTTGCGCCTACCGACTATTACTTTTCCAAAATTTGGACAACTTTTTAGCGGGAAAAAAAATCAATTCCCGAGAGGCAGTACAAAACGCCTTTGAAGAGTTTGTTGTCTCCCGTCCAGCTGATTTTTTCAAGAAGGGCATCCATAAACTGCCACAGCGTTGGCAAAGATGCATTGATTGCAGGTGTGATTACTTTGAATAAAAGAAATAAATAAGTTCGAAAAAAAAAATACTTTAACTTTTTTCAAACAAAACGGCAATTTCATAGGTAAAGACCTAATATATAAAATACTGCACTATGGAGAATTTTCATAAAACGTGAGTCTTGCTTAAGTTTTAACATATGTATTATGGCTATGTAAACAAAATACTAATCGTATCTGATAGTGTTAATATGTATTTTAGTACTTTTAAACGGTCTTTAAATGTTATTATCACTTATCATGCAGTTGCTAAACTGTATGCAAAACAGTATGTTTAGCAACTATAAAAAAGTTTAAGGCTCATAAGTCAAAAGCGATTTTGTTCAACCCGATTACAAATTCTATCTAAACTAGCCTTATTTTAAATCTTCTAACAGTCTAACAAAAAACTGAATGTTTTTTATTCGTTTGTTGCATAACAGTTTATAAGTATGTAAGTAAAACTCATTTTGTTTTTAGAAGTATAGTACTACCATAATTATAAGGATCTCGAGTTCCTCCGTGCTTCGGAGGCAAGTTAAGCCGTTGGTCCCGACAGCATTTGCAGTCATTAACACCCACTAATCCACATTATAAGTGCGCTGTGGGTTATGGGGCCCATAACCCACCACCATACATAACTTATGGCCCATCCTCCTTATGCCTGTGCCCCAGCAGTGGGACAGTAAAAACTGCTAATGTCGATAAGAAAATGTCTCATGCTTTTTTGTTGAATTCAACGTGTCAAATTGAAAACGCTAAGTGCAATGGAGTTCCAGTGAGTGACCGATCAGTTGAGTAATTTTATGAATCACTGTGATTCAGTACCTACTCGGTGCGACCTTCGGTGCGACAAAGAAAGCGACAGTGTTGGTATGTGATAAAAAATTACTCATAGTTAAAAATAAATACCATTGCTGTGAATAAACAACGAAAAAGGTTGAAATCTAAAATGATTAATTCCTTCCTAAAATGTACACGCATATTTTAGAAATATAAACTTCTCAGTAGCGAAGGGTTAACTTGTGGCGAAGGTAAGCTGTTTTACAAAAATGTTATGGTAATATATTATGACCTGCACAGTGTATCGATTGGGTATATTTCTAAAAGGTAAGCCGATGGGAATCAGCTATGGACCCTTCGCCACTGAACCATAATATTATATATCCTGTGACTGAACTTCTATATTTCTAAAATATGCAAAATAAATACAAGTATTAATTTATGTGTAGTTCTAATATTTTAGACATATTTTAGAACTATACATAAATTGATAAGTACTTGTATTAATTTAAATGATAGGATCTTTCGAAAATATAGATCTTTTGTTGTTTTTAAGTCAAAATCTTAGATTAATAAAAAATGACATTTTAATAATAATTATTGGCGCGAATATCACAACGATAAATATTTCTGAACTCAGAAATCAGAAAAAACTTCAGACAATTATGTTATAGACTCATGACCAAAATTACTTTTTATTATAATAACTCGTTTGGTAAATTAAATAATAATGTGTTCGTTATGGAAAATAACTAAAATAATTTATACAGTAATCTAACAATTTGTTTTGTTACATCTCAAAGGGATTAGGCAGAGCGTTTTCAATGAAAGCTCCCAGGTAAAGCGGCTTGAATTTTTCCGACACTTCCAACAAATCGTTATATTTTAACCAATTTACACAAAAACTTGACAAATTTATATTCCTATACTATCCTCATGAATCACTCTATCGATTGGAGAAAACCGCATGAAAATCCGTGCAGTAGTTTTTAAGTTTATCGTGAACAGACAGACTGACAGACGCGGTGGAGGACTTTGTTTTATAAATGTAGTGATATAAAATTGTATTTCTTAAGATATAAAGTATTGTTAGCACGTTAAAGTTAGAGTTAGCGACAATTTCAATACAACCTTGTAATCGCCTCCAAGTAAATCCTAAGCATCGATATTTTTGACAAATTGCACAACACAAATTAACATCTATTTCCTTTGACTAACGTTCAATATCGCTCATCATATAGCAAGTTGCAGATGCATCGTACTTTATAGGCAAAAGTCAGCTTTCTATGCTCGAAGACCTTTGCACTTTCTCCGTCTAGGTCCGTGAGAAACATGTAGTATTAAAGACTAACATGGCATTTGCTTGAGAACTGCAATTTTGATTAATAGCTCTGGTAAGGTCAACATGGGTGAAGATGCGCCTATTTAGACGAAGAAACTTTTAGAATGTCGAAGGATGCCTCCTCATATTGATGATACAACACAGGCTTACAGCAGAAAAGTAAAATGTACTGGGAAATGTCAATGAGTTTTCTAAAGTGTCAGTAAAAGTTCTTGTATCTCACGAAAAGTTGGATCAGCTATGAATGTTGTTAGGCGAGAACATGCCACACTATTTTTGTGTGCGTAATACGAGAGCGTGCAGACGCACGCTAAAAGAAGTGCATGTGCAATTGTGTGCACAATTGGTGTGCACCTAACAACATTAATACCAGAGCGGACTTCGTGAGATAGGACAACTGAGAGTTTAGCCACAGATGATGTTTAGAGCATGTGCCTTTAAGGCAAGTGCCCTTGTTGGTAAAGGACGCTGCCAATCAGGTTTCCGCTATTTAGAAAAGAGTGAAAAATTTCGTATTATAAATTCTAACAAATTGAACTTTCTTTGAGTGACTTGGCGCTGGGTAGAGTTTTCTGTAGGTAATGTATGAGTTAATATTAAATGCACATAACCCGTAATTAAGAACTGATAGAGTCTGTCTAAAAAGTCTGTTTACTTGGGTAATTTTATTACCCACCTAAAAACCCAACCACCCCACCACTAAGGTCTTAAATACCTACTGTGACTCTAGCTAGTAAATAACTTCCTCAATGTTGACGGTCGAAAGACCAACAAATAAATAAAGTGATTTTTGAGTTTTTTTTTAAATAGTTACTCTGTAAATCTGCAAGTAACAAATATTTTTTTCTTTCGCCGACGGATCAGCAGTGATTTTTAATCTGATTTTTCTCTATTTTGATTTAATTATCAAAACAGAGAGCTTTTTCGAATAATCTCTTACACTTTATTGTAAAGTGCTCGTTTGTCACATCCCAATAAAGTCAACGTAAATTTATCAGTAGGTCGATATGGCGTTATTGCTCTATCTCCTTTGATTTGGCGGATAGCCTCGTAAAGCGTAGCGATAATCTGCGCAGGTGATATTAAGCGGAATCGGTGATAAAACAATTTATTTGTGTCGCAGTTTTGGCGATGGGTGGCCAGGAAGACAGCGGAGGTTTAAAATGGCCACATAAAGACGAGCTTTCGATTCGGAATTCCGAAATGGAATCATTCCGAACGCAGCTAATCCATACAAATCTATGGACCTACTACATATATGCGGGATTTTTCCGTAAGGAATTTACATACATAATCGATATTCTGTTTCGGAATTTTGAATCGGGATTCTGTCTGTATGTGGCCGGCTTTAAAGTAGAATAGCTTTTATTAAATAGACTCGGAGACGTCAACGATCGCCTTTGCGGTCTAGTGGTTCGAATACCCGTGTAAGACGCAGAGGTCCTAGGTTCGATTACCAGGGGGGTTCAAATTTGTACTCGGTTTGGTTGGTGGAAGGCATTATTTCAAGTCCGCCTGGCTAGCTACCACCATCTTACCTAAGTCTGACGCCATAACAACAATTAAAAATATATTGTGTTTCGGCAGTTAGAGGTAAGACAGCCAGTTCCTCAGTGATGAGGATTCCGGGAGTAGTGCACTACATTCGGTCTTATCGTCACTTAACATAGGGTGAGATGAAGGCCAAGAACGTTGTGAAGGCCGTTGTGAATAAAAAAATTGCTTTTTTTTATTTATTTATTTATTTATTATTTATTTATTTATTGATTCTGTACACACATACAAGTTTAAACAGAAAAGAAATGGACAGAAAAATTGTACAAGGGCACAGCTTATTTCATTTTGAAATTTCTTCCAGCTGGCCCGTGATAGGAAAAGACATTGAGAAAGGCAGTCAGTGTGCAAAGAATAGTAAGAATATACGTACACATAATTTACACATAATATATAAATAAATACAATACATATAAATACATAAATACCTTTTAGTAAAATATGTCAATTTTATTGTGAAAAAGATAGAGATAGCACAAATTTATATAACATGCTATGGCTGTAGTCGCTTTACGTATGATATATTTAACCATATGAGTTGTTTTTCGCATTTTAAGATATTTTTTTATTTGTGTGGCCAGCACCCAGACGGTGATGATTTAAAACTTACATTCTTAGAATTTTCTATTACAGAGAAAAACTAGGAGTCATTTTTTCGCTCAATATTATTAAGTATTTGAATTTACCTTCAGAAAGATACCTATATTATAATTAGTTAAAATGTTAACAATGAATGAATCATTGTGTAAACCAACAACTGTGAACTTTAAAGTCTGTTTTATTGTGACAATAATGATTTTAAGTCTAATAAATTATAGTTATATTCTACGTGACATTTGAATTCCAATTAGTTTGTTTAAGCTTTTGGCATATGAGTCAATGAGAACAGTGAATTTCGCAATCATTAAGGTTTAAATACAAACTAAGGTCTGATATATTGAGTGAGCCCAAGTCGTAATTTGATTAAACAGATAAGAGTTGAATGTTTTATGATTCAAAATAACGTGAAATTTTGATAAATACAATCAAATCCCAGTTTTCTGAAAAAATAAGTATAAGAAGTATTGCAGAACTACAAAAAGCACAATTATGAAAATTTTAAAATCTTGAGTTATCTCCAGCTTTTTAATTCCATTATCTAGAGTCGAGGGTTGATCTGTAAAGTACCAGGATATAAAAAAACCGCATAAAATTTCCAAGTCATTAACATAATATGCTCTCGGCATCGTGTCGGATTTTAGTTGTTTTACACTAGTTTACCAAGGCAAACAAGATTGTTGCTACGGCAAAAGTTTGCGATATAATTAAGTGTGCCCTGTAATTTATTAAGAGAGTGTTGATTCTGACGAATACAAGTATCTGCAGAGGTATTCTGTAAAAATCGATTAATAGTGATCGGATCGGATGTTTTCTCTTCGACTTCGTCTTCGAATTCGTTTCAATACTGCGTTGAATTTTCGACATACTTTTTCAGAAATGCTTCTAGCGATTATGTAGACCAGGGGTGTCAGACTGATTTTTCTAAAGTGCCATTTATAGATTTAGGGTGCGAGTGAAGCGTCTCTGCTTCAGCTTGGGCAAAAATTCTTTCGTATGTCCTTCCTTCCGGATGTCCTTACAGCTGTTTGTTTGTTCTCATCTACAGGTCGCATTTCTCAACCGATTCTCGTGAACATGAAATAAAACACTTTTTAACGGATACTAGCGCGGTTTCGACGTTTCGGCACCTTTGCAGCTGCCATGGTCACGGAAGACTGAAGCTACTCGTAAACCTGACGTGAGACTCATGATGAAAAAGCCAAAAGTGTAGCTTCAGTCCCCCGTGACCATGGCAGCTGCAAAGGTGCCGAAACGTCGGGAAAATCGAAAATCAAACCAAAAACCAACTAATCACCAAATTACTTTCAATAAAACCGCGCTAGTATCCGTTAAAAATTATTTTATTTCATGTCTAGTGAGCGCGTAAGCTTGAGAAGTGAATACGATTCTCGTGAAATTTATTAACTAATTATTCACTTGCACAAAAACGCAAAACACATTACAGAGACATAGTGAATAATTTACGAGTAACAAAAAAAACTATTAGTATGTCTACAGTTAAATAGACACGACGTGGTTTCGTCTTCCATTTTTCAAAAGTTGTGGTCACAAGATAACTGTGCCAAAACAAGTAAATAAATATTTATCTGTCAATCGTATCGCGCATTTCGTGGCCATGCAGTTATTTATAGCCCCGTTGTATTCCCAAATTGGGAGCAATGAGGATGAAATTAAAAGTTGCGATTATTGCCGAAGTTAATTTACAGCTCGTCGGGAATATATGGCTTAATAAAGGATTGGGACAGATCTTATGGTCGAATAAATTTTAGGTCGTTATCTGTATGTCGTGATCGGTGAGTATTTTTTACGTTTTTCTTAATGTTTTAAAAATAATGGCTAAGTTTCATTTGACACAGCCCCTAAAAGAATGATCGTCGGTTTTTTGTAATGGTGTAGTGCAGGGATGGCGAACCAATGGCACGCGTGCCATATGGCACGCGACACAATATTTTGGGCACGTCATCGATCACAAAATGTATTAGGTACGCTACGATTTGATCGATGATGGCACGTCTGTGACCTCATTAACATTTAGAAAAATGGCACGTTGATACACAAAGGTTCACCATCCCTGGTGTAGTGTATTAGTTGTTTATTTTTTAATACGTACTGTGTGAAAGTAACACTTGTACCATGATCCAAGAAAACAAGGTTTGGTATTCCAGGAGAGACACTTACTTGCTTACATCACTATCCAGGTGTTTTTTTTTCAGTCACTTGTCATTACAAAATCACTATAGTGCATTTTAATTGTGATTTGTTTCTCTTAGCAAACGAAACAGTTCAAGTTGAAGATGAATAAACGTAGTTTTCAAAACTGATAGCGGAGATGACGTAAGCAAGTGTCACCACGTGACTTCCTGCTGTCTCGGAATGCTGTAACTGGCGTAGTTGTTGTTGTTGTAACGTAACATGAATTGTTCTACGAAAAAATCAAATGGTCAAGGTCATTTCATCTTAACGGGGAAGGCAACTGTCAAAATGGCGCTGCGTACGCTTGTTCCACGAGAACTATGAAAACAAAGGACTTTTACTTAAAAAAATCGTTTTTTAGCTTTAAAATGATTAAATTCTGTGTAATAGGCTTTAAAAATGTTGGCACTACGAATTTCCGAAAAATCTGGATATAGAAAAAATTGAAAAATTTTGTAAGAATAAAAACGTCTTAATTTGGCTTTAAATTCTTGCATTTGCATTGTAGAATAGTCTTTTATATCCATTTTGGGCACTGACCTGATTTTTTTTTCTATTTAACTGGACTGGATGTCTGTATGATTTGACAGCAAAGTTTTTGTGCCTATTTGATTTTGACGTACAATGAAAATGGTTGCCCCCCTCTGACCAGACTTTAGTACCATGTCCCTCACGCTATGCTCACGCTACGTCCTACAGCGCCAAAATGGCGGAAATCAAATAGGCACAAGAACAGTTTGACAGCAGCCAGTCTAGTAGAGTGGAATATATAGAAGTCAAGAATCTTATATTCATAGTCAAGAATCTTATATTCATATTAGAAGTCAATGATTGTGGGATCTTTTTCGGTAATAAAATACCACAAAATAAACACCTATTTTCCCATACATTTTGTTTTGAACGTCTACTGTCTTAGAAACAAGCGTACCTACGCAGCGACATCTACAATTAGCTTTGCGTTGCCATCCCCATGTTGAGGTGAAATAACGCTGGCTTGCAGCGTAAAAGTAGAAGAAATTCGAAGGTGCCACTAGTGACTCGGTAGCTCAACGGTCAGAGCATTGGACCGGACATTCAAAGGTCACGGAATCAATTCCCGTCCATGAATTGAGCTGGTGCGAGTCGTATTTTTACTAGTAGATCATTTAGTATTGTATACAAAAGGACAGCCCAATAGAGTTCACTGAGAACAGTAGGTTGTTTCGTCGTTCGTTCCATGTTTGGCAGGCGGATTAGAAACCGCAGTGTTGGAGCGTTTTTATCAGAAAACACTTTTTTTTGTTATCCACAACGGGATAGTATTTGGCCTTCACCTCACCTGATGTTAAGTGACGATAAAGCCGAAAGTGTAAGCGCGCTACACCCGGAATCCTTAATCCTCATCACTTGAGAACTGCATGGATATTTTACTTTTTACTGCCGGAACACAACAGTTTTATACTTGTTGTTATGGCGTCAGACTTAGGTAAGATGGTGGTAGCTAGCCAGGCGGACTTGAAATAAGACTACCACCAATCAAACCAAGTACAAATATTCGATACGATCCTGGGAATCGAACCCAAGACGCAGGGGGTCTTACTGGACGATCCACTAGACCACAGACGTGGTTAAAACTACTGCCCATTTTGTCATGCTGGGCGTGGTGTTAGATTGACTACTTTTAAGATACTTGTGGCTCTAGAGCTCTGTAGAGCTGTTGTAGGTGTAGGCCTCACGTTGTAATATTTTTAATCATTTTTCGAAATGGCTGAAATATAAATTTCCCCTATATCTCTGCTATTTAAAAAAAATGCGAAAAACTAAATCAACGAAAAATTCATAAAGTAATTATAGAATCTGCTCACAAAATCACATGAAAATCGGTTGAGAAATGCGACCTGTAGAGGAGAACAAACAGACACAGATGGACATATGAAAGCATTTTTGCCCAAGCTAAAACGGAGACGCTTCGCGCTCGCTCGCTGTTTACGAATCTTGGTGCTCTTTTAATCTGTCGGATACTAAACAGCAAAAAGTTTAGTAATACCCTTATAAAGCCGAATATGGTAGATAGGGTACCATGCATATCTACAACCCCGGAAAATTATTATAAATCCTGAAAACCACGACTTCTTTTTCTTTTAACTAGCGGCCGCCCGCGACTTCGTCTGCGTGGAAAGATTTTTTGCTATCCCTCGGGAACAATATTGTTTTTCGGGATGAAAAGTACCCTATGTCCTTCTCTGTACCCCTGAGAACGTGTATGCAAAAATCAGTAGTTAAGACGTGAAGGCGTAACAAACAAATAAACAAACAAACAAACGGACTTTCGCATTTATAATATTAAGTAAGGATGATAAACTACAAAGTGGCAATCCTAGACTGAAATTATGGTTTGCTTTTGCCCATTAATTGGATTGATTATCAAAAAAATAGTGTATTCCCGTCTAGGGTTTTCACTTTGAAGTTTTCAATACAGATCTTAAAACAAAATTTCTCAGTCATGTGCTGCTTTTCAAAGTTTATAATTTTTTTATGAGGTTGTATGCATTACTTTTTAAGGCCGTATTCCGCTTTATTACCAAACAGCTCGTATAACCGACCGACCACTGAACTATTGGTGGACTGGTAAAAAACTTAACTTTTCTGTTGTTTTCTATACTGAATAAGGCAAAGAAAACAGCTGTCAATTAATACGTACGAGTAAAATGTTATAATATACTTACTTATTAATTCTTAGACACCGAAAGTAATTTAACAGAAGGCATAAATAAATTTCAAACACGGCAATATTAAATAAACAGATGTCTTAAAATACTTAGGTACTAAAAGAAAAAGAAATAATATTTCTGTTTCTTGCTTTTAGGGTGAAGATAATCACACGCATTTGGGTGGGGCTCACAAAAATTGTACATTTTCGAAATTTTTCGTGGACCTTACTTTGAAAAGGTAATTCCAGGAAAAGATTGCTGTTTTCTGTACATGCTTCAATATTAAGATGAATAAATAATGAAAAATATTAGAAAAAATCGGCTCACCCGTAGCAACTTAGACGGGATCACTCACCCGTAGCAACTTAGATCCCGTCTAAGTTGCTACGGGTGAGCCGATTTTTTCTAATATTTTTCATTATTTATTCATCTTAATATAAAAATAGCATTGTGAATGCAAAAATCTAAAAAGTTTAAAATGCTTCAATATATTCACATGAAAGAATATCAGGCCAATGCCATATGAAAAAAAAATATCAAATACTTAACAACAAAAATGATTGGCTATGAGTAGGAGTCATTTCTAGTTCCATAGAAAAAACAAATGTCCCAGCCCCTTGTAAAAATCATTAAATTAATTTTACTCACTTATGCTCTGAAATGTTATCATTCCATTTGAAAAAAGAATGCGGGGCGTTCAACATTTCCGTGGGGGTCTGGTTCATCACATTCTAAATTTGAAATTCAGTGCAGAAATGAAATTCAATACTTACTTCCCGCACTGAGTGCGGGAAGTAAGTGTTCCAAATTCAAATCGGTAGAACATATCAGCTAGCATTCTTTTTATGAAACTTTATGGTTGCATGACCGGTCAGTAAACATGGCCACGCGAACCAATTTAAATATCAAAGAAAATTGTATTTCCTCGCATTTCGTGAGTAAAGTATTATACAAACCTTGTACTGGAAGCTACTTGCATTGCCTCGAATGATTAAAGCCCTCGCCTGCGGCTCGGGCTTCAAACCATCCTCGACAATGCAATCGCTAGCTTCCCGTTCTCGGATGTAATGTACTATTACTCACTTATGCTCTGAAATGTTATCATTCCATTTGAAAAAAGAATGCGGGGCGTTCAACATTTCCGTGGGGGTCTGGTTCATCACATTCTAAATTTGAAATTCAGTGCGGAAATGAAATTCAATACTTACTTCCCGCACTGAGTGCGGGAAGTAAGTGTTCCAAATTCAAATCGGTAGAACTTATCAGCTAGCATTCTTTTTATGAAACTTTATGGTTGCATGACCGGTCAGTAAACATGGCCACGCGAACCAATTTAAATATCACATTTTACAAAGAAAATTGTATTTCCTCGCATTTCGTGAGTAAAGTATTATACAAACCTTGTACTGGAAGCTACTTGCATTGCCTCGAATGATTAAAGCCCTCGCCTGCGGCTCGGGCTTCAAACCATCCTCGACAATGCAATCGCTAGCTTCCCGTTCTCGGATGTAATGTACTATTTCATCGTGTAGCCTGTATGTACAGGGCAATTTTATTTAATAGAGTAAGGTATTGGAACTGATCTATAATTAATGCGTCAATAAACCGGAATTATTACAGTTTTAATAATAAAAACGTTGGATTTAAAAAGTGTCCTCCTTTTATTTCACGTGTGTTATAATCAGTTTGTTACAATGTTAGTTTTTTGTTATTGAGGATAGAAACACTTTACATTATTTTTTTATGTTGGCAACATTTCAACGATCAAATAATAATGTCAGTGATCTGACAGCTATCTTAGTTTACATGAAAAAAAACGCTAACGTGTGTGTTACGAGTTGGTCATTGCATTTTATTGACTTTTTGGAAGCAATTTTTCATGGTAAGTAATAAAATAGATTTTTCACTTCTCATGCTCGTAAAGTTCGTCTTTATGTTGGGTATAGGCTGCATAAAATCGCTTTTTATGCTCTAGTGCATAAAGTAAAATCTTCGTCAAGTCTCAGACTTTAAGACAAAGGTCGTCAGGTAAACAGCCACACATGCAATTAAACTTCATTGAATTAACTTGTTATTTCATTCTGTTTCTTCATTTTTTGTTGTGTTATAATAATAATTATAATACTTTTTTATTTTTGAAAATGGGTATCAATTTTATTGAAAGACCTTGATACATTTTTTTTTCAATTTTCGATTATGGGTATCAAATGAAAGGCCGTGATGAGCACATTCCAAAATTATATTTTTTTTTATAAAAAATGAGTTTTTTTTTGCAATTTTTGAATATGGGTATCAAATGAAAGGCCTTGATGAGCACATTCAAAGATTATTTTTTTTTTTTTTATAAAAAAATGTGTTTTTGTCAAGTTTTGAATATGGGTATCAAATGAAAGGCCTTGATGAGCACATTCCAAAAATATATATTTTGTCACAAAAAATTAAGAAAAAATTTTTTTTTACAATTATTGAATACGGGTATCAAATGAAAGGCCTTGATGAAGACATTCCAAAAATATATATTTTGTCACAAAATATTTTTTTTTTTCAATTTTTGAATATGGGTTTCAAATGAAAGGTCTTGATGAGCACATTCCAAAAATATATAACTTGTCACTTAAATGTAAGATTTTTTTATTTTTATTTTTACATTAATGTTGTTTAATTTCCTTACAATCGAAGTGAAAAGCAGAGTGTATAACTCGTACATTAAACCCATTTTACCCTCGACTTGACTATCCACCCTCGCCTGCGGCTCGGGTGGATATATACGTCTCGGGTAAAATGATGCGTTTTATGCACTTGTTGTACAATCTACTATTTTTGAAGTCTTTAGACTTACAGTAAATGCTAAATACTATAGAATAATGCATTTTTCCACTTAATTACATAGCATTTGAAATTGCTAAACGACTTTGAAGTTACTTTTTCCACGTGTGTTTGTTCACGTTTGTTACGTGGGTGACGACATTGTGTAACGTGACACACGTGAATTTATGCTCAAAAAAATACTTTGTATTACTTAAAACCAAATTTTTCTATTGTTAGAGTTCATAAAATCATGTCTATTCATAGGCTCAATACTTATAAAGTCAAACGTATAGTTTTTCACTGTGTATACTGACTTCAACATTAATTCCAATGTGTTACGCATTTCCAGTGTGTTATCGTGTGTTACAATTTCCCGTGTGTGATGGTACATTTTTTCTGAGCCCCACCCATTTATGATTAATTTGTGTAATTTTGTTTGGGCAACGAAACTGTTTATAAATGTAGCCTAACAGTATTTAAATTTCTCAATAGTAGTCTTTACAGAAAGTAGTAAACTTGATTCTGGTAAGTGCAATGTAAAATAAAAACATACAACCAAACAACCATCAATGAAACCAACTATTTAGATTAACAAGTTCGTCATTCAAACTTGTTTATGTACAAACTACGCACTAACTAAACCATGCAATTGCTCCAGTTAATAAAAAACACAGTTCAATATGGTGCAGTGAAAGTAACCGCAAAAAAATATGAACTCACTCACCTTCGAATCCTTTAGGAAAGACCTATACAAACTGCATGCATGCACAAAATTAAAACGCACAAAAAAATCACAATCGGAAAACGGGAAATTGGCGCGCTAACTGATAGAAGCCAAATTGAAAACAAAAGCGCGAGAGCAGTTTCGATTTCTGAGAAAAACTTTTTCAAATTTCAAATTTAGAGTGTCTAGTGTCGCGATGCATCGGTTTGTGGAGTGCGATGCCGGCGGCGGCGTAATGAATGGCCGTAGTGAGGTGCCCTGTTGAGCTGAGTAAAATGTGTTGCTTAAAATGTAGCGCGACCGCCGCCGATTGGTGCTTTTAATTAGTGTGGAATGTCATTGCGGTTTTCAACTGTTTTTTAAAAGACGTAGCATAAAGTTTTCCGCCTTTTTAATCATACGTTAGCTTATTGAGCTTTTTTTCTCGGAAAATTACTCATTTGCGGTTAGATATTTTATGATTTTGGATGTTTTATGTCATTTCACACATTTCATTGTAACTTAAGGCTTTAACATGCCTCAATCCGAGCGGGTCGATCCGTGATGTTGTGAAATCGAACTTAAACCTACTCCTTTTGGGTTCAAATCAGTGCGCGTTCCTACGCGGCGCTTGCGTTGAGAACTAGCACCGAATTCTCAATTTTTACATGTTTTTATTAAATTTCTTCGCTTTTAAGTTAGTTAAAAAAAATCTGTTCAATTAAGATTAAAGGCATTAACATCGCCGATTTTTATGTGTTGGTTTTAACATTAACGAATGTTCTGTTTCCGAGAATTTTTGCAAATAGGACCAGAAACAGGGTTCACGGAATATTTTTTTACATCAAAGGTGGTAACATTTTTACAAATGCTTTCAATTAAATCTATTGTGTATTATTCCAAGTACATTATATATTAAGATGAATAAATAATGAAAAATATTAGAAAAAATCGGCTCACCCGTAGCAACTTAGACGGGATTCGAACCCGCACCCTTAGGATTCCGGCCCAATGCACTACCAATTATGCTACCAAGCCGCTGAGGGATGTGGCGAAATTTTCTAATACTTTCCACGCTTCCGCTGAAGATCAGCGCCATCTCACCAATGTGAAGAGAACTACTTCGACATTCGGTTGTAGCACCTTTGCAGATGCCAGACAATCAATTAAGGTGAAACAGTACAATTTTAAACTTTTAGATTTTTGCATTCACAATGCTATTTCTATATTAAGATGAATAAATAATGAAAAATATTAGAAAAAATCGGCTCACCCGTAGCAACTTAGACGGGATTCGAACCCGCACCCTTAGGATTCCGGCCCAATGCACTACCAATTATGCTACCAAGCCGCTGAGGGATGTGGCGAAATTTTCTAATACTTTCCACGCTTCCGCTGAAGATCAGCGCCATCTCACCAATGTGAAGAGAACTACTTCGACATTCGGTTGTAGCACCTTTGCAGATGCCAGACAATCAATTAAGGTGAAACAGTACAATTTTAAACTTTTAGATTTTTGCATTCACAATGCTATTTTTATATTAAGATGAATAAATAATGAAAAATATTAGAAAAAATCGGCTCACCCGTAGCAACTTAGACGGGATTCGAACCCGCACCCTTAGGATTCCGGCCCAATGCACTACCAATTATGCTACCAAGCCGCTGAGGGATGTGGCGAAATTTTCTAATACTTTCCACGCTTCCGCTGAAGATCAGCGCCATCTCACCAATGTGAAGAGAACTACTTCGACATTCGGTTGTAGCACCTTTGCAGATGCCAGACAATCAATTAAGGTGAAACAGTACAATTTTAAACTTTTAGATTTTTGCATTCACAATGCTATTTTTATATTAAGATGAATAAATAATGAAAAATATGTAGTGCATTGGGCCGGAATCCTAAGGGTGCGGGTTCGAATCCCGTCTAAGTTGCTACGGGTGAGCCGATTTTTTCTAATATTTTTCATTATTTATTCATCTTAATATAAAAATAGCATTGTGAATGCAAAAATCTAAAAGTTTAAAATTGTACTGTTTCACCTTAATTGATTGTCTGGCATCTGCAAAGGTGCTACAACCGAATGTCGAAGTAGTTCTCTTCACATTGGTGAGATGGCGCTGATCTTCAGCGGAAGCGTGGAAAGTATTAGAAAATTTCGCCACATCCCTCAGCGGCTTGGTAGCATAATTGGTAGTGCATTGGGCCGGAATCCTAAGGGTGCGGGTTCGAATCCCGTCTAAGTTGCTACGGGTGAGCCGATTTTTTCTAATATTTTTCATTATTTATTCATCTTAATATAAAAATAGCATTGTGAATGCAAAAATCTAAAAGTTTAAAATTGTACTGTTTCACCTTAATTGATTGTCTGGCATCTGCAAAGGTGCTACAACCGAATGTCGAAGTAGTTCTCTTCACATTGGTGAGATGGCGCTGATCTTCAGCGGAAGCGTGGAAAGTATTAGAAAATTTCGCCACATCCCTCAGCGGCTTGGTAGCATAATTGGTAGTGCATTGGGCCGGAATCCTAAGGGTGCGGGTTCGAATCCCGTCTAAGTTGCTACGGGTGAGCCGATTTTTTCTAATATTTTTCATTATTTATTCATCTTAATATAAAAATAGCATTGTGAATGCAAAAATCTAAAAGTTTAAAATTGTACTGTTTCACCTTAATTGATTGTCTGGCATCTGCAAAGGTGCTACAACCGAATGTCGAAGTAGTTCTCTTCACATTGGTGAGATGGCGCTGATCTTCAGCGGAAGCGTGGAAAGTATTAGAAAATTTCGCCACATCCCTCAGCGGCTTGGTAGCATAATTGGTAGTGCATTGGGCCGGAATCCTAAGGGTGCGGGTTCGAATCCCGTCTAAGTTGCTACGGGTGAGCCGATTTTTTCTAATATTTTTCATTATTTATTCATCTTAATATAAAAATAGCATTGTGAATGCAAAAATCTAAAAGTTTAACATTATATATTTTTTCCACGATAGCTTCACCCGCATAATCTTTCAATAATTTGATTCAAATATTGGGATTTGACCCTTCTTAGCGCCTTAACAATGAAAATTAATAACTAAAGGATACTTACAGAATGAAGTCGTTATTCAGGTTTAAATTGTGAATTACCTACATACATATACTTAGAAGAAGAAATCTTAGATATTCGCTTATCTTAAATATACTTAGAAGGCTGGTGTACGCAGTGACAAAAACAGCAGGGCATGTATGAAAAGATTGATGGATGTAAATGAAGCGAAAGAAGTATGCAAGAATCGTAGCAGGTGGCGATCCATAGTCTCTGTCTACCCCCATGGGAAACAGGCGTGAGCGTATGTATGATATGTATGGAGAAATCTTGATTTTTATTCTTTTAACACTATACTTAAGTGTTGTGGAAAACTAGAGCCAAAATTAGTTTGCTTCTTGTTAGTAACAAGATTTTGGTTTGCACAAGTATCAAGATCGATGAACCGTGTAAAAAGCTAAAGCGGTTCGTAGATTCGCACCGAATCAACTTGGCATTTTGGCTGACAAATGTTTATGTGGCTTCTGCTCGGCTGTATGGAGTTTGATTTATTAATTGTTGCGTATAATAAAGGGAGGTGAGTACTGGCCGGTGTGAGGACGGCCAGGAAAGAGATTGCATTGGACAATTTATGAAAAACAAGTTTATCTTTGTGCACTCGGAATTCCGAATCGGAATCATTCCAGTCATCCATCATTTTAGATAGGTAACTAAATAGTTTATAATGAAACTAACACTAACACTGTATGTAGGTACCATGTAAACTATGTGGAGGAAAATAAATATTTTTTTATTTCATTTCATTTCATTCCGAACGCAATTCACACAAATCTATGGACCTACCACACACATGCGGGATTTTTCCGTACGGAATTTTCATACATATGATATTCTGTTCGGAACTCCAAATCGGGATTCCGTCTGTATGTGCTGGGCTGGGTATCAACGGTCAGTCCATTTGGAATAAATCAAATGGATGAAATCAAATATATGATCGCCAGTAGTTAGGCCACTCACGGCTTCAGTCCAAAATACTGATCTACGAGGAAAATAGATGTAGGTTTGCATACTCACGGGCCGCGTAGCGCGACGCCAAACGGCGAGGTAAAACTGTGGCGAGCCTGTGGATTACGGCGCGCACGGAAAATGCAGCAAAGACAGATGCAACAAAAATATTTAGGCGCTAAAATACCATCGCATTAATTGAAAATTATAAGAAATAAGAGTGTCTATGGCAGGTAATGAACAAAGAATATAAAAATAAGAGAACAAATATGCCTTGGAAATTATGAAGAAATAAGATGAAAATGATAATTTATATACGGTATCAAGCTGTGGATTATGGCGCGTACGGAAAATCTGTAATTTGAACACAACCAAAATTTGGATTGAAGAATTGACACACACGATCAAATTTAACAAGTACATCACGCCATTTGACGCTATGGACTGACCGTGAATGCACCTTTATGTTTGTTTTCAATTTTTTATTTTAAGTATTCTTCTGCCAAAGGAATTTTGAGTTGTGTCTGTTAACAATTAAGTATCATATAGAAAGTAATTTTCTTAAGGTATTTATTTCACTTGTCCAGAAATGTAGAAGTTAGAAATTAAAACTTTCGAGGATTTAGCTTTTAAAATAAAGTTAAAATATGCCCTTCTATTTACGAAAAAGGACGTATTATTTACCTTTTTTTATAAACATTATAAAAGTACAGAATTATCAAAGCTCGTAAAAGGTCCCTTTTCAAAAGTCGGTGCGAGCTGTTTTTTGCTGATAGCCCAAATTGGCCCCTAAATCACATAGGATGACAACTGGCCAGGAAAACGCTTTTCAACACACTCATAAATTGTCGAAATCCTTCCGAGAGTGTGGTGTCGCCCTTATATCACAAACTTAGTGGGTGCTAAGCACTTTTGAAAGTGAAATAGACTTAAACACCTCTTTTGGTAAATTTGTAACTATTTCTTTTAAAAATGAGGGATTTTGAACTATTACTTAAGGATTGAGAAGTAAGGATGCTATTACATTATTTCGTCGTATGTATAGGTGCATAATTATGAAACTAAAGGTGCTTACAAATGTAAACAAACAAACGTATGTTTTCGATCAACCTGTTTTGTGCTCGTAACTACACTCGCGAGCAAAAGTATGGAATCATAGGCCTATTTTCATACAAAAGAGGTAACTTTGAAGCTTTGGTTCTCCACCCAGGATGAAACAGGGTGTGATCTGATGATGGCTATCAGGTATCCAGGGAGTGAATGAAGAAGATTCAGATCTCCATACACACCCAATTGATCTGATCAGCATTCTAAGAGCTGTTATGATCAGAGTTATCAGTTACAGCATTTCCATACATTTTATTAACACGTTTTTATTAGGTTGCTTTCTCGTTTGTTTGTTTGGATGTTTGTTTGTTTGTTTGGATGTTTGTCCGCCAAGTTTGCGAACGATTTTAAACTAGCTTTCCGATGAGCTAGAGACTTGAAACTTTGAACATAGGTCAGAACTGGAAGGCAATGCAATATTATGGTGTCATTGAGCTGATCTGATGATGGAACTGGAAGAAGGCCACAGGAACTTAATGATGAAACCATACAACCCCATTGTGATTAGGCTTGTTAGAATCGTCCTGACGAGTACTCTATTGGGAGATAAGGTCCAGGGTCTGATGATGAAGCTGAAAAGCCATGCCAAAGGAACTCAATATTGAAACCGTGCAAACCCATCGAGTTTGGGCTCATTAGAATCGTCTTGAAGAGTACTTTGTTCGGAAATAGTGTTCAGGGTCTGATGATGGAGCCGGAAGAAGGCCATAGGAACTCTATAATAAAACCATGCAACCCCATCGAGTTTGGGCTCGTTTGAATCATCTTGACGAGTACTTTGTTGGGAAATAGTGTCCAGGGTCTGATGATGGAGCCGGAAGAAGGCCATAGGAACTCTATAATAAAACAATGCAACCCCATCGAGTTTGGGCTCGGTTGAATCGTGTTGACGGGTGCTTTGTGGGGAAATGGTTTCTAGGGTCTAATGATGGAGCCGGAAGAAGAAGACTGGGACTCTGTAATAAAACCATGCAACCCCATCGATTTTGGGCTCGTTTGAATCGTCTTGACGAGTGCTCCGATAGGAGATGGTATATTTTAGTCTTAGCTCGTTAACTAAAAAGCAGAAAATAATAATTTAGTGTTTTTTTTTAAAAACACGTTTTTAAAACGGACTAAATTATTACAAAAAAATATTGGACTAAAAATATTAAAACGGATTAGTAAAAACAAACTAAAAAGTAAAAAATAAATTCTTCTGTGAATATTTGTAACCATAATAACCTATCCCTACAGAAATTTTAAACCTAAGAATTTTAACCAAAAAACGTGGGGCGCATGCTAATAGACAATATGGATGATAAATTTCACAAAGCGCGCAAATTTTTTAATAATTTAGTCCGTTTTAAAAACGTGTTTTAAAAAAAATATTTTTTTTCAGTATTAATGCTATTTTCGTGGTTTTTTTTAAATATATCCAAACAGCTCTTAGAATGCTGATCAGATCAATTGGGTGTATGGGGATCTGAATCTTCTCCATTCACTCCCTGAATGGCCATTATCAGATCAACCAAGGCTTCAAAGATACCTCGTTTGTATGAAAATAGGCCTATGACTCCATACTTTTGCTCGCGAGTGTATGTAGATCCAAAGTCGGCCTATTAGCTAGAATGCCAATATTTTCCTGTTAAAAACAACAATCAGCATAATTTCCCAATTCACTTTAAATATTCTAAAACATCGTTGTATTTCCCTCAACTGTTTATACATTTGGCAAACATATTTTTAACAATCAAACTGTCTGGGTTGTTTACATATGGGATTCTACGCATTTCGAAAAGCTGGACCACAGAGTAAACACAAAGTCTTGTCCCTTTATTTCCGTTTCGACAGATTTTCGTTTCGTCAGATATTTGTTTCAGCAGAAAAAGTACAATTTTAACGAAAAGCTGTCAAAATTTGATCTTTCAAAAATCTGACGAAACGAGAACCATTTCAGTGTAGCCCAGGACTTTTGCAAAAACCTAGGACTAATTCCGGCGGAATGTTTTTGTTTTTAAAGTGTTCCTTTGGTCCCCTTGAATATATCTGGAAAGTTCCCCGTGAATCCCATGTACGCTCCCCCCTCCCCCCCCCCTCAAACGTCTCCCTGATTTTAGTTTTTTCTATTTATCTCAAAAACGGTTGAAGATAGAAGAAAGTTGTCAACGTATGATATAACTGTTATAAAATATTCAACCCGTCGACACTTCAATCATTTCAATGTGAGCTGTAGTCTCTGAAATAACTTAAATGGCTTCCTATCCGTCAGCGCAGACAGCAAAGGCTACTCTGCACGCTTTACTCCGTCCTCAATAATCCTCATGCTCCAGAATACTTAAAATGCAAGTTTCAGTATCTCTGCGACTCTCATAATCGTCAGCTCCGGTCTACAAACTCTCTTGCTCTCTGTACTCCTCTCTTTCGCTCTGGCTATATGTCCGACTCCTTCACACTGCAAGCTCTACGCCTTTGGAATGACCTTCCTGACTCTATCAGACAATCTCCAAGCAAATTTTCCTTCAAAAAGAAAGTTAACTCTCTTCTCTTGGAAAGCTCATAATGTGGAAATCATTGTCATCTCTGTATCCTTCTCCTTCTTAGAAATTTAATAAATATTTATATATTATTATATATTTATGTATTTTGTGTACTTACCTTTAAGTATTATGTTTTATATTATTATTATATTTGTATTTATTACTTTTGTATGTTATTCATGTTATTATGTACCGCATTCATGGTTTCTCTGTTTCCCAAAGGTCGACTGGCAGAGAATGCTTTTAGCATTAAGTCCGCCTTTTGTACTTTAGTTTGTTGTACAATAAAGATTTTAAAATAAAAATAAAAAAAAAAAATATACCTACAGACATTTCACCAAAGAAATATTTTTGCCCAAAATTCCTCCACAATTTTTTCTTAAAAACTACAAATAATGATTTTTGGACAAGACATTTATTTGGTAAAATGTCTGTAGGTATATTTCAGGGACTACAGCTCACATCGAAACGATTCTAGTGTCGACGGGTCGGATATTTTATAAGGATTGTATCATACGTTGACAACTTTCTTCTATCTTCAACCATTTCTGAGATAAATGGGAAAAACTTCAATCAGGGAGACGTTTGAGGGGGAGGGGGGAGCGGACACGGGATCCATCGGGAACTTTCCAGATATGTTCAAAGGGACCTAAGAAACATTTTAAAAGATATAAACTTACCACCGGAATAAGTCCTAGGTATCGCGAAATTTTTATCTAAAAGTATTGGCCTAAAATTACATCGTGGCGTTGACACCATTCGGTGTGAATCGTGAACCGATGCTGCTATAACAATGTATTATACCTCGTTTTATTCCTCTATGTATCTAGATTCATATGACCTTTTATAATTTTGCCACAACTCCACTAATTTTTCTTAAAATCTAGTACAAAGAACGATTTTTGGGCAAAAACATTTTTTTGGTGAAATGTCTGTAGGTATGTTTCAGAGACATCGAAATGATTGAAGTGTCGACGGGTTGGATATTTTATAACAATTATATCATACGTTGACGTTATACGTTGAGGGGGGGCGGGGGGGCGTACATGGGATCCACGGGGAACTTTCCAGATATATTCAGGGGGACCTAAGGAACACTTTGAAAATAAAAAACCTTCCGCCGGAATTAGTCCTAGGTTTCTTTGAATTTTTTGCTAAAAGTCCTGGGCTAGTGAGCAAGGAAAACGTATTCATTTGTTTGATTTGGTTCACCTACAAACGATCGAAAACACCTACACCTAATCATTGTTAGCACTTCCGCTATTCTATAGATAGGCCCTTCAAAAGAAAATACTGTAAAATTTTAACATTTGCAGTACGGCAGATTTTCCTACATTTCTTATAGTGTCAGTCTCATACTAGTCAATTGTACAATCGGCTTCAAAAGTACTTTAAATAACACTTAAGAACTTTATCGTACCAACTTTAACGTTTCTTCAGTAAGATACAACCAATAAGTGAACACAGTAGTTGGTGAGGTAAGGTTCTTGAGTGTTAAACAAATTCTGACGCGATCGAACAAGTGGGTACATTGAACAATAGCCATTGCCACATTAACTTAGCCGACATACGTACGCGTTTATAAGTAAGATTCCCACGCGGGCATCTGATGCAACTATCGAATAATGTCAGAGGTACTCGTTTTTTGTACACCGTTAGTTCTGCACTAGGGGTGTATGGTCTAAGTTTGGCAGTACAGCGTTTTTTTATACTAGCTCATTTTCTTTGGAAACTGTGTGTATTTCGATGTAGGTGTTCATATTCTAGCTTTTATGAGAATACTTTCTGACATGTATTCTGTAATGTGACCAGCCGGCTCTACCTAACGGTGTGAAGCACGGAAAAGCTCAAATAATACATTTTTGTCACCCATTTGATGATTGACACTTGCGAAAGTTAAGCAAATCTCTAATATACTTATGCAACACTAGCGCCACTTCCGCAAAAATTATTACAAAAAAAAAATATATATTAAAAACCCAAGCAGATGTTCCCCAAAATATCATTACATCATCATCATCATCATCATCATATCAGCCACACGACACCCACTGCTGGGTATAGGCCTCCCCTAAGGATCTCCACGACGATCGGTCCTGCGCTGCCTGCATCCACTGGCTTTCCGCGACCTTCACCAGATCGTCGGTCCACCTTGTCGGGGGCCTACCCACGGAGCGTCGTCCGGTGCGCGGTCGCCATTCCAGAACCTTTCTGCCCCAACGGCCATCGGTTCTTCTCGCTATGTGTCCCGCCCATTGCCACTTCAGCTGAGCAATCCTTCGAGCGATGTCGGTTACTTTAGTTCTCCTGCGGATCTCCTCGTTTCTGATTTGATCACGTAGGGAAACGCCGAGCATGGCTCTCTCCATTGCACGCTGAGCGACCTTGAGCCTCCTTATGAGACCCATAGTTAGCGGCCACGTTTCACTGCCGTAAGTCATCACTGGCAACACACACTGTTCATAGACTTTCGTCTTGAGACACTGAGGTAAGTCGGACGCGAAGATTTTTCGAAGCTTCCCGAATGCTGCCCACCCGAGTTGGATTCGGCGAGAGATCTCTTTCTCGAAGTTGGACCTACCTAACTGGACTGCCTGTCCTAGGTATACGTAATGGTCAACAACTTCAAGTGTAGTGTTCCCAACATGAACTGGAGAGGGTACAACATGGGCATTTGACATAATTTTCGTCTTTTCCATGTTCATCCTAAGACCCACTCTTTGGGAAGCACTACGGAGATCTTCGAGCATTGTGTTCAGGTCTTCCATGGTCTCAGCCATAAGGACTATATCATCGGCAAAACGAAGGTGTGTTAGGTACTCGCCATTAATGTTGATGCCGAGTCCTTTCCAGTCCAAGAGCTTAAAGATGTCCTCCAACGCAGCTGTGAACAGTTTCGGAGAAATAACGTCTCCCTGTCTCACACCACGCTGCAGTTGGATAGGATTTGTGTTCTGGTTCTGTACTCGGATCGTCATGGTGGCATTTTGGTATAGTACCTCAACACCTCGATATACCTATAGTCCACTTGGCACCTTTGGAGAGACTGCAGCACCGCCCAGGTTTCAATCGAATCAAAGGCTTTCTCATAGTCCACGAACGCCAAGCAAAGTGGCTCATTATACTCCTCGGTCTTCTGTATAACCTGCCGCAGCGTATGGATGTGGTCTATGGTGCTAAAGCCTTTTCGGAACCCGGCTTGTTCGGGAGGTTGGAAGTCGTCGAACTTGCGAGCGAGACGATTCGTAAGGACTCTCGAAAACAACTTATAGACATGACTCAGAAGCGAGATGGGTCTATAGTTCTTTAAGAGGGACTTGTCACCCTTTTTAAAGAACAAGATCACCTCACTTATGTTCCATGTCTTTGGCGTTCTGCCCTGGACGATGACGGAATTAAAGAGCTTCTGGAGGACTTTGAGTATCGGCTTACCGCCCGCTCTCAGAAGTTCTGTAGTGATTCCATCGTCACCCGCCGCCTTGTTGTTTTTCAGCTGTTTGAGAGCCATACTAATCTCGTACAGGCTGACGTACGTATCATTACACCACACACAAACTTAATGACAGATATTTTATTGTGTTTTTTCTCGATGAAAAACAAAACGACGCCGACGACGCGCGACGGCCGGTTTTAGCTTTTTTCACCACCAAAACTAAACTTTTTCGAAGAGAATTGTTTTAAATATTTTTTTTGGCACAAGTTTGAAGAATAAAGAAAATACTATTATAATTTTTTTATTTCACCTTGTTAATCAATAGTAGATTATACAACAAGTGAAAAAAGAAGGAATTTAGTTCGAGGTACTATGTTGGATCCCGAGAGCAGCGAAGGATTCTAGAGTTGAATCCCGAGCGTAGCGAGGGATTCAAAAGTAGAATCCTGAGTGAAACGAGGGATACAAAGGACCGAGATGAAATTTTTTTTCACGAGTTGTGTACTCTACTTTTTACCATTGACTGCGAGAAAACATAATAGCAGTATTTACCTATTGTACCTATTTCTCCCTGTGAGTATAAATGTTCCTTGACCTATTTATAGTTATCAAATTTTATTATTTAGATAGGTAATCGGTAATTTAACCATTAGAAAATAGTGAACCTATAAGTTTTCCAATGACATAAAAAAAACATGCTATGAGGGAAATTACATTATCAGTCTGACATCAGTCCATTTCATCAGTTTGTATAGACTTTGAATTTTTACAGACTGAAGATCGTACCAGACTGATGGAATGGACTGATGCAAGACTGAACATCTAATCTCCCTCTAATATAAAGAAAAGAACCCAAAGATAAGACACTAAAAAGAACCTAAATAAAATTGGCGGGATATTTTTTTTTAATTCAATTGTATAACTATGGCTTTATCTATGGAATAGCACCATACTTTCAGCACGTTTTATTTTTTTGTACATAATTCATACGATGCGCGCTTGTTCCAAATTCAAAATATTTGTATTCACTCGGTGAATAAAACAGCGTTTTATTCACTCTTATCGTTGAATTAAACGCACTTTTTCGAGTGGCAATGGTAAAAATATTTTTTTTTATATTATTATCGCGATAAAATATCAAACGAACGGCTGAACACGAAGTTCCCTTGCATTTACTGATTAAGAAACTGATTGACAAGACAGATTTGACAGATAGTGACAAAGAGTAATCATAATCATTAATCACGACCTAATGTTGTTTGTTTATCAGCTTATTTATTGTGATTTTCTTGTTCAGTTATGGGAAATGGATCAGCTTGAAGAAATCCATTATCCAGCTTATTACGCCGATGAAGTACCCACACTGCTTTGTTCCGTTTTGTTTGAAATATAGATATGACCATCCGCAGAACAATTTTTTTAACAATTCCCACATTTTTGAAAGAGACGTGGTCTAGAGGATTAAACAGGAATTGCCCTCGAAGAGCTTTATACGTTTGTGATGATCACGTAAAAAAATGTATATCTACAAACTTACAAAAGAGTTATTTTATTTATTTTAGCTGACTGTGACTAACATGTCAACTAGTTGACATTGCCAATGCCAAACTCTTAATTTTTTCTTATTTGAGCAAAAGCATTACGCTTACAGCCGTAATAGTGATTTATTGTACAATGTTGTAAATTTAAATTTTAAAATATTATTTAAATTAAAATGACGTATTAAAAAAATCTGCAATTAGTTATTCCTGACTCCAAAGCCAAAAGCTACCAGAAAATATATAATTCACAACAGTTTTGAAAAAGTTTACCAACCCAATTGTTTGTTGTTTGTGTTTATAAACAACAATTGATATTTTGTGGGGGGACCATCAGCTAGTGTTGCATTAATGTCGAGCAAAAACATAAAAGCATGATGTATTTTTATCAAATAAAAAAATCAGGAAGTTTCTACTTATTTTATTAGTAATTAATGTCAATTTATTTTCAGTAGATTGCATACCGAGTTGATTTTTTAAAATGTATTAGCGTTTTTTTTTATTCGTATTTTATTTTACGATATAGTAGATTATTTCGCATTTTGTGGTGTTGTGTTATTTTCTCACACGAGCTTTTAATTTTTACGTACATTTTTAACCTTGTTGTTTCGCTAGCTGGGGTGCATAATTGATAAAGGGAATTAATTAATTGGGTGACTAGAAATATTTAAAGGCGACTGTTAAAAGGATACTTAAATATTAAACTGGGCAGCAGTTTATTTTTTGGGCGACAAAATAACTAAACGGGCTTCTAACAGTGGATTACAAAAATACTAAAAACGGGCGACTACATATGGGTGATAAATAATTTAAGTTAGCAGTGAAAACTCTAAATGGGTGACAAAAATACTAAGCGGGCAACTATTATACCAAGTAAGTAACTATATAACTGATTTAAGCTGCCCAACATGGTTTTTTAACACAATAAGGCTGATTTTTCGTTTGTTTGTTTGTTTTTTGTCATCTCGATTAGGATAATAGTAATCTTTTTTTAAATAAAATATATGCCATTTTTTTTGTTTTGTGTGCCCTATGGTTGTCGCCCAAATAGTAATTTGGTCGCCCGTTCTGAATAACTAGTTACCCAATTTGTATTTTAAAGTTATCCATTTTCAATATCCGTAGTCGCTCTCGGTCCGTCGCCCAATGTATTTTAGTACCCTATGTTCAGTATTTTTGATACCCAAAATGGGAATTTATTGTTACCCGATTAAATACTACCCATTGATAAAGTACCCTGTACATAGATTTTTATTTATTGTAGACTTTGGACCCTGTGTATATTGGTATACTGTAATGTTGGTAACTGTATCAGTTTAAATTGGGTAACCCTGTCGATGCCTTAAGTGGTGGATCGCAGAAATACTGATGCAATAAGTGTTATGTCAGACACTTTATTTTTGTACGTGATTCTGTTAAAAGATTCAGACCGACCAAAATTTCAAATTGGCTTCCAAGTATCAACAGAATTATTGAGCTTCGAAAACACTGAAAATGCATCAGCGAGATATTCTTGATCCAATAATTGGAATGCCAAATTGCAGTCATATTAGAACGCGGCCGCGCGGGTTCCAAAATTATGACGTATGGCGCAAAAGTACGAGCTGAAGCGAGTTTTATGGTTTATAAGCATTTTAATACCTATTGGGCGGTATCGAGATAAAATCGTGACTTATAAACATGGTTACTATTTATGGCATAGGATCTGAATGATTCTTGGAGGAGGAGCTCAAGACTAATTCAGTGAGAAGCCTTCACATATTTTTTAGAACCTTTGCAATTGCAAATTTGACTACATTTATCCTTACTAATATTATCAAAACGATAGTCCATTTGTTTGTTTGTTACGCCTTCACGTCTTAACTACTGAACCGATCATCATGAAATTTTGTATACAGGTTGTCAGGAGTATAGAGAAGGCCATAGGGTACCTTTCATCCAGAAACAACAAACAGTTCTCGAGGGATAGCAAATAACTGTCCACACAGACGAAGTCACGGGCGGTCGCTAGTTATAACATAAAATTAGCAAACATATTTATCTTCTAGACAGAAGAGATAATGCTTAAGATAATTAAATGATGATGCCCTGACTATTTATGAATTCTGGGTGATTTTATCGTTTTGCAAAGTTTTCTTCTACTTTTTTCATTTCATTTCGGCCCTTCCATTCTGAAGACCTATTTTTACGTAAAATTTTATATCAAAATGTCCTAAAGACTCGCTAATGTCACATAACTTGTCCCATGTGTTCGCTGGAGGAGATTGTAGTGATAAGCCCGCCTTTGTAACGTCTAGGACAAAGGTCCGCGATTGTTTCCGACGTGAATGCCTCGGGAGATCACAAAAATAGATTCAGTTAACTGTGCATGCCACCGTTGGCAGAATAAGGGCAAAAGATAGGAAGATGTTGAGGGAACAAAGATCTGTAGCACAGTACATATATAAGTTTTTACAAACAGTATGAGAGCTCCATGGAAACGTTCGAATTTGACGGCTGACGTCACTCTAAGAGCTCTAAGCAAAGTTCGCAGTACTTTGGTCAGGGTTGTGACATCGCGTGGCAGTTGTTTCCACAGCATTCGCGCGTAGCATTCCACGTGACGGCCGGAAAATGCCAACCCTGGTGATTCAACGGAGTGCAATGACAAAAGGGCCTAAGTGACGTTAGCTCCCCTACTGTTTGAAAAAACTTATATATGTACTGTGTCTGTAGTAACTGGCGAGCTTTGGTGAAGAACAGTGATGGACTGATTTTTTGAAATGTCGAAGATTATGCTTTAAGGAGGAGCTCGATGGCGCAGTGGTTTAGCACCTGGCCCAGCGATTGCGAAGGTTAAGCAAGGTTTCGCAAGGGTCGGTCATGGGATGGGTGACCAAAAATATATTATCTCGAGCTTCTCCGTGCTTCGGAAGGCAGGTTAAGCCATTGGTCTCGGTTGCATTTGCAATCGTTAACACCCACCAATCCACATTGGGCTCGCGTGGTGGGTTATGGCCCATCCTCCTTATCCACCCATAAGGAAGGCTTGTGCCCCAGCAGTGGGGACATCGGAAATGGCTAATGGTCTATCCTTTAAGGTTCTTATAGCAGTCAACTGTTCATTTATTTGTATTTTACGTAAATGAATCCAATATTTAAAAAAAAGAGAACAACTCTTATGCCCTCTTAAATTGTTTCTAATATTTTTTGAATAATTCTTCAACAGTTTTCATTCTTTCTGGAAGTTTTAAAATCCATTTAAACCAAAAGTGGCCACTGTCGTTTCAAATGCATTTTAAAACTACATAGTTACAAAGAATAAAAGATATTAAAGAGGTATTTAAATAATATTAGAGACAATTTAAGAGGGCATGGTTGTTTCCTTTTCTTTAATATTGACTTGGTTTACGAGTAATAAAAATAAATGTATTGGTGGCGCTAGTTGACCTATATAAGCGCCTTAATTCTCACAATGTTTGTAGAATAAATAATCTAAGATCCTACAAAACCTATGGCATCATTATAAACATTTTGAACTCTTCTTTGATTTAGGAATAAACGTTACCAAAAACTACAACGGCTATGAATGAGCAAAATATTGCTATCGCACTTTATCGAATTACTTTTGAAATCATCTACATAAAACGCAAGGTGTTTTCCCAACGATACCACTGGATGGCACCACTGGGGTGTTGTTTATATTTTTTTTGGTAACCACACCACTGCCAATTATTAGTGACGTGTCGTGATCTTACGAATGATTAATAATTGATATCGATAAATGCAAGTTTAGTATTAGAATTTCACAACGGTGGTGTGGTTACCAAAAATATTGTAAACGACACTTCAGTGGTGTCGCTCGGTGGTGTCATTGACAATACACGAAACGCAGAATGATAGTTGGAACTAAATCCTCTTTGAAAAAGGTTGATACGTCAAAACAACATTTCAATGACGTGCATTTTGTGAAAAAGCCGGCAGACAAGAGGATTATAGAATGCTGACATTTTCGAATATTGAATGACGTTTTGTAAGCTCGCGAGCCTTTTGTTGTAGTCTATTTAACCCAAGAAGCTTATACCCACAATGGAGATTGCACGCCTAGTAACATAGTGAAGATTGAAAAAGACTCTTTAGTGACGTCACGGCGTATTGCTATCTCTTTCTTTTCGTTTTACAATACGTTTTCGTTTCTCACGAACGAACGAACGACGAACAACGAACACGTATTGTAACACTAAAGAAAGAGGTAGCAATAAGCCGCCACGTCGCTAAAGGACCTTTTTTCAATCTTCACTATGACATAATATGGCCGTGCAATCTCCATTGGAGGGAGGTATAAGCTTCTTGATTTAACCATAGCCTTCTTTATTGCAGAGATGGCTACATAGCCATCTCTGTCTGTCTTTCTGCAATCTCTGCAGTGGTGTTATATCTTGGACGAATTCGTCCAAGTGTTATATACACATGTATATAACCCTATAGCAAATAATATTAATTACTAGTGGCTCCGTGAGCTGTAGACCTTGCGTTAAAAAGTAACTCAAATTGCAAGTTGTTTAAAAATTAATAGATGTCGCCACCGCCACGAAATTTTCAAAGCACATAATTATAAAAAAAGAAATATGTAGCTTACTTCCGCAAGATGCACCATCCGTCAAATCCAAACCATCAAAATGGTTTGGGACTTCCGCCAAGTGACGCCTGTTTCAATCAAATGCTTCTAATTTTTATCATTTTTCGAAATGGGTGAGTAATTTCGAAAAACTGGCCCGACTAAAAAAATCTTTAAATATTTATCGAACCTGCTCACAAAATTTCACAAGAATCGGTTGAGAAATGCGACCCTGTAGAATAAACGGAAAGCCAGAAGGACATACCTACGAAAATTTTTGCTCAAGCTGAAGCAGAGACGCTTCGCTCTGTCAATTACTACGTAACTATAGACACGTATCTTTTAAAATAGAGTTTTTACTTATTATTAAGGGATTAGAATTTATGTTGGAAAGGCAAGAACATGCACTACAGCAATAATTAAACACACATACTACTTAGGCTATATTGAAGACCCTATTAGCACAGCTTTAAGCTGTGCTATCAGTAAAGGAAACGTTGATTGAAAGGTATGGCATTTCGTGCTGCTGCTGTGCAAATTACCTACAAAGTCTGTGAAACTTAATATCTTCTTAATATATAAAATCGTAAACTGAATGACTGACTGACTGACTGACTGACTGACTGACTGACTGACTGACTGACTGACTGACTGACTGATCTATCAACGCACAGCCCAAACCGCTGGACCTAGAGACTTGAAATTTTGCACACAGATACTTTATACAGTGTAGGCATCCACTAAGGAAGGATTTTTGAAAATTCCATCCCTAAGGGGATGAAATAAGGGATGAAAGTTTGTATGAAAGTCCCTCAGTTTTGAAGCTAGAATCTTCAAATTTTGTGTTTAGGCTGACGATTGAAAATTAATAAATACGGGTCTCAGCGTTTTTCAAAATTCTACCCCCGAAGGGGTCAAAAGGGGGATGAAGTTGTGTATTAAAGAAAATCCTTCATTTTCGAAGTAAAAATAGCTAAATTTATAATTTAGGCTTATGGATAGAAATCTAAAGCAACGTTTATTGTTTTTGTTAGGATTTCAACTCCAAAGGGGATGCAATGGGGGTAAAAAGGGTTAAAAAAAACCTAAAAATAGAGATGTCTACATTACAACTTTAAACTTCGTAGGAGTACATCTAAAAATAAATAGGCAAATATATATTTTGTTATTTTGAAAATCAACCCCTTAGGGGTAAATGGGGTGAGTAAACATAAAAATCGATATAGATGTCGTTATTGGGGTTTTCTGGGATGACGATTGCAAAAATGACATTTATTTTGATGTCCAACACGGTGGACATGATTTAACCCTTAAAGGGGTGAAAATGGGGTCTAAATTTTGTATGGAAAAATAATATAAAATAGACATTACAACTTTAAACTTCGTAGGAGCACATTTAAAAATAAATAGGCAAATATATATTTTGTTATTTTGAAAATCAACCCCTTAGGGGGTAAATGGGGTGAGTAAACATAAAAATCGATATAGATGTCATTTTTGGGGTTTTCTGGGATGACGATTGCAAAAATGTCATTTATTTTGAAGTCCAACACGGTGGACATGATTTAACTCCTAAAGGGGTAAAAATGGGGTTCAAATTTTGTATGGAAAAAGAAGACAAAATCGAAATTACAACTTTAAAATTCGTAGGAGCACGTCTAAATAAATATTTTGGGATTTTGAAAATCAACCCTTAGAGGGTAAGTGGGGTGAGTAACACAAAAATCGATATGGATGTCGTTCTTGAGGTTTTATGGGATGGTGATTGCGAAAATGAGATTTATTTTGAAGTCCAGCGCGGTGGACATGACACATATGGACCTGGACCCGGACATGCACATCCAGGGAACGGGAACGGTAACCGGAACGGGCACGGGCACGGGAACGGGAACGGGAACGGAACGGGAACGGGAACGGGAACGGGAACGGAACGGAACGGAACGGAACGGAACGGAACGGAACGGAACGGAACGGAACGGAACGGAACGGAACGGAACGGAACGGAACGGAACGGAACGGAACGGAACGAAACGGAACGGCACGGAACGGAACGGAGCGGAACGGAACGGAACGGAACGGGAACGAGACGGTAACGGGAACTAGAACGGGACGGGTACGGGAACGGGAACGGAAGGGGTACGGGACGAGTACGGGACGGGATCAGACGGGAACGGAACGGGAACGGAACGAAACGGGAATGAAACAGGAACGTAACGGGAACGGAACGGGAACGAAACTGGAATGAAACGGGAACGGAACGGGAATAGAACAGGATGGGAACGGGAACGGGAACAAGAACCGGACGGGAACGGAACGGGAACAAGAACGGGAACGTAAGGCGTACGGGACGGTTAGGGGACGTTTACGGGACGGGAACACAGCGGGAACGGAACGGGAACGAAACTTGAACGGAACGGGAACGGAATGGGAATATAACGGGACGGGAACGGGAACGAGAACAGGATGGGAACGGGACAGGAACGGGAACGAAAACGGAAGGGGTACGGGACGGTTACGGGACGTTTACGGGACGGGAACGCAAACGGGACGGGAACGGAACGGGAACAGGGAACGGGAGCGGGAGCGGGAACGGGAACTAGAAGCCTTGTGCGAGGCCCGCCACACGCGGCAAATGTCTTGCCTCGCGAGGCAGCGCGCTTGATGGGGACTCGCCTAATCGCGTAAAAATGGCTGGCCGGATCCTGGTTGAAGGTTCCTTAAAAGGATTTCGTCTAATATCCACGCGGACGAAGTCGCGGGCAGAAGCTAGTACACTATAAAGTTAGATGCAGAGAGGTAATTTACTTTGTCTGAAACTAATTTCATAACTATTATTTTATTAGCATTTAAATTGATTTACGGTGGGAGCATTCGAAATTTTCGCGGTAATTTGAAAGATTTTTACGTTCAGACGGAACGTATTTGGTTTTGGTTTAGCTTTGGTTTGGCGTTGGTAATATTGTTAGAAATTACTGCAATGGGGCTCCAGCTTATAAACCATGTTTTGTTAAGGTCGACCTTTAATATTTATTTGTTAAAAATATAGGCATATAGCCCCAGTCGTAGGAAGCAAAAAAACGAAGAATACGGCTATCCATGAACCAAAGATTTCCTTCGGTAGGATTGATCCTTGGGTTCCTTAGATGGGTTTACGAAGTGGAGCCACCTGGATTTTTCAAGCAGGTGGGGGGGAGGGGGAAGTCTGCCTTAACGAAGTCCGAGGTTAATAACTGCCTAAGTTTAGATAGTAAGCCAAGTTTGGTATAATTTTCGGATAAATCAATGACGTAGAATTCATTTCTGGTATAAAAATTGCAATTTATTAAGAAGTTTCCTAAACATTACACAATAACCAATATTTTCAACTACATTTTTTTACTTTAAGTCACCGTAAATATTAAACTGATGTTCTTATTTGCAAACAAAAAATACGTTAACAAAGCTTATAGAATGAAGACTTGAAAAAATATAACTTACATTTTTTTTATTAACAATTAATAGTGAAAAAAAATTTCACTGTCGCGTGCCGTCAATTTCTTTTACACCTATAGAAATATTAATATTTTTAATCATAACAATATGGGTATCAAATGAAAGGTAATAAATAGCCAATTCCAAATATATATACATTATAATAATTTTATGAAACTGTTTTGAAATAAACTTAAAAAGTATAACGCAGAATTAAAAAATATCAGTAAATTATTAGAAAAACTAAAAATGCCAGTCAATACCGACAAAAAAAGGCAAATATTACAAGCGCGCATGTAAGTACGATATTTTTAAGATATTGTTAGGTACCTTGAGAGTAGATTTACCCAAGTTTTAACCCTTGGAAACCCTGTACTGCTGGAAAAACTTGGCACTTGTTTCAGTATTTTCGAAAAAACTACCTTAAGAAAGCGTTTTTTAGGTATCTCTATTCTATACTTTTATAAAGCTAACTAAATTTGCTACAATTTGAGCTTATCACAAGCAAGTTTCGAATTGATATTTAAAATTTTAATATTTAATAAAAATAATAACTTCCTTACAACGATAAGGGAGTTATTTTTTTTTTATTAGCCAAAACAAGAATATTTTCTTTTATTATTATTTTAAAAATAAAAGGATAATAGGGCTCCTACGAGGTATTTTTCTTTTTTCAATATTCCAATTTTTGTATTTAATGGCAATTTTTTTCTTTAATCAAGCGAGTATTTTATTTTTGTTTTTATTTTTTTAAATAGTTTAACAATTGAATCGTACAAATATGAATCCAAAAATGAATCCGACACCCTAAATTCATACGAATATGATATCAAACTGGGCATAGCAGCTTAACTAATACATCTATCGAGATTGGACTGAAAGCCAAAACTTCAAAAAATTTACTACAAAAATCGTGGTGGCTCCACTTCTTATATCCATCTTAGGGTCCTAAGGACCAATCCTACCAAAGGAAATCTCTGGTTCACAAAACGCCGTATTTTTCACCCTACTGACGCCACTAATAAGGGAAAGTGTTGTTACCCATTCCTTATTTCACAGTATCTCTAAGAATAATTCACAAATAAAATTCTTGTTGGACATTTACCAGCATAACAATTCTCATTGAAAATCTCTAATACTATGGACATGGGAAAAACATAGTATCAATATCAGTGTTGTTATTAAAATATCATTGATCTCAACAGTCTAGTTCCAAAAATCTTCGTAAGAATGCTGATACTCATTACTGTTAAATTGTTTCGGTGCAACGTCATCAGTTGATTCGTAATTTGTCAAATCATATTTGTCTGCTAAAAATGCATCTGGTGCAAAAGTGCTGGCTTTGTCTGTTGAAAAGAAACTATCTATTCTAGAAGTGGTAGGTTTATCTGAAGACAGGTCTTGTGTTTCTGTAGTCCTTTCTTTATCTTGTTCTGTATTAGTATCTTCAGTTGGTTGTTCTGGTTTATTAGGTTGTGATATATTTACGGTCATCTGTTCTGGGCGGCAGAAACCTTCATGAAAGAACCAACCGTGGGGACAGAGGAAAATCTGGGGTATTATGATCCCATCTCGGAATAGGCATACGTAGTAATGATTGGAGCTTAGCTGCAGCACTCCATATTGGCCCACTTTCGTACATTCTGGGACGAGTTTTGTACTGCATTGTCCATTTGACAGTCTTATCTGAAATCGGGAAGAAAGATTTATAAAATAATATTTTTGATACTTCATAAATTTGAATGTTAAAAGCACAATTTTCATTAATGGGTTTTGATGAAGTAAAAAACAGAACTTAAAGAATCAGCTAGCAGATTAATGTTAATTAATAAAACAATTTTCTTACCGAACATTGTGCTGTTAAAGGATTATAGCCGTAATGCCTAGGACATAACGCCGCTCTATGATCAGCTGGCCGACCTAAAGGTGATCCATCGGGTGGTGAGCATAAATGGAACTTCCTGCAGTCATGGGCATCTGGGAATATACCGACCTGAAAATATATTAGAGTTTTTTTATAAAATTTACCTAATTAAAACAGAAAGTATAGTAATGTTGCATATCAATTTTTGCAATTAGTGTAAGAAAGGAAGGTAGTGGACCCCTACAGTAAATCCTCAGTAGACCAAACTTCAGTATGATAAAGTATCATAAATGAAACACTTTTTTTTAATTATCCAAATCGATTTCTTTTTGTTTTTGGATATACATATGTATAGGTACATTGGCTTTTGGTTCATACTATATTAACATCTCTGCAAAGTCCCATCGACTGAGGATTTAATGTTGGGGTCTCCACAGAAAAGACCGCTTCATTTCCTACACTAAATTAGGAAGCAAGACACTTGAGTTGAAAGGTCTTTTACATTTCACTCAAACAAAAAACGTACAAGTTTATCGAATAACCTAGACTAACTGACCTTAAAGTGTCAGAATAATTTGACTCGATCAAAATACTAGACGATATCGTTCTATCATTCAAGGTGCAGAGTTTGCGTACCGTTATAATTTATACCCCGTTTTAAGAAGTCAGATTTATTATACGGCTAGCACCTTGACCTTTCCGATAAGATCTTCATGCATGGTCTCTTCGATTCAATTGTTGGGGTATCGAGTGTTATCAAGAACTGTAAGTACTGTTACGATCAGCGCGAAGTATTTGGTAAGCGACATCAAAGGGATTTGAGATCATGCCGTGGCTAATTGGTACTTTATACCGAACTTGATAAAAATCTAAGAACAGTAAGGACACGACAGAATATCTGGAGCGAAATACTGTGATTTTTATGGGGGTAGGTATATTCTTCTCCCATAAAACATCACACTCTAGTGGAATACGTCAACTTACTCGTCACTATAGATGTTAACAGACTAAAGATGGAGTATCTAAATCAACTTTTTAAAACAATCCCATTAGGTACTAAATGGACTAGAATATTTTAAAGCAGTGTTGAGTCTAGAGTTCTGCTAAGATATGAAGTTCCAAATTTGCGTCACGTCATATTGATGGAATAAAAATTAACGACATACCTGTTCGCAAATGTGTTCATATTTTTGTGTCACAATTTGGCATTCTGGAACGTGCTGGTCGGAACACTGGCCGAGGTGCGCATTGCAGGTATGGCCGGTGGTACACTCTTGCAGAGGCACCTAAAAGTAATAGATTCATAAGCAAATGTTACAAATTTAACAGGTGCCTAACAATGGACTCGCGAAGCACTATTTTTGAAGTTGAAAAAGAAGTCACTTCCGATGGTGCTAATCTCACTTACTCCACATATACCCAAGATCTCATGTAAATGATGTCATAACTCACCTTCAAATAGCCAACAGGCAGTGCAATACAGGAGACAGCATGAGTGCAGTTCTGGCAAGCGAAGCCAGGTTCTGAGCATATACCTTCCACGTCCAGCTCTCCTTTCCCCAATGACACCCCGAGGGGCACAGCAGCCATTCGGTTGCCATTTACCACTCCGCCCAGGTCAAAGGAACTGGTAAGCTGGTGAAATAAAAACACTTTTTGAATATTTGTCTATGATACAAACTTATCTCTTTTTTAGCACCGAAACAAAACAAAACATGATTGTCATAAAAAAAAGTTGGTTCAGCAACAGCAATAGCTGAGGAGAGCTGAGGAAATATGTTCACCGGTAGAAAAATCGCCAGTTTAAAGTGGAACTACTCCTGTGTAGCCCATCAAGCTCCCTTATTTTGATCGATGAAACCGAAACTTATTGGTAATGTTTACAAAAAATCTTTATTTTTTAATTGGCACCCGGAGTAAGGTAAATAAAAGTGATGTTTCTACAGTTAAAACGAATATTATTCTGTAAACATTAACGAAACGGTATGATTTATTTTGGGTTTATTCGTAATTTAATGTAATGCGTAAATTAATGCAAACATACTATCAGTTTTAAGCCAGGAGTTCCGAAGCTGTTGCCATCAAACGAAAACTACAAGAACAACAATATTGACATCGTTTTGATGGCAAATAATATAAAATTTGATTGATTCAATACAACTTTCCTGTGAAGCAGAAACTGCGTAATAAAAATATGATCCTATTAGGTATCTTTAAAAAGAAACTTGTGGTTCAACTGAGAGAAAATCCGATGAAACTTAAGTAAAACATTCAACTAAACATTTTCAATTTATGTTTACTTAATAGTTACTCATTTTTCTTTACTAACTGCCTAATTCTTTACTAACTGCCTAATTCTTTACTAACTGCCAAATTCTTTACTAACTGCCTAATTAAAATAGATTACTTAACTTACGGTAGTTGTACACCCGAAAATAGAAATCAAAACAATTGTAAGCCACATGTTAATTTGTTCACTACCACAATAACGATTGACTCGGTTAAAATATTTGTACGAAAAATACGTAAACAGAGGGTCTACAATAAAAAAAATATAATTCGTTTTCGTCTTTACGTGATTATTTTTGAGGCATTATCACTATTATGTATTCTGTGGCATTATTCACGAAAGCGGCACGAACGTCGTCCGATTATCAAGTGCGGTTTTTTAGTAGACTCTCAGATTCGGGGGTCACCTATCCTCAACCTCATTATCTCGAATGACTTCGTTGTTCGATAAAAGTGTGTGAAGAATTTGTACTATTCGTACTTGTGACTTTGTGTGTGGCCATTTTTCTTGACGTATAAGTAGATATCTCTCGCAAGAGCTTTTTAATTTTGATTATTTTTAAGGTTGACTGAGCTTTCCTGTAAAAAAAAAATATATTAATTGTTATTTTGGTTTTAATATTAACGAATTGGAAATAGAAATATATTTATTTGCTAATAATATATATAATTCAAAGTCATTATGTTCTTTCGGCTAAAGAACAGATTGTTTTTGTTTTTATGTTGTTTGTCATGCAACAGTGGTATTTGATATTTGTATGGCGCTAGAAAAAAATATTTTAAACAGAATTTTACGTTTCAAAAGAGTCTAAAAGTTAACATTCGTAAAAATGTTTATGATTTTGTGGCCCCCAAAGTCGCAAAATTAAACGCAAAAGTTAGAAAAAAGAAATCTTGAATATCGCAAGATATTTTATGTCGATAGTTATGTAAATTACTTAAGTGGAAATCCATAATCATTAGTCTTTTTTGTAATGTTATCTTCATAATACTACGAGTATAAATAACAATAATAACGATAACGCCTGGAAGTAAGTTTTAAGCAAATCATTTTAAGTGAGCAAATGTAGTTCGTTAGTTTCTTAATAAACTAAAGAACGTGAATTGAAGGGTATAATACATTTTGCTCACAAGAATTGTTCATAATCAATCAATTTTCGTTATTCTTCTATTGACTTGCTAAATTAGTGTAGGGAATGAAGCGATCTTTTGTATGGTGATCCCAACATTAAATCCTCAGTCGATGAAACTTTGCAGGGATGTAATGGTGTATGAACCAAAACCTATGTACAATATCCAAAACAAAAAAAATACGTTTGGATAGTTAAAAAATACGTTTCATTTATGATACTTTATCATACTGTAAAGTTTCGTCTACTGAGGATTTACTGTGGGGGTCCACTACCTTCCTTTCCTACACTAAATTCCTTTCTGGGATATAAATATAAAACCATTGCAAACTATTCGAATAAGTGAACTTTTATCTTTATTTGGTCCATTACCAGAATGCTTGTTTTTCTTAACTGACAGCCGAGGGGTTAAGTTAAGAAAAACATACTTCACCATGAAAAGTGCGTCCGAAAATTGTCGAATAGAATTTTGCCTGTAGCGGTACCAAAGTGATTCCCAGGGGATAGCTGCTGATACACTTCCCTTGTCTCTCTGGATTACGAGCATGCACCCTTTTAGTGTATTGCCTATTTGGAAGTCCATCTAGGTCGGCCCTTTGGTGCCGTCATTGATATTTACGAATACGTATACCTACGGGCTAGGTTTCAGTCCTCACGAAACTACAGCGGTTAGAAGTCGAACAGAGACCCTTCTCGGTAATTTATAATTTTGTACGATACCGATGCAGCAGTGACGATGGTTTATCTACTTACGTTGATATTTAAGTGATTAATATGATTTTGATATTTATGTAATTAATATGATTTTATAGGTGAGTCCCAAATAGGCTACTAAGCTTTGTACTTATGTAGTAACTTTTTGCCAGTGTTAATTTACCAAGTTCTCATCAACGCCCGAGCGATCTCCGGCGACCGGACAACATTAGAAAATCTATTGTGTCTCGTTTTCCGGGCGTTGACGAGTTAAATAATTATTTGCTTCACTATGAATAAAATACTAGTAATCATATTTAGCAAATCTAAATAACTTTATTAAATCTCGTAAATGTTTTTGCACTCGTAATTATTATGTTAATCCTTTCCTTATATATATTAGTTCTAAATGCGAAAGTCCGTTTATTTGTTTTGTCAGGGGTGCAGAAAAGGACATAAAGTGCCTTTTATCCTGAAAAAAGTAACTGTTCCCGAGGTATATATAAAATACTATCCATGCAGATGAAGTCTCGGGCGGCCGCTTTTTGTTTCATAAGTTTCATTTTATAGGTAGAATTTAGTACTATTCTGAAGTACTATTGAGAAGTGGAATGATAATGTTGAAGATTAGCAAAGTGTCTTGGCCATCAGCAATTTTTATTGTCCCCACTGCTGGAGCACAGGCCTTCCTTATGGGTAAATAAGGATGATGGGTCATAACCCACCACGCGACCTCAATGCGGATATGCAGCCAGAACCAATGGATAAACGTGTCTTCCGAAGCATGGAGGAGCTCGGGATTGACCGACCATAGCGAATCGCCGGGCCAGGCGTTTAAGCCACTGCGCCATCGAGCTCCTCAAAGTGTCATTATTGTTCTCAAGTCTTGGCATGCTTCTCCTCTCCTTTTTGTTTCTCTCTGTTCTCTTACCTACCCCTGAGCCAAAACTATCCATTTATGGCTGCAGAGTGTAAATTCAAGATACATTTCGAGTTAGCTTTGTGGATTCACAGAACATATTCCAGGCTGAGTGAGGTAACTTTATTGGAGTTGACTAGTTCTAGAGTTGAGTTGATTGGTCGGCAGAGAATGTCAAAGAACAGCCTCTATTCAGTTTGTTAAGTATTATCACTACATAGTACGAGTATAAAACAAAGTCGCTTTCTCTGTCCCTATATCCCTATGTATGTTTAAATCTTTAAAACTACGCAACGGGTTTTGATGCGGTTTTTTTAATAGAGTGATTCAAGAGAAAGGTTTATATGTATAACTAGCGGCCGCCCGCGGTTTCATCCGCGTGGTTTCCGTTCCCCTGGGAATATTAGGATAAAAGTATCCTATGTTGTAATCTAGGCTATCTACTATCTGTACGTCAAATTTCAACCAAATCCGTTCAGTAGTTTTTGCGTGATTGAGGAACAAACATCCAAACATCTAAACATCCAAACCCACAAACTTTCACATTTATAATATTAGTAGGGTCCAGTGGCGAAGGGTCCATACAAGCCGATTCCTATATTTCAAAAAATTCCAACCCACCAATCCACAATGCAGTTCATAATATTTTTGTATAACGGCTTACCTTCGCCATAATTTCACCCCTCGCCACTGGTAGGGTCATGGTGTCAAAGTCCACACTACACCGAAGCGAAGCGAGGGCAGGTCGCTAGTTAGTATTATAAAGTGTGCATGCAGCGTCTCCTCCAGTACTTCGGACACGTGGCCAGACAGGAACAGGACAACCTTAAGAAGCTCATCGTCGTAGGCCACGTGGAAGGATGAAAGACCTGTGGAAGATCACTGACCCGATGGACCAATACAGTTAAAGAGGTCTGTCAAACTGACATGTAGACACGGATGGCCGAAATCCATACCGCATGGAGGGCCTTCATACACCGAGTTACTTCATGCTGTGCGACCCTCAGTCATGAGGATACGAGGATACGAGAAGAAGAAGTATATTATATATAGCTTCTATTTCTGGAAGCCTGTAACTGGCTTTTAAGTGTTATATTTTCTTAGTGTATATGTCACCGTTAAAGTGCGGAAATCCGCTAATCTACAGATTAACTAGTGAATCTGCAGATTAACGGATTCCGTACTCTAACGGTAACATATATATCTAAGCTTAATTTGTAAATGATGCTGTAAGCTCCCCAAATGAAAAATAAATAAAAATAGTGTAGGAAAACAAATCTCTTTCCTTCACTTTTTGTTTGTTGTCTCAGAAACTCAAATGAATTAATTTCATTATTTTTGACATAAAAGTTTCAAGAGAAATGTGATTTTCTTACTGTAAAGTTATTTCGTAAATATGTTAAAAAAAGCTTTTTGGAAGACCAAACAAAAACTCAAAGTCACACCATAGAGGAAGTTTTTTCAGCTAAGTACTTTTATTTATACTGCATTTTTTAGGTTTTATAGGTCTTACAAAGGATATTCGGCTGGCCCACAATCGTAAGCTATTGACTCCGAGCTTTTAAGGCAGTTCATCTTGTTCGACACCGAACAAGCGTGACGGACGGTATCTTTAATCGAATCGGGTCCGGTTCGTTACGCCGAAAACGTTCCCATTCGTGACTATACGGGCTATCTGGGGGAAATTATGGAAACTCCTTTCTAATTTAAGTATCTATAGGCTTTTTTTTAAATTTTAGATTTTAGCATTCACAATGCCGTTTTTATACAATACCACAGAATACATAAGTACAATACTAAATAATGCGAAAAAATTCGGTCATATTCTCAGGCGGGAATCGAACCCGCGACTTTTGGAAATCCGGTCGAATGGACTTCCATATTATTAGGCGTTAAAGTATGAAATGGCCGTTTTGTATGGAGAATTAGCAGCCGCCCGCGACTTCGTCTGCGTGGAAAGTTTTTTTGCTGTCCCTCAGGAACAATACTTTTTTTCGGGATGAAAGGTCTTTGTACCTTCTCTGTACAACGTATATGCAATATTTCATGATAATCGGTTCAGTAGTAATGACGTGAAGGCGTAACAAACAAACGGACTTTCGCATTTATAGTATTAGTAATAGTAATATAATAAGGATTTAAAATTATTCGCATTTATTATACTAACATTTTCTTGATTTATTTAACAACCATTAACGTTAATGTTTTAAAACTTTTATGCACAAATGTTTAAACATTCAGCTAACTAATACCACACGTGTTAAGTGAAAAAAATAGGTATCGGCTAAGTTACAACGAATTAAGTGATCATTTCTGCTAACGAAAAAAGAAGTCACTTTTAAGATACTTTTTTTTGACGTTCAGGAAAAAAGCAGAAATATTTTTATTGCTGATAGATGGGCCTTTATGATCATAATTCGAAATAATCACAAGTAACCGAAGCATATTTATTATCATGGATGATATGATAGCCTCTGTGTGTGAGAAAAAAATCGGCAACTTCATACTTTAAACATGTTTAGTATTACCATAAGCTCTTTGAAAATATCTTGAGGACTCAGCGAAGTGTTCGTAATTTCACACTAAATTAAATAACAAAAGCTTTTCAGCGGCAGATATTTTTCCCATGTCAGAAGTTGATTTTCCTTTGAATATATTTTCATATTGTCATCAAACATTGTGTATTTACTTTGCTTCAGAACGCTTCAACAAACGAATTGTTCAGTCACAAATATGAACACAATATTTACACTTTCGGGTCGTTAGCTCGGTATCTCAACTGTATGGAGGCCATAGACTTACAAATCTCGTAACTTGACGTTGTAGTTTTTTATTATATGTAGTTATAAACTAAATTAAACTAGGCTCGCAATTCAATATTCTAAATCATTTATTCAGTCTAGGCTGTTACAAGCACTTGTGAATGTTATAGAGGCTATGCCATCGGTTCGCAAACCCTAAGCGGGAGACCTTGTAACGAGAAGAACCGGCAAGAAACTCATCAAGGGCTGCTTTTTTCTCCCTGTATATTTCATACAGAGTCGTCAACCCTGAAAAATGACCTCCACATTTAAAGTGAGGTCATTTTCCATCACACACAATGAAAAACAGTGAAAAACCTAATCTTTTGCTGGGGTTTATCTTCTGCGCTTATCCACTTTACATTCTACTAATACTTACTTGTGAAAGCTAAATCGAACTCGAGTCGAGTATTAGATAAGTTCTACTTACAGAAAGTTTAATTTTAATCATGAAATAATGCATATTTACTGCTCTTCTGGAATATTACGGACCCAGTGGCCCTACCATGAGTTGATGCAAAATGTTTTCGTTAGCGTAAACTATCGTTTTCTCTCTTTCACTCGCATTGACTGTGAGCAGTATATCCGATAGTTGAAGGTAGCGAAAATGGGGGGCTAATTGTCTAATTTAAAAATTTATCGCAATCGCTTTCATTTGACAGATAGATATGAGACTTTGCTGCATTTCTTTGGTAAGTTTTTATTTGTGCCAAAAAGAAGCATCAATGTGTTACATCTTGAAAGCGATTGCGATAGATTTTGAAATTAGACAATAGAAAGGCAGTTTGCATCAACTCATGGTAGAGCCAGAAGCAGCGCTCTTGAAGTTTAAAAAAACATACCCTTTCATATCTATTATTTGTTAAGTCTATGTCAATTCCTGCCCCACAGTTGAGCGCACCGAGCTGCCCGCTGCCCACGCACACACTCCACTTGTTGTTCAATTACTTGTTTAACTATTAAATAGTTAGACCCAACCCCTCCCCGGTTCAAACTGGCCACGGAGTTAATAAAAATGGTTTGAAAAAAACAAAAAACCGACTTCAAATAACCTTCCTCTAAAAAGCAAGAAATAATATTCGTAATAATAATACACGTCTTTTTTCAAACAATTTTTATTTTTTTATTTTTAGTGTAGGTACCTTGTAGGTATATTATTGTATTTAGATAGTAAAATCGGCTCAGCCAAACGTGAGATAATAGCAAAGAAACATACATACATACATACGGGTCAAACTGAGAACCTCCTTTTTTAAGCCGGTTAAAGAACTACACAGATATCCCTCTTCCAACAAAAAAATAATTCTCTTATTTAGTTCATAAACAAAGAAGTAATACGACCATTATCATCGAGGTAATTCACACAAAATCATACAATTTTCGTGCTTTTTTCAAGATTACTTGAAAAGTACTGAACCGATTTCCAAATTTTTAAAAATAGGACCGGCTTGGGAGTTTACCTAATGTAATAACGTTTAAATCATTTCAATCGCTCCAGCCTTTTTAGAGTAATCGGTGGACATATACAAAAAAACAAATATACAGACGAACGGAGAACCTCCCTCTTTTTGGAAGTCGGTTAAAAAAGTTTAGACAACAGCGTAACGTTAAAAAATTTGGTGATGAAAACACTGAAAGGAGAAAAAGTTGAATAAAAGTTTAATTATATGACTTCCATTGACGACCGACGACCTCCGTGGTCTCCGTGGTTGCACCACAGATGCAGTTTTTAAGGCGTCACTTGAGGTCCCGGGTTCAATCCCCGGCTGGGTAAATGTAGAAAATTAACTTTTCTAGGTAAGTATATTGTCTCAGGTCTGGGTGTTTGTGATACCGCCGTTGTCTCTGATTTCCATAACACAAGTGCTTTAGCTACTATGACTTTGGAATCGGTGCAATAAATGTGACGTTTAAATTTTTTTATTTACATTTTTTTAAACCTAAATTACACCTTCCAACATTTAATTTATAAGAAGAATATTTTCTGTTTGTGATACTTTTCTATGATGTCTTGTTTTGTTTATACCACATCATTACTATAGTTAAGCTGCCTACTATAAACTTTCTAACAAGTGGCGCTGAAAACTTTTAGTTCCAATAAAGTTGAACTTATAGGTAAACTTGGAAAAAGTTCAAACTGTAAAAAGTTAAAGCTAAAACATTACAAACATGCGTAATGTACTTAGTCATCATGAGCCTCCGTTTAGGATGTTATGAAGCTTTTTGTCAATACTTGTGTTGTAGTTCTATATTGTGTACTTATAATCGACATTATCTAGCAAAATGGTTGTTGGGGTGAGCGGCTTGGGCGAAAAATATCTAACACAAACACTGGAAAAATCTACTGAATATTGCATGATATGAGATAAGGGCACATGAGCAATTGTTCCCGAGTTGTCGAGACAGTTTTTCGAAATTTATTTAAATGACGGAGATTGTCAGAAAACATATTTGAGTCCGGCTTTCCAGCTGTTTGTTCTACTCTACAGGTCGCATTTCTCAACCGTGAACAGGTTCGATAATTATCTAGAATTTTTTGGTAGAGCCAGTTTTTCCAAATTTATCTAAAAAATATTTACCCATTTCGAAAAATTATCTAAATTAGAAGCACCATGTAGCTGCGAATACTCCAAATAATATACCAAACAGCACGTACTATGTGCTTTAAAAACCTCATGGTAACATTTTATTTTTGTACAATTTGAGCCACTTTTTATCGCGAGGTCTACAGGCTCACGGAGCCACTAGTTAATTCTTATTCAGCTACCGAATTATAAGTTTGTTTAGATGAGACCAAGATAACTGTTCTTTCACTTGGTCAATAATTGAAGAAAATGTCCTGAATGTTTACTACTTAATATTCAAATAATACAAACAGTACAGTTTAATGAATAGTGGCTACGTAGCCGCGTGCCATGCATTGCATGGCATATGGCATAGTTGCCAAACTTGCGGCCGCTGTGGTACGCCGCTTCGAGCCCCGGCGCATGCCAAACTGGGTCAGACTATGTATTAATTAATTATGTATTAACTCAGCCGTCTGGCATCCGGCAGAGTGTACTAGGACCAACTTTTCACACTCAGAGGTAACGAAAAGGCAACTAATAATAGGTATTTACCTATGAAATTGCCGATTTATATGGAGAATGTTCAAGAAGTTGCATTTTTTATACTAGCAACCGTGAACACTCATGTAACAAAACTTTATGTACTAATGTTCGAACACTATGCTAACTTATTCTATTTACGATAAGCGAAAAAAATAAGTTTTGGCTAAGTTACAATCCCTCTTTTTTTTGCTCACAATAAAGAGTCCATTTCAAGTTTTTTTTTGTTAAGAAAGCTAAAATAAGGACTTAATTTTTACTGATAGTTGACTATCATGGTCATAGTTTGATAAAATATCAAGATATTGTTAAATATCAAGATATTTCTCTGTATGTATTTCATAGGTCAAAACTTAAGACACCTAGTAGACATCAGCAATTTTTAATGTCCCCATGGCTAGGGCACAGGACTTCCTTATGGGTGGATAAGGAGGAAGTGCCATAACACCACACAGGCCCAATGCGGATTGGTGGGTGTTAACGACTGCAAATGCAGCGACCAACGGCTTAACGTGCCTTCCTAAGAACGGAAGAACTCGAGATAAAAGTAATAATAAATAATAAATAAGTCGTGTGTGCGATGCGGATCGGTGCAGACGCATGCTAAATATTTTATTGCATTTCGCGTAACGCGGCCAAGTGCCGCCTGTTTCGCAAGAACCATGAGTGATAAACTTGTGGCAAACGAACTCCTGGCGTTCCTGCAACAAAAACTGGACGTCATGGATGAGGTGAGCGCTCTGCAAATTTGCAAGACCAGCTTCAGCGAGGACGACGTGGCCTTGGCAAAGAAACTGCTGTACGAGTCTCTCGGCAAAAGTGACCAGATGGTGTCCCGGAGGCGTGATGGGACACGGAAGAGCCTGCAGGAGATCATCACCCTGTTCAAGGAAACCGATCCCGATGACGTGCCGACGTTCGTGGCGAGGGACCTCAACAAACTGCCCCCCGTCACCTTCGATCACGTCGATGTGACCTGCCTCCTGAAGGACATCGTGTCCCTAAAGGCGAGTTTGGCTGAAGTGATGCTGAAATTCCAAGCATCCGAAAATACGGTGAGTGAGTTGCGTAAAGAAGTTGACGATTTACGTGAATCACTAGCCGTAAGTAGGTCAGTTAGTGCAGGCACAAATGTCAACATGCGACGTGGGGCCTGCCTCGATACATCGTCGTCGAGTTGCAAGTCAGCAGTTTCGACTCCGTCTCCGCCACGGCCCGATCGAGCCCGAGCGTTGCCGCCGCCACCGCCGCCGCCGGCCGCGAACGCCGACCCCGCGACGCGAACGCCGACCCCGCGAGCTGCGCGCCCCCCGCCCGCGCCCCGCCGCCACCTACCGCGGTGGCGCCGCGCGAGCCTGAGACGCGTGCGCCCGTAAGCAGCTGTCAACGGAATTTTGCTGCCGTTGCTGCCGCCAAGAACTCAAGGCCGCAATCGCAGCAGCCAGCTCCCGTCAGTGGAAAAGCTCCTTCGCATGATGTCGTCCGACCGGTCCAAGATGAAGATGGCTTCCTCGAGGTTCGGAATAAAAAGCGACGGCGTCAGCGAACGAGGCAGAATCACCATGGTACCGCACCGACAGGGCCCAACTTCCTGCTGCGAGCTGCCATACCGACCACGGCCGTGTACCTGTCCCGCCTGCACCACACCACCACCGTGCAGGACGTGATAGAGTACATCAAGAAGAAAAGCAACTTTTGTTTGAGGGTTCAGCCTCTGGAGTCGCGCCATAACACCAATTTCAAGGCGTTTGTGGTGCGCATCCCGACAACAAGGCTGGACCTTTTCATGAAGGAGGACTTCTGGCCGCAGGGCGTGGTGTACAGGCGCTTCCGAGGGACATTGCCCTGTGCCCCCGATTCGACACAGAAAATAGTGTCAAATTAATTATTTACTAACATTACCATTAAGTTATTAACTAACACAATTGTTTTATATTTTTATACATCTTTAGTTTTAAGGTATATATATCTATGGGCCTTGTTGCCTGATTATAAATAAATAAATAAAATAAAAATAAATAAACAATTTTTGGTCACGCATCCCATGACTGACCCTTGCGAAAGTTGCTTAATCTCCGCAATCGCAGGACCGGGCGCTCAACCACTGCGCCACCGAGCTCTTCAGATACTAGGCCCGTATTTATAAACCGCTCTCAACGTTGAGAGCTATATTGAGATCATACTTGCGTTGCGATGCTCTTCTTATAGGAGCAGCATCTCAGGTATGATCTCAAGATAGTTCTCAACGATGAGAGCTGTTTATGAATACGGGCAGGGCACTAGTATATTTATCAATCCTCCATTTACTATAAAATGGACACCAGAGGTTTGAGATGAAAATGGTCCAAAACGGCGCACTCAAACATGCTGGCAAGTGTGTTGATTATGTTAAAATCTTCGAACAGGAATGCTCCAACATGCAGGCAAGTGTGGGATTATGTTAACATCTTCGCACAGGAAAGCGCCAACCTACTGGCAAGTATGGTGATTATGTTAACATCTTCGCACAGGAAAGCTTCAACCTGCTGGCAAGTGTGGAGATTATGTTAACATCTTCGCAAAGGAAAGCTCCAACCTGCTGGCAAGTGTGGAGATTATGTTAACATCTTCGCACAGGAAAGCTCCAACCTGCTGGGAAGTGTGGGATTATGTTAACATCTTCGCAAAGGAAAGCTCCAACCTACTGGTAAGTGTGGTGATTATGTTAACATCTTCGCACAGGAAAGCTCCAACCTGCTGGGAAGTGTGGGATTATGTTAACATCTTCGCAAAGATAAGCTCCAACCTGCTGGTAAGTGTGGTGATTATGTTAACATCTTCGCACAGGAAAGCTCCAACCTGCTGGCAAGTGTGGGGTTATGTTAACATGTTCGCAAAGGAAAGCTCCAACCTACTGGTAAGTGTGGTGATTATTTTAACATCTTCGCACAGGAAAGCTCCAACCTGCTGGGAAGTGTGGGATTATGTTAACATCTTCGCACAGGAAAGCCTATGTGGTGCAGTGGATTATAATGTGTTAAACATGATGGGGAGCTCGGTGGCGCTATAGTTTAGCGCCTGGCCTAGCAGTTGCGGATGTTAAGCAACTTCCGCAAGGGTCGGTCATGGGATGGGTGACCTAATCCTAATATTTATTACCTCGAGTTCCTCCATGCTTAAGAAGGCACATTAAGCCGTTGGTGTCAGCTGCATTTGTAGCCGTTAACACCCACCAGTCTGCATTGGACCTGCGTTGTGGGTGGCTCATCCTTCTATCTAACCATAAGCAAGGCCTGTGCCCCAGCAGTGAAAGCAGCATTTAAGTATGTTGAAGTTAGGGATAAAGAAAGCTGGCTCTCAAAGCTACCTTGAACTTTATCCATGGAATTAAAAGTTCAATCAGTACATAGAATGGTCTATATTGAATAAACTTATTTCAGAAAGATCGATCTCCTCATTAAAAATCAAGCATTTGCCTCAGGCGAGGCACGTCTAGTCTGACCCAGTATTTAGCTCGCGAGGCTGCTCACTTATTCTATAATACCCGACTAATAAGTATGTATAATTATAGGAACCCGCATAGGTTATAACAATGATATGTTACTAGCAAATAATATACAGCCTGGAAAAAAGAGAAATTTTGCCACACGTCATACGCTTGCTGTTTTAAAAAATAAAAATATACAGAAAAGTATTTCCGGCTACTACAGCTGCTGCACCACCCTTTTGTTCAAACGCCAAAAAAGTGTTTATGGTCATAGCAATATTCAAAACATGGTGACGATCAGCGAACTAAAATCTATGGAACAAGCATTCCGCCAAAAAAAAAACCGACTTCAAAAACATACCTCTAAAAAGCAAGAAATAATATTCGTAATAATAAAAACACGTCTATTGAAGTCGGGTGGGGCTTTTAAAATAAAAAACAGGAATCTATACTCCAGCCCCACCCGACTTCAATAGACGTTTTATTATTACGAATATTATTTCTTGCTTGTTTTTGTTTTTTTTAAACAATTTTTTATTTTTTTATTTTTAGTGTTACCTACACTAAAAATAAAAAAATAAAAAATTGTAGGTATATTATTTAGATATTAAAATCGGCTCGGCCAAACGTGCAATAATTGCGAAGAAACATACTCGTATATACATACGGGTCAAACTGAGAACTTCTTTTTTTTAAGTCGGTTAAAGAACTACACAGATATCCCTCTTCCAACAAAAAAATAATTATCTTATTCAGTTCATAAACAAAGAAGTAATACGACATTATCATCGAGGTTATTCACACAAAATCATACTATTTTCGTGCCTTTTTCAAGATTACTTGAAAAATACTGAACCGATTTCCAAATTTAAAAAAATGGGACCAACTTGGGAGCTTACCTAATGTAATAACGTTTGAATCATTTCATCGGTCCAGCCGTTTTCGAGTAATCGGTGGACATACACAAAAAAAACAAATATACAGACGAACATAGAACCTCCTCCTTTTTGGAAGTCGGTTAAAAAATAGCACCACACAAAAATGACAACCAAGGGGGCGTGGCGGGCTAAAAATGCTGGCGTTTAGTATGCAGCATATTATAGCGACTAAACACTTTTGGCTTAATAGCGACCATAATTTGTATACTCATAGATATTTTTATATAGGTACTTATATCTGTTATATCTGCATTTTTTTGCCTTCTTTGCGTCTTTTATGGGTACCATTTGATAATACAGAACGTCATCTTTACTACTATTATGAAAGCGAAAGTCAGTTTGTTTGTTTGTTACGCCTTCTCCTCTTAGCTATTCAACTAATCATCATGTACATACACTTAGTCAGGAGTACAAAAAAGGACATAGGACATCCCAAAAAAGGTGCTGTTCCCGAGGGAAAGAGATATAGACTATCCACGCAGACGAAGTCTCGGGCGGCCGCTAGTTTCTAAGACTTTCTTTTCTTTAAAATACAAACTGCAATTATTGTAAAGAACACTAATGTCTGTCACTTAGCGCGTAACTGGTCCGACTAATGCTGTGCGAGTTGTCATTTTTAGCCCCCCCTTGGTGCCATTTTAAACAACATTTGTTTGTTAATTACACTTCCATAGAATTTAGTTCGCTGGTGACGAGTAGCCGCGAGCCGCTCGGGCAATTTCGCCGGTCCGCCCGCCATATTGTCGTAATGGCGTCGACACGAGCTATCGGCAGGAATTTGGCGGGAATCGATGGCTTTTTGACGAGGACCGCCGAAAATTCGAAGTCGCGATAACGTTTTTTTATGTAATTACGTAGAAATGATGATTGTTACGCAGTAAATTCTCGTGAAAATTTTATGTCGTCGGTGCGTAATGGAGCGATAGGCAATTAACTACGTTTACGACTGTCATTCGAAAAATAATACCTACTTTGCTTGTTTTACACTTAGAATAAATAACACCTAGAAGCTGTGGCTTTGTATGCAAAGTGAGGCAACTAATACTGAGCCAAAATGGCTCAGTTTTCAGATTTATATCCTTCATACGTTACCTAATCGTAACTAAAATCCAATAATATAGTAATTAATCTCCTTAAGGTAGGGAAATTGAAACTGTTTTGTACTAATTATGTATGATTATGAAATAATGCAGAATAAAAATCTGAAAACGGCGCCATTTTGGCTGTTTTAGTTGCCTCACTTTTGACAGTGCGCTTTGTAGGGAACTATCGTTCTAGGTGTTATTATTCTAAGGTTTGACATTGAATACTACTTTTTCAGATGTGTGTGGAATGAATGGATCAACTACCCGATTTTACCTGCCATTGTCGTATTACTTATTATGGAGTATTTTCAAACCTTTTACAGAAAAAGAACATTTTCTTCTGCGAATAAGGTGATATTCTTTTAATTTCTTCTTTTAAAAATTTCATCTTTATAAAAAGTCAAGACAAAACTTACTCTACCATAAATAAGAGCATCCAAATATGTTTTAGGTCATCTGATTCATAAATTAAGAATCTATTCTATATGTTAGGACAAACCTGTCCATCTGTTAGTTAATACCCAACTAGGTATGGAGTTGATAAGGTTGGTAAGATTACAGTAAGTACTAGTAAGGTATATTATACTTTGCTAGCACTGCACAAATAATTTGAAAATAAAAAATAAAAAAGCACAAGTGCCCTGCCAAAAACGAACTAAATAAAAAGTAAACAAATGTCATTGCAGTCGGGGACCGTTATGTGGAACAATTTAATATGTGAGAGTGACTAAAATGAACACAGAACAAGGAAAAAAAATATGTTGTGTGGCTAAGACATTTGTTTTTATTTACTTAATTCGTTATTTAGCAGGACAGCCGTGTTTTTAATTTTTTTAATTATGTATTTCTATTTTATTAATTTAAGTGACAGATTTATATATATTTTTGAATGTACCTACTCATCAAGGTCTTTAATTTGATTTCCTATTGTAATAATTGAAAAAAAAAAGAAAATCACATTAGAAAAGTTTTAGTACAGCCGCCATTTTAATTTTTTCAAAAAATCTTTAGCCAAGTTATATACTTGGGATAATGTAAGGATTCTAACATACCTACACCATACACATCTAAAAGTTATGGTGGAATAAAGAAACTCACAATACACTCATATTTTGGCAGTCGTGTGAAAAGCAATTACTGTAAAATAAATAATTGTAGATACAACAAAGAGTAACGGGTGAACATAACTTGGCAATCAGGCTGTAATCTGGCTACAAATTCAGATGTTACCTTGATCATTAATTTTCATTCCACATAATCGCTGTATATGCTTTGATTAATGACTTGTATGTATGAGCTGGGGTTTGTACTCGAGCGGGGCTGAAAGAAAGAAAGAAGAAAGAAAAACCATTTATTGACCGCAAAACATTATAGACAGTAAAGTGATTAAAAATAAAAGTTGTAAAGCAAAAAAAAAAGAAAACAATGTACCTACACGAACTTAGAACTAATTTGTGTGCCGCCAACTAGGCTCCAACCTCAGCAATGCTACAGTGGCATACAACAGACAGACAAACAAAAAAATAATAATTCTACTTCCTATAAAATACAGAAACGATAATTTTAACGAAATAATACATAATAATAATACCAACAAGCATCGATTCTACAAGCACAAACAAAAAAATAATATATATTCATCAAGAGGAAGTAAAAAATATATCTGAAGATTATTTATTTGTTTTTAGATATCTGTATATCTGTGCCAGAAGACCCCAAATATGATGACTATTAACCAACCTAACTATTGTCTAATTTCAAAATCTCTTGCAATCGCTTTCAGGATGTAACACATTGATGCTTCTTTTTGGCACAAATAAAAACTTACCAAAGAAATGCAGCAATGTGTCACATCCATCTGTCAAATGAAAGCGATTGCGATAGATTTTGAAATTAGAGTTAGACAATTAGCCCCTAGGTCTGGCATTCCGGGAGTAACACAGACTTACGTCACTATCCAGTTGGCAACTCAACAAGCAAAGAATTAAGGTTTTTTTCTATCACACTCATTACAAAATTATTATAGTGCATTTTGATTTGTTTCTCTTTGCAAACGAAACAGTTAAAGTTATTGATGAAGTGCCCACCCCTGAAAAACGTGATAGGTATACTTTTATTTGCCCTTCAAAACTCACCCCCCCTAGTTTTATCCCGGAACTGGGAGACCAGCCCCCCCTGGAAAATATCTCTAGATACGCCAGTGGGTTTAAGACTGACCGCAGCTTTATTTACCATAACTCTATTAAAAGCAATTTAGACCGTGATATTCTGCTATTATTGTTAAATTTCTAATTGGAAATGTGAAATGTTAATTCGCACATGTACCTACCTACACGTATTTGATTATATGTGTCGTGTAGGTACGTTTTAGTTCAATAACTGTTTTAATTAACACCATAAAAACTTATAAAAACCGGCCAAGTGCGAGTCGGACTCACGCACAAAGGGTTCCGTACCAAAAAACGGCAAAAAGAAATCACGTTTATGGTATGGGAGCACCCCTTAAAAAATATTTTATTTTGTTTTTAGTATTTGTTGTTTTGCGGCAACAGAAATACATCATCTGTGAAAATTTTAACTGTCTACCTGTTGTCGTTATTAATATCGAGCAAAAAACAGAAAAAAACTACATGTTTGTTGTATGGGAGCCCCCCTTAAATATTTATTTTATTTTGTTTTTAGTATTTGTTGTTATAGCAGCAACAGAAATACATCATCTGTAAAAATTTCAGCAGTCTAGCTATCACGGTTCTTGAGATACAGCCTGGTGACAGACAGACAGACGGACAGCGGAGTCTTAGTAATAGGTTCCCGTTTTTACCCTTTGGGTACGGAACCCTAAAAATCAAATGGTCTGATTACGCAATGTTGCAGTGATATGATTTTTTTATCCAAAAAGGGTAGATTTTTTTATTGATCTAACACAATAGCCGAGTAGATTTTAAATAAGTGATCCAGTATTCCAGAAATCAATGAAAATGTATTAAATTTCTGGCGAGGCGACAATAATTAAGCTATGCAATAAAATCAACCACATTCCAAAGTGATAGTGAAATAGTAAATTGTGTGAACTGCCCTGCCTTAACTATAAGTATTCAGGAACAATCCCGTAACGCAACACGCGATAAGTAAGTGTTTCCGTCTCATTAGGATAAAAGCATTCGCATAAAACTCGTGGCAATTCGATGGTCTCTACATAAGTATACTTTGTGTGCATAAATACATAAAAATACAGTTTGAATGTATACTCTTCCTCGTGATATACGCCCTCTAAAATTTTCTCCTTTTTTATCGAAATGTCAAACATCTTATTTTCGTCTTATTTTTAAATGCTGTGAAGTTCTAAAGATGAAATAACAATAATAAGTTTAATAGTGTTCTAATTTATTGGTCATGGTTTGTATTAGTGTTTATTTCAAGCTTACATAAAGTCCGTTACTATAACGAGATAAAATTATAAAACAATTCAATTAAAATAATGTTACATAACATTATCATACAAAACAGAACAAATGCATTTTCTCCGTCTTTTCTCCACTTTAATTTCATAACAAAAGTCTAATGTTATCGTGCAACAAGATACAATTCTTCGTGTTAGTATCATGTACAGCGAGGAAACAATTTTCAAGTATCCGGCAAAATAACCGGATTACGTCATATCGCCGGCACCGGAGCCGGATAAGGCCCGGATTAAGATGGTTGAAGGGATGCGATAATGATGTATGAGGTAACGATAGGTAATCTTAAGTAATACCTACCTGTCTAATTTATTTAAAGTTTCTAATTATAAGCGAGTTAGCTAAATAAGGTGTTTTTCTCAAGAAAAGATATTGAAATCTAGTTTCTGTCAAATATGACTACTTTTTTGAAAATAATATTATGGTACCTATTTTAATTTTAAGAACCGTTTGAGTATTTGCTGTAAACTAATAGTCCGTGAGCCCGCGACAGTTTTACCTACGTCATATGACATCACGATGCATGGCACATGATCAAAAGTTGTGATGAGCGAGGATCAGAAGATTATCGCAAATAAAATTGGCCGGAAGCTTGAGAAAATTCTTTACTTCCGGTTAAAAATCACTTTTGAAGGACTTCCGGCCAGATATGGATTGGCAGACTTATTTATTCTCCAACAAACTTTTATTTGAGCGAGTTTACATAAGTCTGTCAGTTTTGAAATGGCCGAAAGTACTTGAAAGACGGTGTCAAAGATGGCCACTGGAAACCTTTTCCTACGTCATGTAAACCTTGACGAAAATTATTATAAACGTTATGAAATAATAGTGTGTTTGAGAACAAAGTTTGAGAGCCAAGCCATATCTGGCTGAAAGTCCTTCAAAGGTGATTTTTAACCGGAAGTTAAGGATTTTCTCAAGCTTTCGGCTAATTTTATTTGCGACTAGCTGATGCCCGCGACTTCGTACGCGTGGACTTTATGACTTCGGCGTATGCATATAAATGAACAAATTTAGTTACATAAGAAAATACTTGTAGCAGTGTTATGGTTCTGCATCAGGTATTCCAGATCTTTGATTTTTATTATGGTTCCGTACCCAAAGGGTAAAAACGGGACCCTATTACTAAGACTCCGCTGTCCGTCAGTCTGTCTGTCTGTCTGTCACCAGGCTGTATCTCATGAACCGTGATAGCTAGACAGTTGAAATTTTCACAGATGATGTATTTCTGTTGCCGCTATAACAACAAATACTAAAAACCAAATAAAATACATATTTAAGGGGGGCTCCCATACAACAAACATGTTTTTTTGCCGTTTTTTGTACGGAACCCTTCGTGCGCGAGTCCGACTCGCACTTGGCCGGTTTTTTATATACCTTAACAAAAATGCTGCTCATCAGGCTGAACAACTTTTGCAAAGATGTCATTTTTATATTCTTTATAGTTTAGTTGGACCATTATGGTTCTGCATCAGGTGTTCCATTTTCCAAAATCAATTATACCCTAAGCTAAGTTATGCCCAGGCTTAACAGCTATATAACAAAAAAAGTTTCATTCGAATCCGTTCAGTATTTCCGGAGATTAGCGTGTTCAAACAGACAAACAAACAGACACACAAACAGACAAACAAACACACTTATTTTTTCAAATTCGTACTCTATTACTGTGTCTCCATCGCCCCAGATATTTTTTTTTAAATATATGTAATGTACAGACACACTTTTTTAACTGTTTTATTATATGTAAGGATAATCTTCTGATCCTCGCTCAGCACAACTTTTTCGACCGTGTGCCATGCATTTCATCGTGATGTCATATGACGTAGGCAAAATTGTCGCGGGCTTACGGACTGTAAGTAAAAACTATAAATGAATATTTATTAATGTAAAGACTAGTCTTTGTAAATTCGCACCCGGGACACTTGGCTCAAGAGGCAATACCGCTGCCACAGCGACAAGCAGTAATAAAGAATGAGATAAGTTTTCGTTGTTCGCTCACAATCATGATTTGTCACTCTTTAAAGCTAGGGTTTTCTAGAATGACGGTGCCGTCATATTACGGCCGCAATTTAGCTGCGTAGAACGTTGTCTATGTAAATAATACGGCGCGGTTTCTGACGTTACGGTGTTGCCGTATTGTTTACATAGACAACATTCAACGCCGCTATATTACGGCCGTAATATGTCAGCACCGCTATTCTAGGAAACCCTAGCTTTAGTAGGTACAAAACTGTAACCCTTAAATGCTAAAACATAAAACTACTTAATATGCCTCATCAATATAAACAGGCTGCCATTTTATTACGCATTGGGAGTAAGAGGCACCATTGACCTTACAGAAACATCCGTCCATGTTATTACGACAGTAACAAACTTGGGTAACTTGGCCCATTGACGGAACTTAAGTTACGAGCGACTTGTATTCATCAGGATAACATTATGGTGGGACTTTTAAATAGTTGCCATGCTTCTGCGTGTTCTTTTGGGACAATATCACTTTGTTTTAAATAAGTACTAAAAACAAGACCTGACAATTATTACAGCAACCTAAAACCGCAATCCACCAGGGGACTAATTCTACTAACATATTGAAATAAATACAATAAATTGTCACATTTAGCATTTTAATAATTCATTAAGCGCTACATTTTACGATTGTGTTGTCAATAAACGTAATCACTACTAATACGGCATGGTAATCCTACTAATATTATAAATGTGAAAGTTTGTGGGTTTAGATGTTTGTTCCTCAATCACGCAAAAACTACTGAACGGATTTGCTTGGAATTTGGTACACAGATAGTAGATAGCCTAGATTAAAACAAAGAATACTTTTTATCCAGATATTCTCACGGGAACGGGAACCACGCGGGTGAAACCGCAGGCGGCCGCTAGTCTGACAATGAAATTCAAATAATAAACAAAATGGATCGGACCTCGTTTGACTTTTTACAATTTATCTCTAGCTAGCATGAGTCAAATAGTTCTAACTTTTCGTTGCATCGTTTTTTTTTTAATATCGTCTTCTTTTCTCTTATTCATAAAAAAAAATACAACATTAACTTCGTCTTATCATACGGTACTTTATGAACTTTAACCCTTTTCAGTTCATCACTTACATCATCCGTTACTTCATCGCAAACCAGCCAACCCCTAGCATGGCTCGGCCCATAAATTTTTGTTCGTCGTGTCTCGCGACAATTTATGTTCCCCAGAACGTGGTCAATGGAAATCGGCATAATGTTTCATGCATGGCAAAATAGATTTGATGGGTAATACTTGAGGAGCACTCGCTAAGAATACCTCTTTTGTAACGAATTACGTTATTTGTGATTTTTGTGGCTGCTTCCTTATGTCTGTTTGTGTAATGGATGGGTTGGCTTTTATTAGCTTAATTTGTGGGAAAATATGGCTCAGAGTTGATATTATTGAAATGGAAGGAGAATGCTTCTTGGCTTTTGTTTGTTTAGTCCTTTTGCAACCTAAAACTATTGTATCAGTAGTTTGATTTTTCGAGTGGTTAGTTGTGTATGAGTTTCTAATTCATAATTTCATTCTATAATCTTTAGTGCAGTGTTTAATTTGCATAAATTATAAGGCTTATGTTTAAATGATCACCATACTAACCTAACTTAACCTAGAATTAGTATAGGCTCACCAAATCTTCTTAGGTGCTTTTTAGGATTTGGTGAGCATAAATTTACTAATTTTAGAGAACAATTTTTTTTTGGTATGCTAAAGTATGAATTCCCAAATTATAGTACAGACTTCTGATCAATCGCAAGATGATTCATAAACTCTAGAGCACAATAAACTATTAGTAGGCTTTTATGTCTTGCTGATGAAATGTGACTGGCTAAGACATTCTAAAGCTCGCATAACCAATAGATCTCGACGTAAGACTTAAAGATATTGCTAGAGTACCGATAGCCGATATAAGATGATTTATCGCAGAAGCTCGGAAGTTGAGATGGATGAGTGGCACAATCGGTAGGGGCGGTCTGATGAATGGGGCCCACAGAAATTGGTTACCATGACCACAAAATAGAGAGAGGATAGAAGTCAAGCTTAGTAATACGTGCGCTCGAGCAACGCACACATAGACATCCTCTCACCGACACTGAATACCGGAATCTCAGACGAATTTCAAACGAGTTCGAGTGTCGTCGGTTTGTGAGAGCTGTCTATGTGACTGTGTGTGCGATGCCCACGTTTATGTGCCGAATCGTGTGCTCGTTTAGTGGTGTCAACAGCTGTCAACTTTCGTGCACGGCGGCGGCGTGAATTTAAGTTACAAAAAGCAAAGCAAAACATTGAAGAGTTATCACTCATGAAAACATTTCTTATCACCGGTAAATACATATTTACTGTTAAAATAGTGAAAAAGCAATATGTTTATTCGTGTGTGTGAGGCGACACGATTCCCGTAGTAGCCCTAGCTTTACGCACACAGTTGCGCGTGTACATAACGTCATCTGTGTAGCGGCTGTGTAATAGGTAGTTATAATAACGGAGCGGTTGTGTGGAGTGTCCGGGGTGTGCTTCTGTCCTCTCTTTATTTTGTACCATGACTGATGTACCATTGAACGTTGCAAAAAGAAATAAATTGCTGTATATCTCGAAGTTTTCTTATTTCGTTACTTTGCGTCGAGTTACTAAAATGAAAGATAAAAGAGTGAAGTGTTGTGGCCTAGAATGCTCAGATTAGCTACATACGCAAAAGTTTTGGGTAGTCTTTTACCACAGAGTAATAAGTACAACTTTTACGTCACAAAATAGTATTGCTGTAGCCATGAAAATGTGTACGCATAATTTGCATAACACTACAAATGATTTGAAAAATAAAAATGAATGCTGAATGTAAGTTCTTAAGTCTGGTAGTCTATTTGAGGGTCATTTTACATTCCTAACATCATCAGTTTTAACTTTATCATTTTTAAAGTTATTAAACACATTAACATTAGAAATGCTAGAGTATTAATTTAAGTGGCACCTAATCAACTATCGTGACCAATAAACTTAGAAAGTGGGCTTGAAATATCATTTCGTATTAGTCTTCACTATTTCTCGGTGAAATAATGAAAGAACTTCAAAGTCTAAGGCAATTATTTTTTTAATAAACATCACAGGCGCTTATTGACGTCAAAGTAACACGCAGTATACTCGGATAATTATTAAACTTTCATGTGTTACAGCAGCAGCAGAGGAAGCAATCTCCATGTCTTCAGATAAAAGATGTAGTTACTTCATTAAAAGTTACAGTGAATTTCCCACTCATCCAAGTATCATGTCAAAACAAATTAACCCTAATCACCAAACTCTAGGAAAACCAACATCGATAGAAGATAGAACACGCCGCGCCATTAGCCATATCTCAGTTTGTAAAACCTGATGTTCCACTAACTGCGATTATCTCCTTCACTTATTAACTTCGTGACCGGAAAGTATCGGAGAGGTGGGCTTATCTCCAAATCAGTCGGTCGTAACTAGGAGATGCGATCGTGAGTACGTGACGGCCCTAACGATGGATGGTTTACAAACTCAAATTATATCGGCAGGGCTTGTTTAGTTCATGATTCTTGTAAAACAAGCTGTGCGAAAAGACTTTTTAACTTTTTAACGAAAACCTTACCTTTTTAATTTCTGTTCTAATGCCAAATATGGTAGATATACAATACAGCTGATTTGGTTGGTAGTAGAGCGTATTTTAAGTCCGCCTGACTAGCTACCACCATTTTACCTTTAAGCTAAGCGTCCACCTATCCGCATCGTACGCAACGGACGCGTCGCATCAAACAGATACAAGTTTTCACAGTGCGTCCACTGTATCGGCAGCGTACGGATTACCGACGGTGAGTACCAGAATACGGATTGACGATGCCAGTTCATTCGGATTTTCGTAGTGAGCGTACGTGCGGACTCTGTGAGGATGGAAGAAAGCGATGAAGAACAAATTGTCGTTGTAGCTTGTTTGTTAGCAGAAGAGGAAGAATTGGAAAAAAAAGTTAAAAGGAAACATAGTATCTGGATACACGACATATTCAAGAAGAGATCGGAACATGGAGAATATCACACCCTGTTTCCTGATTTGTCAAACGATGACATCAAGTTCTTCCAATATTTTCGTATGTCGCAAGCTAAATTCCATTATCTTGTTGATACCCTGAAACCACATTTACTGAGACAGAATACTAAATACAGGGAAGCTATAGGACCAGAAGAAAGGCTTGCTGTGTGTTTAAGGTATTTATTGGAATGAAACATCGTATGCATTACTTCTTATTAAAATGTAAATATTGGCCGAGAATCTGCGTGTTTTGATCCGTATAGTTCACATTTTCTTGGGAGGACATCATGCGCTGAGTTTCGCTATTGAGACGTGAAGACATCGTTTCATTCATGGGTGAAGGCAGCATTTCGTTAGGTGTAGACGAACGAGAAAATATTGCCGAAGACTGATTGTGCAGAGTTTCGTTCATGGCAGGTGGAGGAGGAGGAGACATCACGTTCACAGATGGTGTCGAAGCGATGGTTATGATGTTGTTCGTAGGTGTAGACGAACGAGAAAACATTGCCGAAGACATATTGTGCAGAGTCTCGTTCATGGCAGGTGGAGGAGGAGGAGACATCACGTATAGAGTTTTATTCACAGATGGTGTCGAAGCGATGGTTGTGATGTTGTTCATAGCAGACGAAGTAAACATTGTTGCATTTGAAGAACGAGTAGGTTGCGGAAGCAATATATTTGAAACAATGCTCACTCTCTCTCTTTCATTCGAACCAGATGTCATAAGATTAGAATCAGGATATTCAGGATTGATTGGAGTTGTCGCCAGCCTCATCTCCACGCTATTAACCATTTGAAACAATTCAGATTTAATTTGAATTTGGTCTTGTAAAGGAAAAGTCTTTACTGTTTTAGCCATGTTGATGAAAAAATCCACGAGAGGATCACTCAGATTTCTGTTTTGTGCCGTTCTTGTTAAGTATTGTTGTAGAACGTTGGCTGCTGTTGGACCTTGTGAAGTTTGTGAAGCTGCGTAGGTCGATTTCCTACAAACAAAAAATGCAAATGGCCGACGATAGAGGGCGAGCGCGCGGGGTGCGTCCACTGATCGGCATTCCGTATGACGTCATCGACACGCATCGCAAAAGTTGCCTCTCGGAGCAACGGTGTCGGCATTGCCGATTTGCGATGCGTACGATGCGGACAGGTGGACGCACTTATATGAGTCTCTATACAAAGAATGCTACGATCCGTTGCGTGCGACGCGTCCGTTGCGTACGATACCGACAAATGGACGCTTACCTTTAGTCTGACGCCATAACAACAATTTTATTGTTGTGTTCCGGCAGTTAGAGGTAAGATAGACAGTTTCTCAAGGATTCCGGGTGTGGTGCGGTTCCATCACTTAAGTGATCTTAAGATCAGAATTGGTGAAGGTCAAGCATTACCAACGGGGTAATGCTTAAAAAATAGATGTTCCAAAATGGTGCCACACGGAGGGAAAGTACCTTAAATATCGAAGATAGAAAACTTTACTGAAAGGAGACTTGTTGCACCACCTAACTTTAACGATAACAAGCTTGTTAAAGTACCGGTTAAGCACCAGTTAGCCAAAAAAACCGGCCAAGTGCGTGTCGGGCCACGCGCCATAGGGTTCCGTAGTTACCTTATACCATACTATGTTTAATACTACTATAATTTTTCGTCTGTAAAAATAACTTTGTTTTTCACAGTGTTGGTATGAATGACAAAGTTATATTTGCGGTTTTGGAAAATATGATATATCTCGAAAACTAATTACTATATCTCGTTCAAACCAATTTTCGTTGAAAGTTTTTATTAAGATCTATAGCTTATATATTTTTTAGATCTTTCACTCTCCTATTTCAAAAGTTAGAGGGGGGGTACACACATTTTACCACTTTGGCAGTGTTTATCTTTCAAACGGTTGACTTTTAGAAAAAAATGTCTTAAGAACCTCAATGTCATTTTTAAAGACCTATCTATAAACACCCCGCACGTATTGTTATGAAGGAAAAAAATTTTTTCAGTTTCAGTTCCATGTATGGGGAGCCCCCCTTAATCTTATTTTTTTTTTACTTTTGTATTAAAATCGTTAAGGGGTTAACAGATTACATCTACTTACTGAGTTTCAACTGTGTAATCCTAATACTTTCGGAATAAAATGGCTGTGACATACGGACGGACAGACAGACAGACAGACAGACATAACGAATCTATAAGGGTTCCGTTTTTTGCCATTTTGGCTACGGAACCCTAAAAAGAGGTTGCCAGCCAGCATGATATTTTTTGACAAGTTTGACGTGACAGATAGGTAGCATTATCATTTGACGATAACTTTAACTTTGACAGCGCTTTGGTGCAACTAGGGTTACCATTGCAAAATTTGAAAAGTCCTGACAAAAAGCCGGACATTTCAATAATAGTCCGGACATTTTCACAGACAGATCCAGACTCCATACATTTTGGGACTTCTCTTTCGAACACTACTGCTACGTAGGTTTTTCTCGTATTACACCGTCTAATCTCAAAAAGCCGGACAAATCGCAAAGCCGGACAAAGTCCGGACAACAGCCCAAAAGTCCGGACATGTCCGGACTAATCCGGACGGATGGTAACCCTTGGTGCAACTCACTCTTAATTTTTGTGGAACTGTATTATAAACGAGAGTAAAATTAATATGACCTATGGTTAAACTATTCAACTATAGTTATAACATAATCTGCCGATTGTACCTATTTCTTTATGTGTTTACCGCACGTTTCCGTTTGAGTTCTTGACGGCAGCTGCCATTTTTCCATCATATTTCATTGGACGTTTATTTCCGTAGACACTTTCCGCCTTTTTGGTAGTCGTGCGCGTGCCGAGGTTGGACGTCTTCAGATGCCTATTTTGATGGTAAGATTATTCGGTAAGACTACTGGGAGAGGGTTCCCCCTTCGTGGTAGCAAATATTTTTTTAGTCGTTATTCAATAAGAATAACGAAATAGTTAAGGGAAATGTTATAGTTCTCTGATAACCTTTTGTGGTGGAGGGAGTAGGTACCATGGCGAAGTTGCAATTTTCAGGTTTGATTTACAAGACACAATATTTTCGAGTCCGGGTTGTTATGATCAGATTTTTTATTCATAACTGTTTAAAGTATTTTTTGACAATCAGTAAAAACTATTTTGTAGTTTTCGCGACTAATTTTCGTGACGTTTAGGTACCAATCCTAGAATCATTATGACTTCATAAGATTTGAAAAGCTGCATATGTGTGAAACGAAAATCTTAAAGTTTTTCTATCTCACGTAGTTTGTTTTGCTATGAATGTTGTTAGGCGTGCACATGCACATTATTTTAGTGTGCGTAATACAAGAGCGTGCAGACGCACATTAAAACAATGTGTAGGTATGTGCGTGCACACCTAACAACATTCATAGCAAAACGGTCTTCGCGAGATAGAACAACAATAGTATAAAAGATTGGGTCGGTACGTATACTTTTAGATATGAAAGTTATAAACGTTGTTGTAAAACGTCATTTTTTGGATTTTTATTATTAAAGTGATATCAAAGAGAAATAAAAAAGTGTAACAGAAAACTTATTAAAATTCTAATATATCCTCATAAATACAGCAAGCGATTTTGTTTCTTATGGCACCGTAATAAAACACAAGGAATTCTTCCGAAATACTTCGGAAGTTTACCGCTTGTTTTCATCCCGTATTTATTCGGAGTCTGCGTTTCGGGTTTTATTGCGTTTTTTATTTGTTTCAATACTCCCAGCACCTGATGCACTGCCTCTATTATTATGTAAATTATAATAAAATGGTACGATTCTATTGTTATTACACGACTGCCCAAAGCAAAAAGAGTGTTATGTGTTCAGGGTTCATGTATGTTTGTGGGTATGTGAGTTTCTTTATTCCTTTTTTTTCTTCTATTATTACAATATGGGCATCAAATGAAAGGCCTTGATGAGCACATTCCAAAACTATATAATATGTCACTAAAATGTGTGAAATAAAATTAAATAAATTTAAAAAATATTAAAAACACGACTGCCCTGCCAAAAACGAACTAAAAAGTTAAACAACAAGTGTCATTGCAGTCGGGGGACCTCTTTGATCAAAAATTGTTCCATAATAAGGTCCCCCGACTGCAATGACACTTGTTGTTTAACTTTTTAGTTCGTTTTTGGCAGGGCAGTCGTGTTTTGAATATTTTTTAAATTTATTTAATTTTTTTGGATACGTGAATTTTCAAATTGAAATGACAGTTATTTTGCAACTAATGGTGCATTCACCAAAGCTGTTTTTCGTGGAGAGACTTTTTGCAACACGGTAACATTCGATAACTTTAGCGGCAATTAATTATTTCTCATTATTGCCTGCTAACATTAAAAAAAACCGGCCAAGTGCGTGTCGGGCCACGCGCAGTAGGGTTCCGTAGTTACCTTATACCATACCATATTGAATACTACATTCATTTTTCGTCGTCAAGAATAACTTTGTTTTTCATAATGTTTGTATGAATAACAAAGTTATATTTGCGGTTTTGGAAAATGTGCTATATCTCTAAAAGCTATCAATATATCTCGTTCAAACCAATTTTCGTTGAAAGTATTTATTAGAATCTACAGCATACATTTTTTTTAGATTTTTCACTCTTTTATTTCAAAAGTTAAAGGGGGGGGGGGACACACATTTTACCACTTTGGAAGTGTCTATCTTTCAAACGGTTGACTTTGAGAAAAAATTGTTTGAGAAACCTCAATGTAACTTTTGAAGACCTATCTATTGACACCCCACACGTAGGTATAGGTTGGATGAAAAAAAAATTTTTCAGTTTCAGTTCCATGTATGGGGAGCCCCCCCTTTATCTTTAATTTTTTTTATTTTTATGTCAAAATCGTGAAGCGGTTCACAGAATACATCTACCTACTAAGTTTCAACTGTGTAAACTTAATAGTTTCTGAATAAAGTGGCTGTGACATACGGACGGACAGACAGACAGACGGACAGAAAGACAGACAGACATGACGAATCTATAAGGGTTCCGTTTTTTGCCATTTTGGCTACGGAACCCTAAAAAGGTTGGGCAATAAAAAATAATTTTGCATCATTAAAATATTTGTAGGTTTTATTTGAAACATAGTTCCATCGGGAATCCTTGTATTACCTATGCTTTACTTAGTTTCAGCTTAACAGGTTTCCGATATACCATTGTATTTTTACCTGACAAATAATTTAATACAAATTCTATTCAAATTTCAATTTAAACTAGAAGATTGGTGCTATCAGGAACCTTTGAAACTGATCCTTAGTTTCGATTTCCTTTTGTTTATTTATATATTATGATATTTTTCTGCCCGAACCGTTATTTTTTCTGTATTACGAAAGCTTGTAAAATTACGTACTAAGTATTTCAAAAAGCAGGCAGTAGCAGTAAAACATAAGAATGCTTTGTAAGGCATAATAAAAAAAATACGTAAGGCATAATGAGAAAAAAGTAAAAATGCCTTTTTTATTATTTCCTTTTCAGATTTCCAAAATGGCGTATTTAGGAATTGCCTCACATTCGCAAATTGCAAACTGCAAACGTCCGATGTGCACCAAAGTTCAGATCCTTTGACCAATCAATGACGCTTGCTGAAAGTGTACTATTTTCCGATGTTTTCTAGCTAGTTTCCATCACCAATCACGCTAAAATTTCCGTTTTTTCGAATTGGATTACCATTTCGTAATTTGGGAAATTTGAAGAAGCATAAAAAGTTCTTTTATCATAAGTTAGACAAGGAATCACATAAATAAAGACAAGTTTTGACTCTATTTTACTGCAAACAAAATGTTATTTATTACTAATACCTTTACCTAATAATACCTTTACTGTATTATTAGGTAAAAGTACCTAATACCAATTTTACTGTATTGTTATTTATTACTAATACCTTTACCTAATAAATATGAAAAAGAAGTTTAGTATAAAATAGCCTTAACATTTTTTATCTAAATTATAAAAAAAATATCATTGTACTCACTTTATTTTTCAAGACCTACCCAACTGGGTAGGTCTTAAAAAATAAAGTTAACAAGTTGAACAAAAATATTTTTTTATTTTATACCACTGGTGATGAAAGTGTAAATGTGTATGAGTAAATTTACATTTAAGTTACAGACCTTACTGTAAATTATAGGGGTGCGTATTCAAGTGGCAACATACTTATCAAAGGGTCCGATCTTGATTGCTGAACTCTAATTTACTATTGGCCTTTCCAGGCCTTTAGATTTTTAATACTTTACGGGAACATTTTTGTAAATTGTGGATGGTAAATATACCTATAGGATTTGATTCGGCCTTTTGCAGCTGCAATGCTTATTCAATTTAAAACCGTCAATTTTGTTTTCAAACCGCACTACAGCGGAGCGGCGCTGCGCGGCCCAGCACTGCAGCGGAGCGGCACGGCCTCTCCTAAACGCACTATCGCGGCAGCGGAGCGGCGCGGCGCGGCGCGGCTCAAATTGCCAGACGTGGCAAGATTTCATTGAAGTTTGACGCACGAACGAAAAGGGAACGCTCGGTCACGCGTTCCCTAGAACGAATTTCCAAGGAACGATTTAGCAACACATCCTCATATTTTTTATTTATTTATTTGTGATGAGTTATGATTATGATGATTTATGAAATGATCACGTAAAATACCACTTTGTAATTTAATCAAAATTTGTACACTGAAATATCAGTAGAAATAGATATTTCCAAATACCCTCTATAGACTGAAGCTCGATTATGAAGAATATTCGGCCGCGCCGCGCCGCCAGCTATACTGCACTAGCGGCAGCGGAGCGGTGCGGCGCGGCGCGGCGCGGCAAAATATTCTTTTGCACCCAAATCTGCAGTGCCGCGCCGGTACGCGCCGCGCCGCGCCGCGCCTCTCCGCTATAGTGCGGTTTGCATCATTGCAATCAATAGAAATAATATTTGGCCGCGCCGCGCCGCGCCGCGCCGCTCCGCGCCGCTCCGCTGTAGTGCGGTTTGACCTTAGTGAAAATTCCCTTTAGAGGAGAAGCGACGGGCCAGAGTGGAATAAATTTGTTTTTCCTTGTTTATAGATTTTGCGTTTGTTCACCTTAAGATTTAACAATATTTTTGATGTCTAGTATTTTTGTAAACAAGATGAAATTTGTAAATTAAAAGGAAAAATTCATCCTTATATTAGCACGGATGGGCTAAGTAAGTATCCGCATATCTTGTAAATCTTGTAAAAAAGTGTCCCTGATTTTCCTCTGACTTAGTAATAAAGTTCCAACCAATATTGGTTTTACGGCAATGCCTGCACGGTCTATAATCCCATAGCTGATTAACGTCTAATCTTCGCATATTGCGTGCTGGGACCCCCCTAGTCGCAAGGGAAATTAGCCCCAGCAACGCTGAGGTAAGCTTGGCCGTTTCGGAGTAGGTTGTGGGCTAACAGCAGCCTCTTGGGAATTGATTTTTCTAGAAAATTTGAGAGTAAACGACTTTCTGATTAAAATGCTTATAACGGTTAGGTTCTTTCTACTGCCACACCCCATCAGACACTCCATAGAACCCACTCCGTATAACGACCTCAGACATTGCAAAGATGACGTTTTGTACACGCGCGACTGTGTGTATAGCTAGGACTACTATGGAAATCGTGTCGCCTCACATACACAAATAAACATATTGGTTTTCACCATTTTAACAATAAATATGTATTTACCGGTGATATGAAAATGTTTCCATGAGTGATATTAAATGTTTTGCTTTGCTTTTTGCAGCTTAAATTCATGCCGCCCGTGCACGAAAGTTGACAGGTGTTGAAGTGGATTGAGGTAATTGATTCTGGGGTGGGGCGGGGACTGTCCTTTCTGTACGTAAATAGTAATTTTATCTATTCTGCGCTACTGCCACAAATTATACAAAAGACAGAAGAGCCGATCGGAATAAATCGCGGTTTTTTGTGCACCCAGACATGAACTGCGTTTACTATTTCTCATACTGTATTTCTGTATTTTTTTCAACTAATTTGTCAATATTTTCCGATGAAAATCTGTAATAAGTCTCTAGACTACCAATCAAGTATAATCAAAAATAACAGATAGCTATCCTTGGACGAATTAATTCGTCAAATAGCTATCTCTTAGGTTTCCTTGAAACAAATATTATTCATGCATGTGATATAGCCTAACCTTTAACGGCCAAACTTTCCGAAGTTAAAACAGCATTATACTAATTATATAATAACTCTAACGATCCGGAAGTGAGTTATAATAGTTCCGGCAAGTTTATGGATCAACTCCGGGTTCAAAGTTGGCCGGTTTAATGAATAAGGGGGGTTAGATTCAATTTGGCGGTCAGATGACCTTTGTTTGTGCCTGAAACTGGAGTCATGGAGAATTGTTTTGGTTAATCGGTTGAGTTTTTAGGTCAAACAATTTGATTTTGTGTATACCTAGCTATAAGGTTAACTGATGCTTTCCTGAGTTAATAGAGTCTTTACTCGCTAGCACCGAAAGACGCTCCCTGGGTAGGCCCTCGACAAGGTGGACCGACTGACGATCTGGTAAAGGTCGCGGTGCGCCGCTGGATGCGGGCAGCGCAGGACTGATCGTCGTGGAGATCCTTGGGGGAGGCTTATACCCAGTAGTGGGTGTCGTGCGGCTGATATGATGATGAAACTCGCTAACGACTATGCGACACTTACAAAAATAACATATTGCACTGGCTAAAATAATTACAACGTTTATTTTAACATGGATAAAGAATCAAGCCCTTTTTGGCTCATCCAAAAGGCTTAAACTATTCGGACGGACTCCTCAATACATCCGCTTGTTATATCCAGATTTATTTTAATAGGCTGTGTGTAAGCCATGGCCGAGTGCCAGCCTCTGATTGAAAACGGGGCTGGTCAAACAATTTTTTTGTCGACAAATCAAAATGGGCATCTGGTATTGTTAGATTAAAAAAATATCTCAAAGCTGAAATTGTTGAGGTATTTACTAAACAAAAAAATGTTTTTGAATTTTTTATTTATTTACTTTTCCATAATTATGTGAAACAAACAAAATGTTACTATTACGAAAGCAACGTGTACTGAGACATCTCTTAAAGTCTAAGTCATCCGAGGTCTATGACCACTTAAGCAATTTTCTTGGCGGTAATTAAATGAAAAATCAGCAAGCGCTAGTATCATCCGCCATCTTTTGATCTTCAACCGTGTCTGCTCCTCAAACTTGTTTTGCGACCTTCTCTGTATTTCCATAAGATTCTGTAATAAAAATGGAATTAACATTTTTTCTGTAACAAAAAAACCATGGTTCATTCACCGCACACCGTTTTTGCATACATCAACACGACTCGCGTTATAAATGTTATTGTTTGTTACTAACTTTGCTGACTCTTTATACTGATTTACTGCGAAACAAATCGGCATCCTAACTTACTACTTTTCTTTTACTTATACTTATTTTATACTTATTACAAGTTTTACGGGAATCAGTGTTTTTATTCAACTACAACAACTCCAAGTATGCCACAACTATTACATACAACAACAAACGCAACTCTCATGTATAGGCTCACTAGAACACAAACCTAGCATGCTATTAAACTAAATACCTCTCAACAACCATAATCCCAATTGCCAGCAAGTATCCACCAGCCAGAAGCAAGAAGGCTGGAGCTGCTCCTCCCAACGCTAGCGCCCTTGGAGAACTGCCCTGACACCGCAAGGATGACGACCAGGTCCGTAGTTGGATGCAGCGTATTATCCCACGTTCAAATAATCGACACAGACTGGAATTGGTGAAGAAAGTTAGTGAGAACAAAGTTTTGCTTCTCATAGTTAGGGAATTTATTTTTGATGGGTTCATAGGAAGCTTGATGACGCAGTGGTTTAGCACCTGGCCCAACGATTGCAACTTTCGCAAGGGTCGGTCATAGGATGGGTGACCAAAATAATCGACACAGACTGGAATTGGTGAAGAAAGTTAGTGAGAACAAAGTTTTGCTTCTCATAGTATCTCGAGGTCCTCCGTGCTTCGGAAGGCACGTGAAGCCGTTGATCCCGGCTGCATTTCTAGTCGTTCACAGCCACTAATCCACATTGGGCCCGCGTGGAGGGTTATGACCCACCCTCGTTATCCACCCTTCCTCAAGGAAGGCCTTAATTATGTAAGTCTGTATTGAAAGCGCAGTTGCATTGCTGCTTTAGTTATGATAGTTGTCACATTGGTTCTTACTAAAGCAGCGATGTAACTGCGATTTCTGTCAAAGTTGATTGCAACAAAGTTACGTAATTACCCCCCTGTTCTCCAGCTGATAATCATGGGGTAGGATTTCATAACTTAATGGGTTATGAGGAAAATAATGGCTCGATTGAACGTCTGGAGCACCGATTTACCGTTGGCATTAAAAAAAGGAAATACAAGGTTGATTCGGAAATTCGAATGATGGAAGAGGTATCTAAGTCGATGGTTGGTTATTTATGTTTACATAAAGCCCTTCAAAGACCTATCATGACTGATCCAAAAATATAAAGACTGATTCACTTACCTCCAATTAAAGAATTCCTTGTAAGGGCTATTCTTCTGCACGAATGCGTAGAGAAGGGTTTTGTCCATGGATTGTAAGGAACCCAGCTCACAGAGCTCACTCTGGTCAAAAGTCTTGGAGATCAGCCTGTTGGCGATATCGACCTCAGTGTGATAGGCGTATCCTAAAATATTTAATATTATTCACTTCTCAAGCTTACGCGCTCACTAGACATGAAATAAAAGACTTTTATTTCATATTTAATATTAGCTAATTAATTTGAATATTGTTTCTTATATCAACAGTTATTGGAATCATGTTAACATAGCTTAAGCAAGGGATAAGCTACATGCCACCCGCATCATTTTTGTGAAACTATGTTTCTTCTCGCTGAACATTTTTTTTATCAGAGGGAGAAAACCTTACTATTATCGAAGAGTGCGGAAGCAGCCGAGTGATTTTCTCACTCTGAGAAACGATGCCTCTATGTGGCAAAAAGATACAGAAAAAATAGAGCCAAAAAACAGAGAGCGGCGGCGGTCCAACAAAGCTGGACTCTAAAAAAAAAGGTATATCTATTTTGGGGTTGTTCTGTAATTCTCCTAAGGTCATTGAACGATCGATGAGGAACCGCATGAAAATTATTATGTAACTATAGCACCTATATTTAATAATGGCAATGATCGACTTTACTTTCTAATAATTGGATGAACACACACATACAACTTATTTCAGTGTTTGCTTTGCTTGTATGGTTTGAATATTCATTATCTCACCTCCTGCTTTTACCATGTTGATTCCGTCCACCAGTGGCACCAACAAAGGAGCGTTTTTGTTTTTATTGAATACCTTTTTCTTTCTGAGTTCGTCTTCCATTTTTTCGTTTCGTTTGTTATAATAATAGGTTGGCATCTGCAAAGATTTTCAACAAAGGTTTTTATCATTTAAATGTTCTTTGAGTTGAAAGACTACCGAGCTTACTTACATAAAGTTGGTAATAGTAATTATTTACATTAACAAATTGCTTTCGTATCTATCTTAACTTTGTATCTCTCGTTTTTTTGAAAGACTACCTACTAAAAAAGGTGATGTAAAGATGACGAATATGAACTATGAATTATTTCACAAAAATATGTACCAGTAACCAAGAGCGTGTATACCCAATATCTTCAAAGATCAACTCCAGAGGGCTTTCAAGAAGTTCCTGTAAGGAGTTGATGGAGGGTGGAGGACCGTTGAGGAGCCAGCTCACGACACTGCTGGTGTAGTAGTTGTAGATGAGAATGCAGAAGAGTCCAGTCACAAAGACGGTTAGCTTGCGTGCTGGGAAGCAGGAAGAATAGAGACTAATTGTTAAAAAGCTGAAAGCGAAATTTTTATCAGGTTATTTCGAATCATAACTTACCTGACGAAGTATTTGTTTCTACGGATATGTCGTCGAAAACTAGAAACACAAAAAAATATTAAATAAATATTTAAAAAACGCTTGGCTGACTAGTCATGTTTATTTTTTATTTTGGAACAACTCCAGTTATGTAACGATGACTCTGAAGTTTCTGAAGAGTTCACGCAGCTTGCTATCTTCGATAGATTTGTGATCCGTCATTGTCAGTCAAAGTCAATTTGAGAGAAAGACTGGAGCTGCGCTTTTGCTATAGATTTTACAGTCTTAACGAGTACATTTAAATACATTTTGTTAATAATATTTTGATATACAAAGAGGACTTTATAGTTAGCTGCTTGAAATAGCACTAAGACATGCTGTCTGAAAGAATTAAGAGTTTCATACATACACTGCTGACAGAAAGAAGCTAAAACAGAGAAGATTGCATATTGTCCAGATGATGGTCTCCTCTCTAACTTAGCTGATATAAGCAAGACTGCCGCACACAGAAAAATCATGGCAACCACACATTGCCAAACCCCTTTGCTAAGGGGTCTTAGGAACTGGTTCTCATATTTTCCAGCACCATGGGTAGGTATCCTGTAGTAATACCTGGTCCTGAAAAATTTAATGCGCGTCTTTAAATATTCATTTTTGTTGTAAAGACTGGGTTCTTTCTATAGTGTGAGGCGACTACATTTTTTCTGTAGTTTAGAAATTGCTTTGTAACTAACTAAAAATATTGAATAATTACTTATTTAACTTTGTTCTTATACTGGAAACTTAAAGTACGATAAAAGATTACTGGAAATAAACTTGGTTGTAAATAAACGGAAATAAAAGAAAAAAGCTCCCTTACTCGATAGACGATACGGGCGGCTGCAAAACATCGTACTTATCAAATGTATAGCTTAATAATCTAAGGACAGGCGTCAAGTCCTGTTGTTTGTGGTAAAGAGCACTGCCTACCACGTTCTGTAAAAAAAAACTATCATCACTTATGATCAGGAAAGCAAGCTTAATTTTAGTACTACATGAAACGAGGGCTCGTATTATATAAAAAGAATCTGCCTCCCTAGCCAAAGTAACATTTGCAAATTTTCGCTATCGCTTCGCTTCGAAACATGTATGGATTTGACGTTTTCGAAGCGATAACGAAGATAAGCGAATGTTACTTTGGCTAGGCCCTCAGATTCCTCGTTTGATTTACTTTATTACATAGACTTAGAAAATTTTATGCTACGCCGTTTATGACTTTATTAAATATACTTCGAAAATGTTTCGCTGTGGAATATTAAGTTCATGCTTTATTATTATCAACCGTATTTCCGAAATACTAAGTAGAACGATTGTCAATTTACAATAAAAAAATAAGTTAAAAAATATACAAAACAATATATCGAACCTTCGTTTGATTTAATGTAAATTCTCCAATCCATCTTTCAGCCAAAGAATGAACAAACCTGTAAAATGTAAGTTGAATAACCAAAGATACAATTCGTATTTCTCTGATAAAAATATTTTACAATTCTTTGAAAAGCACCTCAAGTTATGTAATTCAAAAATCACTTCGAGCACAATAGCAGATGTCCTCGTAATCGTAGCTACACCTGGAGACGGATTTCGGTCAAATAGAATCTTTGGATCGAAGTTTTCTGGTACTGGAGACACCTGTAAATGGCGCAATATGTCACAAATATATTACTAACAAGAAAAATCTACATAATTATCGAACCTGCTTACAAAATTTCACAAGAATTGTTTGAGATATGCGACCTGTAGAGGAGAACAAAAGGACAGCCGGACAGACATATGAAAGCATTTTTATCTAAGCTGAAACGGAGACGCTTCGCTCGCGCTTCGGTTGGACGGTCGGTCAGTTATGCTCAGTGTTGGGCGTAATTAATTACTTTTGTAATTCAATTACTAATTAAACGAAAAGTAATTGAATTACTTTAATTGAAATTACATGTAATTGAAATTAATATAAGGCAACTACATAAATCACTAGTAATTCTAATTACATTAGTTTGTAATTACAATTACTCAATTACAATTACAATTTGTAATTGTAATTGTTAATTTGTAGTTAATTACATTTTGCCCAACACTGGTTATGCTTATGAATTTATGGATTTGACCGGACATGTTTTTACTATTTTTTTTAAGTCTGGTTTCTTCAGGTGAAAATATTGAAACTTGACTATGAGGTAATTTGATTTTCTTTGTGTGTACAGAAAGCCTTTATTTACTTACCACGCTCATCATTTTTATTGGTAATTGGTGAAAGTCCCATCTTCGGTAATATTTGAACTCATTCAAGTTTGTGGTAAACCTTGAGTTGTTTTTTGAATCTAATAACAGGAAAATGAAATTCTTCTGATAATTTATTTAACAACAGCAGGTTTTAAAAGGAATTTTAATAAATATAGCAGCTAATCGAAATTTTCCATGTAAAAGTTACTAAAGAAAAAAACTATAATCCCGATAGGATCGCTAGATAATTTAAACCCACTTCGATCGCTAGGCAATTTATTTATTCTCTTAGAACTCTGATGTTTGTAAAACATGGCATCGATTTATGTTAAAAGGCAAATGTTTTGTTACTGTTATAGAAACTTAATTTTCAAAAATGTTGACGTAAAAAGTATGACGAGAGTTTATATTAAGATGAATAAATAATGAAAAATATTAGAAAAAATCGGCTCACCCGTAGCAACTTAGACGGGATTCGAACCCGCACCCTTAGGATTCCGGCCCAATGCACTACCAATTATGCTACCAAGCCACTAATGGATTTGGCGAAATTTTCTAATACTTTTTACGTTTCCGCTGAAGATCAGAGAGTTTATAGTCAAGTTTCACAACAAAATGTTTATTCTTAACGACTTCCCAGAAGTCATTATCGAAATTTTATTTTTTAAACAACTTTCAGTTTGTTTACTTTTTCGTTCGAAACTTACTCTTATTAAATTTCCATTTTCCAGATCTCTTAATTATACAGTCGCCTCCTTGTATTTTTCCGAAGTTGACGATTTCGTGAAGTTGGTATTCGTTGTGAGCTGTAATTAGCAAAAAATAATTTAAACTACATTTTGGTGCAGTTTTCCTCAAGAATATAAATAATTTTGTCAAAAATATTGACAGTTACAAAGTAATTTACAAAAAAGCCAGAAATGAAAAATTGTTTATTCAATAACTAATTTAAAAATGTTTATTAGTACTTATGCTTGTCCTATACCTATACTTTCCTAAGCCATCCATGGCACTGCAACACATGCCAGGAACACCTAAGTTTGAAATAAAAATATGTAATATTATCACCTGATTTCGTAGCCATTACAATATCAGCATCTACACTTATATTAAGGTCATTAAAATCTTGGAAAGTGTGTATGATTTCTTCTTTGTCGTGATTTTCTAGTGCAAGTGTGGATTTATTTTTAGTATTTTCATCGTCATCGTTTAATATCAACCATTTATGTGATGCATCCAGGTGTAAGTTTTGGGAAGCCTACAAAATATGAGAAATGCGTTTACCTTGTTGTTCAATTATCTAGTTAATGAAACAATCTGGAAAAGGTAAATCTAAACTGCCCTGCCCTGGACCGCTGCAAGTATGAATGAAGCTTATGAAGTGTCATTCATCATCTTAGTGAAGAGAAGTCATCATCATAGTGATGATGATGACTTCTCAAAAAATTAAGTTTCAATAGTTGTAATGATTTCGATCCGTTGCATCAGCTGCATATTTAAAATACCTTAAATAAAACTAGTGATACGATAACAGTTACGGCAAAAGGTTCCATGTTCTATTCATCGTTTTTCTCTATTAGAATGTTCAAGAGAGCATAATAATATACTCGATATTTCACAACCACAGAACAAGATAAAACTAAGCATCTAAGGAAAGAGCTAAAGTTATTTCAAGCTTAAAGCTTGCTTAAAGATATTTGTTCTTAGAACATTCCTCACTTCAATTTCAATGCAAGTTGAATCAGTTGTTGCAGTGCAAACTCTAGCTACGTATTCGTAAACTTTTATTGCAATCTGTTGCAATGCAGAAATGCTGTAAACTGAATACCAAACATCGATTTCAGCAGAAGGCGCATAGTCTACAAACTGCCCCTACTCCTATGTTGCAAGTTGCAGCATTTCTGAATAGTGTTTTTTTTTTAAGTACCTATTTTAAGCAGGGCCCCATGCGAATCTGCAAAACTTTATTAATAGAACCACGTGAAAAGGCCTACGAGCGAAGCTAAACCCTCTAAATTTTGTCACCATCAAATGATAAATGGTGTGATCGATTTGAAAGTTATTGTTTTATTCGACATTTATTATCATTATCTTTTGTTGGTAATTTAAAAAGTGACTTTCAATTTGGTAATATTTTACACTAGCTTAGCGGCGGCTAGTAGATCTATTGTATGTTAGGTAAATCATTCAAAATACCTTAAGTGCATAATACTTTAATGAACGTTTGATTAATAGGGAATATATGCATAAGTCACCGATTTTGATAAATTTGAGCGTGATCGCTTCGGACACGTATAAAAACATGATGGAACAGGAAAATAAAAATAAAAAAATATAATTTTAGTTTTATCACACGATGAGATAAGGGAAAAATAACGATTTATTTTTTTCACTTTTGAATATAATGAACTTAACAGTCAGATAGAATATCGAATAAGAAATCATTTTTTGTATGACACATATGTACTTAAACGCAAAATTTAGGGAGGTAATTGAAAATAATCGAAAATTCTTGGCTAACTCCATAGTAAACGCGCGCCTGAAACGTGATATGTGACGTCATATCTTATGTCCGTTTTGTATGGAGCGTTTTCGGCGGTTGCTGCTGCGTGCTAACTTCAAGTAACTATATCACGAGAAAAAAACGCAAGAAAAAAGTTTTAATAATACAGTTGATTTTATCACGCATTATACTTTTGATTTAGATAAAAAAAAATTGATGCATATTCCCTATTGACGAATAAAAGATGGGTGTGTCCTCTCTGGCGTTTATTGCAAGACTGACGCACACAATGACAATGACTACCCTACTCATATATACTAACACCTCCACCCTTAATTACTACAACTTATCAGGATTACTGAAATTAACTAACAAACTTAAGTACACATTTATACACTTAAGTACTTAAAACAATTTATCTCTCTAATACAAACTTAACTTTGCTTTGGTGTCAATTATAGAATAAAGTGTAGAATAAAAAAAAGTACTTAACTACCTACCTATTTTATTAAGACAAACTCAAGTTAATTGGAACCAAGTTATACAAAAGACTATGTATGTAAAGCCTGATAACATCTTAAGTAGGTACCTACCTACTATTCAAGAAATATACATGTACACATATAGGTGAGAAAAACAACGATTAAAAATACTCGTCTAAACCGAAACGAACTGGGGGATTACGTTGTCGACTTGATTGTCGAATATGTGGATCATCAAGAGGTACCCCATTGTTTTCATTGTTTTCCTTTGTCTCCGGCACACTGGGTGGATCACGAGGCGCAATGGTTTGCTCAGTTCGGGGTGGCGATGCCAGGTCTTCGACCATCGAGCGCGGATTCATTATATCGTTCGGTCTTGGTGAAGGGCAGATCAGGGAGCTACGCTTGCGAATAATCGGTTTGGACGGCACACTTACGCCTGCGGACTCAGACGGAACCCTACGTCTTATTTGGTCGATATGCCTGTGTACCTCGGTTCCATCACATCTAACTGAATAATCGGTATTACCCAATCTTTTTACAATACTACCTGGAAGCCATTTATCGTTTGAACGATAGTCTCGACACCATACGCACTGGCCTTCTTCCAGTTGACGTTGCTGACCCGTGCTTGATTCACCGACCCACCTTCGCTGTTGCTCCTGAACTCGGTTACCCCGGTCTGGCTTCAATTTATCCAACCTCATACGTAAGTTTCGTCCTAATAATATCTTTGCTGGGCTTTCACCTGTGGTATAATGCTCGGTGTTCCTATACGCTAATAAAAATCTGTTTAAAGCCGTATCCGCGTCAATTTTTTGTCTACTAGCCTTTTTAATAACTTTTTTACAAACCTTTACCGCGTTCTCTGCCGCACCGTTAGAGGCTGGGTGATAGGGCGCCGAAAATATGTGTGCTATACCGTTATTTTTGAGGAAATTCTCAAACTCGGTGCTACTAAAGGGTGGTCCGTTATCACTAACGACTTGCTTAGGCAAACCAAATCTCGCCCACATTTCTCTTAGCACTTTAATAACCGACGCGGCTATCGTACTACTCATTCTAATAGCTTCTATCCATTTAGAACAGGCATCTACCACAATAAGATATTTTAAGCCTTCTATTGGTCCTAAAAAATCAATATGCAATCTGGACCACGGTCGATCTGGCCAGGGCCAAGGGCTGGGCGTGTGCGCCGGTGGGGCGTCCGCCACGCTGGCGCATGTTTCACAAGAGCGACAGACCGTTTCAAGCGCCTCGTCTATACCTGGCCACCAAACGTAACTCCTCGCCAGTGCCTTACTTTTAACAATTCCCAAATGAGATTGATGTAACTCAGCTACGACCTTTGCCCTACATGAATTAGGAATAACTAATCTATGCCCCCACATAATACAACCCAACTCAGTATAAAGTTCATTTTTACGATTATAAAAGGGCTTAAGATCTTTTACGTCTATTTCCGTGGGCCAACCGTCTGCTATGTAGCTTAATACCCTACTTAAAATCGGATCAGTTACCGTTTCTTTTTTTAAAACTTTATAGTCTAATAAAAAAGCTTCAGTCGCAAAATGCAAATAAGTTTGCTCGGGTAATTCCTCTGTTGTGCTCATAGTGTCTTCCTTGTGAGTTTTAATGAGACGCGATAAAACATCAGCTGTGTTTTGATCACTACTGACATATTCGATATCGAAATCATAAGCGGATAGTTTAATAGCCCACCTTTGAAGCCGACTTGCCGCTGTCGCCGGTATTCCTTCATTTGGGCCAAAAATACTAACTAATGGTTTGTGATCCGTGCGCAAAGTAAATTTCCGTCCGTATATGTATTGGTGAAACTTGTCTATTGCGAATATAATTGCTAAGGCCTCTTTGTGAATTTGGCTGTAATTTCTCTCAGCCGCTGTAAGTACTCGCGAAGCATATGCCACCACTCGCTCGGCGTCGCCCGCGGCGCGCTGCGCCAGCACCGCGCCAACGCCCCGCGCGCTGGCATCGCACGTCACCACTACTGACTTAGACCTGTCATAATGGACCAATACATCCGCACTACATAATACTCTTTTAACTCGTAAAAAGGCCTCATTCTGTTCCCTACCCCAAGAGTAATGCCTGCCTTTCTTAAGTAAATTATAAAGTGGTACTAGATTCAAAGACAAATTTTTAATGAATTTTCCATAAAAAACTACCATTCCTAAAAACGACCTTAATTCGGTGGTATTCTGTGGTGGTGGCATATCCATTATAGGTTTAATCTTATCTGGATTAACCCGAATCCCCCTACGATCAATAATATAACCCAAGTATTTAACTTGTTCCGAGAGAAACTCGCATTTATTCTTTTTAATTTTTAATCCGTTACTCTCTAGAATCTGTAAAACACGTTCGACAGTTTCTAAATGCGATTTTAATTCCTTACTTTTGATTAAAATATCATCATAGAAGACGATTACACCCGATACGTCTTTAAACAGATTTTCCATGAACTTTTGAAAAATACCTGGGCTCGAAGATAAGCCGTACACTAAACGGTTATATTTAAACAAGCCTCGGTGGGTATTTATGACTGTAAATGCTCTGGAGCGTTCATCGAGTACCAGCTGATTATAAGCTTGCGACAAATCTAATTTCGTAAAATAATTATTTCCACTAAGGTTACTAAAAAGATCGTCCATTTTCGGAACCGGGTATCTATCGACCAATAAGACTTTATTAAGTGTTACCTTATAATCAGCGCACAAGCGTATGCCGCCGTCCGCCTTACCCCCTGGCCACGAAAACGGCGGCGGCGGCGCGAGGCGACGATTGCGGGGCGGCGAGCGGCAAGAGGCAAAAACAAATGTAGGAACATGTACGAGGTATGCCACGCTTACCGCGGCAGCGGCGAGAGGTGACGATTGCGGGGCGGCGCGAGTCGAGCGGCGCGCGGCGGCGGTGAGAGGGGCGGCAGGAGAACGAAACAAATGTACTGGCGAGTATGGAGGCGGCCACAATCCCGAGCGGCGGTGAGCGGCGCGCGCGGCGGCAGCTCTTGCACCGAGCGACAAAATCAAACGGTTTTGTTTCTGCCGCGCGTGAATATGGAAACGGAGCAGTTTATCGTTGTTATTTTGAGTTTTTTAGTATGTAATCGAATGTTTCTGTACTTGTACGTGTACCTACTCATTATAAAGAGTATGAAATTCGCCAAATTATTTTGATTTTTTGGGTCAATCAACTTTTATTTGTCCTATGGTTTTGGTAAAACATAAAAGTGTAATCTTGAAATAAAAAATAAAGGAAAATTTTAGCTTATAATTACATAAGCAATTAAACTTAAGAAATAAAGTATATCTATCATTTTGGTAACATAAATAAATATATTATTTACATACTTATTTGTTCGTATTGTATAGGTTGCCCAGTTAAAATTTCATACACTGAAAAGAGACATCGACATCAACTGGACAACCGTTAAAATACGAACTAAGTACCTAATATGTAAGCAACATATTTATTTCTATTACCAAAATGATACTTTAAGTGTTAAATTTAACCCAAACCATTATTTAAGTATAAGACAGTTTTACAAAAAAATATACTTCTATGTTTGGGGACAGTAAAACTGATAAGACACTTAAAGTTGATCGACCCTTTTATTGACTGGATGTACTCCTAACATGAGAATATTTTTTTATTGATTCTTTTGCTCCAAATCTTAATTTTCCATGAAGACAGACTAGTCAGTAGGTACTGCCATTTTCAATAGTGCCATTTTAAACTTGTGTTTAATAATACTAAATAATATATGTATGTACTTTTTTGAAAAAAATCGACTCGTCACCAGGATTGTCTCAGGCGGGAATCGAAGCCGTGACCTTCGGAAACCCGGTCCAATGCTCTTCCAACTAAACTACTACTGAGTCACGAATGTTTTATTAGTATATTATTTATAGCATTGTGTATGCTCAAATCTTAAATTTAAAAACTGTGTAAATAAGGCCACCGCTGGCGCCGCCGCTGCCGCCACTAGGTGAGCCGTGCCATACCACCGCGCACCGCGCCTCCTGTCGCGCCTCCTGCCTCTGCCGCCAGTTTTGCCGCGGCAGACGTGGCCAGGCCCTTACTCGCTATCACTAACCCCCTGGCCACGAAAACGGCGGCGGCGGCGAGAGGCGACGATTGCGGGGCGGCGAGCGGCAAGAGGCAAAAACAAATGTAGGAACATGTACGAGGTATGCCACGCTTACCGCGGCAGCGGCGAGAGGTGACGATTGCGGGGCGGCGCGAGTCGAGCGGCGCGCGGCGGCGGCGAGAGGGGCGGCGAGAGAACGAAACAAATGTACTGGCGAGTATGGAGGCGGCCACAATCCCGAGCGGCGGTGAGCGGCGCGCGCGGCGGCAGCTCTTGCACCGAGCGACCAAATCAAACAGTTTTGTTTCTGCCGCGCGTTAATATGGAAACGGAGCAGTTTATCGTTGTTATTTTGAGTTTTTTAGTATGTAATCGAATGTTTCTGTACCTGTACGTGTACTTACTCATTATAAAGAGTATGAAATTTGCCAAATTATTTTGATTTTTTGGGTCAATCAACTTTTATTTGTCCTATGGTTTTGATAAAAAATAAAGGAAAATTTTAGCTTATAATTAAATAAGTAATTAAACTTAAGAAATAAAGTATCTATCATTTTGGTAACATAAATAAATATATTATTTACAAACTTATTTGTTCGTATTGTATAGGTTGCCCAGTTGAAATTTCATACAATGAAAAGAGACATCGATATCAACTGGACAACCGTTAAAATACGAACTAATATGTAAACAACATACCTATTTATTTCTATGACCAAAATGATACTTTACGTGTTACATTTAACCCAAACCATTATTTAAGTATAAGATAGTTTTACAAAAAAAATATACTTCTATGTTTGGGGACAGGAAAAGTGATAAGACACTTAAAGTTGATCGACCCTTTTATTGACTGGATGTACTCCTAACATTAGAATATATTTTTATTTATTCTTTTGATCCAAATCTTAATTTTCCATGAAGGCAGGCTAGTCAGTAGGTACTGCCATTTTCAATAGTGCCATTTTAAACTTGTGTTCAATAATACTAAATAATATAGGTATGTACTATCTTGAAAAAAATCGACTCGTCACCAGGATTGTCTCAGGCGGGAATCGAAGCCGTGACCTTCGGAAACCCGGTCCAATGCTCTTCCAACTGAGCTACTACTGAGTCACGAATGTTATATTATTATATTATTCATAGCATTGTGTATGCTCAAATCTTAAATTTAAAAACTGTGTAAATGAGGCCACCGCTGCCGCCGCCGCCGCCGCGACTAGGTGAGCCGTGACATACCACCGCGCACCGCGCCTCCTGCCGCGCCTCCTGCCTCTGCCGCCAGTTTTGCCGCGGCAGACGTGGCCAGGCCCCGGCGTAGCCCAGTCGGAGCGCTCCACGGGCTCGATGACACCGGCGCGCAGCATCGCATCAAGTTCTGTATCGACGCGCGGCCTCAGCGCATACGGCACCGCGCGCGCCCGGCGGAACACGGGCGCCGCGCCCTCGCGCACGTGCAGCTTCACTTCCGCTCCCGTGTATCGACCCAGTGTGCCGTCGAATAATGATTCATGTCTGGAAATTATTTCATTTATCATTTTATTTTTGTTTGCGGTTTTCACACTATGAACACAAATTTTTGGGATTTCAATATTCAATTCAGAAAGCCATTGTCGACCTAACAAATTAGTGGTAGCTTTATCTATGACATATAAATCCAATAGCTTAGTACTCTTATGATAAGTTACTTTGACTTGCAAGTATCCCAAAGGTTGAATAACAGTTCCATCATAAAATTTCAAAGTCAACTTGCACTGATTTAACTCTAAGTTTCTATAATATTTTTTGTAAGTTTTATCACTAATACACGATAAGGCTGAACCGGTGTCAATTTCCATTGTTAAAGGAAAATTGTTAATTGATAACGTTATACATACCGGTTTATATTTATTCAAAGACATTTGATAAATTGGCTCGTCGCTGCCGCTGTCGCTGTATTCCTCTGTAACGTGAGGATCGCTTGCCTCTTCGGTGCTGCCGATGCCGGTGGCGGTGGCGTCGTCGCCCTCCGGATCCCGCACCCAGTAGGCCGGCGCGGTGCGCGAGCGCCCGCGGCCCGCGTGGCCTCCGCCCCGCGCTCTTGCTCGCCCGCTGCGGCCGCTACGACCGCGTCCTCTATTACCGTTGAAGGTCACGCTGTCCCCGCGTGCATGTTTCCAGGCTAACTCCGCCGTCTCCTGTCTTGCATTTCTAGAATTTTCTGGACACATTCTTCTTAGGTGGCCTAACTTACGACAAAAACTGCATTCAAAATTCTTGTATTTGCAACTTTCTTTTTTATGACCATCATCACCACAAGCCATACACTTATAAAGCGAATAAGATTTATTCATATTAACTGCACTGCTTTCGCCCCGTTCCACAGCCCCGGCGTCCTTTTCCGCTGCTTCCAAGGTCGTTGCAAGTGCGACGGCTCTGCTGTAGGTTATACCGTCTTCTGCGAATAACCTTTGGCGCGTTGTATCACTGTTTATTCCGCAGACCAATTGATCCCGCAGATTTTCTTCAAGGGTGGCACCGAAATCACATGTTTTAGCAAGTTTCTTAAGTTCCGCGATGTAATCGGCAATTTTTTCCCCATCTACCTGCCGCCGCTGACGAAACCGGTAACGTTCTGCAAGTATCGATGGTTTCGGTTGCAAATGGTTTTTCATAAGGGCTACCGCGTTTTCGTACGACAAACTGGATGGTTGTACCGGGCTTGATAATGTGGATAGTAACTGATAAGCCTCTTCTCCCATGACCGCCACCAACGTGGCTAATTTGATGTCTTGACCAATCTTGTTGGCTATAAAATACATTTCTAGCCGTTCGCAGTAAACGGTCCAGTTCCCATGTTTTATGTCGAACTCTTGTATTTGACCCACCGTCATTGTAGTAGTCGCACCAAGTCACACACCCCACGCCGCCGCCGTCAATCCTTGCACTAGTAGTGGCCGGGTCCACGTTCTCGCTCGCCGCGCGATCAATGCTCATTGCACCAAGTACTTATTTTTTTATTTTATTTGCGTGCGCGTGCGGTTCCTTGAAGCCCGCTCGTCGCCAGTGACGAATAAAAGATGGGTGTGTCCTCTCTGGCGTTTATTGCAAGACTGACGCACACAATGACAAGGACTACCCTACTCATATATACTACCTATTATTATGATAAACTACTTCATTAAGTAGGTAAGTACTTACATATTGCATTACTAGTCCAAACTTTTCACATTTCGTATTTATTACGACTCCGACTGACGAATACTTTTGTTGCAAACATTTATCCAGTTTTAACACGTCATCAAAACTATTATCTATTTTTACAGCTGATATAAGTAGCTTCTGACTAATTGCTTGTTTGGTGAACTTCTGAAGCCCTGAATAAAGTACTTTTGTTACAAAACCATAAATTCCTTAAAGTTATCATAACTTATCTGATGATGGGAGAGAGGTATTACTGAAGTTGCATTGCCTGTTTTCAATTTAGGATTAAGGATGCTTTTCACTTAATTAAACTAATTTAATTTAATGGTTGATATAACTATTCAATACAAATCTGCAACTGGGTGATGATAATAATGGAAATCTATTACGCTAGTCCAAATAGATTTGAACTTACTGTAATCCGCATCTTGCAGAAGACAAATCAATTTCACATCTCTATAGCTGAAATATTCAATCACAAAGTTAATATCAAGTTCGCTCAACCCCAAAACAGCCAGTGGGACAAATAAGACCAAGTATATATGAGACCACATTTTGCACAACGAGTTTACTGACAACCACGTTTTATAGGGCAATCTTCAGACGTTTTGCGATTCGGAAAACATCGAGTAATTTGACATGGTAATAATGCGATTATGGAAGTAATAAAGATGTCACAGTTTTGATACGCTTTGACGTGATTGCGCAATTTGGGAAGGTAATAGGTTTTTATTACGTTTGATGTCGTTTAGGTACGATATACTTGAACGATTGGGTACTCAAAAATGCAGGGCACGTAATTGGTTAAACAATTGACAGATTTAAGAGTAGCAATTACCTATTATTACTTTGAGTCCCCATATAATCGAAACAGTTTATGTATTTATTTACTTATTCAGGATAAAATACAGCTTTAACCAAGTTACACATTAGATACATACTCAATACTAGTATAAAGCTTGATATATTTACTCGAGAACCATTGCGATTATTTGCTTTGTATGTTTGTTAAATTTTTCCACCTAAGAGTTTTTAACATTGAAAATGTTTTTTCGATCGCTGCAGTAGGGGCCCCGTTTTCAGTGAAAGTGCGAATTCGCTCTAGCGTTGTTAGTTCTAGGTCTAGATAAATGGTTGAGCTATCAAAAGATGCGTATCAATAAGGGCTACATGATGGTAATTTTTGATTTTTTATTATTTTGCAATTTCAAGAGAAAATCCCGAAAAAGCACTAAAAATAAGCGATTAGTAAGGAAAAGCTAAAAGGACTTTATATTTAACTTCTTAAACTTTTTATATTTTTATCTTATAGATTGGTTCTAGATCTGGAGTTGTTTTTTTTATTTTTTCGAAATATGTACAATTTTCGAAAATATTTTTTTTGAAAAGGACTCATTTTACGATTTTACTCATATTATTCTATGTTACTACTTACTATTTACTTGAAGGTACAAGGGGGGCTCCAATATAACAAACGTGATTTTTTTGCCGTTTTATGCTCGATTTTAATAACGACAACAGGGAGACAGTTGAAATTTTCACAGATGATGTATTTCTGTTGCCGGTATAACATCAAATACTAAAAAGAGAAAAAAATATATTTAAGGGGGGCTCCCATACAACAAATGTGTGTTTTTGTCTATCTAATCAACGACTTTTCAAAAGAATACAGTAGTTGCAGCTGAAAAATATCACAGTAGATGGAAAATTATAAATGCTTACAATAAAATTCCATCCCTACGTTAATAATAAATCTTTTCTCTGACCATAATCCTGCTCTTGAATTCTGGAAAATGAATATTTTGTTTGTAAAAGGATTGAGACCGACCTTTATTCCGAGCTTTAATGGGTATAAGAATAATATAAGTGTCCGAATACATTTTATCATCCAGTCGTAAAGACCCCAAAGGACCCTTAATCCGTTTAGGGTTGGGTGCAGGTACAGTAGAGATGAAGCTTAACCTGGATCTAGGTTCTCTCTCAGGTATTAAGGTCATGGATATAAAGTTGATTGGTAGTAAAAAATAAGTTCTGCAGACATGACCCTGCGTTTTGAGAGTTTAGCATTTTTTCTCAAAGGCTTACCAACAGATATGTGACCTAAAGGTCATTGTAAAGTTGAATAACATTAAACATATACAGTGCCTTTGGTCGGTTGAACTAGCGATAATTTAAAGGCATGAAATACACCTAATTTTATCGACAGAAACACCCACATGTTGGGGTCTATCTATCTATCTTTATGTAAAAATCCGCTTGACGCAACACACACAAGAAATATTCTAGGTAGACTTAATTTAGGTAGCTTTAATACCCCCTGACGACGGCAGCTGGCACAATGGTGTCAGTAAATGCAAAATTCAATTAAGTAACCAATAAAAAATCAAAGAAGTAACTTTTAATAAAACTGTGAGTGTACATAAACATTGTTTTATTTCAATGAACTATCAAATAACTTTCCTTAGCTAGTAACCCTTGCGTCACGATATCTCTCAGGTTATTTTCAGTGAGGAATTTCAGAATTAATTGGATTAGTTTCAGTGAACATTCCACTGGCCGGTGTTCGTCAACTCATTCCGACCTTTAACGTGCTGAAATGAGAAAACCTGTAGTTTTTTTATCTTTATTTATTTAGGGACTTTTAACACAAGTTATGTCAGTCCCATCATACCCTAAACTATGTTACTTCTACTACTTATAATATTACTATATATTTACAAACTAATACTAAATTGGTACATTATTATTGTTGATGGCTCTAGCCAGCACCATTTCACAAACCAGTTTAAAAAAAACCTGTTAGTTATTGTATTAGTTTACACGTTATTTTTTTTGAGATGTACGACTATAATGATTACTTTTGTGTTTCGTGATCTTTCGACGTCAATTTCAGCAGTAGCTGGTACAATTTGTTCATTGTTATTTTAATTTGTTTTAAGCTTATTGTATCTATTAGATATCTTGAAAATGTAACAATATTTAAAGTCTGTGGTAAGGTAACATTTTTTTTTTATTTATTTAATTAGGTGCGTAGTATTTCCAGAAAACCTACCTTTACCTGTACCTTTCTAGCTTTAAATAACTATTGAACGATTCTTTAGATTTATTATACTTATTAATTTTATTTTTTGCTGTGCCTTATAAAAAACTTATTACATTGCAGATGTCATCCTAAATTAAACATTTATTACCTACTTATTTAACTATAAAACGTGTTATGAAAGAGCCAAAATATTTAAAATCGTTTCTTCGGATCATAAAAGTGAACAAGTTTTACTATGGGACCAAATCTCAAATTATTTGCAAAAAATAAAAGTCTGCTGTTTTATACATTTATATACCTATGTATTTTTTTTATTAAGAAAACTTTAGTCTACCGAGGTTTAGCAAATTATAATTTCGCTCTAGTACATGAGCTAGTACAAACGTTAAAATGCAAACAGCGCAGGAAGGAAATTGTATTGTATGGGACACATCTAAATAACATGACAAGTTTTTGTGTTCAACTTGTATGAATAGTCAAGTTATTTGGATTGTACCGGACGGAAATGTAATCTTGATAGTAAACTTATTCCTATCAAGATTACCTCTGTATTTATAGAGTTGAATTTATTTTGTACTAGCGGCCGCCCGCGACTTCGTCTGCGTGGAAATTTTTTTGCTATCCCTCGGGAAAAATACTCTTTTTCGGCATGTACCCTATGTCCTTCTCTGTAGCCCTGAGTGAGAACGTTTAAGCAAAATTTCATGATGATCGGTTCAGTAGTTAAGACGTGAAGGCGTAACAAACAAACAAACGGACTTTCGCATTTATAATATTAGTACTTAAGGATTCTGGTTTTTTTAAAAGGGCCTCGATGACACAATGACTTAGCACTCATTCAGCTTGCAATTTAGGCGGTTAAGCACATTTCGCTAGGGTAGGTCTGATGACCTACCCTAGCGAAATGTGCTTAACCGCCTTGTTGCTTGTATGTGCTTAACAGCATCTTTGGTCACCCATCTGATGATGGGTGACCAAAGATGCTGCAATGACGCTGATAATGTAATGATAAAATACGAATAAAATATTAGAAAGGAAAACGTGCCATTTAGTTGTCTTTAGACTGTGAACAATTAAGTAAAATTGTTTTAAAAAACAAAAAACCGACTTCAAAAACCTGCCTCTAAAAAGCAAGAAATAATATTCAAATCATTAGATACGCATTATCATTGTTATAACAACACGTCTATTGAAGTCGGGTGGGGCTTTTAGAATAAAAAAAGGAAGTTGTACTCTAGCCCCACCCGACTTCAATAGACGTGTTGTTATAACAATGATAATGCGTATCTAATGATTTGAATATTATTTCTTGCTTTTTAGAGGCAGGTTTTTGAAGTCGGTTTTTTGTTTTTTAAAACAATTTTTTATTTTATTATTTTTAGTGTAAGTACCTTCTATATTAGGTATATTATTATAGATATATTATTGGGTAGAAAAATCGGCTCAGCCAAACGTGAGATATTCGCGGAGAAACATACATCCATACAGGTTAAACTGAGGGAGAACCTTTTTTTTTGAAGTCGGTTAAAAAGACTACACTAAAAGTACCCCTTTCCCAACAAAAAGAAACATCTAATTCGGTTCATAAATAACAAAGTCGTCATGTGAGTTGATGAAAATCATAGTATTTTCAGGATTTCTCGAAAACTACTGAACTGATTTGAAAAAAAATTAAATGGGACCATCTCGCAAGAAAACTCAATCGAACAAAAAAAGAATCATCAAAATCGGTTCATAAATGACGAAGATATGCGCGAACAACGATAAAAAATAAAAAAAAAACATACAATCGAATTGAGAACCTCCTCCTTTTTGTGAAGTCGGTTAAAAATACACGGTTACTTCTTTATCACCCAGAAAAATTTAAAGCCCGTCTCAAGATTAAGTGGGATTAAAAAAAATTAACGCACCAGGATGATTCGGAAACCTTCTCACAAAACACTTCACTTTTTTTCGCTCGTTGACATCATATCGCATGTCGGGATATGCCTATCATACGACTCCTTATTTCTGTAAGTACATTGGCATCTATCACACCTAACCGGTTGTTCCATTTGTCCAGGTGCACCTGAACCGTCTAAAGGTCTCATAACTAACTCTGGCTGCCCGTTGATTGAATTGCCTGCAATAGTGACGGTGTAAGTACTCTCTGTTCCACTGGCTCTATATAAAAATTGGTTGGGCTGATTTCTCGAAGTATTATCGTTGCCAGGATGGCTCTCATCAGCACCGTCGAGTTGAGATATCGGAGTGAAATCATCATCATTTCCTCTCGGACTATTTGGTCGTGAACTGCAAGTGCTTTCTGAGCCCGACCAGTCTGCCGCTCCATCTAACTGAGATATCGGGCTGCATTGTATTTTAGTGTAGAAATTATATATTTAGTGTAGAATTAGGTTTAGCGGCTACCAGCATCTTACCTAAGTCTGACGCCGTAACAACAATTAAAAAATTGTTGTGTTCCAGCAGTTAGAGGTATATAAATATATATGTTACCGACCAAACCCGATTTCAGGACAAACTAGTTTGGCCCAGGCTAAACTAGTTTGTCCTAAGCTCAATAGGATAAACCAGTTGAGCCTAGGCCAAATTAGTTGATCCTGATATAAATACGCACATTCCAGGATAAACTAGTACGGCCTAGTCTAAACTCATTTAGCCTTGTCGAGTAATGTACCCTTATTGAGGTAGGTATAAATATTATTTCTTAAACATAAATAAATATCCGCTATTTAAAAAAAAAGATAGGTAACTAATTTCATAAAAAAATCTTTAATATTTGTTATAAATTATTGTTTTTTTAAAAACACTTCATTATCACTATTCATCATCATCATTCGCGTGAACATTTTAGACAATCTTTAAAATTCTTAAAATGCCGTAGAAGGCGTTCGTTCCCGTCCCCGTTTCCAAGTAAAGTGGTAACGAGAACGTTCCATTTGCGTTCCCGTTACCACTTTTCACTTGTCTTGCCACTTGCCACTACACTTTTCACTTCACGCTTTTGCTTCCGCTTTAGCTTCCGCTTCCGCTTTCAATTACCGTCACCGTGACCATGCGGAGCGGAAGCTAAAGCGGAAGCAAAAGTGTGAAGTGAAAAGTGAAGTGGCAAGTGACAGGTGACAAGTGAAAAGTGGTAACGGGAACGCGAATGGAAACGGCAACGCCAGCGGGAAGAGGAATGGAATAATAAATATCTCTGGATCCTATTCTGAACGGAAACTGGGACGGAAACGCCTTCTTCAGCATTTTTAGAATTTTAAAGATTTTCTAAAATGTCCACGTGAATGAAGTTGAGCAAAAGCTATTAACAAAATAATGAAGTAATAAAAAAAAATTATAACAAATATTAAAGATTTTTTAATGAAATAAGATTATTCTGTTTCATTACTTTCGACGAGGCTAAATGAGTTTAGACTAGGCCGTACTAGTTTATCCTGGAATGTGCGTATTCATATCAGGATCAACTAGTTTGGCCTAGGCTAAACTGGTTTATCCTATTGAGCTTAGGACAAACTAGTTTAGCCTAGACCAAACTAGTTTGTCCTGAAATCGGGTTTGGCCGGTAACATATATATAATAAGTAAAACACTTCGATAGCTGGTAGCTGGTTCATATCTTATTGTTTAATCCTTGGAAATTACAGGGTAATTTTGCGACCCCTTTACAAAATCAAATAATAGTTCAAGGAAGTAATAATAAAAAAATAGGTGAGATAATTATAAATTATTTCTTTTTAAATTCACAGTTTTCAACCACTTTTTATATCCTAAAAATTAAAAATCTAGGCGCGCACGCTCACCGTCACGAACGGGACGCGAGCGGGGGAAGGCGAGTGGCGGAAGGTGGGCTCGCGCGGGTCGACCGTGCGACGCGCAAACGGTGACAACAATTTCAATTTGTGTAGGGAAAAGATTGGGGTAAAAATGTAAAAAAAAAAAATTTGTTTTACTTCATAAATTGATTGTACTGCTGTTATAGAATGACCTGACAAAGTTTGAAAAGGGGTCCAAAAATGAACCTGTATAAATTACCCAGTACAAATATTTTGCACAATAGTTTTCAATGACAACCATTACGATAATCAATTGTTTGTATTTTATTTTAACATAGTTTCGAACGTTTTAATACTTCGCGGTTTACATACAACCTCATTAGTTGGCTTATACAACAGGTGAGATAGCCAGTAGGCTATTACTCAACAGCACCATCGCGATCGTTTCGTGATCGTCATTTTGACATTACAACGTTAACGACGACCACGGCTTTACAATACATGAGTTTCGTTATTTCTTTCGTTATTTCAGAGTATTTCTCATGCTAGTGCCCGTGTGCATGGTTCTAAAAAAAATGATAATTTCGTTTATGGTTCATGTAGGGTAACCACGTAAGTGACACTCAGAGTACCTATATTTATCAGTCTTTGAAAATAGGTCCTTGGATATTTTTCAGTTCGAATAATTTTGCATAAAAATCAAAAATGTTCTCCTGTTATTTCCTGTTTCTGCATTTGTAAGCGCTTTAATCACAAGTCATTCTCATAAATTTACGAGCTGAAACAACAAACATTAATAATTAAAAATAAATATATTAAAAACACGACTGCCCTGCCAAAACGAACTAAAAAGTTAAACAACAAGTGTCATTGCAGTCGGGGGACCTCTTTGATCAAAAATTGTTCCATGATAAGGTCCCCCGACTGCAATGACACTTGTTGTTTAACTTTTTAGTTCGTTTTGGCAGGGCAGTCATGTTTTTAATATTTTTTTAATTTATTTATTTTTATTTTACACATTTTAGTGACATATTATATAGTTTTGGAATGTGCTCATCAAGGCCTTTCATTTGATGCCCATATTGTAATAATAGAAGAAAAAAAAATTTTTTCACATTTGAAAATGGCGTCGTACAGTCGCCATATTGATTTTTTCTAAAAAAAACATAGCCAGTGTCACTCGGGATGTTGTAAGGATTCTAACGATACCCCATTTATCCAAATAAGTTCAGGCATTTAGAAGTTATGGTGGAATAAAGAAACTCACATACCCACAAACATACATGAACCCTGAACACATAACACTCTTTTTGCTTTGGGCAGTCGTGTAAAAACTGTACCTAAATAATTTTCAAATCTTGTTTGAAGCTGACATTGGCACTCGATTGACAACATATTGTCACTTTAGCGATACAGAGACAAAAATTCTTTGTGGTCGTTCGTCGTTATCTTTACGAAGCGAATGTGCCTTTGTGTACCAATTTGACAGGAGGTGTCAGTTATCCATAGTGAAATAAAAATTCACGGTATAAGATCATGGTTGCTCAATAGAGCAACGAAAAACGCCGATAGAGAGCTTGACTCGCTGACTATATCTTACACTGTTTCACGACATTGATTTCTATATATTCCACTAGACTGGCTGCTGTCAAACTGTTCTTGTGCCTATTTGATTTCCGCCATTTTGGCGCTGTAGGACGTAGCGTGAGCATAGCGTGAGGGACATGGTACTATAGTCTGGTGTCATCATGGCAACCATTTTCATTGTAGTCACGTCAGATAGTTCCTTAGACAGACGCTAGAGGCGTTTCAAATAGGCACAAAAACTTTGCTGTCAAATCATACAGACAGCCAGTCCAGTTAAATAGAAAAAAAATTCATGTCAGTGGTTTGACGATTACGATCACGACAATCGTTAAATTGTGCTGTTGCGTAAGCCTCCTGGGGGTCAAGTCTGCTAATGTTTTCGTCAAAATCGTAGTTCAATGGTGTTCTAATGGTAATGCTTTTTGACACAGTTCTTGTTTCTTAAACCCAAAATCAAGACACAATATATCTCCGTATTGGGTTTAAGAAACACAATGTGTTTCAGTTTTGGGTTTAAGAAACAAGAACTGTGTCAAAAAGCATTACCATTCAAACACCATTAAACTACGTTTTTGACGAAAACATTAGCAGACTTGACCCCCTGTTCCTTTACCTCCGTTTTCCAGGGAGATAAAAATGTAACCGCGTATTAGTCTTCGTTAAATATTACTCTACTACTACTTATTAAATATTAGTGTAGAAATAGACTCCCAGTGTAATTCTGTCAGTTTGTAAATAAGTAAACATTATGTTAATAAGGTTCAGTACATAAATAATGGTGAGTTCTGACTTGCTGATATGAATGGAAGTTCTACCGCAGTCTCAGTGGAACTCAGTATCATCTTGGCGTTAGTTGCTAACTTAAGTTTACTAAGTTAGTAAGTATTGCTGCATTGTTGAGCAACTGTTGGTTTTAAATTAAAATATATAGCACTGGTGGGAAGCAAAGCGGTATAAGTACGGCATATTGGAACACATCCGCGTTCGAACTTAATGTATAGGTACTTAACAATAAGTACGATACATTAGTTTGGTTAGGTTAAACATAATTGGTATTGCAATTTTTTTATTGAAGTGGTAATCGAGTTAAATATGATACTTAAACGGTCATACCACAGTTTTACAATCCATAAAACTGTGCTTATACGTACTTACGTTTAATGGTGGATATATAGAAAAGTCTGTATGTTATTGGTTGTATAAAAATATCATGTGATATTTCAATAACGGCGCTCAACAACCACTAATGTTGTTTATTGTGTTTTAATTCAAATAATGATCGATAGAAAACGAATAGAAACTTAAAGTGGTTTCGAGCATAGAAATGTAAATATCGAGAGACACACCGACAGCCGTCAACAAAAAAGTATTGCCAAGTTTATTCTTGTAAAAATAATGCCTCAACTCTCTCTTAACTTAAATAAGTTCCTGAGTGCTCATTCTTTAGTTTTACTAGAGGTAAAAAAAGTAAGGCCACTTTAATCGCAGACCAAATAAGAAAAGTAAGACGGAATCTTCCAGACAAAGCGGTGAGGCCTGTAATACTACGCCTTGACTGTGTACATACACAGTTCACGCACACACGTGTAACGAAAGTACGCCTTGGCTTTCCATATAAAACCCTGCCGCCCGGCCCCCGCCCGCCCCCTTGTACGCTTACATGTACAATCAAAAAGCGGCCTCACTTCATTGTTCGCAACGCTCTATCTTACTTTTTTATTTGATCTTGACATTTCATCAAATCTCAACAAACGTAACCTTTTAACGGTAGGTGGTAGGTACACAATATTTATTTATTCAAAGGCATAATTGCTTGACTTTTTTCGGTTAATAATTACTATTATCTATTCTGTGATAATACATAATGTATTGTAATAATCAGGAAAGAAAGCAAATTCACGATTTTCTTTGACAAATTACACTATGGACTAACAATTATGTCAAATGTGACCTATTAAAGTGGCCCTACTTTAGTGAGCTATCTTTTCTCTTATTAATTACTGGACTAAATATTATAACCAAATACATAATAAAACAAACCTCTCCCTAAAATCAATTGAGTTTACTTAACCCCAAGCGTGACGATGTGGATTCTGTGTGTTAAATTTAAGGGTGGGTTGGAGTAGTTCTTCGGTGGCTGTCAGCCATGCGTGACACACTTAACTTGCTAAAGTGCATTGTAATAGTGTAGTGGTATCACTTATTTATAACGAAGAACTTGTTGAAAACAAAAAAAACGCTACAGTTCTAAAAGATAAAGAATAGGTATCGGAAAAATAAAAAAATAAAAAATTGTTTTTTCTACCCAATAATATACCTATAATAATTTATAGGTATATTATTGGGTAGAAAAATCGGCTCAGCCAAACGTGAGATATTCGCGGAGAAACATACATTCATACAGGTCAAACTCAGAGAGAACCTTTTTTTTTAAGTCGGTTAAAAAGACTTCACTAAAAGTACCCCTTTCCCAACAAAAAGAAACATCTAATTCGGTTCATAAATAACAAAGTCGTCATGTTAGTTGATGCAAAATCATAGTATTTTCAGGATTTCTCGAAAACTACTGAACCGATTTAAAAAAAAAAATTAATGGGACCATCTCGCAAGAAAACTCAATCGAACAAAAAAAGAATCATCAAAATCGGTTCATAAATGACGAAAATATGCGCGAACAACGATAAAAAAAACATACAATCGAATTGAGAACCTCCTCCTTTTTGTGAAGTCGGTTAAAAACATCGGAAACAATCGTCTAACTCTAATATAACAAATAACAATTAACAAAAAGTAGTTTGGCCCTAAAAGTCATTTACAACTTCAAATTAATTGCAATGAAATAAAATGTCAACGTCATTTTTAAAAGCAAAAACACGAAGCTATATAGCCGATGTCCATTCTTTATTATATCTTGAAGTACTGTACTTAACTAATTGATTTGTGTGAATTCAAAAGGTTTTGTAAGTTTTGTCATCATAAGCCAGTTAAAATTATAATAACCCCACAGCTGGGGTAGCAGTCCTTCCTTATAGATCAGTGTAACTTTCCGTGACGAGGGACCATTTTGACAAAAAATCAGTCTTGCTATGGATTGTTTGGATTGGAGGTAAAATGTATAATACAGTAAATGTAGGGACCACCAGTGGTCCGCGGACCCCGGTAATAAACTACTGTTATAGTTGGATAAGGAGAATGGGCCATAACCAACCAATGCGTATTGGTAGGTATTAACGACTGCAAGTGCAGTTCAAATGACCCACTATTTGAATGTTAAACTTAAAGCTATGTGTCGTTTAAGACACAATTATTGTAGTTTGAAAGTAATAAAATCTTGTGATTCGTCTTCTGTCAGTTGTGTTTTTAATCTGCAAAATTTAAAGCTTTCCTTGCGTGGTACAGAATCAACCTACAAAATTGTGACGGCATTCCAAATTCTTCCATTAATAACCATAAGCCTGCCCGCAGACTACAGACTTTCTATCGGCCGATAGTTGGCCCAATAGTTGGTTTTGTATGAAGAATCGGCCGATACCGAATCGTTGTAGTGTGCGCACTTGCATACACCTTCATACTGATTGGAGAGCCCGACTAAACTGTCGGCCGATAGAAAGTCTGTAGTCTGCGAGCACGCTAAACCTCCGATGTCACAGAGCAAGGTAGTCGTCTCTTCAAAAATTCAAAGTGAATTTCAAATATTATTACGTCCTCCGTTGTAGCGAGTAAGAGCGATAGCTGATTCTGAATTCAGCTCAGGATACCTTTGTAAGGTTTGAAGCACATGTTATTTGAATAATTCTGGGGTAAAGGGTTACACACTAGACTAGCTGACACGGCTCTGAGATAAGAAATACCCGGGATGCTTCGGTAGATGTTGAGCTGTTATTATGCGATGCATGAAAGGTAGAGGGAATATTGTTATTGATGTGCCTTTTTGGTTGTTATTTTAAGCAACGAAATTTCTTTGTGTAGGTTTTAAAAAGGCAGACAGGTAAATAAGCTTTATTTAAATAAACTTGATTATTCAGTACTTTTGATTCGTCTATATTTTCCTACCACCCGTTCCAGACTTGAACAAGAAGAACGGGCGCAAGAAACTTATCAGCTGTAACAGCCATAAGTAACGATATTTACAAACTTGAATATATCGTTACCAGATAATTACAACAGGGTGACAGGATTATTATTATATAGACAGGATTGAGGAGCTCGGTGGCGCAGTGGTTTAGCGCCTGGCCCAGCGATTGTGGAGGTTAAGCAACGTTCGCAAGGGTCGGTCATGGGATGGGTGACCAAAAAGTTATTATCTCGAGCTCCTTCGTGCTTCGGAAGGCACGTTAAGCCGTTGGTCCCGGCTGCATTTGCAGTCGTTAACACCCACCAATCCGCATTGGGCCCGCGTGGTGGGTTATGGCCCGTCCTCCTTATCCACCCATAAGGAAGGCCTGTGCCCCAGCAGTGGGGACATCAAAAATGGCTGATGGACAGGATTATTGGCAACAACATAGACTTATTATATTACTTCAACAAAGTATATTAAATAGTATATAAAAAAACACATAACTTGCTACTATAAGTATAGTAGCAAGTTATGTGTTACATCATTTCCACGCATTATAATCGTCTACTTTATAATAACCTTGACTTACCCATGAGCGATTTTTTAAAATGGTTTTTAAATTCATGCAAAGGAAGATCCATCACTTGTTGTGGAGTGGAACTCTATTAATAAAGGCTATGCCTTCCCCATAAATAAATCTCTAGTTTTTGCAAGCCTAAGTCGAAACGAACGAAAACGAAAACATGTGTCCTTTTTGAAAACGGCTATAATGATGATATAAAATCTATGATAAAATATAAAATAGGGGTATATGTGACAAAATTATCAAAATGACTTTACCATGACCTATAAAAGTATGTAATTCTAGTTAAAATTATTTTTAAAATATATGCACATTATTGTTTGGTTCAGGCTGTCATTCACATCACATCACCAGTCATTTTTATGGAGCCTATTACTAAGACTCCACTGTACCATCTGTCTGTATGTCTGTCTGTCACCAGGCTGTAATCTCATGAATTGTGTTAGCTAGACAGGTGAAATTTTCACAGATGATGTATTTTTGTTGCCAATTTTACGAAATAAAAACCCAACCGTACGAGAGAACAATTTATTTCTTATAACTCAATATAATATTCATAATTTACTGTAGATAGGTACTATAACTAGCAGTTTCTATTTTTAGATCTTTACAAGTCGACAACTGGAGCGCAACTGACCGCTCCGCCACCGGCTGGCTTCCCACCAAGGTTCTCCCCACTCCATTGACAATAGTAATTTGGCGCTATTTTCCTCGCTTCTGATTGGTCGATCACCAACCAATCACAACCGAGGCAATGTTGCCATAAAAATAGGAAGAATTGTAATATCAATTTCTCAAAATACAAAAATATGGTGGTGTTATTTATTTATATAATTTTATCTATAATAAATGCTGTTGTATCTATTAAATCATAACATTCGGCCATCCGACACATTGCATCGTCCCGGTGCACTCAACCAAATCGAGCAGTCAGTTCGCTTTACTTATATAGTTAATGCAAAATCAATAATAATTCTTAAAATAAGTATATTGAGCATCCGAGACAAGTGGAATCACACGATTATTAAACTATTTTAATAAAATTCAAAATAAAACTTTAAACTATTTACCATTAATAATCAATTCTTAACTTTTACATAAACACATTTGTGTTTATCCATGTCCATGATCATTACATATAATAATACCCTTATGAAATTGTTATACCTAGTAAATGGAGCATCCAAATCAAGTGAAATCACAAGATTATTAAACTATTTCACACAAAAAAAAACAACAAAACTTTAAACTATTTACCACTAATAATCAACTCTTAACTTACCTATTTATTTGCATAAACACACTTAAATTTCCATGACCGTTACATACAATAATACCCTAATTAAATTGTTATACCTATATTTAAAACACATTTATATACATTTTACAATTACTTACTTAGTATTTACACTCTTATTAGAATAAGTACATGAAATATCGAGATTTATTTAGTTTACAATACATCGTTTTAACGTTTTAGCAGTTCAGATAATGGGATCTCGTCATCACTACTCTTATCTGATTCTGATGAATCGGAGCTGTTGCCCGGTTCACCAGAATCAGGGTCTAGATTTTTCAAATTTATCCATGGCCTTAGTCTGTCAGATGCGACCACACTATCAAATTTTATCTTTTCGTACGACTATAACCAGGAATATCAGCAATCTTATATCTATCATTGCCTAGACTTTTGTCTATCCTAAATGGACCTATAAATTTTGATAGTAGTTTAGAACTGTTTCCCTGGTTATAGTAGTTAGTCCGAGTTATTTTAACAAGGTCCCCTTCGTTATAAACTGCAGCAGGGGCCCTTCCTGAATCATGTAAACGTTTCTGTTTTTCCTGATTATTTAGAATTTTGGAGTTTATTTCCTCCCTAATAGCTTTCATGTCTTGACCATCACTATTCAAATTGATGTCTAATTTGTTAGTAAGCGCGTCACGAAAATTGATCCCAAATAGAGCCTCCGCTGCAGTTTTTTGAGTGGTAGCATTAATAGTATTATTTATGCCCCACTGAATTTTTCCCAGGCTAACATCCCAGTCACATTCAGGTTTACCTAGGGTATGTTTAGCCATTGCGCTCAAAATAGTCTGATTAAAGCGTTCCGCTTGTCCGTTAGCCCTAGGACAAGCGACTGCATTTAATACGTGTTTAATACCGTAACTAGCACAAAAACTCTTGAAAGCAGAAGATGTAAATGATGTCCCACGATCGGATATGATACGGGATGGCGGTCCAAAATCAGAAAAAACTGTTTCTAGGGCTTTTATCGTAGTTGAAGTTTTTGTTTGATGACTAGCGTTATCTTTATTGTAAGCACATTCGATACAAGACGAAACATATTTTTGGACAAAACGACGCAACTTGGGAAACCAGAATTGATTCTGGATCCTGTCGATTGTCTTCGCGATTCCTAAATGACCGATATCGTCGTGATTAGATCTGCAAATTTGAAATCTTGCGCATCGTGGAACTACTAACAATAATTTTTCATTTACCTTTCGGTAAAGTTTATGGTCCTTGACCACATAATTTTTCTTAATATCCTTAACCTCGTCATTATTTTCCGGCTTAAGAATTTTAGTAATCCGCGCTACTTCCGGGTCGGTCATCTGTAAAGCATATAGCCAATGATCGTTTTCGATGCTATAAACAGTTGCAACGGACTCGTCCGTTAACTCGGAGAGATTTGTATTGCGACTTAGGGCGTCAACGTGGCTCATATGAGTCCCAGGCCTATACTCTATGCTAAATTGAAATTCGCTTATTTGCAACCACCATCTAGCTATCCGTGGCACAAGGTCTCGTTTAGTAAGAGTGGTACGCAACGCATTACAATCCGTGACGATTTTAAAATTAATGCCTAGCAGGTAGACTCTAAATTTCTTTAACGAGCAAACAATGGCAAGAGTTTCGAGCTCATATGAGTGTAGGTGACGCTCTTCAGGCGTTGTTTGCCTGCTAAAATAAGCGACTGGTTTAAGGACACGCGGGTTATTCTGCCACTGCAATAGTATCCCACCAATACCTAAGGAACTGGCATCCGTGTGTAACTCGGTTTCCAATTTAGGGTCGTAAAGAGATAACACCGGGCGTTCAATCAACCTACTCTTGAGACAGTTAAATGACTCTAACTCATTATTTGACCATTTGAAAGCAACATTTTTTTTCAGCAAGGTTGTGAGAGGTCTAGCAATCTCACCAAAATTTCTAACAAATCTGCGAAAATAATTGGCTAGTCCGAGAAATTGTCTAACTTCATGCACGGATTTAGGGACAGGGAAGTCTCTTACGGCTAGAATTTTTTGTTCGTTGGGTCTGATACCTTTGCTAGATATCTCATAACCTAGATAATTAATAGTGGAGTCAAAAAATCTACATTTGGAAAGTTTAAGTGTAAGGCCATTTTCACGCAATAGTTTTAAAACATCTTCTAACCTATCAAATCCTTCTTCCAATGTTACCGATGGCACCAGAATATCGTCTAAATAAGCAAAAGCTGATTCGAACCGCTTTGCACCCAAAATTTTATTGATTAATCGCTGAAAAACGGCTGGTGCATTTGCCAAACCAAACGGCATCCTTTTGAACTCGTAATGGCCGTCTGGCGTTACGAAGCCTGTGTAACGACGAGATTCTGTTTCCATGGGAACTTGATAGTAGCCAGAAGCCATATCTAAGGTACTGAAATAATTATTTCCACTAAGATTCGTTAACTGATCATCGATAAGAGGAAGAGGGAAACAGTCCTTTTTTGTCTTATTATTTAAACCCCTAAAATCTACACAAAGGCGTAAGTCACCATTTTTCTTTCGCACCATTAATATAGGACTCGCAAAATCGGAATTAGATTCTTGGATTATATCATTCTGAATTAACTCATCTACTATGCCACGGACTTGTTCCCTCTCCGAATATGAAAGCCTATAGGGACGATATACTACTGGTCTGTTATCAGTTAATTCTATTGACATCTGAACGCCTTTTGCACATCCGATTTCTTCAAGATTTTGCGCGAAACAATCACGATATTTCCTCATTAACATCAGCGCCTACCTTGATTTCAGACCTTTCTAGAGGAGCTAAAGTTGCGACATCTTGAGTAATCTTATTCACATGTAACTCATTTTCCGCCAGAGGTATCGCTCTTGCTATGGTAGTATTAGCATTAAACAGGATCGGTGAACCCGATAGATTGCTTAAAATTATGTCTCCTTTACCATTAGTTATTTTATAAATGCCTTGAAATAAGTTATATTCTTTACCCGGTTCATTACAACTGTAACCCTCAACATATATACTACCAGAGAAAGTGGGATCCTCTGTAGAAATATTGACTAAATTGATATTATTCAGATAGGTGGGAGAAGGTAATACTAATTTCAAACTTCCGTTGTGATCCTGATTTCCTATGTCGGGGCTCTTAAAAAAGACCAGTTTTCCACTATCCTTTAACACCGTAACGCCCGGGAGCTCCGTAAAGTTTTGTCCAACTAGTAATGAGGATGGAAGAAACTCGTCTTTGACAACAAGGATTTCTACAGTAGCTTCTACATCGTCTATTTTTAATGAAACCAAACTTTTATATATTGGGATAACTATCGAATTACCAAATCCTTTAATCGCTGGCAGTTTATCTAAACTTTTACATAAGTTTAAATTTTATGCATCAGATTCACGCACCAAGCTGCATTCACTGCCAAAATCTATATAGGCTACGAAATCAACAGCATTAACCGTTGCTTTCTTAAAAAAATTATCATTTTTCCTATTATTGGTAGTAATAACAAGAGTTCTTCCCTCCCCATTACCAGTTTTGTTTTGGTTTAAATCCAAAACTGGCAATTTGCATTCGGCATTATTATGGCCTACTCTATGACATTTTTGGCACTTGACAATTTCTTTAGGACATTTGTAATATGCATGACCTTCCGCTTTACAGTTAAAACAAGTAATCTTGCCCGAACTAAAAGAAGGAATATTCCGTCTCCCGTATTCTGTACGCCTATTTTGGGGTGGGTCGCGATTCCTAATGAATCTAGTATCATTCGACTTTTGAGAATTGAGAAAACCTAATAAATCTTCTGGCTCTTTACAATCTAAGGCTTGTGCACTATTCCTAATAGATTTATCCGTTATTCCGTGAATAATGCAGTCTACGGCTCTTTTACCTACGATCTCGCACCTGTTTACCAAAGTAAGTTTGTCATAAAAGTACTCGCGTAAATTCTCGTTAAAACCAGTAGAGCGTGCCAGCATCTCTTCGAGAAGTTTACCATAATTCTGCTCATTTGAAAAGCCCTTTTTTATCTTGGCTTGCCATTCCCCCCATGTATATACAACTGTTGGCAATGACTCAAACCATTTTTTTGCCAGACCTGTGAGTTTTTGCAATGCAAAGTGGGTAGTTTGTTTCTCGTCCCATTCGTAGATGCTAGCACACTCATTTACCTTATTTAACCAACTGTCTACACTTTGTGTCTTACTAGAAGGGTCAAACTCTGGTATAACATTATTTAGTTGATTATTATTAAACTTAAGAGACTTATCTTTGTCTTTTTGCAAGGAAACCACAAGATTCATTACATCATTTGCAGAAAAATCCTTAACACATTCTTCAGGACTACCGGAGGACTGGTTGGCTAATGTTGATATGGGTTGAGTATCACTGACCTCTTCCACAATCCATGGCGCCAGCGGCTCTGTAACTCGTCCTGCAATGCGGCGTCTACGGCGAGGCGTTGGAGACGGCGAAGATGAACTCTTTCTTTTTCTCAGATGAAGTTGCCTTCGTTCAGGTGCTCGTCCGTGCTCCATGGCCTCGAATGTATAAAAAAATGAATTAGTGTAGGTATATGTATATATAATATATATATTTTTTATTGGGCTTTAAAATCCAAAACAAGTAATGAGGCAATAAATTTACTTTATCTAACATTACGCTTTCAATGTCGTTGATATTTAATAATTATGCTAAAATTTTACTGTTTTTTTTTTATCAATACTGAGCACACAATATGGTCACTATGATAGTCTAGATAAAACGGCGGACACACATGGTCCATACTTAACGACACACATGGCCGAATAGATATGTAACTGAATGGGCACACATGGCCCGGAATATAAGGCACACATGGCCTGGTATATAAGGCACACATGGCCCGGTATATAAGGCACACATGGCCTGGTATATAAGGCACACATGGCCCGGTATATAAGGCACACATGGCCCGGTATATAAGGCACACATGGCCCGGTATATAAGGCACACATGGCCCGGTATATAAAGCACACATGGCCAATTAATGTGTTTCTTTTTTAAATATTGGTCATCATTATTTACTTTTTTTTTAACTTTGTTCCCCACTTAGATTTTTGAAATATTCTATTATAAAAAAGGTAATAAAGCTATTATCAAGCTATCGAAGAGTTACCTCGATCAAACTTGAAACACTTTCAATTTTTTTTATAGCGTACACATTTAACGATGCTGTTGTCTGTGTGCAGCAAAAGTAAATCATAATCATTGAACCAGTTATCAAAGAGTAGCCTTGATCAAACTCATTCAAATGATTAAGTACCACTTACAGACAAGCGGTCGTAATTAACTTCAATAATTAAATTAACTAGGGACCAAAGTTAAAACTCATCTTTAATATAAATAACTGTTAACATTAAAAAAAAAACTGTATATATTTAAACGTTAAAATGATTGTCTTTGTTCCCCTTAAGAACCTATTTAAAAAATTTATAAGAATACTGGCGTATAACAAGCTACCGGAGAGTAGCCCCGATCAAACTTGTCACGCGCCAAATTTTCAATACATCAAACGACACTGTTGTCTGTGTGCAGCGAAAGCTAAATCATAATCGCAGAACTTAGTTATCAAAGAGTAGCCTTGATCAAACTTGTCCATGCGATTAGTTCGCCCCGCATCAGACACAGACAAAGTGGATGTAATCAATTTCGAAATAAAATTAATAATTTATAATTAGGGAACGAAGACAACCGAGGAAAAATAAGTCATATTATATTGATATCTTTAAAAAACTGTACTTTGTTCCCTTTTAGTATTTTTCATAACGTATTGATTTCAATTACTTTAAATACAAGCGTGTAACAAGCTATCGGAGTGTAGCCCCGATCAAACTTGCTACGCGCTAAATTCTCAATAGTCCACATCTAAAGACGCTGTTGTCTGTGCCGTGAGCAGCGACATGGAATTATAATCGCAGGACTCTCCTCAAGAGTAGCCATGATAAACATGTTCAAGCGATAAGTCCCTCGCGTATCAGACACAGACAAGGCGGATGCGTTATTTCGAAATGAAATCAACTATAGGGAACGACGTCGATGTAAAAACAAACAAAAAAAAAAAACCTTTTACGTTCAAACATTTAAATAAATTGGCCTTGTTCCCTTTTTTTATTCTGCTAAAGTATTAATTGAAACAAATTAAAATATCAGCGTATAGCATGCTATCGAAGTGTCGCCTCGATCAAACTTGCTACGCGCCAAATTCCCAATAATCTACACATCCAACGACGCTGCGGTCTGTTAGCAACAGTGAATCATAATCGCAGGACTCTTAATGAAAGAGTAGCCATGTTTAAACATGTTCAAGCGAAAAGTCTATCGCGTAGCAGACAGACGAAGTGGATGTGACAAATTTCGAAATAGGATTTAGAGACAAGGGAACACTGCCAATAAAAATTGTGACTGTAAAAATAAAATTTATTAATACATACCTTGCAAAATTTTTTTCTTCCGTGGGTTGAACGTCCACTTCTGAGTTTTTACGAAATAAAAACCCAACCGTACGAGAGAACAATTTATTTCTTATAACTCAATATAATATTAATAATTTACTGTAGATAGGTACTATAACTAGCAGTTTCTATTTTTAGATCTTTACAAGTCGACAACTGGAGCGCAACTGACCGCTCCGCCACCGGCTGGCTTCCCACCAAGGTTCTCCCCACTCCATTGACAATAGTAATTTGGCGCTGTTTTCCTCGCTTCTGATTGGTCGATCACCAACCAATCACAACCGAGGCAATGTTGCCATAAAAATAGGAAGAATTGTAATATCAATTTCTCAAAATACAAAAATATGGTGGTGTTATTTATTTATATAATTTTATCTATAATAAATGCTGTTGTATCTATTAAATCATAACACCAATATGACAACAAATACTAAAAACAGAATAAAATAAATATTTAAGTGGGGCTCCCATAAAACAAACGTGATTTTTTTGCCGTTTTTTGGTACGGAACCTTTCGTGCGCGAGTTGGACTCGAACTTGGCCGTTTTTAATGTACTAACTATTAGGGTACAGCCACACAGACCTTCCATAAGGGTGGATAAACAAGTTGAGCCATAACCCTTTAACAAGCGCTCAATGTGGACTGGTGGGGGTTGATGACTGAATTATGGAGCCGGGACCAACGGCTTATGGTGCCTTCTGAAGCACGTAGGAGCTCTGAGAATAAATGTTTGGTGACCCATCCCATGACCGACGCTTGAGAAAGTTGCTTAACAGCTGCAATTGCAGGCCGAATATGCTAATTCACTGCGCCATCGAGCACCGAGTCATTCCTGCTGGGTAATTAGGGTTATGCACACCTCTGCAACTTTCAGCTTTTGTCTGGATAATTATAATGTTGGTTTGATACAGTAAAAAGATGAATCAGTACAGTATGTCACCCATATTTACAGCCTGTTTGTCTTCTTTACGCAGGCGCATTATTGTGCTGAGTGCAATATTTTTTAAGTATATTTTTCCCATAATAAGGGTACACTGGATAACTGCCCATAGTCTCAGTTTGCTTTGACGGATCTGACTTTGACTTTGATGCTTTTTGAACAAGTGACGTGACGGGTTTTTTACGTCCCGGACGAACGGGGCGATTTCTTACGTGACGAGAACACGGACGGGACGGGACGTGATTGCGGGATGGGGAAACATGTATGGTCCACAGCACGTTCCCGCCTTATCTTAGTTAGTTTTCCGTCACGTAGGTACCTATACAGCGACCTTTAAGCGTCCTTCCCATCCGTCGATTTTTTCAGTTTCATAGTTTTGACACACATCACATGATTTAATTTTCTTCGGGTAAGTATTGTTACATTTAGGTATCAGATGTCGAAAATAATTTGAGACTTTTTGAAAATACCGATTTCATGTTAACTATGTAAGGTTAATCATAGTGGAATAAACGCTGAGGTGGCAGTTTTTAAAAAGCTGGAGCCGCATTACTTAGATTTATCGTCATATCTAGATGTATGAGCGCGATATGGTTTTCTGACTCTGCTTTCAACTTGATTTATGCCGTTTTTCGCTTCTCTTTATTGTTTTTGGGGTTTTCGGATTTGAGTACAAACAAAGCATTTTTTTTTATTTTGACCCGCAAGGAGGATAAAGATTGGCTTTCATTCTATACCTGGGACCAAATTTAATTTAATAGCCTAGCTAACGTATAACTTCGATTCTTTACGTAACGTTATGGTTTAGTTGTCATACTGACACAATATCTGTACAAATTGAGAGAAAAGTTTGTTTTCTACATTATAATAATGCTAAATATTAGAGGATATCACAAACATTGCTCTGGGGATCTATTACGAAAAGTTTAATGCGATACACGCAGCTGCGTCCGTGCTTCGTGCTGATTGTTTCCTATTACAAAGCACTTGCCTATGTGATATCGCAAAGTGATTGCGTAAGTTTGACAGTTTCTGTCTAGCGTTTCCGACATCATTCGTTCAATAGTCTTTGGGCTACGATAGTCAAATTGAAAATGTGTTAAATAGCCACAACCGACGAACTGCGGACGACTGTCGTGACCATGTGAATGCGTTACGCAATAGCGTACGTTATTTTCGTAATAGGCCCCCTGATTCCAAAGTAAGTAGCTAAAGCACTTTTGTGATGGAAATCAGAGACAATGGTGGAACTCCAAACACCTAGATCCGAGCCACTATAGAAAAGATTGTTTTCTAATTTGTCACAACCGGGGATCGAACCCGGGATCTCAGAGATGGTGGCACCATAAAAATCGGTGTAGACGACTACGAACGACGACGACCACGGAGGAGGGGTAATATTAAAACTTGATGTAAGCAAAACTAATTTATTTCACATTCCTTTCCCCCTATAGGTACTTGACTACGACTTGTCACACGACATGTAAAAACATTCATAAATATATAGTACGCGATGGTGTACGATTCTTTGTTGCTGATTCTAAATATTGACAAAATGGCGGTTTTTTCAAGCGACAACGGAGTTGTTCATCAACTTCTGCCTCTGACAAGACACGTAAGCTCCTTTGAGCAAACAAATAACAAAGTTTCTAAGCCTATTGAGTATGAACGCAATAACCACAAAACGCTAAACTTTTCAGCCTTCAAAGAATAGGAAAATTCTTTTGTATTCAGAACAAACGAATTTTGAACTTAATGAGCTCAATTTAAAGTTCAAATTGTCCTGAGAGTGAATTTATTATTTAAGCACCAGACGAAAATGTCCATTCATTTCGGTGCCTGAAAATTTTATGACAGAATTTTCCAGTTTTAACTGTTGTTTATTTTAGGGTTATGCTTTTAAAGAGAATTAATAGTTCGTACATTTTATCATACTTTTACCTCCATAATTAAACAAATTATGTTAATCTAAATAAAAGCTTATCAAGTGCTTTCTTTATGAAGATTATATTCTGATGTTACTACAATTTAAGTTAAGTAGCAACTGTTTTTATTGCAAGAACTTAAAATAAATGGGTAACCAACTTAGTTCAGCTTTTTGGTGAAAGTTGTTGGTTTCAGCGAATGGCAGACATCTACATACTAAATTTTACCGCGGTTATAAAGTAGGTATATTATTATATATTTTAAATAAGTAATACTTATTAGGTACTTACTTGTATTATCTTATCTGTGGTAACAATAACACCCTGATCATTTATAGATATCAAAAATCATGTGGTCATTAACGTAAACAAAACTGGAAAATGAATTGTTATTTTTTCCCTTTTCATTCTTATTCTACTACATAATATTAAGTTAACAAAGTCAGCATAAAGGAAACTATATTTTTAAATTTATAAACCAGTTTTAGAGTACAAGTACATTAAAAATACGCTCGTTTTAAACTTTTCTATTTCTGGGCAAAAGCACTGGCAATTCATGGCACGGCCAAAAAGAATGCTACCTTAAAATGGCACTGTAGATGACAGGAATGCACGAATATTTGGAGCGTACATGGTATTAGGGTTGCCACTCAGGTGAGATTAATAAAATGTTCTAATATAATTAATTTAAAAAAACTAGGAGCTCTGTGAGCAGTAGCCCCCGCATTTGAGACATTTTTTATTATTTTACGATCATATTTATCATCATGTTCAATCACTGTTAGCACCGAACCAACATGGTTTTATCAAACACAGATCTACGGTATCGAATCTCCTTGAATATAAAAACTATATTTGTACAATTTTTGCTGCGGGGGGTCAAATTGATTCGATTTACACAGACTTTCAAAAAGCATTTGATAAGGTGAATCATTTTGTACTATGTCAAAAACTTAGCTCTCAATTTGGCTTTCACGGTAGCTTACTTCGGTGGATTTCTTCTTACTTAGACAATAGGAGTCAATTAGTGGCTTTAAAGGGATACAAATCCTTACCAGTTTCTGTCACCTCTGGGGTACCACAGGGATCACATCTTGGTCCGCTTTTATTCGTTATGTTCATCAACGACTTAGCTGCACAACTCGAAAGTATGTCTTTGCTGTACGCAGACGATTTGAAGGTGTTCGCAGAGATTAAAAAAACAGAAGACTGCCTAAGGCTGCAACATGATTTAGATAAAGTCTCCATGTGGTGTCAAAATAATAAAATGTGTCTTAATATAAAGAAATGTCACATGATTTCCTTCACAAATAAGAAACATAAAATCTTATTTGATTACCGGTTGGATGGACAGTCGTTGGATCGTGTTAAGTCTATTAGGGACCTGGGTGTGTTTTTTGACGAGAAAATGTCTTTTAGAGATCATTACAATCAAATTGTAGCAAAAGGCTACCAACTTCTAGGGTTTGTGGCCAGGAATACCAAGCATTTCAGGAGTCCAGTAACGTTCCTTTGTCTTTACGATGGCTTGGTTAGGAGCATCTTGGAATATTGTTCAGTGATTTGGTCCCCGTATTACTCTGTGCATTCACAGAGTATAGAAGGTGTACAGAGGAAATGCTTGAAAATATTAGGATATAGATGTGGTCTCAACCGGTCTCTTACCTCGTACTCAGACAGGCTCCGACATTTTAAAATTGTTGCTTTAGATGTGCGACGACGACAGCAGGACCTTTTGCACTTACATAAAATCATTCATGGTTTTATTGATTCCCCTAAATTATTATCCATGATTAACTTTAATACCAGGCTATTAATTAGAAACAGACGTAAAAACATTTTTGTATTGCAAACATTTAAAAATAACACTTCGTACTATAACCCCATAGTAAGAATGTGCCGGCAATATAATGATCTAAATAATGATTTAATAAAGTCAGATAAGCAACTCGATATCTACACTACAAAGCATATTGTTTTTAAGTCCCACGTCAAAAAAATTGTATGTTGATGTCATTTTCTATTATATTTTTGATAATTAGTATTCAAGTAATTATAATTCAATCATTAATTTTATAAGTAATAATTCAATAATTTTATTTATGTCAAATTAATAACTCTGATCACTGTAATAATTTCAATAATTAATTCAATATTTTTCCCATAATAATTATGTAAACTAAACAATATTAATTAATGCAACTTTTATAGTACCAATTTATGATAATTGTAATAATTTAAATGTTTCCGCATCGCATGTATTTCTGTGTGTGCACGTGTTTGGATGTCAGTTTGGTTCAAGACATATCTAGCTGTTATTGTGTGCTATTGTTACTGTCATCTGTTGTGTATGCCATATGAATAAATAAATAAATAAATAAATGGCTGAAATGTGATTTTTTCTCTAAAAATTCTAAAAAACTGGCTGGACCCAAAAATCTATAATTATGGAACCTGGGGGGTTACTTCCAAAACACGAATGAGAATAGGGGGCTGATTACACAATTTCACGAGAATCGGTTGAGAAGTGCGACCTGTAGAGGAGAACAAACGGACAGATATACGAAAGCATTTTTCCCCAAGATGAAGAGAGATGCTTCGCTTGCGATTCGCGTTCACTCCGACAATTAGAAAATATTTATGGAGATGCATTAAATGTGCTGCCATAAAAGAAATGAATTTTCGCTTTGTTGTGTAAGTAGTTGTTAAAAGCGCGATTTTACCGATTGCTTTTAGTTATTTAATTATATTATTAAGAAAAAAGAAAATTAATCTTTCGCCATAGCTATGTTACCGAAAGAAAAAATATTAATACTTACATGTGTTTTGTATTATACATATATTTCGTCGTTCTGAAATCTATAAATCGACGGTAAAGTACCAAACACTGCTATGTACAAAACGTCAACTTTACAGGAGAGCAAAAACGTTTTATTAAATACTAGCGGCCGCCCGCGACTTCGTCTGCGTGGGAAGTTTTTTTGCTATCCCTCGAGAACAGTACTTTTATTCTGGAAATACTCCGCTCGCGAAATCATCCGCGTCGTGGACACGGTAGAGTTATTTGTTTAACGTGGCGTAGACAATAGAAAAATCCCCAGGTAGGTATCCCTTTTGCCCGCGATTTAACAATAAGCCGACCAGTTTAAAATGATCTCCTTAGTGTATGAAATCTAGTACTACGGAGAGTTCAAGCTGTTTCCCAGGTTCTACCCACCCGAATCAGATGAAACATAGCCTAGATTTTAAGTTGAACCCTATGCTACCAAACTGTGAAAATTCTATCAAAATTTATTGTGTGGTTTTTGAGTTATTTGCGCACAAACATACAGATAAACAGACATACAGATAAACAGACAAACAGACAAAAATTCCAAAAATGATAGAAATGGGTTTTATAGGTTGTTATCAAACACCCCAACCACTTTTTTTCAAAATATTTTCTTTGTACAGACACAACTTTTCTACAGCTTTATTATATGTATAGATTTTTTTGAGAAATCAAAACAATGTTAGTGCTTTTTTGTGTTTTTTCTAGTTTAATGTCAAACGATACTTGGGGTAATGAATATAGTTGATTGAAAATTATGGATTACCGTATTTTCCGAAAAAGGCTGATGGTATCAACCAACGAGTATATTAATAAAAGAGTTGCAACTTCAACATACTATTATTTATTATGTGCTACATACAACTGCTTGCTTTATAACAATTATCATAACAATACTCGGTTTCCATAAATACTTTTCTTGTAACAACCCTGTTTAAAGATTTGTGCGAGATAGCAATAATAAACCGTATAGTTCTTATTTTGTATGAAATAAAAGCTAAGATTCTTCCGGATTACATTAGATTTTATTCAGTGATACATAATATTTAAGATCAAACCTCTGTGAAAATTAATTCGATATAGATACTTACCTATTTTTTGAACGCAAATCTTTTGCGAAAATATAGCTTCAAGACTTTGCTTAAGTTACCGATAAATTATATGACCGCCTTAAGGTATGTCAACAAATATTTTTTAATTTTAAATAGATGCTGACTGTGTTGAAAAGGAGCCAGAATATTGCTTTAAATGACTGATACCACAGTATATTATATTAGTGACTAGCGGCCGCCCGCGGTTTCACCCGCGTGGTTCCTGTTCCCGTAAGAATATCGGCATAAAAAGTATTTTATGTTTTAATCCAGGCTATCTTCTATCTGTGTGCCAAATTTCAACCAAATCCGTTTAGTAGTTTTTGCGTGATTGAGAAACAAACATCCAAACCCACAAACTTTCACATTTATAATATTACTAGCGGCCGCCCGCGACTTCGTCTGCGTTGAAAATTTTTTTTGCTATTGTAACGGTTCAAAACTGAACATGTTATTTTGTCTCAAATATTTTTCGAATTTTGTTTCATATTGAGCATAATATTATTTAACTATCGAACAAGTTATTATAATAAAGAGTAGTTCAGGTTTTGAGTTAGCAATAATGTCGGAAGTTCTTTTAATCTTTCACGGCGCTAAAATTCAAATATTAGTCTCTGTCTAAGTAACGACGCTAATAGGCCTAAAATTTATTTATATTTATTATTGTTTATTTATCAAATTTTATTAGAGCCTCTCGAGTATCATTATAATAGTTTATTTTAGAAGATTACTTAAAAAAGGATTGAATTCGGTGTTAATTATTTCTGTAAGTTGTCAGTAGTGTCACACCACGTGATGTGTTTTAGCTAAAGAACGGAATTAAATATAGTAGGTTGTTCCAGTGGATCAATCGATGAGAAATCGATTGCCAAATGGTAACTGAGGATCGCAAGGCAAGTCCCATATTCTTTGCCAAATCATAGTTGTAAATTTAAATTTTGTTTTAGGAAATATTAGACATTAGTTAGATTTGGGGGATAAATGCAAGTTTAGTTGGCTTGGAGAATTTTGTAGCGGTTCTAGTACATTTTGTTAATCATAGGCGGTATTTGCTTAAATTGGGGTATTTTGTTATACCATGCCTTTGCTTCATGACACAGTTAAATTGGAGATTTTAAATTAAAATGGAAGTTTAATTTGATTTCATAATATGGTTTGACGTTCAGAGATAATACAGGAAGAAGGAAAAGAAATGAAACTATGTTTTATTCTGGGCGGAGTTTAGTTGACAGTTTAGTGGTAAATTGAAAACTCGAATTGTGAAATAAAAGGGAGATAATTAATTAATAGAAATATTGTAAGGATAAATCTAGAAATATTATTAAAAAACATAAACAATAGTTATTGAAGGTGTAATAAGAAAGTATTTCATGGGAAATGTGGATGGAGCCTAATAAAGTTTGTCTTGTCGTTGGGTGTTGTACGAAGAAAGATTGATATGAAGTTCCTTCGAAAGCGGGATTTTATGCTGCAGGTTTATAACTCAAATGAGGGTAGGCATTTAGAAAATGTAAAAGTAGTCGGATGAGTGTTGCCAGTTAGGGTTTTTAAAGTACCAACATTGTGATGCTAAATTGATCGGAAATTTTAGGTTTAATTGGACCGAATACTTAATGGAAAATGTTGTAATACGTATTTTAGCAAATTGATTCTAGAGGTTATGATATTTTGGGGAAGGCGAGATAAAAAGATTGAAAAGTTGGATTCTAATTATAGCATATGGGAGGTTCAATTTGTTGTGAATATAAGATTCGTATTGATCAGAGTTCTATGATTATAGTACAATAATTTCATATGATTCTGGATAAATACGCTGAATATTATTCAAAGTTGTTAATTTTGTTAGAAATGATGTAAGGGGGGAAAACTTGTTGATTTATTTATGATTGAAACGTTGTTTCAGACAATTGTATGAATTATTTAAATCAAATGTAGCTGAAAATATCAGTATAGAGAAATATTTAGGTAACAGATTGATTTTAATTTGGTTACAAATTGAGTGGCATTGTGCGCTTGAGTATAGAGAATCTTGGACATGGGAGGTTATTAGTTAGCTGAATTGTACGTTGAAATTATTGATTAGTATAGGGGTTCATTTTGTAAGATTAGTAACTTAAATATTATATTTACAAGTTGAGTAAGACAAAACTGAATTCTCCCCGTTTTTGAAGGAGAAGGGAAAATTTTAGGAACAATTTATGTAAAGTAGGGAAATGAAGGTAGAAAAAAAAAGATGCTTAGATCGTGTGGGGTGAGGTTCCTGGAGTGAGTGAATGATTTTGGGGGGTTATAAAAGACGCGGCTCGAGGGAAATCGCTCTCTTTACTTTCCTCGTCGTCAACGTAGCATCAAGTGGAACCTCGGTAGAAGCCGTCGATACCCTCTTTGTAAGATAGCTTCGAACAAGTAGTATTTTTATAACGCAAGAAAACAGCAAGAAGTCAGGAAGAAAGTGTTTATTTGAGGTTTTGACGTATAGGTCCGCAACCGGGTGCGAGTCTTTTGCATATACGCTTTAATTAGGGCTTATATGGTATAAGTAAGCTTGAAATTAAAGTAGGTAGATTTTATTTGCGAATTTTCATAAAGTAAAGTAAATTTCCCAATAAATCGAAGAAGTTTCCGAATCAAATTTGTTTGAAAATTTATATAAGCAGTTGGGGAACGATAAAGGGGGGTTTGATTTTGAATAGATATCAATAGTTTTGTGTCTCTAAGGGGCGTTCGGTCAATCCTCAAAGGGGTAGGTAATGTAGCATTGCTCTGTGGCGTGCAATGCGGGTTCTGTTAAAAGACACCTAGTTCAGTCACTTAATATCACCAAGTTAGCCAACTCGCTTGGGAGCCAACGAACCGAACGGCGTGCAGGAGTGTTCCTCGCCCAATCGTGGAGGATATGACTTGGTGGTGTTAATCCTCTTCTGTCAGGACTCAGCGCTGTCCCGTCCCACCAGCGCTGAGCACGTCCAAGCTGTTAGGAGAGAATTAGGCGAGTCATGCTTGCTCACGCTGTACAGATTCAGGGCTTCGGTGATGGGGTAAGCATCACAAATATTGCATAGGAAATCTAAATTTAGTCGCTGGTAGGCAGGTAAACTCATTAGGTTTATAAATTCATTGTTAGGCGCGTAGGAACAGTAGGTTAGGTTTGCATCTCAAGGCGGGAGGGAAACTTGGATGCTGGTAAAAGGTTGGACGTTCTCAAGAAGGTCGAGCTGTCAGCAAGGTAACAGCAGTAACGTTAGATAAGCTAGGAACTCTTATATAGGCGAAGAAGAGGTAGGTCAATTCGCAGTGTATCAGATTTAGGTAGGCCGCAAATAGGTTGGTGTACGACAAAATGGCTGTCGAAGCGAGACATAGGCAGGTGGTGTCGAGAATGGTACCAACAAGATGGCTGCCGCAGGTCATTCAGTGGTACATAGGAACTTGACTAGGATGTGATGAGGTAGGATGATTTAGGAACGGAATCTAGGAAGCGCAGAAGTGTTAAATATAGTGAACGAAAGGTTATGTGAAACTACTGGATAGGATCCGAGGGGAAAGTATCAATCTTCCATAGTAGGCGCCTTAACAAAGATCTATTAACGCTATGACTCAGTGTTGTGAATAATTACTACGATGTGCTCAATTGAGTAGACTTTGCAAGCTCCAGTAAGTACCCACAAGTTGACCGATCCGAAGGAAAATTATCAATCTTCCATAGTAGGCGCCTTAACAAAGATCTATTAATGCTATGACTCAGTGTTGTGAATAATTACTACGATGTGCTCAATTGAGTAGACTTTGCAAGCTCCAGTAAGTACCCACAAGTTGACCGATCCGAAGGAAAATTATCAATCTTCCATAGTAGGCGCCTTAACAAAGATCTATTAATGCTTTGACACAGTGTTGTGAATAATCATTATAATGTGCTCAATTGAGTAGACTTCGCAAGCTTCAGTAGTACCTACAGTTTGATTTACTATTAATTAGAGCTAGACAAATTCTTCTGTTAACATTGGATAATGATTTAATAGTGAAAGTTGAATCATAAATAAAGAATAATTATTCGTCTTTGAATTGGATTGGTTGAATTGAGCCTGGTTTCCAAATGGTCGATTACAGTTGAGATAATCCGTTTTGGTGATTGTGGGAGGAATACTAAAACAAGATCTGGGCGTATGGAATAATCCCGTGTTACCATTAGACTAATGTTGAATCACAGTTTATGGAACACTAGATCATAGTTTGAGTGAACCTTCCAAATTAACAGAATGAAGGTTATGACTAACAGTGAGATAATACTTTGAAAAGTATCTACCTACTATGAAAATATTATATTATTTAGTGAATACATTAAATTCACAAATAATAAGTTCAACATATTATCTGAGTTCAAATATTACAACTAGGTTCAACCAACTCAATTTGAGGATGAAAGAAATAGAATTTTATTGATATCAAATATTGCCTAGTCTACTCAACACTTAATTGAAATATCGCCTTTAACTTTAAATGAAATGAACTGAAGTCAATTCGGTTTATGGTTGTATATTTATAATCTAGCCGAGATTAAGGTGTGAAAAATCCTTCATAGAGCTTTATTACCTTGTTTAGAATTGTCTTTCCTTCAGAATATGAGAACTATCAGTGTCCCAAGTAAATGGATAGTAATGTTGTGTCCATCTGTTATAATGTTAAACAATCATACTAGAATTAATTATTAAAGAAAAAATTGTAATTCAGCCATCACAATTGAAGGAGAATTCTTCATTGTGAAAACTGATAGTTCGCTTGGGAGTATTTTGCTCCGTCCTCTTTTGTTGAAACAGACTGACAAAGACCAAATACCTTAATATAATAATACTTACTAAGTAAATTTATCATGAAAAAAATATGGCTGGCCAGAAGGGAGTTGCCCACGTCCGGTGTCGAGACTCATTGTATAGAGCGGGGAGGAGCTCATACCTTAGCTGGCAAAAACACAATTGCATATTCACTACTTGTACAATAACTTAAGAAAGTAAAAGAATCCTTATTTAAAAGCGTTGAGGGTTTTATTATACCTTGATCTCAGGCGACTATAACTTTTTAACTTATCTCCAATTATCTCTCTTATCTTAATGAATTAAGTTGACAATAGATAATTTACATTATTTAGGATAACGTCATACATGACCTATAATTTGACACTTGGCAGCGGAAGAAAATTATCCAAATTTAACTTTTCTCTATAACCCGACTTACCTATTTTTACCTTACAGTCTATTATGGTTGAACATACCCCCTTTTACCTTATAACAATACTCCGTTTAACTCATAAATTCACTTTGATCATTTCCTATCAACGTAGGTTTATTTCACTCATACTTACTTCATCAACGGAACGTAGTTGGGAACGCTTTCCTCTCTATTTATAGTATTCCCATTTTTGACACTAAAGAGCTATGGGGTTTCCCTTGGCAATATGACAAATATTAAGAATTAATATGAAGTTAAAGTAGGCTCACTTAGAAAAAACACAGACTTAATTTCTATTTCTCTGGTTGTATCAAAAGAGCAATAACTTTCTTTTAGTGGTATTTTTATTTAGAAATAATTGTAATAGCAGGAATAATTAAAATCTAGTAATGAAAGCGAATACTTCTATTGGAAAATGAAAATCAATACTAATCACACTTTTAAAAGAGTTTGGGTTCACTACTTATCACATCCAGGGTTCCTCCATTAGACACTCACAGGTCCTCTCAGATCACACAAAGCTTGTTAGTAAGGTTCTTTGTAGGTTAGTTAAGTTTGAATAAAGTAAACTTAGTAAATTGCATTTTGGAGGTTATTTAATCCAGTAAAATTAGGTTCCAATAGTTTAGTTATAATCAACGGTAAGTAGTAAGCGGATTTTGATTGTCCTCTTGTCCTGTAGGTTATTAGGGTTCCACTTAGGTTTTAGCTTCTTCCATAGGTTGTGATCATCTAGTTCCTTTTGTGCTTTTTGGAAGGTTACATCATAGGTGCCGTGAGACCAGGATGTCATATTATTATTGCGAATCTTCAGGTTTTGTGTGGTTTGGGAGTGAGTGACTGTTAACAAGTGAGATTGTGACAGTCACATTTTGTTGCGGTGAAGTGGGTATAAAGGTTTGATATGTTAAAACACTGATTTTCTTTTCCAATGGTTGTTAAGTTATCATTCTGGTACGAGTTATGGCGATTAACTTGTCACTTTGGCTGGTCCTTGAAACTTTCGTTTTGCGAATCATTTGTAAGATCTTAGTTAAATACCTCTGAAAACAAATACACAAATAATCACTGTTTTAGGACAAATTTTGTAAAATATTTTCGATACATATAATGTTTTCATTGTCATTATAGTGTTGCCAAAACTATCGACGCCTCTGATACCTTATCGATATTTACGTAAATTATCGACACTTAGGTTAATTGTATTGCATTTGGTTCTATAGTCATCTTACACACTACGTTTGGTTACAATGATACAATTATGCAGCTAAATTATTACTTGTTCATACAGTATAGTCTCGGTTAAGGTAAATTGCGTAGTTAATCAAACCGTATCGCGATAGCTTTTTATTGATATACACTATCGATAATCGATATAATTATTTTCCCAGTTCCGGTTTATCTATTCAAGTCAAATTTATTTTACTCTGTTCAAAGGTCCGCATCAAGGTCCGACCGAATCCACTTTTCGGCCATGGACCGAGACCGATTTAAAAATTGAATTTTGACTCGGATTTTATTCACTGATATGTTTAAGTTAGAAAAAAAAAGGGACTTTTTTATAGATTACCACATATACGATTTTAAATGTATAACTAAGGACAACGAGAGCTTGGCGGTTTCTTATCAATCATATGTCAATACGCATCAATATTGTCATGAGGTGTCAAAGATGATTGACAAAATAATAGCATAAATCACTTTGGGGATCAATACTTCCAAACTATTGACCTCGAGGGAAAGTGAAGTAAGAAACTACAACGTTATTTTTAAAGACACGTTATAAAAAATAAATAAAAATAAAACTTTTGTTCTTCTTTTGTCTATACCTAGGAAATAAAGCAGTTCATAGGATATGTTCGATTATAAAATTCTAGTCTTGTTAATTTGATGATTGCGAAGTAGGATGACGGTGATAGGTGGACTGTCAATTGAATTTACGGCTATAGCGAAATCATAGGTGCTTTGTTGTGTCAAAGCTTATGGTCACATGTGTGCACACTTTTATTTATTTTTTATCACTCGAAAAATCGAATAAATTGCTCGAAAGCGTGGTTGATAGGACACGGGATTTGTAGTAATTTTAGTAAATGTATACGCACGTGTGCGTAACATCATCTGTGTGAGTTTTAGTAATAGTGTGTTGTTACGTAAATGTCTGAATGTGAATAAGGTCAGGAACGCGGCCAAAGAAATTACATGTTATCGATTTCCGAACGAAACGTTAACTTGGGTATATTCCGAGTCACGATGGAATCGATGTCAGCGCTCGCGTTATCTGTCAAACCCATACAAAATCACTGACTCGGAACGCATTTTAGTATGCTGTCATCGATTTTGGTGTGATTCGGAGTGCAGCCTTTGACAGATTCCTACTCCTTGAATTTAATGACATATATAATGAGTTTTGTTTATGCCAATAAGGTTAAATTATATTTTGTAAGATTTCAGCGTTAATTAACCGTGAAAAAGATAAGAAGGGTGTTAAAGGGGAACGATGAGAAAACGAGTAATCCTTTGTTTGTGTTGTTTCGTTAATCGGTGGTTTTTTTTTTAACAAAAATACTTAGCTATTGTTGGATAATTTCATACTAGCGATTCAGAGAGGCAAAGTGCATTGGAATTTTTACATTGAACAAGTGAAGAGGTACATAATTGTGTTCTCGAGTTGAGGTCAATGGTTATTAGTTCTTTATTCGGTGAGTAAAGTTTCAATTTCAGTCATTTCAGTTAACTAGAATAACATGTAAATGTCATTGCAAAGAGAGATTCAATTGCGTGTTTACAATTTGATTGTGTGATAGGAAATTGATAATGGCAAGCTTGATAAGAGATTAGGGTTCAGTGACCATGACTTTATTAATAATTGTACGATAAAAGGGACGTAAGGGTAATGGTGGCATATGCCAACGGAAAATTAACTATGGAAGTGGACATGCAGAAGGTTTTGTCCATAATTACTTTATAGTTATACGATAACCGATTAACTCTAAGCAATTAAGAGGGATTAACGTTTTGTCATTGGCAGTTTGAGAGATGAAATCTGTCGTTGCTTTTATCACGTTTGTGGTTAACTTAATATTATACGATTGATGCGTTAGTTAATAGGAGCGGCAGTAACGTTTAGTAATACTGAAGTCGTGGAGAAATTTAGGGTTAGTGAGTGTTGTAAGATAATTCTAGATTCAACTTACAAAGTTACAAAAAAATATTAGCGTATAATGTAAAAATTAGTTTTAGAGTTTGGGTGTTATCGCTAACTTCTGAATAGTAATAGTGAAGCTAGAGGGATATTAGTAGCATAGAATGATGGGGTCGTGAAATATTTTAATAAACTTTTAAAATTGAAACTAGAAAACTTAGTATGTGGTGATTAGATTTTAGTTTAACTTAGTAACCTACCTTTGAGATTGTACTATTGAAGGGATCGTGATCGTTTAAGATTTAAGTTAGTCATTTATAGATTACCATTTTGAAATATCTATCCGAGGTGAATTAATTTTGAAACTAATCGTCGTTACTTTCGAAAATTATCTAACTGGGGGTCGTTGTAGAACTAGTTACTAAGACGTTTTAGTTGTTGAAACAATGTTGAGAAAGTTGTTTAGGGAGGAATAAAGTGTTGGGATTTAATGATAAAAGGAGAGTTTAAAATATTTAAATCATGTAGAATAGTAATGGTAGCAAAGAATGTGATTGACGTTTTTCTGAGAATTAGATATTTAATTCGAAATGATTAGTTTCAACATTTACATAAGTCGAATATTAGGGAGCGTGGTTTTGTGGAATCCAAAGCGGTGGATTTTTTAAAACCAAATTAGTACGGGTACTATATTTTAATTATTTGAAGATCTGACCTTACAACAAGAAAAACAAGGAGAGTTGCAAGAGCCATCGTAGAATTAAGTTTCTTTAGGGTAAACCGGGTAGAGTTCGGACTCGAGTACTCGTTATGAATCATTTGATTGGATGAAGTAAAGGTAGTTAAAAGATCTAACCTTAAAAGAAAAAAGAGGAGTTTCAATAGCTATTGTAGAAATTAAGTTTCATTAGGGTAAACCAGCTATAGTTCGGACTAGTTTCATTAGGGTAAACCAGCTATAGTTCGGACTCGAGCTCGTCGTGCACTCGAGTGTTATGACTCATTTGAGAAGTAAAGGTAGGGTTAGGATAAAGTTTAAATTATTCCTAGACTAGTAGTGGAGATGTTGAGTTTAGGAATGGGGTAATGTTTAGTTGATACTAACATTTATGTAAGTGCAATTTTTGGTGAGGAGACTATAAGTAGAATTGATATGCGGGTATTTAGGTCGGTATTGTTAGTTTAAATATTTCGCACATGATATTCGGCATGGTGTTGACTGGAAGGTATTGAAATTTGAGTTATTTATATATTCGGAATCAGCAGTTTTTCTGTACAATCTAGTAAAATTGTCGTAGCCTTAAGTCGTTTGGATTGCATTTTGAGATGATGTTGTTTGGTACCGAGGCTATTAAAACATAAGTTAGTGTTACATCTCGAGTTAACACACCAAATTAGAAAATCCTTATCCTTACTAATATTATAAATGCGAAAGTCCGTTTGTTTGTTTATTTGTTTGTTTGTTTGTTTGTTACGCCTTCACGTCTTAACTACTGAACCGATCATCATAAAATTTTGCATAGGCGTTGTTAGGGGTACAGAAAAGGACATAAGATACTTTCATCCAGAAAAAAAACGTACAGTTCCTGAGGGATAGCAAAAAAATAAACTGTCCACCCAGACGAAATCGCGGGCGGTCTCTAGTTATTTATAAATGTGAGCGTATTAACTTGGTGCCGTTTTGCCCGTCAATGTAATATAGAATCAATTGTTATTTTGAGTTATTACTGTTTTACTGGTTTTGGCCTATACCCAGCAGTGGATGTCGTGCGGCAGATATGATGATGATGATTACTGTTTTGCTTGTTTATTTTGAATTTAGTACTTCTTTCTAGTCAACACTCTTTGCGCTCTAGAACTCTAGGTGGATCTAGAAAGTAGCTTGAATATCCTTATATATTAATCTTAAGACTTTATTTTTAAAGTATACAAAATAGAAGAATGTTGTTTTAACGTTATTACAATCGGACCATAAATACTTCACAGTCAGTAACTATGATTTTCTTAATCTTTGAAACACTATATCTCGGAACTACGGTTTTGAGTTGAGACTATGTTGGATGTCGTGTGCGGTTAGATGAAGGTCTTGTAGCTTAACTAGATACAGGTAGTGATTTAACATGTGTTTCGGAGTTTTACTAGTTTTAGGTAGTGGTATAGTTCAAGAGTAGCATAGTTTGAGACTTTAAGTATAGTTTAAGAGTAGAATAGTTTAAGACTGTAGGTATAGGTTATTAAAAATAAGAAAAGCCACCAACACACATTTTCTTTTCCGGGGGGGAATTTTTTTTGATTAAATATAGGTCTAGGCAGTCGTTAAGATGATATAGATCTAGGTAGTTGGCAGGAGGTCCGACTGTGTTTAGGCAGGGTTATGAAGAGGAAAAGGCATATACAGTTAAATACACTATAGTTAAAATTGATAATGAGTCAGTTACATGAAATAAGTTCATATATAAAGGGGTAGTTTAAAGTTTTACGTTAACGTAAGTTTGAAATGCGTTTTGATAGAGAACACCTTGTTTAATGTGGGAGGAGTGTAAAGCGTAGTGTATTAAGTGCGTGATATAAGATTTTTTTTTCTTTTCTCTTTCGTAAAGTGTTTGAGATAATACATTATTGCAAATGTTACATATAATTTCTTCGGGTGACAGTCAGCGTATTGAGTCTAACACGGTATAATTAATCTCTATACAATTTAGTTATTTATATTTGCATTCAGGGTGTAGTTATGATATAATCTTAGGTGGCGTGAATGTAGGCTAGTGAATGAAGACAGTGAATGCAGCGTAATAAGAACAGATGAATAGAATGAGAATCTAATATAGGTTATGAGTATGATTGGAATATTAATTTTAAAGGTTGATTAGAATGAGAGTTAGTGTGAATTAAGAGTAGATGCTAAATTTAGATTCTATATGGAGGGCTTTGGATTATAACATATGTGAAACCTGAATGCAAGCTTTATTATTGATTCAAGAGATAAGACCATCACACTGCTTTAGCGCTTCGTTTGTGCTTGCGGCCGGACTGGCGTTCTAGAGTTGACAACTTGAATTTTGTACAGTAGGACTTTTGGTGTTAGGATAGAGAAAAAAAAAAAGAGAAAAACGAACACTGTTGATGTTTGTTATTGTCCTGGTGTGAACAACTGTCCGAAATTCGTACTACACAAGAAGCTAAGAGCTATGAATTGAACTCGACAACTGCACACTCTCCAAGGCGATATTAGGGTTGTTCTAGAGTCTTAAGTAAGCTTTTGGAAATATAGGGTCATGGTATAGGCTCACTTCGAACCGACGGAGTAGGCCCTGTTGGCAAGAAAGGAGTAATACTTGATTGTGGAAGGGTACAATGCACAAATATGTAGCGTCATACGCAGACTTTTTCATAAGGTTAGAAAAAGACTTATTTGTCCATGTAGGCTTACTAGGAGCTGTGGATTCACAACCCACACCTTACCGTGATTTTGTACGACTCTGGTGTTGAATATGCATAAGACGGAATTGGCAAAAGTCACATAAAACTTAAAACTCGCTTGATAACTTTTCAATATTGTCTTGGTTTAAATACACTCTACAATCTAAATCTCATTTACATTAGGGTTCACCCAACAATTCTTTGATCTTGGAGAAATAATAAAGGTTAGGGTTATAAAGGGGAAGGGTTTTTTTTTATACAAAAGGGATGTATGAGTAAAAATTGAGGAATAAGAGTAGAGACGGAATAAATATTTGAGAATTGAGAAGGAAAATCCTACTCCGGATCCAATACGTAGTCTTGTCACCTGTGCAGGATTTTGGGGTCGAGCTGTAACGGTTCAAAACTGAACATGTTATTTTGTCTCAAATATTTTTCGAATTTTGTTTCATATTGAGCATAATATTATTTAACTATCGAACAAGTTATTATAATAAAGAGTAGTTCAGGTTTTGAGTTAGCAATAATGTCGGAAGTTCTTTTAATCTTTCACGGCGCTAAAATTCAAATATTAGTCTCTGTCTAAGTAACGACGCTAATAGGCCTAAAATTTATTTATATTTATTATTGTTTATTTATCAAATTTTATTAGAGCCTCTCGAGTATCATTATAATAGTTTATTTTAGAAGATTACTTAAAAAAGGATTGAATTCGGTGTTAATTATTTCTGTAAGTTGTCAGTAGTGTCACACCACGTGATGTGTTTTAGCTAAAGAACGGAATTAAATATAGTAGGTTGTTCCAGTGGATCAATCGATGAGAAATCGATTGCCAAATGGTAACTGAGGATCGCAAGGCAAGTCCCATATTCTTTGCCAAATCATAGTTGTAAATTTAAATTTTGTTTTAGGAAATATTAGACATTAGTTAGATTTGGGGGATAAATGCAAGTTTAGTTGGCTTGGAGAATTTTGTAGCGGTTCTAGTACATTTTGTTAATCATAGGCGGTATTTGCTTAAATTGGGGTATTTTGTTATACCATGCCTTTGCTTCATGACACAGTTAAATTGGAGATTTTAAATTAAAATGGAAGTTTAATTTGATTTCATAATATGGTTTGACGTTCAGAGATAATACAGGAAGAAGGAAAAGAAATGAAACTATGTTTTATTCTGGGCGGAGTTTAGTTGACAGTTTAGTGGTAAATTGAAAACTCGAATTGTGAAATAAAAGGGAGATAATTAATTAATAGAAATATTGTAAGGATAAATCTAGAAATATTATTAAAAAACATAAACAATAGTTATTGAAGGTGTAATAAGAAAGTATTTCATGGGAAATGTGGATGGAGCCTAATAAAGTTTGTCTTGTCGTTGGGTGTTGTACGAAGAAAGATTGATATGAAGTTCCTTCGAAAGCGGGATTTTATGCTGCAGGTTTATAACTCAAATGAGGGTAGGCATTTAGAAAATGTAAAAGTAGTCGGATGAGTGTTGCCAGTTAGGGTTTTTAAAGTACCAACATTGTGATGCTAAATTGATCGGAAATTTTAGGTTTAATTGGACCGAATACTTAATGGAAAATGTTGTAATACGTATTTTAGCAAATTGATTCTAGAGGTTATGATATTTTGGGGAAGGCGAGATAAAAAGATTGAAAAGTTGGATTCTAATTATAGCATATGGGAGGTTCAATTTGTTGTGAATATAAGATTCGTATTGATCAGAGTTCTATGATTATAGTACAATAATTTCATATGATTCTGGATAAATACGCTGAATATTATTCAAAGTTGTTAATTTTGTTAGAAATGATGTAAGGGGGGAAAACTTGTTGATTTATTTATGATTGAAACGTTGTTTCAGACAATTGTATGAATTATTTAAATCAAATGTAGCTGAAAATATCAGTATAGAGAAATATTTAGGTAACAGATTGATTTTAATTTGGTTACAAATTGAGTGGCATTGTGCGCTTGAGTATAGAGAATCTTGGACATGGGAGGTTATTAGTTAGCTGAATTGTACGTTGAAATTATTGATTAGTATAGGGGTTCATTTTGTAAGATTAGTAACTTAAATATTATATTTACAAGTTGAGTAAGACAAAACTGAATTCTCCCCGTTTTTGAAGGAGAAGGGAAAATTTTAGGAACAATTTATGTAAAGTAGGGAAATGAAGGTAGAAAAAAAAAGATGCTTAGATCGTGTGGGGTGAGGTTCCTGGAGTGAGTGAATGATTTTGGGGGGTTATAAAAGACGCGGCTCGAGGGAAATCGCTCTCTTTACTTTCCTCGTCGTCAACGTAGCATCAAGTGGAACCTCGGTAGAAGCCGTCGATACCCTCTTTGTAAGATAGCTTCGAACAAGTAGTATTTTTATAACGCAAGAAAACAGCAAGAAGTCAGGAAGAAAGTGTTTATTTGAGGTTTTGACGTATAGGTCCGCAACCGGGTGCGAGTCTTTTGCATATACGCTTTAATTAGGGCTTATATGGTATAAGTAAGCTTGAAATTAAAGTAGGTAGATTTTATTTGCGAATTTTCATAAAGTAAAGTAAATTTCCCAATAAATCGAAGAAGTTTCCGAATCAAATTTGTTTGAAAATTTATATAAGCAGTTGGGGAACGATAAAGGGGGGTTTGATTTTGAATAGATATCAATAGTTTTGTGTCTCTAAGGGGCGTTCGGTCAATCCTCAAAGGGGTAGGTAATGTAGCATTGCTCTGTGGCGTGCAATGCGGGTTCTGTTAAAAGACACCTAGTTCAGTCACTTAATATCACCAAGTTAGCCAACTCGCTTGGGAGCCAACGAACCGAACGGCGTGCAGGAGTGTTCCTCGCCCAATCGTGGAGGATATGACTTGGTGGTGTTAATCCTCTTCTGTCAGGACTCAGCGCTGTCCCGTCCCACCAGCGCTGAGCACGTCCAAGCTGTTAGGAGAGAATTAGGCGAGTCATGCTTGCTCACGCTGTACAGATTCAGGGCTTCGGTGATGGGGTAAGCATCACAAATATTGCATAGGAAATCTAAATTTAGTCGCTGGTAGGCAGGTAAACTCATTAGGTTTATAAATTCATTGTTAGGCGCGTAGGAACAGTAGGTTAGGTTTGCATCTCAAGGCGGGAGGGAAACTTGGATGCTGGTAAAAGGTTGGACGTTCTCAAGAAGGTCGAGCTGTCAGCAAGGTAACAGCAGTAACGTTAGATAAGCTAGGAACTCTTATATAGGCGAAGAAGAGGTAGGTCAATTCGCAGTGTATCAGATTTAGGTAGGCCGCAAATAGGTTGGTGTACGACAAAATGGCTGTCGAAGCGAGACATAGGCAGGTGGTGTCGAGAATGGTACCAACAAGATGGCTGCCGCAGGTCATTCAGTGGTACATAGGAACTTGACTAGGATGTGATGAGGTAGGATGATTTAGGAACGGAATCTAGGAAGCGCAGAAGTGTTAAATATAGTGAACGAAAGGTTATGTGAAACTACTGGATAGGATCCGAGGGGAAAGTATCAATCTTCCATAGTAGGCGCCTTAACAAAGATCTATTAACGCTATGACTCAGTGTTGTGAATAATTACTACGATGTGCTCAATTGAGTAGACTTTGCAAGCTCCAGTAAGTACCCACAAGTTGACCGATCCGAAGGAAAATTATCAATCTTCCATAGTAGGCGCCTTAACAAAGATCTATTAATGCTATGACTCAGTGTTGTGAATAATTACTACGATGTGCTCAATTGAGTAGACTTTGCAAGCTCCAGTAAGTACCCACAAGTTGACCGATCCGAAGGAAAATTATCAATCTTCCATAGTAGGCGCCTTAACAAAGATCTATTAATGCTTTGACACAGTGTTGTGAATAATCATTATAATGTGCTCAATTGAGTAGACTTCGCAAGCTTCAGTAGTACCTACAGTTTGATTTACTATTAATTAGAGCTAGACAAATTCTTCTGTTAACATTGGATAATGATTTAATAGTGAAAGTTGAATCATAAATAAAGAATAATTATTCGTCTTTGAATTGGATTGGTTGAATTGAGCCTGGTTTCCAAATGGTCGATTACAGTTGAGATAATCCGTTTTGGTGATTGTGGGAGGAATACTAAAACAAGATCTGGGCGTATGGAATAATCCCGTGTTACCATTAGACTAATGTTGAATCACAGTTTATGGAACACTAGATCATAGTTTGAGTGAACCTTCCAAATTAACAGAATGAAGGTTATGACTAACAGTGAGATAATACTTTGAAAAGTATCTACCTACTATGAAAATATTATATTATTTAGTGAATACATTAAATTCACAAATAATAAGTTCAACATATTATCTGAGTTCAAATATTACAACTAGGTTCAACCAACTCAATTTGAGGATGAAAGAAATAGAATTTTATTGATATCAAATATTGCCTAGTCTACTCAACACTTAATTGAAATATCGCCTTTAACTTTAAATGAAATGAACTGAAGTCAATTCGGTTTATGGTTGTATATTTATAATCTAGCCGAGATTAAGGTGTGAAAAATCCTTCATAGAGCTTTATTACCTTGTTTAGAATTGTCTTTCCTTCAGAATATGAGAACTATCAGTGTCCCAAGTAAATGGATAGTAATGTTGTGTCCATCTGTTATAATGTTAAACAATCATACTAGAATTAATTATTAAAGAAAAAATTGTAATTCAGCCATCACAATTGAAGGAGAATTCTTCATTGTGAAAACTGATAGTTCGCTTGGGAGTATTTTGCTCCGTCCTCTTTTGTTGAAACAGACTGACAAAGACCAAATACCTTAATATAATAATACTTACTAAGTAAATTTATCATGAAAAAAATATGGCTGGCCAGAAGGGAGTTGCCCACGTCCGGTGTCGAGACTCATTGTATAGAGCGGGGAGGAGCTCATACCTTAGCTGGCAAAAACACAATTGCATATTCACTACTTGTACAATAACTTAAGAAAGTAAAAGAATCCTTATTTAAAAGCGTTGAGGGTTTTATTATACCTTGATCTCAGGCGACTATAACTTTTTAACTTATCTCCAATTATCTCTCTTATCTTAATGAATTAAGTTGACAATAGATAATTTACATTATTTAGGATAACGTCATACATGACCTATAATTTGACACTTGGCAGCGGAAGAAAATTATCCAAATTTAACTTTTCTCTATAACCCGACTTACCTATTTTTACCTTACAGTCTATTATGGTTGAACATACCCCCTTTTACCTTATAACAATACTCCGTTTAACTCATAAATTCACTTTGATCATTTCCTATCAACGTAGGTTTATTTCACTCATACTTACTTCATCAACGGAACGTAGTTGGGAACGCTTTCCTCTCTATTTATAGTATTCCCATTTTTGACACTAAAGAGCTATGGGGTTTCCCTTGGCAATATGACAAATATTAAGAATTAATATGAAGTTAAAGTAGGCTCACTTAGGAAAAACACAGACTTAATTTCTATTTCTCTGGTTGTATCAAAAGAGCAATAACTTTCTTTTAGTGGTATTTTTATTTAGAAATAATTGTAATAGCAGGAATAATTAAAATCTAGTAATGAAAGCGAATACTTCTATTGTAAAATGAAAATCAATACTAATCACACTTTTAAAAGAGTTTGGGTTCACTACTTATCACATCCAGGGTTCCTCCATTAGACACTCACAGGTCCTCTCAGATCACACAAAGCTTGTTAGTAAGGTTCTTTGTAGGTTAGTTAAGGTTGAATAAAGTAAACTTAGTAAATTGCATTTTGGAGGTTATTTAATCCAGTAAAATTAGGTTCCAATAGTTTAGTTATAATCAACGGTAAGTAGTAAGCGGATTTTGATTGTCCTCTTGTCCTGTAGGTTATTAGGGTTCCACTTAGGTTTTAGCTTCTTCCATAGGTTGTGATCATCTAGTTCCTTTTGTGCTTTTTGGAAGGTTACACTATCCCTCGGGAACTGTACGTTTTTTCTGGATTAAAAGTATCCTATGTCCTTTTCTGACAACATGTATGCAAAATTTCATGATGATCGGTTCAGTAGTTGAGACGTGAAGGCGTAACAAACAAACAAATAAACAAACAAACAAACGGACTTTCGCATTTATAATATTAAGTAAGGATTGTAGGATACCTTAGATTTTGTAACGAAATTTCTATGTTGTTGTGATTCGTAAAAAATCTTATTGCTGTTTCTAATATCATACAATTTGTAAAATAAAAAAATAACACAAATTCACGCCCAGGCGGGAATCGGTCCCACAAGCTTGACAGTTCTTGCAAGTTTTCAGTAAATAAATGTTTTTTTAACCGACTTCAAAAAAGGAGGAGGTTATCAAGTCGTCTGTATGTTTTAAATTTTTTTAATGTATGTTTTACCATATCTACACCAGTTGTTAACCGATTTAAATAATTATTTTTTTATCTGAAAGATAAGTTCAGGATGCCTACCATCAACTTTTATAAAGCGATTCAAAACAGATGCGTTTCAGTTTAGGTTCCCAAACTGAATCGCTTTAATTCGTACCATGAGCTATTTAGAACTGAATCACATTTGAATAGCTAAATATGAATGACTGAACGGGTTGTGTCTTTGGTTCGCGTGAGAGTTTCGTCACGGTAAAGAAATGTATCAGTATTCGAACTCGGTATATCTTTCTGGTTTTGTGATTGTACGTAATATTTTAGAATTAATATTATAGGGTTTACCTTCGCCGAGAAATCAATTTCTAAGCAATAAATTACATAACTAATGGTAAAAACAGAAAACTAAAAAAAGCTAAACACCTGCTATCTTCGTTGATCAAAAGGGAAAAACAAATTAGTTTCAAATCCCTCTGGCCATAGTTAGTTGATAATACCTATATAATAATAATAATAAAATATAAGTTATCTTAATTTTATCTTAATCTATTTTTTTGGACTTTCCGTGTATTTAAAAATGTTTTGTCTGGATTTATTAGTTAATTAAATATAATATAAACAGCACAATCTGCACTTCGCCATAATAATTACTTGTATTTCATTCAATTGTACGTAAATCTTTCGTTCGTCACTGCGGCGCATTCGCGACTGTTGTATACCGCCGTGCAGACCGAACTCGAGGCGCATAGGTATGGCTCGCATTTCAACCGATTGTACTAAGTTAGAATACTGATACATTTCTTTACCGTGGTTTCGTAATTTTGCTGACCGCGCATTTTAAAGTTACGAAGTATCACATTGGAATGGCGTAAGTAAACATTAGTCATGCCTATTTTGTTTATTGAAAAATCATTAAGTTTGTTCTTACTTTAACACTGTTTGGGAGCTTTAAATACTTTATTGTTATTTAATTAATATGATGTAAAAGATATCTCATGTTATCGTTTTCGAAAAATTCGAAAGTTGTTTATTCATCGCACATCTAAAATAAATGTTATTACTACACAGTGCTTTAAAGGCAAATATTTTCAAAAAATATATAAAGTTTTAATATTATATATACCAACCTTAGAACAAATAACACTTTAACACATTGTCTGGGGTTTCTAACACAGTTTAATATCAATTTGAACACTAAAAATAACTCGTCACTAAAAACTTAAAACCTAAAAATTAGTTTAGCCTAAAGAAAACAGTTAACATTTCAGATTTTTGTCTAAAATAAGGAACTTTATTTGAATCGCTAAAATTGACGTATAAGCTGAGCAGTGTATGCACAAATATGAGGTCATGGTACGAAAAATGAATGAATGATAAGGCTTAGCGAGTCAGTTTGGGTTATGGACTAGCGCTGAATCGCTTGCTGCTGACGCCGCTGAAACTTGATCGCTATAAAGGCGTCATGGTACAAATAAGCAAACCAGTTCAGTTTAGGTCCTAAACTGAATCGCATTAATAGTTCATGGTAGGCCTCCAGGTGTGGTTCCATGAAATTTTTACAGAAATCTGGCTAGTATTTTTTTCATAATCCTGAAAAATATAAATTATGTAGCTTACCATCGCACCTGTTTTTCAGGCATATCTTCTTTTTGTTTATCTAGTCTTCATACATTATATTTTAGTATATTATTTGTAAAATAATTAATTATAATGAATTTATTTACGTCATGGTTAAAATAAGTTCCGTAAGTGAATGCTATGGTAATGTAAGTAAACGATAATAGTTTTAAACTAAAACTGTCTCTTTACTGAGGACGTATAGGGTGTGAACTGTTGTAAAAGGCTGCCTATTACACCGACGCATAGCGGTATTTAAATTAAAGTTGTGACTAGGTTTTTTCAAGTTCGGAAACCTTTTTATTTTGTATACTCTCTGCAAATGTGCCCTATTTTTGAATCATTCGTTTGAAATCGTTCGTGTGACTTAAATCGCATGTGGTGTATTGTCACAACTGACAACTAAATGTCACTCCAAAACCGCTGACCAAAGAAATGACATAACTGACTGACCAAGAAGCTTAAATCCACAATGGAGATTGCACGCTTAGTATCATAGTGAAGATTGAAAAAAGACTCTTAAGTGACGTCGCGGCTTATTGCTATCTCTTTCTTTTCGTTTTACAATACGTTTTCGTTTCTCACGAACGAACGAACGACGAACAACGAACACGTATTGTAACACTAAAGAAAGAGGTTGCAATAAGCCGTCACGTCACTAAAGGAGCTTTTTTCAATCTTCACTATGACATATGGCCGTGCAATGTCCATTGGAGGGAGGTATAAGCTTCTTGTGACTGACCAACGAGCGACTCAAAAATACGGATTATGCTATGACAAAAGAAAATGAGTAGTAAAAAGTGCCCGTCGCCAGCCAAAGGATTAAAAAATTGGGTCCCAGTGAAAATATTCTACAGTGACAAACGTATCTGACCCGGTGACCAAAACAGTGTTATTATATATTGTTACCTAGGTACCGTCGACTCCATAGACAACAGCGACGCTACGCGTCGACGCCGTCACAGGGTCAGATAAGTTTGTGTCACTGCAAATAATTTTTTATTCAAGAGTGCGGGCTAATTGAGATTTTTTTTTAATGTCGTCACTCGTCACTAACGAAAGAGATAAATAAAGAGATGTGAATTGTGATGGAAAATTGGCTTAGTGGTTAGTAGTCAAAAGTTTACCGTTTAACCACCAGTATACTGTGGTTTAATTATGCAAGTTTCTTTCACGTTATTCATAGTGGGTGAATTCGCGTCGAAATGAATTCGTTTCATGCGACGTCGTTTTTTTTTACATTAAGTAAAACAAAGGTGCCCAATGCCTCATCATTGTCAGCCAGCCCATTTAATATGGGCTTACTCTTTGCCACATAAAAAAAACCATAAGGCTAAGAAGAGACCGAAGATGGAGCAAGCTTGCCCAGAAGAAGCCTATTCACTCGGCTTTAAATATCACTGGGTTGTATGTGTAATTATCACAGCGACACCAAGGCTTCGGTAGGATTTCCACAATAATGAAATTGCAGTTCGGTGTGACAGGCGGCTTAAAAGCGAGGCGGGACTTAGTTGATTTATGTATTCTCATTCCTTTGTGCAGCTTCATGTCGACCCATTGTAAGGGAGAATTCTATGTACCCGTATTTATTCCGAGACTGGTGGTTATGCTAGGAATGATGGTCATTGAAACTGAAGATGAAAGTGAAAACAGCAGTGTCACGATTACTTTGTATTTCAACCTGTGAGGTCACAAGGTCTTCGCTTAGGGTTTGCGAACCGATGGCGTAGCTTCTATGACATTCACAAGTGCTTGTAACAGCCTAGACTGAATAAATTAATTTGAATTTTGAATGGAGTGTGATACTGAGGAACTAATGGCGCCACAAGCGACAGTCCCAAAATAATTTGATTGGTTGTTTCAAATGTCTAATGTCATTTCTGACGTATTTTAACCAATCAAAACCATTGAAAGAGGCCAGTACCTTGATTACGTAAAGCTGTTGCTAACAATTCTCGATTCAAAACGATTGAAAGCGCGGTTGCATTGCTGCTTTAAGTAAGATAGTTGTCACATTGGTTCTAACTAAAGCAGCAATGTAACTGCGATTTCTGTCAGAGTTGATTGCAACAAAATTACATAATTACCCCCCTGGTCGCCACTGGCGCCATCTGTGATTAGCTTTGCGTGATACACCTCATTTTGTGACGATTTACCTTTGTGGTATAGGAGCTTTATTTTACATTGGTCAACAATTCGATCCGATTGTTATTGATCTTTTTGAGAGAACTAATAAATAAGTATTAGGGGTTTGAGTATGAAATTGCCGTTTTGTAAAGAGAATTTCCATTGACCATACTAAAATTGTCTTTATTTATTTAACATCCATGAGCGCTAATGTTTTTAAACTTTTATTCACAAATGTTTAAACACTCGGCTAACTAATGCTATGTATACATATAGCAATAGTATTAGAATTAGTAGAGTATACAATCATGTAAGTATTATGTGAATAAAATAGTATGGCTAAGTTACAACGAATTGGTCATTTTATGTTAATGAAAAAAGGAGTAACTTTTAAGTATTTTTTTAACGATCAGGAAAAAACTTAAATATTTTTATTGCTGATAGTGGATGATGATAGTGAATGCTATGATCATAATTCGAAATAATAACAAGTACCCAAAGCATCTTTAACATCACAGAAGAAATGAGAGTTTCTGTGTGTAAAAAAAACCGAAATTTCATACTTTAACCCTATCATTTAATTTATTTTATATCTCTCATATTCGGTAAGTAGGTCTTTATTACCCCCAATTGGGGCTTGTAGGTAACCAATTAGCGCTCTAAGGTAATAATGTAGCTAGAAAAGCCCTAGGGCGGTAAGTAATTAAAAAAATCTTGTAAGTAAGTAAAAATCCGGTAAGTAATAAAAAAAGCCTTAGGGCGGTAAGTAATTAAAAAAATCCAGCAAGGTGGCTGAAGGTTACATTGAAGATTCCATACAATTTACAGTGAAATGAGTTTTTTTTTTAACTAATAAAATGTTTTATTCTTGTAACGCTGGTTTTTTTCTACTTACCTCACTATCGAGATGTAAAGCAGAGTAGTTAGCTCGGGTGTAAGCATCAATTGCACCCTCGAACTAATGAGACGTCATGTGTATCTTTTTAGTACAGTAAACAAATCAACCCCGGCTTCAAGCACAAATTGTAATAGATTGGTCTAACTTGTCTCATAGGCACTTTATAATAAAAGCTGTCTTTTAATGATTAAAAAGATTTACAATCATTTACAGACATTTGAAATTTTAAATCAAGATAGACAAAAAATTTTAGATGACCATAGATTTTACAGTGTAATGGAGTATGCAAGTAATCAATAAAATAAAATATACCTAAGTACATAGTTATAATTTTTGACATTCACATGCCATTGTTATGGGCGAAATATGCTGAACATTATATTGATTTTAAGAGCCGTGTCATGTTTCAATGTGAATAAATGATTTATAATTAACGTTTGCTGATTATGATAAAATACGTGATATGGGAGTTTTTAAAAGCTACCTTGTTTCTTTACCTAATCCTACTAATCAGAAATCAAATTGTGTAAGCTACTTGACAACACTTCAAATTCGTTGGCGTTAAGTAACTATTCTGAATTTCACTATGATTTAGTAATCAGCTTTAATCTCGATAGCAAAGTTTCAGCGAAGAAATTAATTCACATCACTGAAAATAGATTTTCATAAAACATGATAGTAGGATCTTAATCTTAAGCGGCTTTTCCTCTCATATCAGAATTAAGGCTTTGTAAGAGGGTTTAAGAGAACTTGACAAGCTTTTGAATTCTGACAAAGTTTCTTGGTTTATCGTGGATGGAAAATTATGAATTATTATTTAAAGATGTAAAGGTATTTTATGGTTTTATTATAGGCATACAGGGTGTTTTTTTAGGTGTCAAGCTGGTGCGAGGTGATAGCTGAGTACCATACCTATCGATTGAACCGCAATGTATGTTCCGCGATTTTTTGTAGTTTTTGAGGTTTTTTTTTATTTTTTATTATTAACGACTGAACGGCTTTAAAAATGATATCTTTTTTGGGTAAGCTTTTCTCGGTATTTTTTTGCAAAATAATGCATGTTGATTGTAGTTTTATGAGTATAATAATAACCTTTCATGCCAAAAAAAAGGCAAAAGCGGGTCTGTCTATGAATCTTACTAAATATAAAGTGATGAGTAATTCTCCACAACGTAAAGATATCAAAATTGATAATAAGTCCATAGATAGGACGATTGGTATCTACAACTAATTCAATGCAGAAAGAAATAGATAGAAGGATAACTAACACATGGAGAAGATATTGGTCACTAAGCGAAGTAATGAAAAATGAAGATATGCCAATGACTGAGAAGAGGAAGGTTGTATCTTACCATGTATGACATACGGATGTCAAACTTGGGCTCTAACCAAGAAGCTTATATCCACAAGGGAGGTATAAGCTTCTTGGTTCTAACAGAGCTGCAGGAAAATAAACTAAAGGTGTGCCAGAACGGAATTGAGAGAAGTGTGGTAGACGTAAGGAGAAGAGTCAGAATACGGTTAAAGGAAATAAAAGAAAAAACAAAATTTAAGAAGGTATCGAGACAGTATATAGAAAATTAAAATGGCGTTGGACGGGACACCTCATGTTAAGAGAAAATATCGAAAAGTGGACTAAAACAATAACGGAATGGTTCCCAAGAGGAAATAAAAGAAGCCGATGTAGACACCAAAAAAATGGGAGGATGATATCAAAGCTGTTACTGGTCTAGAATGGATTCGCACTGCGAGAGATAGAGTAAAGTGGAAAACTTTAGAGAAGGCCTTTGTCGAAAGACAAGCAAACTCTAATATCTTTGGTTGGAAGTGAAACCGGTTGCCCAGAGTAATTTATTTTTTAACATTAATCTTTTATAACTTTGTAAAACAGTCTTACAACAAAACTTTCACTTTTATTATCACGAAATTGTAAATCCTGTTCGTTCGACGAAACGCGTACGATTACTAATTCCATGGCTTAATGCTCTAAGACTAAATCCGATGAAAATATACAAATATCATGTTGTTGTAAGATACAATTTACATAAAAGCATCCATATTTATAGAGCCTTACCTCAACAGTTAGACATTTACTTCAGCAGCGTCTAAAAGCCTCCAAAGCCAGGATAGCTGAGGCACGTTGACACATCACTCAGCTTATCTAGGCTTTGCTGACAAATGAACGGAACTCCTTTGGTAAATCGTGAACTTAAGCACTACTCTTCCCTTATATCATTTGTATATCTTATTTTTTTTGTAGAACTCATAATGGTGGTCCATGATTTTCAAAAATATAATTTGTCTTTTTACGTTGTATAATGAAAGAAGATACAAAATAAGGGGACATGTATATTTTATTTTTACATTTAATAGTCTTTTAATATATTTAATCACTGTTTTAAATCTTACTCATTTTAAAAGGTCAGGAAGTTGAATGTATAGCGCTTTTGCAAAAACAAAAGTGATCTTATGTATGATAATATGTCACCATGACTTCGATAGTTACATGAGATTTCTGTGGGTGATGTCGATGTTTGTTTCCATAGACTTAGAAAATCTTTCGCTATGCTTTTGTTTCTTACTCAAACACGAGAAAATGGCTAAACTCATTTTGGACTTTTATCCAAAATGAGTTCATCCATTTTTTACGACTATTTGCGCAAATAATTAGTATATATAATAGTTTCAGGCTATTTACACTACATAAGCTACATAAAAAGAAACGATTTGAACTTACCGATAATCATAATATCAATTGATTTTTTCTTTTTTTGCAGTGTGAGAGTTACACATGTTTACAAAACCGACAAAAAAAATCGATTCTCCATACAAATGTCCCGAACAGCTGATCGAGTTTCGTATGAAAAGTCGATATTTTTTTGTCTGTTTGGAAAGTCGTAGAACAAATGTTGTTGTTTAAGATGTTAGTAATGGTGTTTACCATAGAAATACAGCGAAAATTTTTCCATGTCTATGGTGTTTACAAATAACCCTGTATGGAGATTTTTAAAGCTAGGGGAGGATTTATGCACGGGGCACACAGTACGTCCATTAGTTTCGTTTATTCACAGTTCTCCCCGGATTTGTGATGATGCAGTGGATACGATTATGTGGGCTACGTTTCATTAATCAAATGTTTGAGTAACAGATTATTTTCATCATATTGCTGCTGTTGTTGGGTGCAATGAATGAGATGGAATGAGTTTTGACAGGGCTATGAACATAAATAGGTAGGTACAAGTACAGAAAAAAACAAGTGTTTGATTTTTTCATTTGTAGATTTCTGCGTTTAGAATAAATTTGATATCCACAAATTTTTTTTCTTTTTTCAATGTTTAATTAAGCATATCCCGATTGAAAAGTAGAAATACAAAAACATCAAAATTATCATTTTTAACTCGTATTGCAGAAAATACAATGAAATTACCCTTTTTTAGGGTTCCGTACCCAAAGGGTAAAAACGGAACCCTATTACTAAGACTCCGCTGTCCGTCTGTCCGTCTGTCACCAGGCTGTATCTCATGAACCGTGATAGCTAGACAGTTGAAATTTTCACTGATGATGTGTTTCTGTTGCCGCTATAACAACAAATACTAAAAAAAAAAAAAAAATTTTAAAATTTAAACTGTTTATTTCTGTTAAGTACAAACATTATAAGAACATTGCTTATCCTAAAGTTAGTGAATCTTTAATATTTAAGATTATGACACTATAGGAGGGTCACTCAGCGCAACGGATTATAACAAATTGTTTACATTTTTTTTTATTTACTAGCACGAAATTTTTGTACATAATAGTTAATTATTTGAGACATATTAGTCCAGACGCGCATCTGTCCCGCAATCACAAACGAAAAACTTTCTAAGTATGTTTTTAATTTGTTTTTTCTGCTTCGTTTTAAATTTATCGATTACACTTTTTGGAAGTTCATTCAACAATTGAGGGAGGATACACGTCGAGACTCTTTTTCCATACATATTATTACATCTAGGGACGTTGAATGTTGAAGTATTTTGCAGTGAGCGTAGGTTACATGGTCTAGTCTTTAGGTCTAATTTACTGATGTTTTCACAATATTCTGTTATAATTGCTAATTTTATTTTATCAAATACATTCAGAACTTTACAGTACTTAAAGAGCTTGTCATAATTATCTCTGAATTTATATCTGATTTTCAGTGGAACTATTGTTTTCAATAATCTAATTTGTAAACGATATATGTTATTCAAGTATGTTTTATACGTTCTACCATAGCTCGATATACCATAACTTATTATAGAATCAGCTAGTGAAATGTATAACAATCTTAATGTGTTATATGGCAGTTTGTATTTTAAGATATTGAATTGAGCTAGTAGACTTCTCAATCTGTTACAAACATAGTATACATGTGGTCCCCAATTAAATTTATTATCAATTTTCAATCCTAAGTAAGTGTGTTGTTCGACTATTTCTAAGCTTTTACAATCACATGATTCTGGTTTAAGATGCATGCAACTATGTTCGTGGGCAACGATGTTGGTTGTAAAATTATTTTCTTTGATGTATGGTGAATGTATGTGCATTGCTTTTGTTTTTTGATAATTGATTGACAAGCCCATATCGTGTGCCCATTCACAGAGTTTATTAAAATCTTTTTGCATCATAGACTGCGCAACCTTTGGGTCTCGGTGTGCTGTTAGGAGACATGTGTCATCAGCAAATTGATAGACAGAGGCCCGTTCAAAAATGTTACACATATCATTAACATAAAGCAAAAATTCGGTCGGACCCAAAATTGAGCCTTGAGCTGTCCCGTACTGGGTCGATATAAGTTCACTGTGCTCTCCAGCTATTTTGACAGTATTATATCTCGAGGAATGATAGTTTCTGAACCATTCCAGAACCGGCCCCTGCAGTCCATTCTGCTGTAACTTTTTGAACAGTATTTCATAATTCAGCACATCAAAAGCCTTGCTGAAGTCAACCATGACTAGTACAATTTGTTTTTTGTCGTTCAGATGGCCATTTACCTCGTCGGTGAATGAAGACAATAGTTGGGTTGTGCTTTTGTTTTTTTGAAACCCATATTGTTTTTCATGTATTATACTGTTACTCGATAAAAAATCATTTATTTGCTTACCCAAATACTTTTCAATAATTTTGTCAATGCATGAAAGTATAGTTATAGGCCTGTAGTTATTTGTATCTTTAAAGCAGCCTTTCTTATGTATCGGCCTAACTAGACCTATTTTTAACTTATCTGGATAGGTACGCACAGAAATACACTGATTAATCAAGTGAGTTAATACGGGTGCAATTTCAGAAGCAATATTTTTAATGTCTTTGCTTCTTATTTTGTCATATCCCGGGCTCTTATTTTCATCAAGATTTTTTATAATTTTTTGCATAATTTCGATGTTAATTTTGTTAATTTTTAATGATATTTTAGGTTCGTTTATATATGATTTCTCATCGAGCAACGGATCATTACAATTAGTAATAACGTTAATGACATTTTTCTCAAAGTCGTGTGCAAATTTGTTGCACAGACTTTTAATTTTTAAGCTAAAGGACTTCAGCAAAACTTCATCAACGGCCTGAGTTATTCTACCAGTTAGTCTATTGATGATTTTCCACATGTTTTTTGGATTCTTAAAATTATTACATATTTCTTTCTTGATAGAATTATTTTTAGCCTTATTCATATATTTATTTGTTCTATTTCTGTACTTTCTGTAAATTAATTCATTTTTTTTATTAGTTACATCTTTTAGGTATATTTTTAAAAGTTTATGTTTTTTCTGTGACATTTGTTTCAGTTTATCTGAGGCCCAGTTACAGTTAAGTTTTGTGTTGTTAGGAATACATTTTTTAGATGTACATTTGTTATAAATAGTGCTGAATTGCTGTATAATATAATTGAGTATATCATTTGGATTATGTAATTCATATATTGGGCCCCAATCAATCATAGTAAGCTCCTGCTTCAATAAATCATCGTCTAGTTTAGATACGGTTTTCTTACGCGATTGTGTTTTGCTCTGCTGACTGATAAGCGCCAAACCGGTTACGAAGTGATCGGCCAAACGGGTCCTGCACAACAGCTGAGTGTACCACGTGACCGCTGTCGCCGCTCGACGAGATATCGCGCGTGAATATATGATCGATGCATGTTTTGGACGTTCCTTTGGAAGTAGTTATAATTCGAGTGTACTGTGTAATGCAGTTATGGAAACCTAATTCTGATAACGTATTCAAGTAGGAGCACACTATTCCGTTTGAAACTTTGGTGTCTATATTAATATCTCCACAGATTATACAATTTGTTTTAGGGTAAGTATTTAAAAGTCTTTGCAATTCGTTAATGAAGTTATACGAGTTCAAAAACAGAATAAAACAAATATTTAAGGGGGGCTCCCATACAACAAACGTGATTATTTTGCCGTTGTTTGCTCGATATTAATAACGACTGCAGGTAGACAGTTGAAATTTTCACAGGATGATGTATTTCTGTTGCCGCTATAACAACAAATACTAAAAACAGAATAAAATAAATATTTGAGGGGGGCTCCTATACAACAAACGTGATATTTTGCCGTTTTTTGGTACGGAACCCTTCGTGCGCGAGTCCGACTCGCACTTGGCCGGTTTTAAATTTTGCGGATGAAATTCGGTCCTGTAAAGTGAAATATATGGGTCAAAAAGACATTTTATAAACCAAAAGTAATTTCCTGGGATATACCTTAGAGATCATGTCAACCCAAGTTTCGTTCCAAACTCTTGTCGTACATTTTCAATGCTTAGCTTCATACATATAAAAGCTATTTTCGAATAAAATAAGTACAGTTGGAATTACTTTGCGGGGTTTTGATATATGTGCAGGAAGTGGAGTTACGGCTTTCGGTGAAACCGTCGTTCTCAGGTGATTCTGGCGATGCCCGCTTCGAGATATATGGGGGATTTGAAATCTGGAGGGTGGGGTCGCAGTTGCAGCGGGCTAATTAAGACGATGACAAAATTATTCGGTTTCATTCATGTGTTTTTTATAAATTATAAATATTGTGTGTAAAAATGTAAGTGTAAGACAAAAAAAAGTTTGTTTGTTTTTTTTTTCAAAAATCCCTAACATACTCCTTTGACAACAATAATTGAAGCAAACCGTCTCTATGCAAACGGCGATAACTCAGCAAAAAATTTTTGGTATGTTGTTGATTTTTTAATTATTTATTGTAGATTTAAAAATATTGGCACTTCTTTGTTTTTTATGAAATAAATAAGGTGCAAATATTTCAAAATCTATGATAAATATAAAAAAAAAGTTCAGACCTAGTTCAAGCATCACAAAATCATACTGAAAAATCTTTACTCTTACGGCCCGGTCACAGCTACCGCGGCAGGCGGCGAGGCAGGCGGCGCCGGCACGGCAATTGAATTCGGTAATCACTGCGCGGTCGTAAATACGAGCTGAGAGGCCGACATCGAGATAGCGCGCAGTGAATACCGAATTCGCTTGCCGCGCCACCTGCCGCGGTAGCTGTGACTGGGCCGTAAGGCGATGGTTGAAGAGGGTGGGTGGAAAACTTTGTCACTTCTCCTGGTCCACAATCAGAATCCTCTTCTGGTCAACTTAATAACGAATAGGCACCACAACAACAACCATAACAAGTAGGACAGGAAAAGATTTTTCCTGACTTATAAAGTAAAACTAAAACTCAATCGAAAATAAGTGAGTCAACCTGAATTTGGTCAAAGAAATAAAAAGGTTGGCCATTTGAGTAATGGGTCGCTATGCTCGGCACCCCACACCGTAGTGCGACACAGTATAAGCGAGTTTGGAACCCAGCCAGTACTGCACCTACCAAGTGTCGGGGCCTGCAGCGAATTAAGTCATTTTAAGCGCAACGTGAATTATAAGAGGCGTGTGCATAAAATTAATTTAAGCTCAAGTACAGCGTGTGACGGGAGCCACATGTTTTTGTTTACCATAATATGATTTTGTTTACTATCTGTTTTTGTTTACTTAGTCATTTAAGCGGAAGAATTACTGCTGATGAAATAAGGTTACATTTGTTTTTAGATAATTATTATGTAATTAAAACAGTCGGTAGTGTAATGTAGTCAAAAGGAATTTTTTCAATGTAAATTTTCTGCTACAAACTACTTTACTGTGACTTAAGGGTTTTCATGATGTAGGTACAAAGCATAGACATAGACATTTCGCTGCGCTCAAGAAGACCAACAAAGCGTGGAAAAGAAAAGTTAACATCATACGGACACGGTCTATGAAAAAAATAAGACAGAGGATCAAGTGACATGTGCCAACATTTTTTACAGTAAGAGCCCCTAGCGTCCCGCCTAGCAAATGAGCAATCACAGTTTGTTTAATATATTTGTTAATCTTAATTAGAATTTAAAATAAAGGTATCGGGGAGGCATGGTGTCTTGTGCTCTAAGTAATTGTGATGTGACAAAAAGAAACAATCCAAGTAATCACACTTTTCACAGGTAAATAAAATATTGCCACACATTTCTTTGTTTCTCTCGGGGCGAAAAGCGGGCATCGGAGACCCGTTTTGCTACGCTGAATGTATGTGGAGCGATGGAGGAGAAAATGGATGAGGTGTGTTTGATTATGGAAGAAAAGAAGTTGGATGTTTTATGCGTGAACGAGACGAAAAGAAAGGGCAAAGGAGTCTCAGAACATGGCCCGTTTAAAGTTCTGTGGTCGGGCGTTGCCGAAAATGAGCACGCGAGTATGGGCGTGGGACTCCTGCTGTCGGAAAGGATGATAGAATGCATGACTGAGTATGAGTGTGTTAGTCCCAGACTTCTCTGGGTTAGACTCAAAGTAGGATTACTTCGGATACGCGTCATTGGCGTGTATGCTCCCGATATATCCAAGTCAGCAACGGAAAAGGAGGATTTCTGGAAAAGTATGGAAGACATCTTGAATGAATGCAAAGATAATGAAAGGATAGTTATGCTTGGAGATTTTAACGGATGGGTAGGTGTGAGAAGAGAGGGATGTGAGGGAGTTTTAGGAATATATGGAGACAAAAGAGTAAATGATAATGGCAGGAGTTTGATTGAGGTATGTTTAGAAAAGAATCTTGTGGTAACGAACACCATGTTTGACCACAAGGAAATTCATATGTACACTTGGCAGAGAGGGGAAAAGAAGAGTATGATCGATTTTGTGATTGTTGACGAAAGACTGAAGGGCAGAGTTGTAGACACCAGGGTCTTTAGGGGTAGTAACATTGGAACAGACCACTTTCTTGTAGTGTCTCGGGTTAGTGGTCTGTTCAAAAGTTGGCGTCATCGTCCCACAGTGTCAACAACGGAGCTGACTAGAGTAAAAGTTGAGAACCTGGATGAAGTGGAAGTGCAAAAGACATATTTGTGCAAATTGAAAGAACGATTGGGAAATGTGGCTGAAGTGAAAGATGGCAAGCTTGAGGAAGTTTGGGAAAAGTTTAAAAAAGGTGTGACTGAAACAGCTGAGGAAATATGTGGAGTGAGTAAAAGGAAGAATGCTCCCCCAATAAACTGGTGGGATAGTGAGGTAAGACAGATAGTGAATGAAAAGAAAAAAGTATGGCAGGATCTGCTGGCCATCAAAGCCAGTAAAAGAGTGAATGCAAATGTTACAGAAGATGATGTTGATACAATTGCAAGGGAGTTTAAAAGGATTAAGAAAGTAGTGAAAGAAAAAGTAGACGAAAAAAAGAGAAAGATGAAAGAAAAGTGTGACTTCAAACTCTGTGATAACTTTCGAGACAATATAAAATTGTTTTGGAAACAAGTGAAAACGTCTCGAAGTGGATCACATAAGTCTAAAATGAATGTGATAAGAGATGAAAAAGGTGAGCTAGTGACAGATGAAAAAGGTGTACTACAGGAGTGGATGAAATATTTTGAGAGTTTGTTTGAGGCGGATGGCTCTATGCTAGAAGCCTCGGATAAAAGGGTGGAAGACGAGGAAGAGACAGAAGTGGATGAAAGAGATATATATATGGATGAGATTATTAGTGCAATGAAGAGCATGAAAAAAGGGAAAGCAGCAGGATATGACAGAATTACTGTTGAAATGCTGAGAGGTGGGAAAGAGCTGGTTGCGTCCTGGCTGTGCCTGATCTTTAATAAATGTTGGAACAGTGGCAAAGTGCCGGAAGATTGGCGTAAAGCCGTGGTCGTGCCGCTGTACAAAGGGAAAGGGTCACGGCAGGATGCTAAAAACTACCGCGGGATCAGTCTTCTCAGCATTGTCAGTAAATTGTATGCAAAGGTACTGATTGAAAGAGTGATGCAAAAAACTGATCAGAGTATTTGGGATGTGCAAGCGGGATTCAGAAAGGGAATGGGATGCACGGATCAGGTCTTCTCCTTGAGGTGCTTAACCGAAAAACACCTGGCTAAGCACAAAAAGGTTTACTGTGCCTTTGTGGACCTGGAGAAGGCCTACGATCGAGTTGACAGGAATGAGCTATGGAAGGTGTTGTCCGAATACGGATTGGAGAGCAGACTGATTCATGCACTGAAATCTCTCTATGAGGATTCCCGTGCATGCGTCAGGATTGACGGCGTATACACTGACTGGTTTGGCATCTCTAGGGGTGTCAGACAGGGATGTGTTGCGTCACCATGGCTCTTTAATCTGTTTTTGGACAGTTGTATGAAAGGTCTGAAAGAACGTGACTGTGGGGTTGTGATGAATGGGACTCAAATCAAGTGCCTTCTCTACGCTGACGACCAAGTTATACTTGCGTCTTCTGCGCAAGAGTTGCAGGAAATGATGTCGGTTATGAATGAAGATTTTGTGAGAAAAGGGATGAAAGTGAATGTAACTAAGACTAAAGTGATGGTGTTTGAGAGAGATGAAGAAATGACTGACTGTACGGTAATGTTAGGTGGCGAAAAAGTGGAACAAGTCCGTGAGTTTGTATACTTGGGGAGTTTGTTCACAAGGGACGGAAAGAGTGAGGAAGACATAGAAAGACGAGTGAAGAAAGGAAATTCGGTGAGTGGTGCTATACACTCGGTTATGAGTAGCCAAACCGTTTCTGCAAAGGCGCGAATGGCTATTCATAACGGAGTGCTGGTACCGACACTGATGTATGGAAGTGAATCTTGGGTATGGCAGAAGAAGAATGAAAACAGAATAAATGCGGTAGAGATGCGATCGTTGAGGAAAATATGTGGAGTAAAACTGAGTGATAGAGTGAGCAATGAGGTGATTCGCAAAAGGTGTGGTCTGAAAGATGATATAGTGACAAGAATTGAGAAAGGAATGCTCCAGTGGTTTGGTCACTTAGAGAGGATGAATGAAAGGCGAATCACGAAAGAGATATACTGTGCGAATGTGGAAGGAACGATTGCACGAGGGCGTCCCAGAAAAACCTACGCGGACCAAATAGAGGTTATTATAAAAAAGGCTGGTGTACGCAGTGACAAAAACCGCAGGGCATGTATGAAAAGATTGATGGATATGAATGAAGCGAAAGAAGTGTGCAAGGATCGTAGCAGGTGGCGATCCATAGTCTCTGCCTACCCCCATGGGAAACAGGCGTGAGTGTATGTATGTATGTATGTATGTATGTATTTCTTTAAAACCAATTTTTGCTACATTTCTTCGTTTATCGACGAAGAAAACACTCTGGAACATAGTTAATTAATTTCCTTTGCCATAATTATAGTGATATTTTATGAATCTAAGTCATATTTTACGTATCTCATATAAAATGTATGCAATCGTTTTCGGATCACCTGTTTATTGACATTGTTGTTCTTTGACATTCTATTTCTATGGTACAAAGTGTACTACGAGTCTAAAATATATAAGGATCTTTTAATGAGGTACTGGAACTTTACAATCTAGGCGTTCCTGAAAAAGGTGATCTTATCTGGCAGACAGACAGCTGAGCAACAAAATGGTGATTGGCCTTCACCGCACCTGATGTTATGTGACGATAAGGCCGAAGGTGGAAGCGCACTACACCCGGATTCGTCACCAATGAGGAACTGGCTATCTTAACTCTAACTGCCGGAACTCAACAAATTTTTAAATTGTTGTTATGGGGTCAGACTTAACTTAGGTAAGACGGTGGAAGCTAGTCAGGTGGACTTGAAATAAACCCTACCACAAGAGAATTAGATAAGATGGTGGTAGCTAGCCAAAACCTTTTTTTAGCCTTTTGAGATAGCACCAACCCTGATGTTGTACTTAATTGTAATAGCTTTAGTTTAGTACGGTTTAGTAAAATATACCAGACGTGTGTAGAGTGGATCCGATAGGTTGATCAAAACAATATCTTACATGTAAACCGGCGTTTCCTAATCATTTGCATTCCGATTTTTATTTTTCTTTAGATTCGAAAAAGGGATCGAAGCTCGTAAAAGCTTTGATTGTGAACGTTTCCTTTGTGATGAAAATCGTGTAAGTGCACAATATAACGCTGCAAACAGTTGCATTGATGAAATCCCGTAGAGCTCGATTGCAAGGGACGTGCACTGCAAGGCGAATTGCAGAAACTTTACTAATCGCAATTTCTGAACTTGCTATTATGTTAGCGTCCAAAAAACTGCTAGAAAAGAACTGCAATACTCAAAAGCAGCGAACTAAAATCAATGGAAGTGTAATTGCAAACAAATATTGCTTAAAAATGGCACCACGACGGGGCTGAAAAAGTACAACCCGCTCAGCTTTAGTCGGGCCAGCCACGCACCCGGTGACTGACGTTAACGTTCTTTACAATAATTGCAGTTTGTGTTGTCGAGAAAAGAGAAAAAGATAATGTTTATTTGAAATGACGTCCTGTGTAGTCAAATGGTGTAAAAGACGCAAAGAAGGCAGTAAAAAATTGCAGAAATAACGTATCATAATTTTTTCGTTTAAGTATAGAAAATATCTATGAGTATACAAATTATGGTCGCTAAAAAGCAACCACTGTTCAGACGCTTTGTGCTGCATAATTAAATGCCAGCATGTTTAGCTCCATCCACTTAATTGTACTTTTCGTGTGGTGCCCTTTTTTGAGCGCAATGCTTGTTCCATAGATTTTAGTTTCGTAACTTAAATGTCGCTGTTATGCTTTACAACGCATACGTCCGCAGTGTGCTCGAATTTGGTGCAATCATCTGGGATCCTAGAACCAAGAAGTACACCCTCATGGTTGAAAGGGTACAGAGAAAGTTTGCAAGGTACCTTTATAAAAGAACTTTCGGGTACTATCCCTTCCTGTTCCCGTCATTATTTGTAACGGGAATGGTAGGCCTTGCTACTTTAGAAGTCAGACGTAAACTTTTACTTGCAATGCATTATTGTTTTTTGTTGCGAAATAAGGTGGACAATCCCACAGTGCTGAATTCTATAAGTTATTATGTCCCGCAGAATTACGTGCGTGTTGGTCGGCGTCGTCGGCACGACTTGTTGGCACTACCTTCTGATGTACACACGCAGCATGCTCGTAATGCACCCACACTTAGGGCTATTACTCTTTTTAATCGTTTTTTAAATGATGTCCAAGATGCCGACATACATACTGACCCTATTAGATATATTTATTGTAAATTATTTTTTTACCTAAGTAAATTACCCAATGTGAATGTTTTGGTTTAGCTGTAAGTTCACATTGTGATAAATAAATAAAGAATAAAACAGGAATTAAAATTAGTTCGCTGTTCAAAAGAGAGTGTTTTTGTATTAAGGAGACGCAAACTCACTCCCGCCGTTGTATCATTTGCAGAAGTTTAGAATTCCATGAAAGAAAGAGACTTACAAAATATCTCACCAAATTTTTTTATTCTTTAAAATTAATATGAACCAGTGCACCATTAGGTCCATAAATAAGAGGAAAAAGCAATAACTGAAGCGATTCCAAACTTTGCGTTTATGGCGTGCATTTTATTGACTTTTCATTCAAGTTTCAGATAGTTTTATGGGGTACTTAGTCAGCGGATTATGAAGCTTATATCCGTATTGATATTGCAACTTTGAAAAGTGCAGATTTTTTTTTAAATCTTTATTCTATGATATTTTTGAGTTTGCTGTTACAAAATCTAGTTATATGTTTAAAAATAATTAAGTGTTACATAAGAGCAGACTTTAGACATCCCCTTTTCTCATAATACAGGGTCATTTTTGGACCCCTTTTCAAATTTTGTCAGGGCCTGCAGTCTCGACATAGATAGCGATCGTAAAATTAACGAATTCGGTCGATATGTCATTTTAACAACTTATTTTCGATTTTTGGTAGTCTCTACAATCATAGCTACCGATAATTTTCGGTACCGTATCGATTACCACAGAGGAAAAAATCACTACGTGTCGGTACTCTCATTTTGACACTCAACCATTGACACATATTTTATATTATATTAGATTTAATATATGCTGTGGCACTGGGTTCTGTCTAGTCAGTACAAGTAATATAATGTCCACCATTGCCCGGCCAAGCCAACACAAATACAATTTATATTGCATTGTTGCAATATGGCTGCAATTGGTGTCAATTGTATGGCCAACGATGCAGAATCCCAAATTTACATGAAAATGTTTTGACTTACCAAAAATATGTGGCTATAATTGCCGGGCCATACTTAAAATATTGCTTTAGTGGTATTGCTAGCAAAATTGCCGCCTGCCGGCCACAGGAAAACCGCTAAAAATTGCCGGAAAATACTTAGAAGCATCTTCACAATATTTATAATTAGTTTATTTTATACCTATCTCTCTAAAGAAGGAAAGTTATAATTATTAACTTGTGATGAATAAAGACAAAAAAATAAAATACTTATATTTTTTGTAATTTTTTGTTAAACACGGGTAGTTTTTAAGTACCTACCTACTTACATCTAAAAAAGTTAAATGAGCGTATCTCTTTTCCCTTTACTAATCAAGTATCTACCTATGTGCAGTGAAAAGTTTTAATCCTTATCCTTATACTTATTCCTTATATTCCTTACTCTTTATTCCTTATATAATATTTCGACTGTGGAAAGGAAAAAATGCTAAAGCGCCACTTTGGCCATTATGAGTTATATATATCATTGGATAGCGCTTTTTTTTCTGCGTCGATCTGTCTAGGTTTCAAAGCAATCGGAGCACTTTTTTGGCGCTTTAGCATTTCTAAAATTCAACGTTTTTCACAAATTTACGCTGTCAATATGACTAAAGCGACGTATTTTTATTATTTTTGTAACAAATGTAGCATAAGAATTTTTATCCGGTCCACCTTTATTTCATTTGTACCACTTGAGCAATTTTCGTTTATTCAAATTTGAAAAGTAATGGTGATTTAGTAATTTAAGCATTTTATAGACTACAATGGTTTGGCGCTTTAGCAAAACATCATTGGTTTAAGAAATAAGAACGGTTGGCGCTTAAGCAATTTTTGCTAGCTGTTTGTGTTATTATTACTCTAGTACGTTAGCGAAAATACTACTCTCAGATATATTGATGCAACGTATAATACAATACAGAAGTCATAATTTGACATTATTTCGATTAACTGAAACATAGTAATACTAATTACTTCACGCTTCCAAGACACTCAATGGGAAGTCACCGATTTTGATGCTTCCCTGGTTTCACCCACCCAAAAAATGTTGACCTCTGCACTACTCAGGTCGTCGAAGTATGGCTCTCAAACAGCTGAATAACAACCGATCACTACAGAACTTCTTAGAGTGGGTGATAAGCCAATACTAAAATCCTCCAGAAGCTTTTCAATTCCGTCATCGTTGAAGGCAGAACGCCGAAGGCATGACTCTCTTAAAGAACTACAGACCCATCTCACTTCTGAGCCATATTTATAAGTTGTTTTCGAGAGTCTTTACGAATCGTCTCGCTCGCAGGTTTGGCGACTTCCAACCTCCCGAACAAGCCAGGTTCCGTAAAGGCTTAGCGCCATGGACCACATCCATACGCTGCGGCAGGTCATACAGAAGACTGAGGAGTATAATTTGCCACTCTGCTTGGCGTTCGTGGACTAAAAGACAGCCTTTGATTCAATAGAAACCTGGGCGGTACTGCAGTCTCTCCGGAGGTGCCAAGGGTAGTGGACTGCAGGTATATCAAGATGTTCAGGTACTAACACGAAAATGCCACCATGTCGATCCGGTCGAGTACGAGTACAGAACTAGAGCACAAATCCAATGCAACTGCAGGGAAATGTAATTTCTTTGAAACTGTTCACTGCTGCATCAGAGGACATCTTTAAACTCTTAAACTGAAAAGGACTCGGCATCAACATTAATGGTCAATACCTAACATATCTTCGTTTTACCGATGATATAGTACTGGCTGAGATCTTGGAAGAACTGAACACAATGCTCGAAGATCTCAGTAGTGCTTTGCTCCCCAAAGAGTGGGTCTCAAGATGAACATGGGTAAGACGAAAATTATGTCGAATACGCATGTTGTGCCCGCTCCAGTTCATGTTGAGAACACTACACTCGAAGTTGTGGGATGGGCAGCATTCGGGAAGCTTTGAAATATCTTCGCTTCAAATTTACCTTAGTGTCTCAAGACGAAAGTCAGTGCGTGTTGTCAGTGATAATGATTTACGGCAGTGAAACGTGGTCGCTCACTATGAGTCTCATAAGGAGGCTCAAGGTCACCCAGCTTGCAATGGAAAGAGCCATGATAAGCGTTTCCTTGCGTGATCGAATCAGAAATTAGGAAATCTGCAGGAGAACTAAAGTTACCGACATCGCTAGAAGGATTGTTCAGTTGAAGTATCAGTGGGCTGGACACATAGCGAAAAGAACCGACGGCCGTTGGGGCGGAAAGGTTTTGGAATGGCGACCCCATACTGGACGACGTTCCGTGGGTAGGCCTCCGACAAGGTGGAACAACGTTGGTGAAGGTCGCGGTGCGCCGCTGGATACAAGCAGCGCAAGACCGATCGTCGTGGAGATCCTTGGGGGAGCCCTGTACCCAGCAGTAAGTGTCGTGAGGCCGATATGATGATGATTTTATTATTAGCCAGCAAGTTTTCAGAAAAAATAATACAGCATTAATTTTCACCGTGCATCACCATCACCACACCGCACTGCAACTTGCAGACAAATTTCAATGTGATTTGATCGGATGGCAGTAGCCGAGCAGTAGCATAGCAGTAGCCTCTCCAAAGGCCGCCGTTTACAGTCCACCAGGGCGATGCCCGCAGGTTGCTTCAGCAGCCCGCGCAACAGGGCGAAATAATAGACAATTAACTGAAACATAGTAATACTTATTACTGATATCGATAAGTAAAAAAGAAATCTAATATAGAGTAATTGAGTTGGTGTTCAGCAATACTTGTTTGCATTTATTCTACAGCATTGGTGCATTTAAGCAATTTTCCCTAAAGGGTTCGGGTAAATCATCGCCAACATGGGTAATTGAGTAAACTTTTCTTCACTGCATCTGTTAAAGTTAAGGTCATTAAGCATTTTGTCATTGCCCTAGAAAAGATCATTGTGACTTATAATCAGTTTTCACTGACTGGGTTCTTACAATATTGTAGACATAAGTAATTTTTTCCTGACTGGAGTTTTCTCAAAAAAATAAGTATTATGCTTAAGCGACAAGTATTTCGCGATATAATAGAATTAGAAACCAATGAGTATTTCCTAAATTTGGGAAAAAAATAATAATATGGTCTTTCATACACATGGATTTGCTCACGTTAATAACAAAAAAGTTATGATTTTTTTTCGAAAAAATGAAACTTTAAACCTCATTTCCCACAACTAGCATTTTGGCGCTTTAGCATTTTTTCCTTTCCACAGTCGAATTTTATATTATTAAAATGTAAATAAGGCGTAAATAATTATTTTATTATGTTGTTTGAGTTTTTGCCAGTTAGTCAAAAAGTGTTTTTTTTTTGTTTTATAGGTATTTAAGTTAATAATAATGTATAATAAACTATAACTTCAAAGAAAGTTGATGATATTTGCTATAAAACGTTTTTTATTTTACAACTCGTAACTTTTATAGAAGAGAAATTGCATTTTGAATAAGTTTTAAACATCGGTGTAAGACAGTTGCATTTTCGCATATTTTTTAAATTTCCCTAAATCGGAGGGACAGTAATTCAATGGCCACACAATGATTTCGGTTATAGCAATAGCGGGGAAAATCGCTTGCCGTAACGATCGATAAGGCAAATGCAAGTCTCTACTATTACGTTATCGCACAAAATCGTAAAAATTTTAGTCGATAAGTTACATAAAGTTAATATTACATAAGTTACCGAAAATTTTAAGTAATTGTGTGGCCATTGAATTGCCCTCCCTTTGATGAAGGGAAATTTAAATATTATGCTTATTAAAAAGCAACTACTTTATTTAACCAAAAATAAAAAAAACATCTCTTATTATATTTTCTTAATTTATCATCTGATATAAAATTCCTTCTTTTATTATTACATGAATAACCACTAAAAATATGTATCTGAACTTGTGGACATTACTATAATTTTACTTGTAACACTGTGTCATAGCCAACGGTTATGGCGTTGTCATGCCAACAGTCATATGTCAATGAAATCTGTGTTTACTTACGATTTAAATAATACGTAGTGATTTTACATTCTCTTTGTTACGATTGATAACTAAAACTGTCAAGTGTATGGTGTTGATTTTTTAATAAATAAATTCATTAAAGTATAAAAAATCTCTATAATAGTGGCTTCAACTCAAAGGAGTAATAATTATTCGGTTTCGGGTTCGGTCCACTAGCTAGACGCAAGCTAAGCTGCTGTCTGCTGTGAGGAATATGCTGTAAGTACAAATACTTTTCTTTGAGTTTTCTTTGGATCTTTCAATATTTAATTATGTTTGTTATACCTTCTATACCAATGCATTTATGTTTAATTTTACATAATATAGTATTGAGGTCAAAAATGTATTTTAAAATCTGCTCAACACGCGTCACACGGGTTTGGATGCTTGTGATTTCTTTGTTGTTTTCGATCTTTCATAGTCACATGTGATTTAGTTATTTACTTTTATGATCAATGCAATGAATTTGCTGATGTCCACTACTTACTTAAGTTGTAGCGTGGTTTTTTTGTTGTTTTGTCGATTTCCCTTAAAGGGGAAGTTTTTTTGGTAGTTTGTTTCCATTAATGATAAAATTTATTTTTTGGCAGTATGCCTCATGTCCTTTTCCTTATTTCCGTAAAAAGTCCGTTTGAAAATACGCGGCATCGACTTATAAAAAAAAAAAAAAGAAAGATTAAGATCGTATTTCTTATGGTCGTCCTTCGCCCACTTCAGGGGCCTTTGCGATGAGCCCAGCTTATCGCAAGGATTTCTATTCAATTGTTTACCTTTCATACTAGATCCCAAAGGTTAGTGTGAAAGCAGGCCTTAAGCAGTCCTGTTTAAGGCCTGCTTTTGAACTGAAATGGTATTTTTTTTTGTCCGTAATGTCGTAGGTTGTTTGACCGTGTTTTCGGGAAGTCCGATCCGATTGAAGTCGCTTTCGGCGGCGCGATGTCAGTCCAGTCCACGCGCATCGATGAGTGATCATGTGTAGGAAGTCGGAATGCGTCGTGATGGCGCGAGACTTGGAACGCAGCGAATATCAGCTGTGATTCATATGATATACAAAATTTTTCGGTTGGAAAGAATTTGATTTTATATCGCTGTTAAAGTTATTGGATTCGTAATTGTTCCTGATTTAAATAATATCTTGCATGCTTGCATTCATTGTAATTTTCGTCGGCACAATAGAATTTCGCCAAGGTACATATTTGTGATTTCCTAGACATTCAGCTGTTGGCAGTGTGAGAATTTGAAATTTATTTTTATCATCATATTCGTTATTTACAGAGGGTTTTGGCTAATAAAAGCCGCCGAGAAGAGTTCTAATTCGTGTCGTGATATCCGATCGAAGGAGGAATACTGATTGACCGGATTCTAAACCATATAAAATATATTGTTAACAAGGAGCCACAGGTATATCAAAATTTATTGCTATCCATTATCTAGTATTTACTGCAAGGGGTCTCTATATATTTATTACTTTCAATTTCAGTTCTTTTCATGTGAAAAGAGACTTTGTAAGTTGAGAGCTACGGTATGTTTCTACATCTCAATTCTGTTCATTGTCTGCTGTGACGGGGATAGTTTAACAAAAAAGTCAGGGATCCGTAATATATATTGTCAGAATGAAACATACAAGAATAGATTTTCCTCAGTTCTACCATGCGCTGCAGGGTCCCCCCGTCATGGAATAGTTGTAGTCCATTTAAGGCCGACGTTGTTAAATTATGGTTTTTGTGCACACCATTCCAGGTGAAGAGTGGCGTACGTATCCAGCCACGAGTCAACCACTGCTCTGTCGTCCATTCAACCCCAGTTAAGCGGAAAAAGATGAAATAAACCGGACTTTGGTTTCTCACCCATGGCTCCGAGGCATAATTAATAGAAAGCAGCCATCGAAGCGTTTCTCTACTAAACAGACTCGCTGCGAGATATTCTAATAGGTACCAGTTAACTCTCAAATCTTTTTAACCCCTAACTAACCGAAGTATAAGAATCCAGCTATCCGTACTTAGGCCTTCGAGTACAACCTACGAGCTAGATTTATGTTAGATAATTACCACATTTCTGATACCCTAGGGCAGGCAATTCTTACCCACATAACGCTCTGCGAGTAGTTTTAAGTTTAACCTTTTAAAATAACCCCTTGGGAAAAAGATTAGATTCATAGCTTCGTTTTCTTCGTGTCGAATCACCGTGTAAATTTGCAGATCTGCGATTACAACGTTTGATGTTTATTATTGTATAGAATCAACCATATTTCAATAAAACTATAGTTTGCTGTTGATTGTACCTTAAGTGTTTATTTATTTTCCCTTGAGTTGTCATTAAGGTGAGTCATTCGCATGAGTTTATTTATTACTTACTGTTTCTTAAGCCAAAAGGCAATAAGAGAGAGAAAAAGACATAACAAAGTATTTAATTAATATCTGTCTCAATATTTTAATTTAAGAATCTATTTTTTCTAATTTAATTTATATTTTTTATTTCAGAGATTTAATCCAAGAATTCAAAGGCTCCCATGAGAAATGAGGCTACGGAGACTGAGGCATCAATGGCGTTTGGCCCCTGCATGAACTAACCAGTATATCAGTGATGGCGTGGCATACAAGCGATTTTCAGCTCACTAGTAAAGCGGAAGTATTGTCCATAGTATCTATCCATGAAATAAAAGGATATGTTGTTAACAATAATAAATACCTCAAGTTATTTGATTGTACTCTTTTATTTGACTAAACTAGCTTAAATAATTGCAATTAGTGTCCAGTGTAGATACTCATAAAGTTGGATACGAGCGTTGACACTGTGCAACTGATGATCGTCCAGGCAGTAGTGTGTGATCTGTGAGGAATTCCGTCATCCTCCAAATCAACCGGATTTCGGTTATAGCGTCAGTTCTTCCCCATCTTCGACGCCACACCATAATTTTCTTGACACTCGATAATAAGCGAATGCCATGCCAATTAGCTGCTGATGATGATGAACGAAGAGCGGTTAGTATCTAAAACAAACAGTAAAAAATAGAAAAACATGTAGTACATAAAAAAAATCCAAATGAAATTTTAATTTAAAATAAGATGATGATGGTAAATTGCAAATTCTTACTGGGTAATATCATAAATGCGAAAGTCCGTTTGTTTGTTTGTTTATACGCCTTCACGTCTTAACTACTGAACCGATCATCATGAAATTTTACATATACGTTGTCAGGGGTACAAGGAAAGACATAAGGAAGGTACTTATACCTTTTATTCCGAAAAAAACTATTGTTCAGAGAAATAACTGACCACGCAGACAAAGTCGCGGGTGGTTGCTAATATATTTTATTAATTTTAGCTCAAACCAAACCAAAGATCTTACATTTCGAGTTTAAAATACTTAATTACAGTTAGGTACCTACTCACTTATTATTGTATAGGTAGAGAATCCCCAAGGCCGCTGTCTTTAAAGATAAGGCCATATGGCCGCAACTCTTCGACGAGCTCAGCTCCATCAGCTCGGTGAACATCTTCTTATCCACCCTATAAAGTCTGAGGAACTCGTCATCCTTTTAATGGGTTTGTTTTGATTATTGCGTCTATTCCTCGCCACGCTTCGACGCCTCACCATTTTAGCTCGATGCTTGAGAGCAACTAAATCCTACGCTAAATAGGCCTATGCCTTGCCATTTCTTGCTTTTTTGGATTTCCTAAACACACAATAAACACCACAAAAGTAAATTATATTTTATAAGTCAGTGTCACAAAAACATTAAATGGCCGCCAAGTACCTGTAACGATGAATCGCAAAGTTTGCGGGCTGTCAAATTTCGCCGCAAACTAAACAGCTAAAATCGTTTAGGTGACAGTTGTTATAAATACGCTATCGAAAATTATCGGTAGTTATGATGGTAGAGACTACCAAAAATCGAAGAATAATTGTTCGTTGTGACTTATCGATCGAATTCGTTAACTTTACATAGAAATCTACGTCGAGACTGCAAGGGAATCGTTACGGCAAGCGTTTTTTTTCGCTATGGTTATCGATCGGTTAGTAACGATATTATCGCTAACTAATGTAGAGACTGCATGCCCAGGTCATACTATAACAGCAGTACAATCGATTAGTGAAGTAAAAAAAAATATTTTTTTTTTACATTTTTGTCCTAAACTTTTCCCTACACAAATTGAAATTGTTGTCACTGTTTGCGCATCGCACGGTCGACCCGCGCGAGCCCCCCTCCTGCTACCCGCCTTCCCCCGCGCGCGTCGCTTGCGCGAGGGTGAACGTGCGCGCCTAAATTTTTTGGACATAAAAAGTGGCTGAAAACTTTGAATTAAAAAAGAAATAATTGATAATTATCTGACCAATATTTTTTTTATTACTTCCTTGAACTAATATTTGATTTTGTAAAGACATACAGAGGATATACAGGGTAAGTTTGTCGCATAATTACCCTGTATATCCTATGTACAGATATAGGCCAATGAGTTACCATTTTAAAACTTTGGACTCATTTATCAGAAATACAATGCTAAGCATATACCTATATGTATAAAGTATTAAATATTTACCTTGCCACCAAGTGTAAGGGGTTTTTAATACTTGGTAAATAGAAATAATCAGCATTAGGTCGCTGAATCTTAAATAATTAAAATCCATCACTATAACAATAATCTACCCATAAATCAACAACGATATTCCAACAAGGCACTTACTCCAGTGACAAAAGCTAAACTCCACAATGCGGTACTATACGCACGTAGACAAATGTTGCCAGCGACAAGGCAACAAGACAAACAGCCGCATTAACATTCTAATCTCGCGGGGAGGAATCGAATGGCGACGCGCCAAGAGCTGTGTGTGCTTCATATTGTTGCAACTTGCGCTGTTAGCCTTGTGAAGTAGCAGAAGATATACGGAAAATATACGCAAGCTAGACAAAGTAATAAGTTATTTTATAGTTCGAATCACGAAAAATGACCACAAATGGCGCCCATCTTCGCGTCATAACTCGTGAAGTAAAGACTTTTAACAAAATAATAATTCATATATAAGCGCACTACACCCGGAATCCTCATCACTGAGGAACTGGCTATCTTACCTCAAACTGCCGGAACACAACAATTTTTAAATTGTTGTTATAGCGTCAGATTTAGGTAAGATGGTGGTAGCTAGCCAGGCGGTCTTGAAATAAGCTCGTACCACCAACTAAACCTAGTATAAATGTAACCCCCCTCCTGGGAATCGAACCCGGGACCTCTGCGTCTTACACGGGTACCACAGACCTAGACCACAGAGGCGGTGATAGTGTCATTAGGCTCGAAGTTTCTTTTACCTCCTCAGCTCACCTCGTGTTTTTGGTACCACGCGCGTCTCAGTTTAACAAGATTGCATCCCATTGACATCGTGTGAGGATTATGCATATTTATCGCTCGCTATCTTGAAAGCATAGCCAACAGTGTTATATGCACTTTACTGACAATAAATCTGGGGTTTTGTCAAAATATGAGTAAACTCCATGTTTTTGTCGTATCTTTTTGGCGCTCGTTGGCGACCTAAGATCTGCAGAGCACCACATGATTTGTGATTGGCCTCTTTAGACATTTAGGTCAACTTCTGATGCAATATTTAGGGGATGCTTCTTGAAAGTAAAATGTTTCTTTTTAGGGTTCCGTACCCAAAGGGTAAAAACGGGACCCTATTACTAAGACTCCGCTGTCCGTCTGTCTGTCTGTCTGTCACCAGGCTGTATCTCATGAACCGTGATAGCTAGACAGTTGAAATTTTCACAGATGATGTATTTCTGTTGCCGCTATAACAACAAGTACTAAAAACCGAACAAAATAAATATTTAAGGGGGGCTCCCATACAACAAACGTGATTTTTTTGCCGTTTTTTGCTCGATATTGATAACGACTACAGGTAGACAGTTGAAATTTTCACAGATGATGTATTTCTATTGCTGCTATAACAACAAATAATAAAAACAGAAAAAATGAGATACAGCCTGGTGACAGACAGACAGACAGACGGACAGCGGAGGCTTAGTAATAGGGTCCCGTTTTTACCCTTTGGGTACGGAATCCTAAAAACGCACAAACTAAGGTATGTTAAATTTCAATAAAAATACAATTTTGTTGAACTTAAACAAAGAATTGAAACCAACAAAATAAAGTTAAGTTACTAAAAGTGTAAAAAAAACTTTACACGTTTTCATCAAGAATTTCAGTGAACCGTTTCGGTGAAATATGTATTTGGTAAAAGTATTTTTGTTGTGCTCGGTAATTGGACTATTGTTTGGCGACGGCGATATTACTTTTTTAGAGCTGTACGAATCGAAACAAATGAAACATTAAATTGTATTATTCATTCATTATAAATTTTGCTAATACGTACTTACTACCTTGGGGAGGCTTATGCCCAACAGTGGGTGTCGTGCGGATGATTATAACTGTTTTTAATTCACTTGCTTAATTTTATTCTTATCTTATATTTGTTGATTGTAAATTATGGAAATTCTTGTAGACTACTCTGGCTACCGCACTAATAAATTCAATATAAAAATATTTATTGCAACAATTCTGGGGGGAGGGGGTTACTTCCGACGAGGAGTTTACATCAGAATTGAAGAAACGTTATAACGTTTCTTCAATTCTGATGTAAAATCTGTTATTTTGGTACTTTGGAAACGGATTCCATGATTTCCATACACATACCATAATATACAACAATACTATGTATTTGATGTTTATTCGATTCGAGCTTTAACTCGATTGCGTCGGGAGTTACCCCCGGCACAGTCTTAATACTCCCCTGTATACAAAAAAAAACCGCCCAAGTGCAAGTCGGACTCGCGCACGAAGGGTTCCGTACCAAAAAACAGCAAAAAATCACGTTGTTGTATGGAAGCCCCCCTTAAATACTTTTTTTTCTGTTTTTAGTATTTGTTGTTATAGCGGCAACAGAAATACATCATCTGCGAAAATTTCACTTGTCTAGCTATCACGGTTCATGAGATACAGCCTGGTGACAGACAGACAGACGGACAGCGGATTCTTAGTAATAGGTTTCCGTTTTTACCCTTTGGGTACGGAACCCTAAAAATTAAGAATAAGTTTAAGTTTATACCTACTTTAACCAAAAAATTGCTTAGCAATATTCACAACTTCTTACGTTGGAGTTCTAAACAAACTTTTTGGTTGAATTAGGTATAAAACTTATTAATACAGTGGGAGTGTAAAGTGGCGCTGATTAACATTGGGCACATTAGTGGTGGACGTTTAAACCAAGATCCATTCATAATTTACCCATTATATTTTCTCTAGAGCAAGTTGTTGCTCAAAATAAACAGAATCTAATATACATTAGGCTTAATCTTTACGCAAAACTTCGCACCATATACTAAGTTTCGCGATCCAAATAATTAATGCAAGTGGGCAACTCAAACAATGATTTATTCGGAAAGTTCCGCGCAGGCCGAGAACAAAAAGCAACAAACGGTTAATTAGGGAGCTCTCGACAAACTTAAAACTAAGAACGATATTAACTAGTTCGTACTTGTGTAATTTGGGTGGTGCAAGGTGAAGGCTGGGGTTATTTTAATTTTTATTCTTGGTCTTTTTTGGAAACACTTGAGACACAAAACTGTATTGAATTTACATCACAATAAATTCTGTATAACAATATATAAATTATAATAAATAAAAATGAATTCCTATCGGTAAAATGGCACCAAATAAACTCTAACACAAAATGCTGACAAACTCTATAATGAACAGTCTATAATGTTGTTGTCAATTTGTCATTGACTCAGCATACCGGCGATCCAAGCAATTTTTGGTACGCTTATAAAGAATATAAGATAAAATATTAAATAAATGAAATCAATAAATAAAAAAAATACCAAGTATGTAAAAATATTTATAATAAAAAAACAAACATTGCCTCAAATACAAATCCGTAAAGGAAAAGTCAATTCACTGGTTATCTTGAATTTGCTTTGTAAATCTGTGCAAATGAGCTGTGTCAAAGAAAAATAAGATTCAAAGATAAGAAAGATATACATTCTTTATGAGTAATGATTAATCTAGTTATAGGACTTGTGTTTCCTTCTAAATCATTAAATTATGTAGATTCAATTAATTACGACAAAATAACTGCAGTCATAAACGGACATTTGTTTTAATTATTTAACACGAATACACGATTAGAACGTGACTCGCACAATCGATCTTTCACATGAACGTGAATTGCACTATTGTGGTTCGACCGATAATTAAGTAGTTATTACAAACTAAATAGGGGTGAATTTTTGGACATGAATACAATACATTTTGATTGCTTTAAGTAAGATTCTAAACTATACTCTTTTATATTGTTAAAACTTTCAGGACCTACTTACATTTTCTTTTCGAACTTTTACGTTATATTTTCTTGAGTTTGATATGGAACCGAAAATTTTCCGGTTTTTTTTTACGTGAATGTCTGACACATTCACGTAAAAAAAAACCGGAAAATTTTCGGAATTTTTTTTTTATTTTTAATTGATTAAAATAGTTATAATATATCTATTTGATGAGAGACATTTTCTAGGCTTGAGTATTTTTTTAATGATATTTTCTGAGCCACATTAACTGTTTAAACTCTCATGAGTTTATATAGTTTCAAAAGGAAAATATTAGTTCTTTCTTTGCATTGTTTTCTTTTTGTTGGGAAAAATAATTGTTTCCATTTGAAAAACTTAGTATAAAAGTACTTCACATCACTTTGTGAGCATCAGTTTCAGTATCACATTCAATTCAAGATGAAATCTTCTACTGGTGAGCACTTGGATATTTTTTTAAATGTTTAATTTGTAATGTAAATAACTTTGAATCTAGCCTTGTTTTTTATCAATGGTGTCAACAACGACTTTTAGTTACCAAACGAAGTTCCAAAGAAAATCGGTCCATGTGCGCGGCCCGCGGGCCAAATCCGGCCTGCAAAAAGATTCAATCCGGCCCGCTGTTATATCCCGACATTTATATTAACGTCTCTTATATGAAACATTTACGAGTATGTAGCTACAGAAATGTGTATTCTAAAATACTGCTTTTCTCAAAACTGAGGTCTGATTTTGATATCCCTTTGCATAAGAGTGTAGTTGAGGTATCTACATGGGAATAACATACACAAGTCAGTATTTCTATTGGTTCTTGGGCTGCTCCTTGGCCCCCGTAAATGTTGTAATTATTTTAAACGGCCTATTATAGCAAAATATATTTCTCCATCCCTGGCCTAGCCCATAGCTTAGCCCAAACCGCACTCATTGACCAATGAGCTGCAAGGATTTTGTTCCATAGGAGTTCGATACGTGGAACGGAATATAGGCTAGGGACAGTTGGTATGCCCCCCTTCTGAGGTTCCATCGAGCATACTATCGGGGCTGGATGGGGTTACGGGAGGTGGTCATGTAGGGTAATTACCGGTGATGTTAACAATAGTTAGTAGTGCTACCTCCCCTTCTTGGTGAGCTCCCCGTTCAAACTAGCTCACCTGCTCATGTGACATTGGCTACAGGCTCAGTATTGTGAAAAAGAAATATATTTAGCTTACTTCCGCAAAAAATATATGCAAGATGCACCGCCCGCCCGCCTGCAAAAATATGCACATGCACTCCACAAAATATCAGTGCACAATACCCTGCATTTGGCAAGACAGTAACACACCTTGCATCTTCACCAATTAGACTACTCTATACGTGTTTTACTGCAACCCGGAGCATCCGCAGGAGTTAGATCGTGCGTAAGCCAACACCGGTTGTAATCTAGTAAATGGTTTGGGACTTCCACCAAGGGCGCCAAGTGACGCCTGATTCAATCAAATACAAGCTCAGTTTCCTCTTTATTCCAGTCTTCTTCATTGTGCTGGTCCTTGTGGCTGCAGCAGCGGCCCAACGCCCAGTTGACTGCTCATACAGGAGGCCTGGATGCTTCTGCCCGGCCGTCTGGGATCCTGTGTGCGCCACCAATGGCTGCACTTATGGAAACAAATGCCAGTAAGTAGTTAGTACTAGCGCAGAATACAAATAAAGTAGGTATACATGACAGTACGTCAGGTTATTCAGGTAGTAACTGGGAAAATTTGTTTTTATAACGTACGGCATAAAGGCGGTCTCAAGGTCAATATGTATAGTGCCTTCGTGTGTACAAGTACCCCTAACTAGCAAGATCGTTAGATTTGTTTTTCGGAAAGCCAATGTGTGAGGCTTTCATCAGTTTGTATGGGTCCCACACGTGGCACCTATGACTACATTTATGTAAACAAATGCGTGTTAGTAGTTAGCAATTCGTAAGGCCAAGTTTATCTTGCGAAAACTGCTACTGCGAGTTTATGCAAACTATATTCGTCATTGAAAACGATTTTTTTTATATCGTAATGTTTCTTTCTATAACTAGCATCGATTGTTTAAATGAGGTAGCATATTCGATATATTTCGATACAGTTAAAATAAAAGAGTGCTTAGTAAGAGTTCTGGATTACGAAAACTTTTGGTTGAATTGCTCATGTCTGAAAAACAGTCAAAGTCGATGGCAATAAAAGAGACAGAGCGATTGTTTTCGAAATCTAATATAAACTCGAGAGCAGAAAAATCGCACAACAGACAACAGGCCTATTTTCATACAAACGAGCTAACTTTGAAGCTCTGGTTCTCCGCTCAGGATTAATCGAGCTCTGATCTGATGATGACAAATTAAGGAACATATGGTGGAGGCCCATAATGCTAAGGAAACCTAACGGATTCGTTGAGTCGTTTAGATCAGGGTTAAACTTAAAAAAATACAAGCTAAAATTACGTGAAAAGTATGTAAAATGTAACACTAAAAACTCCATACATGCTCTGGTGTAAACAACGCTTTTGATCCGTTGGGTTTTTTTAGCGATCTGAGCCTCCTCCATTTATTCTTTAATTTGCCATCATCAGATCAGAGCCCGTTTAATCCTGGGCGGAGAACCAGAGCCTCAAAGTTACCTCGTTTGTATGAAAATAGGCCTGTTGAGCGATTTTTCTGCTCTCGAGTGTAGTTTGCTAAACTCATACTATGAAGTGGGGCACAATTTCTCATGAACTTTACTAAGAAACCGATGTTGAAATCCATCTTTCCTCCTTAAGCTATTGCTTTCATATGTTCAACATCACGTTTCATATAGTAATCGGTGAAATAGATAATGATTAAGATATTTTTGTTTTTTTAGGTTGGGCTGCGCTGGTGCTGAATTTGCTTATGGAGGGGAATGTAAAAAATGTTGACTTCCACAACGCAAACTTTCATAAAGGAACATAATCTGAATGCATTCTTTTTACCGACAATAACCTAATAAACTGCACATAAAATGTTACTGTTTCAATACCTGGGCCCTATTCAATAAAACTTACAATTTACAAGTTACAATTACAGGTGACAGGTGACAATTTTACAAGTTTCTGTTCAATACAAAATACAAGTTACAAATTTGTAATGGTGGAAAATTTACATATTTGTCGAATTGTACTTACAATTTTACATATTTCTGTTCAATAAATATTTTCCTGTTACAGGTGACAATTTACAAATTTGTAGGAAAAACTGCTTTATTGAACGCACAATTGTATTTACAAGTTTACTTATTTGTAGAATTGTAATACATTTCTGACAGGTGACCTCACCCTCGGTAAAATTTTATAACTAATATTTTTTTTCTTTTGATGTGACTGATTTCACATTTAATGAGAAGTTTAGGGTAAGTAAGGCAACTATCGATTATTTTGAAATTCTAAGATTTTTGAAATCTATCCTCGTTAATTAAGAATCTTCAACAAAAATTTCGAGGAGCTTGGTGGCGCATGGCACCGTGGTTTAGCGCCTGGCCCACCGATTGCGGAGGTTAAGCAACGTTCGCAAGGGTCGCTCATGGGATGGGTGACCAAAAATTTATTATCTCGAGCTCCTCCGTGCTTCGGATGGCTCGTTAAGCCGTTGGTCCCGGCTGCATTAGCAGTCATTAACACCCACCAATCCGCATTGGGCCCGCGTGGTGGGTTATGGCCCGTCCTCCTTATCCACCCATAAGGAAGGCCTGTGCCCCAGCAGTGGGGACATAAAAATGGCTGATGGACAACAACAATTTACAAATTTATGTAATTTGTAAATTACAACAACAAATTTGTAGATACAATATTGTCATCGAAATCTACAGGCGTTTTCTACATATGTAAACGTTTATTGAACAGCATTTATAATTGTAATATTTGTAAGATTTTTACTTGTAAAATTCTTACATAATTGTAAGGTTTATTGAACAGCACTTGTCATACAACTTGACAAATATGTCACTTATTGACAAATTTGTAGGATTGTAAGTTTTATCGAATAGGGCCCTGCCCCTCTTCTGAAATTATGTTAGGAAATACAGCATGTGGATATGAACTGCGTCTACAATTTTGTTTCTTGAAGATGTCTTTATGTCTGATGTCTTTATGACGACCTCCGTGGTCGAGTGGTTCGCACGCCGGTTTTCAAGGCGTCACCATCTCTTGAGGTCCCGGGTTCGATCCCCGGCTGGGTCAATGTAGAAAATGAACTTTTCAATATTGTCTCAGGTCTGGGTGTGTGTCATACCACCGTTGTTTCTGATTTCCATAACACAAGTGCTATAGCTACTTACTTTGAGATTGGAGCAATGTATGTGATGTTGTCAAATATTTATTATTATTTATTTTTATTTTTTATGTCTTTTCTATTTTAATGATTTTCCAAAACTTAATGTAGTTACTTATAATTGCAAACAACCAGGAACTCTATATATCATGTATCAAATAGTTGGTTTAAAACGGGTCAACTATTAAAAAAATTAACCGCCTCTGTGCTCTAGTGGTTTGCCCATCCGTGTAAGATGCAGAGGTCCCGGGTTCGATTCCCAGGGGGGGGTACAATTTGTACTCGGTTTGGTTGGCGGTAGGGCTTATTTCAAGTCCGCCTGGCTAGCTACCACCATCTTAACTAATTCTGACGCCATAACAACAATTTAAAAATTGTTGTGTTCCGGCAGTTAGAGGTAAGTTAGCCAGTATTCCGGGTGTAGTGCGCTTCCACCTTCAGCCTTATCGTCATTTAACATTAGGTGAGATAAAGGCCACTATCCCGTTGTGTTAAAAAAAAAACTCCAAAAATACACAGGAATAGTTGAGTCGACACTAATAAGAGCGTATTATTTAACAAATCGTTGCAAAAACCTACATCACGAAAGGCATCGCTATGCGTATTAATCATGACAATGTGTTATTATAATAGTTTGCTCATTTACTCAATCTTAATAAATATCTACACAACAGATAGGCTAAAGCATCGCTGTATTCCACCACTTAGGCCACACAACTGCAGCGAGGGTCCCAACGTCCCCAACGGTGTCGTGTTCTCTCGTTAACATTGTGGAATACACAATGTGTAATATCGTCCCACGGTACAGGGTGTTGAGTACCAATCGTAAATCAACGGACTTCTCAAGTCCAGACACTATCTAAATATGATCATGATTTATAACGCCAGTTATAATAGTTGAGGAACTATATACATCCGTCTCGAAGGACCAAAAATATATGACGAAAAGAAGGTATCTACTCTCTTCTTGTTTAAATTGCTTTTTGTTATCATGCTGTACCTATATTCTACTTCAAACACATTTTTAAATCCTACAAATAGCTTTCAAAACACACCCCTATGAAAGGGGTAGGAACAATGGAAATATTTTTTCAGCAGTATGCTTGTCTCCAGCAGTGTGGTACAAATTTATGAGATTTCTCATTTTAGGTTGTGTTATTTCTTTCTATATTTAAATGAATACGGTTTACTTTGGGTTTTCGTATTATGATAACTGAATTGAATAAACGAAGCCTAAAATTATGTTAGCAATTACTTTTAATTGCTTATAAATTATTATAATGATATAAAGTTTGTGATCTAAGTGACCAAAAGTTTTACCTTGGATTGTAAAGGCTGCACTTGAAAGAATATAACGATTGATTTTGACATAATATTGACGAAGTATTGACATTGTTTGATTGAATTTATTGCTGAATTTACTTAAGGCGCTTTCCTGATCGAAAGTGATTAATATTTTGATTCTAATACACAAATTAATAAAACTTCTCGTGGAATTTCATAGGGTCCATAGTCTAGTTTTTTAGACGGTATCGTCACATTCCCTCGTAGTCACTGCTAGAAGTAGATAGCAAAACTGCTAAAAATGACCGTTTTTGAGACATTGCTATCTACTTCTACGAATGCGAGAGAATGTACTAAAATACTATACTATGAGCCTTAAAAATTCCAAGAAAAGTTTTATTAAAATCCTTCTCTAAACAACTTACTAAATAATATACACCTCTGAGACACTTTCAATCAGGGAATTGCCTTAAATATAGGTACATTAAATTACTTCTCAAATTTGGCAGTTCGTTACACACATTTATTACGTCTTTCAAAACGTTCAAACCTGCCATCCTTAATCCTTCCGAATGCGTTTATTGAACCGTGAAATGCAATTTAGCTAATAATGTGCATAGCAGTATCAAAAATTTCTCACGTGCAGTTTTCTATCCATCCATTTATCGTTCTGACAAAGACAGTCCAAGAAAGGCGAACATTATCAACACATCGTTTGTCCTACTAAATCGTACAGTGAAAGGTACAAATATACCTGAAAAGGGCCATCAGGGCCCTCCTTGAAGAGTGCTGAGGTGTTTTCCTCGCAAAGGGCTTAAATTACACTCGCACCGCCATAAACTCTGTCCGCCTGTTAGCGAGGTCGACACTCTAGTGATTTTATATAAAAACCTTATCTGGAAATTAGGGGGCGGAATTTGAACTTGGGACTTTTATGAGACTGCAAAGTTTATGATTAAAAAAAAAGTAACGAAATTTTATAGGTAGTGTTTAGTCTATTTTATTATTTTTTATCAATTTTTTTTAGTTTACTGCAATATGGGTGTCAAATTAAAGGGCTTATTATAAGGATTTCAAAAAGGTATATCATGACTGTAATATATAATAACTAAAAAGAAATAAATAAAAAAAATAAAAAATAAAAAAACCCGCCTGCATAAAAAGACAAGTCAACTGAAAAGATGGAAACAAGATTAAATATTAAAAGCAACATAATTACATGCAGTCGGAGGCATATAATTCAAATCATTCATGTCACTTTCTTTATGCATGCCTCCGATGGCATGTTATTATGTTGCTTTTAATATTTAATCTTGTTTCCATCTTTTTGCTATTGCTTTACCAGATTGTAAAAACGTGCAAATGTATTTTTATCATATCAGATATTTATAAAACTAAGAAACAAAACAAGCTCTACCCAACTTTCTGAATATGTAAGCCGACACAGCATAGTATGACGAATAGCGCCAATCATTTAAGGCGACACATTCCCTCGCAATAACTGGTGATAGATCGGCTGTCGTATCGATCCATCACAGCAGATATGCTACCAGGCGCAGCGACCTTCGGCTGCGTTCAGACGATAACACACGACCCGACTTCAACCCGAACCCAACTCAAACTCACCTCAACCTGACAGGTCACTTACAATTTTGAGTCTTATGACACACTAGCGGCCGCCCGCGACTTCGTCTGCGTGGACAGTTAGGTATTTCTCTATCCCTCGGGAACTGTACCCTTTTTCTAGTTGAAAATACCCTGACAACGTGTATGCACATTATGATCGGTTGAGTAGTTAAGACGTGAAGGCGTAACAAACAAACAAACGGACTTGCGCATTTTTAATATTCGTAAGGATTAATAAGCTCCTGTAAAATGTTCAGGTGAGTTTGAGGTGAGTTCGGGTTGAGTTTGAGTTAAGTTCGGGTTGAGTTTGAGTTGAGTTCGGGTAGAGCGCTGGGCGTGTGCAGTTACATCGACGAAATATAACGGAGCTTATCAATGTGTCATAAAACTCGAAATTGAAAGCGATATTATTTCAAGATTTTCAAGGAGTGGGCTGCGGTTGGGTTGAATTTGAGTTGAGTTTGGGTTGAGTTTGAGTTCGGGTTGAGTGCAGGGCGTGTACAGTTGCATCGACAAAATATAACGGAGCTTATCAATGTGTCATAAAACTCGAAATTGAAAGCGATGTATTTCAAGGAGTGGACTCCGGTTGAGTTGAGTTCGGGTTGAGGTCGGGTCGTGTGTTATCGTCTGAATACAGCAGGGCTTCCATATTAGCTGGGTGACAAATGGTTACAAATATTTATGATTATTAGTTTTGAGAAACAGTATTAAATGCACCACATTTTGGCATAAACTAAATTATACTTAGTCAAGTTTGGTGATCGCTTTTGAGGAATTCCTTTCCTTAGACTTTCAGTTTACCATTATTTGCCTCCTTTATCATTACCTATGTCAAAAGCTTCGGGAACGAAATGTTATTGTTAAATAAAAAATCTTTTACATTTTTAATTTGTATTTTGTTAGGTACAAAACAAAATTAAAACCGCGTACGAATGGAAGACGATGTAACTTCATGAATACAAATTCTTGTTAATATTCACGCCATACTGATAATAACCGAGGTGGATAACGCAAACTTGGCTCGACAAGTTTTGACACAGTTTCTCTGTGCTATGAATGCCAATGAGAATCTGTGACAAAATTGAATAAGTAAACAGATGGTATTTTGTAATTTAAATACGTTTCATGGGTGGTATTTATAGGTAAGTAAATAAAGCTCTTATTATTAAGGGTATTTATTAAGCAAAAAGTGGCTACTTTAGGCACTTTTGCCTACCACTACTACAAAGAAACTATATTTTATTGAGATTATTATTTGTAAATAAACTAAAGAACCTTAGCTTTACATGTAAATTTTCGAAACATTATGAACTAAGCGAGTGATAAAATTAATTAAGATGAGGGCTATAGGAGCCTTAAGTGCCTTTTTACCTAACTTAGAAATATTTTTTTTACTGTCGTGTATTTTTCAGAAAACTATGCTTCAAAAGAAGACTTTACAAACCTTTTATATTCAACTTTTTCATTAACCCCAGGTATTTTTCTTTGACTCCAGTGTAATCACTCATTGTAATCGGTATTCGCCGGAAACAATGCATGGTTAATAAATGGTGCAGCCCTAAACCCTCGTTGCATGAAAGGGCGACGGACTGAAGCCTGCCAGGAGCGCGGATGAAACCTTTCAGGGCTCTTTGTCCCTTAGCAACAAGCTACAAGATATAGGAGGGCAGCGAATTCGCTCGTCAGCCAAATTTAAATTTCCACTGCCAAGTGTCTGTCTGTGTCTACAGGCCGTCCTTTTTACAAGTTTTTATTTAAGGTGGATACCCCACCGAAAGTGGCGCCCTCAGAGGTTTAGTTGTTAATAGAAAATAATAAAAAAAAACTTTACGTGGAATTTTAGGGCCTTTGTTAAGTAATTTTAGAAGGTATCACTATATTCTCTCGTAGTCATTCGTAGAAGTAAACTGGAAATGTGTCAAAATGGTTACTTTTAGCAGTTTTGCTATCTACTTCTAGCAGTGACTGCGAGGAAAAGTAATGACATCGTTTAAAAATACTAAACTATGGGTCCTAAAGATGCACGTAAAGTTTTATTAAAAATGTGTATTACAATTACAATATTAATTAAAATTCACTGCGGCGCCACTTTTGTTCAGGGTGCCGTCCTAACTTGCAATGTACCTATGTATAATCGGTTGGAATCTTGCAACTCCATTTTGAAGCAGTTATCTTCAACTGATTGAGCTGAAATTTTGTATACACGTTTAGTTTGGAAGACAATGCATAGTTAGTTGTGTGGCGTCATTCTAAATCCAACATGGCGGAACACCCAAAATGGCGGACAGGTTATTTTTAATGCACTCCTACAATATGGGTCTGAAATGAAAGGGCTTGCTGAGAATAATTTGAAAAATAAAGTGACATCACTCTAAAGGGCTGGGCACACCGGCTGCGTAGACACGCGCGTAGACGCGTGTAGTGACGCGCAGCAAAGATACGTGGTTTCACTTTATTTTATTGAAGTACTCAAACTGAGATAATATTACAGTACGTACAGTCTCTAGAAAAGTACTTTTTTTATTTAAAATGTAAATGCAATTCTACCTACAAATACGATACGGTACCCAACGCAGGTTCTTGTCACTTGGACCACAATCAACGTGTGACAAGAAAAGTGTGGAAGCCGCATACACCGCGAGATGCAAAATGAACACGCAACGTACCTACCAGCAGCTATTGACGAACCAGACAGGTAGAGTCAGCAAAAAAGTAATTACTTGCAGTTTTAAAAATTGTAATAACGATACCCCTCTGAAAGTGGCGATTTTTATTTAATAAGATGAAGGATTTTAATAAAACTAAACGTGATTTAGAAGACCATCAGCCATTTTTATTGTTCCCACTGCCAAGGCACAGGCATTCCTTATGGGTGGATAAGGAGGATATGGGCCACAACTCACTACGCGGGCCCAATGCGGATTGGTGGGTGTTAACGGCTGCAATGCAAATGCAGTCGGGACCAACGGCTTAACGTGCCTTTCGAAGCATGGAGGAGCTCGATATATTAAATTTTTGATCACCCATCCCATGACCGACCCAATTGCTTGGCCAGGTACTAAACCATTGCGCTATCGAGCTCCTTGATTTTTAGAAGGTATCATTACATTCCCTCGTAGTCATTGGTATAAATAGATAGCAAGTGTCAAAAAAGGCCACTTTTAACAGTTTTGCAATCTACTTCTAAGAATTTTTGTATGTTTTATGTTTTACAATAACAGTATTAAATAAAATTCATCGCAATGAGGATCAGTAACGATTTTTGTTTAGTGGCTCATTAGAAAGCTAATGCCACCACATGATTAACTGTGAATCAATTTTTACGATAGAGCTAAAATACTGGTTTTTGGGGGTCCTTATGACGTCATCGCGATGGCGATGTACGCGAACCTTATGTCGTACGTGATAAAGCACATATTGCATTGAGCTTGGCATTTCCTTCAAACCCTTTTAACTCAACCATTTCTAAACGGATTTCAAAAATTCTTTCACTAGGTTTCATGCTATCAATATGTGTTTATATTATATCAATAAAACTATAGGTTTCACACCTGTTATTGATCCTCATTCTACTGTCAGTCTGGGTACCTACCGCTATAAAACAAAATTGTGATAAGCTCTAAAAAAGTACCTATCTCAAAACCCAAAGTAAAAAATCTGTTAATGGTTATTTGTAAAATACCAACAACCTCGCAAGAGCAGATTCATCATCATCATCATATCAGCCGCACGACACCCACTGGTATAGGCCTCCCCTAAGGACGATCGGTCCTGCGCTGCCTGCATCCACTGACTTCCCGCGACCTTCACCAGATCGTCGGTCTACCTTGTCGGGGGCCTACCCACGGAGCGTCGTCCGGTGCGCGGTCGCCATTCCAGAACCTTTCTGCCCCAACGGCCATCGGTTCTTCTCGCTATGTGTCCCGCCCATTGCCACTTCAGCTGAGCAATCCTTCGAGCGATGTCGGTTACTTTAGTTCTCCTGCGGATCTCCTCGTTTCTGATTTGATCACGTAGGGAAACGCCGAGCATGGCTCTCTCCATTGCACGCGGAGCGACCTTGAGCCTCCTTATGAGACCCATAGTTAGCGGCCACGTTTCACTGCCGTAAGTCATCACTGGCAACACACACTGTTCATAGACTTTCGTCTTGAGACACTGAGGTAAGTCGGACGCGAAGATTTTTCGAAGCTTCCCGAATGCTGCCCACCCGAGTTGGATTCGACGAGAGATCTCTTTCTCGAAGTTGGACCTACCTAACTGGACTGCCTGTCCTAGGTATACGTAATGGTCAACAACTTCAAGTGTAGTGTTCTCAACATGAACTGGAGAGGGTACAACATGGGCGTTTGACATAATTTTCGTCTTATCCATTAGAGCAGATTACTAACATCATAAATAAAGAACGTTTTTTTTACGTCTTTTCCGAAAACAGACAAAAGAACTACTTTCTATACAAATGTCCGAACAGCTAATCGAGTTTTGTACGAAAAGTAGATTTTTTTGGTCTGTTTTCGGAAAAGTCAAAGAACAAACGTTGTTGTTTATGATATCAATAATCCACACCTGTGAGGTTGTTGGTTTTTTACAAATAAACCTTGTATAAAATCATTATATTCTTCCGACCGTACCAGTGACGTCAAGTTCATTAACCCCTTGATGACGTCAATGTCAGTTCGTCGAGTGCTTGCTACTGTATGCGACACTATGCATACTAAATGCAGCGGCTGCCACATCAAAACCAACGGCGAACTTTGACCTCTGAACCTGGGCTTGAAAGCTTGACACTGCCTCTTGATATAAAAAAAATGCAGCAGATTCGTACAAAGTTATTGATACTTTCTAGATGATTGTTAGAACTGCGTTCTTGATTTTCAGTAAAATCAAGAGCTCACGAGTTTCATACGACGTATTTCAGCAAATTTGCGAGGAAAAATAAATTAATTTACCATACCAAAATTATAGGAAAAGACGCGCAGGTTTTTTTTCACACGCCCAATGCAAGAATATTTTGCGAACAATGGGATGAGTGAGCATACAGCCTACTTCAAAATCATAATTTTAAGTGAAAAAAGAAAAATATTTTAATATTTTATAATTGATTTAATTTTGATTTGACTTAATTTAATTTCATTTAATTTAATATGATCTGATTTCATTTGATTTAATTTAATTTGATTTAATTGGATTTAATTTAACATGTTCTGATTTGTATTAATTGATGTAATTTACTAACACTAGTCTTAAGATATTGTTACTAACTTATTATGGGCCTTGCCTGAAATAAATAATTTGAATTTGAATTTGAATTTGAATAACAAAATCTTGTGAATTATAAATAATTTGATAATAATTAAATGTTTGTTGGACTTAATTAAGCACTTAATTCCAGAAAAAAAGGTATAATTATGAATTTTCAGCGGCATAAAACCTATTTTTTTACTAAAAAAATAACTATATTACCCGGTTAATTTGGGAATGCCCTGTTTACTGGCATATAACTTGCAGTAAGGTACTAATTTAACTTTGTAGGGATTTACGCACTAGTGTGTAATGTAAAAGCGATGTCGACGGCTGCACCGAATAAACGTGCAAGTGAAAAAAGACAACTTTACAGGAGAAAATAAAAACGGTTTTTTTTGAATATCTCAAAGCAGGTAAAAAATATTGATATACAATGTATGACATAGTCAAAGATAAAAAAAATAACTTTTAATATAAGTCATAATAATATGAAAAATATTATTAGAAAAGTAGAAATTTACGAAAAACCATTTTATATTAATATTCTAGTTCGGTTTATTGCATCATGTACCTGCAATAGCACTTTTGCACGTTTATTCGTGTAAAAAAGACGGAGCTTGATAAATGTAAAACTGCATTACACTTTTTATGGGAGTGAATTTTCTTTAATCTTTATTTTGGTATGATATCTTTGCACATTTTATGCACTTAAACTAGATCTGCATTAAGCTTTTGCATGTTTAAATTTATTAATGTCTAGAATGTAAATAGTTCTTACGGTATCGTCTTGCTATGAAATCTTTGTAGTGCTTGTAAATAAAATAAGAAATGCCTTATAAAATTACCTATATCTTTCAAATTTATAGATCGATTTTATCAGAGGGATCTTAAAAATATTAAAAAAGGTCACTAGGATTTATAAAAATCAACTAAAGTTTTCAAAATATTTTAATGATACCAGCCCCATATTCAAAACCCCCAGAACTTTCAACTTGCACTCCAAAACCGGTTCTACAATCTAAACAACAAGGTGGTGGATATTGTCTGTACAGAAGGGTCTAAGTTCTAAGACTATATAAGTAATAAATAAAATGTAAATCCGCTATTGGCAATAAGCAAAATCTGTAAGATAATTACTGTTAATTTTTAAGTGCTGTGGATTTTGTGATAATAAATAAAATAAAATAAAAGACCCACCGTACCAACCTAAAGAAACTCCCCGACCACAAACCCCTACTCATGGATCAGAGACGTGAAATGAGACTCCAGAGCTTAGTGGATACTCATCGTTATTGTCAGCTAAAAAGACAAATTTCTAAGTATTTGACGAGCGACTTCCGCCAATTTGATACAAACCCTATTAAACAGGCTATGGAGCAGAATAAAGGCTCTAAAGTGTTCGCGAGAGATTTGTCTATTGGGCAAAGCCAGATGACGAAGCCGAAAACTGACGACGGACGCATCATTTTATCAAAGCCTGAAATCCTAAGGGAGATCGAGAGTTTATATGGGCAGTTGAATTCCACGCAGACACCTATTGCAAGCAAGGCTAAAGACCCCAGAGCCAAGCTTATCCGACACTATACTGAAGATATCCCGGACGTCAACCTGTACGAGATTAGTATGGCTCTCAAACAGCTAAAAAATAACAAGTTGGAGACAGAATCACTACAGAACTTCTGAGAGCAGGCGGTAAGCCGATAATTAAAGTCCTCCAGAAGGTTTTCAATTCCGTCATCGTTGAAGGCAGAATGCCGAAGGCATGGATCATAAATGAGGTAATTCTGTTCTTTAAAAAGGGTGACAGGTCCCTATTAAAGATCTACAGACCCATCTTACTTCTGAGCCATGTTTTTAAGTTGTTTTCGAGAGTCCTCACGAATCATCTTACTCGCAGGTTCGACGACTTCCATCCTCCCCAACAGGCTGGGTTCCGAATAGGCTTTTGCACCATAGACTACATCCATACGTTGCGGAAGATTATACGAAGATCGAGGAGTATAATCTGCCACTTTGCTTGGTGTTCGTGGACTATGAGAAAGCTTTGATTCAATAGAGACCTGCCCCCTGATTACATAACATTTTTAGTAACAATTGACAACATATCAAAATTTTTATCCTGTTTTTTTGTTTGTTATTTAGAAATTACTGGTGAAAACATGAGACACGTATTTTTTTATTTTCCAAAATTTTTATTTTAAGTCAACGTAATATTAATTTGAAAACTTATCTATTCTAAAAGAGCGTAAGTGCCGTTTAAAGGATTTTTGGCGGACAATATCCTTTGCCCATATGGATAAAAAAAATCATTATGACGTCAACCTGCCAATCTAATCTATGGACGGTAATGACGTTTGTTTGTTTATCTTTTGCTCGAGGTTGTTTTCTTTTATTGTCGCTATTTTTACCTTATTTTCAACAATAATAAATAAATATATTCGTAAATTAGATTCCATAATCTCATGTGTAGTTCCTGCCTGCAAAAATACTGTGATTGAATGCCCAAACAAACACTGTTTTACGTGCCAAACCAAAGTCTACACGTTTACAAGTGGTGTGTTGCTTTAAAGTTTTATGGAAATTGAAACTAATGCACTTCAAAACAAACTGTATTTATTAAACAAATTCAAACGTACACAATATCTTTTTATTTCTAAAAATAAAATGTTTCGCAGAAGAATTCAGCTTTTGCAGCATGATGAAGTCCATTTTGGTAAGGTTGCGACTGTCTGCTATTAAAAATCGTTCAGAAAACTTGATATTATATTTCGATAGATGTTAAATTTAACCAAAATACTAATTCAAGTTAAAAATATCATGAATACATTCAAAACAAAACTAATCAAATTGAAAAATATTTTGATTCTTGACACAGACTTGACATAAATTGTAACCTTGACAGCGACAGTTTTTATGATTATATATTTTTTAAGATAAAATCACACAACTTTTTCACGCAAAGGAGTTAAATATTTAATATTCCTTTATCTCGATGATACAGTGTTTTTTCTACATATTTCGTTAAATTATTGATCAAAAGCCCCGAAAAATTATGTACGGTGTCAGAAATTGAAAAACCTCGAAATGGTTTTCGATTTAAGGTACCTTGTAAAAAATGAAAACATGTCAATTCTCAATTGAATTCGATTGAAACCGCAGTTACGTTGCTGCTTAATATTAGTTATCATGTCACATTGTTTCTTACTAAAGCAGCAATGTAACTGTGATTTCTGTCAGAGCTGATTGCAACAAAATTAGAAAATCTGGGGGCTGGGTGGCGCTGTAATCTTTCCAGAGGTGCTAAGTTATACAAAATGTCACCCTGTTGGTCCAATTTTAGGAACCAGAGCACAAATTCCATCCAACTGCAGCGAGATGTAAGGCAGGGGAGACGATATTTTTCCCAAACTGTTCACAGCTGCATTGGAGGACATCTTGCCGAGTCTTTTCCAGTGCTATAGTTTCTTGCACTGGAAAGGACTTGGCATAAACATTATAATGGCCAGTACCTAACACACCTTCATTTCGCTGATGACATAGTTCTTATGGCTGAGACCTTGGAGGACCTGAATACAATGCTCGAAGATCTTCGTAGTGCTCTCAAGTGTGGGTCAGAGGATGAACATTTGATAAGATGAAAATCATGTCGAATGTCCATGTTGTACCCACTCCAGTTTATATTGGGAATGCTACACTCAAAGTTGTTGACCATTACGTATACCTAGGATAAGCATCTCCGAGAAACAGGTCTCTCGTCGAATCCAACTCAGATGGACAGCATTTGGGGAGCTTCGAAAAATGTTCACGTCTGACTTACCTCAATATCTCAAGACGAAAGTATATGACCAGCAGTGTCTGTTGTCAGTGATGACTTACGGCAGTGAAACGTGATAGCTACCTATGCAACTTATACGGAGGCTCAAGTACACCCAGCGTGCAATAGAGAGAGGAGAGATCCATAGGAGAACTAAAGCTTTGTCCAGACTTGTATCATTTTGGCGTATCAGATCACCGTATCTTTAACATACGTAAATCGCTAGTTTGGCTGGGCGTGCGTTGAAGTAATACTGTATCAAAGAGGCGACGTATGTTAAAGATACGGTGATCTGACACGCCAAAATGAACAAGTCTGGACAAAGCTTTAAATGACGAAGGATTGCTCAGCTGAAGTGGCAGTGGGCGGGATGCAGCGAAAAGAACCGATGGCCAATTGGGGTGGAAAGGTTCTGGAATGGCGACCGCGTACCGGACAATGCTCCGTGGGTAGGCCCCCGACAAGGTGAACCAATGATCTAGCGAAGGTGGCGGAAAGACGCTGGATGTGGGCAGCGCAAAGGACTGATCTTCGTGGAGATTCTTGAGGGAGGCCTATATCCAGTAGTGGGTGTCATGCGGTTGATATCATGATGATGATTATTATCTTTAACTAGTTCCAACATTCTCCTACAACGAGTTGATGCAGCTAATGATTTCTTTATTTTCACCTGCATAAACTACTGCAATCCCTTCGCACATCACCATACGACTGATTAGTGAAATATTAATCGCACAAACCACTGCTACCCGCTCTGACGTGTATAGAATGATGTTTTAACCCTATAATGTTCAGTTAATATATGTGTATTAACATTAAAAATGGAGAATATCCGTATTTAAAACGTTAGAAAATTTGTTGGTTATTTTATTTAGTGCAATACGCTAATCTTAATATATAAAATCGTAAACTGAATGACTGACTGACTGATCTATCAACGCACAGCCCAAACCGCTGGACCTAGAGACTTGAAATTTTGCACACATATACTCTATACAGTGTAGGCATCCACTAAGGAAGGATTTTTGAAAATTCCATCCCTAAGGGGATGAAATAAGGGATGGAAGTTTGTATGAAAGACCCTCAGTTTTGAAGCTAGAATCTTCAAATTTTGTGTTTAGGCTGACGATTGAAAATTAATAAATACGGGTCTCAGCGTTTTTCAAAATTCTACCCCCGAAGGGGTCAAAAGGGGGATGAAGTTGTGTATTGAAGAAAATCCTTCATTTTCGAAGTAAAAATCGCTAAATTTATAATTTAGGATTATGAATGGAAATCTAACGCAACGTATATTGTTTTTGTTAGGATTTCAACCCCAAAGGGGACGAAATGGGTGAAAAGGGGTAAAAAACCTAAAAATAGATATGGATGTCGTTATCGGGGTTTTGTGGGATGACGATTGCAAAAATGACATTTATTTTGAAGTCCAACACGGTGGACATGATTTAACCCCTAAAGGGGTGAAAATGGGGTCCAAATTTTGTATGGAAAAATAATATAAAATAGACATTACAACTTTAAACTTCGTAGGAGCACATCTAAAAATAAAAAGGCAAATATGTATTTTGTTATTTTGAAAATCAACCCCTTAGGGGGTAAATGGGGTGAGTAAACATAAAAATCGATATAGATGTCGTTATTGGGGTTTTCTGGGATGACGATTGCAAAAATGACATTTATTTTGAAGTCCAACACGGTGGACATGATTTAACCCCTAAAGGGGTAAAATTGGGGTTCAAATTTTGTATGGAAAAATAATATAAAATAGACATTAGGTACAACTTTAAACTTCGTAGGCGCACGTCTAAAAATAAATAGGCAAACATATATTTTGTGATTTTGATAATCAACCCCTTAGAGGGTAAGTGGGGTGAGTAAACATAAAAATCGATATGGATGTCGTTCTTGAGGTTTTATGGGATGGTGATTGCGTAAATGAGATTTGTTTTGAGTTCCAACGCGGTGGACATGACACATCATGGACCTGGACCTGGACATGCACATCCAGGGAACGGGAACGGGAGAGGGAACGGGAACGGGAACGGGAACGGGAACGGGAACGGGAACGGGAACGGGAACGGGAACGGGAACGGGAACGGGAACGGGAACGGGAACGGGAACGGGAACGGGAACGGGAACGGGAACGGGAACGGGAACGGGAACGGGAACGGGAACGGGAACGGGAACGGGAACGGGAACGGGAACGGGAACGGGAACGGGAACGGGAACGGGAACGGGAACGGGAACGGGAACGGGAACGGGAACGGGAACGGGAACGGGAACGGGAACGGGAACGGGAACGGGAACGGGAACGGGAACGGGAACGGGAACGGGAACGGGAACGGGAACGGGAACGGGAACGGGAACGGGAACGGGAACGGGAACGGGAACGGGAACGGGAACGGGAACGGGAACGGGAACGGGAACGGGAACGGGAACGGGAACGGGAACGGGAACGGGAACGGGAACGGGAACGGGAACGGGAACGGGAACGGGAACGGGAACGGGAACGGGAACGGGAACGGGAACGGGAACGGGAACGGGAACGGGAACGGGAACGGGAACGGGAACGGGAACGGGAACGGGAACGGGAACGGGAACGGGAACGGGAACGGGAACGGGAACGGGAACGGGAACGGGAACGGGAACGGGAACGGGAACGGGAACGGGAACGGGAACGGGAACGGGAACGGGAACGGGAACGGGAACGGGAACGGGAACGGGAACGGGAACGGGAACGGGAACGGGAACGGGAACGGGAACGGGAACGGGAACGGGAACGGGAACGGGAACGGGAACAGGATGGGAACGGGAACGGAAACGGAAACGGAAGGGGTACGGGATGGTTACAGGACGTTTACGGGACGGGAACGGAACGGAACGGGAACGAGAACGGGGAACGGGAACGGGAGCGGGAGGGGGAACGGAACCGGAACGGGGACCGGGAACGGAACCGGAACGGGAACGGGAAGCATAAAAAATACTGGTCGGATCCTGGTTGAAGGTTCTCTAAGGATTTTCTCTAACATCCACGCGGACGAAGTCGCGGGCAGAAGCTAGTACAAAATATAAATGTAGTTTACAAATTCTGCAAGGATCTTTACATACTAAGGAGGTTTACATGTTCACACGAATAAACGGGCAAGAGCGCATTGCACTAATTAATGTTTACAAAAGTTGACTATGCTGTTTCACACGCTTATTCGTGTGCTAACTAATAAGCTTGAGAATTGTATGATTGCGTTAGACTAATATTTGGGTTACGAATCAAAACGATAATTCCCTACAACAAACAGTTAAGTGACTATAATTTTGAAAATACTTGGTTAAAAAATACAAAAAAAAATGGTGGTGCAGATGGATATTTAAAATGGAATAACGCAAAAAAAAATTTTTGCCCAATAGCTGTTGCACGTTTATTCGTTGCGGCCGTCGATGTAATAAGGCTCACTTGAGTGTGTTTAAAAATCTCTTAACTGAATGGCTCTTCAAGCACCTGGAGGCCGTGGAAAGAATTGAAGAGATTTATTCAAGTTACTTGTATGTCTGAATGTCTGATTTATTCAAGTTACTTGTATGTCTATTAACGTAATAGCAAAGTTTTACAATCCATGATTGTAAAGCTGTGGTAATAGTATGTATTTTCACAAACTTCTAATCTATCCAGAGCTTAAACCAGCCACTCCGTCATTGTTTTAGCACATTTTATTTCCTTCCACCGGCTTTCGGGGTCATAGCCTCAAAGGCTCGGGTTTACGACCGAGTTCCCGCCTAGTAATATCCGAGTTCCCGTAGGATTACCTACTGTGTCGAATTTTATATGCTTCATTTTGGAGTAACCAGACCTTAGTCAGAGTGGAATGTGTCGTTGTGAAATTGGGTAATACTACCTTACCTTCATCTTGATTATTAAAACTTTCTCGTTAACTTCTCGTGGGTAATATTTAAATGATCAACAAAAACGTTGATATTTGATTGAATCAGGCGTCACTTGGCGGAAGTCCCAAACCATTTTGAAAAAAGAAATATATGTAGCTTACTTCCGCAAACAATATTTGCAAGATGCACCGCCCGCCCGCCCGCAAAAATATGCACATGCACACCACATAATATTAGTGCACAATACCAGCATTTAGCAAGACAGCAACACACCTTGCACCTTCACCAATTAGGCTACTCTACACGTTATCGCCCCAACCCGCCCGACCCCCAAATCCAACTTTGGTGTTGGTTTACGCACGATCTAACTCCTGAGGATGCTCCGGGTTGGGGCGATGCATCTTGCATAATATATTGTTTGCGGAAGTATATTTCTTTTTTCAAAAAAACGTTGATGATTTTCGACTTGGAATCTTGTATGATTGAGAGAAACTAATATTAGCTGCTTTTAAGTTGTGTTCTTATTTAAAGCATTTTCAAATATAGGTACTAACAACGTGTATAACAGAAATAGCTAAACCAGAAAAGGGTAGGTAGAGACCATCAAGCTGAACAACTTTTACTACTGGACTAACTCTGAAGACGTGATAAAAAAAAAACTGCTGTTCAATAAAAAATATTCATCATATCAGCCGCACGACAGCCACTGTAGGGTATAGGCCTCCCCCAAGGATCTCCACGACGATCGGTCCTGCGCTACCCGCATCCAGTGGCTTCCCGCAACTTTCACCAGATCGTCGGTCCACCGTGTCGGGGACCTATATACCTACGGAGCGTCGTCCGGTGCGCGGTCGCCATTCATATTTTCGTTTAAAAAATATTCATATTTTCGTTATTATTTTTTGTATGAAACAGCCGACTTTTTTCGCAATTTCAGAGTTGGTCCTATAGTAAAAGTTGTTCAGTTTGATGGTCCCTATGGTAACTTGATTGTATCGCCATAGTGCTTGTATGCTCACATTTGATAGGGAGTACCTATAATGCTTGTACCCTTATTACAACAACGAGATAAATAACATTAATATACTTACTACAATTCTAATTCTGTAGCACCTACTCAGGTAGCTCGAACAATAGCTCAGTGTAAGCGATACAAACTATTCGAATTGAAACTAAAGTTAGTTCGCATTCAAGCCAACTCGCTTCAGAGACCGACTGGGTTTTGACGGAATTATTCAATGGTCTCAAGAGTTTCTGATAGTGATGTTGTATCAGGAAGTCAATGATGTGATTTGGATTGGTTGAATCACTATGACTGTGTAGAAGTAATGACGTTAAGATAATTAAATTAAATTATCTAAACGTCCTTACTTCAATTTAGGTGAAAGCAGTGAGACCATGGGCCCTTAATTAAGGGCCCATGGTCCCATTGATTTCACCTGACGGAAGGACGACGGAGTTATTTTGTAACACCCTGTATAGTGGTGTATACCACCAAAATAACTCGTAATGCCGAATATACAAGGTGTTTGGTAAAAGCCTTATAAATCCGAATATGGTAGATAGAGACCATCAAATTGGACAACTTTTACTATGGGACCAACTCTGAAATCGCGAAAAAAAAATCTGCTGCTTCATACAAACATTAATAACGAAAATATCAAAATGTATGAAACAGCTGATTTTTTTTCGCGATTTCAGAGTTGGTCCCATAGTAAAACTTGTTCAGTTTGATGGTCCCTATCTACCATATTCGGCTTTATAAGGCTTACACCTTGTAGATAGGGACCATCAAACTGAACGACATTTACTATGGGAAAAACTCTGAAATCCCGAAAAAAATCTTCTGCACACATTTTGATATTTTCGTTATTAATTTTGATATTAAACAGACACCAAAATTAAAAACGTGATTTTTTTCACGCGATTTCAGTGCAGTTGGTCCCATAGTAAAAGTTGTTGAGTATGATGGTCCGCTATCCTACTAATCCTACTTCCTACTAATATTATAAATGTGAAAGTTTGTGGGTTTGGATGTTTAGATGTTTGGATGTTTGTTCCTCAATCACGTAAAAGCTACTGAACGGATTTAGTTGAAATTTGGCACACAGATAGTAGATAGCCTGGATTAAAACATAGGATACTTTTTATCCCAATATTCCCACGGGAACGGGAACCACGCGGGTGAAACCGCGGGCGGCTGCTAGTCTACCATATTCGGCATTATTCGTGTTTTTGTATTACGTTGTATAACTGAGGAATCAGCAAAGTGTGGTCGATTGTACTTTAAAAAGCCTGATCGAACCAAAACTTCTATTAAGAGAAAAGTTTTTCCATTAGATGCTCTTTGTCTGAGACGAAGGGAAACGCAAACGGAACGCCACCCGAATTACAGATTTTTGCTGACACTTGAGGTGTGCTTTTGGACGGTTTTTTTGTATGGACGGTTTGTGAAAGTAGACTAAATTAAAGGTCAGAAAAGTTGGAAGTCACTGTTGATTAACATTTATCACTTTTGTTGAAAGTGAGTGGGTAATTAGCATCCAAAAGTTACAAAACAGTAAGAGTTTCAATAAGATAAATAATTGTATGGTATTCCATCAGCCATATTTTTTTTTAATGTCCTCACTGCTGGTACAGGCCTTCCTTATGGGTAGATAAAGAGGACGGGCCATAACCCACCACGCGGACCCAAAGCGGATTGGTGGGTGTTAACGACTGCAAATACAGCCGGGACCAACGGCTTAACGTGACTTCCGAAGCACGGAGGAGCTCGAAATAATACATTTTTGGTCACCCATCCCATGACCGACCCTTGCGAAAGTTGCTTAACCACCGAGCTGCGCCACCGAGCACCGAGAGTTTTATGGTGTTCAGTGCAAATAATATCGCTTCGCTTCGGTAGATTATATAGATTTTAAATGTTTTTGTTTTTACTTAAAAGAAAAACGATATTCCCATACAAAGTTTTCCCTCCCTTTCTCATCACAAAATTTTAATAAAAAAAACTTAAAATCTGTATTTGTTGTGGAACATCAAAAAAGTTGCCTAAGGCACTGAATATATCGTCTGCAATAGACGCAAAGGCCAGTAGATGTGTAAAATAATTTCGTAAGTAGATAATTTTAATAACAGCACCAAAATACCAATTAAATAGTATCCTGTGTGGTTGTTTATTATAAAAAATTGGCTTTATCTGTCATTTTATATTACGTACTAGTGGCCGCCCGCGGTTTCACCCGCGTAGTTCCCGTTCCCGTGGGAATATCGGGATGAAAAGTATCCTATGTTTTAATCTAAGCTATCTACTCTCTGTTTGTCAAATTTCAAGCAAATCCGTTCAGTAGTTTTTGCGTGATTGAGGAACAAACATCTAAACATCCAAACCCACAAACTTTCACATTTATAATATTAGTAGGAAGTAGGATAATATACAGCATTTTTCCTCCTTCTCTTCGTCAATAGAAATATGTATACAAATGCGTCGTTTCGCTACGTCTAGAAGCTTCCATTAGTTTTCCTCCCATTTCATTACGTTGTGGTTGACGCGATACAATTTTGGTGACAAAATATTTACATCAATCATGGCCACATTGTCGGTGGTTAGACAACCATGCCTTTGAGTCTCAAAGATGGCTATGCTATTTATCTTAGGTAGAGATTCGAGAAATTCTATCCTCCTTTTTTCCTATAGGATCCTAACCCTTTACTTATTCGTCTACAGATATATCTGTAGACGAATAAGTAATACACTTGAGTAAAACTTGCAATTTTCAAATGCTTCTAATATTATGTTCACATGCAATTCATAGTATAATTATTCTCAATTGCAGTTTTAGTGCAATTTTGATGCATTTAATAAATAGCATGTGAATATATAAGTACAAGGGTAAGATATTACTTGAATTCTACTTATTTCTACTTTTATTTGTTACTTCTTCTATAATTAGATTTTTGCATTGACAAGGTAAGTACAGAAAAAAAACCTTGTCAAAGTTGGTAGAGTCCGGTATTAGTAAAATTAATACGGTAATGGTGGTGATATTGGGTTTATTGTTAGCCATAAGATCAATTTCATGATGATGATTTGATTATCATTAGTGGCTCCATGAGCAGTAGACCCGCGTTTGTGCGTTAAAAAGTATCTTAATTCGTATTTCCTGTAAAAATTATGGATTGACCAAAAATCTAAATAATTATCGAACCCTGCTCACAAAATTTCACGAGAATCGGTTGAGAAATGCGACCTGTAGAGGAGAACAAACGGACAGCGGGAACCTGGAAGGACATACGAAAACATTTTTGCCCAAGCTGAAGCAGAGACGCTTTACTCAATAAAGTACCTAAAAGATAAATAAACATTCCACAAGTCAAATTCTTTTATCACTAACAAGTGCTTTTGTATGTAAGAATACATTTCTCTATGGTTTCCATAGAAACAGGAAAATAAAAACGACATTAAAAGCTTCTGAAAGCTGTAAGTAGTTTAGCTGCAATCGTGAGCCGTGCAAATGTAAATATCATTGAATGCGAAAACACTCGCCACTAAACGAGTGTGAATTGAGCTTAATATACTGTGGGGTTAAGGTGCATAGAAAATAAGTTCTTTTTGGGATAATTGTGGACAAAATTGTAGAGGAGACAGGGTTATGTGTAAGAGCGATAAATAAGAGTGAATGTGGCATTAGCGAACGAGAAAATTTTTGTCACGTTCAAATACTTAAGTACAAAGTATATACTTAAAGTATAATTAGTATAACATACAGAAAAGGAAAATAACTTCTTACGGAGAATAAGAGGAACTGAGTGAAATTATTTTAAAAACATGTCGCAAGTAATACGGATCAAACTTAATAAATAAGTACTTTAAATTTTAACGAAATATTAAGAACAAGCGGCCGCCCGCGACTTCGTCTGCGTAGAAAGTTTTTTTGCTATCCCTAGGGAACAATACTTTTTTTTCGCAATAAAAGGATCCTGTGTCCTTTTCTGTATCCCTGACAACGTGTATGTAAAATTTCATGATGATCGGTTCAGTAGTAAAGAGTGAAGGCGTAACAAACAAAGAAACGTCTTAAACGGACTTTCGCATTTATAATATTACTAGCGGCCGCCCGCGACTTTGTCTGCGTGGAAAGTTTTTTGCTTTCCCTCGGGAACAGTGTTTTTTACTGGATGAAAGGTACCCAGGTACCCATACTACCCTATGTCCTTCTCTGTAGCCCTGATAACGTATATGCAAAATTTCATGATGATTTGTTGAATAGTAGGACTTTCGCATTTATAATATTAAGTAAGGATAAGGATTATTTCGACACCTATTTTTCTAACTATAATTATTCCTTTTGCTTAATTATCTTTGTCTAAGCAACCAGTAAATTGTTTTTAAGGTGCAGATTATCCATTGTTTTTCCTAAATTTCATCATAATCGTGGTAGCACTACTCACGACCAGTATGTACTTCCACCAGTGCCTCTTGAGGAAATCAGCCAGCACCCGCATCTCCCTTGCGGAGTGTACCCACTGTGTACAACGAGATTTTTTAAAAGCTTAAAAAATATATAAGTAAATATACATTATTTTTTCATCTTAATATAAAAATAGCATTGTGAATGCAAAAATCTAAAAGTTTAAAAAAGTAAATATACCTACATAGGTATACGACTGCTTATATTTTAATACACTACTCGCGAGCAGAAAACTGAAATCATATGTCTATTTTCATACAAACGAGGTAATTTTGAAGCCTTTGTTCTCCGCCAAAGATTGAACATGGCGTGATCTGATGATGGCCATTCAAAGTGTAAATGGAGGAGGAGGCCCAGATCCCTAAAGAAGCCCAACGGATCAGAAAAATCATTTATACCAGAGACCATATGAAGTTTTTAGTGTTACATTTCCCATATTTTGATGTAATTAAAAATTTTAAGTTCAACGCTGAGCTAAATGACTCATCTAATCCGTTAAGTTTCCTGAGCTTTATTTTACTCCGCCATTTTTTCTTTAAGTGGCCAGCATCAGATCTCACCCCGTCTAATCCTGGGCGGAGACCCAAAGCTTCAGAGTTACCTCGTTTGTATGAAAATAGACCTGTGATTCCAGTTATCTGCTCGCGAGTGTAGATCCTACCTATGTAAACGGTAGTCCGAGAGAACAGAACGGCAGTAGTGCTTCGAGCTTTTGGATCTGCGACATTTCGATGCATCAAAGTTTTGAACTACCAATTTACTGATTAACTCATAAAATGACAGTAAGCTTTGTGCTCCTCACTCTCCTTAAAGACGTGTTCATTAAGTCCATGCAACTGAATAATTCTCCATGAAACATGGGTCGAAATCTTGGACGAATCAACCACCAAGGTCGAAATACGCCACAAAATTTTGGTCATCCCTTACTAAACTGATCACGTGATCTCTTTGATCTGTATGGAAAGTCTTTCATTTTTTACATATTTAATTTTGACCCTTTCTTATAAGTGCTCCACACTCGCGCCGCGAAAGCCCGCGAAGGCCGCGAAGCGCGAGTGTGGAGGGTTTCGCGGCTTCGCGTATGGGCTTCGCGGCTTCGCGTTCGCGCTTCGCGGCGTTCCCCGTCCGGTGGCGGTTTTTTGGTCCGCGTCAAAGGACTTGTGTGCCGAACTAATGCTGCCGTGATTCGCGGCCGCGATTCGCGCACGAGTCTGGAGGGCTATATTGTTCGCACCGTTTTCATGCGCGAACCGCGCCCGTGTTTCGCGGCCGCGGTTCGCGGCGCGAGTGTGGAGCCGTCTTTAGAGAAAGTTGTTCAGTTTCATGAACTGAACACATCCTGGAGAGTGAATAAAAAGAAACCCTGTTTAATCGACAATTTAACAACGGTTTCAATGTTTACGACCTCTGTACTTACTAAAAATTTCGTTTACCCTGTGGTGTCGCTATCTCTGAGGTCCCGGTGAGGTGAGGGTTTGATACCCGGTTGGGTCAATTTAGAAAACAAACTTTTCTATATAGACACAGGTATGGGTGTTTGTGATACAACAGCTATCGTCTCGTCTCTGATTTTCGTAACACTACTTTGTGTGCTACTTATTTTGGAATGAGAGCAATGTATGTATGTTGTCCAATTTTTATAATTTTACATTCATCAACTTTGTCTAGGGTATTTTTTTCATACAAACTAGGTTTGACGTCTTGGTTTCCTGCCAGGGATATACCGTGCTGTGATCTGATGATGGCTATCCAGGGAGTGAATGGAGGAGATTCAGATTGCTACACACTCAACTGATATGACATGTTTAAAAAAACCGCAAAAATAGCATTAAAATGTAAATCTTTAAACTCAAAACTCTAACCCTTTTATATCTTTAAGAATGCTGATCAGATCAGTTGAGTGTGCAATCTGAATCTTCTCCATTCATTCCCTGGATATCCATCATCAGATCACAGCATGGTACATCCCTAGCAGGAAACCAAAGCTTCAAAGTTATAACTCCTTTGTATGAAATAAACTACCATGATCCCTAGTCAAAGTTGATGAGTATATTTATTTATTTCCCGTAAAGCAATGGAAACAGAGCTCTATTAGAGCTCCCCACTCCGTGATCACGCGCTGTGGAGCACTTATTACTAAATACACCCCCATTCCTAATCCTGAATTGGTTCTATTAGGAATCGCTCGAGCAGTGACGTAGAGCGTTCATTCAAAGGATTTATCAATAAACAGGTGTTTTGCTGAGGTTGTGTTTGAAGATATAATTTTCGTCATAGATTCCTACCTATGTTCAAGATGGAAACAATTTGCAAAGCCTGATTTCTGTACCTAAGCTTATTTGTCTAAAATAGAAACCTGCTTTCGCTTACAATCATACTATCGCGTGACCTTCAAAAAAATTACATATGCTATACTGGTTACAACTTTATATTTAAAGCTAAATGCAAAATATATATTCTGTTACCTACTTACTTTATAAGTTGTAGGTATAAGTATTCTTTTGAAAATCAGATGTGTTCATTTCTGATTTTTCAATGCCCAGATAAAGCTTTATTCGTTTGATAACGTAACTATTATGCCGCCAAATTGAAAATGATTGTCATATGTTGGTTTTGTCAAAGGATATAATCCACATTTCATACATTTTTGGTCCAAATATGAAAGTGCCGGCCAAAAGACAAAAGTGCTTTATTCTGATAGATTTTGTCCATCTAAGCATTTTTATTATGGCACTGAAGCTGTAGCACCGCTTCACATTTGTGTCAAAATGTATGAAAATACAGACTTTTTGAACTCAATTAAAATCAAGTACAGTGGTGCTACAGCTTCGGTGCCATAATAAGAAATGCTTAGGCGGACAAAATCTATCAGAATTTTCTTTTTGGCCGACTTTTTTACATTTGTGCCAAAATATATGAAAAAAACAGACTTTTAAACTTATTTAAAATCGAGTATAGCGGTACTACAGCTTCGGTGCCATAATACGAAATGCTTAGGTGGACAAAATCTATCAGAATAAAGCATTTTTGCTTGTTACTTTCACATTTGGACCAAAAACGGATGATGTCCTTTTTTTGAATGACTTTTATGTTATTCGGATTATAATTTAACTGGCTGATATCTGGTATCTGAGCATTGAAAAATCAGCCCTAAAAATTACAAAAATATTCTACGGGTAAGTATTTAAAAAAAATTATTTTTTTTCATTTTCAACAAGCTCATTCCCTTGTATTTATAATGTAAATAAAACCTGTAATTTTATTTTGTATTCAAAGCAACATCTTAACCTTTCAGATGTATCCTTTTACATGTTGTATCATTTTACACGGACTAGCTTTAGATTTTCGTTTAATTGGACTTTTACAAGACAATTCATTCCTTTGTTTCTGCATTACACATTCCGTTTGGCACACTGCAAGAAGTCACACAATTTGTCCCCGGAACACAGATGGCGCCACTCGAGCTTTGTCTCAACCACTCGGTGACACAATAGAGACGTCTTTGCATCTTTACGAACAAACAGACGAACGGATTAGAAAAGCCTTTGTTCTACAGGAATGTAGCAGTGATTAAATAGTAGAATTTCCCATTCAAATGTATGAAGCTTTTGTTCAGTGTTTTAAAAATTATTGACGTCGTAATTTTTAAGGTGGGTGACAGGGCTAAAGTAGAGAAGAACAGTAGTTTCATACAAAATTAAATGATCAATCATCAAAATATTAAGATGAGAAACTCGAAGACGGAATTGTATCTAATGCTTGCTAAATAGTTTTAAACTTGTTGTGAATATCAGTTATGTTTAGCGTTTGATATTGTCATACTTATTGTAATATCATGGCCACTTATTTTTGGTCCCCTGTAAAACAAATATTGTCAATCATACTAACGGAAACGAGCGTGTCAAGTCAAGAGGCAAAGGAATCCCACCAGACAGCCTAAGATCGATCGAGGGAAAAACAAGCAGTGAAAGGATTTTCATGTATATGTAACCGCACCCGGGTGAATTAACACGCGGTGACGTGGGTTCGAATCCCAATTTGTGTCGGTATAAGCGGTATGTTTATAGTGGTTGTAAATCTGTTGATTTGTTTGTAGAGGGACGGTTTGAGGTTTATTTTGCTACCTGGTTAATATTTGATTTCATATTACAGAAGGTAATACGTTTAGAAATCTGTGTCTTGCTACAGAAGGTTTCCCATTAAGTGTGGTGCCAAAATTTTTGAAATCTATGATCACATGGCGCTTTAAACCACAGATGTCGATGGCACAGTGGTTTAGAGCCTGGCCCAGGGATTGTGGAGTTTAAAAACCTTCCACAAGGGGCAGTCATGGGATGTGTAACCAAAATTGTATTATCTCGAGCTCCTCCGTGCTTTGAAATGCAGGTTAGGTCGTTGCTCCCGGCTGCCAATCCGTATTGGGCGCGTGGTTGTCAAGGCTCTTCCTCCTTATTCATCCACCCATAAGGATGGCCTGTTCCCCTGCATTGTGGATATTTAAAAATGGGTGATGGTCTTAATCACATTGCAGCACTGTTTTAATTTAGGTTAGATCCAAAATGGAGATGAGCTATAACACTATGATGAACGAGATAGTGCCAACTGATAAACTACTATAAAGGTTCCTAAACAGATCATTTCGTGTTTACTTTAGTGGTGATAATTATTTTCAAGAGGTGTGCTAAGTGAGAAAGCCGACCCATTGACTGGTACAAGCACAGCATGATTTCGAAAAGCACGGTCGATTCTTTTTTCACCCTACTTATCTCCTTCCATTCTGTATAGAATATTCAGATAATTACAGAATGCCTAAATAGTCGTTAGCCTTCGGCTCATTTTTCGTTACATCCTAAAGTGACTTTGAAATATGAAATACTTATTGTAATGTAGCTCGCACTCACGATAACTTTATTTCGAGTGTCACGCGCCACTCTGCGGTTTTTGCGACAGTTCTTGTTAAATGTGAAACATTCACACAACAAATACACACAGGCTAAGAATATACGGTTAACTCACTAACTATTTTTAGGAAGAGCACCGTACATTCTGTAGCGATTTTTTTTACATTCTGCCGCTGAGAACTATCCTTAGCTTAAGCGCGAATAAATAAATACCATTCGCCTATAACCGGACACCGATGTCGAAGAGAAGGCAGACGTGTGGATGGGTGGTTTGCATGCTCTAGCAAATTATAATACGAAATTTTGGAAACATGTGATGCCGAACAAACCAATGTAGTTAAGAGGGCTCCACACTCGCGCCGCGAACCGCGGCCGCGAATCACGGGCGCGGTTTGCGCATGAAAACGGTGCGAAAAATTTAGCCCTCCAGACTCGCGCGTGAACCGCGGCCGCGAATCACGGCAAACTTAGTTCGGCACACAAGTCCTTTGACGCGGACCAAAAAACCGCCACCGGACGGGGAACCCGGAAACCCTCCACACTCGCGCTTCGCGGCCTTCGCGGGCTTTCGCGGCGCGAGTGTGGAGCCCTCTTTAAACCTATGTCAGAAATAAATTGTTATGACAGTCTCCGATCTAGAATATCCTAGTTACGCTTCACGAACTAAAACAGTACGCAAAAATGGCACCTCAAATAGCGTCCCACTTACAAACTTGGAGCTTATTTTGTACATAAAAGCCTCTTATTTTGTACAAACTCACATTTTATATGACTTATTTTGTACAAAAGCACATCTTTTATCACATATTTTGTGCAAAATAAGCGCCCAGTTTGTAAGTAAGACGCTATTTGAGGTGCCATTTTTGGGACTCTGACCGGACATCTAGGGCATTCTTGATTAAAGTTGGCAGTATACTCTATGGGAACCCTAATACGTAGAGCAATACAATTCCTTGCTACATTTAACTTACAATAATTATTTCTGTTAGACTAGAAGATTCAGTCAGTTTATTGTATTTAGATAGGCTGGACACGCACTTTTTGCGTGCTTACAGTATTTCCTCGACCCTTTGCCGAGAGAGGAGGATTTTTTTCTATGAAACAAGTGTTTGACATTTTGAAAAAGGGACGATTTGTTTGGGTAATTCGATTGCGATGAAGATGGACGAGCCGCATCTTGGACAGTGAAAATGGATCGTCCCATATTGTCCCTGTTTTAGTAGCGAGATTGAATAGGGGACAATGTTTATGATGAGAAAAGTTTGTCTTTTGTAATGTACATAGTATACTTTTTACTATTTGAATTTGTAACCAATTTTATCATGCAGACACATAATAATATATGCAGGATGAAAGATATTTACATAATCGCATATGTTATATAATATAAGATCGATTTCCACAACCAAGCGTTGTTCAGATACGTTTCCACACAAATACGATTGAACTGCTGTTTAGAAACTGGTTGAATAAGCAATGCTGTGGAACAGAGGAATTGTAGATTATGTAAATGCTGGAGTGCCGACAAATAATTCAAGCACCTACTGTAAGTTCTGCGACGCGATCCCGGAGACCGCCATTCGATGCATTTGGGTTGCAGGCCAGGAACACTCGAATGCTTAACTAGTTTTGGCAAATCATATTGAGTAGCTGTGATTTAAATTATGTAAATATGTAATATGATTCGGGATGTGAAATTATTATTTAACAGAAATATATTTTTAGAAACACGGATTATTATTAGTAGTTATCCTTTTTGGAATCTTTTTTGTATTGTGATTCGAAATTATTTGAAAGAAAACACGTCGTTTTATAAGGTACTAGCGGCCGCCCGCGTTTTCACCCACGAGGTTCCCGTTCCCGTGGGAATATCGGGATAAAAAATATCCTATGTTTTAATCTAGGCTATTTACTATCTGTGTACCAAATTTCAACCAAATCTGTTCAGTAGTTTTTGCGTGATTGAGGAACAAACATCCAAACATCTAAACATCCAAACCCACAAACTTTCACATTTATAATATTACTAGCGGCCGCCCGCGGTTTCACCCGCGTGGTTCCCGTTCCCGTAAAAATATCGGGATTTAGGAGTGCCTTTTCACTTTATAATATAGTAATTATAATTTAGGTTGATTAGTCCTTTTACCATTCTGTTATGTTTATGACTCCGTCTCCAATTAATTAAATTAAAACTCTTGCGAATATTTCGTTCAAAATCTCTCTGGCTTGTGTGAGTTTGTCGCGGCGAATTATGTTATCAAAGACTGATATGAGTGACGTGTGACTTTGCCGCAAAGCGGTTTGAGGTTTGTTCTCATTTCTCGTTTTGTCGAGAAAATAATTTCTTGCTTATAGCTAATTGTCTAACTTCAAAATCTATCACAATAACTTTAATTTGACAGATGGATGTGACACATTGCTTTATTTATTTAGTAGGTTTATATTTGTGCCAAAAATAAGTATCAATGTTAAGATAATTAAAATTAGAAAAAATACTAGAAAAATCGACTCACCCGTAGCAGCTCAGACGGGATTCGAACCCGCACCGTTGGGATTCCGGCCCAATGCACTAACCAATTTATGCTACCGAGTTGCATAATTGGTTGGAGCATTGGGCCGGCTTGCTAGTACCTATTTTTTCTAAAATTATCTTAATAAATAAAAATAGCATTGTGAATGCCTAAAATAAAAAAAAACAATAAGTATCAATGTATCACATCCTGAAAGCGATTGCGATAGATTTTGAAATTAGACAAAATATAGAGATTGTGGTGTTTGATGGGAGTGAAAATAACAATAGATGAAGTAATATTTAAATCTGCACTGAAATATGTGCAAAATAATCAGAATAAGATAAAAATGGATATACTGGCGCGACATCATTCCAACAGAAATTTTATTGATTTCTGGAAAGAGACAAAAAAGTTAGATTATAAAAGTTCTTTGCCAAGTATTGTTGAAGGTCAAAATGATAAGAAAAGTATTGCCAACCTATTTCGGAGCCATTTTAATATTGATAAACAGTTTGATGTAAGCAAATTAGGTACGCAAGATGTTAGTCGTGGTTCGGAGACTTGCTCTGCTACAATCTTACCGAGGCAGATAGCGGATGTTTTGAAAAATATGAAGCGGGGCAAGTCTCCGGGACACGACGCCCTCAGCATCGAGCACTTGCTTTATGCAGGTCAGTATATCTGCATTTTACTGGCTTGGCTTTTCACCTTCTGTGTCAGACACTGTTATTTACCCGATGAACTAATTCGAACCGTTGTGATACCTATTATGAAAAATAAGACAGGGGACATCTCGAGCGCCGCTAATTACCGGCCTATTTCGTTAGCAACTGTGGTGGCCAAGGTGCTCGAAAGACTTGTACATGCAAACTTTTCTGTAATTGACTATGACGACGGGCAGTTCGGTTTCCGCCCGCAGGCCTCGACTGATACGGCAATATTTGCCTTAAAACAGGTTTTAAACTTTTAGATTTTTGCATTCACAATGCTATTTTTATATTAAGATGAATAAATAATGAAAAATATTAGAAAAAATCGGCTCACCCGTAGCAACTTAGACGGGATTCGAACCCGCACCCTTAGGAATCCGGCCCAATGCACTACCAATTATGCTACCAAGCCGCTGAGGGATGTGGCGAAATTTTCTAATACTTTCCACGCTTCCGCTGAAGATCAGCGCCATCTCACCAATGTGAAGAGAACTACTTCGACATTCGGTTGTAGCACCTATTGCAGGTGCCAGACAATCAATTAAGGTGAAACAGTACAATTTTAAACTTTTAGATTTTTGCATTCACAATGCTATTTTTATATTAAGATGAATAAATAATGAAAAATATTAGAAAAAATCGGCTCACCCGTAGCAACTTAGACGGGATTCGAACCCGCACCCTTAGGAATCCGGCCCAATGCACTACCAATTATGCTACCAAGCCGCTGAGGGATGTGGCGAAATTTTCTAATACTTTCCACGCTTCCGCTGAAGATCAGCGCCATCTCACCAATGTGAAGAGAACTACTTCGACATTCGGTTGTAGCACCTATTGCAGGTGCCAGACAATCAATTAAGGTGAAACAGTACAATTTTAAACTTTTAGATTTTTGCATTCACAATGCTATTTTTATATTAAGATGAATAAATAATGAAAAATATTAGAAAAAATCGGCTCACCCGTAGCAACTTAGACGGGATTCGAACCCGCACCCTTAGGAATCCGGCCCAATGCACTACCAATTATGCTACCAAGCCGCTGAGGGATGTGGCGAAATTTTCTAATACTTTCCACGCTTCCGCTGAAGATCAGCGCCATCTCACCAATGTGAAGAGAACTACTTCGACATTCGGTTGTTGTTGTAGATTAAATCTAAAAGTTTAAAATTGTACTGTTTCACCTTAATTGATTGTCTGGCACCTGCAATAGGTGCTACAACCGAATGTCGAAGTAGTTCTCTTCACATTGGTGAGATGGCGCTGATCTTCAGCGGAAGCGTGGAAAGTATTAGAAAATTTCGCCACATCCCTCAGCGGCTTGGTAGCATAATTGGTAGTGCATTGGGCCGGATTCCTAAGGGTGCGGGTTCGAATCCCGTCTAAGTTGCTACGGGTGAGCCGATTTTTTCTAATATTTTTCATTATTTATTCATCTTAATATAAAAATAGCATTGTGAATGCAAAAATCTAAAAGTTTAAAATTGTACTGTTTCACCTTAATTGATTGTCTGGCACCTGCAATAGGTGCTACAACCGAATGTCGAAGTAGTTCTCTTCACATTGGTGAGATGGCGCTGATCTTCAGCGGAAGCGTGGAAAGTATTAGAAAATTTCGCCACATCCCTCAGCGGCTTGGTAGCATAATTGGTAGTGCATTGGGCCGGATTCCTAAGGGTGCGGGTTCGAATCCCGTCTAAGTTGCTACGGGTGAGCCGATTTTTTCTAATATTTTTCATTATTTATTCATCTTAATTTAAAACAGGTTGTCGGCTACTATAATCAGCGCAATACCACGGTATATGCGTGTTTTCTGGACCTGAGTCGTGCCTTTGACACACTTAACCATGATTTGCTGTGGAAAAAAATGCGTAAATCGTGCATCCCTTCTGAAGTTACTAACCTTCTTGAGTACTGGTATCAGCACCAAACCAATAACGTCAGGTGGGGATCAGAAATATCAGACTCTTACCATCTGTCCTGTGGTGTTAGACAGGGTGGTCTTACCTCTCCAGATCTCTTTAACGCGTATGTTAATGATTTGATCGTGGAGTTGAGTGGCGCTCCGGTCGGGCTCAGATTGGATGACAGATATGTCAACAATCTGAGCTACGCTGACGATATGGTGCTGCTCAGCCCCTCGATCAAAGGCCTAAGGAAGTTACTGGGGATCTGTGAGAGGTTTGCCATAACACACAACTTAACTTACAATACCAAAAAGACCGAGATGTTGGTGTTTAGAGCCGGGTCGGGTCCAGAAAGCATCCCTGAAGTATTTTTAAATGGACAAAAAGTAAATATTGTCAAAAGTTTCAGGTACCTCGGTCACATAGTAACATCTGGCCTTAAAGATGACGCCGACATAGAGCGACAGCGTAGGTCGTTGTGTATAGTTGGAAACGTGATTATTAGAAAATTCGCGAAAGCAGCACCTGACGTGAGGATTACACTGTTTAAATCCTTCTGCCAGTGTTTTTACACTTGTCAACTCTGGACAAATTACACCAACAAATCGCATGATGGAATTAGAGTTGCCTATAACAACATCTTTAGGCAACTAATGGGTCTCACGAGATATTGCAGTGCTTCAGAAATGTATGCGCAAGCGCGTGTAGACTCATTTAATTCCATACAAAGAAAGCGAATAGCTTCTTTTATGTCCAGAATTGTCAAGTGTGGAAACAAAATCATGACGAGTTTGGCAGAAAGATTAATGACGACTGATATGTATCGACATTGGGTAAAAATTACCCATTAATGCTTTTTATAATTAATTTTATAATTCTACTTTATTTAATTTTAATTTTTAATTGTAATTGTGTTTGTATGTATATGGATCTCGTGTCTGTAATAAAGAATTTTATTATTATTATTATTTATTATTATTATTAATATATTATATTGAAATTGTTTAATTAATAAATAAGGATAATTTAAATCATGAAAGTGAAAATATTAAAACATAGTGTTCCATCATTAAATTTTATTCCTAGAATAACAACAAAACAACTTCGATTTAAATTAATCCAAAGTATGAAGACCTTGTCGAGGTTTAATTAGGGGCTTCCCAAACATTTAGGTGATCGTTGTAAATAATTGGGGAACGAGTGTGCGTTAAGGGCCTTTGAAGGCAGCCTTTAAGTTGGGAGAGACAATTTGATTTGTGAAACCATTTGCTATTCGCTTCGTATTCCGTCGAGAGCTGTTTGTAACGTTATTCAAGATGCCCGGTTTGATTGAGCTTTCGGTATGAATGGATAAGTTTTTGGGTTGAAATCCCATTAAAGAATGGATGCATGCACTAAATACAGAGTGCAACAAAACAACCCGCAATGCAAATATGGCAGATAGGGGACCATCAAACCGAACAACTATTACTATAGGCACAGAATAGATATAAATATGTACATCTATAAGACCAACTTTGAAATTACTAAAAAATCAGCTGTTCATAAATTATTAATCGGTATTCGGTTGTTTTGTAACACCGTGTATACAAGGTGAATTTGTAACCACTCCCCAAATTTTAAGGATGTGTTCAATCCATGAAACTGGACAACTTTCTCTAAGAAACATAGGGTCAATATGTAAAAAAAAACTTTTCATACAAATCAAAGGCGTGAAATACATAGAAGCGATGCGGCGGAGGTAAGGCGCAGATACGGCGGCGACGGCGGCGATACGTGTATTTGATTGGCCGAAAGCATCCGAAAGTCTCACATCTGCACCGTATCGCCGCCGTATCCGTGCCGCGTCGCTTCTGTGTATTTCACGCCAAAGAGATCACGTGATCAGTTTAGTATGGGATGACCAAACATTTTTGGCGTATTTCGACACATGTTTCATGGAGAAAGTTGTTCAGTTTCATGAACTGAACACATCCTTAAAATTTGGAGAGTGGTTACAAATGCACCCTGTATAAACAATGATAGTGGTATGCTCATGCTCATCAGAGCTACTGTTATGATGATGTATGTAGTTTTGACACTGAAATCATTTTAAAAACATACTGATTGATTCATCATCAATCATCTGATAAACAGGTCACGGAATCAATAGCCGGTAAACAGCAAAGAAGTCTGTGGTGGATTGTAGGTTCAAGTAGTTTCTATAGCCTTTATATTTCTATCTCTATCTTGTCTATTTTCTGTTTTCCTTTGTTACTTCTTGTCAAAAGAGAAAATTGTGTGCTTTCGAAATATACTCGTATCCTTGCCGAACAGTCGCCTTGTTTTGCTATTACCTAGTTTACAGTCCCTTTCCCTTACAAAGTCTTTTAGTGTTTTATCTACAATTTAAGTACAGTGGAGCGTCGATTATCCGAACGTCGCTCAACCGAACGACCGCTTATCCGAACGTAGTAACGCGCGGGTCAATGCTCCCACCTCCCACCACGCGGGTCTCGCGCGCACGCCCGCGCTTCAGTTTTCGCCTACTTGTCGCGACTTGTTCACTTGTTACTGTACTCGTATGTCACTTCCTAGTAACCGCTAGGATAAACTAAATTTGTATGGCTGAATCAATATATGTACATACATACACACATTAGTTCGATTATCCGAAATTACCGGTTTTCCGAACACCCACGTCCCCCAATTAGTTCGGATAATCGACGCTCTACTGTATGTATTTTTACCGACAAAGAGGTTTTTAAAATCTATTGTATGGTGAACATTGTGTTTAAGTTTCAGATCGACATTTTCTTTAACGTTTAATCAAATTTAAATGAAGAAAATTTTGCAGAAAAATTATATAAAAATATACACACACTTTTTACAGGTCTATAATTTTCTATTCTCTCTGAAATCTCATTAATTTTAACCTTTTACAAAACTCATTATAATTCATATCAAATAAAAAGTCCTCATATTGCATTTTTAATCCAATTTGATTGCGTTAGTCAGTCCTATGAATATCGAAACGTAATTTTATCGCTTCAACCCCTGCAGGTAAAAAAATCTAAAAAAGGTTATAACAAAAATCCCGTCCATTTCGCGACGCAGAACAGTTGACTGTCGCCACGTTTAGAGCGTCCGTCGCCATATTTTTGTCGCCTATCGTCGGTCGGCGTCGATGGTGACGGTCATCGTGAACATTGGTGCTCTAGATTTGTCTATTATATGTGTCATGCAGAATGTATTATTGTTTTGGAATGTAATCATATTTTCATTTGTGACAGTTAATCAATTTATTAGAGAATTTTATTACAAAAATGTTTTATTACTACTGCTGATTTAACAGTTTAAAATTGAATATAATAAACCGGCCAAGTGCTAGTCGGACTTGCGTAAAAACGGCAAAAAATAACGTTTGTTGTATGGGATACCCCTTTTATATAAGTATTTTATTATGTTTTTAGTATTTTTTGTTATAGAGGCAACAGAAATACATATCTGTGAAAATTTCAACTGTCTAACTATCACGGTTCATGAGATACAGCTTTTTACCCTTTGGGTACGGAACCCTAAAATGGTGAACGGTAAAGAGCTACTTATTTTATTATTTGAGTAAACAAAAATATTGATAGAGACCTGAATAACCTGAAGTATATTATTATTTTTATTTCGAAAGAGTGTGCCAAGTTAGAAAATTACTTTCCACCTGTGTACAACAGTAAGTAGATATGCTAAACTAATAGTTTAAATATGTCTAAAACATGGGACCGCAGACCTGAGTATATAAATTTAATTTCAACTCGATACCGCCACGCTTTCCCGAAAGAAAGGGTCTCGCCAGACAGACAGACAAAAAAGTGATCCTATAACGGTTCCATTTTTCTTTTTGAGGTATGGAACCCTAAAAAGGAATAGTATTCTCTTTTCTAGACCCAAAATTACGTAAACACTTTACAAAACGGTTAAACAAATTATACGTCCTGAAAAGAACGCAACGACTCAATCAAGACCGAAACCTCCGCAGGGGCTCCAAAGCGTGCGATCCAATCTACCGCGACAGCAGACAACCCTATTTATTAGTCCCAATTCGGGAGGGTTCTTTACTTGAGCGCGAAATACTATTCTGCGAATTAGTTCCATTATGGTGACTTGTTTTTTAATTATGCAAATAGTTTTGTTGGGTGTTTGTGCGATATTACGATAATAATATAATAATAATGATTTATTTAAAGGCATAAAAAACCCAATAAACAGTTTGTTCCTCGTTCTCCTCGAAAATCCTATTAGTAATTATTTGTATTTTTTATTAGAGATTTTAGCGTGCCCGCAGACTACAGACTTTCTATCGGCCGATAGTTGGTTTTTATATGAAGAATCAGCCGATACCAAATCGTTGTAGTGTCAGCACTTGCATACTTCTTCATACTGATAAAAGGCCGGACCCCACTATCGGCCGACAGTTTGGTCTGTAGTTTGCGGGGACTCTTAACATTCACAACGCTATTTTTATACGATACCAAAAAATATACTAGATATACTCGGTAGCTCATTGGTAAGAGTATTGGACCGAACTGCCAAAGGTCGCGGGTTCGATTTCCGTCCGAGAATAATATGATCTCGTCTGAGTCGTGTTTTTGCTAGTATTATTTGATATTGTATTTTTTTAAATATTTTCTTGATTTGTTACATCAATATTACAAAACAAATTGCAATCTATGAGTGACAAATCGGTTTTTAAAGGTAATTCAGATTTCTCTTAATGTTATCCCAATATTTACGCAATGGAAAAACAAACGTCGCACATAAAAGCATCGCTAATAAGGTATGGTAATTTAACAAAACTTCGATACATAGTCATCGATGGAACAACATTCGCAGAAAAGTATTTCGGTCCCAAGTAGTAAACCCGATTCAGGGGTACATACTTGGTATTCGGCCGGCGTAAGGGGCGTGCCAAGAAGGAACTTTTATTTTGTAATTTGATATAGAGCAAGTATTGCTTAAACTACGGAACCACGTTTAAGATGTCCCTGGGCGTGTTTATTTTATTTTAGTGTATTTGAAGTCGTTGAGGAAAGGTTCGTGACGTTACTTCGAGCGAGGAGGTGAAAAAATGCTGTGATTGAGTCAATGAAAATAGATTCAAACCTTTTATTTCTTTATAAAGTTTTTTTCTTTCAAAATTATCTGAGTGTAATATCCAAAAAACTCTCGACTTTTCCTTATAGAGACCTTGCACTGTCGGGACGGAAGACGGGAGAATTGTCTACACAAATAAAATAACATTACCTAATGGACACCACATCATAAGAGAGTTTTGTTAGAACTTGCAAGCCTTAACCGCTTTTATGGTCTTGTCAGGCGAATTTGAAAATAAGCCCTACCACCAATCAAACCCTTGTAAGTCGCAGGGGTACCGGGTCCGATTCCACAGGACGTGGGTACAATTTGTACTCGGTTTGGTTGGTGGGGGTTTATTTCAAGTCCGCCTGCCAAACTACCACCATATTACCAAAGTCTGACACCATAACAACAATAGGGTATTACACATTTTTTTGAAAACTGCTTTAAATTAATCCTAAGGTCGTAATAAACCAGCGGAAATTTAATTTTAATTTTATAAAACCATTAAATGCCCTAAAACACGATTTTAATTTTTGATTTTGTATTTTCGCGCGAAAACACTAGCCACCATTTTGCTTATGCTCGTGACGTCATTCTGTTAGTAAACAATACGAAAGCGAAAAGAGCTGTCATGTTTATTTACTATTGGAGTAACGTCACACCGTAAGCCAAAATGGCGAATGGCGTTTTGAACATTTGAAGAATAGATTAAAAAATACGTTTTTTTAAATTGAATTATAAAATTTATATTGCATTTTTATGAATAAATATCGACGTTTCTCGTTTACTATTTATGAAATCTATCTTAAATATGCATTTTTATACTTTATTTTACATGGTTTAAAATAGCCTATTTAAAAATGATGTGTTCCGGCAGTTAGAGGAAAGATAGCCAGTTCCTCAGTGATGTGGATTTTGGGTGTAGTGCGCTTCCACCTTCGGCCACTTAACATAAGGTGAGGTAAAGGCACTTTTCTGCTGTGCATAAAAAAAGTGTCTTGTTAGACGCTTATTATACTTATGTTTAAGGTAGAAATGAGTATACTTTAAGCCGTTGGACCCGGCTGCTACGGTTATGAATATTACCCATTTTTCTTGTCTTTTTTTACTCATAAAGAAGGCCTTATCCGAGCATGTGGTGACATTAAAAATGGTTGATCTAGTATAACCTCTCAACAAGCAGAAGATATGCCAAGAGTGTTCCTAAGCAATTCGTTGTCACGGTGAGTTTTTAACGCTTTTGACGAACTCTAAATTTCATGTTCATTTGCGCACTTCACAGGTAGCTCATGAATAATCCTGCGATATCGGGACTCTCCCGTGAGACCAGGAGATACGCTAAACACCACAAACGGTCATTTTGCACTTTATCACATTGCCATAAAGGTCAAAAGTTCAAAAGCACAACGCACAAAGGTGGTTAGTGTACGTGAAGACAAACTTTTGACTCCGTGGAATATTTATGTTCTGACACGTAGGATGGAATTTTAAATGAAACTCGGCCGTGTGTTTCATTTAAACTGTTCTGCTCTTTATTAATTTGGAGTTTAGGTTTACTTTGGCCGTCCTTTTGAACGTGTTATTAAATTAGGCAAATATTTGATTTTTTCGGTTTAGGTACCTTTTCTATCGGGCTAGGAATCGTGGCGTAGATTTATTAGTGTTGCTACCAATTTGCTGTAATTCTTTTTTTTTTAATTATCACTATGAAACATCCTGTGAAATTAACCTCCTCGTAGATATGCCGCGTTGCTAGTTAGTAACAGTCAAAATGACATGCCCCGTCCGTATTTAAGTAGGTATATCATTGTTAATAGTGCAGTCAATATTCACTTCTCAAGCTTACGCGCACACTAAACATGAAATAAAACGCTTTTAACAGATAATACCGCGGTTTTATTGAAAGTACTTTGGTAATTACATAGTTCGTATTTGGTTTGATTTTTTATTTTCCCGACGTTTCGGCACCTTTGCAGCTGCCGTGGTCACGGGGGACTGAAGCTAATCGTGAGTCTACTTTCAAGCAATGTTTTTTTTTACCAAAGTTATTAAAGTACTTTCAATAAAACCGCGCTAGTATCCGTTAAAAAGTGTTTTGTTTCATGTTTAGTGCAATCAAGTTAGTTATTAATTTAGCATACGTCTTTTAGCAGCGAAGTTAAAATTTACGACTTCACATATATCGGTTCTGAGTTTCTACTACCCAACTCAGGACAGGTTAATTATTAAATCACAAACACAATATTAATGAGTTCTTTATCTCTGATTCCTTTATTATTAAGCACAGTATTCACATAACAAAGCAAAAATCTTTTAAAGTAACCGCTGAATACACAATACGAGGTAAAACCAGGTTGGATATCGTAAAACCGGATAAATACGGGCATAACCGTATTCGCGAACCGGTGTTAAGGCGAGTTTGGGGGTTTAAGGGATTAGCAAATGACCCAAACTACAACAGAGCTGGGGCTCAAATTAAATTTGTCCCCAGTAAAATATTTGGTTTAGTTATTTGATACAGTGTTGTACACCTTTACATTATTTACACTGTTGATATTTGCCGTTCATCCCGTGGATTAATCATGCAAAACTATTATTTTTACAATCATTTCTCATTTTATTATTATCCTTAGGTGGCCTCTAGAACTACAATAACATTGTACAATACTTTCATTGCACAATAAGATTGAAATACCCTTTGAACCCAAACGATCAATTCTATTGCTCAATAATATAAATTGAGCAATATTTTCGCATTCAGTCGTCGGTAGCATTAATTGATCCGCCGTGTAGGTGTACCTACACCATAGAAATAGAATGCCAAAGAACAACAATGTCAATAAACAGGTGATCCGAAAAACGAATGTATACATTATATTGAGATACGTAAAATATGACTTACATACATAAAATATGACTATATTATGGATAAGGATAAAATATGTTCCATACTGTTTTCTTCGTCGATAAACGAATAAATGTAGCAAAATTTGGTTTTAGAGAAATGTGTGGCAAAATCTTATTTACCTTTGAAAAGTGTGATTACTTGGATTGTTTCTTTTTATCACATCACAATTACTTAGAGCACAAGACACCATGGCTCCACGATACTTTTATTTGAAATTCTAATTAGGATTAATTAACAAAATATTTTAAACAAACTGTGATTGCTCATTTCGATTATTCCCAGGAGTCCCCTCTAACACTGTCACCCGGGGTGACAACTGGGATCTTTTTATCCCAGTCGTCACCCCCGTGACGAATTGCAAGGCGGGACGCTAGGGGCTCTTACTGTAAAAAATGTTGGCACATTGTCACTTGACTCTTTGCCTCTTTTTTCACAGGCCGTGTCCGTATAATGTTGACTTCTCTTTTCCACGCTTTGTTGGTCTTCTTGAGCGCAGCGAAAATTTTTCTATGTCTATGACGTACACCTATTTTTAACCGACTTCACAAAAAGGAGGAGGTTCTCAATTCGATTGTATCTTTTTTTTTTTTTTATCGTTGTTCGCGCATATCTTCGTCATTTATGAACCGATTTTGATGATTCTTTTTTTGTTCGATTGAGTTTTCTTGCGAGATGGTCCCATTTAATTTTTTTTCAAATCGGTTCAGTAGTTTTCGAGAAATCCTAAAAATACTATGATTTTCATCAACTCACATGACGACTTTGTTATTTATGAACCGAATTAGATGTTTTTTTTTGTTGGGAAAGGGGTACTTTTAGTGTAGTCTTTTTAACCGAGTTCAAAAAAAAGGTTCTCTCTCAGTTTGACCTGTGTGAATGTATGTTTCTCCGCTAATATCTCACGTTTGGCTGAGCCGATTTTTCTACCCAATAATATACCTATAATAATATACCTAATATAGAAGGTACTTACACTAAAAATAATAAAATAAAAAATTGTATAAAAAAACAAAAAACCGACTTCAAAAACCTGCCTCTAAAAAGCAAGAAATAATAATTATTCAAATCATTAGATACGCATTATCATTGTTATAACAACACGTCTATTGAAGTCGGGTGGGGCTTTTAGAATAAAAAAGGAAGTTGTACTCCAGCCCCACCCGACTTCAATAGACGTGTTGTTATAACAATGATAATGCGTATCTAATGATTTGAATAATTATTATTTCTTGCTTTTTAGAGGCAGGTTTTTGAAGTCGGTTTTTTGTTTTTTTATGTGTACTCGACAGCAAGATGTCAGAACAAGATTTAGCTGCATCAATAGTGTTGCTACTTGTGGCTAAACGTAAACGAAAATGTCGCTGGTCGAAAGAGTGGTACGGTCAACAACGAAAGTCCTTTAACGCTTTAGTACTCTTTCGTAGCAATTGTTTTGATTAATGTTTCAAACTGTGAGACATCTGTCAAGAAAGTTGCTATGACATAGTACTAAAGTGTTAAGTGACTTTCGTTGCTGACTGTACAAGCAAAGGCCGAAATACACACACGAACTGCTTAAGGACTTGATGTTATCTGAGAAAGACGACTTCAAAAATTACGTAAGATTTGACTTCGCTGTTTAAAGAGCTATACTAACATTGGTGAAACCATAGAAATATAATGTCACAGAACTACAATGTCAATAAGCAGGTGATCCGAAAACTAATACATGCATTTTATATGAGGTACGAAAAATATGACTTAGATACATAAAATATGACTATAATATGGCAAAGGAAATTAATTAATTATGTTCCATACTGTTTTCTTCGGCGATAAACGAATAAATGTAGCGAAAATTGGTTTAAGAGAAATGTGTGGCAATATCTTATTTACCTGTGAAAAGTGTGATTACTTGGACTGTTTCGTTTTGTCACATCACAATTACTTAGAGCACAAGACACCATGGCTCCACGATACCTGTATTTCAAATTCTAATTAAGATTAACAAATATTTTAAGCAAACTGTGATTGCTCATTTTCTAGGCGGGACGCTAGGGGCTCTTACTGTATAAAATGTTGGCACATGTCACTTGATCCTTTGTCTCTTTTTTACATAGACCGTGTCCGTATGATGTTAACTTCTCTTTTCCACGCTTTGTTGGTCTTCTTGAGCGCAGCGAAAATTTTTCTATGTCTATGGGTGAAACCGTTGATTGAAAAAAAAATACAAATATGAGAGACACAATATCACCTTTTCAATGGCTTCTACAACATTACGATATTTAGCAACTGAAAATACTATAAAAGATTTAAAGTTTCATAGCCATAGGTAAATCCCCAAAAAGTCGTTCCTTAATAATTATTACACCTGCGATGTGATAATACATGTTTTAAAAAAAATATTGTAGGTATATATATTTTTTATATTTAGTCAATGATATCATATGAGTGGATCGCTTTGCTGTTGATATTAATATTTGGAAACCTCCTCCTCCTGCTATGTGTGTTGTTATCAAATAAAAAAAATAAAAAAATGGCAGCAATAGCACTTTTAGCAAAGATTTGTTGCACTGGTTCTTTAAATCTGAGGTACAAGACAATCCCCAGCAATCATATTCATCAGGTTTCTCTCTAAGACGTTTAGCTGCCAATTTCAAAAGCTCATCATCATTTTTTTTTCTTTAAAGATGGTGTTTGATCACGTCATTATCCCTGGCAACCCCATTATCGAATTTTCTAGTTCTAAATACGCGATAAAATTGTTCAGAATAAGTGCCGAATTAGTACATACTCAAAAATAATTGTACCCTGACAGTTAACGAGTAAATGCGTACAAATGTTGGGGTTGCTGGAGAGATTTTCTACAGCAACCCCAAATAAAATTTCACGAAATCGTGTATGAAAACCTACTTTTTCCATGAAAGAGTATCTGAAAATAATTGTACACTTATTTTTAACAATGTATTTGCTAGCTATGACCAGATAAATTTGTTTTAGTACTCCAAACTAATTAGTTTACGACAGTCAAAATAAAAATAAACATTAAGTGTTGTGATGTTTTTAAACAAACAATTCGGTTGTAAATAACCTTTTCTGAATTTGTACTACATATTTGACAAAATCCTTAGTATCCTACTATATTATTGTCAATTTGAAAGTTTGTGATTTTGGATGTTTATGTTACTCAATAGCGCAAAAACGGCTGAACGGATTTGAATGAACCTTAGCACATAGATAGTTTTTAGCCTAGATTAAAACATAGAATACTTTTATCCCAGTTAAAGGATCCCTAGGGATTTTACAAATGTCCACGAATGGACGAAATCGTGGGTGGAAGCTAGTATAAGATAAATTAAGATATTTTAACACGTTTTTATTAGGTTGATTTCTTGTTTGTTTGTTTGTGTGTTCACAAATTTTGCAAACGATTTTATACTAGCTTCCCAATCAGCTAGAGACTTGAAACTTTGAACATAGGTCAGAACTGGAAGGCGATGCAATATTATGGTGTTTATACCCTGGATTAAATAAAACCTCTAGGATACTTTCATCCCAGACAAAGGATCCCCAGGGGTTTTACGAATGTTGTCCATGCAGGGCGAAGTCACAGGTTGAGGCTAGTATAAGAAAAACTAAATAATAAAAAATAATAACAAAAACTGAATAAAACATAAAAAAATAATAAATGGTTATAAAATAAAAAATAAATTATTGATTTCTGCTTTTTAGTACACAAGATAAAACTAAAAATATACCATCTATCAGAGCACTCGTTAAGACTAATCAAACGAGCTCAAACTCGATGGGGTTGCATGGTTTGGTTTTATAGCAGAGCTCCAGTGGCCTTCTTTCGGCTCCATCTCCATTATCAGACCCTGGAAACTATTGCCCATCAGAGTATTCGTTAGGACGATTCTCACGAGCCCAAACACCTGGGGTTGAATGGTTTCATCATAGAGTTTCTGTGGACTTCTTTCGGCTCCATCATAAGATCAGCTCAATGGCAACATAATAATGCATTGCCTTCCAGTTCTGACCTATGTTCAAAGTTTCAAATCGCTAGCTCATCGGGAAGCTAGTATAAAATCGTTTCCAAAATTTGTGGACACACAAACAAACAAACAAGACATCAACCTAATAAAAACGTGTTAAAATATCTTAATTTATCTTATACTAGCTTCCACCCGCGACTTCGTCCATTCGTGGACATTCAATCCCTAGGGATCCTTTAACCGAGATAAAAGTATTCTGTGTTTCAATCAAGGCTAAAAACTATCTGTGTGCTAAGTTTCATTGAAATCCGTTCAGCCGTTTTTGCGTTATTGAGTAACAAACATCCAAACTCACAAACTTTCAAATTGACAATATTATAATTATAGTAGGATGTATTCACTTCTCAAGCTTACGCGCTCACTAGACATGAAATAAAAGACTTTTTAACGGATACTAGCGCGGTTTTATTGAAAGTACTTTGGTAGTTAGTTGGTATTTGGTTTGATTTTTGATTTTTCCGACGTTTCGGCACCTTTGCAGCTGCCGTGGTCACGGGGGACTGAAGCTACTCGTGAGCCTACCCTCAAGCGATGAATTTTTTTAAGACGTTCAGAAATTAATATTTTACAATTTTATTTATCTTTTTAATTGGTTTAAGTTGATTTTGTGATTTAATTAATGCTAAAGAGAGAGAATCTACTGAAACTACCACCATTTCACAAAATTGGGAGGCCCCTCCAAGAAAGAAATGGCGAAATAAAACTTGGAGAGGAAAGCCGACCTCCGTCTTTTATATTTATTAATTTATTTGCAAAAGGAACTAACCGTATCATTAGATCTTGCAGTGTGTGTATGGGGCTTCAGCTTGTGAATGATGGGGTCCCAAGCTGGTGGAATTTTCCAACCATCATCTCTATTGAAATTAGGATATTTATTTATTTCGATAGCCTCGCGGAGCATTCTAGGAATAAATCTACGTTCCTTAGCAAGGATTTGGGGTTTGTCAAATCTAATGTAATGGTTGGGCCCCTCAAAGGCGTGATCACACACTGCAGACTTGTTATCGCGCCTATGTTTCATGTCAGCTACATGCTCTTTAACGCGGGTCCCTATACTTCTCTTTGTTTGCCCGATGTAGGAGAGCCCACAGTCACAATCTAGTTTGTAGACGCCTGCGGCTTGAAGGGGGATGTTACACTTGACAGGTCGTAAGAATTGGTTGATCTTCTTCGGCGGCTTGAAGTAAGTTTTGATTGACGCTCGCTTCAGAATGTTTCCAATCTTGTCAGTGACACCCTTCAAATAAGGTAGGATGGCAGGTTGACGCTCTACTGTGGCTGGTTTGTCGCGTTTTCTGTGACGAAGGCGTGGTACTTGCAACTTGTTTTTACGCAGTACTTGTTTGACGTGCTGAAGCTCAGCCGTCAGGTGTTGTTTGTCACAGATGCCGCGGGCTCTCTGAAACAAAGATTTCCCTACGGTAGCTAACTGTATAGGATGATGGTGAGAGTCACCATTGAGGTATCTGTTTGTATGGGTTGCTTTACGATACACTGTATGGCTCAAGGTTTGGTTCGGATTCCTGATAATGAGAATGTCTAGGAAAGCTAGTTTATTATCTGCCTCTAACTCCATAGTAAATTGTATGTTGGGGTTTATGGAGTTAAGATGGTTAAGAAAAGCAGGGACACTGTCTCTAGGTAGTATTGTGAAAGTGTCATCTACGTACCGTTTGTAGAACCGGGGAGTCACTGGTGCTGTGGCTAGTGCTTTCTCCTCAAAATCCTCCATGAAAATGTCAGCAACAATGGGGGATACAGGAGAGCCCATTGCTACGCCATCCACTTGCACGTAGAACTCCTCGTTCCATAACAGATAGCCAGATGTTAGGCATAATTCTAGTAGTTCTGCATATTCAATTGGCATGTTGTTATCGACTAGCTTTTTCCTGATGATATCAATGCAGTCCTGTACTGGTAAGCATGTGAATAAGGACTGAACATCAAAACTAACCATAGTTTCATCATCAGCGAGATGTAGATGTTGTATCTCACTGACAAACTGGTAGGAATCTTTTACAAACGCTGATGTATTACCTCTCAGTGGTGTGAGTGTTTTCGCTACGTGTTTAGCTAATTTGTAGGTTGGTGAGTCAATTTGGCTTACAATGGGACGTAGCGGAGCATTGTCTTTGTGTATTTTCGGTAACCCATACAGTTTCGGCGGTATAGGGCAGGATGGAATAAGATAATCGACGTCAAGATCTAACTGTTCTGAATGTTTTTTGATGAGTTCTTTCGTGTTATTAAGGATCTTGGCGGTTTGATCACATTTAACATGTTTGTAGGTTTTCTCATCACTCAAAAGTTCTTGTATTTTTGCGTTATAATCCGACGTATCCATAACTACCGTTGCGTTACCTTTATCAGCTCGAAGGATAGTTAATTCAGGTCTAGTGCGTAAGTTCTTCAACGCGACGTTTTCATCATAAGGAAGATTTTGCTTGGGCAGTTTACTACGACGTAAAACAGATGAAATATCTTGACGTATAGCTTCACTGTCCTCTTTTTTGATCTGATTTTTAACTAGACAGTCCTCTACGCTGCAGATAATATCCTCATACGGTATTCTGCGAGGTGTTACCGCGAAATTCAGACCCTTATTTAATACTTTTAAAGTAGCTTCATCCAATATTTGTTTTGATAAATTGACTACTGCACGGGTTTGACATTGACGGGTGTCATCTTCTACTCTATGGTTCGTATCGTACGGAAATGCATGATGACGTTTGTGCAACTTCTCATATTTAGAAATTTGTCTATGCTTACATTCGTTGTATACGGCTGTTTCGCGTTTATTTAGCACAAGAATGTAATGGTTAAAGTCCTCCGTGGCAAGTTTTATCTTCAAGTCATTGGACAAGCGATCTATTTGTTGATTTAATGCTACCAAATCGGAACGATGTTCACGGATAAGGCTCACGAGTAACTTTTTGCTTGCCTGTTGTAGGATCTTGGCGCTCCCTCGTATGTCATGTTTTGGAGAAATCCTGACACAGTGCGGGATGAGATCTTGATCACGACATCTCTTCAAGAAGTTTAATGATGTTATTCTTCTTGCGCGCTTCGTCTTAAGATCTTCCAACCGACGGAATTTGTTTGCAACATCCAGTCCGTACTGGTTGACATATTCACTTCTCAAGCTTACGCGCTCACTAGACATGAAATAAAAGACTTTTTAACGGATACTAGCGCGGTTTTATTGAAAGTACTTTGGTAGTTAGTTGGTATTTGGTTTGATTTTTGATTTTTCCGACGTTTCGGCACCTTTGCAGCTGCCGTGGTCACGGGGGACTGAAGCTACTCGTGAGCCTACCCTCAAGCGATGAATTTTTTTAAGACGTTCAGAAATTAATATTTTACAATTTTATTTATCTTTTTAATTGGTTTAAGTTGATTTTGTGATTTAATTAATGCTAAAGAGAGAGAATCTACTGAAACTACCACCATTTCACAAAATTGGGAGGCCCCTCCAAGAAAGAAATGGCGAAATTAGTTCCTTTTGCAAATAAATTAATAAATATAAAAGACGGAGGTCGGCTTTCCTCTCCAAGTTTTATTTCGCCATTTCTTTCTTGGAGGGGCCTCCCAATTTTGTGAAATGGTGGTAGTTTCAGTAGATTCTCTCTCTTTAGCATTAATTAAATCACAAAATCAACTTAAACCAATTAAAAAGATAAATAAAATTGTAAAATATTAATTTCTGAACGTCTTAAAAAAAATTCATCGCTTGAGGGTAGGCTCACGAGTAGCTTCAGTCCCCCGTGACCACGGCAGCTGCAAAGGTGCCGAAACGTCGGAAAAATCAAAAATCAAACCAAATACCAACTAACTACCAAAGTACTTTCAATAAAACCGCGCTAGTATCCGTTAAAAAGTCTTTTATTTCATGTATAGTAGGATGCTAAGGATTTTGTCAAATATGTAGTACAAATTCAGAACAGGTTATTTACAACCGAATTGTGTATTTAAATACCGGCCAAGTGCGAGTCGGACTCGCGCACGAAGGGTTCCGTACCAAAAAACGGCAAAAAAATCACGTTTGTTGTATGGGAGCCCCACTTAAATTTCTATTTTATTCTATTTTTAGTATTTGTTGCAACAGAAATACATCATCTGTGAAAATTTCAACTGTCTAGCTGTCACGGTTCATGAGATACAGCCTGGTGACAGACAGACAGATGGACAGCGGAGTCTTAGTAAAAGGGTCCCGTTTTTACCCTTAGGGTACGGAACCCTAAAAACATCACAACACTTAATGATTATTTTTTTGACCGTTATAAACTGACTATAGTTTGGAGTACTAAAACTAATTTATCTGGTTATAGCTAACAAATGCATTGTTAAAAATAAGTGTACAATTATTTTCAGATACTCTTTCATGGAAAAAGTAGGTTTTCATACACGATTTCGTGAAATTTTATTTCGGGTTGCTGTAGAGAGTGTAGAGAATCTCTCCAGCAACCCCAACATTTGTACGCATTTACTCGTTAACTGTCAGGGTACAATTATTTTTGAGTATGTACTAATTCGGTACTTATTCTGAACAATTTTATCGTGTATTTAGAAATAGAAAATTCGATAATGGGGTTGCCAGGGAGAATGACGTGTTTGATCGTTTTCAATATTGTATGTAGGTAGATGGTGTTTGATTATCTCTAATAGTTGTATTACCCTCCTTAAGAAGTTAAATAAAAACATACAATGCAGTTCAAAAGAATTACAATACATCTTGAATTGATAACCTCCTATATTTAGAAAGTCGGTTAAAATAAGATTTTTTTTTTCAGTTATCACAAACTGCCTAAGGCCCCTAGACTAATATAGATGAATAATTAAGGCCCCTCGACGAACAATCATATTGCTCAATGTAACGTATTGCACAATTTTATTGACAGAGTTTCATTTTTAAGGCGAATAAATAATTAAGGCCCCTAGACTAATATAGACGAATTCAATTTATGGACTAATGTCCATAAATTGAATTAAAAAAAATAGCTTGTTCAAATCTTGTTTATATCATTTTATCTTCAGTCTTGTTTCATCTACACACGTACGAGTATAAGATTTGAACAAGCTATTTTTTCAATTCAATTTATGAACTAATAATTAAGGACGAATAAATAATTAAGGCCACTAGACGAATATAGACGAATAAAAAAGGCCCCTCGACGAAGAATCATTCGCGTGTAATGTAACGTTACAGATTTGAGCATTACATCAGTGAAGGAGGAGAACCGATCATTACAATGCGCACCTTGTAATGATACAAAACGGGCATACATCAGTGAAGGAGGAGAACCGAGAATTACAATGCGCACCTTGTAATGATACAATACAATGTGTAATATCTTGATTCAACTTGTAACATCGTCTGACATGGAATCAACTAATGCTCAAAGTCGAATCTATAATATTACATTACACGCGAATGCTCGACAGTCAGGGAGGTATTATTGTAATATAATGCTCAAATTCGAATCTATAAATTACATTACACGCGAATGCTCGTCAGTCAGGGAGGTATTATTGTAATTTAATGCTCAAAGTCGAATCTATAATGTTATATTACACGCGAATGCTCCCGATGAGGGAGCACCTTAATGGGGGTTACTCCCGAACACGAACGAGGTTTTGAGATCGAATTGGTATCAAGTATAATGTCAAAACAGTACAATTGAAACTATGGCAACCGTTTTAACGATTCATTTTTGACGTTTTTTCGATACTAGTTCGATCTCAGAACCTCGTTCGCGTTTCGGGAGTAACCCCCAATGGACACTCTATTTCTTTTGTATCGTTTTTCACCAACATCATCTTGTTAGCCGCATAACTAATCAGACCCAGATCTTTGCATAGCCTCCTCCCAAGGATCTCCACGATGATTAGTTCTGCACTGGTACATACAGCAAGCAACCATTACCGAATCAACGTAAGTATCATCTTTTGTTGATATAATATCAATTTTCCATTTCCCTATCAGATATCTAACAGCAATACACCACAACTTTGCTTAAACGCCAAACAAGTTACACTCATTTGCACCTTCGTTACATAAAATTTTGAATAATGTAGAGGTAATATACATTACTATAAAAGGAAATTGAGTTGGCCCAAATTACCTGAAGCCAGGGAATTAGAGTGAGTTCGCAATTTGCTAAAATTCAACTAAAGCTCCTTAGCAAAATTGGTTCGGTGTATGATTGATACAAGAAAAACATACGGCGTTTATACAAGAAGCAAAAACTTAATCATTGGATTTCGTCTGTAGGAGTTTTTTTAAATAATAATTTCATTCTTCGTAAAATTTATTTCTTTGATAGCTGCCACATGGGGCAAGGGTCGCATCTTTTAATTGACTTTTAATATCAAACTTAACGTCTGATAAAAAAAAAATCGAATCACGGTCAATTTGGTTTGTAGGAGTTTTTTTAATAATAATTTCATTCTTCGCAAAATTAATTTCTTCGATAGCTGGCACAGGGGGCATGGGTCATATCTTTTAATTGACTTTTAATATCAAACTTAACGTCTGATAAAATTTTCCGTTATTCGATTCACTGTCAATTTGGGTACTGATAAATCCCTTTTAAATAGGACCTCCATATAAAGTAAGTTAATCGTTTTTATGGGCACTAAATGTCAAAGACTAATTGATTGATCCGCATCCCAGCTAGATATTAAATATTATTCCGTTCAATATCTCTCTCTCGTTCCGGGAAATTCAATTTGGCGAGCTGTGGAACAATGTCTGGTTTAAATAATAGATTACGTCGTATTTGTACAAATAACAAAGAAGGGATAATCCTTTGTGTTATGGAAAACATACGAGTACATGATGAGAAATAAAACCTGAATACACAGTATGAATTGAAATTTCATTGAGGTTTTATTTGCATAGGTTGTTCATTGATTTATCATCAGCTGAATGTCGTCGTATCTACATTTGGTTCCTCACTTTAATTGCTTGATTCACTTTTAGATTTGCTAGACTTTGTACGAAATAAGTCATGGAGGTAAAACAATTTTTCTCGCAAGGTCTCTTGGCGCAGCTTCCCAAACTGGTGGCATAGATTGACTTTCACATGTGCTTTAGAACAGCCAAGACTAATTTGATTGAATTAGGCTCTGTTTTCTATGTAGATTAAAAGAATATACTACGATAGGTATACATGCAGGATTCGAAGAATGAACTAACGAAAAAGTTGTAATTTAATTTTAACTTACCCTTGCCTAGAAACTGCTATATTGGACCTCAAAGAATTATTTAACTGTAATGATACTTGTATCTGTAATCTGTTTACTTAACTTGTCTGTGGTAGCGATGAAATAGTCTTATCATTAATTACCTATGTTTTGTAGTTCATCATATCAGCCGCACGACACCCACTGCTGGGTATAGGCCTCCCCTAAGGATCTCCACGACGATCGGTCCCGCGCCGCCTGCATCCACTGGGTTCGCGCGACCTTCACCAGATCGTCGGTCCACCTTGTCGGGGGCCTACACACGGAGCGTCGTCCGGTGCGCAGTCGCCATTCCAGAACCTTTCCGCCCCAACGGCCATCGGTTCTTCTCGCTATGTGTCCCGCCCATAGCCACTTCAGCTGAGCAATCCTTCGAGCGATGTCGGTTACTTTAGTTCTCTAGTTCTCACTAGTTTTGTAGTTAGTTCGTGGAAATGTTATTACCTATATTTTCTTCATTGAAGAAACACGGGACAACAAAACAACAGATATTACAGATTTTCATTTATTTCAGTGATTACTGAATACATAATTATCATAACATACGATACCTTAACCTAATTGATTCTAAAAAAATCATTTCCAATATCACCCTTAGCTAGTTATTAAATTTTGGATTAATCCATTAAAAATTACTGTTTAAGTTAATTCTTATCTTAATGCAAAACTTGAGGATCGAATAAAACAACGTGGTACTACTGAACGCTAGATTTTAAATACGTTAAAAACATTGTTTTATCCAATCCTCATTTTGAAATAATTATAATATGAATACTTGGTTTTGCAAGAAATCTTTGGTTTGATAAAACTTAGCATAAAAACGGAACCATTAAAACAAATACAATAAATAAAATACTCTCAAAGAACACCCATGAAAATTGTTGATATCATTAAAAACATAAAAAAGTAGGTTTTAGATTAAGAGAAGAGCTTTGCCATCGAGAGAACACCTCCCTAATTTTACTGACTACAGTTTTAAGTAAACAATTACATTTCATTTTATTAGTATCTAAGGTTAATTCTCTGAATTGCAAATTTTATCGTATAGATTAACAAACAACTTTGATTCTTGTTTCTTATTTAATAAGTACTCTACCGATTATTTGCTAAATTACTAATTTAATACTATTTTTACCACTAATAAAGGATAGATTACAATGTTAAACTTATTCGTTTAGAAGAAAGTGATGAAAAAACTATAATATAGTGGAGATTTAAAGATGAAGATGGCGTGTTTTATAAAGATATTATAACATATAAAAGTACGTATAAGGAATTGACATAAGTTCCTCTTTTGATGTTCGCAAATGACGCAAATGATGCTATGGTGAAAGCTCTAAGAGATTTTGTGATGTCTGCATGGTTTGAAAAGTTGAATTTATTGTCGGTATTAGCATAATTATTACATCGTCGATATAAGTTGATGTTTCGACACTAACGACAATGTGACAAGCATCTAAATAAATTGGAAGTATTCACAGCCAGAATGATTCTCCATACTTCAAGTCTAGATATGGTAAGGGGAAGGTAATTTTTAAGATTTAGAAATTTTAAGTTTAAAGTTAGATTTTATTTTACTCTATAATTATCTACAGTGCAATAGTTTAGTTTTTACTATTTTAATCAAAATTAGGATTTAAGGCAATCCTTTTAAATGGAATGTTAGATTAATAGCGCTACTCAGGTCTGGAAGTCTTAAACTTTCCTTAACTTTATTAAATTCTCTGACTGGTTCCATTTTACCAAACAATTCGCTTCAATCAAGAAAAGTTAAAGCATTCCAATCCCAGAATTCTTAGATATAAATTTAGAAGAAGTTTATATGGAAACTACAATAGTTTGCTTTAATAAGTAAACTTTGAATGACTTAGGTAAATTTTTCAATTTAATGTTGTATTATACTAAGCTAATCAAATGCTAGGTAATAATCTTGATAGTTGTTTTATTTACTTATAATGTTTAGTGTCGGGTGAGGGACAAACAAACGAATAAGAAAAAAAACCTCAGGTTGCGGCTACGTTTAAAATTATAGATAGAGAAGATCAGGATAATAAAGCAGAGGAATACAAATATTCAAAAACTGCAGTATAGAAGATCACTAAGAGATATTTTATAGAAGCATTACTAGATAATGGCACTGCGGAATGTACCTGTGTTTATAAAAAAGTATCCTAAGTCATCTTAACAATTACTTTGGTTTCGAACAAGACTATGTAACTTCACATTTTAATCGTTCAAGTTACCTTAAATTTACACTCTGAACTAATTTAACACCACCATTCTTTACCCACACCTAGCTCTCTTTACTCTTTATTGCCAATAATATTTACCTTCAACAATACCTCACATTCCGTGACTCGACAAATAGATGTTAAGTTGTGATTTGCGATTTAACCCTATAGTTTAATTATACATTCGTTTAAATACAAAGATTCTTGAGCTCAAAGAATCTTCACATTTATTTTACGTTTTTTAATTTCTAAATTAAGATGGCAAAGCTTATCTCTTACAATTAGTTTTTATTGCAATTCAAACCATACAAATATTAATAGAACCACTCGTAATAGCAGAATTTGATTTGGCTAATAACGAATGGTTCGTTAACGAATCCATATCAACTCCATACAAAAATGGAAGAGGAAGTTGCTTTGCTTTGTATGGAACTGCATGGGTTCTCATAATTACACTCAACTTATTTGTATGAAATAAAAATATATTTATTATCAACAATTTTCACGGGTGCACTTCGTTTACTTTAAACAAAACCACATAAACTTTGAAGATCGGTTGTAACATTGATCAAATTATATAAATTTACATTGTTTTCATTACATTTAACTGCGCTCACTATTTAATTACTTTCCCAGTTATCTCTACCGATAGATTCGTGTCCGAACATTCTATTACTAGAAATACAAAATTTAACGTATTTACAACCATTTTTAACCTTTTAACAAAACATTCATAAGTACTCCCTTGCTTCGCGCACAGTCAAAATGTACAATCCTTTACAATGTTATAGAGTTATAAGGACTAGATTTGTTTGCTTTGGAACGAAAACAAAATAACATAATGAACTAAACCGAACCGAAGTTTTGGCTTCTACTTTGATGTACGATGGAATCGGCAGTACTACAACGCTATGCTCTTTATGTTGTCTGGCAGTATCGTTTCTTTTATATAGCTCGTCCAAAACTTCTTTGATCGTTCCATCTCCTACTTCCTCAGCTATACTTTGTTTGTCTTGAGCAACACCAATATTTTATGGATGATGTGGACCAGACAAGCGTTTTAGTTCATCCATAACCGTGTAACTGATTCGTATGATTTAGAATTTGGTGATATTTTTATACATTATAAATTTATGATTACATGATGATGCATTTCCCTTTTTCAGCCCAAGGGTTGTTTTTCTTGTCGGGGGCATGTATGAGTGGATCATTTTTCTCATTTTCCTCTACATACTCTCTCATCCTGTAACAACAAACAAAATTTGATTAAAGTAAGCATTTTTATTAAACGTGGTATAATACGTCGAGTCAGGTATAATTCAGATTAATATTAAATGTTGGTGCTTTTTTGTTTACGTGAACAAATTAGATTACAGACAGAGACAAGCTTAGTTACAAGATAAAGATGTAATATAAATAGCTCACATATGACGTTACAGATAAAATAGTTCACAAAATACGAGTAGGTAATAATATTAACTCAAAATTATGGTGGCTAAAGGCAGTCGCATCGCATTAAGTGATCTCATTTAGACAGCTAGAGGCGTAAAGCTAGGGTTTCCTAGAATAGCGGTGCCGTCATATTACGGCCGTAATATAGCGGCGTTGAATGTTGTCTATGTAAACAATACGGCAACACCGTAACGTCAGAAACCGCACCGTAGTGTTTACATAGCCAACGTTCTACGCCGCTAAATTACGGCCGTAATAATGACGGCACCGTCATCCTAGGAAATCCTAGCTCAAGACAGCTAAAAAGAGAGACAGCGTGCTAGCATACACAAAACAAAGTATCATACGAAGATATTTTTTACAAACAATTTTAAGTATACTAATAACGCTGTAGGACGCAAATTTAAATTTTCTTATCAAAAGGTCTAATGTCCCAATATTAAAGATTTCAAATAGAATCAATTAATATGAAAAGTTGAAATAATTTACTACCCACAGCGGGAGTTCGCGTTGGCACCTGCTAATATATTGTTCTTGGGTATTGAAAGTTGAGCGTCGAAATAAATTACGGTTTATGCGAGTTTTCGCGTAATAAACGAATTTTATTACGGGAACAGTTGGGGTTCCTTTGGGCTCTTTAAGTAAATCTTCGGACGAATGAAAGACCAAGTTTTCTGAAGACTGAAAGTACTGTATAACTCCAAAACATTTTAGGTCGTATTAAGTAGGTCACTTCGAACATAATGTTTGGCAATAGGTACCATTAATTTTATTGGAAAATTGTTTAAACTTTTAACCTCAGTTTTAAGTCCTTAAATAAAATAAACATTGACGCGAAAGTAGGTTTTAACGAATATGAAAGAGTTGATACATAAATAAAAAACGCATCTTATTGGGATGCGTTAAGTACTAATTTCAAGATAGTCTTTAAGACCATTCTAAATCACCTGTAAATTCATACGTGGCCCAAGCCAAGTTTTCTAAAATTTTAATAGAATATTTGACGTTATATGTCGTTGACTATAGTCAATCTGTCAATCTGATCAAAATAGACAATCACGACCTTTTGGAAATGTCAATTTCATACAATATAAAAAATATAAAATTATAAAATATATAATTATATTATATATTTTATAATATTTAATATATTATAATATTATATATTTTATAAATTAATATATTATTATATATAATTCATAAAATATAAAATATCACTTCTATTCTTTTCAAATAAATAATCGTAAAGCATGTCAGTTGTAGAATCATTAAACCCAAGAATCTTATATCCAATTAAACCTTAGAAATGGTCTTAAATCTAAATTTAAGGGCCACTTGAAGGCAACGCTTTACTATCAATGGGGATGGAAACTGAGGAACTAATGGCGCCACAAGCGGTTGTACCAAAACATTTGATTGGTTGTTTCAAATATCAAATGTCATTTGTGGCATATTTTAACCAATCAAAGTATTGATAGCGGTTAAACCGCCGCTGGCGCCATCTGCGATTAGCTTTGCGTTGCCAACCCCATTATTCTGTCTTTTCTGACTTCAAACAGTTGACAGCAGACATAATTTCAAAGACAAAATGTTATGTCTGTTCCTTTCAGTTTGGAGTGTATGCACAAATATAGAATAACTTTGTGGTGTATATAAGCACAAAGTAAGTAGTGTAAGCCAAAGTAAGTAGTGTAAGCCACGGCTCACATGAATGTTGTTGGCTACTGTACGGGGACTGTGCTGTATGAAAAAGAGCATTTTGTTGTAAAAACAAAAGGTACATTTTGATTTTTTCTTACTATTTTTACAATTTTCTCGATGTTTGAGGGGTTTGATGTGATTCTTGCATCGAGTCTGTTACAAGGTACTTAGAATTTAATAAATACTACTGTTTGCTAACATAATATTAATCTTAAGTATTAAAATAAAAAAAATATGCCACACCTGTCCAAAACTAATGCTAGCAAAGTACAAAAACAAATAAGATGTCCAACTTTTACAAAGAAAAATTGTTATTTTCCATGAATTTAATAAGAAAAATTCCCTCGTCCTTCCGATAAATAATTCAACATGTGACCGTTTCGGCCACCTTCCCTGGATATTATAATACGGAATACGGATCCCGTCCTCTGCAAAATTATTGTTTTTCACACATGAAATTTGTATATTTTATGCTGATTTTCCTTTATTCCAAGTATTTTCCTATGGAAGGACATATTTCGTTGAAGGTACGACAGGTTGAGTATAATTTTACGTTTTGTTTCATACCATTTTCATTTATAATCGAATTCGCTTTTTGTGTTTCAATAATGTATAACAACATTTTTTTTTGGATGTCAATAAATCTACAGGGTGGATTTTTGAGACGGGACATTAAGGGCAGGTACCTTAACCGTTATAGTTATAGGAAATCGTTCCTGGGAGACCATCCATAAATTTTTAAGATATTCTGAACGGCATTCACAGATTTTAGAAAAAAAATACCGTTAGCAAAAAAATGCTAAAATACCAAAAAAAATTTTTTATGCCAATCGATCCTATTTCATGTGGGGATCAAAAAACTCTATCAAACCATTTAAGATATGAGTACTAGAAACGTCAGAAATCGCCAAAAACTTTTCCCATACATTTTGTACGGAAAAACGAAAAAACTCGAAATATTTTTTAGTGCCAAACTATCTTATTTCTTACTTTGGTCAAAATACTCTTTAAGGCCAACTGAAATTTGAGTACAGAAACTACTTTTTGGATCTAATGTTGTAAACGATTGTGCCTGCGTGTGAAGACGATGTTGTGACTTACGTAGTTTCTGTAGCCAAATTTTAGTTGGCCTTAAAGAGTATTTTGTTCACAGTAACAAATAGGAACATTTGGCAATAAAAAATATTTCGAGAAGATTTTTCGTTTTTCCGTACAAAATGTATGGGAAAAGTTTTTGGCGATTTCTGTCGTTTCTAGTACTCATACCTTAAGTGGTCCTATTGAGTCTTTTGATCCCCATATGAAATAGGATCTATTGGCGTAAAAATTTTTTTTTGGTATTTTAGCATTTTTTTTTTTGCTAACGGTATTTTTTTCCAAAATCTGTAAATGCAGTTCAGAATATCTCAAAAAGTTATGGATGGTCTCCCTAGAACGTTTTCCTGTAACTATAACGGTTAAGGTCCCTGCCCTTAATGTCCCGTCTCAACAATCCACCCTGTATACACCGTCATTTTGTAGTCGTTTTAATAAACTTAAGGGTGTGTTGTACCAATGAAACTAAACATTTTTGCCCAAGAAACATGGGTCGAAAAACGACAAAAAAAATTGGGTCTCCCATACTAACTAGACAGCTAAAACATTTTATTTGTATGGGAAAGTCAATTTTTTTCTCGTTTTTCGACCCATGTTTCTTTGGCAAAAATGTTTAGTTCCATTTGTAGAACACTCCCTTAAAATTATTAAAACGACTACAAAATGACGGTGTATAATTTATTAGGAAATCTGATAGATAAAATCCTCTATTCGTGTTTCAATTCCTTAGTATTCAAGTTTTACGCCAACTTCAATATATCAGGGTCAACATTTCCATTATTCTACATGTCTAATATCACTCATGTCACCTAGGGGACACCCTGAGGGTGGGGTTTCGCTAATCGTTACCCTGCCAAGGTCGTTCGATTTCACCTAATGTGATTGGTCGACCCACCGTGTGTCACACATGTACGCAAATTGTAATTTAATTGATGGCAAACCGAGCACGTTTGGTAATACCTGTCACACACCGCGTAAGGTAAAACAATTTAATGTTGGGCGATTCGGCTGCCCTTAACCAAATACCATTCCAGACAAACTTTACAGGAGAGCTTAAAAATTTTATTTAGTGTTTTTATTGAAAAACTTAGATATAACACAAAAATTTTAAAATATCATTGGTATTTAAGGTGAAAACATATTTCTGTAAAAAAAATTGTTCTCATACTTACCTACATTTTAACGAACGAAAATAGTGTTCAGTGTAGAAATATTTATTGATTTGTCAATAATATTCTACGCTATATATAAACAATTAACTTAGATTCTCTATTGTACTTTTAGTAGATGCTTGGTTTCAGCTTTGCATAGAGCCATAGAATATATATGTTACGGCTAATACCCGAAGTGCGGCTAAACCTAGTTCTAGCCGGCTAAAACTAGGTGTAGCCGATAGCTGTTGGCTAAAACTAGGTGTAACCGATCTGCTTTACTCCTGTAGGTCCCGGGTTAGGTTAGAAATTTAAGGCGAGCGCGAAGCGCGAGCCTTAAATTTCGAGGTTATTTTTTTTTAACAGACAACATTAATTCTTTATATCCCATGCTGCACCTAGTTTTAGCCGGCTACACCTAGTATTAGCCGCGAGCAAATCAGCTACACCTAGTTTTAGTCAACAGCTAGCGGCTACACCTAGTTTTATCCGGCTAAAACTAGGTTTAGCCGCACTTCGGGTATTAGCCGTAACATATATACATAGAAATCAAGTATCTGCTAATCTATTTTAAATACAAGTATCTGATAAGACTTGATTGTTTTTAAGTTAAAAACGGGAAATATAATTTGTTTTAGCGTAGATTTTGCAAATGGAAAAATATTCTTGAAACAGATTATTGGCTATATTTCCCGAATTAAACCGAATTTTAATAAAATAAAAAAATGGTAGATGTGACTTGCTTTGCTTAAACAAAAAATATTTTTTTTTTGGAAACTGAGTTACTTGACTTTTGCGTAGCGCAGCCGGCTTGTTTCGTAAGGTATTACACGAGTGACTACTTTTGACTTTTGCCGCACGGCGAAAATCGATTGTGTAAATGGCAATTCGGCCTAGGCCGCACGTGACTGAACAAACTTATCCGATCCGGTGGCCAAAATTTGAACTACGTATTATTACATATTGTTACCTAGGTTACGCCATCGACTACATAGACAACAGCGCCGCTCCGTCACCGATGCGATTCAATTTAACAAGAGACTTGCTAGGAGACTAAAGTCAACCTACACAGGTGACTAAAATCGACTCATGTAAATAGCCCATAACATACGTGAAGCTCATGTTTTTTCTAGGCTTGGCTGAATTCAAAAAGCTATCCGGTGGCAGAATAGAATAGAAGCGCAAAAAATCATGAGTCTCTTACAATGATTTCTGTGTTGTCAGGATTTCACAATGGTCATTAGTAGAGACCGGATTATGTGCAACATAAAAAGCCCAAAATATGCATGCAAATATGCAAGAAAAATAGCTAAAATATGATTGAAAATCCATAAAAAGGGCAATGCAACATTAAATATCAAAAAAACGTTTTTTAAGATTGTTTATTCTTAAAAGGTATTATTACTCAACGATAACAATCGTATTTGCGAAAATATCAATTACAAAATTTATTTGACATTGAAATTTACCGTTAAAAACTTATACGACTAAGTACTGTTCCAAATGTTCTGAAGACAAAGTGCGTCTATATATTTTTGTAAGCAAAAAGGACCATTCTACGTCCACTGAGCTATGCACTGAGGTGACTGGGCAACATTGAAATTTAAGTGCCGTTGTTTGCACATGTTAGACATTTGAACTATGAACGAGATGGAGCGTAAATATGCATGAATTCCAATTTTTTTGCCAAAATATGCAACTACTACTGAAAAGGGGTTAAATATGCAAATGCATATGCAATATGCATTTGCATACAATCCGGTCTCTAGTCATTAGGAACTTAATACAAAAACTTTTTCATGAGTGAATAAGTGACCCTGTTTGAATAAAAATAATATGCATGCCAAGTTTTCGTTACCCGTTAAAAGTAGTATAAGCCATGATTTGAGTCTATAAAGTTATATTTTGATAACTACACGACCGTAAAAGACGCTCGTTTCCGGACATAAGAAACTTGAGCAAGTCCCAAATTGAAATTCCTCCCTGAGGCCGCGAGTTCAGAGCTCTGATTTCATGAGAAACGCCAGTCAAATTAAAAAGTTACTTTTCAAATTATTAACACTCTACTATTACTTATAATTTATCGTATTAGATAGCAATCCGGTTGAACCATGAACCATAAACAAAGTTACATAAAATTTTGGCCATTGCTTTGCTAAGAAAGATATTGTATTGATTTGACGTTTAAATCAATGGTTAGCAAAAACAGGCAAAAACATTATGTTTTTTATAGATCTTTGGATCCTTGGGCGACGTGAGACGACATAATATTCATGAGCATTCAACACATTAATCTAAACAAAATAATCAATTGAACAAAATAAACAATCAATTGAATTATAGAGACTTCAATAGTCATAAAGCTAATGTGGGCTAAAGTTTAGTATATCTCAGCTTCCATTATGCAAAAAATAATTCACCTGATTAGTCTTAACAGGTAAAATTGAATTAGAAAGACGGTATTCTTGCAAATATGAAGGTAGTTGAGAATCACTGGATTAACCTCCGTGAATTAAAGTTTGATTTGCATTGTTAAGGTGCATCCTATACCGAAAGTGGCGCCCGCCCTCAGAGGTTTTTATTTAATACCTAATACGTACGAAACGTGGAATTTTTAAGACCCATAGTCTAGTATTTTTAGAAGATATCATTACATTCCCTCTTAGTGATTTCTAGAAGTAGACAGCAAATGTGTCAAAAACGGCCACTTTTAGCAGTTTTGCTGTCTACTTCTAGAAATAAAACAAGGGAATGTAATCCTTACTAATATTATAAATGCGAAAGTCCGTTTGTATGTTTGTTTGTTTGTTATGCCTTCACGTCCTAACTACTGAACCGATCATCATGAAATTTTGCATACACGTTGTCAGGGGTATAGAGAAGGACATAGGGTACCTTTCATCCCGAAAAAAGTATAGTTCCCGAGGGAAAGCAAAAAAACTTTCCACGCAGACGAAGTCGCGGGCGGAAGCTAGTGATACTATAATACTAGAGGTCTTAAAAATTCCACGTAAAGTTTAATTATAATCATGTTATTCATATTACAATATTAATAAACTTTCGGTCGGGGTACCGTCTTAAGGCGGAAGGGGAATAATTTGGAGGTGCCAGTAATAGGCCCCCGGGACCCTAGGGGACTTGTCGTCATGCTGAATATCTGAGCAGCTCTTATAGGGGATAACTTTGTTAATATTCGTATAGTCGTTACTTTGGCGGCTGATTGGTCATTAATATAGATTAGCTATCGCCTACCACCGATGGATCAGTTGGGTTCGGTTTATTAAATATTGTTATGAATAATGATGAACAAAGGCTTTAGCTGGTACATAATTGATTTATTTTAAGGATTCCGTAGTCAAGTCAACAGGGAACCGTTAATAGTTTTGCCATGTCCTTCTGTCCCTCCGTCAGTTGTCCGTCCGCGGATTAGCTCCAGAGGCCCTTTGTGCTAAAAAAAAATATTTGGCATGAATGTGTATATTAATCACGCCAAAAAAGTGGTAGAATAAAATCTTAAAAATATTTTATTAATGTGCTGTTATTTTTAGTTTTTTTTCTTGTCAATCTCATAGTGTGTGTAAATACTACTTTTCGATTAATATTAAGCTTTATAGTGCAAAATTTTGTTAGAGTAATTGTCCCCCTCTTTATCAGGAACGCGGTTGCTTTTAGATACATGAAGAAATTCAGGAAAGTAGTACATAATATTAATGAAGTTAAAAGGAAAACTATTACTGCTAGTTAGGTTTTACAAATTAACAAGTAATGGTCGATCAACTTATAAATATTGAAAAAAAAGTTGGTGGGTACAAACAAACTTCATTGAATAGTTAGTTATTATGTCCGTGAGCCAGCGACAGTATTACCTACGTCATATGACATCACGATGAAATGCATGTCACACGGTCGGAAAAGTTGTGCTGAGCGAGGATCAGAAGATTATCGAAAATAAAATCGGCCGGAAGCTAAAGAAAATCTTCCACTTCCGGTCAAAATTTTAAGATTATATTTACGTCATGTGGCATCAGTAAGAGACCCGTGTCATCATTTAGTTTTCAATCGTAGAGAGAGTAAACATAAGACTGTCAGTTCTGAAATGGCCGGAATACATTAAACTTATTTCTTTTGTATTTTAATCATTTCAGAACTGACAGACTTATGTTTACTCTCTCTACGATTGAAAACGAAATGATGACACGGGTCTCTTACTGATGTCACATGACGTAAATATAATCTTAAAATATTGACCGGAAGTGGAAGATTTTCTCAAGCTCCCGGCCAATTTTATTAGCGATCATCTTCTGATCCTCGCTCAGCACAACTTTTCCAACCGTGTGCCATGCATTTCATCGTGATGTCATATGACGTAGGCAATACTGTCGCGGGCTCACGGACATAGGTTTAGTAGTCATTAGTTGTATAAGGCAGTCAATATAAGTTAACAGATATATGTATATTACAGACATACACTTTGCCGGTTTCTTTCAGATAATTCAATAGTAACAGGATCTAATATAATTTCATAGAAATAAATGCTGCCAAAGGTGTTATTTCAGGTCATTTTGAACATACCACCCAAATTTCAAGGATATGTCCAGTCTATGAAACTAATCAACATTCTCTAAGAAACATGTGTCGAATTTCACCACAAAATTTTGGTCATCCCATACTAAATTGATAACGTGATCTCTTTGATTTGTATTGATAGTCGATTTTTTTTACGTATTTGGCCATGTATTCCATAGAAAAAGAAAGGACTGAACACATCCTCAAAATTTGGATGGCAAATACAAAATGACCCGGTATTTAATGACGTTTTATTTCAATAACGCTAAAAGAAATAACTTGAATGCATAAAAATCAGGGCCCTTAATAGTAGTTTATGAAACTGACACATAAAGAGGGGTATTAAAACACGAGTGTGTGTTTAAAAACCGAGCCGTAGGCGAGGTTTTTAATAGTATCACACGAGTGTTTTAATACCTAGTTATGTGCAGTTTCATACACTACTTTATCTACACTCATACATTTGGGATTGAACCTACTAAATAAACGATCAACGTTAGAAAAGAGAGAGAGACTTTGTTTGTATTAGCAAGGTACCTACCTTGTAATAAGTCAATTCCTTAGCTGCATCTAAACTAAAATATCGGGCAGAGTAAATATTTTTTCACATTTTAAAGCAAGAATAAAAAACCTACAAAATTCAGTAAGTATAACAAAATGTAAAAATTGAAATCAAAACTTTATCGGAAATGCTTGGCGCGCATTCCATTAGAAAAAAAAGATCAGTGCATTTCAACAAAAGAACTAATCGCACTAAAGTCATCGATTACCATAGAGTTCATTTTAATCATGAAAAATATGTGGGAAAATATCGTTGTTTTTTTTTAATGTTACGGCACTGCCTTCTTTTTGGATTTGCCCTGTATCGTAATGAGAAAAAAAGTTATTTTATGATGCAGTTGACTGCATCGTAATGAGTTTATTTTTTAATTTTACCTATCCACGAAAATAAAGTACGTATTTATATTACCTTTTTTGAATTCATATTTGGAACATTACGTTGTGAGTGTAGATAAAATTATAAAACCTTCATAAATAATTTCTGAACATCCTTTCTCCTTGATTGAAAAGTTCGTAAGAAAGTAATACAAAAAGGAAAAGATAACTTTTCCATTATGCCGATCAGACAACTTTGGCCCTTTGAGTATCAGTAATGTTTGATAAAAACATACAAATAAATATGACATGTTGTATGTTAAAGGGTTAAAGCACTATAGATTTATTTTTTCCTCTGGGTAGAAAAAGCCGCGACTTATGGTAAGTGCTACCGTAGAGGTAGTAATTTGGCATAACAATATACCTAACTATATACTATACATAGTAAGGTATATTCTTAACTACATATAGTTAACTATATATAACTATTCATTCTAACACAACTTTGTTTAATTAATAAAACTGTAGGAATTTTATATCGATTGAGTTTTTAATTCAGTGATGATGTAGGTAACAATCAATTTTTGTGAATGTTAACTTATAAAAAGTACAATTAAGTACGTACAGAGGAAAATTACGGTTGTAAAACGAGTAGAAATATTTTATGCAAGAGGGAACGCGTGCGTACAAAGGAAAGAGGGGAAAAAATGGCCCCGTTTTTAAACTGAAAGTCAATATTTGACAACTGAGTGCTGAAATTTTCTTAGAATAATGGTTTCAATTTCAAAGTGAATGGGTGTGTTGACGGACTGTTAATTTAAGTTTAAGGGTCTCGGTTATTTATTTAGTAAAAAAGGGAGTCATTTGTACTTCAATTAATTATATGAAGATGTAAAAAAAAGTATTTTTTTTTTGTATGAGATAAAAGTACGCACACAAACTCTCAAATCTAAGAACCATCGATATAACTAACAACGGATATGATAAGTAAGATAGTTTGTCACCGACTTTTATGATATTTTTCTTGTGTTTAAAACTTTCAATAACTTCGGTAATATTATATTTATCCTGCGTTTTAAATTTTTCGTATAACTTTTAGTTTATATTTCAGTACAACAGTCTCTGTGATCTTGTGGAGACGCAGGAGTCCCGGGTTTGATTCCCATAGGAGGAGGTTTTGTTGGTGGTAGATCTTATTTCAAGTCCGCCTGGCTAGCTACCACCATCTTACCTAAGTCTGACGCCATAACAACAATTTAAAAATTGTTGTGTTCCGGCAGTTAGAGGTAGGATAGCCAGTTCCTCAGTGATGAGGATTCCGGATGTAGCGCGCTTCCACCTTCGGTCTTATCGTCACTCAACATCAGGTGAGGTGGATAAAAAAAACTGCAATTACTCTTAACTCTCATTAATACTGTGCATTTCCTCTACTCATCAAATAACCAGCGAGCGCCTTAAACAAAGGCGTAAAATATACCATTACATCACAGACTATACACACCAAAAGTACAGAGGTATCAAATTAATCCATGGACGATCACTTGAGCCAATTACATTACTAATTAATGGCCGTTAGGACAAACTCCTTTAAGAGGACGCCCTAATTAGTACAACAGCCAATTTGTTTGTCTAAGGTAACCAGTTAATTGCTAACGGCTTTAATCATCAAGTTACAATAAATATAGGAGGCTTTAATTAAAAGCTCTTTTTATAGCATGTTGTCCTATTTATATGGATGATTTTAACAGTAGGTAAGTGATAGGTAAGTAAAGGTGAACGTTAAAAATAAGATTCTTGGTGAAAGTCATCAAAATATTTTTTACATACATACATACGCTCAAGCCTGTTTCCCATGGGCGTTGGCAGAGACTATGGATCGCCACCTGCTACGATCCTTGCACACTTCTTTCGTTTCATCCACATCCATAATCTTTTCATACATGCCCTGCGGTTTTTGTCACTGCGTACCAATACCAGCCTTTTTTTATAATAACCTCTATTTATTAACTAGAAAAACGAAAGTAAGTATTTTTTATTATATAAATTAGCTAGAACTACGAGTACCTATATTTTATCATTCCAAATTAAAAGAAAAAAATCTTCGAATTTAAAACTTTGTAGGTATGAAAAAAATATCCCATAAAAATGAAGAGTCAAGTAATAAAAATACCGAATAAACGTTTATTCATCTTCAAACGTCGGTGTACTTATATTTACTTATTTCGACGCTACACAATTCATTAGTCGTAATAAAGTCTTAAAAATGGTCTTTGCATAATTTTTGCCATCGTTAACCAAACGCGGTTACTGTATTCTGGATTTTATTACTTTGTATTTAGGTTCGGGTGTAATAAACAAATACATTATAATTTATGATTACATACCTACCTATGTTCGGTCGGCTTCAGGTAGCTAAACACTTTAGTACCATGTCGCACCAATTAATGCTTTCATGTATTAGGGTTGGAACTTAGTACCGTAAAGTAGATGTGAAAAAGTCCGAAAGTGGCTCAGCTATTTGAGCACTTTTGTATCTTTTATTATTTATTTTTTCAAAATAAGAATAGAATTGCTTAATATTATATGCTACTTAACTTTAAAGAGCAGAGCAAAAAGTAGCCACTTTAGGCATTTTTGCCTACTACAACTACAACGGACTATATTTTACTGAGGTTATTATTTGTAAATAAACCATAATTAGCGAGCAATTAATTAGCTTCAACCTGAACATGTCAATTTTTGATACATTATGTACCTACTTATTGAGCAATAAAAAATAAGATAAGGGCACCACTTGAGGGCTTTAGTCGCCTTAAGAGGTCAATCTTTGAATATCCGTAATTATTATAATTACGTAAGTAAGCAATATTTGAGGAGCTCGGTGGCGCATAGTGGTTTAGCACCTGGCCCAGCGATTGCGGAGGTTAATCAACGTCCGCAAGGGTCGGTCGTGGGATGGGTGACCAAAAATTTATTATCTCGAGCTCTTCCGTACTTCGGATGGCACGTTAAGCCGTTGGTCCTGGCAGCATTTGTAGTCGTTAACACCCACAAATTGGGCCCGCGTGGTGGGTTATGGCCCATCCTCCTTACCACCTATAAGAAAGGCATGTGCTGCCCCAGCAGTGGGGACATTAAAAAAATGGCTGATGGACAAGTTAGCAATATTTACGTAAGTATATTATATTATGTAAGATATTGGAATAGAAATCTAAGTAGGTAAGGCACCCTTGTTAGTACTGTCAGCCTTGTATGAACCGATAGCAAAATAAAGCGTTCTTCGTTCGCATTAAGTTTGTCACGTACTTATCTATATTAGTCCGTTTGTTATTGCCTGCTACATTATTGTTATGTACCTACCTATTATAATATTATGCCTGTACTGAGCACCACCGTAGACTCTACTTGGCTTAAAATTGGTGGACCTATAGTTTAGATAAATATTCTAAAAATAATATTTCAAACAATCATTCGAGGTGAGTTTTTGCTTAGAACGCGTATTAAATTCAGTTAATAACTTAATATGTAGTTGATCGTAGTGACAACAAAAGTAAATATCATCGCACACTACAGATACCGTTTTATGATTATGCAAGTTAATATTCTTTGCGAAATGCGAGCCTACATTAATTTCTTCAAAATAGCTTGAAGCCTCCTAAATAACATCAATTAGGTACTTGGATTACTTGACTTGAACTGACGTGTTACTGCATAGAGGCTATCTTTGTTAAAACAAAAATAGCTTTTGTAGTGGTAAACAAAAATAAATGATAGATACAGCACACTACAGACAATAGCAATTTACGGCTATGTCAGAAAACGTATGCTTCGCAAGCCTACAAAAATGTCTTCCAATTGGATACAAGTACAAAATATAAAGTACAGAAGTGAGCCACTTACAACAAACGCAGTTTTGCGTGCACACACACAGACTTACAACATACAGACAATCTCAGACCAACCCAGGCTATTCGTAATGTAGCAGAGAAACAAAAACAAGTGAAAACTAAAGACGGAAACCATAGACATAGAAAAATTTTCGCTGCGCTCAAGAAGACCAATAAAGCGAACATAGTTTATTAATTCCTTTGCAATATAAAATATTATAGTCATATTTTATGAATCTAAGTCATATTTTACTATCATAATTTTAATTAATCTTTTTTTTTAATCTCATATAAAATGTATGCATTCGTTTTCGGATCACCTGTTTATTGACGTTGTTGTTCTTTGACATTCTATTTCTGTGACGGAAACAGTTTTTGAATACGGCTAAAGCGACGCTTCTGTCTGCAACACACAAACTATAGGTATATTATGTGATACAAACCTCCCAAATATCTTAAAAAAAAAACAGTGTATCTTGGACCTTTTGCGAGTATTGTTACGTAAAACGCAATTCAGAACGTGCGTGTCGGCGCGCTGCCAACTCCGCCCGCCCGGAGGCTCTGTCGGCGGACGTGACGTCACCGCCCGCCCGCCGTAAATAGTAATGGCGGCACTTCCATGCTTCTCCATTCTTTTATTTCCTGCGTGGCTCCAGTATGCAATATTGTCTAATTAGCTGGATCCCTTAAATAAGGATGGGTGACCCTTTTTATTTATGTGGACTAGAAATGCTTTTTGCACGATCCTTTATGTGTTTAAGTACAAATTGTAATCTTGGCATTTGTTTTGTAACCAATTAAGTATTCTGTGCCAATAGTCAAGTACGAACGTGAATCGAACATTTATGTAAAACGTGCTTATGCAACTGTCCAAGACTTTACAAGTGCATTGTAGAACTTTGCCTGCATAAAAAATGTGTCTTATTTTTATTTAGTTAAAATATTGAAAAATAATAACGACAAAGAAAATGGGGAGGAAAAGCGCAATTTTATCCCGATAGGTGGCGTCTGGTCTTGGTACCGGGCCGCCTCAAAGAAAGTGTCAAAACATATGGGAATCTCTTGGAGTATTGCACTTTTTAATTTTATACTGAGAAAATTCCGCATTGTTATGCATGTAACTTGTAAATTATTGGAGTTCATCGATTTCCCAGTAACAAAAAAAATATTGGGCAAAAAAATATCAAAAAAAAGATGCTTTTCCCTTGATTTTCTCCTTTGCTGAGCCTGAGAAACATTATAAATCAAAAGGAATGTTTCATGAATTTGATGAAGCTTCGCCAAAATAAAACAACATTTGAATTATAACAGCTTTGTTCTTTAATATTTCAACCTCAGCAGTTTCTAGCATATTTATAACTTGGATGAATTTTATAGGTATATCAAATATGGAATAAGCCCAATATTGGGGCCAAACAGAGAATTAATAGAATTTTATATACCAGAGTCATTCAAGAAACTTAGAATAATAAAATAAATATGATAAAACGGTTCGTGTAATTTTGGATGGTACAGAAATTCCAGTACAGAAACCTGAAATTACTATTGCACAGAAGGCATCATCAGGCAACTATAAACACGGAAATTCACACTCAGTTGCTTTGTTAAAATTTAAATCATATGCTTCTAATCTGAAATAAAAAGATTACTTGTAAATCTTACACGAAATTTAAAGAAATGTAATGCTTGTTAGCAATTTTTTGTAAGTTGCTATAAACTTTCTTGCCTGTTGTTTTGGCTTTTCTTTTCCGTAATTCTTCTTTTATATGAGCTAAAGTTAGCATATAATACATTGTTTGTCCGCAAAACCGCAAAAAATACTATCTAAGAAAGTAAAATCACGTAATACACAGTCAAGACAATATAAGCTCAAACTGACAATTGTTCCAAAGAATGAAGCGCCATCTGTAATTCACTTTGCCTTCGCCTCCCCATTAAATTGAAACCAACTGCAAACATAAAAAAAATAAATTAATTAAAAAAATATTAAAAACACGACTGCCCTGCCAAAACGAACTAAAAAGTTAAACAACAAGTGTCATTGCAGTCGGGGACTAAGGTCCCCCTTGACCTCTTTGATCAAAAATTGTTCCATGATAAGTCATGGCACAATTTTTGATCAAAGAGGTCCCCCGATTATTTATTATTTTTATTTCACACATTTTAGTGACATATTATATAGTTTAGGAATGTGCTCATCAAGGCCTTTCATTTGATGCCCATATTGTAATAATAGAAGAAAAAATTTTTTTTTCACATATGAAAATGGCGTCGTACAGTCGCCATATTATTTTTTTCTAAAAAAAATATAGCCAGTGTCACTTGGAATGTTGTAAGGATTCTTACGATACCCCATTTATCCAAATCAGTTCAGGCATTTAGAAGTTATGGTGGAATAAAGAAACTCACATACCCACAAACATACATGAACCCTGAACACATAACATTCTTTTTGCTTTGGGCAGTCGTGTAATAACATATATCGGGTTATTTTGAACTTACCATCCAAATTTCAAGATGTGTCTAGTCCATGAAACTAAACAACTAATTCTCTAAGAAACATGTGTCGAATTTCGCCACAAAATTTTGGTCATCCTATACTAAATTGATCACGTGATCTCTTTGATTTGTATGGATGGTCATTTTTTTACATATTTGGCCATGTGTTCCTTAGAGAAACTTGATCAGTTTCATGGACTGAACACATGCTCAAAATTTGGATGGTGAACACAAAAAAGCCTGTATAAGTAGGTACCAAATAAATACAAAAAATCTGCATTTTTCTTTTCGAAAGAGAGAAACAGAATGAGCTAAATTTTTTTATAACTAAGCATTCCTAGTAAATACAGGGTACATAATCAGTACACAGTACGTACATAACAAAACAAAATGAAAGGAAGGCGATTACTCAATAATTATACAAACAATAAAAAGCAGATAACTAACAATGTAACCTTAGCACAAATAAAGGGAAATAACATCACAGATAAATTAGTGATTAGGAAGACACCAGCAAATCCTTACGTAAACCGCTAAAAGGACGGAGGACCCTTTGGAATCTAAATTAGTTGTTTAATTCATTTCTGAATTGTATTTAGGTCTTAAGAGGGAACGTGTATGGTTTTGAGAAGTATTAAATCCTATTCTTAATGACTTTTTAACATGAAATAAAAACTAAGAAGTTAAAAAGACCTTTTTCACTCCTCTTGCTCTAAAAGTACGTCATTGTAAGGTACAAGAGCCAGGATAAAATAGCAAAATTACCCCTAGGGGATAAAGTTTTTTCTTTTTTAATGTTTGTCTATTACCAATGAGCCTACTAAAACGAAAAAGTCTTTATTCATAATCACGAATAAACACTCGCTCGACTTAATACTGTTTCTAATTTTTATTTTTGTAAATGGAACTAAAAGCAGCAATCTCTTCGGTGAAATCATTGACTTATTTATACTCTGTGACTTTAAGTTTGATCGTAGAATGCGTGCATTGTGTTTCTTAGCTGCTACAGTAGAAATTAAAAAAGGCCCGAAATCTTTATATTTTTTCTCTAATACCAGTAAGTAATAGGAAAGAAATAATTTTAATCTTTTGCCGTCAAGCACAAATCATTTATTTAAATACTGTATGAAGTGGAGGATAGAAAAACGAGTGGATTCGTTTACGGAAGTATAAACTAGGTATTCAATATGGTATTTTATTTTCTCGCAATCGTAGTGAAAAGTAGAGTGTAACACACGAAGCTAAAACCCATTGTAACTCGGTTTCTATTTATTCCCTCGCTAAAGCTCGGGAATAAAACTACCTCGTATGGAATGGGTCATTTTAGCGTCTTGTATAACAATCTACTATTAACAGTCAGTTTTGTTTAAACCAGTACAAGGTATTTCTGCATAGCTTTTTGAACCGATGCGATGTGGCGAATATTTATCTCTACTCTAATACCTTAGAGATAGTATGGCATTTTACAGACCCGTGGGTTAAAAATGGGCATCAGCGTTTTCCGATGAAAACCAACCAATACTGCAATCACCAACTCGCCTGCTAAGCTGGAGATTACGGCAAAATCCTTCTACGAGAGAGGCACATCACGTGCTGCCACTTTGCAGAAAAATCGTATGCGCGCTTATAGCCCCTGCGCGAACTGAACGTCTTACTATGTTAGTGACGGCGCGGCGTGCAAGCTATTTTAACGTTGGGATCGACCTAATAGAGCGCGACTACGTGATCATCGCGCGAGTAAGCGATGCAACCATCGTGTGTTCGCGCGATGACAAGAAATGTGTGTCCTAATACAACGCGAACGATCATCGCGTGAACTAACGACGCGACCATAGCGTACCGATGACGCAACGCGATTATCGCGCGAATGCAAATTACGACATCTATTCGACGTCAGTATGTTTGATCGCGGATTCGTGCGAACTAAGTTCGCTCCAATACATTTCAAACATATTAGTCGCGCGGCCGCATCGCAGGAATTCCAATTAAGACACCTATTCCACATCAGTATGTTTGATCGCGGATTCATGCGAACTTAGTTCGCTCCAATAGATTTCAAACATTTTAGTTGCGCGACCGCATCGCACGAATGCCAATTAAGACACCTATTCCACATCAGTATGTTTGATCGCGGATTCGTTCAAACTTAGTTCGCGCGAATAGATTTTAAACATTTTAGTCGCGCAACCGCATTGCGCGAATGCCAATAGGACACCTAATCTAAATTAGTATGTTTGATCGCAGATTCGTACAACTAAAACTCGCGCGAACTTGCGCTGATCGCGTATTTGCGTTCTATTAGGAAGATCCCAAGAGTGGTAAAGCGGAAGTGTTGTTGATTTAAACTAATAAAATGAAACGACCCGATAGACACTGAAAAAGATAACAAAATTAATAACACATTTCGCTGACTTTATTTTCGTTCACGAATACAATAACTAATTCGGTCGGACTCGGTCATAAATCACTAGTCGGATCGAGGTCGGCGTATCGATCATTGATCAAAGATCGGGCGAAAGCTCTCCGAGTGCAATATCGAATCGATAAGATATCGAGTTATTGCTAGGTACTTCAATATTATCTAAACACCGGACTTTGCTTACAAATTATTGATGTTTGGTAGCTGCTATTTTGAACTTTATTGTTAGCAATGAAAGGTCTATTTTTGTTGATACTTTGTAAATAAAATGAAACCTTTTGAATGCAAAAAACCGCATCGAAATTGACCCAGTAGTTTCTGAGGAAAATGGTAACAGACAAACACACAAACAAACAACCTCTAACCCCAAACGCATATACCGTCTCCGTTCCGTTCCATCCGTCGTGGGTAAAAATGACAATATTTTAATTATCTCTAAAACCTGATGCAGAAAGGAGTTTTCTTTACCGTAATTCTGCGCCCTTTTTTATTTTAAGCGGAAATGGCAAAAAAATATAAGTACCATTGTTTTTAAGTTCTTTGCTATTTCTCAGACCACACTTGAAATTCTAAAAATATATATTTTTACATATGAAAGTGATTGAGAGATAAAACTTTAGTATGAGGCATTCATAATTAATAATAAAAATAATGAAAATTATTTATTTCAAGCAAAAGCCCATATTCACAAAACGTACAATAAAATTAAATAATCATAAAATACGATAAAAGGATTTGCTGTTAGGCAACACATGCACCATACAGCAATGACGCATTTGCAAACGTACCTAAATATTTTCAAGTACAAAATAGGTATTTCGTCTTAGGTGCTACTAATGCAATTTATGTTACAGGTATTATCTCAAAAGATTCACAAAGGAAACGCTACTAGATTTAAACATGAAATATGTTGCTAAGATCCGTATTTTCTTGAAAAATCCGTATTTTGTTGACAAAAAGAAATAGGATTACCTATTTCTTTTTGTCAACAAAAAACCATTGGAAAAGTGAAATAGAAGCTTAATTTTGAGATGATTAACTTTTTTTAATTCATATTGTGTATTTTAGAATCAAACAATAGCATCTGCTTTTCATGGGTCTTCAGGGATCCAGCTTGGGCCTAAATGGTTTCGTATGTACCATTTTGGCCCAAGTAACGGCTGTCCCACTTTCCGGTTGTTTGTTTGTTCTCCTCTTTAGGACGCATTTCTCAACCGATTCTCGTGAAATTTTGTGAGCAGATTCTATGATAATTATAATGCATCGATTCAGTTTCTCGAGAATTTTCAAACTGGTTGAGATTTAGGGCAAAATCATATTTCAGCCATTTCGAAAAATATTCAAAAAAACGCGACATTTTTAAAAAGTCACTAATAATAAATAATATTCCGATGTTGTATGCGCATGGTACCCTATAATAATTATGTAACATATTAGGCTTTATAAAGATATTACTAAACACTCTGCTTGATTCAAATGAATGCATTTCTACGATTTTAATATTCTTAGAACTGTGGCCCTACCATGATGCAAACTGTTTCTGTTACCGTCTCTCTTACACCCGCATTGACTGTGAGCAGTTCATCCCATAGTTTACGGTAACGGAAAAAGTTTGCACCAACTCATGGTAGGGCCAAACAAAACAGTCACGATTTTGTTTTGGTTTTGTCGTTCAAACTTAGCGCGATCGAGCCCCTAGTTGATAATTAATAGCCTTACAAAACAAAGACAAAGTTGAACGGTGTCAGCCATTTAGATCCAGTCGGCAATCCAGATAGACAACAAAAACAAAACAAATTGTTTCATTATCTCACAATCGATCGACAGCAAAACGCTCTTAAGTTTTAATTAAATTTAAATTGAGATGGTTTGTAAATTAAGTAAATTAAGACGGGAATAACAACTTGACTTGTTATATTACAATTTAAGCGTTTCTAAGGTGTTTTAGTTTTAGGAACTTTCATAAAAGAAAATTTTGGGCTACATACAAAACACAAATACATATACATAAATAAGTTTTTTACAAATACATAGACATAGCGTTCGTGTTTAACAAGAATTAAAATATAGCAGCAATTTTTATCTAAACTCAAACTCAATTTTCGTTTTTCTTTGCCAGTAAAAGTTCTAACCTAACTTAGCCAATCTTGTTTAGATACGAATCTAGAGTTAAGTAATAAGTATTATAAAATGACTAAACAAATAGGTAACTTTAGATTGAAAGTTTGACTAGAAATAAAACGAAATAGCGAGCGAGTTTTGGTCGTTACTTGCCCGTGGTCCCCCAGTCTAAGTTCCCCTTGGGGTACCACGAGCAAATATTTTAATAAAATGGAATACCCAAGGAGGACAAAGGTGTACCATGGGAAAATATGGCCCGTGGTACCCCTAATGCTTTTTATGTCAGATTAAATTGTCAGATTATGTCGGGGTACCACCGACAGTAAAAACATATTTAATAAGGAGATTGTTATTCAGGGGGTTCGACGGGCAAAAATATTTGCTTGTACCCCAAGGGAACTTAGACTGGGGGACCACGGGCAAGTAACTGTTTTAGTTGAGCGATTAAATATCGGATTTATTTTCTAGGAGCCACAAGTGTACTATCAGATTAGAAAATCACTTCTAGCCTATTCTACGTAGTAAACATAAAAATTTATAAAAAAGTTCTGTCTAAGCCGTTATGATTTTGTTATGAATTCTACAGAAGCACATACATTATTTGCTAATTACTTAAAATTAATTATAATTCAAGCAAATAAGGAGTAAATTCGTTTACGTGTAAGGCTCGTAAGATGAGAAATTAACGACTCTTGGGAAATATTCCCAGATTTATTGCGGTAATGAAATACATTAACTAACCAAGAAGATACACTCTACTACTTTTTAAATATTATCTATTTATTGCCTACGGTAAAATATTTTGATTAAACGTAGAGCAATGAACAAAATTGCAAATATAAGCGACATTCTTAACGACAATTATAAAATGCTAGGCATAACAGTGTTTTTACTAATTCAATATAATGTTACTACAATAGTTAGATAAGAATTTAGAAAAACTTTTCTCCCCTCATTTTGGAGTTGAAATATGAAATCAAATGACGCGGAATTTAAAACCGTCAAAATATGTTTAATACATAAATAAATAGTGGCTCTGTTTGTGAAATTTCGGAATATTTTTAGATATGGCTGAAATATGATTTTCCCCATACCTCACCATTTTGAAAAAAATCAAAATCTGAGTATATCAACTCATAAAATTTCAAGAGAATCGGTTGGGAGAAGTGACCGTAGAGGAGAACAAACGAACAGCCGGACATACGAAAGTATTATTTTTGCAAAGCTGAAACGGAGACGCGTCACTCGCGTTTCTCACTCACTTGGTCAATTAAATTCTAAAGCATACCTGTAAGTATCAAATACACCTCAAAAGGAGACTACAGAGAAATCCTCAGCCCAATAAAGTTCCAATATCAGATATTATTCAAGTACCATCAACTACAAAATTCATCGATTGTCGGAATCCATTCGATTGACTGTCTCGCTCGCCTCGCGAATGGCACTCGATGTCAAAGGACCGACACCCGCCCCAGAATCGATTTATAAAAACGGACGTTGCTGAGACAAGGGCCGTCGTTACACCGTTCTGCCAATTTTTTTATTTGGGATCTTTCAAAGTAATAGTTTAGTAGTAATGGGTTTGACGTTGAGAGACAAGCTCTTATCTCGTAAGATGTTTTAATGATCCTTATGTTTCTGATGATATTCATGATAAGCAATGAGTTTAATTAAAAGTAGAAAGAAGCATTTCAAACAACATAATTTCAAATAGATGTACCTAACTCAGATACAAACACTAATGAATGGGTTGGCTGATTGCCTGTTTTGATTAATTAATTCAAAAGCTAATCTTACTTCGAAGTTTGATTATATTAATTAGACGCAAATTATGAGACGCAAATTTTATCTATAGGCATTTCTCAGCAAAGTCATTTAAAAACAAGTGATTTCATTAAAAAATACTAGAGTTATCAATATATTGGCCAATGCTAATTTACTTTCTGTCAATTCAAACGTAAATCTTCCGTTGAATGAACTATTTAAAATCATATTTAAGAACATCAATCAAAGATGGTCTCCGAAGGTCGCCATTGCAACATCTGCTTAGCTTTTACGACCGTTTCTACGAATTACTATAATTTGAGAAAAGTCAATTTGACTTGAGTCACAGTTATTTGAGTCAAAAATCTAAAAGTCCTACTTCAATTTCTCCATTAACTTGAGGCGGTGACTGTACATCCATTACCGTTCGTTATTTAAGCGAAACTTTTGTTAAATGTTTATTCTGAAAGTGTCATTAAAACAGAGTTTAGGTAAATTCGTTTGTGAAATGAATTCGGGGGACGAAACAACAGCTCAAGTACTCTCTTGGGCACTGTTAGTAGTAATATAGTGTAAAAGTAAGGTTAAGTAGGTATTGTAAGAGTCTCCGTGTAAAGTTACTTTTTCTTTAAGGGTGCACCCGAGCTTTCACAAGCGCCACTATTGACGCTAATCTTGATTGTAATTTAATCCAGGAATAAAACGCATACAAAAATAATTTATAACCATACTAGATCATATCGTTGTAATATTTTTTTCTTGATTTGCAGCACTTGTGAAGGCTCGGGGGAGCGAAATTTTCATAGTAAAAGTTATTGATATTATTGACAATATTTTCATTTTTAATTTTAACTAATAAACTAGGTAAATCTTATTTTAGAAAATTGACAATCACAAAACTAAAGAGAGCTAAGGTTTTCTTATTATAGTTTCATAAGATTATGTTTATTGTTGGTTTACAGCATTGAAAAACTACAAAATTGGAGGTCACTTATGGTTTTTTCTATTGAGAAAAGTGTTAAATATCATATTTTTGGCACTCACATAATTGAGTACCTACTATAATCTATTTTCTACACATTTTTTAGGAACGATAAATAATAAATAAATATAAAGACTGAAATCGTTGCTCAAAAATGTGTATTTGACGTTTTTTCCCCACATAGAATCAGTGGACTGCAGATCTTTAAATTAAATTAATTCATTTCAAAGATCAACTAAAGAACTTTAAAATAGTCCATTTTTAGATTTTAGATTCAATTAATTCTTTGAAAATATGTTACAACGCTTAGAAGTCATAATTTTTAAGACAAAAGTCACTTTTTAGAATATAAACGTTTAGAAAACATTTCCATAACCTAAACGACGTCCAGTTCCTTTCATATTGATTGAATTATACTTCTTTTTTAATTCAATTCAAAGCCAGTACGCTAGAATTTATTGGTCCAATTATAGAGCAATTTAAATCCTATTAGAATAATTTAACTGTCAGTATTATTAATGCACTCGTTGACAGTCAATATTATCTGTTTATTTAGTATTTTTTCATCAATCAGAGTATTTTTTCTAATCTAATTGACTGGCATAAAATTTTGTAATAAACACATGTCATACAGCTTTAAAATACACAATTTTAAAGGTATTACTATATACGAAAACCGTAAATTAATAATATAATACAAATTATAAATTCTACTAGACTGGTAGAAAATTCTAAAAATCGACTTCCTTTACCGTTTCAACTGCATTTTGTGAGCCATTTGGGCAACCTGACTTTTCTATGTAAAAACCGCCTTCAAAAAACCTGAAAACAAAAACAGCTTAAAAATTAAATACCTCTAAAAAGCAAGAAATAATATTCGAATCATTCGTTACACATATCAATATTAATAAAACACGTCTAATGAAGTCGGGTGGGGCTGGAGGACAACTTCATTTTTTCTTAAAGCCCCACCCGACTTCATTAGACGTGTTTTATTAATATTGATATGTGTAACGAATGATTCGAATATTATTTCTTGCTTTTTAGAGGTATTTAATTTTTAAGCTGTTTTTGTTTTCAGGTTTTTTGAAGGCGGTTTTTCTTTTTTTTTAAAAAGCTTTTTTATTTTCAACTTTTTAGTGGTAGGTATGTAAGCGCAGCGTGTAAATATTTTTTAACTTTATATTATAACATTTTCAATGGTAAAATGCCCAGAACTCAATTTCCAAATTCACGCTGTTTGTTTTTGAGGAGTTCCGTTGTGTTTTCGTCGTCCAAATCTAGTCCAAAACGTTGCATCGCAAACCATGATTTGGTTTGTTTTGGATTGCCATAAACTTACCAAAACCTAAATCACTTTACATATACTATTTGACTTTGAGGAGTTCCCTTGTGTATCTTCGAAGTTCGAAGTCCAATAACGATGAAATTAAATTGTGACCATTCTTGAAGTAAACCCTTTCAAATAAAAAAAGAATCATCTAAATCGGTTCATAAACAAAGATGTTATGTCCGAAATTCCATAAAAACTCGTACGATGGCGAGCTAAATAATTGATATTTTTCAGGATTATGAGAAAACTACTGGTCAGATCTCTGAAAAAATTTTATGGGACCACACACGAACTATGTTCTTTGAGATAAAAAAAGAATTGTACAAATCGGGTAACAACTGACGAAGCTATGTTAAAACATACATAAAAAAAAAAAATAAAAAAAAAAATACCGTCGACTTGAGAACCTCCTCCTTTTTTTGAAGTCGGTTAAAAAAAGCCTGCTGAATTCGATTCTGAATGTTGATGATTTTTTTCAAGCGTGTTTTGCTTTAATAGATAGAATAACAGAAATTCGTCTACATAATTAAAACTATGAGGATTTGCCTCAGAAAAAAAACACTGGTTAATAGCCCAGTTATTTCACGACACAGAGTAATAAACTTGTTGATAATTTTTGTCTAGTAACTTATTTATTAATAAACTTACTTTTGAAACGAATTCAGCAGGCCTTTTTACTTCGGAAAAGTCATGTTGCCAAAATGGCTTACAAAATGACGTTGAACTTGAAAATTTTAATATGAACTACCAGTCTCTACCGTTGTTTTCTACAAAATTTAAAATTTAATAGACAGAAAACAATATTTATGGTGTAAAAAAGTCAATTATTTTCTATGGAAAAAATAATACTGTTTAAAAAAACGAGACTAAAAACTTAAAGTGGGAGAAACTCTTCGCGGAAAATTAAATAAGACCGATTCTTCTCGAAGACTCCCGACAGTTAGGAGTTTAAAGTTCATTTTATCCCATTACATCCACTTGGTTGGGTCCAGTTGAAGTAATTTTAGACTAGATTCAATAAATTCTTAGAAGCGCACTATACCCAGAATCCTCATCACTGAGGCTGCTATATTACCTCGAACAATGATTTTAGAAAAAAATCTAATATCTTTGACCTCTAACTGCCGGAACACAACAATTATTTTTAAATTGTTGTTATGGCGTTCAGACTTAGGTATGGTGGTAGCTAGTCAGGCGGACTAACACCAACCAACGAGTACAAATTGTATCCCCCCTGGGAGTCGAACCCGGAACCCCTACGTCTTACACGGGTGGTGGGCGAACCACTAGGCCACAGAGGCGGTTAAAAGTTATTATTGGAGCAAAGTTTGCTTAAGCAGTATCAGTTAACTTATAGTAGTGAACAAAAAATCAAATTTTTGGCTGAGGCACAATTAATGCAAAAAGAATGTTAAACATCATACAACTTACTGATGTTAGCTTTCCAATCTTTCATGGTATTTTTATAAGCTAATTATCGTATTTTATAAATATTTTGAATTAGTGGATTGTGATGCGTTTACAGGATTTTGGTGAATTTGTTGATTGTAATTTTTGGAAATGAGAGAAAATGATAGATAGTGTTCTTAAAACTTTATCATAGACTAGCTGATGCCTGCGACTTCGTTCGCGTGGACAAAACTGAACATGACAAACAATAATTCTTTCAAAACTACAGTGAAGGATACTAAGTAGTTAAACTGGTTAAATGCTCTGAAAAAAATTTAAACTCATAATTGTTCTTGACCAAGCGAGCACGAGCAGCGAGCGAAGCGTCTCTGAGTACTTAATACAAATTTCATTAACCCAAAAGCGTTATTAGCTTTATTACAATTTATTAGAAATTTATTTAGAACAATAAAGTAATTAAACAATTTATATCTCATTATAAATGACGAATAGTCGTGTGAGCGAAGCTAACTTCGGTGTGACAGTGATGAATTTACATCTTGTAGCAGAAAACATCGGTTCCCAGGGCAATTTAATTAGAAAATAATCTATGGGATTTATCTAAACAAAGAACTTCTTCGAAGATAAAATCTAAGGAAAAAAAATGGAGAAAACCTTTAAACAAGTTTTCTTTTTTAAATAAGTTTTAACTGGACTAAAGTTAAACCCATCAACGCTTGGAAAATGAGACAAAATAGAGTTTCTATTGTTGTCCGTGCGCATCGATAAATTAAAATAGGCTGACCAGTAAAGTAACATAGACTTAAAAGATTAATGATGGATGAAAATTCTTGGCCTAATAAAAATAATAAACAATATAACATAACGTTTCTTTGACACTAATGGAAGTATCTAATCAATTTCTGTTATGGAAATCAAAGACAATGACGATTACAGGATGACCCAACCGAGGATCGAAGCTGGAACTTCAGAGAACATAATGGAAATCGATGCGTAAGCCACTGGACTACGTAGGTATATTATTGATAACCACGGAGTATTCACAATCGGAATAATATTCAACCAATTTGAAAACGAATTAAACAATACCAAAAGTAAAGTGACACATGAAATGGAGCGTATCTACAAATAAAACGTTTTCATTGGGGTGAGTGTGGGATACCACAAGTGGCATTGACGATTCCACGAATAATTAATGGAGTAGCAAGGAAACGCTCACTGGAATTTACGATAGCCAGTATCGAATGGAAGTGAGACAAAGAGGATCCGATGAAATGGAAGATATTGGCAAAAATAGATAATTATTGGACAACATTACATACATTAGTGTCATTCCAAATCAAGTAGCTAAAGCACTATTGTGTTATAGATAGAAATTAGAGAGAACGGACACTAAGATAATTTCGTACAGTCATGGTATTGGTATTGGTGAGGGGCTCTTTTCTCCGCATTTAGACTCCCATTTGGTCCGTTATGCGTGAACACAGCATTTGGTATAGCTAGTCAAGCCATCCCAGCTCCTTCCAGAAGCGCAGAAGCATCCTGGGGCGTTCACAGGCTTCTAGGAGCGACCTCACATCTATGAGGATTTCTGCCCGGTGTGCGGCCAAACCCACGCACTCCAGGATCACGTGGGCGGCTGTTTCCTCTGCGTCCAGGCATCCTCTACATAGGGGACTGTCTGTCGCATTCATGATGAATAGTTGTCGGTTTAAAGCTAGGTGACCTGTAAGTGTACCTACAACTATTCGGAGGTCTGGACGATTAAGGCTGAGCAGTCTACAGGTTAACCGCGGCGAGACTGCAGTCATCGCCAACTTGGACTATCTACAGCTTGTTTGATCGTTTTAATTCGTACAGTCATTATAACGCCGTATCCGTGATGCATTTGAACTTCAAAGCTGTTTATAGTGCCAACGAAATAGAAAGATATTTTTAGAACGACGTCTAAAATGGGACAAATCTGAGCTGACTTTAAAAATAGGGTTTTAAATATTAACAGAAGAATATATTTTTTACTTTTTAGTCTGTTTTTACTAGTCTGTTTTAATTTTTTTTAAAGATTTTTTTTTACAGTAAATTATTATTTTCTTCTTTTTAGTTAACAAGCTCAGACTAAAAATATACCATCTCCAATCGAAGCACTAGTCAACACGATTCAAACGAGCCCAAACTCGATGGGGATTGGGGTTGCATAGTTTTATTACAGAGTCCCATCAGTGGCCTTCTTCCGGCTCCATCAGCAGATCCTCGGACACTATTTCCCATTAGAGTACTCGTCAAGATGATTCAAACGAGCCCAAACTCGATAGGGGTGCATGGTTTTATTACAGAGTTCCAATGGCCTTCTTCCGGCTCCTTCATCAGACCCTGGAAACTATTTCTCAACAAAGTACTCGTCAAGACAACTCAAACGTGCCCAAATTCGATGGGGTGGCACGGTTTTTATATTGAGTTCCTATGGCATGGCTTTCCTATGGAATATAATTAGCTTAATAATAATAATGACTTGGCTTTCCAGCTTCATCATTAGACCCTGGACCTCATCTCCCATTAGAGTACTCGTCAAGACAGTTATAACGAGCTCAAACACTATGGGGTTGCATGGTTTCATCATAGAGTTCCTGTAGCATTCTTCCGGCTCCATCATCAGATCAGCTCAATGACACCATAATATTGCATTGCCTTCCAGTTCTGACCTATGTTCAAAGTTTCAAGTCTCTAGCTCACCGGGAAAATTGTTCGCAAACTTTGTGGAGAAACAAACGAACGAACACACAAACGAGAAAGCAACCTAATAAAAACGTGTTAAAATAGATGATGCCATACTGATGATTTCGAATTGAGTACACATATTTAAAATGTTCCTTTACATTTTGTTTCTTTTTTCAATATACCGCCTTAAATAGCACTTGGTACTATGTGCAACAGCGTCGCTTAACCAGTTAGCAACAACGCGTGCGCGCGTATCGCCCCTGCACGAACTAAACGTATGTAGTGACGGCGCGGCGTGCAAGCGATTTTAACCTTAGGAGTGGTTAAGCGACGATGTTGCCCGTGGGACATAATTATTCTACTTTGCCGGATCCATGTGGCTTAAAATGGTCAAAGTAACGTTTACTTAGCAATAAACCCTCAAACGTGGGCAATCTAACTACTGAACCGATCATCATGAAAGGCATACAAAAACATTATCCAGAAAAAAAATGCTGAAAAATGATAGTTCACGCAGACGAAGTCGCGGGCAGTTGCTAGTAGCAATATATATTAATGTTTCAATAATTTTCAATTCCATTTTATTTTTCGTTCACTCATATTTATTCCAGAGACTGGATATCAAATATGGAGATTTTTATACTTTTTTCCTAGCGTATTTCATCATAATCCGACATTGTTGGTAAAGGGCAAACTACCAATTTTTTCTAATTTGGTTAAAGCGAAGGATCAAACAGATATTAAAAAACATATTCCCCGGGCAATATTCGAATTACGTTAACTGGAGATAATGTAACGAGCAAAGGTTGAATGCTTACCTGTTTAATATTAACGTTGTGTATTTTACGTATAAATACATATGGTAAATTAAAATTTGTTTAACGAACCTTATGAAGACATGATAATGTAAAAGAGTAGGTAATGAATTTTTGTGAAATATTAGATTGCAAATGGATTAACTAAAATATTACAATTTAATTTTTAAAAATAGAGCTAATTTAGCATTTCGGAATGTTTGTTAAAATTGTTTGTAAATTTTCGGGCTTTTACCATCAGAGTTTGGTGTAGATTTTTTTAAAATAAAAGAGTGAACTAGCTAACCTGACTTAATTATTTATTTTAATTACCTATCAACTTAGAATAATTACACCAAGAACGATAATTCCCTACAAAGCGCGCTGTCAAAAGTGTGGCAACAAAAACAGCCAAAATGGCGCCGTTTTCAGATTTTTATGGTCCATTATTAAATAATCATGCCTGTCCATCAGCCATTTTTGATGTCCCCACTGCTGGGGCACAGGCCTTCCTTATGGGTGGTAAGGAGGATGGGCCATAACCCACCACGCGGGCCCAATGCGGATTGGTGGGTGTTAACGACTACAAATGCAGCCGGGACCAACGGCTTAACGTGCCTTCCGAAGCACGGAGGAGCTCGAGAAAATTTTTTTTGGTCACCCATCCCATGACCGACCCTTGCGAAAGTTGCTTAACTTCCGCAATCGCTGGGCCAGGCACTAAGCCACTGCGCCACCGAGCTCCTCTTCATCAATCAATCATGCCTAATAAGTACAAAACAGTTTAAATTTTCCTACCTAAAAGAGATTAATTATTATATTATTGGATTTTAGTTACGATTAGGTAACGTATGAAAAATATTAATCTGAGAACTGAGCCATTTTGGCTCAGTATAAGATGCCTCACTTTGCATACAAGGACACGGCTTCTAGGTGTAATTATTCTAAGCCTATCAATAAATAAAATGCTTTATTATTTTTCCCTCTGGACGACTTCGTTATTTTCTTAAACTTGACACTTTCCCATCTTGCCTAATTTTTACCTTTTTAAATATCATTCTTCACTCTCATTGTATTCATTTATTTTAGGAGTACTTCACGTTAGTACTATCATATATTATGTGGTACTTCTAAGTCATTTAGTACAATAATATTACCCATCAGTTTGTAAAGCAAACCCCTGTTAAACAAACGTTTTTCAGCATTAACCGTGTCTCTGAGGTAAAACCTAAGATTCAATAAGTAAATTTTGGTAAAAGTTCGAAATTAACAATGATCACAGAATAGTTTGGACTTTTACCATTAAGAGTTGGTAAATCTTAGGGTTTACTGGAAAATCTTAGGATTTACATAAGTTCGGGGTTTCACAGCAACATAAATAGATACTAGCTAAATACTAGCTTATAATTATGTTACTATTTATTATAAATTAGTTCAGAGTCGTTAAAACGATATTCAAAGTTGATGAATAATAAATTTCCGTTTTGATATAAATATTGTGATAAAACTGATAATAATAACAGTACCTAAATACAGTTTGAGCCTTAATTTTACCATGTTGCTTTGGCTTGATCTGATTAATGTTGCATAATTAATGCCTTTGTATAACAATACCTTATACCAATATGAATAATTAAACTGAATGATTTTAAATACAGCAGTTTCTGCTTTTAAATAATATCATAAATGTTTATCTGTTGAAAATTTAAATGTGAGGTTGTTATTGTTACGGATTTAAACTCCATTCTTAAAACTTTTTTGTAAATAATGTAGTCTTATCAAAAATAGCTGATAATTGTTTTGCATTTGATCTACTTCGGAAAAGAAACAAAAGTTTAATTGTTCCTTCAAAAACAGGACCCAAACTTGTCAACAAAAAATCTTTAAATATTTTTTTTTATAAAAATTTGAAACTTTGAATTTTCACTAACGGTATAATACTCGTAATTGTGAATTAGATAACAAAAGTGTAAGTAAATTTTCTTCTAATATTGTTTAACTACGATAAAATAAGTTTCGTTTAAACATCAGGGTGTCGATTCTGCGGGTTTGCTAACGATGACGTCACAATCATGTTTCAATTTGTCATGTTTTTTCACACAATTCTTGTTTCATAAACCCCAAAATGAAATACGATTATGACATTAACATTAGCAGAATGGTCACCCTGGTATGCTCTGGATGGGGTCAAACAAGGACCTATTTTTTTTTATTTGTCAGTGTTAAAGTACTTTGAGAATCCCGTTTTATCTTGGGCAAAATTACTTTTTTATTTCGGGCTGTCCATTTGTTCTCCTCTACAGGGTCGCATTTCCTAACCAATTCTCGTGACATTTTGTAAGCAGGTTCAATAATTAAATATAAGTAATTTTATTGTCGATTCAGTTTTTTGAAAGTTTTCGATAAGGAAACATATTTCAGTCATTTCTAAATATGTTTAAAAATGTCACGAAAACAAGATCTAAGCTTACAAAGCCACTAGTTTATTTAAGTTTTTTTTTAATTTTTTATCGCGTACCTTTTACTCGAAAAAAAAAATGGACGTAGTGGCATAACTTCTGTGTCACAATTCCGTGAAAATGTATCAAAGACTGTTTTGGTTAAAAGCAGAAGATTAATTGGCCTGAAAACATCATGTTTACTCACGTGTGCTTAAAGTCTATTTCTGAATGGCTCACTAACGATGGCCGTTCCCGTTTATTTGCTTAATCCAAACATTCGAATGGGATCGAAACATGCCGTTTTCTATTTTTAACCCGTGATATGTAGGTACCTTTTGAGCAAACTCTGGATTAAATTCGCACGCACTTATCGAGTCGATTATCCATTTGATACTTTGAAATAAAGCACCTTGATGGATATTATTATCATTCATTCATTCATTCATTAACGCGGTTTTCAAAGATTTTTTAGTTTTAGTAATAAGCCGCGCGCTGTTTAGCAGCAATAACTGCGCAAAGATGCAAACATCGTCGGGAAGTAAAAAATACATCTCAATCACAATACATAGTAAGTATATGTAAAATGTTCTATTGTATTTCAATGTACAGTACACTCGTAAACTGTAAAAAATAGCAAATATCTAAATATTTGCTATTTTTTACTATACAACGTGTTAATGAATTAACGCAAAATGAGAAAACCGTTTCTTCGGACCATCAATCTGAACAACTTTTACTATGGAACCAACTCTGAAATCGCGAAAAGAAATCAGCTACTTCATACATTTTTATATTTTCGTTACTAATTTTTGTATGAAACAGCTGATTTTTTCGCGATTTCAGAGTTGGTCCCAAAGTTGTTCAGTTTGATGGTCCGAAGAAACGGTTTTCTTATTTTGCGTTAAATAATTATCACCTTGTATAAGTAGGTAGGTACGTGTTTTATTTATTAGTACCTATAAATGACGTAATTCTTTGCCTATTGACAAACACACTTTTTTATATCTATACTTAGATGTGTTAAAAGTACACAGATAAAATTTTGTCAAAACTGCTGTTTAATAGTTTATTAAAAATATACCAAATCTAAGTCCTTTTATATTATATTATTTACGACGGTTTCTAATGAAATAAAATCTACCTCCCCTTTTTCCTGTGTTCTCATTCCTGAAAGGGAGCCGAAGGGCAAGGAAATGATTAAAACTCAACAGAATATAAAAATGACAAAGTTACAGCTAAAGAAAACTGTGGAAGGAATTTTGTTTCTGTACTTTGTTAAATAACAGGAACAGGATTTAAACTATAGATTAAATATATTCTTGTTTACAGTAAAGGTACCGTAAAGGGTTAATGCGATTACAAAATTAAGCTAAACAACATTTAAAAAAAAACGAATATTTTTTTTTTGTTAAAGTGATTTCAACTATAAATAAATGTGTTTTTTTAAGCTCTTACTGATCAAATCTTTGCCCATATGTTGAATACTTACTTACCTATACAAAACCATTACTGAATGAAAACAAATCAATTATTGGTTGTGCAGATTCTCCGTTTTAGCGTGTTTTACCCAAAATTATATAAATAATACCCATTTTTGAAGTAGTTTGGAATATTAAAACTACGTAGCAAATAAATTCAGAAATACATTGTATAAAAAGCGATTATGTAAAATTCACTATGAGATATTATTGTCTTTTGTGATTTGAATTTAGTACAAAAATTTACCTTTCAAAGCTTCTGCAATACTATCACGTCAACGTAACTAGGTTATTTATTGATTAAACACAATCGTATGCGATTTAAGAAAACGTATTTGCAAAATGATTCAAAGTGAATTACTAACAAATAACAATATTACACATTTTCCTAAAACATAAAACGCTGAAATCACAAATTATCCTCAAAACGCCCAAACGCCGTACCAAAGGAAATTATACCTCGTTCCTCGACAAAAAAGCACCAAATCGCATGACACTATTCACAGGGCACTCCCGTCCGAACTTGCCTATTGCACTTCACAGTGACGTCATCACTACACGTTTTTTTAATAAGAAAGGAGGATTTACTCACGCAGCAATGCTTTTTGATAGCGGCCAACGTTCCATAGACGCTTGATACTTCATGTTTTCGATCTGCTTTTTAAGTGCCTCTTTATCCATGGCTGCGAGAATACTGGGGTCCATGGCGCAGAATCTGTGGTATAAAACACGCACACATGAACATTTTGTGTGTGTACACGCGTACTTGTAAGGGACGATACGCTACGTACAGTCTGGCATAGAAATGTTATTGGAATGTTAATTTGTGGAATTAATGGGGTGAAAATAAACTATGTTGTTAGAAATAAAAACTCTCGAAAATTAACAGAATATTTTCTCAATATTTGGTCATTATATTATAGCCTGGGCTAATTAATATTAGTTGATTTGAAAACATAGACGATTCAAAGTACTTAATAATTAAGTTTATTTGAATAAAGTTTATTTGAACCATTTTAGGAAGTCAAAGGACTTCCTAAAATGTTTTCCTGAAATTGTGAATGATGAAAGTAAATTATTATTTCCATTTCAATATCATTACGAAAAGTGTATTTTGAAATGCATGTTAATGATAACACTAACATTAACTGTAACTATTCATAGAAATATGAATTTCTATGAATAGTTACAGTTCTTTGTTTTTAATCGATGATAATTATAATGATGGAAGTTAGGTTCTTAAAAGTACCTAACTTTTATATAAATTACTATAATAGAAGCTCAAACTTAAAAGCTTATTCAAAACTTTAAACTTTCGTACTGAACTGTCCACTATTCCCGTCTCGCTCTAACATTTGGGGGAGTGTGTGAGGGCGTGTGAGTGTCCTGCATTAGTGTGGGAGATGCGCGCGCACTACATTACAGTTTCTATGACAACCCCTTTACGAACACACAAGTTAGCTTGCGCAAAGTTGGTGAACTACGCGTTACGGGAAACTCGACCTTACGACCTACATTTTAAGACACTCACACATTATTTAGTGGTGCATAAAATTAATGAATTAAAGCGTAATGACCGGTAGTTCTCCACACTTTGCATTACAATATTCTTTGTTTTGTAGATTAAAGGGTCGTGGAAATAATGGTTTGGATACACCTTCCAAATGACTTACGACTGATATTAAGTACTGATAAACACGACACGGTGACATGTGTTGAGGATTTAAGACATTAAGTCATGTCAAAGTGACGTGTGCTGGCGATGGCAATTAGAGCAAGAATGGGTATTGTGTTACGTCATTTGGTCGAGGAAAATAATACCTTAATTGGTAATTAGAACGCGAGATTTGATACTGTTGTGTTGTTATTAAAGAGTACTCGTATGTTAGCTACTGTGTTTTGTTAATCGTAAAAGCAATAATGTTGGTCTGTAATAGTGTAGGACTTACAACATTTTGCTATAGGTATAGGGGGTTTTCAAAGTGTCATTTAAGAACTAAAGAAGGAACTGTTTGCCTCACTAAACGGCGTTGATGAACAAATGCAGTCTCAAAAAAGGCTTTGAAAAATAAACTGTCTGGTGATAAAAACACATTTTCATTTCTTGGCATTCATTGGTCGTTATCGGTGTTTTTTTGTGTTTTTATGTGAATTGTGTTTTCTTTTTACTACGTTTTCTACATCTGACACTTGCCTGTTTATAAACGCCATCTATCGATTTCAAAGTTTTTTGTCTTTTTTTGAAAAGCCCGCATTTAAGTATCCAACTTTTAAAGGCGACTGTACTTAATGTACTACAGTACAGAATACTGAATTATATTACATAATAAGATATATGATACACTAATAAGAACACAAATATCAATGAATTGGAAACTAATAGGAATTTATACCCATGCCAATATCATGGTCAGAAGCCAGAACGGCAAAAATAAACTACAAACATTTTAATTGTTTTTTTGATTGCTCCTAACTTATTAGGGTTTTACCACCTAAACTTTAAAAATGAGCTAGAACTTTGTATTCCTCTGTCTACGTTGTAGAATCGATTAGCGAAAATTTGCTTAGTTAAACATAATTTTCCATAGCGCGATACAGCGTTCATTTTGATACTAAAAACTTCAATTTTTTCTGTTTTTAAATTCGAAAACGTTTGAAACTAATAAAAATGTACACGACTATGTAGTATTTGCGTTACAATATGAGTAATTCAAAAGTCCATTTGTATCCGAACAATAGATTTGTGGGCCATTGTTTACAGCGGATATTGTGAACAATAGTAATTATTATACAACTATTTTTTTTATATTTTCTGCTATCCTTTTATTTGTAAGATAGAACTTTGCTTGAGACTGTGATAAAAAAATCCGCCCGCACGCTTTACTCTTTCAATGAGAACTTCGGTACTAACTTTCTTAGCAGATTCTAACGTTATTATAACTACAACCAGCCAATTAATTGTCAATATATCGCAGTCGTTTTCTTTTGACAGTACATTGATATTTATTTTTGGCACAAATAAAAACTTACCAAAGAAAAGCAGCAATGTGCCTCCATCTTTCAAATGAAAGCGATTGCGATAGATCTGGCATGATGACGGTGGCGTGAGGCAAGGAGAAAAGGAGAGGAGTCGCTAACTCGCTAGTCGCTAGTCGGTAACTTGACAAGGTTTATATCTATGTATATTTTGGGTAGGTTTATGACAATCCAAATTTTGGATTGGCATAAACTAAACCTACCAATGTTTCAATCAATATGCATGTGTTTTCATAGTTGATTTGTCTATTTGACTTTGAGGAGTTCCCTTGTGTATCTTCTAAGTCCAAGATCCAATAGCAATGAAATTAAAATTTGACTATCTACTCTTGAGGTAGTAATTATATCCTTAAAACAAAAAAGAATCATCTCTGTTTAAAAACAAAGTATGTTTGCTTGAAAATCCGTAAACTAAATACCTAATTGATATTTTTCGGGATAATGAAAAAACTTCTAGCCCGATCTCTGTAAAAAGTTCTTTCAGATAAAAAAAATATTAATATAATCGGTTAACAACTGGCGAAGTTATGGAAAAACAAAAAATTCACAGATTTTACAGTCCCCGCAAGAATCGGAGCATTGAAAATGAACACAAAAATTTACGAAAAACAAAAATCAAATGCAAAGTCCTATTATATTTTTAAAGTTACCTAGGTAGCACCTATTTATTTTTACGATTGTGACACTCGGCTCCGCCTCGTATCACAAAAGCGCCCGCTGACTGCCTCGACGCAGCCGAAATATTATTAACCAATTTTCAAAATTCCTACGAATGCACTTCTTGTCTGCTTCTGCATCTTTTAACACTATTAAAATGACGATCGGTCAATAATCATAGCAGCTACATCACTTTTATGTACGGAAACAGCCGTTTTTCTACAATTCCAAATCTAAAGGGACCACCTACAGGTCACAATTATAAACAGATTTTAAAAATTATTTCGCCATTTGATAGCTAAACTAATACCCTAGGACCATTTTTTTCATTTTTTCTTAAGTCAGTTTTTTTCCGAAATATTTACAATTGAGTAAACAAACATCCTCCAAAAAACTCGGAATTTTTGGAATTTCGCAAAATTCCAAAAAAAGTTACCAGTAGATTTTTAAAATTCAAACGTTCACACGTGTCTCGATAAACTCCTCAACTTTTGGTACTATTTTTATTTCGATCCTCCCAAAATCCTCCGAGATATGGCCAAAAATACGTCTCAGGTGATTTGCATCTGACAACCATTTTCAATGGTAAAACCGTCGAGTTGATAACCTCCTCTTTTTTAAGTCGGTTAGAAAGAACATATGCGTACCAAAATAATAAAAAAAAAACTATTTATACTCAAGGCAAAGAACTAATATTGGTCAGTTCTAAATATAGACAAGATATATGAAGGTTATTGCCCGCTTAAGAATCGGTAGCATCAAAGCAAACCATTGATTTGGACTTATTAGCCGTTTGATAGTAGATAAACGGGCGCTGTCAGTTAACGATCGTGAAAGTTAAGGAACGTCGTCAAAGGTCAGTGAACAGATGGGTGACCACAAAAACTTAATAATATGTGTAAGGTTCTTCGTTAATTCTACAGCTGTATCTATCTAACACATACTATGCACAAGCTTAAAATAACACCTAATATGTTTCCTAAACAAATTATAATAAAGACTAGTCTGACCGCGGCTCCGCCCGCGTGGACGAAACTAAGTTTTTTTTTTTGACAACATCACATATATTGCTCCAATTCCAAAGTAAGTAGCTATAGCTCTATGCTATGACAAACAATTATCACAGTATACTATGACAAACAATTTATTCTTTCAAAACCACAGTGATCATACTAAATAGTAAAACTGTTTCCTTTCGGGGCGTTAGGACCAAAGTGCTAAAATGGCCAAGGTGCTGAAATGACCAAAGTGATAAAATGACCAAGTTGCTGATATGCTCTGAAAAGATTTTAATGCATAAATTGTTATTTACATAATAAATAATGTTCAGGTTTAAGAGATTATTTACAAATTATAGTAACAATTAATTTACAGAAAATGAACAGTTTAGGACCTACAGTGCATGACCTCTACCATAGACGCAATTATCCACCAAGCCTTAGTCCTTCCTACCTTCTCGGTGTATACGGACTAAATCTTGGGAGAGTGCTTTTCCCGTTTGCACTTTTATAACTCCCCACAAATTCTGTTTCCGTCCTTTCTTTTTGGCTATCTCTTATAACTCTCCCCAATCTGGATCTAGGCTCCACAAAACGGTACTTCGCTTCGCGCTAATCTCGAAAATAATTCAGACCTATTCATACGCTTCTGATGGTGTGCCAGATGCGCGCGAAATCGTGCAGTGCTTCCCAGTTTTCACAGCAACAGATGGGGTTCTGGTTATTAACGGGTCCAGTTTCTGGGTCTTGGTCTAATTCAGCATAATGCGTCTAGCTTCGTCGTACAGCAAACAATCTCACAGTGCGTGATCTTGGCTAGCTTGGTTATTCCGGTGTCACACTTCCGAAGTCGCTGCCTGATACACCCACGTCCAGTCAGTAGTTGAGAGACGATGGAATCTAGTTCAATCTCCGGAGAGCCTCACTGCGATATCGAGAATGAATCTATAGAGTTCGCATCCACCTTCGCTCTAGTCCCATCGTTCCTGCCAAATAGCAACGGTTTTCTCATTAATGGTTCTTCTTAGTCCTCGGCACTCCTTGGGAGCCAGGAGGCTCCCCTCCTCCGCAAATGGTCCCGCGCGAAAAATATCAAGTTCAGCAAATTAAACTCTAGCAAGCACAGGTAACGCCGTGGAACTACACGTCCTATAAGCTTTCGTCAGTAAAATAAGCGCCGTTCTCTGTGTACCTACTGAGCTAAGCTCTCTTTACAATAAAAACTGAGGAGTATCGGTACCATACGGTTGCAGCATAGCACAGACTTCCTTGCAGCTTCCCTTAGATTATTGATATGTCTCAATAATCTAAGCAGCTTCCTTGGTATAAATTCTGAGCGAACGGAATCGAATTCTCCATTTTGACGCAGATATTCACTAAACCTTGCCGAAACAGTTCATAGCGCTTTCGCCGATAATTTGCGCATCGTAACTTCTTATCGTATTTATACACAGTTGAAATTATTAAATTTTAATTGACACTGATGGGAATATTTAATCGACATCTCATATTTTATATTATGCAGATATTAGACGGTCATCAAAAGTGCTTCATTTTCGATGAAAAAGGCAGTGACTAGTGACCAGTGAACGACTTTTGGTATTTAGACACTAAATGTAAAATGAATGTAGTATTTCTCATTTCTCACAAAATTTCGCGGCAACAAGTTGTGCGTGATAATTTTGATTAAAGAATTAAAAGTTAATTAAAGAGAAAAAAATGCTTGCATGCACAGCTTGTATGCATGTTGCATGATGCGGGTTGAAAAAAGTCTAAAAACGAAAAATAAAGGCATTTTAAAATAAACATAAATAAGTTAGTGACGACATGCCGTTCACTGCAGTGAATGGCACTGTTTACACGCGCATTTATTGTTCATTTCCGATGCCGATGACTGATGAAATGCCGATGCCCGATGAAACTTCACTGCCGTCTAGTGACTTTCATCGAAAAGGCGCATCGCGATGAAAGATGACTCTACATAAATTAGACACGTCATTTTCAATGCTTCACTGCGATGAAGCATCGAAAATGAACGAAAAAAGGCCCGTCTAATATCTGCATTATTTAAATAATAATTTTACATGCTCTAATGACAATCACATGACAATTGAGATGACAATCAGAGAAAATCAACAGGTTTTAAGACGTAAAGTCAGTCAGTGGTAACTAAGCAACCCTGCGAAAATAATATTACTTATATTATTACGAAAATTTGCAATTTTATATTGCTTAATATTTCAAAATTTCTACACCCAATGTCATATTTTCTTGGGTTTTTCGCGATTCCCGGCTTCAAGGAAAAGAATTACACACAAATTCCCGAGAAATATTGTGCCGTTTAAGAGAAACGTGTCAAAAAAGTTTCGTAGAGCGCCATCTCGCTTTTTGTCTCGTTCTGGTTTAACGATTTTATATATTAGATAATATTATTATTATATTGATTTCTCGTATGGATAGACGAGTGAGTAATAACTTGAATAAAACTTGGAATTTTCAAATGCTTCTAATATTATAAATTAAGATGCAATTAAATCATCTTAAATGCAGTAGTAGAGCAATAGAGCAATAGTAATAGAGATTGAGTTTACCTACTCAACTTATTACTCGTCTATAAATACGAGGGTAAGTTTGTTAGCTGGCTTTTGAATGCTGTGGAATTTGGGATATCATGTAGTGTAAAGGAGTAAAGTAAACATACCATGATTACCTCAATTATAATTCATTACTTAACTAATTTGTAAACCAGAATTAAGTATTCGGTACTAATAGGCAACAGTGCAGCGTCGCTTAACCTGTTAGCATCAAAATTCATATGCGCGCGTATCGTGCCTGTGCGAACTAAAAGTATGTTGTGATGTGATGGCGCGGCGTGCAAGCGATTTTAATCTTAGGAGTGTTTAGCGATGCTGTTGCCCATGGTATATATTTCATAATATGTTCTCTGACATTATTTTGGTGCCCACGACACAGAAGTACACATTCTAGTGGGGATACCGCAGATAAGCAAACCTGAGAAAATCTCACAACAACGGGGTTACCCCTCTGCAATTGTCTGATACTATTGCATATTCCGCTCTGTATTTTTGTATACCCTGTTTGTTGAATAAATATTTTTGTATTTGTATTGTATTTTGTATTATTCTACTTTTTCCGTTAACTTTAATAAACAGACGAGTTAAGAAGTCTATATAATACTCGTAGTTAGTATACAACTTATAAAGGAACAGCAACTTGATACAGAATTATGAAGTTTAAAATTGTTTCACCTGAAGGAATATTAAAAATATTCAGCAAATGAAAAAAGTTTTCCATTGCAAACTATGGAGGACGCGGAGGCTATAGTTGAATAAATAAATTAAAAAATTTACATCTTCCGACTAACTTCTGATGTGTTTTTCAGAAGTATATGACTTCGAATATTTAATTAATAGTTGTTTCATTTCGTTTTTCCAAAAGTCACCAGTTAATTATATTCGTCTCCTGGGAATGAGGTAATGGTGCTTTCTCAAGAAGAACATCGTAACCGCCATTTTGCATAATTATTTACAATAAAAGCACTTTTTTGTGAATTTTGGCGCTTAAAATGTTTTTCTTGAAAATGCTCGTTATTATCAACTGTGTATTGAACAACTGCACTGCACACTATTATGTGGTTATTATTAGATACTTACATTACATTAAATAGTTTGTTAATATTGATGTTTCATTAAACATGATCACATTTCATTATACGATAGTGAGTGAACGTAGCAGTAACAGTAATTTTGTAACTATTTATATATTTTTTTTAGTATAGCGCAAAGAAAAAAAAGGTTCCTGGATTCCAGGCAAGGGCTAAGCATACCTGTTTTCGATTCATGCAAGCAAATTTTTATTTTTATCTTCGTGAGTCTGCCCAAACCGACCATATACATAGCTAATCCATTGTTAATGTAATTAACCTGCTCTAAGTCCCATTTAATTATAAAATTGCTTTTTACAACGTATGCAAATAAAAGGTAACTAAAACTAGCATAATTAAGTAATTAGCATATATTTAAAAATGTATCATTTGAATTTATTTTCCCGTTTTACAATGCTTTGTTTTGTTTTCCTAAATAAGTAGTTACTTTGTTCTGTGGGAATCATTTGTGTACCACTTTGTGTTTTAATTATTTGTTTTCTCATAGTGGTTTTATATTTTTGTGTAAATACGTTAAGGTTCAAAATTTAAATAAGCAGTTTTAAATGATAAATCAAAATGTTTGTGCGAATTAAAAAAAAAAGGAAAATTTTGTTAGTTTTTAAACATGAGTCTTTTGTGTATTGAATTCATCTCAAATATTTTTTTAGTCTTTCTTTTATTTTTAAAGTGTAAAAATAACTAAAGTGGTCATATTTCGTTTTTAAGTCCATTCTAAAATACCATTTCAAAAGGTGCCATAGTAAGGTCGCCTTCGAAAAGGAACACCATTTTATTTTCAAGCCAGCATTAATTCCACCGTAAAATAGCCGTTAAAAACAAAAGCAGAGAAGGATCTCAGACAAAAAGCTCCACCTGACAAGCTGAAATTTAAGGACGATAAGCACAGACTTACCTTAATTGGTTTCTTTCTTAGGTCGTCTTGTTTTTCGCGATGTCTTGTTTTTCAGGACGTCTCGCCTGGCCGCGACGCGAATTCAACGGTGATCTGCAAGAAAACGGTGTTTTGTGAGGGAATTAAGAAGTTGACAAAAAACAAAGTTAATCCTAAATTGGCGCGCTTTTTGATTGAAATTGTTTGGTTTGGCTTTTGGGAATGCTTTGCTTATTACCTAGAACCATGGTACAATAATACTAGAACCTCGAGTGAAAAAGTAAAATAGGTGGCTAAGTCCTATTATGGTATTTTTTAAGTGCTTATTAATAAATAAAAAAAAACTAATTACTGAAGTACAAGATATGCCCAGTTTTTACTTTTGAGTAGTGTATTTTTCAAATTATTGTTTACTAGCAGCCGCCCGCGGTTTCACCCACGTGGTTCCCGTTCCTGTGGGAATTTCGGGATAAAAAGTATTCTATGTTTTAATCTAGACTATCTACTATCTGTGTGCCAAATTTCAACAAAATCCGTTCAGTAATTTTTGCGTGATTGAGGAACAAACATCCAAACCCACAAACTTTCACATTTATAATATTAGTAGAATAAACCAAGCCTCGAATACAATTGGTGACATTTTATTTCCTTGATTATTAATTATATATTAACCAAAACATAAAATTAAGTCAATCCCAAATTAAGAGCAGACTTTATTTTCCCTCTTTATTTTTTTTTGTTTACCATTGAGTTATTCACGATGCGTGTTAACGACACATTCTCCCATTTAATTGGGAGGATCCGACCCCTTATTTGTCACGTAAATCACAGGGATCGGGTTCACAGCCCATACAGGGAAACCGGCAACACTGTTTTAAACATTTTAAAAGAAAAAATAATGTTTGCAAGCATGATAATAACCTGTCCAATGATGGGCGGGCGATTTGACACAACATCATGTTGAGAAATTATTATGAGCCATGGAAACCTTTATATCATGTATATGAATTTATTAATATTTTACCCATGGAATTTTCTCGTACACAGGTAAAAAAATTCAGTCTTATTATGCGACAAAATTGTTGTGTGTAACAACAATTTTGTCATTGTTAAAATTTGTAAACTTCAATAACTAAGTACATAAACTTATACCATTTAAATAAGAAACTAAGATTAGGCATAGTTATTCTATGCCAGTGTGAGTAATACCGTGTGAAATTGAAGTCATTAGAACCTTAAATCCAATACAAAATTTTCTTAAATCAAGGTGATTAAAATTCAGGTGAAATAAACCTAAGTCTTAACTTGAGAATACTGATGTTAAAAACATAATAGTATTTTTTCATTTTACATTTTCATTTCATGTTTCATTCATTTCGTTTCATTAAAAATCATTTTAGAATCGTTAAGTAATTTTTTTGCTTATGACTTTTTATGCTTTTTAGGGTTTCCGTACCCAAAGGGTAAAAAATGGAACCCTATTACTAAGACTCCGCTGTCCGTCTGTCTGTCTGTCACCAGGCTGTATCTCATGAACCATGATAGCTAGACAGTTGAAATTTTCACAGATGATGTATTTGTATTGCCACTATAACAACAAATACTAAAAACAGAATAAAATAAATATCAAAAGGGGGCTCCCATTCGTTTTATGCTCGATTTTAATAACGACAACAGGTAGACAGTTGAAATTTTCACAGATGTTGTTTTTCTGTTGCCGCTATAACAAATACTAAAAACAAAATAAATAAATTTTTTAAGGGGGGCTCCCCTTACAACAAACGTAATTTTTTTGCCGTTTTTTTGGTACGGAACCCTTCGTGCGTGAGTCCGACTCGCACTTGGCCGGTTTTTTAATGTTTATTTTACCTTGAATTTGATCACTTTGATTTAGGATAGTTTTGTCTTAAAGGTATTAATATCACAGTTAGATTCTTATTTTTAAAGTTTGTCAATTACTTTGATTTCACTCTGTATTCGTTATAGTAAGCAAGAAGGTTAAGTAATGATTATGAAGTTCATTTTGAGATATACAGGGTAATTTTTAGTTAACACGAAACCTCTCGTGGGGTTGATCAGACCATCAAACTGAACAACTTTCATTAGGGGACCAACCTCGAAATCACGTAAAAAAAACAGCTGTTCCATACAAAAGCACAATCCAACTCCCCTTACTCCATCGAAATGTATGAAACAGCTGATTTTTAGGGTTCCGTAGCCCAAATGGACATAAACGGAACCCTTATAGATTCGTCATGCCTGTCTGTCTGTCTGTCTGTCCGTCCGTATGTCACAGCCATTTTGTTCCGAAAGTATTAGGATTACATAGTTAAAACTTAGTAGGTAGATGTATTCTGTTAACCGCTTAACGATTTTAACACAAAAATAAAAAAATAAAGATTAAGGGGGCCTGTATGGGGATACATGGAACTGAAACTGATTTTTTTTTTGCCTTCATACCAATACGTGCGGGGTGTCTATAGATAGGTCTTTAAAAATGACATTGAGGTTCCTAAGACATTTTTTTCTAAAAGTCAACCGTTTGAAAGATAAACACTGCCAAAGTGGTAAGATGTGTGTCCCCCCCCCCCTCTAACTTTTGAAATAAGAGAGTGAAAAATCTAAAAAAAGTATATGCTACTTTCAACGAAAATTGGTTTGACCGAGATATAGTAATTGGTTTTCGAGATATATCATATTTTCTGTCATTCATACCAACACTGTGAAAAACAAAGTTATTTTTACAGATGAAAAATGATAGTGGTATTAAATAAAGTATGGTATAAGGTAACGACGGAACGATGAGCCACTTTGCTTGGCGTTCGTGGACTATGAGAAAGCCTTTGATTTGATTGAAACCTGGGCGGTGCTGCAGTCTCTCCAAAGGTGCCAAGTGGACTATAGGTATATCGAGGTGTTGAGGTACTTATACCAAAATGCCACCATGACGATCCGAGTACAGAACCAGAACACAAATCCTATCCAACTGCAGCGTGGTGTGAGACAGGGAGACGTTATTTCTCCGAAACTGTTCACAGCTGCGTTGGAGGACATCTTTAAGCTCTTGGACTGGAAAGGACTCGGCATCAACATTAATGGCCAGTACCTAACACACATTCGTTTTGCCGATGATATGGTCCTTATGGCTGAGACCATGGAAGACCTGAACACAATGCTCGAAGATCTCCGTAGTGCTTCCCAAAGAGTGGGTCTTAGGATGAACATGGATAAGACGAAAATTATGTCAAATGCCCATGTTGTACCCTCTCCAGTTCATGTTGGGAACACTACACTTGAAGTTGTTGACCATTACGTATACCTAGGACAGGCAGTCCAGTTAGGTAGGTCCAACTTCGAGAAAGAGATCTCTCGTCGAATCCAACTCGGGTGGGCAGCATTCGGGAAGCTTCGAAAAATCTTCGCGTCCGACTTACCTCAGTGTCTCAAGACGAAAGTCTATGAACAGTGTGTGTTGCCAGTGATGACTTACGGCAGTGAAACGTAGCCGCTAACTATGGGTCTCATAAGGAGGCTCAAGGTCACTCAGCGTGCAATGGAGAGAGCCATGCTCGGCGTTTCCCTACGTGATCAAATCAGAAACGAGGAGATCCGCAGGAGAACTAAAGTAACCGACATCGCTCGAAGGATTGCTCAGCTGAAGTGGCAATGGGCGGGACACATAGCGAGAAGAACCGATGGCCGTTGGGGCAGAAAGGTTCTGGAATGGCGACCGCGCACCGGACGACGCTCCGTGGGTAGGCCCCCGACAAGGTGGACCGACGATCTGGTGGAGGTCGCGGAAAGCCAGTGGATGCAGGCAGCGCAGGACCGATCGTTGTGGAGATCCTTAGGGGAGGCCTATACCCAGCAGTGGGTGTCGTGTGGCTGATATGATGAACGACGGAACCCTACGGCGCGTGACCCGACACGCACTTGGCCGGTTTTTATTTTTCGTGTTTTAAGGTTGGTCCCATTATGATAGTTTTTCGTTTTGATGCTCTGATCAACCCTGCCCTGCTCTGAGCAGTTGATTTGTATTAACTTAAAATAACTTTGTATTGTATTATTGAATTCCGAAATGGAATATCGATGTATAAAAATTCCGTACGGAAATATACTGCATGTGTGTGGTAGGTCCATAGATTTGTATGGATGTAACTGCGTATGGAATTTTTCCGAGTCGGAACTCCCAATCAAAATTCCGGAAATAATTGCGATCTAATTATTATGTACTGCACATTTTTAGGATCCTTCTGATCTGAATCACATGGATAAATTAAATGAAAGACTTCTAACAATTGTTCCTAATTTCGCGAATTTAATTAGATTAAACAAGTGACTCAATTCACACAAATGACTCCTTTGTCCTTTATGAATAGACGTTTATGAAACTAAATGAAGATCTTTTGAAGTAAAATTTTAAAAGACTACTTATAAATAGTGAATTTGTGAATAAAGCGACAAATTGTGAATATCTAAATGTCAAACTTTTAGATGTTACTGTTTTGTGAAAGTTATTCTTAAATAATAGTTAATTGGTTAGGTTTCTCCAAGAATTTATCAACCACAATTCTCTACATTCATAACTACATTCAGTTAGTCATTATTATTATGTGAATAAACGATTATAAATACAAATATATTTATAATATAAAGTAATGAATATTTTGTCTATTTTGGTCAGACAAAAAACATTCTAACCGCAACGGATAAAACTTAATGCTACAAGAAAACCTCATAGTCATAAATATAAAAATATTACAAGAAAAAAACCGACAAAGTGCGAGTCGGACTCGTGCACGAAAGGTTCCGTGCCAAAAAAGCGGCAAATAAATCACGTTTGTTGTATGGGAGAACCCCTTAAATTTTTATTTTATTCTGTTTTTAGTATTTATAGCTAGTTGTTATAGCGGCAACAGAAATACATTTTCTGTGAAAATTTCAACTGTCTAGCTATCACGGTTCATGAGATACAGCCTGGTGAAAGACAGACAGACAGGTAGACAGACGAACTGCGGAGTCTTAGTAATAGGGTCCCATTTTTACCCTTTGGGTACGGAACCCTATAAAACATACGAACGAGCCTCCTCCTTTTTTGAAGTCGGTTAAAAGGGTGAGCGCTTGTTTATTTGCTAACTATCTTGTTAGCATTTGAATACTTTTTTTATGTTTTACTAATCAAGAAACATGAATAATAAAAACGCAATTTAGTTAATTTAAAGAAGCAATTCTATCGGATTCGTGAAACGTGCCCTTTTGTACATTTGGAAATTAACTGGCTTGAAATTTCGCAACGCCATGGTATTAAAACAATTGCATACTAAATTAGGCTACAAATATAAGTCCCAAAGATTAAATTGTACGTTCACAGTAATTGACAGCACAGTATTTCCCTCTTTGTTCATTCGTTACGTGAAATCGTCCCCTTGGGTTGCTGGTACCCCTAGGGTACCCAGACACTTTCTACTTATCGTCAGCCTTCTTATTTGAAATAGCACGTGATGTTTATTATTAATTGGCAGTACTTTCAAGTAGGATTTTTAAATTATATTTGTAGTAGGTAAATATATGTGGATTTGTTAAAAGGCAAGAAATACCCACTGCTAAGTCTCTTGCCGGTTTCATCATTAAGGGGAAATGTAATGAAATGTGCGTCAAAAATTGACACTTTTTGATGTAATGCCATACATAGGTCGCGGAAAGGTCTTATAGTCCGTAAGCCCGCGACAATATTGCCTACGTCATATGACATCACGATGAAATGCATGGCACACGGTCGGAAATGTTGTGCAGAGCGAGGATCAGAAGATTATTGCAAATAAAATTGGCCGGAAGCTTGAGAAAATCCTTCACTTCCGGTTAAAAAAACACATTTGAAGGACTTCCGGCCAGATATGGCTTGGCAGACTTATTTATTCTCAAACACACTATTATTAGAGAGAGTTTACATAAGTCTGTCAGTTCTGAAATGGCCGAAAGTACTTAAAAGACGGTGCCAAAGATGGTGACCGGATACCTTTTCCTACGTCATGAGACATCTTGACGAAAATTATTATAAACGTTTTGAAATAATAGTGTGTTTGAGAATAAATAAGTCTGCCAAGCCATATCTGGCCGGAACCTTCAAAAGTGATTTTTAATCGGAAGTGAAAGATTTTCTCAAGCTTCCGGCCAATTTTATTTGCGATAATCTTCTGATTCTCGCTCAACACAACATTTCCGACCGTGTGCCATGCATTTCATCGTGATGTCATATGACGTAGGCAATATTGTCACGGGCTTACGGACTACTAGAGATCTGATAGACGATGTTTAGTGATCGATTTACTCGATTTTGAACCTTATACATGAGTTAATAATGTCACTAGTGGGGCGAACAACGTACGCTTATCGATATTTTTTTTAAAAGCGTAGCATGAACTTCACAAAACTAGGTGGAAAGGCAGCTAAAGGTTTGTAAATCTGTAGATTTACGCATGTCTTAACTTTTTGATGTTCATAATTGCAATATACACCGTTATTTTTTAAGTTTATCTAAAAATGAAATGGGGATTTCAGACCACGTAAATGAACAACTTTTAGTATGGGGCTAACCACGGAATCGCAGAAAAAGTCAGCTGTTCCATAGAAAAGTACAACATCGACTCGACTATAATGTACTAGCTTCCGCCCGCGACTTCGTCTGCGTGGAAAGTTTTTTTGCTATCCCTTGGGAACATTACTTTTTTTCGGGATGAAAGGTACCCTATGTCCTTCTCTGTACCCCTGACAATGTGTATGCAAAATTTCATGATGATCGGTTCAGTAGTTAAGACGTGAAGGCGTAACAAACAAACAAACAAACAAACGGACTTTCGCATTTATAATATTAGTAAGGATGGAACAGCTGTTTTTTTGCGATTTCGTGGTTGGTTGTTCATTAACGTGGTCTAAACACCCCTTTTCATTTTTAGATATACTTTAAAAATAACGGTGTATAATCTTATCTAATTGACCTGAGTTTGAGTTTTTGGAAATCTGCAAAATTGGTCTTCAAAATCCTCTGAATTGGATTGACCCTTTTATCTCTTATTTCTTTTGTTGTTAGTCGTTAAGATGGCCTCTTTGAAACTTGATTCATCTTTTATTCATGATGTGAATAGTAGTTTCCCTGATAAGCCTCCTTTTACATGGTGGTGCACTTAGTGCTGTTAATGTTTGGTAAGATATATCGATATAAGTAGGTTTTAACCGCCTCTGTGGTCTAGTAGTTCGCCCACCTGTGTAAGTCGCAGGGGTCCCAGGTTCGTTTCCCAGGGGGGTACAATTTGTACTCGGTTTGGTTGGTGATTATAGGGCATATTTCAAATCCGCCTGGCTAGCTACCACCATCTTACGTAAGTCTGCCGCCATAACAGCAATTTGAAAAAAATATGTTTTCCGACAGTTAGAGGTAAGATACCGTTCCTCAGTGATGAGGATTCCGGGTGTAGTGCGCTTCCACCTTCGGCCTTATCGTCACTTAACATCAGGTGTGGTGAAGGCCAAGCACCATCCTGTTGTGCATAAAAAAAATTAATGTCTGAATTAAAAAAAAACTTCAGACAAAAACGGAAGTTTGTTTACCACGTAATACTTGTAAGACTTTCGTTTTTTAAGGTTCCGTACCCAAAGTGTAATAACGGGACCCTATTACTAAGACTCCGCTGTCGGTCTGTCTGTCTGACTGTCACCAGGCTGTATCTCATGAACCATGATAGCTAGACATTTGAAATTTTCACAGATGATGAATTTTTGTTGTCACTATAACAAAAAATTCTAAAAACAGAATAAAATAAATATTTAGGGGTGGGGGGGGGGGTGCTCCAATACAACAAACGTGATTTTTTGCCGTTTTTTGGTAAGGAACCCTTCGTGCGCGAGTCCGAATCGCACTTGGCCGGTTTTTTTATCTTGTATCTTTTTCTGCTCATCGTCACTTAACGAATGTAATCATATCAAAGGATATATAACGTAAGATAAAAAAGACTTGATGGTAATATTTACAAACAGGAGCTGAATTAACTTAATAACCAAGTTCTCGTTAAAAAAAGACTTATGATTTTTTTTCATACACTTAGTCGTATCTTTCATGATCGAAGGTCGTATCTAGTAAGTAAATGACATGAATTTTAGACTACGAGCACTCTACCTAGAAACGGGACCGTAACTCCGATATACGAGATATCTCGTTGAATCTAACTTAGTAGATCTTGCTTTTTGTAAAGTCCACAGAGAACTGCGTACTTGAAAGTACATAGGAACCTTTAGATCAGAAGCATGCAAATGTCAATCCAGTTAATTATGGAACGGGGGTCACGGTAGTGCCCTCGCCAAGACTACCAAGCGAAGCGCAAGGGAAACAAATATTCACTGTTCATTAGTTTTCTGATAAACAATAGCTGATCCTGTAGTAACGAAACGGCCAAGCCACATATTTTGACTAAGGTGTAGAGGGTTTGAAGTTAAGGCTTGTAGAGTTAGGGCGCGTAGAGTTAGAAGCTTGGCTCTAAATGAGGTCTGATAACTTTTTGACAGTGCGAGCCATATGGTGGTCTTGGAAACATTTACATGAAAATGATTTTAGTGGGATTGACATATTCAGTAACTGCTACAAGTAAGGCGTCACTCAGATGTAACAGACGTTGCCACTCATACTTCTGTTGCGTGTAATAATTTATTAATATGAGTTCAGTGAGCGTAATATTTCAAAATAAAACTAAGAACAGAACTGGAAAACGTCGTGGATATAAATAATAAATGAAATGGGGTCGTATAGGAGAAATTATACAGTAAATTTGACAGTAAAGTGTGCAAGTTGACTATTACAGTTTTCGGAAAATATCAAAATTACAAAAAAGAGATATTTATCAGAAAAATACCTTTCAAAACTTATCTCTTTTGTATGGAAAATCATGACTCCTATTCTCTTTTGAGCAGTAGGTATATAATAATCATTGCACAGAAATGTTTATTTAAATTCTGTCATATTTGAGGCTTACTAATTAAGTACCTATTGCGCCAATATTTAGTGACCTATTCCTAATGTGGGGTATTTACATGGAGCGACTTGGCAGGCGACTTTAATCAATTAGTGCTTTTAATCGACAATCCAGTTAGCAAAACAGCTTTATAATATAAGAATTATTAGGGTAGAATTCTTATACATGTTTTATTAACGCACTACTTTTACCATTCTCCTTATAAATGCAAAGCTATAAGTGTTTTTGCTAATATGGTACCTATATTACTCTTGTTAGGCAACCGTGTTATCGTTTATAAATTGGATTTCTATAGTTATTAAAAAACTACTAGCCATAGGTATAGAAGCAAAAGAAGCGCTAGTTGACTAAAGTCACCTGTCGAGTTGCCTGCCAAGTTGCTTGCCAAGTCGACTCATGAAAATACCATCAAGTTTCTTACTATCACAGTAAATGTATTTTGTTTATTTATCGAATGATGTTATTAATAGCAAAGCAGTTAAAGTGACTAAATTCTGGGTGCCGTGGCCTAGTAAATTATAACATCTGAAGAACGTTATTGGTGTAGTGCATCCTTAAGTATACCCCTAAGTATACCCCTATTAAAACAGCGGCCCAATAGTTAGCACTAATTCTAAACCATAAAACCAAAACCGTTACGTTGTCATTTAGGTCATATTTGCCTAAAAATCTTTAGTTTGTTTTAGCATTCTCATTTAAGTTGTCCAAGATTGGCATCCTAGGCTCCCTAGACACAGCTTTCAACAAGTTTTGTAAAACTAAAGCGAGTGTTTTTCTGTAAACGAAACTGAAACTGCAACGATTTAGCCCCTTCTTACACGGCGCTACTGAAACCTGACGAAACCAGTTAGTAATTATAGTTACAAACTAGTTTGTGACAAAGATTCGTACACGGCACTACCAAATTTATTTGAAACCTACACGAAACTCGGTGTGTGTGTTGTTTCGGGATATTATTGAAATGGCTAGCGATTCGAGCGATGAGGAGTTATTACTTCTATACTACATCAGACTGCATCCCACTTTACTCCAAGCATTCTCGGTCACATCCCAACGCGAATACTCTTTTAACGTGTAATTACACAGACACATATGCTTTTCCACTTCTTGGACAAATTGTATATTTACTAATGGTCATTAATTTTCACTGAACCGCAGCATAGTTTCCAGTTTCCATTAGTAATCAGTCGACGCGCGACTGCATGACCGGTCGCTGGGTGATTAGTTACTGACGCGCTCCAAACCAGTTTGTGATTGGTAGCGTCGTGTACGAACCGCCATTCAAATACTATTGCTGTGACATTTTAGTAAATAGTTGGTGATTAGAGTTTGAAACTAGTTTAGTTTGAGTAGCGCCATGTAAGAAGGGCCTTAGTTATGCTTTTATCGTTGAAAATTAGAACTATAGGGCCCCTTACAAAATACCCAAAACGTAATGTACTAGTCACCGTTATTTATTTAATTTGTACATAGTGAAAAACGAGCTATATATTAAACTTCCACGCAAGTAAAGCCGCAGGTGGCTACTAGTGTAACATAAGTGTGTCAAGCTTATCAATATGAGGCCGATAATCAAGTTTCGACACTTTATCAGTTCATTACTCACTATTATAGTATTTCACCAACTTATCTGAAATTATTATAACGATAGACAACTTTATTGTTTTAGATATGAAGTTATATTTTATGCACAACATATATAGAATAAACTACAAAATTGTTGTAACAAAACTGTCTTTGATAAGTATATAGAAAGATATTTACCTTCACTTAATGACTTTATGCAATCTAATTAACTAAACCAATTATTCAATCATTTACAAGTTTTCTTTTTCGTAGATTATGTCACAGAAAAATTTTAGGTTATACTTCAAAACTCGCGCACAACACAAAACAGGGAAACTTAAACAAAACTTTAACAAAATTATAATGCACATGAATTAACGTATTTGCTTGAGGGTAACATGCCACAATGTCCGCTACTGGACTAATTAAATTACGACTAATTCGATTACTCGAATAAGCGCCAACTATCCCCACTTACACACACAAAACAACAACGCACAGAAAAAAATCATTCAAATACCACCTTTTTTGAATCAAAACTTTTCCGAATGCGGGATTTTCTCTATGAGCAACGAATAAAAAAGTAAAAATACGATATGGCGCGTTCGAAACCTTTTTTGAATTTTCCAATACGAAATCGTTTAGGCAAACTTTTTTTTATTAACTTTTGCGTACCGTAATTTGACAAAGGCGTCGCGTGGTCAGCGTAATGAAAAACCAACCGCCTATCTTGAGTGCTAGTTGTACTGTAATACAAACCTAGTATGGGTTCGCTGCCGTATTCTACGCTCCAATTGAGTAAGAATGTGTAATGCAATAGACAATTAATTAGTAACTTGGCGTTAAAAATTCTGCTGCAAACATTTGTTTCTGAAGATCTTTTGCGTGAGTTTAAATAGGAATTTAGAAATGATAATGCTAATGAAAGATATTTGCGTTTGTAACACTTATATTGACTGTTATTTTCAACACTAATTAACATAGTAATGGGCACATTTTTGTATCTGTAAAATAAATGAACATTTGGCAATATCGGTAACGCAAAACTACTAATTTCGTGTAGTTATGATTGTTTTCATACTTATTTATCGAACTAAACTTATATTACTGCATATAGTGATAAACTCCTTTAGATATTTATACAGCTTGCATGGAAATATATGAGTAATTAACTAATTTTGTTAACATTTTATTTTTTAACAACAAAAATATCACATTCAAGAACCAAATGGAACTTCGTTTCCCAACAAAAATGCGTCATTTACTGCTAACAAATCTCAATTATGAAATAAGTACATTAATGACAGTTTAATTAAAATAAGTGTACATTTTCAAACAAGTTCAAAGGTAACAAAGTAACATGAAGTGACAATGCAATTCCAGCAAAAGTAAAGACAATGAAACAAAAAAGCCCTAGTCTATAGAAGCCCGTTTAAAAAAGAATGTAAAAAAGTCACGTACAGTGTTTTCTCTGGGGGGAGCACGAGACAAGGGCCTGCACACATTGATGTCACCCACACAGGTGTAACACGGCACAACGACGGTGCATGTTGACCGTTTAATGCTGTGAGTGAGGTGAGCTGTGCTGGCTGTGCTCTTCTCCACGGGCACAGACGTCACGAGTATCCTAAGTTTAAGAGAAAGAGGAAGTACAGGCTATGCAAGTTATTGTTACTCAGATTATTGTGGGCTATTTATTATGGTCATTCATAAGCTCAAATAATAAGCATTTTTAAGTCGTCAATTCTTTTACCCTACCCTACCACCCATTATGACTTCTTTTAACTGACAAGAAAAATGGGCGCAAAAACTTGACAGTTTTATCAGATAGAACGATATTTACAAATATGTATCGTTTCCAGACATTACATTAACATATATTAACAAAAAAAATATTTGAATCAATATACAGGGTTCAAGCTAAGTTCAAAATTTAAAGTCATTATTCAGTCTAGGCTGTTAAAAAAACAATTAATACAATTCCACTGGCAGCATCCGTTCACCCTTTAGGCGCGATTGGTCCAATTCGCGATTGGTCCAATGTTAAAAAAAAATGTCCAATTCGCAGTTGGTCCAATTCGCAGTTGGTCCAATTCGCAATTGGTCCAATTCGCAGTTGGTCCAATTCGCAGTTGGTCCAATTCGCAATTGGTCCAATTCGCAGTTGGTCCAATTCGCAGTTAATCGAATTCGCAGTTGGTCCAATTATAGTATATTAAGTTTTTGTATACTTAGGTTTAAATACATATTTACTAACTTAAATATTCATATATTTTTGCAACTTATGAGTGTATTAATCGGTTGCGATACCTAATTAGTCACGATTACTATTAAATGTGTTATTTTGTTTAATTTTGGAAATACAGTTTATTTGGACCAATCGCGAATTGGACCAACCGCGAATTGGACCAACTGCGAATTGGACCAACTGCGAATTGGACCAACTGCAATTTGGACCAATTGCGAATTGGACCAACTGCGAATTGGACCAACCGCGAATAATGTGAATTGGACCAATCGCGAATTGGACCAATTGCGCCTAAAGGAAGCCAGTAGTATCACAGAATACAATTAGTACAATGTAGTATTTAAATACGAAATCACAATTTCTGAGTAAAAAATATAACGTTTTGTTAGATATGTTTGTAGCTAAAACTAAAACCATATCCTAGGTTCTCCTATATTCCGAGTATCGTGCCTAGCTAAACCCAAACATTACTTGAGACCCTGCCCAGAACGGTCACTATGAATTAACAATGTCTACATTGTATACTTTACTTGTAAGGACTAAAAAATACAAGTTTTTCCATTTTTAACCGACTTCAAAAAAGGAGAAGGTTCTAAATTCGATTGTACATTTTTATCAATGTTCGCGCATAATTCGTCGTTCAATGGAAACGTCACCAACCCACTATGGCACGGCCGCTCGGACGTGGCACTAAATATACTATTGTTTTACAGTGTGTAGTACGTATGTTGGTATGTAGTCCACAGGTGTACATCATAATTTTCATTTGTGAACACCACACGCGATCGTATAATGCGTTCTTGAAAATTTCTGGGGTGTTAATTAACATAGGTGAAAATTAACATGCCTTCAGGTTCAAAATGTACACTTCCCAATATTCACTCAAAAAGTTCCCAAAAAGTACCTTTCTCAAAATGTTATATTTCCTAAAATGCATCTTTCCCATAATGTATGTGCATTTCCCAAAATGTATCTTTCCCAAAATGTACACTCTATGAACATAGGAATACCTAACTGATTGGACAAGTACCCACATTTTAAAGTACCAGGATCACATAAATATGGAGAAGGTTATAACTTCTATTATTTTTTATTAGTTTTGTTCATTTTGATGGTAGTGAGATTGAATGCGCCACTACTACTCGTATATTCCTAGCTAGGTAGTAAATAGACAGTATTACTGTCTGACTGTTTATTTGATCAAGTTGTTCACCCATTTGTATCACCCAGCTGTTCACTGTTCATAACCTCAATATCTATTAAACGTATCAGAAGTCTATGCTTTTTTGCAATAAGTTTCCAAACAATATTTAAAGGTCTATTACACATGAAACAGTTTAATTAAACCAGAAACGTTTCGCCAGTAGAAATCAGTAACTCCACGACAAGACAAACATCACCTCAACATGACATGATTGTTCTCCTGTCAACTGCGACAAGGGTACAATACAATACAGACGCGCGTCACATGGAACTTTGTCATCGTATTGAGTCTATATCAGTTTTGTTAGAATGTGAGAAGGTCCTATTTGTGAGAAGAGGGGACAGTTGGGACGTTTTCTCGTTTAATTAAATTGTGATATATTGTGGTTGGATTGAATATGGAATGGGGGTGGAAATTTCCTTTGTAAGTATCAACTGTGATGTGAAATCGAATGGAAAATCAAATGATCCTGCAACTTTAGGAGTGTGAGGAAATTGTCATAATGCTGTGTAGGGTTTGATGAGCAGAATATCAAAGTAAACAGGTACCTACCTACCATGGGCAACAGCGTCGCTTAACCACTTGAAAATAAATGTCAACCTATTAGTTATCTTATAAGTAATGGTCTGGAAATTTAATACTTAAAGTATAATTTTGGTAATAGAAATAAATAACGGTTGTCTAATTGACGTTGATGTCCATTTTTATTGTAAGTATGAAATCAAGAATCTTATATTCATGTTACGAAATTGATGAAATGTCAAATAGACAACCTGAATTTATTTATTTCTTTTACTAAAATGATATTTCATTTCTTTAGTTTAAGTATTTATGAGAACCGATGGCCGTTGGAGCGGAAAGGTTCTGGAATGGCGACAGCGCACCGGACGACGCTCCGTGGGTAGGCCCCCAACAAGGTGGACCGACGATCTGGTTAAGGTCGCGGGAAGCCAGTGGATGCAGGCAGCGCAGGACCGATCGTCGTGGAGATCCTTAGGGGAGGCCTATTCCCAGCAGTGGGTGTCGTGCGGCTGATATGATGATGATGATGATGAAGTATTTATGAGGTAAAATTTTTCTTTATTTTTTATTTCAAGATAACACACTTTATTGTTTGCCCAAAACTATACGACAATTTAAAAGTTGATTGACCCAGTCCTGCTAGTAAATGCTACTATAAATTTGTTGCCTACAGTACAAGACGTGCAAAATCAATTAACTTGTGCTGAGCCCACGAGACAGGCATTCATTAAGGGACACACACTGTTGACATAACATGTTCAGGAATAGTGACACTATCGATACGCAAACGTGTCCCATTAGTGGTACATTCGCCTAAGAACCAATAGTAATTAATAAACTTGCCGACGTGTCCCATACGATTACTGCCAATTACTTAGTAAACATTTTCAATTATCCTGTTTTGGTATACAACCACACACAAATCATACAATGAGGAACTTTTCCAATGGTAATTTTTTTCTGGATGTTGCCATCTCAGAAATACCAGATTCGTTCCCGAGCTGGGTCATTTTGGGAAATATTGTCACAGGTCTAGATGTCTAAATGTTCGAATTTCAACCTATTCAAACATCTTTCAACATCTTCGAAAATAGAATTGAACATTTTACAAAAATTTCGTGTTTGTGTCATTTTATGTTCCTATTAAGGAACAGACCTTTCCGAAGCGATGTTTTAGCTGTTCCTGTTTTTAATCAAGTGTTCAGAGTAGGTCCGGTGTGGTATCAAAGCATTCCATCATAGGGTTTCCCATCACTTTGAAAACATGTCCTTAAATTCAATTAAAACATTTAGAGGACGACTGAAAATTGCTAAAGGAATTGAGTTGTTTCGAGTTATGTAGGCGTGTTATTAGCTTTTGTCGAGATATTTTCAAACATTACATACGAACAAAACCTAGTCGAGTAGAGGCTTACATCTCGAACGATTACATAGTAGAAAATCAAAACTTTGTCGAGCAAATTTTTAAAGAACAACGAACAAAACAACAATGTTTAAAATAACAATGGTCATTTGACCAAAAGTTCAACGGACCAAAGTCTGGAATATCAATGTTTAAATCATTTATTATTGACCAAATTGGATAAATTTTTAATTATCAAATGGATTAACTGAAAAAAGAAAAAATAATATTAATATTAGCGAATAGCGCCTGTAAATTTTTTTCTGGGTTCGCTGGGTTCATGTCAACCTAACATGCTCATCGCTACGCTCTTCGCACCTATCTCGTGACCTACGGTCTACGGTTTCTAAGTCCTAGTAGACTAGTTTAGACTAATTTCCGGCTGCTTGCTATAAAGCATTTAAGACGAAGCCCAAAGACGCCTCCACAGATTCATTTGTAATTATGTAATGAGATTATTTTAGTAATGATTTGCTATTTTAAAATTACATCTAGCAACTTTTGATCAGTCGTTCATTTGATGTCACATATATTGGGATTATAAAATTTTTCTAAATAAAACATTTGGTCTATTCAACTTTGTTGTTTTGTTCGTTGTTCTTTAAAAATTTGCTCTGCATAGTTTTTATTTTCTAATATGCAACCTCGCGAACGCGATTGGTCGGTGCCGACATGTTCTTTCGTTCACTTTTGTTATGATCATAATATTTAGTGGATTACAAGGTAGCAGCCTCATTCAGTCAGGAAGACCAACTAAACTTGAAAAGAAGAACTCCGTAAGACCTCACAATATAAGTATTAAAATGAAGTGCTAAAAACATTAACGTAACTTAATATTTTAGGATAAGGTATATTTACGCCATGGTTCTTTGTCTTCCGATAACATTATCCTATTAACTTTAATAGCCATACGTTTGATGTCATAATGATCATTATCGACTTTAATATTCGATATTTAAATACGTACCCATAAATTTTGTAAAAGTGTCTACTTATGTTAATCTATTTTATTTTAGACTCTTTTTCCACCATGAGCAATCCATTTAGTTACGATTATAGTAAGTTTCATATCTTGTGCTTTGTTGTGTTATGTTAATACTTAAATAGACTGACTGTTACTATGTTTAAATTTTAAAAATACTAAGCAAATCGTAAATTTGATAAAAATAATTATCTGTATTTTGTATTTTACATTAGAGGTACGCAAAAAAAATAATTTTGTTTTAATATTATTTATTTGTACACGCAACAAATGTGTTGTGTACTTGTATCTCACCTAATGAAAAGTAGTTTGTTAATTAATTTTTTGTCAATCAAATACAGAATAGAAAGGAGTAATTTAATTATTTTAATATTAAAATAGTAAATAGTAATAATTGCCATGTAACTATCCACCTATTTTTGAAGCTAACGATCGGTAAATATCGGTGAGCCTCTACTCGACTAGGTTTTGTTCGTACATATGTAATGTTTGAAAATATCTCGACAAAAGCTAATCCATTTGAGTCAACTTTTTTACTAAGATAGATTAGGTTTTGTCGAGTAATATGCATTTTTTATTACCCTTTTGCGTGCCCGACAGGGTCCATAATGCTCTTATATATAAAAATGTACCATCCTCTATACACACATTATGGTTGCAAATAAAATATTGAGTATTGAGTATTAAACAAAAGCTCAACGATTAGAGTCTGACTCGTGACTTTGTAAATTCGCTGCCGGGCCAGACATGCTATGATAAAACGATATAGCGATATGGGAATTTGATCTTTATTTACTAGATTTCAAGTTAAAAATTGTTTGACTGCCAGTCATCGCAGCTTATTCCGTTTATCCACCCTGAAACAGCCACCTTAAGGTGGATACTCGGAAAACGTGTGTTCATCTATCCACCTCATCATGCTATCAAGTATGATGGGGTGGATAGATAAACACGCGTTTTCCGAGTATCCGTCCTAGGGTGTCTGTTTTAGGGTGGATAAACGGAATAATCCGTCATCGCCTATCCGTCAGAGTTCGCCAGTGTCCACCGGACATCGTGTAAACGCGTCATACCATTTCATACTTTCTGCTTTTATCATGTCGTCTCCGGTTCGGCCCGGTCCGCCGTGTGAATGCGCCACTAAAGCGTAACATGTGGCATAATTTAGACTTGGTTTCACTCCCTATATATTTTTTTTAATTTATTTTGGCACATAACAGTCATTCCCTATTTTGGCATTACGCACTACACAGGCTTACTCATGTGGTTTATTCTGTTAACAACCTCGTAATAGTAGTTTGTTACACAAGGGACGTAAGTGAGCTATTACAGAACAAGATCCAATTTGGCGCCCGTGCGAGCGCAGCTCGCAAAGGGCGCTAATGGATTGAGTGCACCCGAGATATTTAGACGCACGAGCGAGCGAAGCGAGCGAGGGCGATTATAGTTCGAGGGTGTAATAGCTACTTACAACCGAGGTAAGCATACTACTTTACATCATTCATGCGAGGTAAATTAAATAAAAATAAAAATCAAAATCAAAATCAAAATCAAAATCCAAGGAGTTTTGCATAGCTTGAACGGAAATGAAATGCCGCCATATTTATTGTTTTTTTTTCAGTAAAAAGTTTCCACAGTTTATAATATAAGAAAAGAGATTGGTTCACTAAGGAGTTTTAAATGCTTGAATTGTAAAGTGTACTTTACAGTTAAAGCATTCACCATGCTTGAATTGTAAAGTGATTTGAAAATGGAACGTTCTATCTAAACAATGCACTGTGTTGCACATGCCAACTTACACGGCCTCTTACTATACTAGTAAATCCTAGTTGCCGAGCAGTATGATGTAAAATAAATTAACATCGCTGTAATTTCAGGAAACAATTCACTGGATTGCTTGAAGCAAGCATAATTGATTTGTCTGTCTGTCACACGCTCATTAGCAATTTTAACATGAGATCAGGTTAACCAACACGCCGACAGCTAAGCCCGCTGTGATACTGGCTCATCACTACTGATTGTATGAACTTTAATTAAAACATTGTTGTGATGCGTAATCGGTGGAATTACACTTCCAATTTAATGTTCGGATCAGGCGAAATTCAAATATCTGGATATACACGCTGTGCGATTCCAATATTATGGCGTTTTTCTAGTACACTATGATAGTACACTCCTTTTTACACGACTGCCCAAAGCAAAAAAGAGTGTTATGTGTTCAGGGTTCATGTATGTTTGTGGGTATGTGAGTTTCTTTATTCCACCATAACTTCTAAATGCCTGAACTGATTTAGATAAATGGGGTATCGTTAGAATCCTTACAGCATTCCGAGTGACACTGGCTATATTTTTTTTAGAAAAAATCAATATGGCGACTGTACGACGCCATTTTCAAATGTGAAAAAAAAATTTTTTTCTTCTATTATTATAATATGGGCATCAAATGAAAGGCCTTGATGAGCACATTCCAAAAAAACTATATAATATGTCACTAAAATGTGTGAAATAAAATAAAATAAATTTAAAAAATATTAAAAACACGACTGCCCTGCCAAAAACGAACTAAAAAGTTAAACAACAAGTGTAATTGCAGTCGGGGGACCTCTTTGATCAAAAATTGTTCCATAATAAGGTCCCCCGACTGCAATGACACTTGTTGTTTAACTTTTTAGTTCTTTTTTGGCAGGGCAGTCGTGTTTTTAATATTTTTTAAATTTATTTAATTTTTAACCGTCTACATAGTTCTCATGTTGTTGAAATAAGTCCAGTGCGGTCTCAAAGACCGCGCGCGACTGCTGGAAGGTTAAGGATGCTAATCATTTCTGCCCCCCTACTCAAATGGCCACTTTTCTATTCGTTCGCTAACTTAAAGCTTAAAAATAAGCAATTAGACGATCAAGTCACATGTTGCAAGTTTATGTAAATCACAGACATTGTTGTATTGTATGGAATTGACAATCCGTAGTTTTTGATTTTATGGCTTATTTTTAATTTTTAAGTAAGCGAACGAGTAGAAAAGTGGCCATTTGAGTAGCCCCCCAGTTTCACTATGTTAGCTACTGAGAACGATAAATCCATCTGAAGAAATTCCACAAAATAGAATTTTCGAATCACTTACGCGTAGAAAGTTGGTTATTTTAGTCTGTAATTTTATTTGAATCCATTGTTTTAGGTATTCTGAATGACACAGCTGATTCTACCTATAAGCCCTGTTGATCGTCTAAAAGCATTAAATCGTCGTTTACCCATTATGAATATTCCTATTACGTAATCTCCTGTTGATTTTGCGCAAAACCCTTCAGCATCAAAATGGACATCTTTAGGCTAAGGCCACACTGTATACGTGCAAAGATTAAGGGGCGTATACGTTAGACGAGCCGAGCACGAGCTGAGCACGAATTCATGTAGTATGCCTTGGAAAGGGTTTGGTTAGGTTAGATGACGAACAGAGCAGCTCCGCTCGTGCTCGGCTCGTCTAGCAAGCTCAGAGCAGCTCCACTCGTGCTCGGCTCGTCCAAGCACGCGCCAGAGCAGCTCCATTCGTGCTCGGTTCGTCTAGCACGTGAAGAGCAGCTCTACTCATGCTTGGCTCGTCTATATAGCGTAGACCTTAGAGATTGGCTTCGCAACTTGCGTTTCGATTACCAAGATACCACCAAGACGCGTCGCTTGCAGTGTGGCCGACTGCGAAACTATTCAATACATTCACTAGGATCCTAATCCTAAGCGAGTTGTTTGGCTTGTAGCAATAAGCGAGGCTCTCCGTAGTGTGGCTATAGCCTTAAAATCAAAATGGACATCACAACCCTTCCTTGTAGCGATAATTTAAGTGACACTCAACATTGTCAGGTGCTAAGTGATATTTAATGGTGCTATAATATTCTTAATGGATGCACGGACAGTTCCACCAATAAATATGATGGAGAAACGATTTCGTGACGTAATTGCGTAATTTGGTTGGAAAAATTTTAAAAGAAATTATTGTCTTAATGAAGATAAACTGTCTGTTTTTCGTATTTTTACAATCCGTTAAGTATAGTTAATTGGAAACAAGTCACTGACTACCTACTATGTTAACTTGAAACAACAGTAAGTTTTAGTTTTAGGGACATAGGTTATACCTATAAGCACGGTGATAATAATTTATTATTCTTAGCAGTGGCTTCGTGTGGCTAATAATAGGTATGAATTATGATGATATGTACAGCTTGACCATAAAGAGTTGAAATTAAATAAAATGGAACTAAAATTTTTCAGTACAAAATATAGTCAGTGTTGCCAAATTATTCGTGATTTTGACGTGTTTACGTACAAAGTGGCGCCCTCAATTTTTGTCAACTCTTTATGGTCAAGCTGTATGTATGTTTAATGTACCTTGTACCGTAAATATACCTTCTCATAACAATCAACAGTTTTGACTCTAAAATTTTATAAAATCGACAACATTTATCAAGTGAGTGGGTTTTAATTTTCGAAAATAAGGATCAATTTATACTAAGTTCAAAGTGCTGATTTCGTAACCGTTAGCATGTCTGCAATTATAATCATATCCTATCTAGAATAAAAAAAATATGTTGTGAAAATATTCTAGCAGAATACAGCTGTACGTACATAGTTCAATTATTATTAAAAAAAAAAAGGTCGCAAGTGGTTTATAAGACATTTTGAGCACCATCTTGGTCCTAAGTGGAGTTTGATGGAGGCAGTAATGGCCGCCGCTAAACTAATGAAAACCTTCATCAGCCGAGAAAAATAGAAGTTAACATTTAGTTAGTTATCGGGGCTTGTTCTTTTCCCGTTTTATGAACTTGAGATTTATTATTTTTAATTTTTCAGTACCTAGCTTAACTTATTGGGTACCTACCTACCCATGGCACGAAGATGATCGAGAAAAAACCTTCATAAAAACATTCGATATAATAATTTTGTATGTGAAATTTTAACAGCGCCATCTACAACCGAAAAGCGAAATGTACTTTTGCATGCGTTTTTTTTCACTTTTGCATAGATGTTCGTGGGCGAAAAATATTATCTCGAGCTCCTCCGTGCTTCGGAAGGTACATTGCGCCGTTGCATTACTTGTCGTTATGAACCACGTTATGGACCACATGAGTAAATATGGACCACGAGCCCAAAATTAGTCAACCGCCTCTGTGATCTAGTGGTTCGGCCACACATCCCGGGTTCGATTCCCAGGACGGGGTACATTTGTACTCGGTTCGGTCGGTAGGGCTTATTACAAGTCCGCCTGGCAAGCTACCACCATCTTACTTAAGTCTGACGCCATAACAACAATATAAAAAAATGTGTTCCGGTAGTTTAGTTAGGATTCCGGTTGGGGTGCGCTTACACTTTCAGCGTCACTTAATATTAGGAGAGGTGAAGGTTATGCTAAGCTTTCGAGAGAATAACATTGTTATTTTAGTTTTTCATTTTCTTATTGCACTAATATAAAAAGTGAGTCAATAACATAATCATTAAAATGGTGTGACCACGGGTCGGTCGGGTTTGCAACAACTAGGTAAGTATGCAGTTACTGGATTAACTCTTAAACAAATAAGCAATCGCTTAGGGCATCACGTCTGGGGGGCACCATAATCGGCACCGAAAAAACGATAGTCATTTTTTTAAGAAATAAATAATAAAAATGTTTTATTTCAAATTCATTTGTGTGGCCATGTAAAGCGACTTAGGTACTATAAGATTAGTGGATGAAACTGACAAAAAAAAATCGACTTTTACTATGGACAACAGGCAAGACAAGAGTAGTGGATAAAACTAACTAAAAATCGCGCTGCGCGGCCGTTTTTTCAACTATTGACAGGCAAAAATCATTGGGTAAGACAAAGTACCAGATTAGTCGAAGAAACTGACAAAAATCGCGCTGCGCGGCCGTTTTTTTAACTATAGACTGGCATTTTTCTGAAAAATCATGATTTTTTTTGCATAATACAGGCATCTTCCCTTACGTAGATGGTAGCCCTATAGGGGGCCCACAGGTGTGGATTGCTTTTAGAGCATCAAGTACTTAGTCTTAATCCGGCACTGTAAGTATGACTGAAACATTGTAATTGTGATATCAGAGTTGACAAAGCATTGTTCTAGAAATACACTTCTAAGGCTTCAGCGCGTACAGTTTATTTGAAATATAACACTTTTTTACGGATTACAGCGCCTATATTAGGCGCGGTAATTTCATAAAAATATGAGTCTTTTTTGCTTTAGTTGTCCCGTGACCACAGCCCCTAGAAAGGTGTTGAAACGCCGGGAAACCCAAAAAAACAACAACAAAGTAACATCTGAATTAACCAATATACGCGCTGTAATCCGTAAAAACTGTTTTATTTATATACATTGTTCTTGATCTTACCATCAGTCAATTACGAACGAAAAAGGGATTATCCGTCTTTCGCATTTTATACTACGTAAAGTTGTAACGAATTTGTAGTAAAAATTTAATTAACCGTCCAATCGATCGGTCGGTCACTATAACGATGTCATAAGGTTTCATTACGTGGTAACTTAATAAAATATTTGAATAGAAGTATTCGATTGACAATTTGCATGCGAATACAATGCGATTAAATTAACAATAGATACTGATCCGCACCAACTTTATTCGAGAAAGTATGGCAAAGAGAAAATTTTTATACAGATTAAAATACTGCCGCAGATTATGTCTATTGACAATTTGATCGCATTGTACAACATATTTTGTCCTCTTCTCCTCCAACAAGTTTTGTTTGTACAAGTCTGAAGACAAAATTATTTACCTATGCTCGAGTTTATAACTTGATATACATGCATTATAAAATAGTATACAGGGTGTTTGGTAATAGCTTTATAAAGCCAAATATGGTAGATACTATCAAACTGAACAACTTTTACTATGGGACTAGTGATGTAACATGAAAAAAAGAACTTTGTTTTTTTTTCAGAATGTTGAAAAAAAACATGAAAAAAACACAGCACCGTTGTTTTTTTTTCTAAATTTGGTTTGTTTTAAAAATACAATTTTTGAAAAATTAATGTTTTATTTAATCAAATCAATGATTATGTAATATTTTTATTCTTAGCCAGTGTCTCCAGATATGAATTTAATTTTTTTCCCAGATCTCATTTTATTTTTTCCCAAAATGATATACACTCGGCGTCAGAAAAACCGCACCTTTTCTTCAAAGTTAATTTAATCCCATATAATTTAATGATAAGTGTTATTATATAAGGTGGTACCAAATTATCTAATGATACTTAAACAGGTGATAGTGTTGCTTAAACTGAACAACTTTCTCCATGAACATAGGTCGAAAAACTAATTTTTTTTTTCGCCTTTCCATAGTAAGTTGATCAGCTGACCAGTACATTTTGTATGGGAGTATGAAATTTTTTTTTCGTTTTTCGACCTATGTTCCGTGGAGAAAGTTATTCAGTTTAAGCAACACTATCACCTGTTTAAGTATCATCAGAACATTTGGTACCACCTTATATACTTCTTCCCCTTAGGACATAGTCTTTAGAAACCGTTGGAATACTCGTCGAACGGAATCAATTACTGAGATTGAGTTTCCGAGCACATTACATTGCCTAATTTTTTTGCAATATTTGAGTAATTTCATGAGCAATGGCCAATCTATCTTGGGTATTCCTTTTTTTAATTGAACTGTTGAAGTGTGTTTCCTCCATCATCTCGATAGCGAATTTACCCGCATTTCCTGAATTGACCCCTTTTATTTCCCTTTTGTGGTGGCGCTAGCAATAACGCTTTAATCGTTTAATTATGGTAACTGTTATGTTAACTAAATCAAACAATTATCAAAAGAAAACTCATTAAATGTACTTTCAATAGATATCAACATTTACACAATAAAACGTTAGCTAGCAATAGCAGATGGCCAAGTCTAAACTTAGTGTCAAAGAGGTGCGGTTTTTTCGACGTCGAGTGTATTTGTATGAAGAACAGATTTTCTTTTATTCCCCAATAATTATATTTTTCCACACAAAATGGGGAAAATCCCCCAATCTGGAGACAATGTTCTTTGTTCTAACTAAGTTCATAGGTACTTAAAAAAACATAAATCAAACTTAAACTGCCAACTGTTGAAAACTTTTGCTTTTTAAACAAAAAAGTAATGTAGGTTCAAAAGTGAACAGAAAACTTTAATATGAACTCATAAGTATTAATCTTTAACGGAAACTTCCTTTAAAATCTTTAACGGAAATTTACAATTGCGTTGCATATTGAACATTATTTATTTTATAAATGTATAAATGTTTTCGTTAATTCGTGCAGCTCTTTCTCAAAATATTGTTCTTATCCATATATATAAAAGAGTAAATCACTGACTCACTCACTCACTCATCACGAAATCTCAGAAACTACAAGTGATAGGAGTCTCAAACTTTTGCATGGGGGTTCCTTTTAAGAGGTAGGTGCTCACTAAGACGGGATTTCGCGAAATTCAACCCCTAAGGGGGTGAAACAGGGTAGCAAAGTTTGTATGGGGGAACGCGATTCCTTGGCCCGATTGACTTGAAATTTGGCTTAGACATTCTTTCACAAAATTAATTGAACACGTGTTTCGTATTTTTTTTTTATTTAGCCTCTAACAGGGTTAAAGGATAAACAGAGTACAGGAATCAAAATTAGGTAAATTTTGATTCCTGTACTCTTGAAAAAAAAATATGCTCCAGAAAAAAAAACAATTTTTCTTTTCAATTTTTTTTTCACGTACCAACTCTTAAATCGCGAAAAAAATCAGCTGTTTCATACATTTTGATATATTCGTTATTATTTTTTGTATGAAACAGCAGATTTTTTTTCGCGATTTCAGAGATGATCCCTTTAAAGTTGTTCAGTTTGATAGGGACCATCAAACTTATAAAGCCTTATAATAGCCTTATAAAGCCGAATATGGTAGAGTAGATAGGGACCCTTTCTTTTAGCTTTATAATGCATCTTACCAAAGACCCTGTATAGTTCAGTAGCATTGAACCAAGAAACACTTCAAATCGGATTTAATTCCTACAAAAGGTTTTATTGTTTTAATGGCATCTTTTGTTGCCCAATATGACTATCCTAGGTTTCCCCCCCGGCGGAGTTGTGCTTAAGTGGTGGGGGGTAAAAGTGTACCCCAAAAGGGGATTTGACCTGAAAGGACTGGTTGTTCATCAAATTGTGTAAGAAGGTTTTAAAGTTGGTTAAATATGAAACAATTTGAGGGTAGAACGATTTTGATACGAGCGATAGATTTGGAGACACAGCTTTTCGAAATTAGACAATTTTTTTTTAAGCTACACGATTTCTACTAAAATTTCTCCTGTGTGTCCCCCACGTCTAACTACGAAATAAGAGAGTGTAAAATTTAAAAAATATATAAGGTCCTTCTTAAATAGTGCACATAATTTTAAGGGGTCAATGTACTCATGCATACGAACAACTTTTACTACTGTACCAACATTGAAATCGCGGAAAAAAAAATCAGCTGTTCCATACATTTTGATCTATTCGATTTTAAATTTTCTATGGAACAGCTGATTTTTTTTCGCGATTTCAATATTGGTACCATAGTAAAAGTTGTTTGTATGCATGAGTACATTGACCCCTTAAAATTATGTGCACTATTTAAGAAGGACCTTATATATGCTGTTTATCTTAATAAACGTTTTCAACGAAAATTAGTTTGAACGAGATATAGTTAGCAGTTTAAGACATATAGCATATTTTCCATAACCGCAAAAATAACTTTGTTATTCATACAAACACTATGAAAAACAAAGTTATTTTGCAAACGAAAAATGATAAGTGTTATTAAATATGTGTCTCTTATTATTTTATTAAATATATGTGTCTTTATTATATGTGTCTCTTATTATTTTATTTTATTAAATTGTGTCTCCAAAACTATCGTTTGTATCAAAACCGTTCTACCCTCAAATTGTTTGTAATTTACCCTTTAAAATCTTCTTACACAATCTTGATGAAAAACGAGATAATATAATAAAAATACCACAAAAATACCCCTTTTGGGGTACATTTTTACCCCCCCACCACTTAAGCACAACTTCGCTGGGGGGGGGGAAACCTAGGACAGTCATATTTGGCAACAAATGAAGCTATTAAAATAATAAAACCTTTTGTAGGAATTAAATCCGATTTAAATTCTTACCCTACTGACCTAGTATAATAATATCAAAATTTTCGTGAAATTTCCACGAAAATTTTGAAAAATATAAAGATAATTTTGAAAAGACCCATAAATCAAAGAACTAAAAGAGATATCAAAGAACTAAAAGAAAACAAGAAATCAAAGAAAGTAAAAAAAACCATACAATTGGAAGATAATCATTGGCATTGAAAATTCAGTACTTAATGGCTTTAATCATCAAGAGTAATACGTAAGAACTGAAAAGACGACAGCATTACGAAATCTTGAAAACACAATAACTACACTTAGGCTAACTTTAAAGGGGTCTATTTTTTAAGTATAAACTTCTGTACTTCTCGTTCTTCAGCGTCCATTTAAAAGTTTTATTTATTTGAATCGAGATTATATACCGCAGCAATCATGCTACTGAGTCAATACTATATCGGGTCTGTGATGCCGGAATGAGCACCGCTGCAATAACTCTGATATTGGTTCACGTAGCGGCACAGATCAACAAGACCTAAGTTGTGAAGAAAGGCCATGTTAATGCACATTGTCAAGATAAATACCTAGCTGCCAACCGACTTACATGCCAATTTTTACTCAACCTAAAAAAGTTACAAAGTTTAAAGCGAATACTTTAAAAAACATTTAAATTATATAGAAAGTCAACACAATTTGTAGGGGAAATAAGTTTGACTATGTAACATGACATTTAGTAGCCAAGCTTACAGGAAAGTTAGGCTACGTACAAGTACATACATTAGACAACAGGCACTCGGCTGGTATGTTAATTTTTGCTCATACTCCAAAATGACGGTGAAGTTTTTTAAACTTAGCGTATTTGATTAAGACTATTAGCTTTTAAAGCACATTTAAATAAAGTAAGCCATCACAATATACTTACTTACGTTACGTAAAATCACTTTGTATCAAAATTTGTTTGAATGCGGCATATTGGTCAGAAAGTCAAGCTCAAAAGGAGATAGCTCTCTGAGATATACAAAGTATCTTCAACGGTTTGTCCTACTCATAGTAATGAGCACAGCGAAAATTTTTCTGTCTATGGTCCTACTAATATTATAAGATGTGGAAAGATTAGATATTTGTTACTCAATCACGCAAAAACGGTTGAACAAATTAGAATGAAAAGCACACAGACATTTCATAGACGCGAGATTAGGCTTTTGGAGTGAAATTTTTTACTCCAAAAGCCAGAGCGTTTCGGCCAAGTATCTGGCCCAAATCAACAGGTTATTGGAGTAAATTTTATGAAAAAGTGAGACTACAAAAGCCTGTTGAACTCGGCCACGTATTTGGACGAAATCAACAGGCTTTTGTAGTGATTTTTTTACTCCAAAAGCCAGAGCATTTCGTCCATGTACCTGGCCGAAATCAACAGGCTTTTGGAATCTCGCTTCATGCACTGGATTATATTATAATATAACATAGGACTTTTTATTTATTTAGGATTTTTCGAATATCCACGCTAATAAATAATATAAAAAAATGTTTACTTTCATTGTTATTTTTATGTGCAGATCAGTTTGAAACTACCCCTTTGAACTCGCTACTCTATCATAATCTGTGGCCTCACAAAATCTGCACGGATCACTAGTGTTATTGGATTTCTGGAGCCATCATATTCCTTTTGGTGGACGATACGCCTTTATTATTCTCTGTACTCCCTGTGTAAGTAAAGCTTGAAGATTCACTGGGGCTATGAATATTCGGCCAATACTTCCATCCAACGCTCCAAATTTCAGATAAAAATTTAAGGCGGTTTCGATGCACGCTACAGCTGAGGGGAAAGAAGCGATTATATCCTCAGAAATAAGGACCTTTATCGAACCACGAATATCGTTCAATTATCGAAATTTATTTTTAGTAGACCCTCTGCTTTCGTCAAAAGCGCGGCTTAAGCCCCCCTAATGACTAAAAAACATAAATTTTTAGTTCAAGGTATATTCCTGCCATTTCAGAACCGACAGACTTATGTTTACTCTCTCTACGATTGAAAACTAAATGATGACATGGGTCTCTTACTGATATCACATGACGTAAATATAATCTTAAAATTTTGACCGGAAGTGGAAGATTTTCTTAAGCTTCCGGCCAATTTTATTTGCGATAATCTTCTGATCCTCGCTCAGCACAACTTTTCCGACCGTGTGCCATGCATTTCATCATGATGTAGATTATGACGTAGGCAATACTGTCGCGGGCTCACAGACTATACACTGTTCTGCTCCTGACCGACAAACTTACCTACCACACTTGTGTGACTACGGGTAATTTTAGTAGCTCTTGATTTGGAGCAACAGAATAGCTATTCCGAGCTCGAATCCAGGTTTAAGTATTTTTTCGAAAGATTATAGTGTGATACTTGTATTTTCCCTACATTGTTTGCTACAAATAGAATAAGCTTTGCTAGAGGGTGGAGTTTGAGAAAGTGTAGGTATTTGTGCGTATTTGTTGTATGGTCAGTGATTTGTGCCCATTCACTCCTAAACCATTCATCTGTACGTGGCGTGCCGCGGCTAGTTATTTATAATGCTTTAAAGTGGACAGTGAAACGGAGTCCATTCCAACTGGCTCCGACTTTCCAGGGTGTATCCTTATCTACAACTTCTTGGCCTGAAGTGCAGGTTAGGATATCACCCTTACATAGTAGATACTCCAAGGGTCCGCACCAAGCGCTTTGCCAATACATTTCTTATGTGAACTGCTAAAGAATGGAATGCGCTACCTGCTCATGTGTTCCCTGATAGTTACAATCTTGGTCTCTTCAAGGCAAGAGTGAATAGGCATTTCCTGGGCATGCGTGCTACACCTTAGACCACATCCTGTTTACCAAGCAAGATAGTGGTCAAATTCCTGCCCAGTGTACGATAAAAAAAATTTTTTAGAGCAAAATTTTACTATAGTTTCCAACTTCATTATTCAACTTAAAAATAAAATAACTTAAACGCGAATTCTTCTCATAAAATTACTTTCTTTATCTACTTCTTTTGCTTAGTGTCCAGTTTCTTCTTGGTGGCGGACAGAGTACGCATCAGTGTTTCTTTCGCTATGGCTTCAGCTCGGGCTTCGAAGACATCTGTTAAACCTTGGTTCCACTGGGAATCTGTAAAGATACACATAATATAAAATTACTTTTTGCAATCAACAAAAGTCAAGGGTGCAGTCGCGTAAGATAATGTCATTGGTAAAATACAAGGTTATTTTTTGTACATACGAAACCTGAAAACTGTTTGTTCAGAATCAGTATTAGAATCGATTGCAATATTTTTTATATCCTTACTAATATTATAAATGCAACAGTCCGTTTGTTTGTTTGTTACGCGTTCACGTCGTAACTACTGAACCGATCATCATGAAATTTTGCCTACACGTTGTCAGGGGTAAAGAAAAGGACATAGGGTACAATTCATCCAGAAAAAATGTATAGTTCCCGAGGGATAGTGAAAAAAAAAATTAAATTTTTTTTTTTCACATTTCAAAATGGCGTCCCACCGTCGCCATATTGACTTTTTTCACAAAAAATTTAGCCAGTGTCACTCGGAATGCTTTAAGGATTCTAGTTTTGGGCAGTCGTGTAAAAACTGTTCACGCAGACGAAGTCGCGGGCGGCCGCTAGTCATGTTATATTTTTACGCACGCCCTACTAACGGGACAAAACAAAAAGCTTGTAACTTCGTGAGTTTTTAAGGTATCATTAACATTTTTTTATACTGATGCTGAAAATGAAAATGTGACCCCTGTTTAGACTTTCGTTCATACAAAAAATAATGTTGTATTGGATGGAATTCTTTGTATTAGTCCAAAGCGTCATTCCAACTGCCTATATATGCGATGTATGTAAGATTAGGTTGACTGTTTAAGGTTAATATTATCTATGTGATGTATGTATTGTGTAGGTAAGATTATGTAGACTTGTTTTAATGTAATACGCAGCGCATATAACAATTATTAAACTTTTTAACCAATTCTCGGAACCCAGTGCATATTTCCCGGGATCGGGAATAAAAAGTTTCCGGGAATTACTGCGAACGCGAACCAAACGAAACCTTACTTGAAAATCATTATTCAAAAAGTACAATTACTCCTAGCCAGCTCACCAATAAACAGCTTCTCCAAAAGCATGAACCTTGTCTTCTGTCTCCCCAGTACAAAACCCTCATTATAAGCTTGCAGTTCACGCATTCGGTCGAGCGCTGCTTCGTAGCGTGCGTGGCGGGCTTGTTTTGCTGCTTTGGCGATGTCAGGCGTTACAAGCACGCTGTTAAAGGGTTAAAAAATGTTCAAAAATAGTATCAAGCTAAAAGGGAGGGAGGTGTGTGAACCAATACAGTATCGCACTGTAGTTTTATTCCTATGTAAATAGATACCTCAACTACACTCAGCAAAGGGGGCATCAAAATTGGACCCGCCCCCTGATTTTGTAACTCTGTTGCAATCAACTTCTCTGTTGCAAAATCGCAGTTACATTACTGCTTTAAGTTACACTGTTGTCACATTGATTCCTATGAAAGACGTTTTGAAGAGCAAGAGTTTTTAGAAAGTAACAATAATAATGTAAATAGATAAATATTAGGTAATTAAGTTTGTTACAACAAAAATATATTAGATAAGTTTAAGAATTTGTTTTAATTTTATTTAAATTTTTAAAATTGTTAAGTTTAGTTTTCAATTAGATACGTATCTAGATTAAAAAAAAATAACAATAATAATTTTGGCAAATTATTTAAGTACAGTAATCAACAAGAACCAATAACCGACATTTTTTTCTAAAACCGTCGAAAATAAGGACGGGCGAACAAATATTTAATTTGGCAACACTGAACCATAGAGAATGTACTTCCTACTGTCATCTTAAGCAATCTTAGTGACATCTGACATTTTGTATAAAGATGGCGAAGTAAAAATTAAGTGTAGTCGGTGCTTCTTGGCGAAAATCGAGATTTATTAAACGAATCGTTAAGAGAGTGAGTACAAACTTTTGCCGATTATTTAATTACAATGAAAGTTATTTGTATTTTCCTTTATTTCATGTATTCTTTGGGATATTCGAAAAATAATTTTGTGTTTCAACAATCTGAGGTTATATTTTTTTTATAGAAAATGCTGGTGTCGATCACTGGATCTACTAAATTACATTTCTCCAATATTCGACAAATGTCGAATTTAATTTTTTTTTGGGTATACTTATCTGTTATAGGAATCCAACTGTTTTTCGTTTACTTATTCATATAGTCTTTGAAACTAACTGATAAGAGTGCATTTACCAGTAATCGACAGATAGTCGATCATTGGATATTAATTGTGTCGATCATTGGATATTATTTGTGTCAATTAAATTGGAACAAATCAAAAGTATTTTTACAGATGGCGCCGAGAAAAGATTACACCCTGCAACAGATGGAAAAGGCTATAGAGGCCGTAAGAAGAGGAGAAAAGGTTGCTGTTGCAGCTAAAATATTTGGAGTTCCACGAATTACACTTCATGATAAGGTGACAGGGAAGACTCCAGTTGGTTGCGCTATGGGGCCGAGTACTGTTTTAACAAAAACAGAAGAAGATGTATTAGTAAGATGGTTAATTGCATTATCCCAAAGACATATTCCAATGACTAAAGATAATTTATTGGATAGTGTACAAAAAATTATAACAGAACAAAAGAGACCAAATCCTTTTACAAACAACAGACCAAGTAAGAAATGGTTCCAGTCCTTTCTCAAAAGACATCCCATACTGACACAAAAAGTACCAGATAACTTGACTAGAGCTCGTGACAACGTGACTGAGAATGATATTATAAACTGGTTTCAAGAAATCAACGTTTATCTGGAGGAAAAAAATCTAAGAGCTGTTTTAGCCGACCCAAATAGAGTGTTCAACACTGACGAAAGTGCGTTTTTTTAGCCCCAAAACCGGGTCGTGTGCTAGCTAAGAGAGGAGAAAAACATCTTTACAACGCTTGTGGTGACGATAAAGAGAACCTAACTGTCCTGATCACAGCAAATGCTGCCGGAGTACTTGCTCCCCCAATGATTATTTATAATTATGAACGCATTCCCGCATATATATCTGCCGGCATTCCTGATGAATGGGGGGTAGGGAAATCAGACAGCGGTTGGATGTGCAGTAACACCTTCTACGAATACGTTACAAACGTCTTCAATCCCTGGTTGGAGCAAAACAGTGTAGAAAAACCAGTTTTATTCTTTTTGGACGGCCACAAATCCCATCTTACTTTGCATCTTTCAAATTTTTGCTCTGAGAATGGAATCGAGATCATAGCTTTATACCCCAATTCCACCCATATTCTGCAGCCCATGGACTTGTCTGTCTTTAGACCGCTTAAAGTATATTGGAAAAAAGCAGTCAATGAATGGAAAATGGAGAATCTCGGACAAAACCTTCGCAAAGAAAATTTTGCGTCAGTACTCCAAAAGGCTCTTACAAATATTTCAAAAGATTCCATCAAAAACGGGTTCCGGGCCGGTGGCCTGTTTCCATTCGGGCCCGATTACATAGATTTTTCAAAAATAAAACAGAGTCAAGTCTCATCTAACGAGAAAACGATTGATCCAGCACAGAGCGAATTCGTCAAATATTTAGACAAAGAAATTGTAAAAATCTTTTCAGTACAGAAATTACAACAGTTTAATGATTTTTTCTACAAAGACAGAAATGCCCTTGAAAACAGCCTCCCTAATGAAGACATGAGTTTATATATGATTTGGGCTAAAAATAAATCGGACTGTCTTCCCAATTGTATATCCGAAGAAGATATTTCGAAAGAACCACCTCTTCCTCCCAAAAAGCCTGCAGTAGAAGAAGAGAGCTTGCATTGAAAACGACACAATGACTGAACCGGAATCAGAGATATCGCCATCAAATACAAATGAACTACAAGGAACAGAAAATAGAAACATAGAGAAAGAACCGCAAGAAGAAAGTCGTTTTAATAATAACGGTGATATATTAACTGAACAAGGATCTAACGTCACACTGCTCAACATCGTTGGTAATCTTTTATCGTCGAGTACAAATGTGTCAAAAGATACCCCAGCTGAAAATGCAAGTCTCGGGTTGCCTGCAGAATCCATTAATAAGTTTCAAAAGACTGTAAATAGCGATAATGAGATTAAAGACTCTGAGAACATACCCGAAAAGGTTCAGTGCCTCTTGGATGCTGCCCCATCGACATCAATTACCATTACATGTCAAAATACTCCCATTGAACATAGCTCTGTTTATCCTAATTTACCTGCAGAAGATAAAAACCCTTTACCTGGACCACCACATGACTTATTACATGGCACAAATACATACACGCATTCTTTACACTCATCTCAAGAGCAACCTCATTCTTCACGACAACCTTATAACGATATCACAAATGATAATGTAACACCACGTAAAAAATCTATGGCAACAGTTTTAGGTGTAACAATTCCATCTCCCTTTAAACATAGTTTATTTTGGCCTGAGGATGAACTAAATAAGAAAAAAAGAATCAAACGAGAAAAACTACCTTTCACAGTTACAAGCAAGGCGTGGAAACAATATCACGAAAAAAAGGAAATGGAGAAAAAGAAACAACAAGAGGAAAAAGAAAAGAGAGCAAAGCAAAGAATAGAAAAAAAGAAATTAAAAGATCAACTTGCTCAAGATAAAATTAAATCTAAACTTAAAGTAAAAGGAAAAAAAATAATTCGTGAAGAATCGACATCGGAAGACACTGATTTAGAGATAACATATGCTGAGAGTGATGAGAGTTATAATATAGAAGATGATGAGGCATCAGATATTGCACCAAAAGAAAATGAAACCTGTTGTCAGTCTAAACCACCTGTATCAGACACAGAGTCAGAGAAGGATAGTTTACCTTTAAGTAAACTAGTTTCTTCAAAGGCCGTGAAAGGTAACAAATACTTGCTCCCTGGAAATTACGTAATAGTAATGTACGAAGGTGAATATTTTCCAGGGAAAGTAGAAAGTTTGCAAAGAGATGATAAATATGAAGTGAGTACAATGATACTGACGAAAGGAAATACATTTCGATGGCCTAATACCCCTGATAAATTATTTTACAGCCGTGAAGAAATCATCGAAGTAATCAAAGAGCCTATATGTCTCAATAAAAGAGGGTTTTATAGAATTTTGGAAATGGACAAATATTTGCCCATTAAATACGATCATTAAAATATTTTTGATATAAATTTTGATACTGTGATATTTGTTGTAGATGAAGGTATTAATTTAAGATTGTTCACAAAAACACTTTTAGAATTATTATTTGTTTCTATTCTTACCGAATGATCTCATTATATAGGACTTGGGTAAATGTTACTTTCTTTTTATAGTTTTATTGTATTGATGTTATTTTTTTGAAGTTTGTATTAAAGATAAAGATAATTTTATGTATGTGATACGATTTTGTTTGATACTTACCGATTTGCTTTAAAAAGCATATTGTTACCCATTTCTATGTAAGTTACAATGTCAAAGTCTGATAATTAAGAATTAACTGAGGTCTGAGACTGATTTAGTAAGAAGTATTATTTAGTAGTAACCTACTCAGTGTACCTTAAACGATTCCACAAGTACCTAGCTTAGATTTAAGAGATCCTGTAACTTTCAAACTGAAATTTGAAAAAAAAAAAGATAATACTACACATATTAAGTTGTTTTTATTTTACGGTAACATCCCGTTCTAAATAATAAATTTATTTAAAAGTAATCCCAATTCCTGTCCATTCTGTCGATTACCGAGTGTCGCTTACTGGTAATTGTCGATAATTGGGTGTTGACCACTGGAGCTTTGATGTCGATAAATGGTGATATCAAATATATATTTTTATTTCGCTTTTTTCACTAAATTATCTATTATTATTTAACGTAATTCCATTAAATTGTTTTTTAAGGATATATTACATCAGTTTTACCCCTACTTTTTGTTCTAAAAATAAACATATTTTTCATATTCGTGATGAAAGTATAGTACCCTCTTAAAGTGTCGAATATTGGTGCCAGCACGTCTATCTATAGATTTGATACACCTTATTTTGATAGTTGCTGTGCCCTTGCAGGGTTTCATGTTTGATTCTATTTTTGTAATAACATCTTTGTACCTACAACATGAAAAGTGCAATAAAAATTTTGAATTTGAATTTGAAATTTGAACGGTTATTTCTGACTGGTCCATAGCTTATAAATATTTTATTTTCTGCTAGCACTAGCGATTTTCCATCTCAACAGTTTTTGTAAATGGTATTTGAGATGTTATTATCTTTTTTAAATTCATAAGGAGGCAAACGAAAACTAAAAAGCTCAAAATCTTATTTAAAACCAAAATCACCTTTATTTTTAAGCCAGTAAAAAAAATGTACTTACCACGTGCTTTCATCCTTTTCTTTCAGGCACAAAGGTATGAAATCCAGAGGTATAAACTTGCATTTTAGTTGTTCAGGCATATTCAAGTATTTTGCCTCTTCCTCGATTTCCATTGACATCTCCATGCCTGTTAACGGAATATTTTATATGGTAGCGAGTCAATACTTTCATCGTAGTTTCGGTTACTAACGCTAAATAATTTTCAGTTTAGCTAATTGTAGCTTTTATAATTCCGTTCAATTTCACTGATCTGATCAACATTCTAAGAAATGTTTAAAAAAACCGCAAAATTTTCATATAAATATAAGGAAATCCTGAAATTGAAAACCCTGATCCTTATTATATCTCTTAGAATGCTGATCCGGATCAGTTGGGTGTGTATGGTGATCTGAATCTCCTCCATCCACTCCCTGGATGGCCATCATCAGATCACAGCTAGTTCAATGCTTGGCGGAGAATCAAGGTTACCTCGTTTGTAGTAAAATCGACAGGAATCGAATCGGTGTCTTTTATTATGTGATCGCCACTGTATATCTTTATTAAAATAAAATTGCATATGTCTGTCTTTATGTTTGTTGCATCACGCAAAAATCGCTGAACAAATTTTAATAAACTTTTCACAGTTTGGTAGCTTGGGGTACAAATTAAAATCTAAGAGGTAATCTAAACTGATCGACTTAGTTTTTTACTGTTCAGTCCACGCGGACGAAGAAACGGGCGGATGGTAGTTTTTCGTATACCTAATAACTAATAAGTTTACTTGAGGAGCTCGATGGCACAGTGGTTTGACGCCTGACCTAGCGAATGCAAAGGTTAAGCAACTTTTGCAAGGATAGGTTCTGGGATGGGTGACCAAAAATGTATTTTCTCGAGCTCCGTGCTTCGGAAGGCACGTTAAGCCATTGGTCCAGGCTGCATTTGCAGTAGTTAACACCAACTAATCCGCGTTGAGCCCGCGTGGTGGGTTATGGCCCATCCTCCTTAATCACCCATAAGGAAGGTCTGTGCCCCAGCAGTGGGGACAATAAAAATGGCTGATGGATAATAAGTTTACTTACTGCCACTATCAGTTGCCAGCGAGGGACCTTGCTGCTGCTGCACGGCATTCTCTAAAATGTGTTAAAACATAGGATTCTGTTACACTTTTTGACCGAGTGAGCGCGAAGCGTGAGCGAAGCGTCTCTGCTTCAGCTGGGGCAAAAATGTTTTCTTATTTCTGTCCATGCAGCTGTCTGTTCCCCTCTAATTTTGACTACTGATTTTCGTGATTTTTTTTAAACAGGTTCGATAATTCGTATAGATATTATAATAAAAGAATACTTAACCTACCAAATAGCACATAGTACTGCTTTTTAAAAGCAGTGTCAACCTCGTGGCAACATCTATTAGATTAATTTTTAAACAACATACAATTAGAGCGAGGTCTACAGCTCACTAAGCCACTAGTTTATGAGAGTAACAAACAATGGGTTATTTGTTATACGAGAGTACGTGTACTATTATGAACTAATTGTACTCTATGGTACGAGGCAGAACAAATATTTGGTCTCGTGTTAAACATGCAACTTTTCACTTCTACCAGCGAGAAAAGTGTAGGTGAAAACAGTTAATTTCACGAGACATTCCTGATAAAAGCTTAATTCAGCATTAAAAACTTGTTCTTTCAACTCTTTTGGAGTTATTTTCATACTTTTTAATCCATGTTCTACAACATAAAGCATTCTGTTTCCCTTTCTCACATCTGTCATATCAATTTTACTAGTCTCATCCTTGTGACTCTATTTCTTTTATTTATTATTTCAAAAGGTGATGTTAGATTTGCTGCGAGTTTTTACGCGCCAAAAGCGCCCTTTTCGTGCTGAAGAGGTGAAAACATAATTATGAAAAACGTATCGCCATTAGTTACCTTGAAATAACTAAAGATGAAACAGAATTAACAATTCCTACTGATAAAAAACTATCTATTGTAAAAGAAGTAATAATAATAACAACTTACTTTTCTCTTCTTCGTCCAATTCGTAGACTTCCTAAACATAAAACAAGATAAAGTTTACACAATGGCGTTAAATACGTTTTTTTTAAATTAATTTTTAACTAGTGAACCCTATGAACTTCGTATCACCTATATGCTTAATTTATCCATTTAAGCTTGAGAATATTAAAATGTTTAAAACCCGCGCCAAAGTTAATAACAAAGCAGGTGAATACTAAAACAAAAGGAACACTACTAATAAAGGTACTTTATTTCACCGAGTGCTGTTTATCATTATATTTATTATTTAAACCGATCTTTCAGATTAAACCCTCTATTTGACTTAAACTCCTCTGTTAAAAAATAACAGTCAAAACAGTTGTACCTACTTGCCCATGGTCCCCCAGTCTAAGTTCCCCTTGAGGTACCACGAGCAAATATTTTAGCCCATGGGGTAGTAAGGAGATTGTTATTCAGGGGGTTCCACGGGCAAAAATATTTGCTATGGTAACTTAGACTGGGGACCACGGGCAAGTAATCGTCAAAAGTATTCCAAAATGGCGGAAATTGCCAATGCTGAATTTTCTATTTCTATTCAGCTGTTTTTTTTTCTCTTATATTTTTTCCAAACTACCCAATCGGTCAAGCTGTTTTTGAGTTTTATCTAGACTAACGAGCAGTAATAATTTTTTATACATAAGAAGAAGAAGACGATGATAATGAAGAAGAAAAAGAAGAAGAAGATATCACTCATTTTACCTCAAGTGAAGTGTGTTCGCTTTCGGTTGGTGGCACCGGCAGTGCTTCCAAAAATTCAGCTCTGAATTCTTTTCTGTAATATAAACAAATACAATGTAATTCAGACAAAACAGAGACAAAAAAACATTAAAACGGACTGTAAAAACAGACTAAAAAGTATCAACTAAAATTTACTTTAAATATTTATAACCCTATAAGTACCTACAGAAATTTTAAACCTAAAAACATGTGGCGCATTATGTAAAATTTATCATCCATATTGTCTTTAGCATGCACCCCACGTTTTTAGGTTTAAAATTTCTGTAGGTAGAGGGTTATAAATATTTACAGAAAATTTTATTTGATAATTTTTAGTCTGTTTATACTAGTCCGTTTTAATGTTTTAGTCCGATTTTTTGTAATAATTTAGTCCGTTTTAAAAACGTGTTTTAATAAAAGTTTTTTTCAGTACATTTTTATTTTCTGCTTTTTAGTTAACAAGCTAAGACTAAAATATACCATCTCCTATCGGAGCACTCGTCAAGACGATTCAAACGAGCCCAAACTCAATGGAGTTGCATGGTTTTATTACAGAGTCCCAGTGGCCTTCTTCCGGCTCCATCATCGGACCCTGGAAACTATTTCCCAACAAATTACTCGTGAAGATGATTCAAACGAGCCCAAACTCGATGGGGTTGCATGGTTTTATTATAGAGTTTCTATGGCCTTCCTCCGGCTCCATCATCAGATCCTCGGATACTATTTCCCATTAAAGTACTCATCAAGATGATTCAAACGAGCCCAAGCTCGATGGGATTGCATGGTTTTATTACCGAGTTCCAGTGGCCTTCTTCCGGCTCCATCATCGGACCCTGGAAACTATTTCCCAATAAAGTACTCGTCAAGATGATTCAAACGAGCCCAAACTCGATGGGGTTGCATGGTTTTATTATAGAGTTTCTATGGCCTTCCTCCGGCTCCATCATCAGATCCTCGGAAACTATTTCCCATTAAATTACTTGTCAAGATGACTCAAACGAGCCCAAACTCGATGGGATTGCATGGTTTTATTACCAAGTTCCAGTAGCCTTCTTCCGGCTCCATCATCAGACCCTGGACACTATTTCCCAACAAAGTACTCGTCAAGACGATTCAAACGAGCCCAATCTCGATGGGGTAGCGTGGTTTCAATATTGAGTTTCTATGGCATGGTCTTTCGGCTTCATCATCAGACCCTGGACCTCATCTCCCATTAGAGTACTCGTCAAGACGATGCTAACGAGACCAAACACGATGGGATTGTATGGTTTCATCATAGAGTTCCTGTGGCCTTCTTCCGGCTTCATCATCAGATCAGCTCAATTATACCATAATATTGCATTGCCTTTCAGTTCTGACCTATGTTCAAAGTTTCAAGTCTCTAGCTCATCGGGAAGCTAGGATAAAATCGTTCGCAAACTTTGTGGAGAAACACACAAGCAAACAAACAAACGCGAAAGCAACCTAATAAAAACGTGTTAAAAAGAGACAGAAACAGTTCATCCAAGTGTTTGTTTACCTGTCGTAAAATGAGATTACTTAAAGTAATTTTGGGTTATTTGAAAGACGGACTGAATGGTGTTTGAATTACAACTAAGAGTGTGTTGTGATTTAAATAGAAAAAATTCACAGATTTTACAGTCCCCGCAAGAATCGGAGCATTGAAAATGAACACAAAAACTTGCGAAAAACCAAAATCAAATCAAATGCAAAATCCTATTATATTTTTAAAGTTACCTATTATAGTTAGTACCTACCTATTTATTTTTACGATTGTGACACTCGGCTCCGCCTCGTGTCACAAAAGCGCCCGCTGACTGAATTAATGTTAACCAATTTTCAAAATTCCAACGAATGCACTTATCGTCTGCTTCTGCATCTTTTAACACTATTACCATGACGATCGGTCAATAATCATAGAAACTACATCACTTTTTATGTACGGAAACAGCCGTTTTTCTACAATTCCAAATCTAAAGGGACCACCTACAGGTCACAATTATAAACCGGTTTTCAAAATTATTTCGCCATTTGATAGCTAAACTAATACCCTAGGACCCTTTTTTTCATTTTTTCTTAAGTCAGTTTTTTTTTCCGAAATATTACAATTTAGTAAACAAACATCCTCCAAAAAACCCGAATTTTTTGGATTTTCGCAAAACTCCAAAAAAAGTTACCAGTAGATTTTCAAAATTCAAACGTTCACACGTGTCTCGATAAATTCTCTAACTTTTGGTACTATTTTCATTTCAATCCTCCCAAAATCTTCGGAGATATGGCCAAAAATACGTCTCAGGCGATTTGCATCTGATAACCATTTTCAATGGTAAAAATTTTTTCATGTCAGTGGTTGTAATAAATAGTGATAGATAAAACATATTGAAAAGTCATTATTATAGTTGAGCTATTAAACTGAGCTTACTAGAGCAGATATACAGGGTGTTTGGAAAAGCTTTATAAAGCATACAACTCTGGAAAATTATTTTTCACACCACATGCTCGACAATGCCGAATTATATGTATGTCATGTAAACCTTACCGAAAGCAAGACATTATATCTCTTGGCTTTAGCCGGGTTATAATGTTCTATTATAACCCGCTGGTCAATAATGTGATTTTCACTTTCATAATTCTTATTGCTATGTACATAAAGTCTAATTTCACTAAACAGAATGTGTCCTCAGCGGGCGCGGCCAACTCGATTTTCGAAGACCGAGGCCGTGGCCCACTAGATTCGCACTGAGACGAACTTCATTTGTTTGTCAAATCGAGTAGGCCACGCCAGCTGAAAGAAGTTGCTATAGCAGTAGCTAGTAGTACTACTAGCTTTAGAAGATTCTATAAATTTTTATTGTCTCGCATAAAGTGAGAAAAGTAGAGTATACACAACCGGGATAAAACTGTTTTTTTCTTGGGCGCTTGAATCCCTCACTGCACTCAGGACTCAATCTTCATTCCCGAGCAAAACACCCTCGCTGCGCTCGGGAGTTAAATTTGGAGTCCTTCGTTACGTTCTGGGGGGCAATTCTCGGATGCGTGACATAATGTCGAATTCGACATTATCTCTAATCACGAATCTCTATTAAAAATGTCACTAAAATCTCTACTGCTACCAAAAAACTTATTCTCAGCGATTTTCGACATTACAAGTCGAATGACTTTGCAATCTCGACGATTTCTTGACTTTTTCGAGATATTTCGAATTGACACTATGGCACGCACCCGATATCTGCCTGCAAGAAACGCAACGCTGTTTAACATTGATTACTGTTGGTTTAGTCGGTCACCCATCCCGAACCTGACCTTTTTACAAAATTGTTTAACATTCGTTATCGAAGTCTCAAACGGTCACCCATCTTATACCCAGTCTTTGTAAACGTTGTTTGACATTGATTACTTCTGGCATCGTCGGTCACCCATCCCAAACCCGACCTTTTTTCAAAGTGATTACCAGATGGTCACCCATCTCACACCTGGCCTTATTTAATTTTTTCTAACTTTCGTCGCATCACAGTCCCAAATGGTCACCCATCTAGTAACTGGCAACCGGCCTTTTCAAAAGTAGCTTAACATTCGTTATTGCTGTTCCATACGGTCACCCATCTGAGATGGGAGACTATTTTCAAAGTGGTTACCAGATGGTCACCCATCTCACTTCCGGCCTTATTTAAAGCTTTTTTACTATCATCGCCACAAACGGTCACCCATCCCATACCCGGCCATTTCTTAAAATTACTTAACATTTGTCATCGCAGTCCCAAATGGTCACCCATCTAGTAACTGGCCTCTTCAAAAGTAGCTTAATATTCGTTATGCTGTTCGAAACGGTCACCCATCTCGTACTCGGCCCTTCAAAAGTAGCTTATCATTCGTTATTACTGTTGATGGGTGACCATTTTCAAAGTGGTTACCAGATGGTCACCCATCTCACACCCGGCCTTATGTAAAGCATTTTTACTTTCGTCGCATCGCAGTCACAAACGGTTACCCATCCCATACCCGGCCATTTCTCAAAATTGCTTAAAATTTGTCATCGCAGTCCCAAATGGTCACCCATCTAGTAACCGGCCTCTTCAAAAGTAGCTTAATATTCGTTTTTGCTGTTCCAAACGGTCACCCATCTCGTACTCAGCCTCTTCAAAAGTAGCTTAACATTCGTTATTGTAGTCCCAAATGGTCACCCATCTCATAAGAAAGACACAATTCGACACTTCGGCTAACGTAATATTCGAGATATACAATCTCTACTGCTATCGACCACTCGTTGCATGTCGAACGCTATGGCTCGACATATGTCTACCGTGAGATTCCGAGAATACGGAAATCTGATTGCGATCGACATCCGCCATGTTTTTTCGAGATATCTCGCATTCGAGATTATGTCACGCGCCCGAGAATCGCCTCCCAGGATTCAATGTAGCGCCCGTGACATAAAACAGTGCTTTATCCACTTGGTGTATAATCTACTATTAACCCTGAAAATCTGTACTATATAAATTGAATAGTGGCAATCCTTTTTTGAGTAAGGAGAATGCTTTTGTTTTACGCAAAACCACGTGCCTGGCAAGCAACGGGGTTATGTAGGGCTCATCCCGATTAGAGTTATACCCACTAAACTCAATAGCAAGCCCTCGGAGGCTAACACTGGACGAGCGGGATCCGGATCGGACGCTCACACTGGAATATTGGCAACCTTAGACCAAAAAAACGTGTTTTGCTTTTTCCCTTTAATTGGATTGGTTATCAAGACAATAGTCTATCTGTTTGCGTATAAGGTGCTAATTTTCCGAGGATGTAACAATATTCAGCTATTTTAAACTAAAATTTTTAACCTGTCAAAAGTAATCCGAAATGGCGATTCCCACACAAAATTGAAATACTATTCGATTATTTAGCTGTTCATTTGGGGTTTACTTATTTTTTTTTTGTTTATAACCACCCTAAAACTTAAGCAAAAAAAAAACCAATCGGTCAAACCGTTTTTGAGTTTTAGTCAGACTAACGATCCGAATTATTTTTTATAGATAAAATTTTACTATACCTGATCTGCGCTCCCCTTTGATTTCTCCCAGGTTCCTTCAAGTCCCAAGATCTGATGGCAGCTGCAAGTTCCAGGTCTCTATCATCATCACGTTTAGCGTACGCTCCTCCTCCAATGGCTAAAGAGCATTCTAGAATAACGTAGGCATCATCGGGCTGTGGTTGAATAGTTGTCGCTAATGGTGGTTCCTTTTCTCCTTTATCTTTGCCTTTTGCTGATGTTGGCTGAAAGCCATTATTATCTTTATTTAAATATGTGTGGCGTCATCCTAATTAGTTTTGATCGTACTAGCGTTTCGTTTTGCAAATTGATGCGTTTTCATCGCAAGATAGACTGTCGCGCGACGATCAATTGGAATACCTACTCTAAAAAACCTGTGTATTTAATCTCGTTGTGCGACGAAAACGCATCGTTTGCTTGTACGATCGTAGTCAATTAAGACGACGCCTGTGACTACTCTATTAAAAAACTATAGCCGCCAATAGTTGCCTGTGTTCGTGGAGTGGAGTCGTATTAGAAGTGTACATGTACATCGTGTATCAAAAACTTTCACTTTCAGCAACACTATCACCTTTTACAGGATCTGACAGGGTTTTTTGATACACGATGTATAGTTATTTGTCACACCAACTTTAATGTATGTTCAGTCAGCTGCAACCGTATTCTATTTACGCTTTATTAATTTCAACATAGTATTTTAAGAGTTCAGCTACTTCTGACACAGAATAACTAATACTACAAGTACGTCAACCGTGGCAGCATCGACCGACTAGTATAAAGCACAGAATAAAATTACTAAGTTGTAAAACAAACAATTTACTTTTTCCTTGACAGGTTTCTTATGTTGCCCAATATCTATCTTAACAAATTCAGGAGAGTTTCGAATTTCATCAACTCTTCTCCATTGCGCCAAAGAGAGGGGCCAACCGTGAGGAGCAACCACTCTGCAAAAATCAATTCAACAATATTTTTAAAACAAGCGTATTAATTTGATTGAATTTACCAGTATTATTTGCTAATCTAATGGCTTCAGATTTTGAATGGCACCTTCGAAACAGTATTGGTAAATGGAACAGAGGTTTGTATCTTGCTTTAATAAAGTAGCTTTGATTCGGCATTTATTTTTAGATAGGTTCACACTTTTTGCCATTTTGAAGGCTCTTTTTGGTATCGTACAATTAATAGTTACTCACTCAATGTAATATAACTTCGGTTCAGGGGGTAGGGTCTTCATCTGTAAGAAAAGGAAGGTTAGAAAACAGGATCTGACTGACAAGTAACGAACAAAACCATGCCAAACCGTGGTACATACCTTACCGGCAGATTTCTTACCACCAAGCGCGGCAACTTTCAGTTTGGGACTTTTGGACATCCTCGAATTAACTGCATGTCCATCTTTAATTGGTGTCTGCAAGACAAAGAAAAATAAAATGCAATTTGTTATGTGCATGAGCGATTGTCGGGGAAATTCTTGGGAAAAGTTTCATCCAGCAGTGGGCATAATGTAACTCACATGATGAATTTTTCGATTTGTTCCGGATTCGTCATGTTCCTGACTCGTCGTACTCCAGATTCGCCGTATTCCAGATTCGACGTATTCCAGATTCGTCGGAATACAGTCGGTGACATATATTTCATTTATTTATGTATTTATTTAATTATAAGGTACAACAAGAGCGTAATTATATATTGCATTTTAGTTAAAAATATTAATTAATCTGAAGCATGTTCGCAATAAAAAAAAACAAATACAAAATTGACACATATATTAATGACAATTTAAAAACTTTTAATGACATTGAAGTAGTTTATTTTATTTTGAGACTATTGTACGTATTACGATGAACCAGGAAATCGGCGAATCTGGAATACGACGAGTCAGGAACATGACGAATCCGGAACAAATTAATTTTTCGGCCAGGCCCAATAATCAATCCACAGATAGGGGTAGGCCTAATCCAGATTAGTTGTTATGTAATGGTTGACATTAATAAAAAATAACGACAGTTGCTTAGCAACTAATCTGGATTAAGCGTATGTATCTGTGGATGATTATATCTGGGGTTAGAAGGTATTGCATTATCAAATAAATTTAATTATGACCGTTCGATTCCGTTACCATGGATTCTTCTATCTGTGGCGCCGCTTCCAGTTTTATGTAAGGCCAAAAGACTTCGCCAACTCCAGAGCACTTCCCTATTTCCTGTTTTTCACCGTCTACCATAGTTCGTAATATTACTTCTATTTCGAGCTGTAAGTTAACATTATTTTAGTAAGTAGATAGCTTTAATAATTGACTTCTGACTACAGAAAGATTAATTTTAAGAACGGGAAAATTTCTATGAAGTCTATTTACTTTTAAATATTTTTAGTAAACGCACTGGCAACTTAGACTTACTTCTTGCGAAACGGCAGCAGCCCTGAAGCTGGCAACTTCATTTTTCACAACAGAGACTTGAACACCACCCAAAATATTTCTCCTGTTAGGTATGAATATTTCGTCCAAGTGTGATTTGTGGGAGTGAGGGAGAGGTTGTTCCTTACAACCATCTAGTTCATTGTCGCAGATGTGGAAGGCATGATCAATGCTAGAGAGCACTGTGACGTTCCATTGGATTTCTGAGTAGGAACCAGTAGGCTGATTAAGGGTACCGTGTCCCATGACTGTGTAACTGAAAACAAAATAATGACTTACTTTTTTATTTTTTTTTTATTTTTTTATTTATTACATGGAAAACCAGCAGCTGTACAAATAAGTGTAGAAACATTGTAGGAAACAATGAGCTAATTATAGGTTTCCGCTTATAGTGACAATACAGAAACTTAAAAGTAATAACTAAATATTATATAGACAATGTTTTTTTTTTATATATATAAACAAATAAAAGTACTTAATTCTATGTGCGTGCGATGCACAGAATACCAGCATGAGTTTTTTTAAATAAAGAGATATTCAATAAGTCTTTGTTTAAAAGAATTTAAGATTTTAAGTCTCTTTAAAGTGATCGGATCCGATAGGTAGTTTAAAATTTTCGCGTACTTTGATTATTAGTATGGTAAGCTTATCATCAGCAAAAAAAATAGCGATAAAATTATTGCCAATTTCTATTACGTAGCCACATTTTTTGGTAAATATAAAAAAAAAACTTTTACTACTCAAACACAACACTACAGAAAAATAGTTATAAGTTGTCTATGAAAGAAAAATATTAACTAAGGTGCATAGCCCGATCAAAATTAAAATCGACAGTTCTAATTCAGTCAAAATTATACGAACTCACCCTAAGTTATTTGGATGGAAGTCAAAAGTAATATGAGTATTGAAAACTTGCGGCTTTTGCAATCCTGTATCGTTGTCATAAACTGCTACAGTGCTATGTAGCGAACTATGCAAATCAAAATGAACTTTAACTGGTTGGTGGCAATGGAAGATTCCTTGAAAGTAGGGTATCCATTTGCAAGTTGGAGTCACTGGTGCTGCCCCAGTGAACTGGCGTAGACCGTACGTCCCTGTAAGGGCGGAGGCGACGGAATATGCCGGCTTCACTGTTGGGTACATCGCAAAGAATTCGTTCATCAATGCTGACAGTGCTTCCATGTTTCCGAATGCGTTATCCATGACCTAAAAAAGAATAAGCTTTAGAACTTTTATAAATCTAACATCACTAAACAAATTTCAAGAGTTTTGGTGGTTTTGGATTCATCAGTTTCAATTTATCTAAACAATAATAATATTTTTAGGTACTTACCTAGTTACCTACGTGTCTTGCTCTTTATATTGCTACCCGATGATAAAACAGATTGAAGTTCAATAGAAAGTTCAATTAAAATACCAATGAAATAACTAACAAGTTTCGTGATTTCAGGCGTGAAAGGCACGTAGGAATTTAGGCATTTCCTAGCCCAAGTTCCCCTCCAGTGAGCCTGTAGTACGGTCGCAGCTTCATGCTTCTTTATTTGCTTCTCCCTTTCTTCCTTTAAGATTCCACAAGGCAGTTCTTCTGTTGCCAGTTCACATACTTGCGATGTTATCGGAGGTACTGGAGCTCTCAGAAGTTGTGCCATTGTTACGTCATCCACTACGGGCTTTTCTTCAATTTCCTGTAGGTTGTATGTCATTATTAAGTTCAGTTTCAGTTGGAAACTGAACTTAATTAAAAAACAACTGACTGAAAACGTGTCTGCATTTCCTAAATATGAAAGGATCATGCCGGATTCTGGGCCATGATGCGCAATAACCATACATATCTCATTGACACTTTGAAATGTCATATAATAGGAAAATGTCAAACAATTATAACTGTAAACAGCTCCTTGAGATTGAGATTTCTCTTTTCTCCCGCATTATATTTTAATGACATTCTTCCCACGCAATCAGTATAAAATTACTATAGTATATTGGTAATTTCATCAAAGCGCATCATGGCCTAGCTTGTATAGAAAAATCGGCATAATCCTTTGATCAAAAGGAAATTAGGAGTAAAACACATTTTTCAATTTGAATATTCACATTTACATTACAAAAAAATTTAACTTCTGAGAACGATAATAACATGACAAGCGTAGTACGGTTCCCCGATAAAAGTATAAAATACCACCATTTCCTTAATCGTTTATATTCTATAAACAACTTTCATATGTCTCTTTGTGAATGGTTAACTAAATCAGTTGCCAAGAATCACAAAGTATGTCAGCCATTAAAAGCTGCGTCAATAATAAAGAAATCCCTATTCAGAGAGAGAATAGCTTCGAGAAAATATTTTTGATGGGATAAAATCTTAAACTAATTTAGCTGTTATCTTATTGGTAATAGCAATGCATTATCTAATATCATCACCGTGTAATGGTCGAAGCTACCGGCATTTACTTGCAGCTTGGTATACACTGTTCTATTGAAGCTTACAAAATAGGTACTACTTGTACCAGTTTACCTGTTCCTCGACAATTTCTTCAGTCTCCTCAACTTCCTCTGCTTCAGGAATGAGACAGTCACAAGGGTCCATATCAGCTATATCCCTTACAGACTTTTGAGGCTTTGGTTTGTCTGGTAATCCAAAGTCAGGGTCACAGAAATATTTTCGTAGAACAGGACATACGCTTGCAAAATCTAACGGTGAGAGACGTTTGGCTAGTATTGTTTTTAAAGCTTGTCGAAACATCCAATGTAGAAGTGACTTATCAAAGCCTATTTTTTCTTGGTCCCATGTCAAATCAGGTTGGTAAGATCTGCACAGAATCATAGTAAGACAAAACTGGTGGTAAAAGTTCTAAAAATAAAGTATAACGTGTGAATGAGTCGTCGAAATGATGAAGAAGAAGAAGGTAGGTATGAAGTGAAAAAGAAGGTAGGTATGAAGTTACACAAGTAAACTGGATGGTTCTGCTGCCGTTAATGGTAAAGTTTAATGTGACTTATTAAGTTCAATAAGAATTAATAAAAATTAATAACATACTTATAGAATTCCCGATCAGACGCTTTAAAGTTTAGAGTAGATCTGTTCATTTTGATCCAATTAGTAAAAGATGTCCCTAAATTGGATAGGAATTTTGCAGCCCATGGGCACTCTTTGATGGCTGCACCTTTGATGATGTCTTTAGTACCCAGCAGAAGAGAAGATTCACTGAGTAACATTACGTGCCAGTTCATTCTTGAATGCACCCAAAGTCTAAAATAATACAAAGCAGTCACATATAATTTTTTCGATTATTTGTTGAACAGATATGTATTTACAAGAGACGTACACAATATTTCCGTAACATGTGCAAAAGAAAAAATTACGATAGAGACAATAATTGAGTACTGGATAAAAAAATCACCAATGTATCATGAATCATGAAGGGTGTCTTATTTAGCAGTACTTAGCTTTGTTTCTTCTACTTGCGATATTTCTGGGGAAAGTAAGACGGTAATCAATATAATTCTATATAATGGAGTTAAAGCAGTCTTTTCAAATACAAACCTGCAAATATGTCTTCCTGGCTCAAACGTGACTTCAACAGAATCGTATCCTCTTGTACGAACAAAAGCTTTAGCTAATGGCAAATCGCAATCAACAAACCACTGAAACTTCTCCAAAATCAAATACGCTGGTTCTATATATTCAACTATAGGGATCCCACTGTTGAACAAAATTCTTGGGTGGAGCATGTTTAACGAAATCTTTAAGGTATTTTCTTCAGGGCCGTCTATTTGTAAGTATAAAGGAGCACATTTTGGAGCAACGATGTCTGTAGGTTTATTCGGTAACCCCTTTGTGTTTCTAACTTGAGGATTACTGCCAGCAGCTACGTATTGATACATCGATGGGAAGTATAAGATTTTGCAATGTAAGACCAAGTCGAAGACCTGTAATGCAAGCCTAACTTTTAAAATTCATCATTATTTTAGCTGCCCTCGTACGCACTAGCGGTTGGCTGCGGGAGCCGCTGGCCACGCGGCTAAAGGCCTACTCAAACCAGGGGCCGTACCGGCTAACGAATCGATTATCGAAAAGTCTGTCGAGTTTCAACTTAAAACAGAAAAATCAAAGTAAGGAATTTCGTCTTGTACTTTCTGTTGACGTAATTTGGAAGATATCGATGTTCGTGTGCCATCATGAATGGGGTTTGCCCTTTTGGCCCTATTGGGGCTCGATTTATCTGTTTTAATTTGAAACCCAGCAGACTTATCGATAATCGATTCGTTAGCCGGTACGGCTCCTGACCGGTATTCTGTACCAGTGGCGGTAACGATCTATCCCGACTGGTATTTTGTATGGCATTACCGCAGCTGTTGCGGAACACCTTCTAACAGTGTGTTACCGCATACCCATTGGGATATCTTTACCGCCACCGGTACAGGATACCGGCCAGATTTGAGTAGGCCCAGCTTTTTCCATTTTAATATACAACCGCCCGTGATCGTACGCAAAAAAATATTGTATAAAAATGGGACCGCGTGGTGAGCCGCTCCCGCGGTTGACCGTTAGTGCGTAAAAGGGGTAAGTGTCATTTATATTTACTTGCTTTCTTTTTCTTAACCAACTTTAAAATAAAGAAGGAGTAAGTTCTCAGTTCGGTTGATTTTTTATTTTATTTATGTAGCAGAAATCTTAGGGCCGTCTATATAAAAGCAACACAATAGGGTATTTTCCAAATTTTTGAAAACTGCTTATATTTAAAGATTGGGACGAACAATTTCACAGAAAAATAAAAATAAATTAATAAATGTCTTTTTTTCTCCATTAAACCAATTAAAGTCAAATTTATTTTTAATTGTTTTGAATTTACCGCCAAAACGCTCGGTTCAATGACATCTACTGAGTGACGTCAACTTTGTGTAAACTATAGAGTAAATTGTAACACAGACTATAAAGATATTGAAATTGTTTACACAAAGTTGACGTCACACAGCAGACGTCATTGAACCGAGCGTTTTGGCGGTAAATTCAAAAGCATTAAAAATATATTTGATATTAATTAGTTTAATGGAGAAAAAAGCCATTATTTAATTTATTTTTATTTTTCTGTTAAATCGTTCGTCCTAATCTTTAAATATAAGCAGTTTTCATAAATTTGGAAAATACCCTATTGTGCGTAAGTTGATTTTGGCGATTTTTCGCTTGCTTGATCTCCTCTCCCCTATAAATCTCACGTGAGATTTTTCAAAATGCGTATTTTTAGTGTAAATGGGTTAATCTGTGCTTGTTGGCGTTGAATTAAAAGAAAAATACATTTATGTGGGTTTGAGTCATATTTTGATGGGAAAAATAATTTTACTTAATTTAACCCAGTTTTCTCGCGACACTGTCTCGGCTGAATCTGAAAAGGACATTACGTTATAATTGCCGAAACTCCCCTCTTTCCTACGTGAGATTGGGTGAGATTTGGCCCGATCCACTCCCCCTTCCCTAAATGCCTTACGTGAATGGACGCCCCCATAAAAGCTAACCGATGAGTCATCCAAAGCGCTTACATGATTAGTTCATGCTGTAATATCTACAATTGGCAGGCGGGTTAGAAATCCATTTCAATGAGGTCTTTTCAAAATTACAAAAAACCGTAGGCTCGATAGAAGGCGTTGATAAAAATGTATGTGTCAATGTGATTTTTTTTACTAAGTTTTGAAGAGTACTCAGGTAGGCAGGCCATTTAGGTATTTTTAAAAGCCAATCTTGGTACTTCTTTACCATCAACGCCATCTAGTGAAGCAAATAGTTACTATTTTTCTTTTGAAATGTCACTTTGAAAACCCTTCATTGGAAAACATTGCTGCCCATTTAATGTTCTGTTAAAGTGTTAGTTGTACTCATCATCATCCTCCTTATCCCATTTTTTTGGGGTCAGTGCAGTGCGTCCTTCTCTTCCATCCCTTCCTGTCACTCGTCATCCCTCATCCACTCCCTTCACATTCATATCATTCCGCACACAATCCACCCATCTTTTCTGCGGTCTTCCTCTTATTTTCTAGCCATCAACATCCATATCCAACATGCCTTCTAGCAACATGCCTTTCATCCCTTCTCATGACAGTATGTAAAGAAATCACCACTTTACAGCATTATACTGAATCCATTCACGTAGTTCTTCTCTAGCTGCTGGTGATAACACGTTGCCAGTTGATCGAGTAGCCTCCTTTGTCGTATTTTTCTTGACCTAAATCAATATGACGGCTTAGAATAATAATACCTAGAACGATCATTCCCTACAAAGCGCACTGTCAAAAGTGAGGCAACTAAAAAAGCCATAATGGCGCTGTTTTCAGATTTTTATTGTCCATTATTACATGATCATACCAAATAAGTACAAAACAGTTTAAATTTCCTTACTTTTAGTAGATTAGTTACTATATTATTGGATTTTAGTTACGAATAGGGAACGTATGAAGAATATAAATTTGAAAACTAAGCCATTTTGGCTTAGTATTAATAGCCTCACTTTGCATACAAGGACACGGCTTCTAGGTGTCATTATTCTAAGTATGACGCATAGAAGTTAAACTAATATCCTTAACTATTGTCGCGGCGTCCAGCCTCCTTTGACTAATGACTGACAGACAGACGGAGGGTGACAGGGTTGACGTACGGGACGGACGGACAGATGACTATCGACAGAAAACGGAACTGGTAAAAAGATATTATCAGGGACGATAAAGACGACCAGGACCGACCCTTGACCCGCAGGACGACAACTGCGACCATACAAAGTCGGTGGGAATGTCGCGGCGTCCAGCCTCCTTTGACTAATGACTGACAGACAGACGGAGGGTGACAGGGTTGACGTACGGGACGGACGGACAGATGACTATCGACAGAAAACGGAACTGGTAAAAAGACACTATCAGGGACGATAAAGACGACCAGGACCGACCCTTGACCCGCAGGACGACAACTGCGACCATAGTGGGAATGTCGCGGCGTCCAGCCTCCTTTGACTAATGACTGACAGACAGACGGAGGGTGACAGGGTTGACGTACGGGACGGACGGACAGATGACTATCGACAGAAAACGGAACTGGTAAAAAGATATTATCAGGGACGATAAAGACGACCAGGACCGACCCTTGACCCGCAGGACGACAACTGCGACCATACAAAGTGGTCCTCTTTGTATGGTCGCAGTTGTCGTCCTGCGGGTCAAGGGTCGGTCCTGGTCGTCTTTATCGTCCCTGATAATATCTTTTTACCAGTTCCGTTTTCTGTCGATAGTCATCTGTCCGTCCGTCCCGTACGTCAACCCTGTCACCCTCCGTCTGTCTGTCAGTCATTAGTCAAAGGAGGCTGGACGCCGCGACATTCCCACCCCCAGTATCAGAAGGCTGATACTTAAGGTTGGGAGCCGACGTCCAGTCTGCATAGTTTAGTCGCAGGTCTCGTGTAACGTCCTTGTCCAGTCACTACGTCAGCTACTCGTACCTGGCCGTCCTTCCCAGGGTAGACCCTGGTGACCCGACCACGAGGCCACTGCCCCCTTGGTAGCTGGTCGTCTGCGATGATGACAACATCGCCTACGGTAAGCGGCTTACTGGTCTGTAGCCACTTATCACGCCGCGTCAAGGACGGCAGGTATTCTCGGACCCACCGCTTCCAGGTCAGGTCCGCCAGCCTCTGGGACGGGAGGATCAGCTCGCGCTTCAAATTATGGAGCGTACGACACGGCTTCTTCCCGAAGGCCGGTACGAGACGGGTCTGCTATGGAGGTCAGAGACGCCTGAACTTCCTGATAGCCTGCCGCAAGCGAGGAAGCGGTTTCGCAGCACACAAGCGAGAATGCGTAAGTGTCACGATTTTGCTCTAAAATACAAAGAGAGATTCTTTGATAATATTTCGAAGGGTTATGTTTCAAAGTTAGATCCCGAAGAAGCCGCCATACGGACGCCAAAGACTTGGTGGTTGCCGCACTTCGCAGTATATAACCCGAACAAACCGAAGCTGCGCCTTGTACTGGACTGCGCAGCAAAATCGGAAGGCAAGTCTTTGAACGATTTCCTCTTGACAGGACCGGACCTTTTGACGTCGCTGCCACGCGTACTCTTAGGGTTTCGCAGCGGCAAGGTAGCGGTCACCGGTGACATCCAGGAGATGTTTCACCGGGTTATGATAAGGCCAGAAGACAGACAGGCCCAGCGACTGCTGTGGGAAGACGGCGAGTACGTGATGAACGTTATGACTTTCGGCGCCGTGTGCTCACCGTCCTCGTCGCAGTATGTAAAAAACGTTAACGCGCAGAGGTATGAAACATCTCATCCCCTCGCCTGTCATGCTATCACTGAGCACCATTATGTTGACGACTACATTTACTCTATGAATAATGAGGACGACCTGATCAAGCTGGTGAACGACGTCATAGAGATACACTCAGCAGGTGGGTTCTTTATAAGGAACTTTGTATCCAATTCTGTAAAACTTTTAAACAGCATTCCTCAGGATAGACTTTCCGCGTCTGCAGTTAAAGTCATTAGTGATAGCAAAGACGAGGTCGTGGAGAGGGTGTTAGGGGTCAGATGGACCCCCAACGACGACAATTTTATTTTTATTTTGAACTTGTCAAATATTTCGGATGATCTTGTTAGCGGCGTGAGGAGACCTACGAAGCGAGGGGTTCTTAAGATCATTATGTCAGTTTTTGACCCTCTCGGATTTCTACTTCATGTGACTGTTAAAGCCCGCATCCTTTTCCAACACATTTGGCGCAGTAAGATAGGATGGGACGACGAAATCGAAAGCTGTCATTTTGCTATGTGGCAGACATGGCTGACTGAATTGAAATCTGTAAATGACATTAAGATTCCACGTTGGATATTGACAGATAACCATGACGGGGTGGCTGAGCTGCACATTTTCTGCGACGCCAGTTCCAAAGCCTTCGCCAGCGTCGCTTACCTCAGATCACGCAAGACCGACGGGACCTGGCACGTCGCCTTCCTGATGGCGAGAGCAAGAGTTGCTCCTCTAAAGGTAATGAGCGTCCCACGTCTTGAGCTCCAGGCGGCTCTGATGAGCGCACGACTATTCGTGAGCCTACAGCACTGCGAGATGGTAGCCTTGTCTAAGATAACACTGTGGACCGACTCAAAAACAGTGTTAAGCTGGCTACGATCGGACTCTGGCAGGTTTAAGCCCTTTGTTGCACACCGGGTTTGCGAAATAACAGAACTGACAGACTATAAGCAATGGAGGTGGATCCCTACTCATCTGAACGCTGCCGATGACTCCACGAGAGACACGGCGATGGTTGACAATGGCGAAAGGTGGCTTAAAGGACCAGCCTTCTTGGTAAAACCAGACAGCGAATGGCCTGCAGATATCGACTATATCGATGCTATCGATACTTACATTGGTGACGAGGAAATTAAGGTTGTATGCCTTACTACCGCTGGACCGGCACAAGAGTTACCTGATGTCCAACGCTTTTCTAAGTACTGGCGTTTGGTACGGAGCACAGCTTGGTTCTTCCGTGGGATTCACAACTTCAAGAACCAAAAGCCCGCCTGGCTTCGAAGCGAATTGACTGCGCTAGAGGTGACGAACGCAGAAAAAGCCCTTATTAAACAAAGCCAGAGACAAAAATTTTCTTCTGACATCGACAGCATAAAAAGACATGGACATGTAGACAAATCAAGCTCACTTTGTCGACTCAACCCTTTCCTTGATCCGCACGACGTACTCCGAGTTGGGGGGAGGATTGAGGCGGCAAATCTTGATTACGACGCTAAGCACCCAATTATACTACACCCATCCGACCCATTTGTTAAGCTGCTAATGCTTCGCTATCACATCGACTCCGCACATTCCGGTAGAGAAAGAGTTTTTAATGAACTCAGAAAGCGCTTCTGGATTCTCAACGGACGCAATGCTGTAAAAAAGACCTGGAACGACTGCCTCGTCTGCAAGATCAACCGCGCGAAAGCCGCGCCGCCACTAATGGGACAACTACCTGACTTTCGGCTTCAAGGAGGACATCGGGCCTTTACCTACACAGGCTTGGACTACTTCGGGCCTATGCTGATAAAAATAGGCCGCAGGCAAGAAAAAAGGTGGGGAGCACTCTACACATGCCTTACGATACGTGCGGTGCACGTAGACTTAGTTGACGACTTGACCACTAGCTCAGCAATTTTAAGCTTACGCCGCTTTATAGCTCGTCGAGGCTGTCCAGCTGTTATATATAGCGACAACGCGACGACGTTCCGTGGGGCCGACCGCGAGCTGAAACAGGCGGTACTTGCAATGGACCAGAGTGAACTGCTACGTTTTGGCAGTACCCGCAACATTGAATGGAGATTTATACCTCCGAATTCTCCCCACATGGGAGGCTGCTGGGAGAGACTGGTGCGTAGCATCAAGACAGCGCTGCGCATGACGTTGAAGGAGCGAGTCCCAAGTGAGCAGACCCTCCGAACGCTCCTGGCAGAGGCCGAACACTTCATAAACAGCCGGCCATTAACCTATGTACCAATTGACTGCGACGACGATTTACCGCTGACGCCTAACGATTTTCTTTTTACAGACACCTCGACAGTGGACAGACCCTTCGGTACGTTTTCTGACGGTGATTTACTACGTCGTTCCTGGCGGGAGTCCCAGAGGCTGGCGGACCTGACCTGGAAGCGGTGGGTCCGAGAATACCTGCCGTCCTTGACGCGGCGTGATAAGTGGCTACAGACCAGTAAGCCGCTTACCGTAGGCGATGTTGTCATCATCGCAGACGACCAGCTACCAAGGGGGCAGTGGCCTCGTGGTCGGGTCACCAGGGTCTACCCTGGGAAGGACGGCCAGGTACGAGTAGCTGACGTAGTGACTGGACAAGGACGTTACACGAGACCTGCGACTAAACTATGCAGACTGGACGTCGGCTCCCAACCTTAAGTATCAGCCTTCTGATACTGGGGGTGGGAATGTCGCGGCGTCCAGCCTCCTTTGACTAATGACTGACAGACAGACGGAGGGTGACAGGGTTGACGTACGGGACGGACGGACAGATGACTATCGACAGAAAACGGAACTGGTAAAAAGATATTATCAGGGACGATAAAGACGACCAGGACCGACCCTTGACCCGCAGGACGACAACTGCGACCATACAACTATATTATACATGCATACATACAAAGTAACTCTGTCTGTTACGCTTTCACGCCTAACTACTGAACCGATTTTAATGAAGTTTGGTACGGAGATAGATGGAACCTTGAGAAAGGACATAGAATATATTTTATCCCACTGCTGAGCACGGGTCTGCGCCCGCACGGTATAACCTGTAGTTCACGAGAGCGAAGTTGCGGGCGGAAAGCTATTACCTACTTTATAAAGCTAGTTAATTTAACACTAAACCTAAATCAGCCAATAAAAGTTTATGGATCAGTAGTGTTTGAGGTTTGTAGGCGGAATCAATCAAAACACGATTGGCACTGCACTTAAAACACAGTTTGAAAACAACAATTACTACATTGTATCTGTTATTTATTTAATTTATGAAAAAAGAGCGTGGCACCGTGGCACGCGTTTTAGACTAAAAAACCTGATGTTAAAACTGAAGTGTCAAACCACTAAACAAGTAGATATACAAAGTTTGAAAAATAAAACATTATGATTAAGGAATAACTAAATAAGTACCGTTGCAGCTGTTTTTTCATGTTCTTCTCTATAACCAGCAACTATCTGAAAAATTAAGGGCCTTTTCTTACTTGTCGGTGTAGCATCGGTACGGTAGGTACGCGTATTTCCTTGACCGTATTGAATTCGTCCCCTCTTCGACCAATTCAGTACGATTTTGGAAATCAAAATATTTGGCGTAAGCGTATCGATTTCAAATTAATTTGATATTAAATGGGAGGATTTTTTTACAGATATAGATAGACAAACACAACAATATAAAGTACCTATAGAAAACATCTATGAGTAAACAATTTATGGTTGCTATTATCACAGAATATATCGTCCCTTTATTGGTAAAACCGATTATCTACCGAAAACTAAACTTGTGGCAATGATGATTTAAAAGTTTGACAGAAAATATATGTAACTAAATTACATATATTTTACCTGCAATCATGTAATTATAATGAAAAAAATTATAAAGTATGTTTGTAAATCATAAAAATAGAAGTACTTCGGTGATAATGCTTGAAAAAATGCCAAAAACTATCTTCAGGGAGGTCATTTAGTTGGTTTTTCCTGAATAACGACATAAGCATATATATCATTAATTAAATCCCTTGGAGCTTATCTTATAGCTTCACCGTAACCTTTCGAATAAAGTAATAAGGTACCAAAAACAACTGTAAAAATAACACTCTGAAATATGCTTTAATTGAAATTAAAAAAATATATAATTGGTTTTGCTTGAGTTAAATTAATAATTGTGCTAGACTATCTGCAAAATGTTCATACAACGAACTACAGCAAGCCTGGTTCTTGTTATTTTTATACTTACAAAATACCAAAAAATCATTACTTACATGAAAGTAAAAACTGAATAAAGTAGGAAAACAATAAAAATAATATATTAGGAAATAATCAACTTATGAGTAACGTTTTATTTTTTTATAAGTATACAAAACAATTTGTGAAACCATGAAATTAATTCATGTTTTCACAAATTGTTTAGTATACTTAGATAGGAAATCTAAAAACTAAAATAATGTATCTTTCATTCATCAGCTGATGAGTCCACAGATGACTCAGATTGAGATTCTTCAGAGGCGGCCACATCTGGTACGCGTTCAACGCGACCCCTATCTTCAAGCAAACTTCTGTACCATCCATGGTACTCTTCGGGTATAACCCCCTTCTCACATAGATTAATGAGATCTTTTTTCTTAGCTTCCGTTATTGGAAGAGGTCCATCAGATTCCGAGGTGACCTCGGAACTCCAGTTCCCACCGCTAGTTCCCACCACCAGGTATTTGAACTACCAATTGGTAGTACCTGTTCTGCCGCCAATCGCTTTGCTTTGTTTCTTGTCGCCTAGCTGTGGTCTCCATGTGCTGAAGATGTCGATGCTGAATTTGTATTAATCTTATTTTGTGTGCTCTTAATCTGAAATGCATTTTTTGCAGTTTCTATTGTTTTTAGGTTTCATATGTTCAAAACAAACAACTGCTCACCAGCCATTGAAAGTTAACTAGTAAAGTGTTCTCTGTCTGTGCTTGAAAGAATGGCTAGCAGGTAGTAAATACTTAGGGCCGCAGATTTTGTCTCCGTCTTTCTTGGGAATAAAAAAGAAAAAGCACTAAGCTCATTGATGAGAAATGTTATCCTATTTAAGGAAGAGGTATTACGTTATACAAGACTGCTCTCTTAAAGTAAAGCTTCTAATTTGGTCGTCTATTATTCGTCGAAACCGAATACGAAGACAGGCTGACAACATAAAAATCATGACTTAACTTTCGGATAAGTGAGCAAACGTAAAAGTTTATCGAGTGGTGAAATATAACCTACACTCGCATGTGTCACACATACTTTAAAGTTTGCGTTAACTCGATTAACTTTTTGGTGACGTTTTATGATTTGGAACGAAAAACTTACACTAGGGGTTCTGATGCATACGCTCTCCCTGCTCTTCGCTCATATCTCCTAAATTTTCCGGAAACCTGTCCAGGTGACTATATAGGAAGTGGAGTTTTATGCTCTTATTGCACCCAATATTTTTTTATTGTAGCAGAAGGTCTTCTACAAGTTCAATATAATTTTCAGTTTTTTTATTTCCGAGAAAATTCTGCATCACAGAGACGAAAGCTGTTCAAGCCTTTAAATCTCTTACATTCTCTTACAAGATCATCTGACTCATTTTGGGAAAAGCATTTTGGCTCATTTGACCTATTTTCAAAATCAGCATCATTTTGTGATGAGCTTGGTACTTCAATGTCTTTGTTCTAAGGGTTCAGATATATTTTTAGGTAATAAAGAGTCAAGTGAACGCTGCACTGGACGTTGAAGACAACTTGTACTTGGGTATTGCCATTTAGCTCGTTTCAACCGTTTAAATTCACGCTACAAAAATAACAGTCTTCGAGATGATATCATGGTTCTCACCAAATTGTCGGTGTTCCAAATTTAAAGGCACTTCTTTTACCATTTTTCCATAATCTTAAATATTCCTCACACAATTTACAAACATATTTGGGAGCCCCAGACATTTCATTTTGATCCAAGAGCATCCCAAAATACTAAAAATATGTATTTTTCACCAACTCTGATATAACTTTTCTACGATCGTTAAACACATATTCTTCGTATATATAGCAAAATGATTTGGATTGTTTAAACAACGTCTCCTTGAACTACTCATGATGCAAAAACTTTAGATACTAATTTTAACACAGTAAAATACGCCTGTTATCGATTAATATACGCGCTTATATGATAAAAATCAAAAACAAAGTAACTGAAGCTACTCAAAAAAATTTGATGGTAGATTTGACAAAAACAAGTCATAAGTGAACATTATCAACCACAAAATTCGCGGCAACAGACAAAAAGTTAAATTTTGTAAACTAGTGAATTGGTTTTAGCTGAAAATATTTATGTAGAAATATCACCATACGCTTCGGTGAAAAACAACTATTTAAGCATAGTTGCTTCTATTTGTATTTAAACTTAACTATACGATCTCTGATGTTGTGGAAAAAACAAATAAAGCTGCTTAATCTTTTTTACTTGAATTAAAATCTGCACAAATGCGAAAAATTATGTTCTGTTAAAATCAAGTAGAACTACTTACTTTCTTTTTCATGTGTTAGATTCTAAGTACTTTCCAATAATTCAGCAATACCAGAACCATTTAAAGTATTTTAATTTTTATTAGTACAATGCTACAGTATGTTCAGAGTGTAAGCAAATTGCAACTAAAATAAGATATGAAACGGAATGTGTTTTTGATTGCAAGGCTTTCAAAAAATCGTATAGGTATAAGACTTTAGCTGTTATTAAATGCAGATTTACTTAAAAGCTTATCATTATAATTGTTTTTTTGCGTATCTATCTCGGAAACTATGCATCGTATCGAATAATCGGTTTTACCTGTAGATAGAGCTCAAAAAGTTCATCAGCTTGGTGTAAATAACTCATTTTTGCAAAAAAGTGCATATAATCGGTTTTACCAATAAAGGGACGATATATAAGGTCCTTCTTAAATAGTGCACAAAATTTTAAGGGGTCAATGTACTCATGCATACAAATAACTTTTACTAAGGGACCAACATTGAAATCGAGAAAAAAAATCAGCTGTTCCATAGATAATTTAAAATCGAATAGATCAAAATGTATGGATCAGCAGATTTTTTTGGTCCCATAGAAAAAGTTGTTTATATGCATGAGTACATTGACCCCTTAAAATTTTGGGCACTATTTAAGAAGGACCTTATATCTATAAGTACTATTATGCAAGCAACCAGTGTTCAGTCGCTATGTGCTGCATAATCAAATGTCAGCATTTTAGCTTCACCCACTCACTTGTCAGTTTCGCGTATTATATGTATTCTATGTCGTGGTGCCACTTTTTGAGCGGAATGCTTGTTCCATAGATTTTAGTTCGCTGGATAAACAAACTAGAATATTAGATTAATTACAAATTTACTCACAGACTCAGTACTTTGAACATCCAGTAGATGTGGTGCATGAGAAAGCTTCAAGAGACCATTCACTTTGAGAAACCTGGTGTTGGGACAAGCATAGGCATCATACAGTCCATGTCCTTTTGCCCAGTCGATCCAGCGGTAGTGTTTCCATAACGCAACTTCTACAATTGCCAACCGTTTAACGATTTCAATAATCTATCTTCAGTAAGAGATAGGCCAGACCTTAGAGAAGAGAAGTAAGGGGAGCAGGCATAAACTGCAATAACAAAGCATTCGTGACGTCAGGCGCGTGCCATGTCCGCCATTTATTGTTCCTGTCACATGTTACAATTTCAACTCTATGCTGTTAACATAAGGTGTATGTACACTAAGCTAAGCCGCCATGTTTTGTTCCATTACAATGGAGAACAATGAAGTAGGTATGCACGCTTTTTTCGTAGGTATGCCTGCTCCCCTTACTTCCCTTCTCTAATTCTCTAAGGGACAGACCCTTGATTACGTAAGTCTGTTGCTAATAATTCTCGATTGAAATCGATTGAAAGCGCAGTTGCATTGCTGCTTTAGTTAAGATAGTTGTCACATTGGTTCTTACTAAAGCAGCAATGTAACTGCGATTTCTGTCAGAGTTGATTGCAACAAAGTTACGTGATTACCCCCCTGTACTATGGACCTGTTACTGGGCAACTGTTGTTATTTCCCGTCATTTAACAGAAATATCTAGGAAACAAATCTTTAGTAAGCCTATCTCTTACTGAGGATAGGATATTGAAGTCGGCCGTTAGACTATATTAATATTAGCATCGTATTCAATGTTAAAGAAAGGAAACGTAAGATATAAGCTTATCAAATATTATGAAAATAAAAAAGATAGGTCAATATAGATAAGCCGTCATTATCTATATTTACATAATCTTTTTTTAACAACTTTACAAGAAATAAAAAGAATCGATTAAAAGATACATTTAAAATTGTTGGCAGTGATTGGTCCCATGGTTGTATAAAGAAAGATCAAATTCACCAACATTTCTATGTGCATACCTATTATGTTACGGCTAATACCCAAGAGCGGCTAAACCTAGTTTTAGCTGGCTAAAACTAGGTGTAGCAGGTAGCTATTGGTTAAACTTAAGTGTAGCCGATTTGCTCGCGGCTAATACTAGGTGCAGCCGGTTAAAACCAGGTAATTTACGGGGTATTATTTTATGTAATTAAGAAAGTTCTTTCTGTTGTATTTAAAAAAAATAACCTTGAAATTTAAGGCTCACGCCCCGCTGCGCTTCGCACTCGCCTTAAATTTCTAACCTACAAATTTTTGGGACCTACAGGAGTAAAGCAGATCGCCGAACGGTTACACCTAGTTTTAGCCAACAGGTATCGGCTACACCTCGTTTTAGCCGGCTAAAACTAGGTTTAGCCGCACTGCGGGTATTAGCCGTAACACATATATCATAAACCTTAAAATACTCGTAGGTAATCTAAAACCGAGAACCTATTTTTAATAACTATGAAAGTTTAAGAACCTGGTTCAGGTAATGGTTTCTTCAGAGGTATATCCCTAGCCATGTTCATGGTTAATACCATTTCATGGGCAGGAGTGATCCCCGGCAAAATATAAGGCTGCAGGGATTTAGAGTCCTTTATTAGCAACGTTGCAAGTGTACTTCTCTGAAAAAAAAAGAAATGGCTAACAGAATATACTTTAATCATCATATACTCGATGATTTTGATTTAAATATAATGCCAAAACACGAGCTTAGGCACAATGCTTAGTATTTGTCACTAAAACTTACCTTAGCATTTATTCAGTTTACTCGAAGGTATTAGTGACAAGTAACAAATACTAAGCATAAGTAGCTAAACTCGTGTAAACATGGCATATTGCGGAAAAAAAATATTAACATAGAACTTTTATATTGCTCCGGGAATTAGAGACAAGGGGTCAAGTCTGCTAATGTTTTCGTCAAAATCGTAGTTCAATGGTGTTTAAATGGTAATGCTTTTTGACACAGTTCTTGTTTCTTAAACCCAAAACTGAAACACATTGTGTTTCTTAAACCCAAAACGGAAACATATTGTAACTTGATTTTGGGTTTAAGAAAACAAGAACTGTGTCAAAAAGCATTACCGTTAGAACACCATTGAACTGCGATTTTGATGAAAACATTAGCAGACTTGACCCCCTGGTGACCTGTAAAACAGGTTCCAGTCTCCACATTACTTTTCAAAAAATACCTACAATCTAACCTTTAATGTACAAACATTGTAATCGTGGAGAAAATAAAGCATATTTTTATTATTTATTATTATTATATAAAACAGTGCGTCGGTCGATGTCAAAATGTTCGATATGCAAATGTTTTCTAACTGCCGAATAAGAATTATTTATTCCTAGACAAACTAATTATGTAGTACTAAAGCAAATATATGCGTTTTAATAAGAACAGCCGCAGCAAATTAGTCTTCTTAAAAATAACTAATTACTATTATATTTGCAATGAAATGTAAAACTATCGATTAAAAAAATTTTTATATTTACTTTCTGTTTTTAAAATTATATTTTGCTAAATAAAACAAAGCATTTACTTAGTCAATATCTATAAACACTAAAGACACTAAAAGCGCTAAAACTTTGTTACTAAGCACATCATTATCGTCCGTATCGTAAGATTAAGTTTATGTTTATAGCCACTAAGTCGAGAATCCACATCAAATTTATTTTATCTCTAATTGAAGTTTGTTTAACACCTAGGTAGTTAGTATTAAGATCGCTCAGGACTTCAGGGTACTATTAGCTATTCTGTGCTTCAGGAGTCACTACGAACGAACTTTGGCAAAACTATGCAATAAGTACAAGATCTTTATGAACTTAAATGGATTTCTGGCTTGGAATTTATTTTCCCTTAAAATAATTTTAAATCCCTGATATTTTATATTCACCATAGGTGGTAAAAGATAAGCATAGGGTTTCTTAAAGTGTGGTCCACGGACTCCTCAGGCGTCCATAGCATGTGTATCAGGGGTCCGCAGTTAACCATTTCCGTAATGAAGCTATCAATAAAGGTTTTTTTCTTTAAGAACTCTGACAGGGGTCCGTGGAATTTAAAAATAATTCGAAAGTGGTCTGTGGCTGCAAAAAATTTAAGAAACACTTTTGATGATAAATTGACAACGTTGTTAAGGGGTTATGACAGACGCGTCGTAAGCCCATTTTGTAAATTACTTTGTGGTAAGTTATATCTTTAGACACTAGACACAAGAGATTATCTAGTTGTTACAAATATTAAATTGCATAATAAACCTCACAGGATGACTGTCAAAAAAATCTGAAAAAATCCTAAAGCGCTTGCGTAGGTTCAAACTCTGACGTGAATAATAGAGAAACGTATTGAATTCTACATCAAAATACACTTTAACATACTGTGAAGTTGCTTCAATTACTTTTATTAATGAAAGATTATTATTGTGATAATAATAATGATGAAAAAACAACGAAAAACATCGAAAAAGTGCAGAAGTGAGGTTATTTTCCTTACTCACATGTAAAGAAAAAGACAAATATTCCAGCGTAATCGAGCCTTAAAAGCTTTAAGTAGGTATTGTTTTTTAACATGGTTTTAAGTAAAAGCCATGTTAAAAAAACAATACCTTTAAGTTTAAGAAAATAAACTGTATGCTCACCACAGTGGTTTCCTTGGCAGTCGATTTCTTCGTGCTTTTAGATTTCACTGTGCTTGCTTGAGTTTCATCATCATCATCCCAGGAGAATACAGGGACTTCAGTTGTGATCAGCTTCCATAACTTTTCATAATCTAATAAATACATTGAATTTAGATAAAATGTGTTTACCTATTTGTTTGAAAAAGTATTATGAAATTATTCTTTACTGTAATAAAAAAGATTGCTTCTCGTAATAAAAATTTAGTCATATTATATTTGAATTTACCGTAGTTTTCATAAGTCATTCTAACTGCACCCGTCAGGCAATGCAGTATACTGAATTCTGGCATGAGCTCGTCTTCCACAGAGTTCAAGTCCTCATCAGAATTCATGTCAGGAGCAGCCAACTTGAGTAGCGCCTGTTAAATTTTGATTAGCAATCAAAAGTTGGCGTGCGATGAATTGCTATTTATTTTTAGAAGGCGTTTTGCTTAGTTACCAAAACCTAAATAATAGCTAATAAACGGGCTCAATCAACTGGATTATTCTTTCAAAGTTTCTAATTGTTTACTTCGTTTTTTTAAATATTATTTTTTTGGGAAAAGTCAGAAGAAGCTTACAATAAAAGTTAACTCCAGACTTTTTAAAGCTTAACAATAAAAATACACATGTCATTCAAGTTTTGCTACCTTTCTTTAAAATAGAAATTTAAAATCAATGCCTTCTTTATTTGTTCAGAAAATAGTCCATGTCCATCAGCCATTTTTGATGTCCTCACTGCTGGGGCTCAGGCCTTCCTTACGGGAGCTCGATGGCGCAGTGGTTTAGCGCCTGGCCTAGCGATTGCGGAAGTTAAGCAACGTTCGCAAGGGTCAGTCATGGGATGGGTGACCAAAAATTTATTATCTCGAGCTCCTTCGTGCTTCGGAAGGCACGTTAAGCCGTTGGTCCCGGCTGCATTTGCAGTCGTTAACACCCACCAATCCGCATTGGGCCCGCGTGGTGGGTTATGGCCCGTCCTCCAGAAAATAGTAGCTCAGATAATTTTGAGCAGTCTCAGCGGTAGTAACTTATAATAACACTGTCTGTTGGCAAATAAATTGAAGATTTACTCCGTTATTATTGTGGAGCCACCATAATTGGGTGTTGTGGTGTTGCGGCTTTCTTTTCGTTAAAAAGCTTTGGCGAGAAATGCCTTCATGATCCCAGATGACAGTGTAAACGAGAAATTATATTGGTTAGGTTTTTGATGGATTTCATAACGTAAGCGGTTGTTAGCGATTCCATCTTGAATGCTTGGCAATTTTCTGTTAAGAATTTAAATTAGAAATATTTCTATTGAATAGATGAAATTGAGTACCTACCTACCTAATTCTTACAGAGTTATCTAATTCCAAAAATATAATCATAAGCTCATGAAAGGTATTTTATTTCGAATGACATTAGAGTTTCTACAATTTTGTAAAATAAGAATTAATTCATCACAATTGCTAGCTAATCCTCATTTCAATAGCTTGTTGCGAGGACGTGCTTTATTAATTTCGTAATAAATTGTAGTAGTCAACGATATTTCGTACCTACCTACTTAGGTTTTTATGCAAGAAAATAACATTCATAATCATTAACTACCTATATGAAATTAGTTAACTAAATTATAGACAATAATAATGAGTAGTACAGTATAGTATTATATTATCTGTGGTAGTAGCTACCAGGGGTAAAATATTTGCTCATAGTACCTACTTACTACCAGAAACGTGAGTAGTACACGTTCCACGGGCAAAAAAATACCCGTAGTCGTATACCAACGGTATTACCACGGGTACCTAAGCACAGTGGCACAGTCCAAGTAAACCTAGTGTTTACCCCAGTAGTTGTTTTGCACGCCTAACAACATTCATAGCCGACCCGATTTCGTGAGATAAAATAACTGTAATTTACCTTACAAATAAGTAGAGGCCATAGATGTACCACAGGGGTAATCGGAACTGCCACTACAGGTGCTTTAGCACCGGCCTTAGTTGCTGGTGGTGGGGCGTTGATGTGGTATGGGGAAAAGGGCAGAAGAGGGGAGTCCGTCGCATCCACAGGCACTTGGTCGTTCACCCATACGCATCTCCAGGCGCCAAGGTAGAAGAGACGGACGAGGTAGCAACCTGATGGTAGTTAAAGATATTTTGGATAACTTGGCTCAACATTTTCCCCGTAGTTCTGTCCCTTTGTGCCAGATAGGTACAACTTTAGCTAAAGACTTGTACCATGTATTCTGTGGTTTAACCTAGGAACAACTTTAGCAAAAGTACGAGAAAAAAATAAGGAAGAATCAGAATAATCCTATCACCCAAAAATGTATTAAATGTAGAAGTATTGTCCGAATCATTTTAGTACCTAGTTGGTTACTAAGTTCTGTAACTGTGGAAAACATGAATAATACTAAATTTACAAATAATGCTACAATGAATTATATACCAAATGAAAGCACAAATATTTAAGATTATCATGTATTAAAATTATTCGAAATGACCGCCTCTGGCATGAATACACGCCTTTAGACGACGAGGCCAGTCATCGATGGCAGCACGAACTACCACCATATCCAATTCTGCGACTGCCTTGAGAATAGCGCGCTTAAGAGAGTCGAGATTCATGTGGGGCTTAGCACATGCTTTCTCCTCAATAAGTTGCCATATGGCATAATCCAGAGGATTTAAGTCTGGGCTGGAGGATGGCCATTCTTCCTGCGCGATAAAATCAATTTTGTTAGCCCGAAACCATGCTTGTGTAGATTTTGCTTTGTGCGCAGGGGCAGAGTCCTGCTGGAAGACCCATGGCTGGTTTTGAAATAAAGTGTGGCTTAAGGGTTTGACAACAGGTTCCAGAACGGTATCTTGATAGACTCTAGCGCCAGTTTTCACACCTTTTTCACAGAAATGAACCTTACTTAGCCCTGAATAGGACACCCCCAGCCAAATCATCACTGATGAGGGGTGGTGACCTCGTTGGACCCTCGGAGCAATCATGCTGGCTTCTTTACTATTCTTAGCGTATACTCTATCATTTTGACGGTTAAAATTTTCTTCGACTGTGAAGATTTTTTCATCAGTAAACAAGATTTTTCGATGGCCGTTTTGTGCGTACTGCTTTAGTAGAGCGCGACTTCGTGCTAACCTCATAGCCTTCAATTGTGCGTTTAGCAGATGGCCCTTTCGTCTACGGTAAGCGTGAAGCCCAAGGTCATCATTGATAATTTTTTTAAGGGAACTTCTCTTCACAGTCATCTGTATTGCCAATAACTTTTGCTTCCGGACGGGATTTCTCGTGATTCTCGCCTTCACTGCCTTGATCACAGCTGGTGTCCGAACGGTGCGTGGTCTTCCTGATCTTTTTCGGTCATCGACGGTCAAGGTATTACTGTACCTATGGATAGTGCGATAAATAAATTGCTTGTTGATTTTCAACTTTTGTAGCAACTTGAAAATCATATTCGGTGGCTGCCCACATTTGTGCAGAGCAATTACAGCGACACGATTCTCCTTCAACCCCCATTCCATGGTGAAATAAACAAAATATGATATACGTGTGGTATGGAATTATAGCTTATAAAACTGTCAATAATATGTCATTTTTATTTTTTCTTTTCATTTGTTTTAATGGCCAGTAATCGATAAAGAAACTCAGTAACAGAACTTTTGACCAACCTGTGTAGAAATCACACATTTTTTAACTTGTTCGAAACATTTCAGTAAGTTCACATTTTTTGACATCAATGGGCTTTGATTACCTGATGTTTTGTGGCTATAAGTTTAAATAGATGGTAAGTACGTCAGCAGCGAACTTTAGAAACAAACTAACCGTTTTTTGACAATCCAGGTCTATGCTGCTGCCCACCACCTGGTTTCGTGCCTGGCGAGTATATGTGGTACCTGGCCCTCCAGCCCTCCGGTGGTATACTGAACGAAAAGTTCTCCCATTGATGTTCCACCTAGAATAAAGTTTCTATCAGAATATTTTGTAGTTCTTCCATTAGTTTCATCATGTCAGCCACGTGACCAAAACTGCTAAGCAAAGATTTCTTCATATCTTCACCGATTTACTATAAGATCCTGCATTGTTTACATCCAGCGTTTTTGCAACGCCTTCGTCTACTTATAATCTCAAAAACTGCTTCAACCGGGACTAGCTACAGCTTTAATATTAATAAGTGCTGTGAACTTATTAATAGTTACAACTATTAATAAGTTCACAGCACCTTGATAAAAAAGTAAACTGTCTTGAACTCATTTCAACGGATTTCCCATGTTTATTAACCTTGTTCCTATTCTGTCATGTAGACTCGGTATACCTAAAGATCTTCCGGCCAATTAACGAGCTTCGTCTAGCTAGAAAATAAAAAAGCTAATATACCTACTCCGTTGGATTTAATAAGATATTTCTCCGACACTGAATTAATTAGATCTACATGTCTGCTGGTTATTAGAAAAGCGATCTGCCCTGTGCGAGAAAATTATGTAGAAAACGTAGGGTAAGTAAACTAGATATTTATTATAAGCTTTCGCTTTCCTTTGAGATTATTTTATAATAATTTTGTTTTAATGGGTCGTAATATTTTACATAATATTTAATTGATACCTTTGTACTAATTGGCGCAATACATTTTGAACTTGTCGCCTCTACACATGTAGAGATTTCATAGTGATTTCATGGTAATTAAATCTGTTTGCCATAATATTTATATTTATTATTAGACAGCGTAAACAGCATTATTTGTATAGGTACTTTCTTCCACACTAATTTTTGTTTATAACTTATTAAGTTACCCACTAAAACTTAACTTTTTATTCATTTTAATTTAGAGTTAAATAGGAAAGCTTTGCATGTAATTCTTTTTACTCACAAGGTGAATTGCAGTGAAACTTATTTACCAATATAACTTCTTTAATACTCTTTACCTTCTCTTTGCTAATATATTTTAGTGTCAACTTATATTTGTACAATTATATATTCTGTGCTTATATCTCCTTTATATTACTGTAAAAGTAGGTAGGTAGGTACTATAATAGCACTATTATTTATTATGTGGTACTAGTATCAAGAAAATAAATCTGTGGTGTTTGGGAGAAACCTGTTATGTTCAAAAGAAACATTTTACAGACTAGTTAACTTATCACGTATGTACAAAAAAGAAATGGTCGAATCCTGAATTACCATATTTTTACCAGCTTAGGTTTCTATCACTTCTATATAAGGTGGACTAATCAGAAATAGATAAAAAAAAATAGAAAAAAAAATTCAATGACCCAACCCAACCAACCCAATTAAATATGACCAAATTGGAGTTAACAGGTTTCTCCCAAACATTACATGATTGTCTAGCTTAAGTTTATTTACCACAAATGTTTCAGTTCTCTCCAAAATGAAACATGACGACAAAACTCTTCTGGAAAACGATGAGCGAAGTAAAACTTGTGCGTGACTTAGCTGAATGTCTGTTATAGACATATTTCCACCATTATTCTCCTGTAACACGAGAAAACTTATCATCCCGACCTATTACCATAACACCAGTTGAAAGCAAAGTCGATATCAATGAGCGTCAATTTGGTATGAATTATTCAACAGGTATTAGGAGCGCCTATAAAATTCGATGAGCAATGTTCTTGCTTTATCATGGATTGGAGAGAGAGTGTGCCTATTGAGCTTGTTTAAAAAGGCTTATCATTTATTATGAATATTATAAAATTTTATTGTTCTATCTACTTTATAAATCTGCATTATCGCCGCCAATCAAAAAAACAAAACATCGAAATAACTTTGATAAGTATAATTTTACAAATATAAAAACTAGTATTAATTATAAACTATTTTTGTTACAATCTGGATTGACGCCTTTTAAACTAAATAAGAACAAACGCATTCAAAAATAGTTATTAACTAATAATTTTTTTTTCTATGTTTTTCAAAACTCGTCCGCGTGGACATTCGAGGGTTAATTTCATCAAAATTTGATCAGCCGTTTTTACGTGATTAGGCGGATCAAGCGCGTTGCCTTGCGAGGAAGTCGCGAGCGGTAGCTTGATTATAAAATTATTCAGAGCTGGATCCAGCGATTAACTATCTCGTATCAACAATACCGATATACGTTGCGTATAAGTTTCCACTCATAAGCCTTAAAAATAATTGTAATAATTTTTACTTCGAAAATGGAGGATTTTCTATACACGACTTCATCTTCCTTTTAACCCCTTCGGTGGAGGAATTATTAAAAACGCTGATACACAATAATACATTAATTTTCAATCGTCAGCCTAAACACAGAAGATCCTAGCTTTGAAACTGAGGGTCTTTCATAGAAACTTTCATCCCCTATTTTATCCCCTTAGGCCCTAAGGGGTATTTTTTTTTTCAAAATTTACTCCCTAAGGCTAAGAGCGTAAATTTTAAAAAATATACCATTTCTTAATGCTTAGAACTTTACTTTAGAAAGGACCTCCGTGCCAAATTTGAAATCTCTAGACCCAGCGGATTGGGCTGTGCATTGATATGTCAGTCACTCAGTCTTCTTTTTATATTTAGATTATTATTTAGTTTATTTCGTAATATTATTTTTTCTTAATTGGCGGCGCTAGTAGACTCACGCTGCACTCTAAAGATAATAATAATAAATAAGTGCGACAATAATATCATAATACCAAAATTAGAAACAATATTGGTGCCATTACAGCCCCAGTGTGGGTGTTGTCTGGTTATCTGGTCATCTCATTGCATTTAGCCCTACTTGTTAACGCCTGTAGCACACCTCCGCCGCGAAGTAAAACCGCGTTAGATCCGCCATAGTTCCGCTATGAGTTGTCTTCTACCGACGACGATATATGAAGATCATATCTACGTAGCGGTTTCGCGTCATTAGTTTCGCGTGTGTCAACGGTCGGAGCCGATCGGGTGAAAAATCTATGCCTTAGCACAGGCTGTTCGCATTTCTTTCGCTTGTTGAGCTCATGGCGAAACCTACTGCGGTGTTTCGCGGTGGAGGTGTGCTATAGGCGTAAGAATCAAGAGGTTGTAACTTTGATTTACCTCGAACACTACTGTTTCGGCGTCCCATCTGTTCATAGCCAGCTCCTCAGCCCGCACCCAGCCGTTCAGGTATTGCCTGACGGACCTTGGTAGAGGCTGCGTCTGGTCATCTATCCATACTTGCTCCACTTGAGGTTTAAAGCCAGCCTTGCTGTTCAGGACTGCCGATCTGAATGAAGCTGGATTCTAAGAAAAAAAAACATTATTTTACGGTACCAAGTTATTTAACTGGTGAATATTGTGTAAAAAAAAAGGTGGGCAACGCGTGAGTTATATCCCTCTGGTGGAGGCAAAAGCGTCTATATAGGCTAAAACCAGTTTTTTATATTAAAAACACGACTGCCCTGCCAAAAACGAACTGAAAGTTGAAGAACAAGCAAGTGTCATTGCAGTCGGGGGAGTTCTTAGATTAAAAATTGACCGACAGAACGGTCACCCGACTGCAAACTCTAGTTGTTTAATTTTTAGTTCATTTTTGGCAAGGCAGTAGTGTTATTAATGTTTTTTTTATTTCATACATTTTAGTGACATATTATGTATTGTATATAGTTTTGGAATGTGGTCATCAGGATCTTTCACAATATACAAAATATCTAAAACCAATGTCTTTCGGAGTGATGTAAGAATACACATCCAAATCTGTTCAGGCATTTAGAAGATATGGTGGAATAAAGAAACTCTCAATAAAACAACTCAACATACATAGCAACATACATAAATACTAAACACAATACACTCTTAGGTTTTTTGGGCAGTTGTGTAAAAAGAGATCGGTGACGACGTGACGACGCCCGATCTATATCCAATTTTTTTTTCATGCTCATATTTCTTTGTGTTTTCATGATCAGCTTTTTTGTGTTTGATTCAGAGGTTAGCCTTGAATAAATATTTATCTGTTTATTAAAGGATATTCAACGGTTTGGCCTTCGCCTGAGATATCTAGCCAATTTGGATTTCAAAGGAATGATCAGGCTATCTGATAGACTAATTTATTCTGAGCTGACCCTTGTAAACCTACCTATAAATCTTTGGAAATTGCCACTTCAATTCTCATTATTGTTATCTATTTCTATTGATACAACTTACCCCTTTTAGCCAGCTTTTATCAAATACAATATTTTATCAATTTTAGGAAAGCTATAGGGTAAGAGTAGGGTAGGCAGAGTAGAATAGCACTAACCCTTTACACTAGGGCAGGGATGGGGAACCTTTATGTATCAACGTGCTATTTTTCTAAATGTTAGTTTGAGGTCATAGATCTGCCATCAAATCGTCGCGTAATGAATTTTGTTTTCTGTGACGTGCCCAAAATATTCTGTGGTTCGCCATCCCTGCACTAGGGGGTATTGTAATAGGGGGTATCGTAAATAAATATACTACTACGAAGCTTTGAAGTTATTACATAGTGGACTAGCTTGAAACAGCTAAGTGTACACCTCACAGGGCAAGAAAGAGAGCAGCAGCGTTTTACGATAAAAATATCCCAATACTGCGATCTTCCAAAGTAACCGACATCGCTCGAAGGATTGCTCAGTTGAAATGGCAGTGGACGGGATACATAGCGAGAAGAACTGATAGCCGTTGGTGCGGAAAGGTTCTGGAATAGCGACCGCGCACCGGACGACGCTCCGTGGGTAGGCCCACGGTGGTCTAACAAGGTGGACCAACGATCTGGTGAAGGTCGCGGGAAGCCGCTGGATACGGGCAGCGCAGGATCGATCGTCGTGGAGGTCCTTGGGGGAGGCCTGTTGTGCGGTTGATATGATGACGATGATGCCATCGATCTTCAACCAGCCTACCAAATGGAATTTGACAAATTATAACTTAAGTACATACCAGTCCCCAGAACTCTGGTTGTAGTTCGTTGTCTCGAAATTCTCTGAAAGGACATTCAGTAGGATCCACATTCAACACTATCATGCTTTTAGCAGCTTCTGAAGTACCTTTCTTAGACATTTTAATATTTTCCTTAAGAAATTATTGTAAATCCTAAACATAACCTCTTGACTTCCACTTGTCAAATCTATTTTTTTTATCGTACTCTATGTGCCAAATCAATATTGTAAAAAAAGTAAAGCATAGCTATATAAGCATAGTTATATAAGTAAAGGGAGGATTTTAAGGTTTCAAACCTACTTTTGAAATATTTTAGAAAATCGAAGGTGATCAAAGAACACTCGTGCATTATTCTCGTTTGAACAATTTCGTTCGTTTTAGTTTTACTAAGTAATGTAAAAAAAAATCGTGAAATATAATCATCCATCATACTATAAATATGCCAAAGTTTGTGTTTCTGTTTGTTACCTCTTCACGCCTAAACGGCTGGACGAATTTAGACGAAATTTGGTCAGTAGACAGATTAGGACCTGGATTAACGGTTCCCTATGAATTTGCATAAAATTTTAAGGCATAATATGTCATAGCATAATATGATTTCGCCGAATGATGTTTACGCATAATATTACTTAGTCATAACAGCTTATGCATAACTTTTTTAGGCATAACTAATTTAAGCATAATCATGTTTAATCATAATAATCTTTAGCATAAATTTAAACACGCATAATGTTATTAACGCATATTTTTATAAACAATAAAAATGAATACACTTCGAAACTTGCACATTTTAAAGCTATTGCTAAAAAATTACATTTGAAATAAATATAAATATTGTTTGTCACATGCATGGTTAGGGGTATGTATTTACAATGCCGAAGTTGAAAAGACCTAATTTTACAAGACCCATGGACGAAACACCGAAAATCAAATGGTCGAACGGTTGATTGGCTGTACGTTTAACATCACGAAAGGACATTTTAACTAAAATACTAAATCCCGAAGCTTAAAAAACTGAAGGTTAATTGAGGATTACATGCCAGCAGGTCGGTTCTGGCACTTCGCCGACCACTGCCGCGGCACGCTCGCTACGCTCGCTCGGCTCGTGCGTTGTAGGTTGCAATGAAACTTAACCTCCTCCTCGCTCGCTACGCTCGCTCGTCGTCGCACCTACTAGACTTAGGTCTATTTAGATAGACTTTCGGGATTTTGAACTATCGGCATTTTAACTTTCAGGATTTCAAACTATCGGTCATTTAATAATCGATCTATTAAGTTACGGTCTATCGGATATCGATATTTAAGATTTTCGGTATTTTGAAGATAGGTGTTATATACGTCGATATTTCGGTCGGCCCTTTTGCAAGAATATAAATAAGTAGGTACCTACCTACGTAAAAATATTCATTCTTATTGTTTTTGATTTTTATGTCTAAATAATATTAGGCGAATAGACAATATGCCTAATAACATTATGCGAAAACAAATTAGTCTAAATGATTATTATGCTGAAATAAATAGTATGCCAAAAAACAGTTATGCCAAAGTAATATTATGACAAATAAAATCATGCCAAATCCGTTATGCCAAATCAAATTAGGTATAAAACTATTATGCGAAAACAAGGGATCCCTGGATTAACATATATAGGCTACTTTTATCTTGGTCAAAGGTTCCCCAGGGTCCTCGCTGATGAAGTCGCGGGCGGCAGATAGTTATTTATAAAATGGATCGGTGTCTTTGGTTTTAAAATTGATAATGTTCATCATAAATGATACAACCTCAGCTGATCTTGAATTTATGTTTGCTAGTTTTAGAACTTTCCTTTTGAAATAAATTTCTATAGCAAAACGCTGTTATTGAACAAACTGGATGCAAAGTTATGATAAGCACTTCTCTCCGACACTCTCCGATGAATCGGTGGTTCCTTTGAAAGGTCTAGATCGTTTTCTAGATAAATCATATCGATGTCGGTATGAAAACAGTTTCGATGTTTAAATAGAAATATAAGAGATAGCTTTGTACCAATGTTAGCGGATAAAGCTAACTCAAATAAATGTCGGGTGATTCCTCACTCAAAATAACGCTGGCTAGCAGCGAAAGAGTAAGATATACTAGAAAAATTTCGACGATCCCACTAGTTACTCGGTCGCTCAGATGGAAAAGCATTGGACCGGACTTCCAAAGGTCGCGGGTTCGAGTCCCACCTGAAAAAATGATCTGCCCTTGATTACGTAGCTCTATCCTACTCTGTTACCACTGTTACCACAATTTCAATCGAGAATTGTTAGCAACAGAGTTACGTAATCAGGGGGTGGTGGCGAGTGGATTTTTTTAGTTTTAAAATTGCTATATGAGTATTGCATTGTACTTAGAAAAATTGATAGTGCATCTTTGTCTACAGTCACAATCAGATCAGAATGTGGTAAGCAATAAAAAAAAACCGACCAAGTGCGAGTCGGACTCGCGCACGAAGGGTTCCATACCAAAAAAACAGCAAAAAATCACGTTTGTTGTATGGGAGCCCCCCTTAAATATTTATTTTATTCTGTTTTTAGCATATGTTGTTATAGAAGCAATAGAAATACACGATCTGTGAAAATTTCAACTGTCTACCTGTAGTCGTTATCAATATGGAGCAAAATCACGTTTGTTGTATAGGAGCCCCCCTTAAATATTTATTTTATTCTGTTTTTAGTATTTGTTGTTATAGCGGCAACAGAAATACATCATCTGTGAAAATTTCAACTGTCTAGCTATCACCGTTCATGAGATACAGCCTGGTGACAGACAGACAGACAGACAGACGAACAGCGGAGGCTTAGTAATAGGGTCCCGTTTTTACCCTTTGGGTACGGAACCCTAAAAACAGTGTGAAAAAATCAACACTTGCCAAAGGGCGAACAGTGAAAATTGGTACTTACATATACATATTTAATTTCCCAAAATGCAGATTAAACATGATAGAGAATAAGCGTGCCCGCAGACTACAGACCAAACTGTCGGCCGGTAGTTGGCCGATAGTTGGTTTTGTAAGAAAAATCGGCCGATACCCAATACTTCTTCATACTGATTCCAACTAGATATGTGTTGGATTCAGTATGAAGTATCAGTATGAAGTATATAGTCTGCGGGCACGTTAAATCAATTTCAAAGTAGACAAAGTTTGCTGCTATTATGCTATGTAACTACATATAACATAGAAAAAAAAACCTGCAAAATTGAAGGCGCCATAACTGATCTGATTTCGTCTGACATTCTGAATCTGTCTTCGCATCGAGGTCGTTCACATAAAAAATGTAGTCATGGACAAACGGACAACGCATAATATCGAATTAAATTTAACAGGTGGACTCTCTATGAGCTGCTTATTTAAATTCTAGCCGACAGACATTCGTATTTTATTTATGAATGCGAAAGTTTGTTAGGTACCTACAACCTTTCCCGTACTTAAACATTTAAATATAGGTTTAAGTATAGTTGTAATCACAGAACCACAGATAATATAAAACAATTTATACTAGGATGTACTAACACGGATCCTGTAAAAAAAGGAGCATTTGGTCGCGCCCGTCTCGCGCCCGCGTACGCCGCGCGCACCTCCGTCATAATATCATCCAAACGAGTGTTTTAATGTTGCGCTGAATTTCATAATGGAACTCCTACTGGCGTGGGCGCAGGGGGCGCGACCAGCCTCGAATAGTTCACATATTATGGTTACTATGACATGGTTATTTAATGTTGACTATAAGCCAACTGTTTCAGAATCTTTTATAGAGGATTTAAGTCATAGGTGTAGATAAAATATGTTAATCTTCAAATAAAACACTTGGATGAGTGGAAGCGTGTTGTCTTTTGTTTTAAAGGTTTTTTTTATATATTTTGTTTGATTTTGCATTTCCCAATATTTTTCTTTTCCTGTCTGTTCTCAGCATTGTCAGTAATTTCGTACTGCAATTATTTAATTTCAGTTGTAACGGTTTTCTCCCACAGGGCGACCATTGAGAGTTAAAGGGTGAGCGTTCGGTGTTATAGTTTAAGCTCAAGTGAAATGCGGCTTACTCAGTTAGGCTTGAACATGTTCAGGGAGTTGGCTCTTCCGCACCTGGAGTACAGCGTATTAGAATTTATAGAAGATAAGGGCGCCTTATACGCTGCAGCAAGCGATTTCAGAGATAAATAAAGAGAAAGATTGAATTTAAAGAATTACATATATTTCTCAGAACAGTTTATCGTTTATTACATATATCCCGCTTACGGTCAAAAGATTAACTTGTAAAACTTATCACTAAGTTAAGAAATATATTTAAAGTTACCGTACACACAGTTGGATGGTTGGTTACTGCTGAATCTCCACCATATAAGAGTTTTCCAAAGATGTCATCGGTGAGGTTTTCGTCCCTCTCTGGTGTCAAGGCCGTTGATCAGTAAATACAACTTCCCATCTTGAGTAGGTACGGAACAGTACAGGATGCTTGAAGTATGAAGCGTTGGTCACCACTTCATATCGGCGATGGAAGATATGAGACAATCTCCATCATGATAAGTTGAGTGTAATTCAAGGTTTGATTACATCAAAAATGAGGCTGGTACTAAGGATTAGACCAGAAAACTAAAAAGGCACTGTTAAACAGTGTTAAAACTTATGTACAGACATAAAAGCAAAAAAAAAGAAAAAACCCTGGAACAAAAGAACACGCGGTTTAGCACATGGCGGGTCAATGTTCGCAATTCATGAAATGATATTATTTCCAAAAGGATTTCTTACCATGTTTACTGCATGGGTTTTAAAGATATTTTAAATTATTAAAATGGGCCGCAGCCCTACAAATTAAGACTCAAAAAGGATAATTTTGCTTCCTTCACTTCATGGTTTGGAGCCAAAAAAAAGACAAGAGAAAAGTGCATGATCATGTCATGTCAGACGATAAAAAAAAAACTAACAGCTTCGGACACCTAGCGATTTGCCAAATCTCAAAGTAAAACACTGAAAATACCAGAACGAGAGTCAAATCGTGAAGAATTTTATTTATAAGTTAATTGCATGCGATAAAACTATTCAATTAAAATATTTCTATCGAAAAATCATAATTTTGTAGTTAAGACTCTAAAAGCGATTACTAATCGATTGTCATCGATTACTAATCGATTAATCTATTAGAAGTGTTATGATCAGAAATTTATCTGTGACACGGTGCTTTGTTCCGTTTCATGTTTTTTAGAAGAAAGATACTGCAGAACTAATGTAGTTTAATTTACTTATTTAATTTTATATTCTTTTATAAGAAAACGAATAAACGAAAGTTGTTAATTAAGAAATAATGTTTGGATTACTAAGATTTCATCAAAACATCTCAAAGCGTTCGTGGAACGGAACGGGCAAAACGTCAAAATGAAGTGACAGATTGACCTTTCAACTAATGTCATTGAACTTAACCATTAAAAGTAAACAAATTATAAATTGTTTTCAGGAATTACTTAGATTACGTAAAAAAAGTGTTACAGCACCGTTTTAGGTGGTAAGAATTATTTTATTTTAAAATTTAAAATTTTAAAATAAAATAATTCGAAGAAAAATTCCTCGGACAAAAGGGAAAAAAAATTTCAACTTGTGACAAGGTTGAAACCATAAAATACTACAAAGAAAGTGTGTACCTAGCTACCTAGCAACTAGTGGATATCATTATTACCTTACAATACCTATACTACACCTACATAACTTAAACTGTTATAGAAATAACCTATCACCTATCCGTGCGGCTAAGTCTATATGATAAAAAAAAACTAACAACTAATGTTGTTTCATGCAAAACAAAGACTGACTAACATGTAATGAGACAGACATAAAACCTACCAATTACTATGGTTATATCTGTTGGTTAAAATAGAATACCTAAATTTTATTTTCAGATAAAAGTACTAGTGTTAATAAACGTATTTTACTGATTTGTTGTTTATTTACAAGGAGGTAAGTGATATAGTATCACCTTCATTCAGAGATATGAATGAGATTTATTTACTGGACACTCTGTTGGAATACAAAGAGATGACCAAACATTAAAGTTTAAAGATTAAAACTTATTTATATGGATAGGAAAATTAATTTCCAAGCTTAGAGTAATATGTACTAGAATAGACATACTATTTAAATAGATTATTATTGAAGAATATTATTCCTTTCTTAGGGAATAAAGAGATACTTATAAGACAAAGTATTTTAAGATGAAGTTAAGACTTCAATGTGAATAACATAAAACTAAGTTTAACTATTAGAGAGATTAATAACTAGGAGAATGAACGCAGTGTTATGACAAGGTTCTATTCTTTATTAATATTGTTACCACACAATAAGAAAGTATTAGAGAAATGTGTTTCTTAGTCAGAAACAGAATCACCAGGGCGTACAATATCTGTTATATGCCACCGGCCAAGAAATTTCCCCGATAAGGATTTTAAACCATATACCAAGGGTGAATATTTTTCAGAAATGACACATTTTTCAAATTTAGGGGCTAATTTAGCAGAGAAGTGTTTTGCAGCATTAGATTGAGGAAAACATCTTTTAAAAACAAATTGCCCTACTTTAAGTTCAACATGCCGTTTACGCAGGTTATAATAATGAGAGTTTTTATTATGTGCCTTTTTAAGGTTATTTTTGACTTTTTCAAAGATAGATTTTAGCTCTTTTAATGAATCAGAGAATGAGTAAGTATGATCAATGGAGATGTTAGCACTGTCTATGGGTTGGTCAAGGTTATAAAATGAACCATCCAATATCATTTCCCTGCCATGTAATAGATAGAAAGGGGTATATTTGGTACCTTCATGAACAGAAGTGTTAAGAGCACATTGCACCTCAGATATGTTCTTATCCCAGTTTCGATGATCAGAACGCACATAGGAAGCAATGGATCTAACAATTTCACGGTTTACCCTCTCAGTTTGGTTAGTTTGGGGGTGATATACTGGATTGTAAAATAAGTGAGGAATCTGATATTTACTGATCAATTCTCTAAATTCTTTAGCTATAAATTGTGGACCATTATCTACATAAACATATTTTGGCACACCATGTATTAGGAATATGCCTTTTTCCATACATTTGACCACATTTTTAGCAGTCACAGTTCTCAAAGGAAAAATAGTCACATATTTACTAAAGTAGTCACAACATACTAGTAAATATTTGTTTTGAGAAAAAGAAGGTGGAAAAGGTCCAAGAATGTCGCAAGATAAGGCTTCTCCTGGTTGAGATACACATTTAGGATTTCCCATTAAACCAGCAGGTTTGACATTAAGAGGCTTGTAACAGTTGCATATGTCACAAGATTAAACATAGTTTTTAACATCTTGAAAGAGAGATGGCCAAAAGAACCAATTAGAAATCTTTTTATGAGTTTTTGCAACACCAAAATGACCAGCAGTTGGATCATCATGATACTTTTGTAAGATTTCAAGACGTTTTTCAGAAGGAATTATTTGTTTCCATTCAAATTGAGAAACAGAATTATATTTATTTTTAGAAAGTCTATATAGCTTATTATTTTCAATTTTATAATTAGGATACCTAGATGGAGTTTTAGAGCATTTTTCATAAAGAGATTTGTACCACTCATCAGAAGTTGCTGAGTGTCAAATATGGAATTAGTGTAAATTCTAGATAAAGCATCAGGAATGATATGTTCTTTACCTTTCCTATGAATAATTTCAAAGTTATAATGACTGAGAATTGAGGCCCATCTTTTAAGACGACCAATAGGATTTTTAAGATTAGAAAACCAAAGCAATGAAGAATGGTCAGTAATAATAAAACATTTTTTACCTTTTATGTAAGAATGGTACTGTTCTAAAGCATAGATCACCGCTAGTATTTCTTTATGAGTGACTGAGTAATTTATTTCCTGCGCATCAAGAGTGCGGCTGCAGTAAGCAATGGGATGGTCAACATTGTCAATCTTTTGTGAAAGTACAGCACCTATCAGTATGTATGTTGAAAGGTAAATCATAATTAGGACCTTTCAGTATTGGTGCAGAGACCAATGCTGTTTTAAGTTTATTGAAAGCTTCATCAGCTTCAGATGACCATGTAAAAGGAATCTTTTTGCTAGTTAAGCGAGATAAAGGACGAGATATTTTAGAAAAATTGTCTATGAACCGACGATACCGACCGGCCAGACTAAGAAATTTTTTGATGTCTTTTGCATCTTTAGGAATAGGAAAGTTTAAAATGTCCTTTTCGGTATGAATGGTATTAAACAAAGATTTTATCTCATCAATTTGCTTCTGTTGTTCAGAGGTTAAAGAATCAAAGGTATTGTTATCAGAAGGATTAGAGAAAATTGACAAACTATTTTTATTTTCTAGTTGACAATTATTTTTAAATATATCAGGAGCTAAGTTGAAAGCTTTCCAAAAATTAATTCCAAAATGAATAGGAATATTTATTTCTGGTTGAATAATAAATTTAAGAATTTTCACCTCATTTTTATAAGAAATGGGCAGTAACATATATTCATTACAGATTAATTCTTGTCCGCTGGCAACACTTAACCTTATTGGAATATCCAATTTATAAGACGGGATACCAATATTAAAAAATAAAGAATGGCAGTTATTATCTAAGACAGAACAAGAAGCGCCACAGTCCAACAAACCCTTAACTTTAAGGCCAAGTACTTCAACAGATAAATAAGGTCGGTAGTCATCAGACGGAGGTTCAAAATATGTCTCTTCTGTAGTGGGATGTTTGGGACTACTTTTGGAACATGAGGAGACAGAGCCTATTCGTTTTTTGGCAGATTACACTTAGTGCACTCCGGAGTCTTAACACCTTTGTTACCACATTTGAAGCAAACTAGTTCTCTAGACTTCAGGCATTTGTTAGTGTTGTGGTTATTCATTCCACAGCGGAAACAATGTAAAGATTTATTATTTTTAGAGTTTAAAGAGGCAATTGGTTTTGGTTTTGAATTTCCAAAATTAGTATTTAGTTGTCTGGGAGTAGAATTCCTAGATTTATTAGAATAAGTAAAGTCAGGAGCAAGTGAATCGTTTGTCAAAATCGGTTCTTTAAAATCAATGGCTTTTGCCTTCGCAAGTTCTAGTTTCTTGCAAACAAGTTTAAGATGGTCTATGGAAGTAATATCATGGAGAGCTAATTCCATGCTGTATTCGGGTCGAATATTCCTTAAGATGATATCAAGTTGTTCATCATCGGAGAGGGTTTTCCTTAAACGAGAGAACATACCTACCATGATAGATAGAAAAACGACGATGGTTTCACTTTTTGCTTGGGTCCGTTGCCGAATCTCCGCCAGCAATTTATGGTCAAAATCTGGGATGTCGAAGTCATCTCCTAGAGACTGGATCACGTCCTTGTAGCAAGAGAAATTGGTTTTATTTGCTCTGTACCAATACAACGCTGGACCTTCTAAGATATCTGGAAATCCATCAAAAATTATATCATTAGGAATTTTTCTAGCAACCCTAAGTTCTTCCAACCGAGTAATAAAGACACGGACACAAGTATCGCCGCGGTATTTTAAATTAAGAGAGTTCAAATTATAAGTTTTTGGAACCTGTTGAACACACATAGGGTTTTCAACATGGTTCACTTCAGGAGGAGGATATGATTCACCCGTATCTTCGGGTTCATCTGCATCATTTTCAAGATGCATAAGAAGACAAATCAGAGAAGATTTAAGTTTAGCGATACCCTCTTCAGGATCACTAATTCTAGAGAGGCGACAAAGAATGTAATTGCAACGAGCTACTAAACGTTTTACCAAGCGTTCACTGGATGTTAAATCTTTACTACTCGCTTCTATTTCAGCAACCTTCGGCGTGCATACAGTTAATTCGGAAGCTTGGTCAATGACAAACTGATCAATAGCCTTTACACTACCACGTCGAGTAAGTTTGCAAGTATGACGTAAAAGTTTTCGCAAATCATCGGTTGATGATGTAGGTTCAGCTGGTAAATGACGTAATTTAAGTTCGTACACTAGTTCATCTTTGTGCAAGAATTCTATTGGACAACCGGCAGTTACAAAATCCATGTTGTACACTTTTAAATTATACAGTAATAAAAATAAAGTTATTTGCTAAGACAAGTTTATAAGCTTGTAGCATTAAAGTATCACAGTGTGATATAAGTTAGCTTAGTTAAGCTTAGAGTGAGCAAGTAGCCCTAAGAACAAAGTTTACAATCAACCATTATCTAGGTTATGTATTATTTTAGCTTAGACAGCTTAGAGTGAGTAGATAACTCAGAAGCTTACATACAATTAACCGTTTGCATGGTTAAGTATTAAAAGTAAAAAGAATACAGCAAAGACATGCTATTACTTAACTAAGTATTATAAAAAAGATTCTACTTCTTGTTTCCAATACAAAAAGTTACACATTATGAGTTAAGTTTAACAGGAGTGAAATTTAATATTTTCACTTAAAAGAAAGCTTTATTTTTCTCTGAAATCTCCAGGCCAAACGTTGGGAACGCCACTGTAACGGTTTTCTCCCACAGGGCGACCATTGAGAGTTAAAGGGTGAGCGTTCGGTGTTATAGTTTAAGCTCAAGTGAAATGCGGCTTACTCAGTTAGGCTTGAACATGTTCAGGGAGTTGGCTCTTCCGCACCTGGAGTACAGCGTATTAGAATTTATAGAAGATAAGGGCGCCTTATACGCTGCAGCAAGCGATTTCAGAGATAAATAAAGAGAAAGATTGAATTTAAAGAATTACATATATTTCTCAGAACAGTTTATCGTTTATTACATATATCCCGCTTACGGTCAAAAGATTAACTTGTAAAACTTATCACTAAGTTAAGAAATATATTTAAAGTTACCGTACACACAGTTGGATGGTTGGTTACTGCTGAATCTCCACCATATAAGAGTTTTCCAAAGATGTCATCGGTGAGGTTTTCGTCCCTCTCTGGTGTCAAGGCCGTTGATCAGTAAATACAACTTCCCATCTTGAGTAGGTACGGAACAGTACAGGATGCTTGAAGTATGAAGCGTTGGTCACCACTTCATATCGGCGATGGAAGATATGAGACAATCTCCATCATGATAAGTTGAGTGTAATTCAAGGTTTGATTACATCAAAAATGAGGCTGGTACTAAGGATTAGACCAGAAAACTAAAAAGGCACTGTTAAACAGTGTTAAAACTTATGTACAGACATAAAAGCAAAAAAAAAGAAAAAACCCTGGAACAAAAGAACACGCGGTTTAGCACATGGCGGGTCAATGTTCGCAATTCATGAAATGATATTATTTCCAAAAGGATTTCTTACCATGTTTACTGCATGGGTTTTAAAGATATTTTAAATTATTAAAATGGGCCGCAGCCCTACAAATTAAGACTCAAAAAGGATAATTTTGCTTCCTTCACTTCATGGTTTGGAGCCAAAAAAAAGACAAGAGAAAAGTGCATGATCATGTCATGTCAGACGATAAAAAAAAAAACTAACAGCTTCGGACACCTAGCGATTTGCCAAATCTCAAAGTAAAACACTGAAAATACCAGAACGAGACTCAAATCGTGAAGAATTTTATTTATAAGTTAATTGCATGCGATAAAACTATTCAATTAAAATATTTCTATCGAAAAATCATAATTTTGTAGTTAAGACTCTAAAAGCGATTACTAATCGATTGTCATCGATTACTAATCGATTAATCTATTAGAAGTGTTATGATCAGAAATTTATCTGTGACACGGTGCTTTGTTCCGTTTCATGTTTTTTAGAAGAAAGATACTGCAGAACTAATGTAGTTTAATTTACTTATTTAATTTTATATTCTTTTATAAGAAAACGAATAAACGAAAGTTGTTAATTAAGAAATAATGTTTGGATTACTAAGATTTCATCAAAACATCTCAAAGCGTTCGTGGAACGGAACGGGCAAAACGTCAAAATGAAGTGACAGATTGACCTTTCAACTAATGTCATTGAACTTAACCATTAAAAGTAAACAAATTATAAATTGTTTTCAGGAATTACTTAGATTACGTAAAAAAAGTGTTACACAGTCTGTTAATTTTAACACTTAGTAGAGCGAAAAAAGGGATATTGGCAACTAAAATTACACTCATACCTAAGTTAAAACTACGATGAAGAAATATTAATTGCAAACAAATGTCGAATTTTCTTAGCTTTTTTAAATTGCAAATAGTTCATTATTTACGTTATTTAATTAAATTGAAGTTTATTTTAACAAAAAATCTTGTAGATCATACACTAAATCATTTATAAATAATCTAAAAGGGATAATACATAACACACAACTATGTGCACGACATTTATCATTATAGCTATTTATAGAGCCTTTCGTACATTATGGTCGGATATTGTGTATTTTTTCTCACACAACTATTACCTGGCCGCAGGCTTTCACGGCAAACCGGTTGGCCACTTCCTGCAAATGTGATCTATATCCGCCTCCACTTTAAATGGTACATGTGATGCTATTTCTTTGACTAAACCTTCACGGTTTGGAATTGAAGCTAATGGTGTGTACGTTTGAACAATCGTCTCGTTAGGTAATCGTGTAAGAACGAAACTACTTATTCGATGCGTACTAATGCCACAGAAAAACCGGCCAAGTGCGAGTCGGACTCGCGCACAAAGGGTACCGTTACCAAAAAACGGCAAAAAATTACGTTTGTTGTGTGGGAGCCCCCTTAAATATTTTTTTTCTGTTTTTAGTATTTGTGTTATAGCAGCAATAGAAATACATCATCTGTGAAAATTTTAACTGTCCACCTGCAGTCGTTATTAATAGCGAGCAAAAAACACCAAAAAAAATCACGTTTGTTGTATGGGAACCCCTTAAATATTTATTTTATTCTGTTTTTAGTATTTTTTGTTATAGCGGCAACAGAAATACATCATCTGTGAAAATTTCACCTGTCTGGCTATCATGGATCATGAGATACAGCATGGTGACAGACAGATAGACAGACATACAGACAGACAGACGGACAGCGGAGTCTTAGTAATAGGGTCCTGTTTTTACCCTTTGGGTACGGAACCCTAAAAACCAGCCAAGTGCGTGTCGGGCCACGCGCAGTAGGGTATTTTTAGTTACCTTATACCATTCCATATTTTATGTATTCTGTGCCACTATAATTTTTCGTCTAAAAAAATAACTTTGTTTTTCACAGTGTTGGTATGAATGACAAAGTCATATTTGCGGTTTTGGAAAATATGATATATCTCGAAAACTAACTACCATATCTCGTTCAAACTAATTTTCGTTGAAAGTGTTAATTAAGATCTATAGCATATATATTTTTTTGATTTTTCACTCTCTTATTTTAAAAGTTAGAGGGGGGACACACATTATACCACTTTGGTAGTGTATATCTTTCAAACGGTTGACTTTTGAGAAAAAATAGTCTTAGGAACCTCGGTGTAATTTTTAAAAAGCATATATTGGTTCTATGAAAAAAAAATGATTCAGTTTCAGTTACATGTATGGGGAGACATTTCTACAGCTGTAGTGGTTGCCGTCACTGTAGCTAGCTTTATACACGCTGAAATTTTAATCATTTGGTTCCCGCCGTGTGGTGGTTCCACTCATGATTACAAGCAACTTTTACTATGGGGCTAACTCTCCTGCTCGCAAAAAAAAACAGCTGTTCCATACATTAAGGTCGAGTACTGCACTTTTGTATGGAACAGCTGATTTTTTTTTGCGAGCTGGAGAGTTGGCCCCATAGTAAAAGTTGCTTGTAATCATGAGTGGAACCACCCCACGGCGGGAACCAAATGATTAAAATTTCACCCTGTATATAATAAAATAAGTAAACATTTGTTGCAGGGGGCAGGGGTATAAATCATTTCTACTCCTTTTAAAGATACTTGGTTATTTCTATAAAATCTACTTTATAGCATTTACATTTCAAAGATGCACTTTACACTATTAAGCGATCTTTCACCACTATTCTGCTGCACACATATTCGATCTTGATGGTGTAATGTTGCTACAAAAAAAAATGTTGGATCTTCATTATTATTTTTATGCAAAACGGGATAGTGCGTGGCCTTTAAAAGGCCGAAGGTGGAAGCGCACTACACCCAGAATCCTCATCACTGAGGAAAAGGTCTTACCTTTAACTGCTGGAACACAACTATTTTTAAATTGTTGTTATGGCGTCAGACTTAGGTAAGATGGTGGTAGCTAGTAAGGCGGACTTGAAATAAGCCCTACCACCAACCAAACTGAATACAAATTGTACCCCGCCTGGGAATCCAACCCGGGACACCTGCATCTTACACGGGTTGGCGAACCACTAAACCACAGAGGCGCTTGAAAATTCTTTTCACTTGCCCAGACAAACTAAACATCTCTTCCCTATCAAGGTAACTCACATTATTTACACTACACGCTCTCATTGACTGACTTTATTGCTCATACAAAAGATGCATAGTGATGTAAACAATATATTATAGTGATAAATGATCACGTATCTATTTCACATGCGATCATCAATCATGCCAGCATATTTCTCAAAAACGTGCAATTTTCTTAATTTAGCTATTAAAATTGCGTTTATAACTATTGACCAAACGTTTTTATGACCAGTGTCATTAACTTTTCAAGGTGAGCCTGTAAATGAAATGTCGGCTGTACGAATGTTAAATAACGTTCACACTAAACGTATAACGAGCACACTCGATAATAAAGTTAATAAACCAAGGTGCGTAGCGGTTGCAATTATTATATCAATTGAAGAAATCATTAGGTAGCGGTAGGTATTGTAAACGATTATAAGATTGATAGAAATAAAAACAGTGCTAAGTGAAATTAATACTTTGTTGTGTGTTATTCAATTTGCTATGTCCTACTGCTAAGGAGTGGAATTCCCTGCCTGCGTCTGTACTCCTGCAAGCATATAACCTAAAACGTAGTGATTATTTCCTCTGTGATTATAACCCAGCGATATTTAAAGCCCGAGTGAATAGGCTTCTTCTGGGCAAGCTCGTTTCATCTTCGGCCTCTTCTTAGCCTTATGGTTGTCGAATATGGCCAAGTGTAAGCCCATTTAATCTTAAAAAAATTGAGAGTTCTGCAACTAACGCTTGATCGCTTTAGTGAAAAATCTCCAAAGAGTCGTGTAAGTGTAAACGAATTTCGTCTGGAACGTGTTTCGTCCAGACGATCCACTCAGTGTGAATGATCGCTAATATTTAAATAGAAACCTTGGTTGAATGGGAGCAGACTGATACCCAACGACAAGTTTTGATCTTTTGTTAACTGCCGGAAAGGTGCCCACGTCTTTAGAAATGTAGGTGGCAATTTATAAGTAGGTATTACGGTAGCTAACTCGGTTAGTTCAGTGGTTGCCTGGATCTTTTGTACGAAAAACTTTCTAGTACAGATACATAATCAATTTGGGAAATTAAGAGTACAAATTGCAAAGTATCAGAAAATGTTTTATTCCCTTCAAGGAACTAAAGCTAAAGTGCTGTGGACTATTTATTTTCTTTACTCATCATCATCATATCATCCGCACGACACCCACTGCTGGGTATAATAAATAAATAAATAAAAATAAATATTTGACAACATCACATACATTGCTCCAATCCCAAAGTAAGTAGCTATAGCACTTGTGTTATGGAAATCAGAAACAACGGTGGTATGACACACACCCAGACCTGAGACAATATTGAAAAGTTCATTTTCTACATTGACCCAGCCGGGGATCGGACCCAGGACCTCATGAGATAGTGGGTATTCCCTCCTCCCGGGATCCCATCGAACCACTGGGTTGGATGGGATCACGGGAGGCAGTCGTGGAGGGAACTGCAACGCCGAAGTTGCGGTTCCCTCCTGGCGAGTCCCACATGCCCCCCCTCCCGTTCACCTGCGGGGGGGGAAGCGCGTAAATGCGGTTTTCCTCGGCATATAAAAAAAAAAAAAAAAAGCCTCCCCCAAGGATCTCCACGACGATCGGTCCTGCGCTGCCCGCATCCAGCGGTGCACCGCGACCTTCACCAGATCGTCGGTTATTTTACGTCGTTTTTATGTCGTTGGTTACAGTTCGAGCGATGTCGGTTACTTTAGTTCGCCTGCGGATCTCCTCGTTCCTGATTCGATCAGCAGGGAGCCGAGCATGGCTCTCTCCATTGCACGCTGGGTGACCTTGAGCCTCCTTATTTTGTTTACTATAAACTCTCAATTCAAATTAGATTTGGCAACGGTAGATTTTCGTGTGTATGAAAATGCTAGTACCTACCTGAGAAGAACTGATAGTTAAGAAATTTCGTGATTCCATATGATTAAAATCCCATCAATAAAAGGTTAATAATATTCGGATTTCACAGTCTTTGTAGATAACTATTAGCCACAGTACATGCAAACAATCAGTTAATAACATTTAATTATATTAGTACTATATGCAATGCAATCAACTTTAATTAACAAATGTATCGAATTGTTTTTAGTCGAATAATAATATACGTTGTGTCTGTAGTTCATAATTTTAACCACAAATCGGAAACAGAATTTAATTAAACTGCAATTTTTACTGATTGGTTTAACAAGGAAGAAAAAAGTAGGGAACAACTTTGGTGATAAATCGTACTAATAAATTAATTGCAAACCTCAAACCATTAGTAAAGACATATTGTATGAATTGGTCCATTTTGATTTTGCAATTGTTTATTTAGATCATTTTTAACTGAACAATTAAATAAATCGGTTGTTTGTTTTAAATTTTGTTTTTAATCAGTCGTTAAAAATAAATTTAAAATAATGGTTTTTATTTTTTATTTACTTGTTAATCTTTCTGATTGGATGAGTGTGATTTTTTTCTTATTTTTTTTTATTTTTAAACTGCCTCTGTGGTCTAGTAGTTTGTCCACCCGTGTAAGATGCAGGGGTCCCGGGTTCGATTCTCAGGAGGGGGGTTCATTTGTACTCAGCTTGGTAGTAGGGCTTATTTCAAGTCCGCCTGGCTAGCTACCACTATCTTACCAAAGTCTGACGCCATAACAACAATTTAAAAATTGTTTTGTCCCGGCAGTTAGAGGTAGGATAGCCAGTTTCTCAGTGATGAGGATTCCGGGTGTGCGCGCTTCCATCTCCAGCCTTATCGTCACTCAACACCAGTTACAGGTGAAGACCAAGCGCTATTCCGTTGTGCATAAAAAAATAACTTCGTGTATCCACTTCTATAATTGATTATAACGTAACAATATGTTGAACGCGAAATAATTGTCTCAATACACCAATCGCGATTTTATAATAAGGTCAGTTGCAAAATGAGCTGCAAAGTGAAAGTAGTACCGGCGACCAGTTATGCTGGTCTACCAAGCCTCCCGGACTTCATACTTTGACAGGTATTTACAGGAAACATTGAGTCAATGCAAGGGTCTGCCTTATTTGGTTTTCTGGTTACTGCCAACTTATTCACAAGACCTGTCATTTTGTTGACGTTTGTATGGTTGAAAGGTCTTCTTATATTGGTCTTAAGGAGCAGCTACACAACCTGTGAGGTACTTGTTTAGTGTTGAAGTTACAATAGTATTTTTAAAAGCCGTTTTAAGCTTCTGATGGTTTTACGAAATAGTAATCTAGTTCATAATATCTTAAATCCTTTTATCTTATTTTTATTTCGCAACGCATCTAATAATGTCATTAAAATTTTTATTAGCAAACAATAACAAGTTCTTGGAGTATTTTGATATTACTAAAAAACTAAATGATAAATTATAATTTAATAAATCTCAGATTTTGTCTAAAAATTTTGTATTGGATGGATCATAAAAAAAAAGAAAAAAATATAAAAGTCATAAATATCAGTCATATAAAATAACAAGCGGCCGCCCGCGGTTTCACCTGCGTGGTTCACGTTCCCGTAGAAATATTGGGATAAAAATTATTCTTTGTTTTAATCCAGGCTATCTACTATCTGTGCGCCAAATTTCAACCAAATCCGTTCAGTAGTTTTTGCGTGATTGAGGAACAAACATCCAAACATCTAAACATCCAAACATCCAAACCCACAAACTTTCACATTTATAATATTAGTAGGATTAGTAGGATAAAGTTGTCATAAAGCTAAAAGTGGCTACTTTGAGCTATAACGGATTTTAAAACTTAGGTACAGAAAGAATGAAAACTGTTGAAGTAATATTCGAAAAATATTAGAGACGATAGGAGGGCATGATCTTAGCTTTTTTTTCAAATATTGATTTGGTTTAAGCTTAGAGCAACGCCGGATTCTGTACCAGAAAGCCCTTGTTGCTCTAAGGATTTACGAGTAATAAAAATAAATGTACTGGCGACGCTAGTAGTGGCTATCTTTCTCCCCTATTAATAAACAAAGATTATGTTAACACCTAGTTTAACCAAAAAGATTGCATAGGAATATGATGCTTTGAGACGTCAAACTTAAGGAGTAATATTGCTAAGCCAAATTTTTGGTAAAACCAGGGGGGTAATTACGTAACTTTGTTGCAATCAACTCTGACAGAAATCGTAGTGACATTGCTGCTTTAGTAAGAACCAATGTCACAAATATCTTAGCTAATGCAGCAATGCAACTGCGCTTTCAATCGATTTCAATCGAGAATTGTTAGCAACAGACTTACGTGATCAAGGGTCTGGTGTAAAGTTAGGTACTCTTCGTTTATTAATAAGGCCGTTTCGATCCAGATGGTGGGTTATGGCTAGCTAGGGCTGCCATCTCTAAAACCTGCCACCCAGGACCGGAAGCGTAAAAACCCCGGACTTTGGAGCCTTGACCCCGGACATATTTTTTTTTATATTCACTTTTAGCTCAGTTAAAAAAAACATTTTGCTCAATACATGACTGAAAAAAAAATGGAATTTTAAGCCTTTATTCGCATAAAATAGTCTGTTTTACTAGTTAGTTATGATGTAGACAAGATATTCAACACAATTTTGTGGAGGGCCAGGGTCCAGGTTTAGTAGTTAAGCAACCGTAGCGAACCAAAATAAATGCCCAAATAGCTAAGGGCGGCATGTAAAAAAAATGAGATTTTTTGCGGGTAGCGCATGCACTGAATGAATATAGTATTTTTTGAGCGGAGTTTGATCCAAAACCCGGATTTTAATTATAGTCCGGGTTTTACCCGGACTACAATCAGAACCCCGCCCGAACGCTCCCCGGACGCCCTCCAAACTAGGACAAATCCGGGGAAACCGGCGGGCTGATTATCTAATTAAAAACCACCTAGCGACTGGTTGCAGTTCACAGATGATCGTGATCCATTGCTACTTCTTTTTGGGTTAAAAAAAACATACCAAAGAAAAGTGGCAATGTATGTCAAATGCAACCGGTCGCTAAATAGTTTCTTTTTGATAATCAGGGTGCCGGACGGATGGCAGCCCTAGTTATGGCACATCTTCCTTATCTGCCCAACAGGAAAGCTGTAATGTTCACCAGCTGTATAAATAATGCCTGGTCACGTGGTGTTAAATGCTAGTAAGCTCTGCGATTATTATTTTCTGACCCAGCTAACTTTGTAATCGGTCGCCATTTGCAGTTTTTAGTTTGACACACCTGTCGGAAGTCATTCAACTTTCACTATGTTATTTTGCAATACACGTTAGGTATGTTACGAGTATTATGAGTGTATTGTCAATTTTTTTGCTGCATTTAATTTGTTCAGTGTCCATTGCGCAATGAGAAAAATCTAACTTTATTTTTAATTTAGGTATATTATACTAGCGGTCGTTCTTTATTTCGTTTTCTGAAGGGATTTCCTAAAATCCTTTTTGCGTATTATAAAAATAATCCTAGTTCACTACTTTTAAATTCCTAGCCCCTTTCAGTAAATCAGTCAGTCAGTTTCTTCTTTACTCTTTAAATAAAGAATAACCATTTCGATTTGACTTTGTCCCTTTTTGGCTCCCACCCACTTTACCTCGAATGGAATATCTATAAAATCTTTTATTTTTTATATGTACAATGGGAACCTCACCTCCTGGAATCCTCATCAGTGAGGAATTGGCTATCTTATCTCTAACTGCCGGAAAACAACCATTTTAAATTGTTGTCATAACGTCTAACTTTATATAAGATAGTCGTAGCTAGCCAGGCGGACTTGAAACCAACCAAACCGAGTACAAATTGCACCCCCCTGGGAATTGAACCTGGGACCCCTGCGTCACGGGTGGGCGAACCACTAGACCACAAAGGCGGTTAAATGATGATGATGATGTTGTATTAAGTACAAAATTTGAGAAATATTTTACATAAAATTGTCCTTATGACTAGCTTGCCAAAGCTCGGTTGCTAAAGTTAAATTTATTTTATTCAGAAACGGGCAATTATAATTTTGCAACGAACGCAATGTACGCAGAGTTTAATGACTAATTATTGTAGAGGTATTGTAACATTTTTATTGCCTTTCTTTCGCATGCAAATGGCGGCGGTATCATGAATTTTAATTTTAGTAATAAAATCTGTATGTATGTTCCTGTACCATTTGGTAAATATTACACACAAAAATCATTAATGGCAAATAGAGAAAAAGTTCAAACCTTCAATAGCTTCTCTGTCGTGATTGCTTCACTATTATAGTTTCTTCTGATTTAATTTGTTATTTATGTTGTAACTAATTCGGGGTCCACGCTACCACGCCAATATTTTTTCACTGATGGACTTTCCTACCTCGAGTAATTTCACTTCAAGAAACTGTAAAAATGTATCAAAGCTATTTTAACATTAAGTATCTAGATTTTAAAATCTCCTGTTGAACTTTACTATTGATCTGATAAACTTACAATAGCACTAATAAACACTAGGTCAGTTGAACAATTCTAAGTCGAAAATGGAAGACGTTAAATTTTATGGTGTGGTCATTGGCCTAAAAACCTTACATTTTGATGTTATCGTGATCACAGTTAGTGCACGATAACAAATCATAAATCGAGAAATAAAAATTGGTTAATACTACACACCATAAAACAACTGATGTAATAAATAGCTAAAGTTCTATGGGTTGTATTGAAATAATATCGAAAAAAAACTAGTTTATATTACCGTTAGAGAAATGAATGAAAAATTTTAATGACGGCCTGAGTTGTGCAGTGGTCAACATCCCGGTCTACCGCGCAAGAGGTCCCGGGTTTGATTCCCGACCGGGCAGAAATTGAATAGATGAATTTTAATTCCTGTGACGGGTCTGGGTGTTTCTTTGTATAATAAATAAGTATATGTAAAAAAAAATATCAGATGCACAAAACAAAATATGATAATCATGATGGGAAAAGGCGCGCAGGTTTTTTTCACTCGCCCAATGTGTAAAATATTAATCGATATAAATTATATAACCTTTTGTTTAAGAATGCATTATTCCGTGTTCATAGATTTTCAATAACAATTCGTCAATTGACTCGAATGATTGTAGTTGTTGTATTGACTACCTTAGACAATCTAGTATTGGCCGGTCCTTACCCCACCTTAACTTTAAGGTAGGGGTAAGCCTATTTAAGCGGGTGTTTGTCATTTTTCGGGGCATTCTCTTACTGTACACTAAGTAAGCAAAAACTCTGCCAGTCTGTGTAAAAACTATACCAGTTGATGTGAATATATAGTCAAAACTCAACAAATTGGTTTCATTACCCTCTGACTGTTTATATCAGAAGTTGGGATGAACACCGAATTACGCCAAAACGCTGAAAATCAGCGACAATCTCCTCGGCGTCGTAAGCGACGTCATAGGCGTCAGAGTACATCTTCAACGTATTCTTCAACGGATTCGGAGCATACAAGACGTAAACGCACTCGTCGCCATGATCACAAGCGACGCCATAAGAAACGATCGTCGAAATCTAAGCATCGAAGTAGATCCAAAAATAGTCACCGAGAAGAGACACCAGCACCACCACAACCGGAGTCACGCGCTCATGATAATATGATTCAGGCGAGTACTAAGTCTCTATCTATACTTTTTATGACGTGATAACGTCTTATAAATCGATGAACGCCGGCTGCATGCACGAAAAATTTACACGTTCCGCAAGCGAGATCGCTTGCATTGTTTATAAAGTGAGAAGTGAATATTTAATGTGATGCGAATACCAATGTTTTCCTAAGACGTTATCACGTAAAATAATTATCGTCCGTGAACCGACTTTACAGACAACCAATTTTTTTTTTCCTTTTTTTTACCCCTTTTCTCTTTTATGGGTAAATAGTGTAGAAGATTAAATAAGCAAATAGAAAATAACTATACCTAAGTTCTTTTCCTCATGCTCTCTCCTCCTTCGGCATGCATGGAAAATCATTTCGAAATAACATAATAATTATTGTCTTTAAATTATTGATACTATTATTTTATCTGACCAAAAAAGAAAGTGTATGCCTAAGTATACAGAGCAACTTTAATATAGTACAAGAACCTACAAGTATTTTCAAATAGCTATAAATATTCTTTTGTTTATTTTGTTGCTTATTCAATTACATTCCCTACAGTGTTACAGCAAACTGTGTGTGTTTAATTAAGTATAATGCTTTTAATTTTAAAACTACTTCATTTGATGCTACCCATTGTGATTAGGAACCAAATAAAACAAAAGGATATAAGTAGTTTTATTAGAAACTGATACGGTACAACGGTGATTTTCAGGGCACTTCTCTGGAATCTCGGGTACATATGGCTTCTACATCGATGACGCGAGATGCTGTACCATCTGCAGCAGCTAGTGGATCAACGCCAGCACATCACGCTGCTCCATCGATGACGCGAGGTGCTGTACCATCTGCAGCAGCTAGTGGATCAACACCGGTACATCATGCTGCTTTGGAGATGCTGGAGTCTTCTGTGCAACCACAGACGTCACAAGGCAAGGAAAATTATTGTAATACCGATATTGCTTTAAATTCTGACCAAAAAATGTCTATAAATATATCCGATCTAACCCAATTGTTACAATCTTTATCGAAATCTAGTAATCATGTAAATTACGACAAAAATATCATACCTGTATTCGATCCATCTCAAAAAAATCAGAGAATTGAAGCTTGGATAGGAAAAGTAAATCAATGTGCGCGTATCTATCATTGGTCCGATGAACAAACAGCTCATTACGCTTTACCGAAGCTAGGGGGCAATGCACGAAAATGGTATGAGGGCTTGCAGTCAATAATGTTAACTTGGGTAGAGTGGCAAGATAAGCTCATCAAAGCTTTCCCATCGGAAAGTAACTACGGAGCATTGTTAACTGATATGTTAGAACGGCGTATGAAGTTAGGAGAGTCCATTGATGAGTATTACTTTGATAAAATTACGCTTTTAAATGCCTGCGATATTACAAAGAAAAAAGCTGTAGACTGTTTAATACATGGTATAGATGATAGGATGATAAGGGCTAGTGCATCTTCGGCTAGGCTCCAAGATCCGGAGGATCTTCTTAAATTCCTCAAAGATTTATGTAGGGAAACCAATTTTAGACCTAGACCTAAGATGATAGCGTCAAATTCCAGTGATTTATTCTGCACAAAATGTAATAAGGCAGGGCATCGTGCCATTACTTGCCGTACTAATCCAGATGTTATGTGTTACAATTGTAAAGAGAAGGGGCATATTTCAACGAAATGTTCAAAACCACTAGTAAAGTGTAGTTATTGTGGTCGTGTGGGTCATGATGTTTCTGAGTGTAGGCAGCGTATTAACAGTAATAGTAACCGTAATGAAAAGAAAACTTTGCTAACAAGAACTACGCGATTAGATTCGAAATACTGTTTTAAAGTTTTAGTTAATGATTCTATTGAGACTGATGCTTTTATTGATTTTGGAAGCGACTGCACTCTAATACGTAAAGACTTTGCTGCTCAGAATTCATTTACTCTTAGCTACGAAAACTTACCTACTATACGAGGTTTTGGTAATAATATTTGTACGCCAACCGGCAAAACTAGAGTAACTATAAAAGTAGATGAAGTCAGAGCAGTTATAGATGCGTATGTAGTTGAAGACTCCCTTTTAACCACGACAATACTTATTGGTCAAAATTTTACCGAATTAAGCAATATAATTGTTGTTAAAACTAGTGACAGCTTAAGATTCCTCACTAAAGGAGTACAATCTGAATTTGAAGGCTTACTAAATGAAGTTGATACCTTACGTATAAATTCTGATTTTACTGTTAATGGATTAGATGTTGTAGACTGCATTGACGACACCAAAACTACTAGCACAATCCTCATTGAAAGTTGTTATAGGTCAGTAGACGATAAAGAGTATTGTATTATGGGTGGGGTTTACGATTTACAAAAAGGTATATGTCAGGTTACCGTTCACAATATGTCTTTAAAGCCTCTTAATCTTAAACGTAATACTGTACTTGTTCGTGCTCAAAAAGCCATTGAAATAGATTTATCACTAAACAATAATAGCTTACGGGTTAATCATATTAGTCAGGATGCTGAACCAATTTACGCTGAAGAAATAAATCTAAACAGTTTGCTTACCGTAGAACAAAAGGAATCAGTGTTAGAGTTAATTAATAAATATAGACAATGTTTTGCAAAGAATATATCTGAGTTAGGTTGTACTAACATATCCGAAATGGAAATAAAACTTTCTGATACAGTGCCAGTGGTTTATAGACCATACCGCTTAAGCTTTTCTGAACGAGAAAAAGTTCGTGAAATGGTTCAGGAACTCCTTGATAATGACGTTATAGAAGAGTCCACATCTTCTTATGCAAGTCCAATAGTTTTAGTAGCAAAAAAGGATGCTAGTAGTAGATTGTGTGTCGACTTTCGCGCTCTGAATAGGAAAACCGTAAAAGATCACTTTCCTATGCCGCGTATTGATGATCAACTTGATCTTTTAAATGGTAATAAGTATTTCTCTAGTTTAGATTTAGCCAGTGGTTACTACCAAATACCTATGCAATCAGACAGTAGACACCTAACTGCATTTATAACACCAGACGGTTTATACCAATTTAAAAAAATGCCATTTGGCTTGGTCAACTCGCCGTCAGTATTCCAGCGAACTATTAATAAAGTTCTAGGTAACGCTCGGTTTAAGTCCTCTTTGGCTTATATGGACGACATATTAGTACCGGGGAAGGATTTTAAAGAGGAATTTGAAAGGCTTGAACAAACTTTTCAGCTGTTGAAAGGAGCTGGATTGACGTTAAATTTAAAAAAAATGTCATTTTTTTAAGGAAAACCTTGACTATCTGGGATATGAAATAAGCCAAAGGGGAATTAGACCTGGTAAGCTAAAAATAGAGGCAGTGCAGAACTTTCCTACTCCTACTAACTGTCATGAGATACGGCAATTTATTGGACTCGCCAGTTTCTTTAGAAAGTTTATAAGAAATTTTGCATCAATAGCTCGTCCCCTTACTGAATTAACCCGTAAAAATGCAAATTGGATTTGGGGACCAGAACAGGAAAATTCATTTCATAGTTTAAAAGAAGCCCTCATACAAAGACCCCTGTTAGAAATATATGACCCTAGAAAAATCACATACTTACACACCGACGCCAGTAAACATGGCCTAGGAGGCATCCTGATGCAAAGGGATGACGATAGGTCGCCTCTTAAGCCTGTCGCCTATTTTAGTAGAAAGACAACTGTTGACGAACAAAATTATCATGCATATGAATTGGAAACGTTGGCAGTTGTTGCGTCGCTGCAGCGTTTCCGAGTCTACCTTTTAGGAGTTAAATTTACACTGGTGACGGATTGTAGTGCGTTAAGAGCCTCATTCACTAAGAGGGACCTAATACCACGAATCGCTAGATGGTGGATAATCTTGCAGGAATATAACTTTGATATAGAATATAAACCAGGTGTCAGCATGTCTCACGTTGACGCTTTAAGTCGGAATCCCCAACCCTGCGAGTCTGTGCAGGTAGACAGTTCGCTTAAGGTATTAAATATAACGCAAGAAGACTGGCTTTTAAGTTTACAACTAAATGATTCCGAATTAAAGCGTATTCGAGATATTTTGGAAAATAAAGATCTCTCCGATATTTTGGACGTTAAGAAAAATTATGTTATAAAAAATAATCGGCTATATCGTAAAATCAATGACCAACTTAAGTGGGTAGTACCTAAGATTGCCAGATTTCAACTTTGTAAGTTAAATCATGATGATATAGGACACTTTAGTGTAGACAAAACGTTGTCCAAAATACAGAGGGATTTTTGGTTTCCGAAGATGCGACGCTTCATCACCAAATATGTTCGTTCTTGCTTAGAATGTGCATACAGCAAAGAACCCAGTGGCCCCAAAGAGGGTTTTCTGCACCCAATCCACAAAGTAGATAGACCCTTTGATACAGTCCATATTGATCATTTGGGACCTTTTGTAAAAAGCGGAAAAGGCTATTCTTATCTATTGGTCCTAGTCGATGCTTTCACTAAATTTTGTTTACTGAAGCCTCTTCGAAACTTAAAAACAAAACCTACGGTAGATGCACTTCAGGATATATTTTCAATATTCGGTTTTCCTCGTAGGCTCATTTCAGATCAAGGAACATCTTTTACGTCTAATGAGTTTAAATCCTTTTGTAGCGACAATAACATACGTCATATTCTTAATGCTGTATCCTCGCCACGTGCAAACGGACAGGTAGAGAGATACAACAGAACAGTGCTTGATGCGTTAACGGCTTATACTGATAAACTAGGCGAGAAAAATTGGGATAAAGTTTTAGGCAAGATACAATGGGGATTGAATAATACCTTAAACAAAGGAATAGGAAGGGCTCCTTCGGAGGCATTATTTGGAATTCAACTTTTGAGTAAAGGAGATAATATTTTCGCTCAGATATTAGGAGAAACTAGATCCGTAGAAAATATAGATAAAATTCGCGATGAAATAAGTTCTGAAATAGAGAAAAACCAACAAAATCAAAAGAGTAGGTATGATCGAAATAAAATCAAAGCTAGAATTTATCAATTAGGTGATCTTGTAAAAATTCTGAAACCGACTCCTCATAACGACGGGAAAAGTAAAAAGCTGTTACCCAAGTTCTCTGGACCATTTAAAATCACTAAAGTATTGGACAATGATCGATATGAGGTATCTAGTATACAGGGCACAAATATTACACAAAGAGATTATTGTAATGTGTGGGCAGCCGACCGAATAAAACCGTGGGTCAATATTGCCTCTGATAGTTTGTCTGAAACAGATGATTCAGATTCGGAATGAAACTTCATGAATAAGGATGATCGAATTAAGGTTATGTTCAATATGAATACTGTATTTAAAGTTAATACACATGGCATTATAAGAATAATATATTTTTTATAAGAATGAAAAGATAAGAAATAACCTTAATTAAGGTTTAGTTTTTCTATTGTATTTATGGATGTAATGCATGATACCTGAGTAAGCAGAGTGTTAATAAATCCACTCAATTGTAAGAAATTTAATTGATTATTTTTATGATTATTTATTAAAATGAGTTTTGAAATGAATTGAGTGTCGATAGAACCACTCAAAGAAGTTCGTAATGAATTGATAATGTATTTAAGATTGAGTGTCGATAGATCCACTCAAATAAAAATAAAAGATTGAATTCATGAATGATTGATTTTTTTTAAATGAATTGGTGTCGATAGATCCACCTAAGCGATACTATGAATAAATGAATTTGGCGATCGACGTCGATAGATCCGTCGTGCTGCCATTGTACTCGAAAGAGATCGTGATATTTTTCTGTTGGTTGAATGTCGACAGATCCATCAACCATTAGATAGAATTTGTTATATAAGATTGTATTAGTTTAAAATTAAGTTTGAGGACAAACTAGATGTCAGGAAGGGCCGAATGTAAAATATTAATCGATATAAATTATATAACCTTTTGTTTAAGAATGCATTATTCCGTGTTCATAGATTTTCAATAACAATTCGTCAATTGACTCGAATGATTGTAGTTGTTGTATTGACTACCTTAGACAATCTAGTATTGGCCGGTCCTTACCCCACCTTAACTTTAAGGTAGGGGTAAGCCTATTTAAGCGGGTGTTTGTCATTTTTCGGGGCATTCTCTTACTGTACACTAAGTAAGCAAAAACTCTGCCAGTCTGTGTAAAAACTATACCAGTTGATGTGAATATATAGTCAAAACTCAACAAATTGGTTTCATTACCCTCTGACTGTTTATAAATGCAAGAATATTTTGGGCACAAAGGGGGTTAGTGAGAATACAGCCTCTTGAAAAATATAATTTTAAGTGATAAAATGCAAATATTTTAATATTTTTTAACAAAATATTGTAAATTATGAATAATATGATAATAATAAATATTTGTTTGACTAAGGACTTACAGTATAAAACCTCTTTATTATTACAAAAAAAAAATAACTGTACTACTTACCCGGTTAAATTGGGAATGCTCTCTGTTTACTCGCAAAGAACTTGAAGTAAGGTACCTATTTAACTTTGTAGGGATAATTCTATAAGCAACTAGTTTTTAGGGTTCCGTACCCAAAGGGTAAAAAAAGGAACCCTATTACTAAGACTCCGCTGTCCGTCTGTCTGTCTGTTTGTCTGTCTGTCACCAGGCTGTATCTCATGAACCGTGATAGCTAGAAAGTTGAAATTTTCACAGATGATGTATTACTGTTGCCGCTATAACAACAAATACTAAAAACAGAATAAAATAAATATTTAAGGGGGGCTCCCATACAACAAACATGATTTTTTTGCCGTTTTTTGCTCGATATTAGTAACGAGAACAGGTAGACAGTTAAAATTTTCACAGATGATGTATTTCTGTTGCCACTATAACAAACAATACTAAAAACAGAATAAAATAAATATTTGAGGTGGGCTCCCATACAACAAACGTGATTATTTGCCGTTTTTTGGTACGGAACCCATCGTGCGCGAGTCCAACTCGCACTTGGCGGTTTTCTTATATATTATTGCACGCGTTTGTTATAGCTCGGTTTATGGCCCTAAAAGCGATGTATTAGGGCTCACTTTACGAGCAAGTGTGTTAAAAAAGTGTTTTATTTCATGTCTAGTGAGCGCTTAAGCTTGAGAAGTGAATAAGACTTATTAAATTAATAAATAATATACGCGGAAGTTGTATGTGTTAAGAAAATAGATAAAGCTCATATTTTCCGCCTCAATTCTCTAATAACAGATGGTATTTCCGGACAAGTAAGATGACCAAACAACCGATTTGGATATTATACTACTTCCGATATGCGTGATGCAGTCAAGGCTCAATCTCAAATACTTAATCAATTCCTATTGCGATTTGAAACATTACAAGACAGAGATTTATAAACAGTCAACCTATAAATACCTGGCCTGGATTAGCTCATTTATTAGGCACCAACTTCTGGTTTAATTTAAAATTTAACAGAATTTATATGGAAATTACTTGTCATGTTATTTCGCTTCACTTTAACCCGCTTATGAGGCAAAGGAACTTGACCTCACGAGTCACGACATGTATGATGCTAACATTTACCTGACGATACTATAAAATATACCATTGAAGAACGTATCATTGCATCATTTCTTTTCTGTTCTCAGTACGAAGTCACCTTGCCATTGATTTACGAATTTATAATTGATGATTAAACGAACTTACTTGTAAGTGAAGTTCAATCATAATTATACGAAGGATTCGTCCGAAGATATTAGTATATTGACTACTTGTAGTACCGCTCGTGTACTATCACCACTTAGCACGTTATTTTAGAGTAATAACCTAAAAACCCTAAAAAGAGAAGGTTTTGACTTCAAAATGACAGATTTGACATTTCCAGTTCGAGTCCTCCCCGTCACTACTTGGCACCAACACTTCATTTAGTTCAGAGTCCAAATCGTATGATGTTTCCTCAAAGGGTTGTAATTTACAATCTATCAGTAGGGAGGGTGGGACACTATACTAATATCTTCGGACGAATCCTTCGTATAATTATGATTGAACTTTACTTACAAGTAAGTTCGTTTAATCATCAATTATACTCGGATTCGTCCTTCGATATTAGTATATTGACTACTTGTAGATGTTGAGAGTATTTTACGAGTATAAGAAAAAAGGAAATATCATCTCTTGTGTCTCATAAATTTAAAAGAATGCCATTTATATTTAATATAATTCTGCATGTTTTATTACATTTATCAAAGATGGTACATACGGTCGGAAAACTCAGTACCTATAATAATCATTAATCGATGATAAAGTATTTGTTTAAATATCTTGGAGAGATGGTGGAGTCATCGACCATCCCGTATTACGTAGAATGTCTCTAATAACATTTATGTTATAGCTATAGGTAATGGGTATCGGCGCACGTCGATTGCTACAATTTGGTGACGTGATAACACGAATCTTTTCCACTATCCTTAGATGTAATTTCAGCATTCTAATAATATTAGAAAATAGTTTTTATTTTATTTTTATATATTTTTTTTACAATTATGAAATGATTACGAAATGTTTATATTATACGCTGTGTATAAAAGCGGTTCTTCTTGAGAAAAAAAAGTAAATGTATGATGGTTTACGTCAAATTAAGAAGAGATGTTTTATAATTGAACTAAACAATGAACTGTTTATAATTAATTGTAAGTATTGTTCCCCTTGGTTTTATATTTTTTGTATTCTGAAAATAGGCAGTCAATTATCAGGTTATCTTAAACTATATGTTGTATTTGAGCAATGAAAATCTGCGCAAGGACATAGTAAAATTCTTTACCACACTTATTAAAGGTTAGCTCAATTTTGTACATTCATCAAAGAACCCAATATTATGTAAGTAATGCTAGTAAATTTGTTCTACACATCTGTAAGAAAAACTGTGTTTTTCTATCTGTATATATCACAAAATATATAATGTATTTACTAATATTTTGTTGTTGAATTATCAAACCATTTTGGTAACCAAACTCTGTTCTTTCCGATTGTATTAACAGGCAGGAAAGTAATAGCATAATATAAGTGTAAACAATAATAATATCTTAATAATGTTGTGTCTAACAACCAGTTTACTTGTGCGATTTATATTGCGTCCCTGAAATTGGGAATTATAAGATGTTCAAGGTTGAAATCCTATTACTTTACATAGGACACTATTTTTTAGGTGTGAACCAGTGGTACCCAGGTTCAAGATTGTGATGGTCATGATGGCACAATCTTTACACCACTAGTATAGGAAACTGGTAGAAAATGATAAAAAAGAAGTTTACTCAACTAATAGTAACATATTCGACTTTGGCATCCAAATGCTAGGAAACGAAAACATTAATATTTTAACTTATTCTACTTGTATTCGAATTAACTCAATTTTTATATAGGAAAAACTGAAACTGGTAATAATTTTTAATTTAGACAATCTTTTTTATTTTTATTATTATTCAGTACCAGAATAATACTGTCTAGAACTAGAAAACTCCACCCAGTACTGCAAAAAATCATGTTTTATATAACAAAATTCATATACAAATATTATGCAATCATGAGTGACCACACACACAAGTGTCCCAGTCTACCCCTTTGTTGAGAGGTATCTAACAAAATCTATCTACAATAATATGTTGTATATACAATACAATACAAATATTCGGTGTAAGTATTGATTACATTCAATCACCATGTACAATATTATAATATCGATAATATACCGGTATCTACCGGTACATTGACTTAATTTGTATAAGTTTTGTCTTGAGAAAAATCTTAACCTTTCAAGCCCGAAAACTGTGACACAACGGATACTCCATTGTTGAATATGGATTGTATAATAGGGTGGAGCGATTTTTTCTTATTTTTGATTTCGCTAAAGGCGGATTGCGGAAAAGTTGCGAATTATTGTCAGTATTAAATCTTACTATGGGCGTAACAAAATTAAATGTATGGAAGTGCTGCCCCCAGGGCATCAAAGTTTTGAATTTTAGGGAAAAACTTAGGTTCTTTAAAACTAAAAAAATTAATACATAATACTTTATTTTATTAAAATAAAATCATTTTCTGTTTAGCCACAAGTGGGAAAATTAAAACAAATATGAAAAAACGCCAATCAGGTACTAATTTCTTATCCAAAAAATCTGTAAGTAAAGTTACATTTATTCAATTTTGAAATATATTTTTTGTATTGAATGAGGGCATAATACGACACGATTCTAATTTGTTTCTGTTCCAACCTTCTCGTCTCAATGGCCCACTAACTGCTGACCAAGATTAAGTCACTAATTTAATGCATTTTTCGGTGCCTTGAGTGTGACAGGGGAAACATTTTGGAAGTAACTTTTTCGGTATTTGGCATGGCCGCTGAAATCATTTCGGTCGGAATAGCTCTGGTGAGAGATGGTTCCGAAGACTTTTCTCAGTCTATGAGCTCTTTTGAATCTAAAAAGTCTTCGGAACCACCTCTCACCAGAGTTATTCCGACCGAAATGATTTCAGCGGCCTTGCCAAATACCGAAAAAGTTACTTCCAAAACGATTTCCCTGTCACACTCAAGGCACCGAAAAATGCATTAAATTAGTGACTGAATCTAGTTCAGCAGTTAGTGGGCCATTGAGACGAGAAGGCTGGATCAGAAACAAGATAGAATCGTGTCGTATTATGCCCTCATTCAATACAAAAAATATATTTCAAAATTAAATAAATGTAACTTTACTTACAGATTTTTTGGATAAGAAATTAGTGCCTACTTTGCGTTTTTTCATTTTTGTTTCAATTTTCCTACTTGTGGCTAACCAGAAAAATATTTTATTTAAATAAAATAAAGTATTCTGTATTTATTTTTTTAATTTTAAAGAACCTAAGTTTTTCTCTGAAATTCAAAACTTTGATGCCCTGGGGGCAGTACTTCCATACAATTGATTTTGTTACGCCCATAGAAGGATTTAATACTGACAATAATTCGCAACTTTTCCGCAATCCGCCTTTAGCGAAATCAAAAATAAACGAAAAACGCTCCACCCTATTGTATAACCATTACATTCGTAATTTAAAAAAAAAACTTAATAATTTATCGTGAACTGCAAAGCAAAAAATATTCTGTAGACCCATTATAATAGTACCTATTTACTTAAATATCACGTACAAGTACAAAATCATGATGTCTAAAAAAACTGTCTCATAGTTTTGTAAAATATGGGCCAAAGGTAAGACTTTCTTCCCATTATGGAAAGAAAGTATTATCTTTCTATTCAATATTCCATATCAAAATTAAAACCTTAAAGGAGATAAGATCTCTTAGATATATTTTTACAAACAATTGACATTTCTATTTTGTTATTATTTTATTTATTATTATTACTATTAATTTGTATAATGGCTATATTATACTATAATGACAACATACAAAATCTATTATAGTTAACTGTTATGTTATAGGTTATGATATTTATGATAGTTTATATTACTTTCATAAATAAAGGACATGTCCTAATTTGGGCCACGTCTATGTACACCACCCTCAAAGATGGAGAAAAAAATGCTGATTCTGAGAAAAATACAAATAATTTTATAGAATGCATGGTTAAATGGTTATTAATAAAAACAGATCAATATTTTTTACTTGAAATAAAGCGTCAAATATGGCAACTCTCCGTTAAAAAGCCGTCAGTGGGCGCATTCTGCCAGACAAATCGTGGAGTCATCGATTGCCATTTTTAACCATGGATAGTATAGCGGTAGGTGCTTGAGTGTTTCTACACGGTGCAAGTAGCCCGCGCAAGTTGAGCACTTGCGCAAGTTACATGCCCCGCGTGGAAACACGTAAAGCGGGTCTAGCTCCATAGTATTGTACACCCGCGCAAGTAACCCGTGCCTCAACGTGCGCAAGATACATGCACCGTGCAGCACTCTTATCGCGCGACCGACGAGCGAGTGTAGGAGGCCTGCGGCTTGATTGCTTTGTATATTTTTTGGTTTATGACGTCAGTGCACTGTCCATCCTTGTTATCGTGTTATGATATGACAAGGACGGATAGAGCATTGCTTTCGCTTTGAGATAGGCGGTCTAGCTGCCGGAATTGTTCAATATTTTACTTTCCGTGGTTAAAATGTATTCTCTATGGCGATCGATGACTCAAAGATTTGTCTGGCAGAATGCGCCCACTGTCACTGTCATTGAGTTCCACGTACTCTGTGCTGTGGGTTGTTGTTACACAGACGTATAAGAAGTTGTTAACATCTTCCGCCATGATGCTTTTTTTATGCGTTTTTGCATTTTGTTTTATGTTCCTTCCAGAAAACAAAGCGATTTTAAAGAAATTGAATAATTAGAAACTGTTTATCGTGTCTTTATCTATTTTTTGGTATACTGTACAAAGACGTGGCCCAGACCTCATACATTTTTGGACATCACCTTTAAACTAAACATATAGAATAACTTGATAGATAGTATCGTTCGGTTAAGTTTATTTTTTTTTATTTTTATTTAGATATGTTAGACAGTGGACACATTCTGTTGAATGTTCAACAAAATGTGTAGTTGGCAAATGGTTCAAGGCGTCACTGTTAAGTATCAACTAGTTATGGTGTGACACATAATAGGTGTGAGGCATCAGGTATCAACTAGTTACATAACTCATTATGTGGTTCCATGAAGTATAGGTTTTATGAATGCTATACTGGCAGTTATTCATTGGTTCACATTCACATTGTTTCTAACAATATGTATGTAATCATACATAATAATATTATGTCAATCTGAGAACCGATGGTACCCAAGGATATCTAAGATATCAAAATGCATACCTGATGAGCAACACTGTTGTCGAACTGCTGCTGCAACAGCAGCTCTAGCATAGCAGCCGCCTGCCTGGGAGGCGGATGGCGACGGGTTCGGCGGACGGCGGAGTCACCCGAGAGGTGCTGAGCAGATTGATTTTTACACTGTCGCGTAGTCACTGTCGTCAGCGGTGCTTTGGGTTCCTGCGCTTGTTACAGTTGCGTTGTTGAACCGATCTATGCGGTGAAATAATCCAATGACTATCTCGATTGCAATAGATTTTTGGTTCATGCGGCAAAATAATCTTCTTCATCATTGATGAAATAATAGAACCTATCCATGCGGTGAAATAATCCAATGACTATCTCGGGTGCTATAGCTATTATTGGTTCATCATCATCATCATCATCATATCAGCCACACGACACCCACTGCTGGGTATAGGCCTCCCCCAAGGATCTCCACGACGATCGGTCCTGCGCTGCCTGCATCCACTGGCTTTCCGCGACCTTCAGCAGATCGTCGGTCCACCTTGTCGGGGGCCTACACACGGAGCGTCGTCCGGTGCGCGGTCGCCATTCCAGAACCTTTCTGCCCCAACGGCCATCGGTTCTTCTCGCTATGTGTCCCGCCCATTGCCACTTCAGCTGAGCAATCCTTCGAGCGATGTCGGTTACTTTAGTTCTCCTGCGGATCTCCTCGTTTCTGATTTGATCACGTACGGAAAAGCCGAGCATGGCTCTCTCCATTGCACGCTGAGCGACCTTGAGCCTCCTTATGAGACCCATAGTTAGCGGCCATGTTTCACTGCCGTAAGTCATCACTGGCAACACACACTGTTCATAGACTTTCGTCTTGAGACACTGAGGTAAGTCGGACGCGAAGATTTTTCGAAGCTTCCCGAATGCTGCCCACCCGAGTTGGATTCGACGAGAGATCTCTTTCTCGAAATTGGACCTACCTAACTGGACTGCCTGTCCTAGGTATACGTAATGGTCAACACCTTCAAGTGTAGTGTTCCCAACATGAACTGGAGAGGGTACAACATGGGCATTTGACATAATTTTCGTCTTTTCCATGTTCATCCTAAGACCCACTCTTTGGGAAGCACTACGGAGATCTTCGAGCATTGTGTTCAGGTCTTCCATGGTCTCAGCCATAAGGACTATATCATCGGCAAAACGAAGGTGTGTTAGGTACTCGCCATTAATGTTGATGCCGAGTCCTTTCCAGTCCAAGAGCTTAAAGATGTCCTCCAACGCAGCTGTGAACAGTTTCGGAGAAATAACGTCTCCCTGTCTCACACCACGCTGCAGTTGGATAGGATTTGTGTTCTGGTTCTGTACTCGGATCGTCATGGTGGCATTTTGGTATAAGTACCTCAACACCTCGATATACCTATAGTCCACTTGGCACCTTTGGAGAGACTGCAGCACCGCCCAGGTTTCAATCGAATCAAAGGCTTTCTCATAGTCCACGAACGCCAAGCAAAGTGGCTCATTATACTCCTCGGTCTTCTGTATAACCTGCCGCAGCGTATGGATGTGGTCTATTGTGCTAAAGCCTTTTCGGAACCCGGCTTGTTCGGAAGGTTGGAAGTCGTCGAACTTGCGAGCGAGACGATTCGTAAGGACTCTCGAAAACAACTTATAGACATGACTCAGAAGCGAGATGGGTCTATAGTTCTTTAAGAGGGACTTGTCACCCTTTTTAAAGAACAAGATCACCTCACTTATGTTCCATGTCTTTGGCGTTCTGCCCTGGACGATGACGGAATTAAAGAGCTTTTGGAGGACTTTGAGTATCGGCTTACCGCCCGCTCTCAGAAGTTCTGTAGTGATTCCATCGTCACCCGCCGCCTTGTTGTTTTTCAGCTGTTTGAGAGCCATACTAATCTCGAACAGGCTGACGTCCGGGATATCTTGGGTATAGTGTCGGGTAAGCTTGGCTCTGGGGTCTTTAGCCTTGCTTTCAACAGGTGTCTGCGTGGAATATAACTGCCCATAGAAGCTCTCAATCTCCCTCAGGATTTCAGGCTTTGATGAAATGATGCGTCCGTCGTCAGTTTTCAGCTTCGTCATCTGGCTTTGCCCAATAGACAGATCTCTCGTGAACACTTTGGAGCCTTTATTCCGCTCGATAGCCTCTTTAATACGATTCGTATTAAATTGGCGAAGGTCGCTCGTCAAAGACTTAGATATCTGTCTATTAAGCTGCCGATAACGATTAGCATCTACTGAACTCTGGAGCCTCATTTCACGTCTCTGATCCATGAGTAGGAGTGTGTGGTCGGAGAGTTTCTTTATCTTGGGACGGCGGGTCTTAAAGAGCTTGGACCCTACCGTACGGACAGTATCCACCACCATGTTGTTTAGATCGTCCACGTCTATGCTGTTCTCAAGGGCTTCGAAGCGGTTTTGGAGTTCGAGTTGAAAGCTCTCGGGGTTTTGAATATGGGCCGGCAATGGTCGAATTGTTGATTTTATCAGTCGAGATCTTTCCAGCTTTGGGTTGATATTCAATGTGCCACGTACCAATCGGTGATCGCTCTCCGTCTTAACAGCGTTGATCACAGTGACATCATTGAATATTTGCTTTTTCGTCGACATGATAAAATCTATCTCATTTCTGACTTTACCGTCCGGACTGACCCAGGTCCACTTCCGGCTTTCCGGCTTTCTGAAGAAGGAGTTCATCATAAAGAGGTTCTCCTTCTCCATAAAGTCAGCCAGCATCTGGCCTCTGTCATTCCGTTGCCCAACTCCAAATTGCCCCACTCTCAGCTCATCACCGCATCGTTTCCCCAACTTTGCATTGAAGTCCCCCATCACAACAGTGTAGTGGGTTTTGTAGCTATGCATGGCTTTAGAGATCTCCTCATACATAGCCTCCACTTCGTCATCTTGGTGTGTCGAGGTCGGTGCGTAAACCTGTATAACATTCAGCGAACACCGTTTGGATATTCTGAGTATAAGGTACGCCACCCTGGTTAACACACTTCCGATGGTAATCACGTTGTTGACAAGGGACTTGTGGACGATGAACCCGACACCACCTTGGGACTGTTGGTCGCCCTCCCGGTAGTAAAGCAAGTTACCGGAGTTGAGGATTATCGAGTCCTCTCCCGCTCTTCGGACTTCAGATAACCCGATAATGTCCCAATGTACCTTGCTGATAACTTCTTCCAACTCGGTTAACTTCGCGTCGGTCCTTAGTGTGCGCGTGTTATAGGTTGCCAGGTGCAGTTGTCGTCGTTTTTGGTAGCCGAGCCGCACCCGGGGATTCTTAGCACCCCCTGCCCCGCCGTTACCGTAGCCGCTACCGTAGCTAGGAATAGCGGGGCTGCCGGGGACTGGGGGCCAATTTTTTGATCCATTGTGCATGAGGGGGGGGGGGTTTGCCATAATCGCCACGCTTGGCAGGCGGGTTGGCGATCGCAGTAGGCCAAGGTTTTTTGGAGACGCTGCTGCCCGTCTCTTGAAGGCTATGCTCCCTTAGTCGCCTTTTACGACACCCACGGGATGATAGGGGGTAGTGCTATTCTAGGCCGGCACATACACGGCATATTATTGGTTCATGCCGCGAAATTACTGATGCCGCCGAATACTAAACCGACCTATGCGGTGAAATAGTCCGTTTGACTATTTCGATTGCAATAGATCTTTGGTTAGTAACATTACTTTTCTCCGACTTTATACTTTTCTTCGCTAAGCATTTTGACTTTAATTAAATTTTCACTGAATATAATATCCTAAGGAATTCTCACTTTGAGACTGCAATGTACGTGCGTTCGTGGCGAAGCACAAAAAGCGAATGAAGTGTTGGCGCCAAGTAGTGACGGGGAGGACTCGAACCGGAAATGTCAAATCTGTCATTTTGAAGTCAAAACCTTCTCTTTTTAGGGTTTTTAGGTTATTACTCTAAAATAACGTGCTAAGTGATGATAGTACACGAGCGGTACTACAAGTAGTCAATATACTAATATCGAAGGACGAATCCGAGTATAATTAAAATATTGACAGTAAAATGATGACTTTCTTCAAAAAATAAACTTAACTTTGTAACTCACTGCAAACATAAATAAAAGAAACATTTGAAAAATCGCCTTCGTTACTAATTTTATTCAAAAGCCTTTGCCATCACTCATTCGGTACAAAATAAAAAGGTTCCTTTGAGAGTTGTGTTAATCAAGATCTCTCATTTTTTAATAAAACTCGTTAACTTGACTCAGAGGGTAATATTTTAACCTTATATTCAGAAAACATTATTGTTAAAATCTGTCCTTTGTAAACCGTTTGTTATAATATTGTCTAATCCACTGTTTCCCAATTTGTGGTACGCGTACCCCCAGTCCCCCAGGGGTACGCGAGGTTACATCAAGGGGTACGCGCAACAATCTTATGATTGATGATTTCATACATTTGTTTTCATTTTTAGGGTTCCGTACCCAAAGGGTAAAAACGGGACCCTATTACTAAGACTTCGCTCTCCGTCTGTCTGTCTGTCAGTCACCAGGCTATATCTCATGAACCGTGATAGCTAGAAAGTTGAAATTTTCACAGATGATGTATTTCTGTTGCTGCTATAACAACAAATACTAAAAATTGAATAAAATAAATATTTAATGGGTGCTACCATACAACAAACGTAATTTTTTTGGCGTTTTATGGTACGGTTTTTAGGGTTCCGTACCCAAAGGGTAAAAACGGGACCCTATTACTAAGCCTCCGCTGTCCGTCTGTCTGTCTGTCTGTCTGTCTGTCACCAGGCTGTATCTCATGAACCATGATAGCTAGACAGTTGAAATTTTCACAAATGATGTATTTCTGTTGCCGCTATAACAACAAATACTAAAAACAGAATAAAATAAATATTTAATTTTATATAATCCCATACAACAAACGTGATTTTTTTTGCTGTTTTTTGGTACGGAACCCTGCGTGCGTGAGTCAAACTCGCACTTGGCCGGTTTTTTATTCATCATTCCTGCAATAAGAGGTACGCGTTTGAGGTCTTTCTTGGAAGGGTACGTAGAAAAATAATTGAGAACCACTTGTTGCCAATAATCCAAAAAAAAAATGCATTTTCTGTTTAAACAAAGCAAATAGCAACTACCATTTTTTAATTTTATTAAAATTCAGTTTAATTCAGAAAATATAACCTATTATTTGTTTCAAGTATCTTTTTCCGTCTACAAAATCTACGCTAAAACAAAGTATGTTTCCCGTTTTTTACTTAAAAACAAGCAAGATACTTGTATTTGAAATAGATTAGCAGATACTTGATTTCTATGTAATAAGCTGAAAACAAATATCTACGGGGAAACTACTAAAGTATAATAGAGAATCTCAAGTTACTTGTTTATAGCGTAGAACATTATTGACAATCAATAAATATTTCTACACAGACCACTATTTTCTCGTTTGTCATAATGTAGGTAGGTATAAGAACTTTTTTATAGACATATATTTTTACTTTTAATACCAATGATATTTTAAGATTTTAGTGTTCAGATTTTTTTTTCAATTAAAACACTAGATAACGTTTTTGAGCTCTTCTGTAAAATTTGTCTGGAATGAGATACTTGAATTTGGTTTAGGGCAGCCGTATTTATTTAGAACATGTTAATACGAATAAAGCTGTATTATTGGTTTGCGCTACGTTTAACAGTTCGTTTTTACTATACTTTTTATGGGGCATTTACACGGATCGATTTTCCGGGTGACAGTTATCATTATCAATATCGCGGTTAGTATTCAGTTTAAAAGATTTCCAATGAATTCAATTTCTCCCTGTAGATAGCGACATATAGTAAAGCATAGTCTGTTATGAGCTCTATCCACTCTTTAGCATAATTATAGAGCAGTTGAATTTTGTTTTGCTATAGTTGGTAATGCATGTAGCTTTAATTAAAAAAATTGATTCGATTGAACCGATAATCGATTTTACGAAAAAACTTCTTGTTTGCCTCAACTAGTCGTGAAATAACTACACAATTATTGGAAAACGACAATAATCATACAATAGAACAGTGTTCGATCAACAACGATACAAAACTTTTTGTATTAAACTTACTCAAATTCATTTTAATGTATTGTTGAAATTTTTGATATTCTTTTTTAATTTCCATAATAAATAGTATAAGACTAATGGCTCTATGATCTGTAGACTTCACGTTTGTGGCATTTTTGAAAGAGCTGAAAGGTTTTTTTTTTTCGAAAAATAATGAAAAACTGTATCGACAAAGAAATATATAATCATCAAACCTGTTTACAAAATTTCACGAAAATCGGTTGAAAAATGGCTACCTGTAGAGGAGAACAGACGGACATATGAAATATTTTTTGCCCAAGCTGAAACGGAGACGCTAAGCTCGGTCAATGAAATAAAGTGGTTAGTGTAGGAAATGAATCGATCTTTTGTATGGAGACCTCTGGAGACCCCAACATTAAATCTTTAGTCGATGAAACTTTGCAGGGATGTAATATAGTATGAACCAAAACCTATTATGTACAAGTATCCAAAAACAAAAAAAATATATTTGGATACTTTAAAAAATATGTTTCATTTATGATACTTTATCATACTGTAAAGTTTCGTCTACTGAGGATTTATTGTGGGGATCCACTATTTTCCTTTCCTACACTAGGTTTGAAGCTTAGATTAATAAGACCCAGATACCTAGTCCGCGTCCGTATGGTGAGGCAACTCAAACTGAGCCAGAATGGCTAAGTATGACTATTCGGCCCGCCATTTCTCAAGTGATATTCGTGTCGAACACAACTCCCGAAAATTTCAATAAAAATGAGGGTTTGCGCAATGAACGGATGTCACAATCAGGTCACATTACTTCGAAAAAACACTAGAAAGATTGTAGATAACATTTCACGTCTAATTAACGTGTTTTCACTTACATTTTTACGTAAATCATTCATCAAAAATAACTATATTTGTCACTTCATATTTTATGAAAATGTTGCCAGTACGGGGAAAAAATTTCCCCCGCATTTACTTAGTTGATCAATTAAAAGTTAAACACATCTCAATTACATAATTAAGATTCCACGCAATTCGACAACTACTTATCTACTAAAATGGTTGCTAGCATTGAAAAAACGCAATGTTCTCATTTGAAAAAAATTATATGATAAAAAATATAAGATGGTGGCCAACTTTTTTGTTTGTGGGCCGATTTCGATGAAACTCGGTTCGGGGTACTATTTTGACAAGAAAACAGCAACGCAATGTTAAAAATATAAAAATCCAAGATGGCAGCCAACTTTTTTGTTTGTGGGCCGATTTCGATGAAACTCGGTTCGGAGTAGTATTTTAACAAGGAAACAGCAACGCAATGTTAAAAATATAAAAAATCCAAGATGGCGGCCAACTTTGTTGTTTGAGAGCCGATTTCGATGAAACTTGGTTCGGCGTACTATTTTGACAACAAAACAGCAACGCAATGTTAAAAATATAAAAATTCCAAGATGGTGGCCTACTTTGTTGTTTGTCGGTCGATTTCGATGAAGCTCGGTTCGGGGTACTATTTTGATAAGAAAATAGCAACGCAATGTTAAAAATATAAAAAATCCAAGATGGCGGCCAACTTTGTTGTTTGTGGGCCGATTTCGATGAAACTCGATTCGGGGTACTATTTTGATAATAAAACAGCAACGCAATGTTAAAAATATAAAAAAATCCAAGATGGCGTCCAACTTTTTTGTTTGTGGGCCGATTTCGATGAAACTCGGTTCGGAATATTATTTTAACAAGGAAACAGCAACGCAATGTTAAAAATATAAAAAATCCAAGATGGCGGCCAACTTTGTTGTTTGAGGGCCGATTTCGATAAAACTTGGTTCGGCGTACTATTTTGACAACAAAACAGCAACGCAATGTTAAAAATATAAAAATTCCAAGATGGTGGCCTACTTTGTTGTTTATCGGTCGATTTCGATTAAACTCGGTACGGGGTTACTATTTTGATAAGAAAATAGCAACGCAATGTTAAAAATATAAAAAATCCAAGATGGCAGCCAACTTTTTTGGTTGTGGGCCGATTTCGATGAAACTCGGTTCGGAGTACTATTTTAACAATAAAAGAGCAACGCAATGCTAAAATAAAAAATCCAAGATGGCGGCCAACTTTTTTGTTTGTGGGCCGCTTTCGCTGAAACTCGGTTCGGGGTACTATTTTGATAAGAAAACAGCAACCCAATGTTAAAACCATAAAAAAATCCAAGATAACATCTTACTTTTTGTTTGTGGGCCGATTTTGATTAAACTTGGTTCAGGGTACTATTTTGATAAGAAAACAGCAATATCAATATAAATAAAAATGTTAAAAATCGGCCAAGTACGAGTCGGATTCGCGCATGAAGGGTGTTGTACCAAAAACAGCAAAAAAAAACTGTTTGCTGTATGGGAGCAGCCCTTAAACATATATTTTATTCTTTTTTTAGTATTTTTTCTTGTAGCAGCAACAGAAATACATTATCTGTAAAAAAATCAACTGTCTAGCTATCACGGATCATGAGATACAGCCTTGTGACAGACAGACAGACGGACAGCGGAGTCTTACTAATAGGGTTCCGTTTTTACCCTTTGGGTACGGAACCCTAAAAATGACAAAGGGTTGATAGCGGTGAACTATGTTTTTGGGTTTATTTCGATGTAACTCGGTTGGAAAAAAAGAAAAACAAATAAGAAAAGCTCCCATATCACAAAAGTGATTATTTGCTCATTTGGTACGGAACCCTTCGTGCGCAAGTCCGACTCGCACTTGGCCGGTATTTTACTTTGCGTTGCTGTTTTCTTTTAAAAATAATACCCGAAACCGGGTTTCATCGATATCAGGCACAAACAAAAATTTAGATGCCATCGTGGATTTTTTTTTAACATTTCGTTGCTATTTTCTTGTTCAAATAGTACTCTTAAACGAGTTTCATCAAAATCAGCCCACAAACAAAAAAGTTAGCTGCCATCTTGGAATTTTTATATTTTTAACATGCGTTGCTGTTTTCTTGGAAAAATAGTGCCCTAAATCAAGTTTCACTAAAATCGGCCCGTAAAACAAAAAAGTTTGCCGCCATCTTGAACTTTTTATATTTGGAACATCGCATTGCTGTTTTTTTGTTAAAATAGTACCGCGAACCGAGTTTCATCAAAATCGGCCCACAAACAAAAAAGTTGACCACCACCTTGGATTTTTATATATTTTTAACATTGCATAGCTGTTTTTTTGTTAAAACATTGCCCCAAATCGAGTTTCATAGAAATCGGCCCAAAAACAAAAAAGTTGGCCGCCATCTTGGATTTTTATATTTTTAACATTGCGTTGCTGTTATCTTGCTAAAATAGTACCTCGAACCGATTTCCATCGAAATCGGCCCACAAACAAAAAAATTAGCCGCCATCTTGAATTTTGTATATATTTAACATTGCGTTGCTGTTTTTTTGTGAAAATAGTGCCTTGAACCGAGTTTCATCGAAATCGGCCCACAAACAAAAAAGTTGGCCGCAATCTTGGATTTTATATATATTTGATATTGCGTTGCTGTTTTTTTGTTAAAATAGTACCCCGAACCAAGTTTCATCAAAATCAGCCCACAAACAAAAAAGTTGGCCGCCATCTTGGATGTTTTACATTTTTAACATTGTGTTGCTGTTATCTTATTAAAATAGTACCTCGAATCGAGTTTCATTGAAATCGGCCCACAAACAAAAAAGTTGACCGCCATCTTGAATTTTTTATATATTTACCATTGCGTTGCTGTTTTTTTGTGAAAATAGTGCCCTGAACCGAGTTTCATCGAAATCGACCCACAAACAAAAAAGTTGGCCGCTATCTTGGATGTTTTACATTTTTAACATTGCGTTGCTGTTATCTTGTTAAAATAATACCCCGAACCGCGTTTCATCGAAATCGGCTCTCAAACAAAAAAGTTTTCCGCCGGTACATAAACAAAAAAGATTGCACCATCTTTAATTTTGACATTTTTAGCATTGCACAGTCGACATCTTATTTAAAAAATATATATAATATATCGACTTTCGGTTTAAACCCTAGCCCATCTCTAGTTTTGACAAGCAAACTCTAGTTACATGTAAATGGTGAAATCTACACAATCGCAACTCTAAGTACGACGATGGTTTCAATTTCCCTACTTTTAAGGGAAAATTTCATGTACTGGTAACATTAGTTTTTTGCTGTGTGCGTTTCGTCGAGCGTAAACACAAGCACCTTACGCACACATAAATTTCATTTTTGCCTCACTTTTGACAGACCGCCTTTTAGAATACTATCATTCTTGGCTTTATTATTCTAAGGTTTGAAGTATTAAAATTAACTGATGATTCTGAGGACAGACAATGAGACACTGAATACTGACACTGTAAGACACTGAATAAGCGTAAAGCGGGGAATTCACTACCAGACTGCCCGCGACGGGCTGCCCGTCACGGGCAAGTCTGTCTCATGTCTGCTCGTGAATGCTAGGCAACGGACACGGGCAAGCCCGTCGGCCCGTGTCCGCCGCCTGCCCGGAGAATCGCATTTTGTCTGTGCGGGCACAGACAAGTCTGAACGTGAATGGTCACGCCGGGCAGCCCGCCTGCATTTATGCGTTGAGAGTGTTACGAGAGTGCATGTTTGTTTCGAATATTTTGAATTAACGAAAATAATTAGTTTTGGCATCTTTCTGTCATTTCCATTTCCAATTACTTACCAATCGCATCCTTGTTTGTGGAAAGTTAAAAGCAAGGAATATATGAATAGCGACCTAAGAAATGCCGCTTACAACGAAGTTATTTTAAAGACGTAGGAAATCAATAAAAATGCTGAAAAAATAATAAAGAATTCATGAAGAATTGTCTCCGTCTTCTTTCTGCCATCGTATTGTACAGTTGACTGAAGCTCATCGAAAGACTAAATGATGGCCCGCTGTGTGTGTTCTCAATACGGGCAAGCGACAGACTCGGGCCGGGCCGGGCGGCCCACGGGCAGTCTGATAGTGAATTCCCCGCTTAACTTTAAATAAAAATTAGTTATTAGGTACCAACTATTGGTAGACATAATTTACTTTGTTTAATAAATAAAAAAAAACCATTATAAAGATTTAATGATATTCATTAAAAAAAAAATATGAGTAAAAAAGTATTTTGTCATTTTCTTTCGGATTATGAACTGAGTTTGTATGAAGAAGACAAAACTCATTTAACCTAAAATAGGTTTATTATGCGTTTTATTTTTTTTATGAATAACTCGTTTATCTTAGATAATAATGTGTTTCAGTAACTAAGAGGAAGTAAATTATTTAATGATATTTTGTGGTCTCAATAAGTAACAAAACGTATTTCTGTCTCCTTCACACGCGTACGTAAACGCATAGGGGGTGAAAGGAATCATACATTATTTTTTGCTTGACAAAACGTGGGAATTGGATTCAATTTCTTGATACTTTGAGATTGATTATTTGGCATAGAATAAACGCACTAACATGTTTTGTTAATTTTTCTGCAATATTTTACTATATATATTTTTTATTTTGTGATTTTATGCTTTAAAAATATGTAAACAAATATATAAAATATTTTTTATATTCTTTCTTCCATTTCGCCATATTTTTAGGGTTCCGTACCCAAAGGGTAAAAACGGGACCCTATTACTAAGACTCCGCTGTCCGTCTGTATGTCTGTCTGTCTGTCACCTGGCTGTATCTCATAAACCATGATAGCTAGACAGGTGAAATTTTCACAGGTGATGTATTTCTGTTGCCACTATAACAACAAATACTAAAAACAGAAAAAAAATATTTAAAGGGGGCTCCCATACAACAAACGTGATTTATTTGCCGCTTTTTGCTCGCTATTAATAACGACTGCAGGTAGACAGTTGAAATTTTCACACATGATGTATTTTTATTGCTGCTATAACAAGAAATACTAAAAATAGAAAAAAAATATTTAAGGGGGGCTCCCATATACCAAACGTGATTTTTTTGCTGTTTTTTGGTACGGATTCCTTCGTGCGCGAGTCCAACTCGCACTTGGCCGGTTTTTTTTAAAAGCTTACTTTTTTCGTAATTTGCTAAATTTTGTTCATGTAAGTGATAATATTTTTTTACAAATAGTTTACTCTTCTATTACTCTTCTATTTTATAAAAACCAACAACAACGATCATTAGCAAAAAATGTGATGCAATTATCAGCAGCTTATCACTTTAGATCGCAAATGACTTGACTCATCAAATCACAATCAATTATCAATCACCATCTCGAACATACTTTCATTTTAATTTAAAAAAAAACTAGTAATAAAAATCAAAAGCCCAGTCATTCAATTATTTTCAACATTATATCATCCATCAAATTCGTAAAACAAAAGTCACTTTCGTTTTTAATTCAATCAAAATTCAAGTGTAAGCGTCAAGACAGTTAGGCTGGAGTAACTTGCGCGTGCGCCTTATGAATTGCCAACTACGTTCGAAACTTTCGGACCCGTATTCAGTCCACGACTGTCTTCCTACCAGGACAGACGACAGGACGGCCATGTTCCATATTTGAAATTTCGAAAAACATTTTATTTTCGACTATAGTTTCTAAATAGCACGCTAGTGAAACTTATTTGGTGATATTTTCGTGCTTTTTTTGTGAACTTTCTTTACGTGTGTTGACTGTGTTGTGGTGCGGATTTATTGTATATCCATAGTGCAAATTTTACGTGGAAATATTAAAATGGTAAGTAAAAGAACTTTTAATAAGAAATCGATTTATACAAAAATTTTACTGTGTTAAGTACCTAGCTAGTAAACGTGCGGTGTAACAGTTGCGAATTTAACTGACAAGGGGCAAAATTTTGAAATAAATTTAATTTTATACCTATAAACACATATGCATAAGTGTCTGATATCATAAATTGTTTCTTGATAATTTTTTATTAAGGTTTAACATAATTATAGTTTTAAAGATTCCGAAATTTTGGAAAGCTCTATTTTTACTTAAATTTCCGTTTTTTTGGTAGGTGTATAAATAATAGGTCGATCTCGTGCTTTTTTATTAGTGAGAACAACTAATACCTATTTTAGTCTAAAATATTTTACATGGTTTCATTTTAACACAGGATAGTACAAGGTTTCATTACTATTGTAATCAAATAGGGTTATATTACAAAATATGCATCAAAAATCGACTGTCAATCTAAAAAAACGACCTATTTATATCATATTTGCCCCAGTAACCGTCATTTTGCACATTTTCGAAATTTGAAAAGCGGCGCGCAAACGCCTTGCGCTGCGACTGCGCACAATGGACAAAAACGCACAGTTTCACCCGGTGAAAGTAGTCGGCGAATAGAAATCGGCGCGAGCGTGTGACGCGAACGATCGTTGGAAATTAGGTGCACGTTTGTATGGATAGATCCTTTATTTAAAAAATTATAGGCTGATAAGAGTTAGTCAAGTATCTTGTCTATGTTTTACTAATAAAACTTTAAAGCCAAAAAATATAATGGACAACATCACAAACATTGCTCCGATTCCAAAGTAGCTAAGCACTAGAGACAACAGTGGAACTACAAACACCCAGACTTGAGCTAAGAAGTTAGTTTTCTAAATTGACCCAGCCGGTGGTCGAACCCGGGACCTCAGAAATGACACGTTGAAAACCGGCGTACAAACCACTCGACCACGGAGGTTGTCAAAGATAACTATACGTATGTAGTTAGTAAAGTTTTAAAGAAGTAAACACTGAATTGCATAGTTATTTTGAAAATATTTTAAAACAATACTAAATACTACTGGCATATCAACAATATTTTTTTTCAGATTTTGTCAAAAACACTGAAAAAAATCAGTTTTAGATTTTCTGTTTAAATAAGACATCAACGCCATAAATATTAATGTTTGTAACTTATTATATCTTTTTTTTTTACTTTACAATTAACTTAAAATGTATGAAATCTTGATCCGAAATTTTCTGCGGACATCGTTATATTTATATATATATTGTTATTACTAAATGTTTAACGTAATAAATAACCATAAAGCTACAAGTCAAATTAGTTCGAATGGCATAAAAATAAATCTCCAAGCAAAGAACCGGCTGGCCTCCACCGAATCAGACTAGAAACATTTTAAACAAAATGTCTGTAGCAATAGCTAAACATAAGTTTGTAAACAGAATATCGAGTTTAGGGTATTCATAAATATCCTTAGTTAGTTTACTAGTTATGCGAAAACTATTTTAATGATAAACATTAATCATACGGAAGCAACTGCATAAGTAGGAAATAAACATTTTTGTGTTTTTAGTACTACCCATCTAAGTATTTGAACAAAGGTTTTTGTACAGTTGGATTATTTTATGGTTTCAGAAATGTTAATTTCAACTGTCACTTTATTAAATTCTACTAAAATTGAAATTAATTGTCTTTATTCAATAAATCCACAATAAGGATCACAGGATGTAATTTTTTTATTTTTTTTATTTTTATGGTTATAGGTAATTTTTACTTGGCGATACTTAGCATTAGCGATAGCTATTTCATTAACAATACAATTAAAATCATTACACTTAATTTTAATTTTACTTAATTCTAGTTTTAAAAGTAAATCTAGTTTTAAACCTTAAAACAAATAAAACTATTTACAAAACATTATGGTCAAGTTTCCATTAATAAACTGACAGTCGGGTCCGTTTAGAAATATTCCAAAATCCTTTTTTAGATCTCCTGACACAATCTGTCTTATAAATTTATAGAATGCGATTAATTTAATAATGTACAACTAAAGTGATTAAATATTGTACGCTTGCAGTACAAAACGACGTATTTTAATCTGTATTTTTTTCATATTTTTTAAGTGAAGTTGCAGCGAATCACTGTCTATTTTTAATTTAGTCGCATTGACACACACAATCAACATCTACGCATTATGAATTTAGACTAACCAAATCTAGTTCAAGATCACACTTTCTTCTCACGCACTTTTAAGAGTTATCCAAGTACGAAATCTAACAATAGTCATGATTGTTCTTTTGTATACCAAAATTGTATAATTGTGACTTAAGCTTCGTAACTTGTGTGGATTACAGCTTAATTTTGGCGGTTTCTACGTAATAAGGTCCTTGACATTTTTCTAATGTTAAATTGTTCGTTGTTATGTCGTTAATGTTGTTTGAGAATTTCGTTAGCTTCACTTGAATATTAATTAGTATTGTAATTGCTTATATATTATGTACCACGGGCAACAGCGTCGCTTAACCACTCCTAAGGTTAAAATCGCTTGCTCGCCGCGCCCGCTGTCACATACGTTTAGTTCGTGCAGGGGAGATACGCACGCACACGAATTTTGTTACTAACTGGTTAAGCGACGCTGTTGCCCATAGTACAATGCAATGTATAGATATTAATTTATTAGCTGTATGACATTTGGCAGAGTAGAATTAATACCAATCTGGGCATGTAAGGAAAGATCTTACACCTTTCTATACCAGAAAATTTGCAGTAGCGTTTTGCGATAGCACGATTCAACACTACGATCTTCAATCCACCTGCCAAGATGGGATTATAGCAATATTTTGCCATGAGAGATGTCAGAGAGACTAACATCGCTTGCATAAAAAAATCAGAGACGTCAAGTTCGGTGTAACTTGGCGCCGTTAGTAACTCTGAGATCCCTAGTTCAGTTACCTGAGTACCAGGTGGGTTATTAAATACAAACTTTTCTATAAATCAATTAATTAATTAATTAATATTATACCCATAAAATATATACAACGTGTTAATGAATGAACTGAAATGACCATCAAACTGCAACTTTTACTACGGGACCAACTCTGAAATCGCGAAAAAAATCTGCTGTTTCATCCAACAATTAATTACGTAAATATCAAAATGTATGAAATAGTTGACTTTTTTTCGCGATTTCAGAGTTGGCCCCATAGTAAAAGTTGTTCAGTTTGATCGTCCGAAGAAACGGTTTTTCCATCTTGGGTTCATTCATTAAAACGTTAATTGTATGCCTTAAAACGAAACATAATTTCTTCCCTTGGATGTTCGTGGTTTCTTGGTGCTTTTGATCCCCATAAAGACTCAATTCAATAGTCACTCAAATAATGATATTTCTTAGAAAATAATTCCCATGTTATTTCCTCGCTTAGTATGCAATTGACTGTTTGACTTTCAAGTAACCACTATCTTGAAAAGCGGTTCTGCGAGAGATTTGCAGTACCGTTAATTTTGATAGTTACTGTATGCAGTTAAGTAAGATTTACGGTAAATTGCAAATGTCAGATTCCTAGGAACCTACTTGGAAGCCCTTTCTACATCGTAGGGTAATCTTTTGTTGGGTAATAAAATAAGTAGTTTGAAAATGTCATTTCTATTTGTGGTCGAGTGGCTTGTATAGTAAATTTCATAGTAATTTCATAGTAAATGATATCTATGAGGTGCCTAGTTTTATCGCCGGCTGTCTCTTCTCAGAAAATATTTTTTTCTATAATGGTCTCTAGTGGCGACGGGTGAAATTATGGCGAAGATAAGCCGTTCACCCAAAATTTCATGATCTGCATAGTGAATCGTTGGGGTGGGATTTTTAAAAGATGAGCTGATTTCGCCACTGATGGTCCCAGGTCTGGGATGGATTGCGGTATTGTTGTTATTTCTGATTTTCATAACAAATGCTTTAGCTAAATTATTTTAGTATTGGGAGCTATGTTTGATTCTGTTGATTTTTTATCTAGACAATAAATTACGATAGTTAAAATATAGAGCATACTTTGAGCCTATCCCAATGAACAATTGGTTTCAAAACGTGACGTAACCGAGACGTGGACGTAACGAGTTGCCCAATCAGGCTCACGACCGAGGTGACATATAGCACTGTTAGTTCACTGCTTAATTGTTTAGCCCATTTCGAGAGATTGCCAAATTATGTTTGATGAGGTGGATTTTACGCTTGATTTTGGACGTAACTTTTTACTTCTATTGTCTAATGCGTCGTACTTTCTACTGTCCGCTATTGTCATTGAAGTTTTGGAACCAATATTTAAACTATGAAAAAGCATTTGTAAAAGAACAAAATGATGAACTGCCTCTTTTTCAATTAAGCACTTAAATATTACCAATTCCTTTAACCGATATGTATCAGTCACTCAACATAAAAGAATAAAAAGTCTTGTTTTTTTTCTGCAAAGGCATAAAATTAATGGTTTTTATTTTTGCTTTGTCATTATTAGTATGAAAAATGATTATTATTTTCAGTCCGGATGTTTTTAATAAAACTGAGACACTGACTTTAATTTCATTTCGTTCGATCCTTCGCCTTGTTAAGGTTATTTCTTTTGCTGACTCTCCACTCGGTTTTACTGTGCGTAGCGTATGTAGTCATGGCGAACCTTCACGGTTCGTCAGACCGTACTGAAGTATTGCCGCTGCTGGCGACAAGTATTATTAGAGTGTACCGCTAGCAAAAAATAACTTTGGTGTAACTTTAGTTAAAAAAATACGAAATTATCAAATGCTTATTTAGAGGAATGTGTTAGTTGTTGAAAAGCGATTCGTAATTTATAATTAAAGGATACATCAATATTAAAACAATATTGACTACAAAAATTAAGAAAACGACCAGTAATAAATTCTATCATTGGCAACATTGTCCATTAAAATAAAATAAAAACCTAGTTATGAATTAAACAGTTCCAAAATCTAGTATTATATTGGCAGTATTAAAAAAAGAATCAAAAAGGCTTGAACTTAAATTACGTTGTTACATAAAATCACATTAGCGTCAACGTCGCTTTGTCGTTTGCTAAAGTTCCTGCTCCGCATTTATTTGTCAATGTCAACCCCAAGTCTATTGGGCGGCTTAATTTGTCTTCTACTGATCTAAATACTTCGACGACGACCTTTGTTACGAGAAAAAACTATTTTTTTTAAAGGGATTTTTGAAAATACTTTCATGTTTCAAAATTTTTACTTTGTTTGAATTCATAACATCACATTTCTTTGCCATTTCTGTAATTTTTTGTAGGTATGTCACAAATACTAAGTTAATCTTCAAATGGTATGTTTGTAGTATTTTCTTACTTATTTTTTTTTTTGTTTCTAATACCTAATTAGGTACTTGTTTTTTGTAGGCTTGTAAAAACGTTAAAGTTGAGATTAAAATCTTGTATTTTTTCTACTGACGCTACATTCATTATTATGTTACATTTTATCGGCCAGAAGTAACCGTATAAATTGATTGAAGCATAAGGGCTTATTCACATTTACTGAAGTGGAAGGCTTAGGTGAGCGAATAACCTCACCTATGTTGATATTGGCTGATCAAGTAATGACACATTTTGGGGTACAGGGACTTTGTTAGTGTAGATAATTAAAACCTATATGCAGCAGTTCAAAATGTCAAACTTGAAGCAAACTTGTCATAAACCTAATACTGGTTTTTTGCATGTGCTATTCTTATTTTTTTATGTAATACGGATACAATTTTAAATTAACTAGGTACTAATTCGTTAATTGGAAACGAACGGAGTAAGGAAACATAAATCTAAATCTAGTAGTAAATCTTTTAAAACAAGTTTTATATTTGTGTCAATGACGTAAATTATATCACCTAACTTCGTATTTTGATTTGATCGTAATTCTGATTATTGAAGAGAACATATTTTATATTGATGTTTCATATTATGCGTTTTTAAAGCACCAAAATTCAAAACAAAACGATTGTTTATCAATACAAATAGAGACATACATATTGAAGAAACGAGCTTTCTTGACGTAAAACTAAGCTGGAAAAAGCCAATCTTGAAATTTCGCACCTAAAATTCATACAATTATTGCTGCACGCACATTGCAATGAGTAACGTTTTTTTTTAAATGGCTAATTAGAAAGCTAATGCAGCATATGATTAAATGTGAAAAAATTTTTACGATATCTCTTAAACCTGAGAAGTTATAAGAGCTAAAACACTGATTTTTTGGGGGTCACTATGACGTCATCGCGACGGACGCGAACCTTATATCGTACGTGATAAAGCACATATTGCATTGAGCTTGGCATTTCCTTCAAACCTTTTTAACTCAACCATTTCTAAATGGATTTCAAAAATTCTTTCACTAGGTTTCGTAGCTATCAATATGTGTTTATATTATATCAATAAAACTATAGGATTCAAACCTGTTACTGATCCTCATTGCATTGCAGTCTATTTTAGATGCACGAAAATTCTCAGTATCTGTTCTAGTGCGTAGTACATGTGCTTCAGTGACTTGTCTTTTATTTTTTTACTTCTCTATTTTATAAAACTCCACTTCTTCCCATTTTGCTATTGCTTTTTTTTTCAGCGACGTACAAATCAATTTTATTCTGGCTCAAATTAAAATGCAAATGTACACCTCTTCCATGCATCGCCTGAAGGTTTTCGAGGTTTCACAATCGCAAACCTTTGGGCCAGTTTGCATAAATTAGCATCGGGCTGATTACACGTCCTTCCAAAGTTGGTTTTATAATTTTGTTTTTGACCAAACTTCTTTTGATATTGAGCAGTGTGCGTTTTTATAGTATTTGAGATAGGAAAAAATTGAGTGGGGGGAGGAGGGGAAGGCATGAACTACAGTTTGACCATAAAGAGTTGAAATTAAATAAAATGGAACTAAAATTTTTCAGTACAAAATTTAGTAAGTGTTGCCAATTTATTCGTGATTTTGACGTGTTTACATAGAAAGTGGCGCCCTCAATTTTTATCAACTCTTTATGGTCAAGCTGTAAGTTCATGGTTTGTGACGAGAAAATAAATATTTATTTAAAGATAGTTAAGTAGGTAGGTACATTATTTTTATTTTTTACTCATTTGGAATACATAGTTATTTGTTTCTCTTTAGTTACCCAAGTACTTTATAGTTGTGGACATACAATAATAACATCATTAAAACTGCATCAAAAGTAATTACATTAATGATTATTTAGTCAGTTAAAAGTTAATGACTGCAACTAGTTTAATGATAGGCTGTCCCCTAATATCTTCATTCGTTAATAACTGTCATACTGCATTACTAATTTGAAATTTCAAATAATATTGTTGTAATATTATCGACGGCAAGTCACGATCCGTTTTGTAAATTACGTCAAACAACAGAAACCACAACCTGAAAAATAGAAAAGTAGTAATGCCTATTACTATTTTGTTCTAAGTTTCCGCTATTGCGTATAAGTCTTTAGGTTTCAAATAAAAGGTACAATAAGCTCAATACGCGCTTGTCACTTTTCATTCTTACAAAAATATTTCAAAAGATAATCTACCCCATCACGACATTACTTTTTTCACGTTTCTACTAAAATAAAGTCTACTTATAGGTACATTAGGTGGTTACTCATCCTAATAAAATTCGTCATTGTTTCTACTAAATTGTCCATTAATACTAGCCATGTAGTTAGACAGAATTTGGTAGTTTTAAGAAAAAAGGAGAAGCTCGGTGGCGTAGGAGTTTAGCGGCTGGCTCTGCGATTGCGGAGGTTAAGCAACTTTTGCAAGGGTCGGTCGTGGGATGGGTGACCAAAAACTTATTATCTCGAGTTCCTCCGTGCTTCGGAAGGCACGTTAAGCCGTTAGTCCCAGCTGCCAGTAGGCGTTAGCACCCACCAATCCTGAGGCCTGCGTGGTGGATTATGACCCATCCTCCTTATCCACCATAAGGAAGGCCTGTGCCCCAGCAGTGGGGACATTAAAAATAGCTGATGTCAACAAAAAATTGACACATTTTTCTAAATCGATGTTTATATCATTCATATTTAATTGCTTTGCTTAACATAACAAAGCAAAAAGGCTTCTTTCAACACCGCAATGAGAGTAAAATGGAGTCAAATTGTTATGTCTCGCTGTTTGTAACTGAACCCGGAATGTCGAACCATGCCTTATGTAACTGGATGGGCGTAGCGGAAAGAAAGAACTGACGCGTGTCGTCGCATTGCGTCGCGACGATGTCGCTTTCATATCTATTATTTATGTCACATAATAAACTGACGTTTCGCAACGTCACACGCAGGACGCTAATTAGTTAATTAAGTTATAATTGCACAGTGGGGTAATAAACGATTAAGAGATAAACGTTAACGATAAGCTGACATGCACTGAAAATTTCCATAACTTCTTTAATAAAAATATTGCGTAAAACAGAAGGGTGTGCTTGAGGAGTCTTTTAAAACTTATAAAACATCAATTTTGTATATAAAAAACCTTAACTGTAACACATACGAACGAACGAGGAAGAGAAAATATTGCTAAACAAAATTCTTGATTTTAGCAATGAATTTTAAGTTCTTGGTTTTAGCCAAATGTAAAATGATTCTTTGTTTAAAAATAAGACCGTTAAGCTAGGGTTTCCTAGGTTGAGGGTTCCGTCATATTACGGCCGTAATTTAGCGGTGAAGAACGTTGTCTGTGTAAACAATACGGTGCGGTTTCTGACTTAACAGTGTCACCGTATTGTTTACATAGACAACGTTCTACGCCGCTAAACTACGGCCGTAATATGACGGCAACGCTATCCTAGGAAACTCTAGCTTTACAGTACACTATGGCGTCTGTTGATTGTTTTCTTATATTAGGAATATTATTGGTAGGTATGTTATGAATCAAACAGTACCTAATCGAGGCATCCGCTACTAAATTATTTTGTAGCTATTTGATCCACTTGATAAAATGAGATTGAACAAATTAGACTTCCTCAAATATTTAACTTCATTGGATGTATTGAGGAAACAATTAAGTATTAAAAATAAGAACACTCGAGCTTTCTTTATTACGAGAAAAGTGAAATACGGACGTTGTTACGAGAACGTCATACAATGTAATAAATATCAAGTGATTAATTGGCTACTTAAATTTAATATCTCAAAAATTATGTGAAATCATTTTTTTACAGAAGATAATGACGAAAAATTATTGAAGACATCTTCACTTTCGTTGGTAAAAATCGCATTTATTTAACACTTTCCCCATTAAAAACCCATCGACGATATACCATTTTACAGCAAAACTAGTGAGCCTAATGATTAATTTTCAAATATGATATTAATCTTGACATTTATTCTTTCGAGAAAATGCGAAATACATTTACTGCGGTTCCATTTTGGAACTTTATTTTAAAATCTAAACTCTACCGACTGCTAGTAAATTTGACGTTCAAAATTTCAGGGAATCCACCTATTCGTATCGATATTTGAGTTAAATAATTAGACAATATTAGGATAGAATAAAAATATAAAAACAACAAGTGTGACATTCATACAAGAGACAAAATTTCACCAATCAAAAGTTATTACCGACTTCAAAAGGAGAGAGGTACTCAATTCGACCAGTTTTTTTTTTTGTTTTTTGTATGTACACCGATTACTCAAAGACGGCTGAACCGATTGAAATGATTCAAACGTCATTAGATCAGGTTTATTTTCAAGTTGGTCCCATTTTTTTAAAATTTTGAAATCGGTTCAGTACTTTTCAGGAAAACCTGAAAGTACTGTCGTTTTCGTTACCATTTTGTGAACTTATACGGATGATCGACCATATCTTCTTTGTTTATGTACCGATTTAGATGATTCTTTTTTTGTTTGAAAGAAGATACTTTAGAGATGATACCATTTTGATTTAATTGTTATTGGACCTTGGATATTAAAGATACGCAAGGGAACTCCTCAAAATCAAATAGGAAATGTATAGTGATTACACTAAAAAGAATAAAATAAAAAATTGTTTAAAACAAAAAAAACCTACTTCAAAAAACCTGAAAATAAAAACAAAAACAGCTTCAAAATTAAATACCTCTAAAAACAAGAAATAATTTTCTAATCACTAGATACCTACGCATATCACTGTAATAAAACACGTCTATTGAAGTCGGGTGGGGCTCTTAGAATAAAAAAAAGAAGTTGTCCTCCAGCCCCTCCCGACTTCAATAGACGTGTTTTATTACAGTGATATGCGTAGGTATCTAGTGATTAGAAAATTATTTCTTGCTTTTTAGAGGTATTTAATTTTGAAGCTGTTTTTGTTTTTATTTTCAGGTTTTTTGAAGTCGGTTTTTTTGTTTTTAATTTTTTGTTCCATTTGACTTCAAATACTGCTAATTATCTTATCTTACAACAACGATGACAGAAAACGATACATCATATTTTACTGACAACGTAACAGGTCTATTCGGAAACAGCCAGCAATAGTTGCAGTGCGCAAGAGTGGTAATTAATGCGCGCATTACTATGCCAGTCAGCCTACGAACCAGTGTGAAAGTGTATGCGCGCGACCCCGCGAAAGTCACCGTAATGGCTGCCACGTAATTTGATGCCCGTACATTAGTTAAAGATGGCTGTTAAAGTATGGGTTTGATGTACGAGTTATTATCACTGAATGGAAATTAAATGCCCGTATTTGTAAGTACGGTCGCCTTCGATCAAGAATACCCAAGAGATGTCTGGTCAGAGTCTCAAAAATGGCGCCTAAAATTGTCCTAGATGTCCGGTCAGAGTCTCAGAAATGGCGCCTCAAATTGTCCTAGATGTCCGGTCAGAGTCTCAAAAATGGCGACTCAAGTGTGTCCCACTTACAAACTGGGCGATTATTTTGCACAAAGTAAGTGATAAAAGATGTGTTTTTGTACAAAATAAGAGGTTTTGACGCTATTTGAAGTGCCATTTTTGCGTACTGTTTTAGGTCGTGAAGCGTTCTCTAGGATATACTTGATCGAAGATTGTCACGGTTAAAAATGATATCCAAGAATTAGTGAAAATGCATTTTTTGTACAGTTTATACAATTTACTTTGGTTTACCTTCTTTATATTCTTTATTAAATTACTTTTCAATAAAAGCAAAATGGAGAGCGTAACTTTTCGATAAACTATGCATAATCAATTGCGATCTGTGTTATCTACAAACTTTAAATCTTCTTTGTGACTTTTTTGTTGCAAAAATATTGGTCCATCGAGACGTGATGTCACAATTTTTAGATTCTGTAAATAATAAATTAGTATTATTACGGTTGTCATTTCTTTTCAATACTAATCACTGATTTTTTTATTGGTCTCAGTTAAGAGTATTTGTGATTTTTATGGCAACACTATAGCTCGCAGCAGCGACAGATTAAAACTTAATTTAAGAATGTACATTTCAGTTTAAGTAATATATTTAGGCTTTTGCAAAACAATAATAAATATAAAACAGGCATCATCATCGTCAGTTTATGAACTGTAAAAAAGCACTGGACTTTTGTAATTAAAAATATTTTATCCAAATTCATACTCACAGTTCTACGATAATTACTTCACACTTAATTCTCATCTCGTTACTTTAATATTATAAATGTGAAAGTGTTTTTTTTATATTTGTTACGTTTCACACGTACACTTTTTAAGAGGTACAGAAAAGGACATAGGGTACCTTCTAGAAAAACAATACTTTACTCGAGGGACAGAAAAATATCTGTCCGCCGCCGCTAGTTATCGATAAAATCAAACATGATTTCTTAACAATTTTCTTGTGAAATAAATTTTATTGGATGCAGATAGAATGGCATCCCAAGGTGACTGAAAGAATAGGTTTAATTCGCCTCAAACTAAATAACGGCTAGAATTGGGACCATTTAGTTTTGCAACATGTATATAAATTGCATATTGACCAGTTGAATGATATAATGCCTTGATTTAAGGAGAATGGTATAAATCAAATGGTTGAAACAGAACAATATAAAATTATACTCATTATTTTTAACTTTCTGCAAAACCAAGGATAGGGTTCTCAAGTCATCGCGTATAATTTTTATGAACCCATTACTCGTTATCAATATAATCAATAAAAGATTAGCTAATTAATAAGAAAATTAATATAAAAATTATTAGCTCCTTTATTTGATGAGAAAGTACTCGAAAGCTAGACAGAATATCTCCATATATGCAATTTTCACGGTCTGATTGTCAACGTGATAATATCGTCTAGTCTAGATCTAACTAGACGTATAATATGATTAAATCTGATTCGAAATTAGCTATTTTTAATGTCCCCACTGCTGGGGTACATACAGGCATCCTTATGGGATGCTGATGGGCCATAACCCACCACATGGGCCCAATCCAAACTATTACATTTAGTATTCACTTTTAAGGTTTACGCGCGTACTAAGACACGGGGTCCCCCGTGACCACGGCAGCTACAAAGTTGCCGAAAGATCGGGAAAATAAAAAATCAAACTAACTTAAGCACCAAAGTACTTTCAATAAAACCGCGCTACAATACGTAAAAAATGTTTTATTTCAATACAAGTAGCCGCGACTTCGTCTGCGTGTAATGTTTTTTACTATCTCTCGGAAACAGTACTTTTTTGGGATAAAAGCTACTTAATTAAAAAACGATAAACTGAAAAAAAATTGTCTACTTTAATTTTAATTTTCCATTTTAGCAGAAAACAGGTTTTTTGTCAGGATTCAATAGGTTTACCAGGAAAAGTACTCTAAACAAAGGCAAGATTGGATTCAAGAATATTTCTCGTACCTATGTCCTTTTCTGTATCCCTGACAACGTGTATGCAAAATTTCACGATGATCGGTTGAGTAGTTAAAGCGTGGTGGCGTAACAAACAAACGAACAAACGGACTTTCGCATTTATAATATTAGTAAGGATAAGGATAACTACATTTGGTTCTACATGATATTTAATCGCTAAACCAATCCATGTATCCATACTTTAAAAACAAAACTTTCATTGAACATGACCTTTATCGCACCGCAAAATATTTCCATCCATCTCTTAAAACCATTTATTAAATTAACATCTCATTCATTCAATTCGAATGCCAATAAAATCGCAACATAGCAAATATATCTTTGACAAACACAATTTTAACTTGGTCTTTGCTGACCGATAAGTTTACTGGTACAGTCTATTTTAGAGGGGGGAGTAACGGCTCTAGATGAATCGGTGGTGGTAAATCCACTCTCAGTAGATCTTCCGTTTCTAAGCAGTTCCTATAGAATTGTATGGAGTTGCAGAGTTTAAGATATACTGGTTTTGTGCCAGACTGCTATGTTGGGTAACATAGTATGTTGAAAGCCGTGTACACGCAAGGCCGATCGGTCGGTAAGGACAAGCGCGTGCTAAGGCTTTATGACTTTTATTGTGCTACATGGTTTTATTTGTGATTTGTAATTGATAACGATTTTGGAGCCACTATGATCTCCATGGAATTTATTCTGAGTATCAAAATTGTTTAATAAATAGGTAATCAAATCTTTTAATTAAAATTCCGTATTTGTTACATAAAATAAAATAATAAAAAAATTACTGCTTAAATATTCATGCACTACTTTTTCGTACTAACTTCGGTTAATCAATCAATAAGATTGAATGATTTTAACTACTTTTGGAATACATTGATAGGTATCCATACAACTGTGAGTGCGAACCTGTCAAAAAAACGAACAACTTTTTACAGGCATCATTACTTACAATGTTATAAACGTATCGTAGGATGACTCAAAACTAAACAAAAATGCTACGACGCTACACATTACTACACCGTAGCATCGCATCAGGACGTATAAAAGACATCAACGTGAGATATTATGAACGGAAATAAAGAGAATTTAATGAATTCACTTGTTTCTTGTTAGCTTCTTAAAGTCAAAGTCAAAATTGCTTTTTCAAATATTCCAGTCTGTTTCAAATTTTTTTAACTGACAAGAAGCTTATCAGCTTTAACGGCATTATTTGAACTTTACGACTATTTTTAATAATGATGTTGTGTTTGAAAGTCAATTTCTGATGGTGTATGCATTGATACATTGGCTATTTTAATAGAAACTTTATTAATTGTTAAAATGACAGCTATTATTAAAGAACTAAATAAATATCTTAGCTTTCTTTTTTGCTTCAAATTCAAGCTGTGATAATCGATAAGTCATAATGTTCATTTTATCATGGACTAGCGGCCGCCCGCGGTTTCACCCGCGTGGTTCCCGCTCCCGTTAGAATATCGGGATAAAAAGTGTTCTATGTTTTAATCCAGGCTATCTTCTATCTGTGTGCCAAATTCCAACCAAATCCATTCAGTAGTTTTTGCGTGATTGAGGAACAAACATCCAAACATCTAAACATCCAAACATCCAAACCCACAAACTTTCACATTAATAATATTAGTAGGATTATAGTATTCAAGAGCATGAAATTCAGTTTATTTATATAATAATTTTTTTAGATAGAAAAGAAGCTTCTTTTTGAATTCTTTCACTTAGTTTTACTTTCATAAAAATGTAATCAACCAATTTCTTTTCTCTGTTAGGTATTTATTTTACAGTTGTATATAACAAGAAACTGACAAAAGCTAGAAACACAAATAGTCAAATTCCTGTTGCGAAACAGTCAGATTGTGGTCACTTCGACCTTGATCGAGATCGCCGCCATTGTGAGTTCCGCCACGATCGGTCGCAAACAGCCTCAGACCACTGACGTGTTTTACACTTTCATTGTTTAAGTTCAACACGACACTTTGGGCATTCAGAACCGGTTCGTTACTTCCTACGGTATGGCTTTAATTGGGAAGGTTGGTTTTGGCATTTCAGTTCGACTTTGATAAAAAATGTGTGACAAAAAAACAAATCCTACTTGATTATTTTAGATACTAATTAAATCTGATTTTTAAATGTCTTATGAACCCTCTGTCGCTAAGGTGATAATAAGATTATTATTAGATATAAAGTGATATCATAAAGCCAAATACGGCGGTATGAATTAATAATCATATTCCTAAAAGGTTTTGGTAGAAACAAATTGAATTTTTGAGTGATCATGTTTCCTGGTGCACTCATTAATATTTTTTTTCGCTTCATCATTTTGGCAACTAATTAACTTCTAGTAAGAAATCATCATCAATATTAGTGTTTTGAAATCAAAACTGATAGATTCCATGATCAACGAATAAGTGTGTAGATACTTTATAGTATTTGCTAGCCCATTTGGGTGTTTTTAACCGACTTCATCAAAAGGAGGAGGTTTTCAATTCGATTGTATACTTTTTTTTATCGTTGTTCGCGCATTTATTCGTCATTTATGGACCGATTTTGATAATTTTTTTTTTTGTTCGATTGAGTATTCTTGCGAGATGGTCCCATTAATTTGTTTTTTAAATTGGTTTAGTAGTTTTCAAGTAATCCTGAAAATACTATGATTTTGCATTGATTACCTCGACGACTTTGTTATTTATGAACCGAATTAGATGAAGTTTTTTGTGTTGGAAAAGGGATACCTTTAGTGTATTCTTTGTAACCGACTTCAAAAAAATAAGGGTCTCAGTTTGACCTGTATGTATGTTTCTCCGCGATTATCTCACGTTTGGCTGAGCCGATTTTTCTACCTAATAATATATCTATATATACCTAATAATTTATATTCAATAGACGTTATTATAACGATGATAATGCGTATCTAATGATTTGAATATTTTTTTTTTTTTGCTTTTTAGAGGCAGGTTTTTTGAAGTCGGTTTTTTTTATTTTATTCATAACGTTTTGTTATATAAAACTATTTGAAATTTTTTTCGATGTCTTAAGATAGGGTTTCCTAGGATGACTATTCCGTCATATTACGGCCGTAATTTAGTGGCGTAGAACGTTGTCTATGTAAACAATATGGTTCGGTTTCTGACGTTACGGAATCGCCATATTGTTTGCATAGACAACATTCAACACCGCTATATTACGGCCGTAATATGACGGCACCGCTATCTTAGGAAACCTTAGCTTTATCGGTGCTTCATTATTATACATTACAATGTGTGAAATGTTGTATGTGCCCTAGTACAGCTAGTATATTTACAGCCATACATTTTTAACCCTGGCAGGTAAAACTGGCGATGTGTGAAGGTTTCGTCCTGGTGGCTTTGCGTTATTTATAGTGAGCCTTGACTTATGATTGTGCGTATGTGATGAGATGGCTGCCATTTTTATTCTGATACGATATTTTTAAAAGGATTTCATAATAATTACAATAATAACGTGTATACGACTTATAATTATCATTAAGTCCCCGTGTATTTTTTTTATCTAGATCATATTTGATTAAGAGGGGTATAGAATCAAAGACAGTTAAGTGCCATATATTACTAAAAAGTTACTGAGTATCACGCCATCTAGGGATTTTTTACTTTATTATACTTCAGAACTAGCGACCCGCCCTCGCTTCGCTTCGGTGTAGTGTGGAATTTGACACCATGTTATTATACATAATTATAAACCTTTCTCTTTAATCACTATATCTATTATAAAAAACCGCATCAAAATCCGTTGCGTAGTTTTAATGATTTAAGCATACATAGGGATATAGGGACAGAGAAAGCAACTTTGTTTTATACTATGTAGTGAATAAATACAGCATAGGTCCTTTAAATTACGTCTAAAAATTTAAGTTTGGTTCAAAGGCAGCCAAGGCCCATACAAAAGTGAACCACGTGATTACTGAGGTAAATTTAAAAGGCGTTTCCTGACAATTTGTAATTTATGCCTTAGCTGTCTTTAATTCTAATAACCTCTTCACTTACTATGAAAAAATACATGATTCCATTTTAAAACCATTAGACGCACAATACCACCTACGCAAAACACCACCTTTACGTAATACGCCATAATACCACTCACGCAAAATACCAACTAAGAAGAACACCAACTAATACTAGAAAATTGTGTGATTTATTAAAAAAAAATGATTTCAAATGACGCATATTTAAATAGGCAAATCGTATCGCCGATCTACAACAATGCCCAGTTCAAATACAATTACGAGAGTTCAATAGTTAACTGAATGGTTCAGTCACGATAAGAATTAGCCCGAGGTTTATGGGGCAGTGACCATAACAACATAAAGTTTACGTCACGTTTACGTTACTGTCTGAGCTGCCTTGACCTTGTTAAGCTGTGTCTATTGAAGAATCGAAAGTTTTGGCATCAAATTAACAGATATAATAGAGAACTTCATATAAATTAATGGAATTTAGAAGATAAAGTATGACAATATTTCAATAGTAAATTTTTCTATAGTTTTAGTCAGCCTCATAATAAAAGTGTAACAGACGGATTCATACTATAAATCCATCCGTTATACTTCTATTGAATTTCATACACTCCCAAACCAAATGAATAGGTCGTTTTTAGGGTACCCAAAGGGTAACAAAGGGGACCCTATTACTAAGACTACGCTGTCCGTCTGTCTGTCTGTCTGTCACCAGGCTGTATCTCATGAACCGTGATAGCTAAACAGTTGAAATTTTCACAAATGATGTATTTCTGTTGCCGCTATAACAAAAAATACTAAAAACAGAATAAAATAAATATTGTGGGGGAGCTCCCATACAACAAACGTGATATTTTTTTTGCCGTTTTTGGTACGGAACCCTTCGTGCGCGAGTCCGACTCGCACTTGGCCGGTTTTTTTATTAAAATCGGAAATTGACCCCTTAATGTTTCAACTTGATTTTTATGTTCAATTAGATACTTCCAGATTTAAAAAAAACACATTGACCTCTCCGGACATTGAACCCAGATCTTCAACGTTAGCAACACAGGACTGTGTGTCACTTGGCCACTTTTGGCAAAAATAACGCATACGTTACGTTGTCATTTACTCGCCCTGAATATGCGATGACTCAAACACTTTCATTTCACTTTCTTTATTCGTCATTTTTAACGTAGAGACGTAAACTATATATTAAATTTTTGTTTGATAAATAGTTTAAACGTCTACGTTAAAAACCTCTTCTATTATTTATCAAAATAAAATATAGCCAACGCGGTGTTTTTGTATACAAATTGGATTGAGTAATTTCAAAAGCGCGTCTGTTTATCTGGAAGTTTGACACGAGTCATACCTATGTTATACCTGGTTTATATGGGGTCAGTAACATGGCAGTACAGCAACCCAGTCCAGCGCAGACTTGCTACTGGGCTCGTGTAGACACTAGTTTCAAGCCAGTCCAGTGCTAACTTCTCTCTCGCAAGTCAGTCCAGCTGACTAGCCACCCGTTCTATTTTCGGGCACAGATTTCAAAATACTGAATTAGATAAAATATTGTTTTACCAATTACAGCAGTGTATTTGTATACAACTTCTCTAATCATTTTTCTGTTTTCAGGTATGTTACATTTCATATAAAATCTTGGAATATCTAAAATGACCACTGCAGTCGGTAAGTACCTATTTATTGTTTAAAATCAAAATTAAGACACGATGTTTTTAATCAGTTTCAAATTAATATAACTACGTTCGTTTACAAAACTATCAATAATTATTAATACTCGATCAATAAAACAAAATATTAATTGTTTTAAATTTCCATGGTTATTGACGTTGATAGAATAAACAATGTCGGGATTTACATACATACATCCCGACATAGTTTATTCTATCAAAATATTAATTTGTTATTTTGATATCAATCACTTTTACCTACAACACTGTAACAGGCTAAGTATAACAAATTAATTTTATTTTTGTTCACAAGTCGACAACACAATGTCGGATATCAAACATAGTTTGTTTTAATTAAAATTTCCCACTTCATATACAATAATAAAGAATTTATATTGTCGCATTCGAAAAATGATATTAAAAATTAATTAACTACGTGAATCATTCAGGAATTTATGCGGAACACATTTGGAGATTCACTTCTTGTTTTTTTATAATTTATTTCCTATTTTAATGAACTGTAATAAAAAACGAAAAGGTACATTAATTAGTAAAAAAATTTATAACCAATGATGTAACTTTAATTTGCCATGTAATAGTGAAAGTATTTTTGTCCTTATTACACAAGATTACACCTGATTTAATATGTTTAATTAATTTTTATTTCATCGGAATTACGTACAGGAATAACTATTAATAATGGCAGATTAAAATTATCTAATAATCTCATTCAAATTTCAACTTTCAGTCCAGTCTTTAAGATTCAATCGGTTTAAAAAAGATATGTGATGATTATTAAGTTGTCGATCGTAATTATTAAGATTAATAGCTTACATAGCTTAGGTATATTATCATACGTTGCCATTTGATGTTTTTATCACTTAAGAACATTTTATATACTTAAGTCTATTTTGATATTAGCGGCCGCCCGCGGTTTCACCCGCGTGGTTCCCGTTCCCATGGGAATATCGGGATAAGACGTAAAAGTATTCTATGTTTTAATCTAGGCTATCTACTATCTGTGTGCCAAATTCCAACCAAATCCGTTCAGTGGTTTTTGCGTGATTGAGGATTGTTCCTCAATCACGCAAAACGCAAGCATGTTTGAATGTTTGTTCATCCAAACATCTAAACATCCAAACCCACAAACTTTCACATTAGGTATAGGTAATATTAGTAGGGTAATCTAGTCATAACATACAGAACAAATAACACATTTTCATAATCAGGTTAAATGACGATTCACTTAGATTTATTCAAATAATATAACCATAAACTATTAGATGGATATAATGAAAATGCCAATCCGTGGTTTTGGCATCTATATGCTAAAAAAAAAATTATGCATGTCATAAGTTTTCATGTTTTCATCAATAGGTTAAAAGGTCATTGACAATTACGTTTGTTCAAATCAATTTTTGCAAACAAAACCTCGGTTAAGTTATTAAAAAGAATAAACGTGTTAATGGAATTTAAACCGTACATTGTCTTACATTTTAATGATATTTGGAGCCAATTGACATAGATATTGGGCATCCATTTTGTAACATTTTAAAGAAACACTTTGAAGATGCATAACAGGTTTTTAAGTTCATAGTGGTGAGGTGTCGAAATTTTGCAACGCTTATTTAAGGTACAGTTTTTAATAGATTTTTCGTAAAAATTAAGTTTCCTGACTGAACTAACATAGTGTTTCAGTCATCCATACGTCTAATTTAGTTAAGGCATGTTTGCGAAACAATTATAAGTTAATTTTTTTTGTATAAAACCATTTTTTTTACGAGCAAGGTCTAGTGTAGTTTGGTCATTTGCTGTTTTTTCCCTACATTGAACATAATTAATAAAAAATTACGCAAATGAACTGTAGTATTACGATCTAATTTTTTACCGACTTAAAAAAGGAGAAGGTTTTATGTTTCGTTGTTTGTATTTTCCTTTCTTTTTATTGGAATTCTTTGGGTTGTTTGGATATTAGCGAAGAAACTTTGATCTGCAGTACCTATATACAAACGTTACATTAATCTTGTTACTGTTACATAAAGAGTACTTACTGTATAAAGCCGGTTCCTTTTCAGGACATACAGAACAGCCTTCACATTACTTCAGCAGTAATAAAAAGTAAAATATGCGCTCCACTTTTCCAGGAAATCAATATTCCAAGGGAACCCTCTTCAAAATATTGGCTGTCCGCCAAACTGGTTATTATAACATTTGTATAATGACGTAACTGCCCCTTAACACCCAGCCACACGTCGACAAATTATAAAGGCTACCGTACATTACGACACACGCTAGCGGACATTGCAACCGTAAACCATACTCTGTGGCAACCGGGTTGCAATACGAAGTGAGTTATACTGCGTCAAAAAAGGCGCTAAACCTTATTGGTAACGCATAAGGACTGCAATAGCGCAACAATTATGTTTTGCAGTCGCAAATAAAATTTCCAAGCGTTTACCGACGCAACATTACGCCGTATGAATTATGATTTTTTTGACCCTCGGAATAAAGACTGTTTTGCTCTGATTGTCGTCGCTCCTAAGTTTGTGTTGGGAGGTATTGTTGGTTCTGATGGACTGGTTTGTTATCTAATAGCTGTAATGAGAGATTAGACAGACATGGAATAGGCGTCACTATTGGCACTATTGGCAAATGTTTTGTTGCAAAAGACCAACGTTGGGTGTAACGACTTTCTTACATTGCTTCGCTTGTAACAAACGCAGCGTATCGGAAATAATAATCGAAATCGATAAACAATCGATTTTGTACCGAATCGATGAAGCGGTGTCACGAATTGATAAGTCTAAAACAATATTTTCACAGTTCTCTGTGGACACTTTCTATTCGCTTTTTCTGCGGCTTCGCGTCAAAAAACTTTCGTTTTAGAAATCAATTAAACGATTACAATAAATATTAAAGTATATTTCATTGGAAATGCTACATACCTACTCATGTTGTCGCGTCAAATTGGTGAGAAATTCGCGGAACTCAAGTGCAGTATAATGGTGGCATTAAATTTAAAATTGTTTACTTTGCTCACTTTCATTTTGTTGGCTAAATTCTAGCAATTGCCTTCCTAGACCTATTGACACTAATTGCCTGAACTAATGCCAGATAGCCGCCCCAGTTTTCTAAAGGCACGTTTTGCTGTAACAGTGAAATGGGCGTTTTGTGACTTAACGTCCTTGTGGTAAGACCGATTTTGCAATATACGTCTTTAGCTTCAAATGCAATTTTCTGTACATGCTTTCACCTTCATAAATGTTTTGGACGTGGGTATTTTTAACGTAGTACTGTGTACACAGATTAATACCAAATTCTGTGTACACTTTATCTGTCGACTCTTTTAAGGTGTTTGTGCTGCAAGCACATTCCAATAATTCATACTTACCTTATCGTATGGTTAACCATCGGTCCGAAATTGTAGGGTCGTTAGTGGATTTAGAGCAAGCTCTAATTGTTTCTGATTAGTTTTACATGTCTGTCGATCACTTTAACAACGTTGTTAAGTTACACAGCATTCGAAATGCGGGCGCACCGGGCGGTACGCTTGAACGGGAAACCACTTTGTGATTATAAACCCTAGATAATATTGCAGACACAAACAATATTTTCCAGAGTATTTCATACAGTTTTATAAAACAAAGCTGTCTTAAAAATGCACTCACTTTTATCCTTTAGAAAAGATATCTGGTTTCTCGTGCACCTTGCAGAATTTAACACATGTCCCTATCTCAAGAAACATAACGTGAGAGCGTTACGTGCTCCTTATAAAATGTTATATCTCTCACTAAGGATATAATAATTTTTAGCTCGCTTGTGTTTTAAAGAAAATATATTTTTATTAGAAATTGAAAGGACATAATAAGATACATGCAAAGAGTTGAGCAAGAATCTTGCTTTGTCTAAAATACGAGCAAAGCCTTATTTTTGATGAGCTCTATACTAAGTATGGAAAATCTATAAGAATATATTGGATTAGAATAGGGAATCACAAACTATTAAATCTTTTTGTCCATCTGAAAACTCTATCTAAAATAATAATTAAAATATCGGATAACAATGCTTCTCTCTATTTAAACCCTCCTGTTTAAGAAGTTAATTATCTTCGTAAGACAAATAATTAGGTAATGAAATAATCTTAAGCCCTTTAAAATCTTAGTAAACGATTAATTTTAAAGATGTTAATTAAACAAATTATGCTAGAGTTGACCGTTCGTGTATAATTTGCAAGGCTAATTATAAATGTAAAATGAGCGAAAGTGGTAAAAGCTCAAACTAAAAGATAAGAAAGTTAAAGACGTGATTATTAAAGGTTATCTTTTTTAACTTAGACGTAAATGATTGACAGCTTGTTTAAAAAAATCCATCCATCAATCGTTAAAACCTTAACTAAAACGTCATTAGAGGCATTAATTAACGTGAGAGATTCATTTTATGATCAAAAAGTATTTTGTACAAATTTCCATAGTAAAGGTACTCTTAGGTATGACCATCAGTCATTTTAATGTCCCCACTGCTGGGACACAGGCCTTTCTTATGGGTGGATAAGAAGAATAGGCCATAACCCACCACGCGGGCCTAATGCGGATTGCTGGATGTTAATGACTGCAAATGCAACCAGTAACAACGGCTTAACGTGCCTTCCGAAGCACGGAGGAGCTCAAGATAACTAATTTTTGGTCACCCATCATGACTGACCCTTTCGAAAGTCCACAATCGCTGGACCAGGCGCTATATCACTGCGCCACCGAGCTCCTCACTCTTTAAGTATGTTTAACCTCAAAAGTAGCTCACGTGTAGATCGGAATACTTACACATTTTGTAATTTTGTTCTCTTTTTAGTGAAAGACTTCACACAATATAAAATTATAAAAAAACATAACAGGGATCGTGAAGGCTTCGCTTAATTGATTCGATCGCTTCATTTAACGCAAAGGTTTGTGTGCTAACATGCTCCAGTTATTTCTTTCAAACGAGCGGGTAAGACCTCTTTCCCCCAAAAATAATCGGTAAATGTCAATTTTTTTATACAGACAAAGTAGGGTGTTAAAAACTGGTGAACCATAAACATAAGGTTAAAAAATATAATGATAGCAAAATTACAGGCAGTCACAGTGACCGCGGAGCACTCCTTAATCCTATTCAGTATAAGCCGAGCCACTACCTTTTGCCTCTGTGGCTCTTTTTTAATAAGTAAATCAAGAATGTAAGTAGGATTTAATTTTTTTGGCAATAAACTATTTTTTAGTCTTATTATTTTATTCTATGGTAGGTTATTGTTACTCAATCACGCAAAAACGACTGAACGGATTTGGCATGGCACACAAAGCGTCTAACCTGGGTTAAAACATAGGAAACTTTTTATCCCGGTCATTTCTGAATGTCCACGCGGACGAAGCCGCGGGCAAAAGCTAGTCTATCTATATTTATTTGATGTGCCTATTATTACCATGCTTTAACTTGAGTTTACATAGATAGTCTGCTTTAAAACATACGTATACGTAAACAACTTAACTAACTTTGCTACTAGGTATTTGATTTTCATGTTCTAATAATAACTGACTTCCCCACTCATCAGGAATCTGCTCCAAACGTTCCCAAACTTCGACCACTCAAAACATGTCAAAGTTAACAGTTATTCCCGAGCCGGGGTCAATGACTGAGCTCACTCCAAGGAGCGGCCTTACATTAGAGGATTTTAAGGAACATCCTCAAGTCGTGAAAGGCTTTTTACAAGAAAAACCGGAGATAAATGTTATTTGCCGCCTCCAAAGAATTAGATTGACCGTCCTGAGTTTGTTTACGTTTGTACTTTTATCTGGTGAAGCACCACTTAGTTTCTTTCTAATGGTTTCTGCGAGGAATTCTCACTTAAACTTACTTTATTAACTACACGTATAGTTTTGGATTTGTTGTCCTGTCCAATAGGAACCTGTACAATCTAACTGAGTAAACGAATTTCAACACATAAAGAGTTTATTACTTCAGGCAAAATTATTATTATACAAATGTTAAAATGAAAGATATAACCTAAATAACAACAGTCGATAAAATTACAGAATTTATCTCGATCAGCCGTATAAGGATAATGGGCGATGTCACCACGCGGCCCATCGTAAATTGGTGGATATTAAACTAAACGATGTATGCAAGCTTTCATTGATTCCTCTTCTAAGCCAGGAATTAGAAGATGTTTTGTATATTCAACCACTGGAGCATTGTTAGGCTAATAAACTGCTTTGTCTGTGTAACTTAATAAACCCAAATGATTTGCATATTCGATCGTCAAACAAAGGACTACTAGACAGTAGTAAAATTCAAATTATGTGGACATAAATGTCTTTATGATGATTGGCAACTTTGTGATCAAAGTCCTTTTAATGGACAGTAAAAAACCGTAATTTAGCAGTTATATGACAATTAGAAAACATTTTTGGACATCACGCGACATTGCGCAATGTTGATTCTGTTATCATGCGATTAGTTTTCTTGCAGTGTAATGTCATTGGTTAACAAAAATTTCATTATTCCTGTGGTATTGTTGTGTATTTCTTATGTGTTTCAAAAATAAATATTTTTCTTTTTATTTACTTTAAAATCGTATCGTATACACAAAAAGGCACAATTTTCAAGATCATAAAGTACTGCGTTTGATGTTTTTGATCCTTGGTCCCGTCTGGGAGAAAATTAAGGATTTACGTTCGATACGTTCCAAAGATTTCTTGAAATAAGCTTCGGATGACTTGTGATTTTGATGCTTGTAATACTTTCATTATTCTGTCAATCAGGTTAGGTTTTGTTAACAATATGACAATCATAAAAAATATCGATATAATCATTAACACACCACGAAATCATTGAATAAGCCGTTAAATAATACTATTTTGCATAGCATTTGGCCTAGCTGAATTTTAGTGTACCTACCTAACTATGATATGTCAGTTGTTGACACATAGCTTGTACTCGTACTTTACCGTAAATGACAAAAATGATTTTAAGAAAAAATAACATTCCAGACAGTCTTTATCCGATAGTTGGAGGCAAACACCTCCATTGCCCGTGAAGATAATATGGAACAACTTCCGATCCCGTTTCATTAAGAACTGGCTATCTATCAACCTTCGCTATTGTTTCTGTCGGAAACACTATTTCATTAACAACCTCAACATTTGCTGCAAGTCAACCTGTTAAACCAAAGGCATTAGGTTCAAACTCCTTTGCTTCAACTGTTTGAACAAAACCCAAAACAGCGTCGAAAGTCAACACCACTTCACTAGCCAAACTGATCTCTATTTTCATGTAAATGAGGTTGTTTTTAGATTGTAAGTGAAAAATGCACCAAATTAATTATGCGTTTATAATGAGTTCTATTATGATAGCAGTAGTGGTCAAAATTAGTGGTTTTGTTTTAATGGTACAGGTCCACACTGACCTTAGGTAATGGTATTTTTATTACTAAGTGAGTGGGAACTTTTGATTTATGCATACTTTTGTCAGATCTCTATTTTATGTTTGTAGGATAACGCAATCTTTCCGCGAATGTTACATAAGATTTATTATACTGTAAATATTAGCAAATACATTAGTATGCTATGTTTTTGAGTTTACTTTTAGTATTAGAAAGAGCTTTATTATTATTAGTATTATTATTAAATACTTCCTTATTCACTTCTCAAGCTTACGCGCTCACTAGAAAACAAAAGATTTTTTAACGGATACTAGCGCGGTTTTATTGAAAGTACTTTGGTAATTAGTTGGTATTTGGTTTGATTTTTGATTTTTCCGACGTTTCGGCACCTTTGCAGCTGCCGTGGTCACGGGGGAGTACTTTCAATAAAACCGCGCTAGTATCCGTTAAAAAGTCTTTTATTTCATACTTCCTTATTATCAAAACCAATATCACAAGTGTAATAGAACATTTAAAATAAAACTTTTCGTGATACTTTCTGATGAAAAATTAAGCTTCAATAAAGTAGAAAATAACATTTCTGAACGCATCAAGTAACGAGAACGTATCCTTGTGCATCTGTCAATGTCATGGTCCCGCGCTGTCATTCGTTTCTTATGTCACTTCAAAGGCGCCACGAAATTCTCGCGTAATCCTAAAATAAGTGCAAAAAACCAGTTTTTATTAAGTTCAGAACATTCACAATGAATAAGAAAAGAAACTTAGAAGATAAAACATCGAAAATTGAAAGAAAATTACAGAAGTTACTCAAGCAAAAAATTGGTTTTCGACAAAGACGTCTATCTATGATATAAGAATCTATGTTTGTATTCTACACGATGGTATTCAGGGTATGTTTTACATGTTCCCTTGTTCTTTCAGCTATGAGTTTTGCTACTGATATAGGCCCGTCTTCTGGATGACGCTATATTGTAAAGTATCAAAACCACTGAGGTACTTAACCTACCTATAATGTTTATGCAATGTTCACACTATGAACAAAACGGATATAGGCCTGCCTTCGTGGTTTAGCTGTATCGTAACGTTCGTTTGCAATAATACAAAGATGTACCTATTAATGTGTTTATGCAAAGTTCACACTATGAACAAAACGGATATAGGCCTCCCTTAGTGGTTCAGCTGTATCGTAACGTTCATTTGCAATAATACAAAGATGTACCTATTAATGTTTATTAAACCTTAATGTCTAAAACATGAAACAAAGATTGTTGCTATACACAGTCAGTACATACCCAATACCAAAGGTAAAGAGAAGGAAGCAGTACCTACCTATCTACATGAAACTCGACTTGTGTCTGAGATATGAAAGAGTTGGAATAGAAGTATAATTGGCAATACTTAAATTCAGACCTGACTGCGGGGTATGGAGGAGTCAGTGATGTAGTTACTAAACTACACACTAGATCCTGGATCTACAATACGTTATACCATGACTGCCATTTGCCATAATATATGCCTGCATATCGATTCCATAAAAAGGAAACATTATAATCACACCAGATTGTGGGACGGATGATAAACAGTTCACCGCTGAAGCAGGCTCAGTTTTGAAAGATATATTATAGGTACCTATATTGTTTTTTCCTGAATAGAAAGATTTTTTGTGCCTTGAGTTAAGGTTGAAGAAAAAACGTGAACAGATGAAATTCAACAATTTTACCCACAATTAAGTCTGGAACTCTGAACTATTAAAGAGACATAATTACCTATATGTAAGTTTTTTGGATATCATAATGTAACCAAAACTTAGTATCAAGCAGCAGTGTTAAAACAAGAACTTGCAACAGCTGTTTATTATTATGGAAGAAGTACAAAAATAATTGGGCACAACTTTAGCAGCAAATAAATTGGTGAGTATAAAATAAATTGTTAATATGGTGAATTTACACCTCTTCAACAAAGGAAATAAATTTGACATTGTGTGCGATTTCAACAATGCTGCTAGAAAATTGTGTGTTTTCACTACACCTGAATAATAAGATTATAAAAGCAGCATACCAAGTTTTTTTTTGACATAATACAGATTTTGACTTATCAATTTTGTCAAAAGTTGTCAATATTATTTAATATTCAAACTATACAGTATAAAAGTCTGTATAAAACCTTAATAATGATAGAAATTACTCGATCACTAAGGTTTCTAACTAACTGCAACCGGAGCTTTAAACTGAAGGGGTACTTGTCTTAAAGGTCCAGAGAGCAACAGTTGACAACGGGAAGAAGCTACATACAGATATCTAAGATACCTACTTAATTATTTTTTACCCAATGCCTATATGAGTTAAATTGGCCATTATAATCTCTTAATAATTAATGAGTAACTACATACAATAATTTAAATTGTATTTCAGATTTACCTTATTTTGCTTTTTTTTTATAGATAGGTACTTAAATGCAATACTCGATAAAACTCAATGTTCATATTAAATGTTCATTTAATTCGGACAAGAAACTTAGATTTATTCGAACAGTACCTATCGTGTGAGTTAAAATATTTAAAGATGCATATTATATTATATGTGTAAAATTATTCCATACATATTAGCACATAATGTACCTATGTCTTACAATACATAGTGAGTACCTACTTAATAAAATCAAGAACTTAACTCCCTCTTATTTGGTCTTGTGTGTATGACAAAATGTCACATGTCTCAATGCTAATCATGTTAAAGTAAGTGACATTTTTTAAATTTATAATTATGTAATTGAAAAGAAATCATGTCATTTTGTTCCTTCTAAAATGAAAATTCCTTGGTTTGATATTCAATACATATAGATAAATACAATGACGATACATACCTACATACATACAGATTCATACAAACTAGTAATGAAACTAGATTTTTCTATAAGATTTCTTTGTCAGGACAACCTGCCTAGATCTACTCAAAATGAAAAAGGAATATACCTACTTCTCATTTTTATAAATTTAAAGATAATTTAGTTGCTTAACAACTTACCAGTCATGTTAATGTTGGTTAATTAAGTCAATCTATCAACAAATAATTTTAGCCTGAAAATAGACAGATTTAAGAGTGCATCACTCCATCTAGAGAAGAGAAATCACAGTTACCTAAAACATACCTACTGTTATTATTATAATTTTTATCTTATAGCTAAAATCATTTAGACTTTAATTCAGTCTTAAAACTTTAAGTTTTAGTCTTATAATTTTTTCACAATATGATAATTCTTGTAAAAAATAATAAAGCCAGTAGGTTATATTTACAGATGTTATAGAATACTTACAGTATAATTACCTGCACATTAATAAGATAGCAAAAACCATTCAGCAGTACCTATTTTGAAGATTTACATCAGATTAACACCTTCACGTCAGGATACAAAAAACCAAATTAGTAGCTTGATTGAAGATTTAGCTTCAAGAAATATATTAGATTACACAGAATATAGGTATATAATAATATAATTATATTATCTAGATTCTTAGTACCTGAGTATTGTAACGAATGTTTGTTCGCTTTAAGAAATTTACCTAAGAATTTTTTTTTCTTATAACATTTTTTTATAAATACCCACCTACATGTTACTTTATGCATTTTTAATGCATCAAATTTATTGAAAATTGTATAGGTACCTGTTATAATCTTACTACCTATCACTACTTGAGGTTTCTTTTTTATAGTTACTCCACTCCACAGTTCCACACCTCTACAGAGAAACAATGCATTGGTTTGCAAATTCAATTTATTTATTGAAGGCTGCAATTGTTTATACTATATATTGTTTTTTTGTAATCTACATATGTAGTTTCAATACAACACAATAGTTAGTTATGCTGCACACGGAGTATATAATAATTCCCTTTGATGTTGCATGCATGCCTCTTAAGGTGCGTTCCCACGGTCTGTCTGTAGACGCACGAGAGGAGACCGACACGGCACCGCGGGGAACGACGCGTTCGCCGGTAACTTTAATGGATCGGTGCGTGCTCGCCCTCGTGCGGCTCAGTGCGGTGCGTGGTAGCGCCGATCGTGGGAACGCGGCTTTATTAGTGTTTTGATTATGGTGAATTACTTAGTTATATGTAAGTAAGTACAGTCACATAATACACATACCTAATACTACTTATTTAGTAAATAATATTTTACCATGCCCACCAAAATTAATATATAAATATAACTTTAAATGGGAAGTTTCTATTTGAATGTTGTTAACTATTTAATAGAATCAATTTCATTATCTGAAGTAACACTGTCTATATGACGATCTCCGTGGTCGAGTGGTTTACACACACCGATTTTCGTGGTGTTGCCATCTCTGAGTTCCCGGTTCGACCTCTGGCAAAGTCAATTTAAGAAAAAAAAAAAAAAAAAAAAAAACTTTTCTAGATTGGCTTAGTTTTGACTGTTTGAATCACAACTGTTATCTCTAATTTACTTTACTCAAGTACTTCAGCTAGGTACTTTGAAATTGAGTTGGAGCAATATGTATGTGATGTTCAATATTTATATTTATCTATTTATTTATTAAAAACGGTTCATTTTATTAACACTACATTTTTTTTTCTGGCTGTGAGCTGAATATACCTCATCAGTTTCTCCACTGACTAGTAGTGTTTACATGATGACATTTTACTCTGCTACCTACCTTTTGTTAGCGAAATTGGCACTCTCGCAGAATAACGAGCCAACTTGATTCCTCTCACATCAACATTGTTTGATTGACACCACACCCAATACCCATACTTAGTAATGGGAGTGAAGTATTTTTTGGAATTAATACTAACCAACATTATTACTTATTTATAGTATACCTTATTGTATAAATACAATTTTAACTATAAATTTTTCTAAGTTTTTTGGAAGAAACATTAATTTATTCAATACTAAGAGTTTAATTGGTAACCAAAATGTCAATAACTTATTGCATCGACACCAAATTTATTCTAAAAAATAAATTGAATTTACTTTTCATAAATTTCATTTAGCATATTTTTTTTTTTAATCTTTATTGTACAATATAAAGGTACAAAAGACTGACTTGCTGTTAATGGCATTCTCTACCAGTTAACCTACGGAAAAACGATATCTATTTATTAACGTGGTTTAAAATAAGTACATAATATAATTATAAATCTCTATTTTAGATGCTTATTTACACTTAAATATTTATTTTTTAAAATGGTTGGATACCTACCTGTTCAAAAATCTGATTCTGCAACTGAACTTTAAACATCTACAAATAGTGAAACCTCATCATAAGAGGGCAGGACAAACAATGTGCATAATTGTACAATCAAACAAACTTACCAAGTGATGTTCGATTGAGATTATGCACTTGTTTGTCCTGCCCGAAGATGATGAGTCCCTCCCACCCTTACAGGTACATGTACCTATACCCTATAGTTGCAGAATCAGCATCAGCTACCTACATCAGGGCGTACGTGACCTGAACTTTAAACTTAATGACAGCGCGGGACCATGACATTGACAGATGCACAAGGATACGTTCTCGTTACTTGATGCGTTCAGAAATGTTATTTTATTCATTTCCAAACGCTTCATTTATTATTCTTTTAACTTATGTGGCGCTAGTAAGTACGAGAAGCGGTACTACAAATAGTGAAACCTCATCATCTTCGGGCAGGACAAACAAGTGCATAATCTCAATCGAACATCACTTGGTAAGTTTGTTTGATTGTACAACAATGCTAAACAGATAAAAAACAGACTATTTACAGCTAAATTAGTTTTGATTTTATTCAACACTCAAAACAAGAAAAAGCAGAAACCTGGTGCTCTTTCAAGACGAGTTCTTAGTAATAATTACAACACTAAATGCTTAACAAATACGGTTGACATAATTGAGTAACTATGCTTGTTAGTTGGTGCAACCCTATCCATCAGTGTTTCTCCGGTTTTTACGAAACAGCTGATAGGTGTACCAAGTAGGAAGTTATCAGAACCGATTTCTAACTGATAAAAACCTTCGCTAACAATAGTAGTATGAATACGTAGGAAACGAGTATTTTGCTGGATTCTCTTTCCACAACTTGTTGTGAATTTATGTTGTTTTTAACCGACTTCCAAAAAGGAGGAGGTACTCTGTTCATCTGTATATTTTTTTGTGTATGTACACCGATTACTCAAAAACGGCTGGACCGATTGAAATGATTCAAACGTTATTACATTAGGTAAACTCCCAAATTGGTCCAATTTTTTAAAATTTGAAATTGGTTCAGTACTTTTCAAGTAATCGTGAAAAAAGCACGAAAATATAATGATTTTGTGTGAATTACCTCGATGATAATGGTCGTATTACTTCTTTGTTTATGAACTGAAAGATAATTATTTTTTTTGTTGGAAGAGGGATATCTGTGTAGTTCTTTAACCGACTTAAAAAAGGAGGTTCTCAGTTTGACCCGTATGTATGTATGTTTCTTCGCAATTATCTCACTTTTGGCTGAGCCGATTTTACTATCTAAATAAAATACCTACAAGGTACCTACACTAAAAATAAAAAAATTAAAATTGTTTAAAAAAAAACAAAAAACTGACTTTAAAAACCTACCTCTAAAAAGCAAGAAAGGTTAAGGAAGAGGTGGGTTTTTTGAAGTCGGTTTTTTGTTTTTTTTTTGCTTTGGTATTGGAAGGTTTAGGAGATTGAATCACAATTATTGTGTCGATAACTAAAATATTAACCCGTTGAGTGATAGGTAGGTATCTAGCTATACACAACTCTACATTAAAACTAACAACCTTATTTATAAAAAGTTTATAAATGGTTATTGAAAAGTTATAAAGTGTATTATTTCACTTATACAGAATAACAGGAATAAAATTTTATACATTTAAAATGTAGAGGTATTCTACCGACCTATTTATTATTCAAGATCAATAAATACAATACATTATTTAAAACATAAATTTGATATAACCTTGATATTAGCATTTATTTATTGATTTCCAAATTTATTAATGATCTAGAAACATCGGTTTTTCGTCACGATTATCAAGATCATTATAGCTAATTAAATCATTGACGAAAGATATTCATTTGACAAATAGTTCTAACCATACAATATGATAGTTCGATTAGTTTTCGTTCCCGTAGAACGAACAGCAGTCAAGAAAAAAAAATTGCGCGTAAATAAATCGATAGAACAGTTTTATAAAGACAATATTACTCAATCGAATTCTGTTAGAAGCTTTATTAAACTATGACGTTATTACAGTTTTGATTTTATTTCTTATATTTTTTATGACAATTCTGTGCTAATTGCTGGTAGGTCAACCAACCAAGCAAACTTATTTTAAAATTGAATTTCACCTAAGTAATGATGAGTTTTCTACTTATTAATTCCTTTTGTAAGTAATAGTTTGGTGATTTTTTCATCACAGTTTTTATAGCATAACTCGATAAAAAGGCAAAATCTTAGTTTCGTAACACCACCGTACCTATCAACATTTGAATTGTGTCGAATCAACGAACGACAAATTCTGGACAACCTTGAGCTAACCGCGTAATATTATGCCAAACTAATAAATTATGTCAACAGTTCTAATGTTTGAAGCTTAACGTGTTATTAGCTTTAGATCTTGCATCCACAAGAGAAAAAAAATCTTAGAGAAGGATTTCGCAAGAAGAACGTTTACGAGATAAAAAAATCTAATAAGCTTCGTTATTTAATATTTATTTTGGTCGAAACAATATGGACGACAAAGTTTGACTTCTATTTGAGTTACTAGGTAAGTTTATTTTTAACATGCTTGTTAAATTATTTAATTTATTAAAATTATGAATAAAAGAAAATTTTACTTTCTTAATTACATTTACGTTTTTTTTAATTAATAATGGTTTGATATAAATTTTCCTATTCAAAACTAGGTTTTCTCAACATTCAAAAACTTGTCATGAAAAACGTAGGTACGTAAATGGGATAACCTAGTGTTTGGAGGGACTTTCAATATTTGCTACCTGGAAACGAACCGGCAACCTCTCGTAATGCAAACAACTGTTACTTAACCTAATGTTAGTTAATAAATTAAACGACTAGCACTGGAGAAATCCGGCAAAGTAGCCTTTGGAGCTCGGAAAGGTCGTAGTCGTAGATTCGAACTCAAACAGTACAATATTTCGAGTTGTGTTTTTGCAGAAATAACTAGGTATTTTTAGCGATTTATGCAAAATGAGTTTATAAATTTATAATTATGTACTGACTTATATGAACATAGCTTTTTTATTTTTTTGGAATTTTTAGATATAGATCTAAGTATTCCCATTTTTTCTGTTTTAACATTAAAATTATACACTGTGTTCCATTGAGATAAAACAACTCGAACTGAATGTATATTTTTAGAAAACATAAAATACATCGCATTTTGGTCCCATATCTGCAGTTGTTTTTTTCACAGACTTATCCAAAGACAAGTTGACCAACTGGTTACCAGTTGACAAAAGGCTCATGACCGGGTTATGTCCGAAGGTATATACCGCGACATATTGCGGGTTTAGGAAATGTTTCAATTCGAGCTACCAGCTCACGACCACATAGTTGCGGTTTCTGATACTGTATATTCGTGTATCAAAATTATACGCACAACTTACTGAACAAATTGCTCTTGTAAGATCAAACGAGTTTTTTACGATCGATGAACAAAAGTGAATTCGTCACAAATTATCCATCATCATCTCAGCCTATCATCGTCCACTCCTGGACATAGGCCTCTCCTAGTGCACGCCACCGAGCACGTTCCACGGTTACTCTTATCCAGCTTTTGCCAGCCACCTTGCGAAGATCGTCGCACAAATTATTGTAAAGCGCAAAATATTTAAAAGTAGAACAAACATTATTCGAAAATAGATCGTCTATTTATTTAAATATTCAAAGAAGTTTAATGTGTCAAACCTTTGAAGGTTTTCGCCAGAGCACCATTGCTTCCGTGCCGGAACAGAAGCCCTGTTGCTCTAAGGTTTTCGTCGAACTTTCATAAATCTGACCAAACTTTTTGTAGGTAACAAGGTTACCTAAAAACTCGCGCTTATCAGATTTTCGTTGACAAACCCAATTTCTTTGACGTTCTTAAGGGCCTAAGACAGCACATATCCAATTTTATGCAATGGTGCGATAAGTTCACAATGAATTTGTACAGCGTTCGATCAGAGCGATCAGCACGGACAGACAGGTGTTACGCAAGGGACACCACTTTTACTTTTGCGGTACCAAGTTACGGCCTACTCAGTTGGATAACGGTAATTGTAAAGCTGAAAAAGTAAAAATATCACCAAGCTTTACATTTTTTGTTGTTGTTTTTTTAATATTTTAAATCTAATATAGGTATATTTTTTAATAATAGTATAACCTATAGACAGAAAAATTTTCACTGCGCTCAAGAAGACCAACAAAGCATGGAAAAGAGAAGTTAACATCATTCGGACACGGTCTATGTAAAAAAGAGACAAAGGACCAAGTGACATGTGCCAACATTTTTTACAGTAAGAGCCCCTAGCGTCCCGCCTAGCAAATGAGCAATCACAGTTTGTTTAAAATCTTTTTTAATCTTAATTAGAATTTAAAATAAAGGTATCGTGGAGCTATGGTGTCTTGTACTTTAAGTAATTGTGATGTGACAAAAAGAAACAATCCAACTAATCACACTTTTCAAAGGTAAAATAGATATTGCTACACATTTCTCTAAAACCAAATTTCGCTACTTTTATTCATTTATCGACAAAGAAAACAGTATGGAACATAGTTTATTAATTTCCTTTGCCATAATATAGTGATATTTTATGAATTTAAATAATATTTTACGTATCTCATATAAAATGTATTGATTCGTTTTCGGATCACCTGTTTATTGTCTTTGTTGTTTTTTGACATTCTATTTCTATGGTTTAACCCATGCCATCAAATCAACCATAGTTAAAGAGAAAATAAATTGCAGGCTTATTCCATCCATAAAAATATAAATAATTTATAAAAATACTAAAAACACTACTGCCCTGCCAAAAACTTCTTATTTAACTTTTTAGTTCGTATTTGACAGGGCACTCGTGTTTATAATATATTTTCATTTTGTGCGTTTTAGGAACAAATTATAGTTTTGGAATGTGCTCATCAAGGCCCTTTATTTGATATCCATATTGTAATAATTCAGATTTTGTTTTTCGCGTCATGAGGCCGACTTTTTGTCTTTTTTTAAACTAACCAGTGTCATGTAAGAATTCTAAAGATACCTTACACATCCAGTCATGAAAAAAAATAAGCACATAAAAATTAAGCACATCCGCACGGCATAAATATTTAAATAAAAGATTTACAAATCGAGTGGTCACCAATGTCAAAGAAATAAATGACGATCAACTCGTTCCTCCTTTTTTGTTTTGTTATTTTCTCAAGTCAACCAAAGTCACTTTTTGGTCGTCTTTCAAATGACAAAGGAATGTGGTTTGCTTAGTAATTTTTATATCATTTCTATAAAATATTTTTCATAATTTATATATAATATAAATAAAAATCATTGAACCAAATTGATAGCCCCTTCCTCCTTTTTTAAGTCGGTTTTGACAATATGTGTTAGATGTGATAACTAGAATTCTGTAAAACCTGTGAAATTAGCGGCAAGTATATTTTTAATAATAGTGGAACCAGCCGCTTGTCCGTTGCCGTTGGAAAGAAAAACAAAACAAAAGCGTTACCTCTTTAACGTGATGACGTCACAAAATAGTTTAGGTCACAACATGGGAAAGCTGATAGAACCCATTTTCCTCCATCATAAACAAACTTATACGACACAACCCTTAGAAATACTCAATGTAAGTACGTTTCCATTTATTCAAATGAAATTGGGACGAGTTCGATTTTCTTTGTTTATTTTTATTCCAATTCATTACTAAAAAAAAGTTGAGCAAAAGTTATAAGTACCATTGACATCTAATTTTAAAAGTTATATTGATATATTATTTTAATAACAACGATCGTTTTTCAGTTAATAATTTGTTAAAAAATCTTGCATCTTAAATTAAGTTACCAACCTATGATAATATCTCGGCATTTCATAATTTAAAAGATTATCAAAACGTTAAAAAAGAAATTGTCTCTTTTGAAATGTGTTGATATGATAATCTTGGCGTCAGGGAAGATGACAAAAATATACTTAATACAGAAGTGAAAAAAGAAAATGAACAGATGGAAATGTACACAGTAATATTCTCTTGCATACGTTCCAGTAAGTTAATGTTTACACTTGGCGGCAGATGTGAGGTCTAAGTTATGAGAGAACGTAGAGCTGTAATGCAATGGAAAACAGTACATTTTAGCCCAGTCATATTAGAGGTTTCACCTCAGAATGACAGATAACCAGCTGTAAACTCTTATACACCTTCATTTTATCGATCTTAAAGTTGTCTCAAAAGTCTCATAGAATCTCGTGTCAGCGCATAAGTTATTCAAGCTCAAAGGTCACATTTTATTTTTGAGCCCATCGTGTCGTGTGTGATAGAAAAATATTTATTCTAACCTCAATACTAATCAAGATTATGAAGCAATTGTTAAGTTGCTATGTAATGTGTATGTAAAAACTGTTGAAGTTTGATAGTGAGTCACCAGTGTTAATCTTTTCATCCGCTACTACCAATAAAGGCGTTAATTATAATCTTGACACATACATACTTGACATTTATATTATTCATAATTATTAGTATGACGTCTGCGCCGTTGTTGATACAGATATTTAGAAACTGAATTAATTATAATGACCATATAATATTGCAAGAAGAAGATGAATTACTCATAAATGTCCTGCTCCAAAACTGATTCTTGAATTTATTCTAATTAATACGATCTAAAACAAGATAATTAATATTGGCATTAAAATTTCATTTGAATTTATGACGTTCAATAAAATATTAGATTGTGATTTCAAGAAAATGACCACAGAATTCAAAACGAAGTCATATTCAGACCGATTTTTTAAATATATTTATTTTATCGCTAGTAGTTCCCTGTGTACAGTTACATTTTTTCAACGTATAGTATATACACTATACAGGGTGTCCCAAAACTTTGCCACATGCAGGGAAACTACTTTAAATATTGAAGATAGGAAATTGTATTGAAAGGAGACTTCATTTTATTTTTAAAAATAATTGAAACTGCATTCAAAGATTTTTGAAAAATCGCCTGCCTTAACCGAACCTATCTTCAGTATTTAAGGTACTTTCCCTCCAAGTGGCAAAGTTTTGGGACACCCTGTATACATCGTATATACGTACGAGGGTGGTTTGATAAGTCCATGACTTTGAAAAGAATAAATACATTTTTTTCATAATTTATTTTTGTGTCTTAAAAAGAAACTCTTTAAGGCATCTTTACACTACATTTTTTTCAAATTCGGCAAAAGATTATTATTTTTGGAAACAAAAAGCTCAAGCGAGTTCTAACTTTTCTTAATGACCCTGTCGACACTCTCGGCGGCACTCATGACATCAAAACTCATCGAGGTTTTAGCTCTAGATTCAACCCCAGTGAGATATTTTCTCCTACCAAACATGAATAAATGTCTTGATAAATGTCTTGGCAGGCAAAAATTTACATTAAGCCAAAAGGTGATGTCTGAAATGGGCCCTCATTTCAGTTACCAGTTTTCAGGCGATGAAAGAAAAAAATAATGGGTTAAAGAGGTAGGAACTTCGTTGAACTGAATACGCAGAGCTACAATAAGATTATGTACAGAAATAAAACAAAATATTAAAAAAAAGTCTTTCTTCATTAAAAAGTCATGGACTTATCAATCCACCCTCGTATGATTTAGTGGAGTGCACTAAACTTCTATCTTTGGCCTAACATCAGGTAAGGTGAAGGCAAGGCACTGTCCCGTTGCGAATAAAATACCAAATTGTAACAATCTATCTAAATCGCTTATTCCTCTGAGTTGGACCACCGTCATTTGTTCTTCTACTGCGTGACGGAATCCGCCACGCTCCAGTTGCCATAATTGTGCCACTTGTCAATTTCTCAGTAAACATTCCGAATGCCTACACTTTTTGCAGACAGTTCACGGACGTACCGAATTTCTGAATTATTTCCTTGGATGTGATCAGTCGATTTTGATAAAAAAAACTTTCCTCCTCTTATCGCAAATAAGAAACTTTGTCTCTCTTATTGTTTGTCAAGTCAACAAGAGATTACAGATTACACTAAAGTGGGTTTTCAAAGTTGAATACTTTGAAAAAAATATTATTAGGTACATATTTTAAAAATAGCAATTTTATGTGATCGTGAATTATAAATTATAATATAACTTTGTTTATAGACTATTCTCCCAAAACAATTATGTACAACAGACGTAAAATTGCACTCCTGTAATGGAAAGTCATAAAAAATATTTAGATTTTCGCAACAAAATTCTTTATTATTATCCTGCTTATTTTATTTAAAATGGAGACCCTAAGATGTGGAATCATCTGCCACAATGCGTTGCCTCAAAACTGGTTCTGTGGGTCTTCATACAAGTTTCTTGACCTACTATGGCACTGTGATTTGATGCTCTACAAATTATTATGTCGTGCTTCAACTGACACGCATTTCTAACAGAGATAGAATAGAAACATCAACAAAAAAAGTTAGTTTCTTTCTTTGTAACAAAACTTTTTTGAGGTTGGCCGTTCGAATTTATTTTTAAAATGGCAACAATATTGCACGGTACGCACACTCAATCATGGAGTCACGAAATAAAAAAGATTTTAAATTACCGAATAAAAAAATATTTGATAGCTTTGTGAAATGTTTGTTTCACAAAACTCGACCATATTTTTATTTCTGTAAATTGATTATTTTATAGTTGTGCTTTCGTCCATAAAATGTTGTACTGAATAGACTTTCATCAACATTCATCGAATTAGAATGTTGTACGATGTAACAATATGCTTATTTAAATATAAAAAAACCGGCCAAGTGCGAGTCGGACTCGCGCACGAAGGGTTCCGTACCAAAAAACGGCAAAAAAATTACGTTTGTTGTATGGGAGCCCCCCTTAAATATTTATTTTCTTCTGTTGTTATAGCAGTAGAAATACATCATCTGTGAAAATTTCAACTGTCTAGCTATCACGGTTCATGAGATACAGCCTGGTGACAGACAGACAGACAGACACTCAGGCAGACAGACAGACAGACGGACAGCGGAGTCTTAGTAATAGGGTCCCGTTTTTACCCTTTTTGGGTACCTAATAAAAAAGGAATATTATATTTTTTATATTTTTACAATCGAAGCTCGGTGTCGCAGTGGTTTAGCGCCTGGCCCAGCGATTGCGGAGGTTAAGCAAGTTTTGCAAGGGTCGGTCACGGGATGAGTGATCAAAAATAAATTAAAAAAAATAAAAACCCGCCTGCATAAAAAGACAAGTCAACTGAAAAGATGGAAACAAGATTAAATATTAAAGGCAACAGTATAACATGCAGTCGGAGGCATGCATAAAGAAAGTGACATTATGAATGATTTGAGTTAATGCCTCCGACTGAATGTTATAATGTTGCCTTTAATATTTAATCTTGTTTCCATCTTTTCAGTTGACTTGTCTTTTTATGCAGGTGGGTTTTTATTTATTTAAATTTATTTTTTTATTTATTTCTTTTTAGTTATTATATAATTTACGGTCATGATATACCTTTTTGAAATCCTTATAATAAGCCCTTTAATTTGACACCCATATTGCAGTATTAAAAAAAAAAATTTTTCCACTACGTATAATAGCACCGTACAGCCGCCATGTTGGTTTTTGTATAACACCACCTTCTTAAGAACACTTGGGCTGACGAGACAAATCTAACGATATGTAAATCATGGAAATCCGTTCAGCCGTTTGAAAGATAATATGAGGTAATAAAGAAAATTACATACAAACAAGATACGCGCGAAAAACATAACCCTCTTGCAGTCGGGTAAAAATGTATTATCTCGAGCTCTCCGTGCTTCAGAGGGCACGTTAAGCCGTTGGTCCCGGGTGCGTTTGCAGTCGTTAACACCCACCAATCCGCATTGGGACCGTGTGGTGGCGGGTTATGGCCCATCCTCATTATCCACCCATAAGGAAGGCCTGTGCCTCAGCAGTGGGGACTATGATATGCTATTATGATACGATTATCATACAAACATACCTACCTCTTTAAGAATTTGAAGCCAGAATTTTTGGCTCAACAAAAATTTAAGTATTGTGTGTATCATTCATTCCAGATACATTACATAAATGTATGTCATACACATTAATGTTATTAATATGATAAAATAAACCCACCGACTAGCAGTTCCCCAATACCACTGTTTTAAATTGAAATACAGCATTGCTGCATACAACCATAGAAATGTGTCCTCATTCCATAGTTACACGAATCATTTCCCAGCGCTAATTTTAACTGCCATTATTCGTGTCATCAATATTGCAGAGTCCATTCGGTCCGAGAGCAGTCGACCTCAAAACAACTAGGACCATTAGACAGCCCATGCATACTTTATGTTAGGTCTGCGCTTATTTCAAATTACCTAGCCCGCAGTCCCGCTGTGACTTTTGGAGTTTTGTCGGCTAGTGATGTCCCTTAATTTATATATCATTGTGGTATCGATACTTTTAACACGTTTAGTTGAGATGTCTTGAGAGTGATGTAAAAACGAAGGACAAAGCTGATTGACTGATTAGCGTTTCATATTTTTGCAAAAAAATCGTTGAAAGGGAGTTCTTTTCCAGACTGACTCAAATGTACATACAGAGAAATTTTTTTTTTAATATTTGTGCTATCCTAAATGGATTTGTTGATACTACTAAAATTGTTTGGAAAAAATTTTGCTTATGTGATACACATTAATTATTTTGTCGAATAGTGGCCAACCGCGACTTCGTCTACGTGGACAGTTTTTTGCTATCCCTCGGGAACTGTAGTTTTTTCTGGATGTAGGTACCAACTATGTCCTTTTCAGTACCGTTGACAACGTGTATGTCATAATGATCGGTTTAATAGTTAAGACGTGAAGGCATAACAATGAAACAAACAAACTGACTTTCGCATTTATGATATTAGTAAGGAAAAAACTTAAATTATTGAAAAAAAGGTGCCAATTTAATTAAAATAACTCATATGAATTTTCAGCTGTTTTCAAATAACTACGATTAACCCACATAAAGGCCTCAGCCTGATAATAAATTTGAAGTTTGTCACAAAAGCCAATTTTACAACTGCTCAAACCGGTCCCCATTGCCAACTGGTTATCACTCAGTTACTTAACCAAGCATAATGGGAAATAGTTCAATAATGTTATTAACATAACAATATAAGGACTGTTTTTAACTCACATATTAAATTGTCTTCATATTGTTAGATATTTTCATATTCGCTTCGAATATTAACGATATTTTAATATTTGCAATCTGATACCTGTTTGGCTATGTAGCTTAGGTACATCTTGTTAAATCAACCCAACAGCATTTTAAATACGCTATTTGAATTCTTTTCTCAAGCTTACGCGCTCACTAGACATGAAATAAAACACTTTTTAATGGATACTAGCGCGGTTTTATTGAAAGTACTTTGGTAATTAGTTGGTGTTTGGTTTGATTTTTGATTTTCGTGACGTTTCGGCACCTTTGCAGCTGCCATAGTCACGGGGAAATCAAAAACCAAACCAGATACCAACTAATTACCAAAGTACTTTCAATAAAACCGCGCTAGTGTCCGTTAAAAAGTGTTTTATTTCACGCTATTTGAAATTTTACAATATCCATTAAGGTAGCAAAAACTGATTTGATAGAACGGTGTGCATTTTTAGTAGCCCAGTAAAGTTTCTAAACAATGTTAATTTACTTTATTAACAAAAACCTAATTTTTAAATAGTCTCCAATAATTGATTTAGTGTTTTTCAATTAAAAAAGCAAACCTTTATTGAAAAAGATTAAATCTTTAACTTAATAATAGAAGATAAAGACCGCGGTGAATCTTAGCCATTATCTGAAACGATCTGCGCTGCGGTTAGTTGGAAGATAACTGACCGTATCCATTTACTAACTGCCGAATTAAATGGTAATTATGCACGTTATGAAATGTGCAATAGTGATATAGTTTATCTCGATGCCATTAACCTCGATATTTTCAATTCATTTGAATTCTTTTGTATACTGATAAGGTACCGGATCAATAGTGACATCTAGTTTACACGAAACTCTGACGAAAACTATGTTTTTCATTTCTGAAGTTGTCGAATCAAGGAAAGTAATAGCACGGTAGGATCGCAATGTCTGGTAGCATTGGCTAAGATTATACTTGTTAAGTCTTATAATTCAGACCTGACAATTACCTCTGATAACATATTAGGGTGTAAGAGTCTTCTTGTGTCGTTGTAATTTCCTTTCCCTTTGTTGAATATGTATGATGGTGGAAATTATTTCGTTAAACTGTTTTCGAGTTATTTCTTGACCAATAGTTATTAACTAAGCAACAGTCTGAAGTAAGTTTTTCACAATCAGCTTTATACTTCACAAGGATTAGTTAGTCATGGTGTATTACGTAGTATTAGAAATATTTTTTTATGAAATAAGTAAAATACGGTGTTACAGAATAATTACATAAACTTTGTAACATTGAATGGTAATCAAGAAGCAACTTTCTTTAATTCACTGGAATGATTGAATTGTTTCTTTGTTTTTTTTGTAATATTTCCGCATCACATAGGTGTGAAAAAGCATATTTTTTTATGAAATCAATTGGAATCAATAATATTGTATCGATAAGCTATATCGATTCATTCACATCACTAGCAAACGACGATTTCGGGATGCACCGTCCAACAAAAAAGGCGGAAGCTCATTGGAAATTTATCTGTCCTAGTCTGTACCTCGCCAAAAATAGGAATATAACGAGCCATCAGCAACTTTCGACCCAATGCCTTCGCACTAAGGTTCAACTTGGCGGCGTCACATTTTGACAGATGGCCTACTTTGTGCGCGGCTTGTTTTTGCACTTTGACTGCATTCAGAGAAGTCCCTCTACTAATGAAATTTGAACGAGCTACAGCGTTTTGGATATTTTTTTCTGTAATGTTCGTTCCACGTCGTTAGCGAAGAGAATTCGGGAATGTTGCCTTTTAAATTTCAAATTAAGCTACCGTTTCTGCTTAATAAATCTTGGCACAGAAAGAAATTTAATTTGTCTGCTGACAGTACGGGTTCGCTTTAAGTGATCTGAATTGTGGTTTTGCTGTTTCTATTTTTCAGTTATTTTTCGCTTGTGCTAAATATAAAAGATATACTTAAGTATGCAATATTAAATCCAGCCAATCAATCAGAAGTAAGCAAATATTCAAAAATAGGCTCTAATGACAATGAATTGGTTTTTCAACCAAATAAAAGCATTTATTTACTTCTGAAATCAATTATAAACAATAATTAAACATTGTATAAATCAAGATAGTCACAATATAAGGTTGTGAACCGTCAAAATACAATACATCGAACTAAATTGTGTAGGTATTACAAAACGATATATCGTGTCAAGACTTATGAAGACAAATGATACAATTACAGACCTCAAGAAAGCAAGGTCTGTAAATCGTTGTAGCCTTTAAACAAGAACAACTTGTTTTTATGATATATAATTCGATGAGCGAAACATATATGGCAGGAGTTACCAGATAAACACCACTGTTTTTATAGTAATTACGAATAAATTATTGAAAACATTATGCTTTAACAAATCGAGTTGGTAATAAGACACTTTATTCTAATCATTTCGCCAGTATACAATTTATGTAACTGCTTTGGTATACGCTGCCTGTTGTTCGTTGTTCTAAATGCCTTAATTTTCATTACTAAAGCTGCGATTTTAAAGTTATATATCGTAACGTTCTAAAATTTTTACGCACTAAGTCCAAAACTTGTATTAAACGATGTATTAGCATGAGCGAGCCTTGCAGTCAACCTCCAAGTTAAAGGCCGACCAACAAATATCTTACACACTTCACATTTTACTGTGGACTGGTAAATTTTAGAGTGTTTTGTACTCGCAGCATTTAAAAGTTAATGTTATTTACTTCAGTTCTCCTTATCAAGAGTACTTGATATTCATATTCTAATTTTATATAGTCTTTTGTATAATTTTTAACAAGTATGAACATAAATACATGTTATGTTCTCTACAATCACCCAAACCCAATACAGAGTTGATATACCCAAAAATGGTGATGATATGACTTAAAGAAATACGTAGGTACTAAATTAGCTGGAGTGGTGATGGTCACTTCACTAAACTCGTCCATTCTTCCTTAAAACCAGTTCACTCGATTGCTAACAGTTGAAGATTAAGAAAAACTGTGATTTCTCTATCAGAAAGGGCAGTCCAGGGAAAAATAAACTTGTCACTGTCACTGTCAATCTGTTATCACGATTAATACCCTTGTAAAAGGTGCATTCGTTTTGATGGTCAAACTCAAAGTTAGGTATTCAGTCTAGGCTGTTACAAGCACTTGTGAATGTCAAAGAAGCTAAGCCATCGGTTCTCAAACCTTAAGTGGGAGACCTTGTAACGAGAAGAACCGGCAAGAAACTCGTCAAGGGCTGCTTTTCTGTCTGAATATTTAATACAGAGTTGTCAAACTGAAAAATGACCTTATCATTTAAAGTGATGTAATTTTCCATTAAAAATGTTTTAGCAAATAGCAACCCAATAGAAGAGCTTTATGCCGAATATAACTTTCCTGCTCAAAATAAATAAAACGTCAATAAAAAAGGAAGGAAGGAAGGCACGTGTGACTACGTAGTGACATATTATAGTACACTATAATGTCTCTAAATGGCATTGTATTAAGGTCAGTACTGTCATATATGTGAATCCTCTCGATAACTAATCTAGTGTATACAGATAGCTACAATATGTTTTCAAATAAGAGAGTTTATATTTGGGGATCAGAATTCGGGTGACCTTATTGCCCAGACACAGAGTACTTTGACAATACAGAGTGTCCATACATATCTAAAACATGACTTCAAAAAATATCGTCTTTACAAAAATAACTGTTTATCAAAATGATGGAATTACCCCTTGACTTTGATAATAATTTTCAGTTTGACATAAACTGTACATCTTCAGCTGTGGCAATACAAATCACTGTGATAACAGCTGTGTTTTTAAGGCAACGATGTGTAAAAACAAAAACTGCAACAAAATTGATGCATTAAACAATCCCTTGAGTCTTTTTAAATCTTTTAAGATCAATCTCTAACGTAACTATCAAGATTCACTATTTGATATTTTTAGCCAGGGGCGTTACTTCTCTGATATTTCCTAAAATGAATCAAAACACTGAGTCATAGACAGAATTTTATCATGTTGTTGTATAATATACTGCGGCCATATTTGCAATAAAGTGACATTAATTTGACAGGCTCTGATTGCGGGCGCCTACGCACATGGCAAACGGAGTTGTTATTCAAGTTTTAGGAAAGTGATTCATTGCGAACATCTAGGAAGTTGCACAATTATTACTGATTAAAAGTGGTGTGAGAATAAACAAGTTTTAATCTTGCGAGATGAGATTGCATTTATAGATCGATCATTTGGATAATTTAATTGACAAATAGTTCTTACATGAAATCTCAGAACAATATAATATTTTTACTATAAAAACAGGTATGTAAACAATTTCCTTCTTGAACTATTAAAATCAATAACATCAAGAGGAAATTAAAACAATAACATATATTCATTGGAAATATTCATTAATCTAGTTAAATGATCCATAATAGCTATGAATACAGTTTTATTGATATTTTTAATGTAATTTTTATTTCAAAGTGGAAGTCATTCAATAAAAAAAGATAGAAAAAAAATCTTAAATTTTCCAAAAAACAAATAATAAAATAAAAATGGAACTCTCCGATTTCACTGGAAGAGCAGATGTCTGAACTAGATACTAAATAGTAGTATTTGTTTTTGATTTTCTGTATTAATGTATTCTGATGGTTGCGTGGAGAGTGTAATCTGTATTTTTTGAGCATCCTTACTAATATTATAAATGCGAAAGTCCGTTTGTTTGTTTATTTGTTACGCCTTCACGTCTTAACTACTGAACCGATCATCATGAAATTTTACACACACGTTGTCAGGGGTACAGAGAAGGACATAGGGTACCTTTCATCCCGAAAAAAGGAACTGTTCCCGAGGGATAGACAAAATACTATCACGCAGACGAAGTCGCGGGCGGAAGCTAGTACAATATAATTAACATAATTGATTTTAAGATTTTAGGCATTCACAATGCTAGTTGTAGATTAAGATAATTCATAGTTTTTTCACAGTCATTCATTTATTTCTAATGTTTTTTTCTAATATATGAATTATCTTAATAATTAACATAATTTGTCTCTGCGTGTAGGCGCTCTGTGCAAGTAGTTTTTGCGCGCGCTCCTTTCCTTTCATTTGGCCTTGCTATGACCAGCAGCGTACTGTTATGTTACTCAGTTACTAGACAGCTAGTCACAATCTACATACGAATGTTGTGCCTGGAATACTTGATACTAAAAATAAATTAACTTACGTAACTTTTACATCTTTTTTATAGGAATGCTGAAATGAATACGATAGAGATTTGAATAAAGTGTATAAAATAATGTAGGTATACAAATAACATTTTCTTAACAATCACCAAATTACTACCTATCAAATAGGTACATGAGTAGTAAAAAATAATAATAAATATTTATTATATTGAATCAAATAAAGCAATATAGTCAACTGTCACTAACCAGGGGGCTAATAAAATTGTTTAATTTCAAAATCTATCGCAATAGCACAGTACATATATAAGTTTTTTCAAACAGTATGAGAGCTCCATAGAAACGTTCGAATTTGACGGCTGACGTCACTCTAAGAGCTCTAAGCAAAGTTCGCAGTACTTTGGTCAGGGTTGTGACATCGCGTCGCAGTTGTTTCCATAGCGTTCGTGCGTAGCATTCCACGAGACGGCCGGAAAATGCCAACCCTAGAGATCCGACGGAGTGCAATGACAAAAGGACCTAAGTGACGTTAGCTACTCTACTGTTTGAAAAACTTATATATGTACTGTGGCAATAGCTTTCACTTGACAGATGGATGTGACACATTACTGCATTTCTTTGGTAAGTTATTATTTATGCCAAAAAGAAGCATCAATGAGTTACCTACATCTTCAAAGCGATTGCGATAGATTTTGAAATTAGCAATAGAAAGGCAGATTCTTTGTCTACGTAAACAGTAAATTAAAAAAATCACCTTCATTTATATCACGGGGCACAGGCTTTCGTTATGGTTGAATAAGGTAAAAAAGTAAGGTAGAAAATAATTGCACATTTTACGAAATATACGAATAAAACCGGATGAAATAAGTTATTTGTAATATCGTATATTTTGTATGCACAGTATGTCACCTTTAATAAATTACCTTGTCTAGTGAAATGCGTGCTATGATAATATTTGTCGCCGTACCGTTCGCAAATTAAATGTATTTCTTTATTTTATTCCAACAACCATCCTCTCTATTTTCTAAAAAGTATATTTTTTAACACGAAACAACACGCCACGTTTTATCACAGTATGATATTAGTTTTGTACTAATATCTAATAGTTTGTACTCGTTTATGCGAAGACAGAGACAAGACGAGGCGTAAAAAGCAAAAACATAATAAACTCATACTGTCGTCGTACAAATAAATGAAGAATAAATTTTACTTAGAATAATAAAAACGAATCTTATCAATAATTACTTTATAAATTTAACGTCTCAAAGTGTTATATTCTTAAAGAAACTTTTTGTTTATTCTAAGTATTAACTTATTAGCGGCCGCCCGCGACTTCGTCAGCGTGAACAGTTTTTTGCTATCCCTCGGGAACTGTGCTATTTTTCTGGATGAAAGGTACCCTATGTCCTTTTCTGTAGCCTTGACAACGTGTATGCAATATTCCATGATGATCGGTTCAGTAGTTAAGACGTGAAGGCGTAACAAACAAACGGACTTTCGCATTTATAATATTAGTAAGGAAGTAAGGATTCTTCGTTTATTTGTACGGCAGATATCCGTCAGATTTATTCCAATGTATCTCAACTTTCTATTATTTCCTGCTAACATCCGCTTTTTGTAATCTGTACCTCCCTTATTGCGCGGGATAATAGTGATTTGAAATTAAAACAGCCTGCAGCATCATCCTTATTTTGCACCCGCTACATAAAGCCCAGTCCACAGTGTATTTATTATTTTTTAATAAAATAAGGGTGGCAGATATTTGTATGAATAGCTTAATAAAAAGCGGTTATCGTAACATATTAAATCCGAGTGTATCACTGGATAAATGCCAAACCTCTCTATTTTTTCATTTACAAAGAAATTTACAATATTTAAAAGATTGATATTTAATTTATATTCAAGTCAATCTCCATGGATGCAAAATCACATTGCTCGTACCACAATAGTTAAATTTTTGGTAAGTATTTGATTCCATTTGTATTTCATCATTTGCAATAATAAATCATACCTTTAAACGAGCAATTCTTGTATATTTATTTATTTATTTCTGTGATCTCGGAAACGGCTTTAACGATTTCGCTGAAATTTGGTATATGGGGGTTTTCGGGGGTAAACAATTGATCTAGACTAGTCATATGTTTGGGAAAACGCTTGTTTTCGAGTTTTCATGCGTTTTTCTTTCGATGCAGAATATTGTCGCTAATTTCGTCCTGCCGGTCATTAGTTTAAAAAATGTAGTTAATGTTTGAGATAACAATGTAAATTATCACCTAAATACCACTATATAACAATAAATAGTAATAACAGAGCAATTCTTGGTCGCCCAGCTATTACTTTCTTAATGCAAAGTATGTCTAAAATGTTTGATACTAAGATCCAGTAACTTATCCGTGCTTAACAAACACAAGTACCTTCTAAAACACTTGAGTGCATTTATGTTATGTTTAATCGTGGGTTACTAGCTTAACGAACGTTCCAGAACGTCTCTGAAGCTTTGTTAACTTAGCCTAATTGGGATAGTGAACTGTGGATGAATTATTAAATGGTTTTTACTACATTCATAATGTTCCAGCATTCATCCGTAGTTTCCATATTAAATTCATGTCCACATTTTATCAATTGTATATTCTGACGGCATAATGGAATCAGAAACTACTGAACTGGAACCATACTCTACGCTAAGACTTAAATTAAATCCTAAGGTTAAAAATTATAGCTATTATTAAAATTATTGACGACAGACAGTGATACGTTTACGTGCGCGCCAACAATACACTTGAATATGTATGGCAAAAAATTACAGATTTAATTATATCGTTTTGTACTGCAATCGCTCTGACATTGGTAACTTCGTGGCCACTTTTCTATTCGTTCGCTAGAATTTAAAATAAACTGTAAAATGACGTGTCGGAGTCTTGTCAATTCCATACAATACAATAATGTCCGTGAATTACATAAACTTGCGACGTGTGATTTGATCGTCTAATTGATTATTTTTAAGCTTTAAGTTTGCGAACGAATAGAAAAGTGACCATTTGAGATGGGGGGCCTGTTGTATTTAGGTTAAAAAACTGCATTGGACTATCGTAGATATGATAAGTAGTCCGATTCGATTCATTTAACTATGTTGTAAAAGGCGAATAATAACTTAGATGTAGTACTAACACCTCGGTGGATATTATGAAATGGGATATGATGATAGTGATGATAATGATTATAATAGCTTCTACTCTGTTGTTTATAATAAATTTAGAAGCCCAAAAAGATTCAGAACGCTGCTGGCAACTACTGCAGTCTGGCAAAAAGTATTAATTCGACTCATTCAAAATCACCCGTATCTACCTTGTTCATGCCAAATAGTTAACGAAGTTATAACAGTTGCGAAATCATAATTTGTTATTTTTACGTTAAAATTGTGACTTTATTAATTTTTAATTAAAATCAACCTATTCGTTTCGTTTTTTGGCAATATGAAAACTGTGTTTTATCGTTGCTATTCTGAAAAGCTATTGAGAGTAACTTTATCCTTTTTCATTTCTGTTTGAAGTTTGGATTTTAACAGAATAAATATTGTTTCATTGCAGTTCATTTAAGTTTTTATTAGTTAACTAGTGGCCGCCCGCGACTTCGTCTGCGTGGACAGTTTTTTTTTGCTATCCTTCGGGAACTGTACGTTTTTTCTAGATGAAAGGTACCCTATGTCCGTTTCTGTATCCCTTACAACGTGTAAGCAAAATTTCAAGATTTTCGGTTCAGTAGTTAAGACGTGAAGGCGTAACAAACAAACAAATAACCAAACAAATAAACGGACTTTCGCATTTATAATATTAGTAGGGATATGGATTTCTGACAATTTTAATAATAAACAAGACAATAAGATTATTTACCTTTGTATACGTTTACCGAGCTGTAATGTTAAAAATTAATTCCATCTATATTTCCCCTTGTATTTTTACCTTTTTTTACTCTGTAAATTGGATTCCAGCAATCTCTTTTAATTTAACTGACGTTTAAAAATGTCCCGTTCGCGGGTAGGCCCCGTAAATCCGGGCATTTTTTCAACCGGTACTATCTAGTCGGAACCGCTATTTTCCGGTAGAATCCGGTAGATTCCGGTAATTCCTACTCAAGGGCGGGCCATTATGAAAATGGCTCGGAAAGGAGAATGGAAAATCGCTAAAGCCTCTTGTAAAATGCAGATAAATATTTTTCATGATAATGTTTCTTTTTTATTGCGGAGGAAGTTATTAGGTTGTTTGGAAGTTTTCTGTACGAAACATTAAAGAAACTTCGTATGTTTTTTCCAAGAAAAAACTCGCATTTATCAGTGAAAAATCTTAGGTAAGTAGCTTAAATATATTGTAACTTGATGTTGTCATGATTTAATTTGTTTACGCATCAGAATTACGGTGAAGGTAAAACGTTTTACAAAAATGTTATGACCCTGCATAGTGGATTGGGGGGGTGAGATTTCTAAAAGGTAAGCTGATGGGAATCAACTTGTACCATTCGCCACACTGGTGTCTAACTTTCTACAAAATGGATAGAATAGATAAATTACTCAGGGCCAAACTTATCACACAAACTTACTTTTTTTTTTATTGGATAAGGGAAACATACAGCTCAAAATTATACTTATGAATGGAAATCAATATGTTTTTACATAGGCTAACACAGTTTAGGGATTCAAACCCGAGTCTCTTGGCACAGTAGACAGGAAGACAGGATAACTACCATTGTTATAAAAGGAAGATATGTCGGTACTTAGGTAAAACAGACCGCAGAGATTCATATACATTATTTGTACATGTTTATGATCTAATAAATAACTATTATTATTATTTACACTTAATGTATTTTTAATTTATTTGTAAAAACATACTTTTCAAACTTAATATCCTGTGTACCTAACCTAGTCAATGAAACCCTTCTCTAATAACAAATCTATTCTGTGTCAAAACCACAATTTCCGACTAATTTATCGACTATGCAAGCAAATCCATTTTCGCATGTCAAGTGCAAGATGCAAATCGATATTGCATTATGAGATAAGGCCGTTCTAATAACCGAGCTTAATAACCTCTATCAGGATCAAAGCAGAAACATGGTGTTGCATAATCTGTAAGTTCAATCTAGTTGATCTATTTAATTTTATACTGAAATAAAAACAGATTATTTCATAATATAAATTTGCCGTAAAACATATTCTTTCGGTTTTCGAGAAATATATTTTTTTGTAAACAAAACCAAAAAAGTCTTTTCAGGCGCTTTGCTGGCGGCTGCCGCCGCGGCACGCTCGCTCCGGTCGCTTGGCTTGCGCGTTTTTGGTCACCATACTAACCTAACCTAATGAACTCTAAGACATTTTTCATGGCGGGGGGCGAAGTGCCCCCCTGCCCCCCCGGAATTTTGGAAAAAATCGAGGAGAAGACCAGCGGCCCTTAATGTACAGTTTAGCCAGCATGTATAGTACAAAAATAGTTAATCTCAATAAACAATGTTCTGCCACTACATTTATTTTTATTACTCGCAAACCAAGTCATCCATTAATTAACAATAAACTACTTGTTGTTACAGTGGCCACCGAGCTTACTCCGGTGGAGCATCACCGTCCTTCTCATTATAGCAGTTATAGCACCCACATCAGACTCTACAAGTAAGTAATAACAATTTTTCTATTACCTAAATTATAACATTATCATTATCATCGTGTGTTTACACCCGGGCCTTTTGGGCGCATAGTATAAACGTTGAATAAATTACAAAAATTAATTAATTAAATTATAAAAATTTATATTCTGCCAAATCTACTGATTATAATATCCATCGCGTCAATTAGTTTAAAAATAGAACAAACTACTCATAGCTACACCGCAATGTAAACAAAATTGTCATGACAATTGAAAAATTGTCACGCTATTAATAAATGGGGTCCTGAAGATAAGGCAGAAAATTAAATAACTCTATTTTTGTAGCTTTAAAGAAAGATTAGTCATTTGTTTGGGCATGAACTCATTGTTGCCCAGTGTACCTGTCGCCAGAGTGGGGATGGGGATAGTGATGTACAAAACTCGAGTCGTCGAGTTCTACTTTTAAAGACTCGAGTCGGATTGGCAGGACTCGGTGAGCTCGGTAGGCTCGTAAGCTCGAGCCTAGCTGAGAAACAAGCTCTCTGAGCCACGCCCCAAGGCTTCAAAAGAGTTCAAGCCTTCAAAAGAGCCTATCGAAAGAACTTAAGCCTTTATAAAAGCTCGAGCCTTAAAGTGAACGCGAGCCTCATAAAAAGCTTAGAGTTTATAGTTATGACTTTAATATCTCCCTTAATAATAATATTTACAATATTATCATTTATGGAGATATTAAAGCCGAGCCTATCGAGCTCACAGAGCCCTCAAAATCTGACTCTAGTCTCCAAATTAGAACTCAAAAAGATGAATGTCTTATGTTATCAAGAGCACTGTAGATGCTTAATCTATTGTGCTTTAATTCTACTATCCTCATTCATCAGCAGCCCATCACAACTAGTGTGCCGAAAAAGACTTTTTCAGTCTTTTTCCTCGCCTCGAGATTGATCGAGCTCTCAAAAAAGCTCGAGCCTTGAAAATGGCTCGAAATCAGCCGAGCTAGGCCGAGCTCTCAAAAAGGCTCCAGCTCTGAAAAAGAATGCCGAATCGTTGAGCTTCATGCAAACGAAGCAAGCCCTGTAAAACGACTCCGAGCTCTAGACAAAAGGACTCGGAGGACTCGAGACTTGTACATCACTAGATGGGGAGCTCAGTGGCGCAGTGGTTGAGGGCCTGGCTCTATTGCAAGGGTCGGTCATGGGATGGGTGACCAAACATTTATTATCTCGAGTTCTTCCGTGCCTCAGAAGACAAGTTAACGTTGGTCCCGGCTGCATTTGCAGTCGTTAACACCTACCAATCCGCATTGGGCTTGCGTGGTGGGTTATGGCCTATCTTCCTTATCCACCCATAAGGAAGGACTGTGCCTCAGCAGTGGGGACACTAAAAATGGCTGATATCAAGGGTGGAAAGTTAGCGCTTTTATTCCAGATGTCAAATTAGTTAAAAAATGAATATGAACAATTGAAAGTATTCCGATTTTTATAAAAATATATCTTTAGTAACGAAATATCCGTTACGGTTGAATAAAAAGGATATTCTTCAAACCCATTGTAAATATCTGTATTGTTTTTTTTACTGAACCGGAATATATTGAGGATCTGTGATGTATTTGGGCAGCGTAGAGATTTATTGCTCGTAATTCGACAATTTATTTGAGCTGAAAAAGGCTAACACCGCATTTTTGTAAGTCTGAAATCTGTCAAACACGATCAGGAATTGAAGATATCTGACAAATAATTATCTACTCACACCGTTTTAGTTTGTAGTCGTTTTAATTAACTAAAGGGAATGATCCACCAATGAAACTAAACATTTTTGCCAACGAAACATGAGAACGACAAAAAATTTTAGTCCTCCCATACTAACTCGACAGCTAAAATATTCTATTAGTATGGGAAAGTATTTTTTTGTCGTTTTTTGAGCCATGTTTCTTTGGCAAAAACGTTTAGATTCATTAGTAGAACACTCTCTTAAGTTAATTAAAATAACTACATAATGACGGTGTATATACGATTTGTTTCATGACACGAAGTTTAAGATTACCTACATCTACCATTAAAAGGACAAAATGACTGACTGACTTGGCATACGTACTTACTTACTCCGGTGGCTCAGCGACCCAAAGTGTGTCTAGGCCTCCGATACTAGAGATCGCCATCTATCTCGATCTTTTGCTGTTTCGCTCCAGTCCCCAGCATCGAGCTCACGTAGGTCAGCCTCCACCACGTCTCTCCATCGGTAGCGGGGGCGTCCGACCGGGCGTCAGCCAGTAGCTTGACCGAGATAGGCGCCAAAAGGCGCACCTCTCCAATCCCATTCTTTCGACGTGACCAAGCCATCGGAGTCTGTGTGCCTTCGTTTCTCCAATGATGTTAGGCCCAGCCAGGAGTTGTTCTACTTCAGCGTTTTTTTAAGATCCTCTAACTTCCATCAGCATCATGTTTAGGACCAAAGATTTTACGAAGTATTTTTCTTTCGGCGACCAGAAGCTTATTTTCTTCGCTAAGTGTTAATGTCCAGGCCTCACGGTCTTGTAGAACCGGATTTTGGGACTTGGCACACAGCCCTAAAATATTTATTATAACTATGATCGACATTTTAGATTAGGTGTCCTTAGGAAGATTTTTTGAAAATTTGACCCTTATAGTGGAATCCACGCGTAATAGCGCGGGAGGATGCTCGAACAAATACGAGTACCTATTTGACCAAGAAATCCAATATAAAACAGTTCACTAAGCTTCTGTAATTCAAAGAAAAACGTAAATTTTTGTTCATTTCATTATTTTCGGTACCTAACACGTTAGGACCCAAAAACAAAGAAAATTGAAACAGTTACCTTTAGGACTACCCATTAAAACAATTTCTTCCTTAGCCATTATTTCAAAAATACCCTTACAGAGCTATCTTGTCTATTTTAGACTTTCTGTAAGCGGAATAAGGTTACTTTTTGTATAAATATCGATACAAGCTATTAGTTACAACGCGTCCCTCATGAGCCTTTGAAATTCAGAGTGAGCAAGGATTTTATTACTTGGAACAGATTGGAAAATAGTGGTCGTGTAGTGTTTTGTAAATATATTGTGTTTCAATACATTTGTAAAGGTACAGAAACGCTTAATTTTATGTTCAGTTGTAGATAAACCGATATATGTTTTTTGTTCTGATTTGCTTCTGATTTTCGACTATTCATTGAAATTAACCACTTTAACAGATATAGCAAGCATATCATGGATATGTCTCCTCCGCACTCCGCTATGGCTTAGTAATCTGGGGAATAGTGTAGATTTTGAAAGGGCATTTAAAGCTCAAAAACATTGTATAGAGCACTCTCTGGTATACAAAGCTGGGAATCTTGTCAACCGTGGTTCAGAAAATATAAAATATTAACCTTGCCATGTATGTATATAGCTGAGTTATGTGTTTTTGTAAAGCGATATCCCGAACTTTTTGTCACCCAATATCAAAGAAATGCAAATGCACGACAATGTAGACAAAACAAATTATGTATACCTAAAATCAATTTAGCTTTCTTCAGAAAAAATGTTTACTGCATGGCTATAAAAATATATAACAAATTACCACTGAACTTAAGGGAACTACCCGTAGAGAAAAATATCTTTAAGAAATCTTTATTTTCCTGGCTTTCAGAACAGGGTTTTTACTCGATTAAAGAGTACTTAGATCAGAAAAGTTCTTGACATTGTATTTTTTTTCTGACCGTACCTTGTAGCGAAATAAGCTGATGAATAGTGATGACATTTTAATAATTTATCTTATACTATTTTTCTAGAATGATTGTTTTAGCTATTGACTTTTTTTAAACTTATTATTATTATTGTCATTTTATGTAATTTTGACATTATTAATTTTTAATCAATGTGCCTGCTTTAAATTGTTTATAATCAGTCTTTTATTCAGTTCTTTTTTACAAAATATTTGCATGCCTACATTAATAAGGCAAATACTGTAGAACTGCCTAAATAGTATTATTTTTGTAACACCTTGTACACTCAGTATTCGCAAATAAATGATTTCTATTTCTATAGCAACGCGTATTGTAGGTATCTTAAATATTGAAACATTTAATACTATGCCACGAAGTAACTCTAAATCGAAATGTTTGATAATTTACATAATACATATTATATTTTTAAATAATCGTTTGATGATGGTAGTTTTTCAGATCAAAGACTTTTTACTTAAGCTTTATCTATCTCTGCAGATGTTCGAAGAAGACTCCGCAAGCCCTCCAAAGTGACATCAGTCACGACCAGTGTCTCCAAGTCCACTGACCAGATCATATCTGCCAGTGTGAACCGGCCTAAGATCCGTAGCCGGCCAAGCATCGCCAGCAGAAAGTCTTCTGCTGCTTTGGACAACTCTGTCGGCACTGACGACCATAAGGACAAGGATGGATACAAGGTAACTAATACTGACTTGTGTTTTGGCAAATATGAACCGTCCTAAGATCCGTGGCCGGCCAAGGATCGCCAGCAAGAAGTCTTCCGCTACTTTGTACAACTCTGTTGGCACTGACGACCGACAAGGTAACTAATCCTGACTTGTATTTCGGCCAGTGTGAACCGGCCTAAGATCCGTGGCCGGCCAAGCATCGCCAGCAAGAAGTCTTCGTTGGTTCTGACGACCATAATCACAAGGATGGACACAAGGTAATTAATACTGACTTGTGATTCGTCCAGTGTGACCCGGTCTAAGATCCGTGGCCGGCCAAGCATCGCCAGCAGGAAGTCTTCCGCTACTTTGTACAACTCTGTTGGCACTGACGACCGACAAGGTAACTAATCCTGACTTGTATTTCGGCCAGTGTGAACCGGCCTAAGATCCGTGGCCGGCCAAGCATCGCCAGCAAGAAGTCTTCGTTGGTTCTGACGACCATAATCACAAGGATGGACACAAGGTAATTAATACTGACTTGTGATTCGTCTAGTGTGACCCGGCCTAAGATCCGTGGCCGGCCAAGCATTGCCAGCAGGAAGTCTTCCGCTGCTTTGGACAACTCTGTCGGCACTGACGACCATAAAGACAAGGATGGATACAAGGTAATTAATACTGACTTGTGATTCGTCCAGTGTGACCCGGTCTAAGATCCGTGGCCGGCCAAGCATCGCCAGCAGGAAGTCTTCCGCTACTTTGTACAACTCTGTTGGCACTGACGACCGACAAGGTAACTAATCCTGACTTGTATTTCGGCCAGTGTGAACCGGCCTAAGATCCGTTGCCGGCCAAGCATCGCCAGCAAGAAGTCTTCGTTGGTTCTGACGACCATAATCACAAGGATGGACACAAGGTAATTAATACTGACTTGTGATTTGTCCAGTGTGACCCCTTCCAAGATCCGTGGCCGGCCAAGCATCGCCTGCAGGAAGTTTTCCGCTGCTTTGGATAACTCTGTCGGCAATGACGACCATAAGGACAAGGATGGATACAAGGTAACTAATACTGACTTGTGTTTCGGCCAGTGTGAACCGGCCTAGGATTCGTGGCCGGCCAAGCATCTCCAGCAGGACGTCTTTCGCTGCTTTGGCTTTATTGGTACTGACGACTATAAGGATAAAGATGGATACAAAGTAATTACCTCTCATATTGATTCAAGACGAGACACCAGTAGAAACTGCATTTGTACTCGACATAGGACTTAGGGTACCTACAAATAAAGTCAGGAAAAATATTTCTTATTAAATACGTAATTTATCACAAAAACAATCAATACAAATTCTGCCAAAAAATGGGGTCGTTTATTTGGAAACTATAAGCTCTTGTACAATAATGTTAGCTGTAGCACAGATAATATAATACTATACGCTGTAGTTATAGAATGCAAATAAGCGTACCAAAAGTGACCACTTGGACTTATTTTGCATTACGAGTAAAAAAAAATTCAAGGTGGAACAAGTTGGTCTATGATATCGCCATATTTCGAGCCCACGCGGTTTCTTATAAATGTGGTGCGAAAAATATATAATTTTATGTTATCTATCTATGCTGTCTGATAGGAAACCATTATTGAGTGTCGGCTATCAGTTATTTTCAAAGACCAGACCTCAGAGATATTTCTTTATTTATAATATCCCTTATTATTGTCCATCGCAAACCTTATAACTTTCAACAACCACTCAACTTTAAAGCTAATCCAGGAAAAGACGTAAAACCTTGTGTGAGAGACAATAAATTATTGCGGTTGAAGCAGCAGTATGTTACAGGAAATACAACCTTGAGACGATGGCATAGAATTCAATCCTTAGCAACAAAACTAAAGGTGCTGTAAGTATAAGGCGGATATGAATAAGCTTTTGAACGCAACCAAAGTGAAGTTGTTGGCCTTCAGACGTCTTTGCAAAAATTTTAAGCTTTTTATAAACCACCTTATTAACGAATCCTTAAAGTTTATTTTCATTTAAATGTAGAGTCAAATTTTTCAGTGACATTAAAGTAACGTGACGTCAAATAAAGTCCCAGTCTTAAAATAAACTCGAGTAGAAATAATTCAAAATTGAATGAAACAAAGATTTAAGGCATGGCAATAATTTCAGATAATCATTAGTTTAATTGGTTAAAAGGATGTAAGATCATTACAAACTGTTATCTAGTTTCGCCTATTCGGTGTTTGTCTGTCTATAATAAAGAGAAAATAATTGAGTAATGAGTCCCAATTTTTGTCAAAATTATCATCAGCGTAGCTTTCAGTAGCTCATTACTGCTAACTAATTCAGATTCACATCCAGATCAATCTTACCATTTGCTTTGAGCCATCACACTGGTTTGAATATCGCGTTTATATTCCACTTTGTATGTACCTAGGTACAGACAATTTTAAACTCAAAGCGGTCTTTGATTCTCTTTGTCAGTGACTGGCTTAGAGAGGATTGTCAAGTATTTCAGTGGTGTATGTGAGATAGCTTTGGTAATTGGCCACTTTTAAGCAAAGACCCTGATAACCAGTAGGTCCTGTGAGAATATTAGTTTGGAATTTTTCATTCATTATAAGCATGGCTGTAACGTCCGATGCCAAAAAAGGTTTTAGTTTTAGAGACATTTTTTTTTTCAAGAGATAACGGTATTCACATTTCAACATTAACATATGAGACCCTTGGGAGAAACATGGTCTTGAATGAATAGTAGCGTGGCTGAATAACAGTGGGAACATAAAAAGTCTACATTTGGTGACTCTGCAAAGTATAATATCGCCCTTATCCCTTATAAAGAAAGCCTGTGTTCCATTAGTGGGTCCGTTAAAAATACAAATACTTAATGTTAATACAAAGACAATGAAGGTAACTCCGTTTTTCTTTTCAGGTGGTATGCTACTACACCAACTGGTCCCAATACCGCACCAAGATCGGCAAGTTCATCCCAGAAGACATTCAGCCTGACCTCTGCACCCACCTCATCTTCGCCTTCGGATGGTTGAAGAAGGGCAAGCTCAGCTCCTTCGAGTCCAACGACGAGACCAAAGATGGAAAGACCGGATTGTACGACAGGATCAACAGCTTGAAGAAGGCCAATCCTAAGTTGAAGACTTTGTTGGCTATTGGTAAGTTATCCCTTGACTTTTATTGAACTTTTTTTATGACTCAGCTACTTGACTGCACTTCGAAGTTTGTTTTTTAATAATATTATTTTTTGACCGAGCGCGCACGAAGTGCGAGCGAAGCTTCTCTGCTTCAGCTTGGGCAAAAATTTTTTTGTATGTCTGTATGTTCACTTCTACAGGTCGCATTTCTCAACCGATTCTCGTGAAAATTTGTGAGCAAGTTCGAAAATTATGTAGAATTTTTTTGTCGAGCCAGATTTTTTTAATTTTTCAAAATGGCGGAGATATGTTAAAAAACAGGTTTTACGGCTTTCCAGCGCTGTCTGTTCTCCTCTACAGGTCGCATTTCTCAACCGATTCTCGTGAAATTTTGTGAGCAGGTTTGAAAATAATATAAATTTTTTTTGTCTCATTTTCATACATATTGCAGTCCAGCTTCCCGGCTCTGTCTTTTCTCCTCTACAGGTCGCAGTTCTTAACCGAATTTCGTGAAATTTTGTGGGCAGGTTCGAACTCATATAGATTTTTTTAAGTTGAGACAGTTTTTCCAAATTTTTAGTAATGGCGGAGATATGTAAGAAAAATATATTTCAGTCCGGCTTTTTGGCGCAGGATGTTCTCCTCTACAGGTCGCATTTCTCAACCGATTCTCGTCAAATTTTGTGAGCAGGTTCGAAAATTACATATATTTTTTTTGTCACGCCAGTTTTTCTATTTTTTTTCATAATGTCGGAGAAATGTAAAAAAACATATTTCAGTCCGACTTTCCAGCTGTCCATTTTCCTCTACAGGTCGCATTTCTCAACAGATTCTTGTGAAATTTTGTGAGCAGGTTCGACAATTATATAGATTTTTTTAATTTAGTCAGTTTTTCTAAATTTATCAAAAATCACCATTTCGAAAAATGTTTAAAATTAGAAGCGCCATCTAGCTGCGAACATACCTACCAAATAATACCAAACAGCTCGTACCGTCCTACTACGTGCTTTGAAAAGCTCGTGAACAGTGTGGGAAAAAGGGGTGGCGACATCTTTTAGATAATTTTTTAAACAACATACAATTTGAGCTACTTTTTAACGCGAGGTCTACAGCTCACGGAGCCACTAGTAGTAGAATGTTTCATTGCTTAAATCATTTTTCGATTTGTATGAAATGAATCTGCACGAAATAAGATGAGGAATATTTTTTTTAAAAAACAATAACATTTAAAAAACAATAACACCGACTTCAAAAAACCTGCCTCTAAAAAGCAAGAAATAATATTGAAATCTTTAGATACGCATTTTCATCGTTATAATAACGTCTTTTGAAGTCAGGTGGGGTACGAACGTACAGTACGTACGTACGGAAAGTACAACTTCCTTTTTTTATTCTAAAAGCCCCACCCGACTTCAATAGACGTTATTATAACGATGAAAATGCGTATGTAATGATTTGAAAATTATTTCTTGCTTTTTAGAGGCAGGTTTTTTGAAGTCGGTTTTTTGTGTTTTAAACATTTTTTTATTTTTTTATTTTTGGTGTAAGTACCTTCTGTATGAGGTAGTGTAGATATATTATTAGGAAAAAAAATCGGCTCAAAACCAAACGTGAGATAATCGCGGAGAAACATACATACAGGTCAAACTAAGACCCTTATTTTTTTGAAGTCGGTTAAAAATAATACATTAAAGGTATCCCTTTTCCAACACAAAAAACTTCATCTAATTCGGTTCATAAATAACAAAGAAGTCAAGGTAGTTAATGCAAAATCATATTATTTCCAGGATTACTTGAAAATTACTGAACCGATTGGGAAAAAAATGGGACCATCTCGCAAGAATACTTAATCAAACAAAAAAATAATCATCAAAATCGGTCCATAAATGACGAAGATATGCGCGAACAACGATAAAAAAGTATACAATCGAATTGAGAACCTCCTCCTTTTGATGAAGTCGGTTAAAAAACAGCCTTTGACGAGTTTCTGGCCAGTTTTTCTTGTTACAAGATCTTCCCGCTTGGGCGTTAACTGTAACAGCCTAGACTGAATAAATTATTTCGAATTTGAATTAGAATTTGAATGGACGAATAATTTAAATAAAACTCTTTTGGTAACAACAAAAGAAAGTATTATTATTTCAAATAGCCTGTAACCTTGATAAGAGTCAGCTTTTCGGAATATCTATAAATACACTCCTACCCAAGCAATTGCTTTTAATATGCAAAAAAAATCGTTAACAAATAATATGATTTTTCTTTCGCAACGACACCCATTGAATTCTGAACATACGCATCATAACCAAACCATCGCATGTCCATTCAGCTTGCAATGTAACGAGCCAATTAGCAACATTATTGGCTTCCAAACCTCGCCGTTTCCTTCCAAATCCCATTTCCTTCATTACTTCATGCGAAAAAGTAAGTATAATTGTTATATTCGTTTCTTCAATGTTATGCTTATCTATGAGTTATAAAGTAAGTACTTATATTCCAGTTTCCTCATCTTCTCATGACATCTTTTTCCTCCTATTTAAAATACCTTGTTTTAAAATAAACAAGAATATTAAAATTACTTAACTGCAAACAGTTGATGCAAAAACATCACTAAGATGTTTTTTTATAAAGAAATCCGATTTTAAATAGGAAACAAAAAAAAATTCTTCTTTCCGTGCCTTTTTATTAAAATCCCTAGTGGACATAAAAAATATATAAGTTACCTACTGTATACTGAAATAGATACACCCAGAGTTATTAAGTTATTACTTTTTTGCTTTAATTAAAACTTACCACCTTTGTATGTTAATACGTAAAGTGTTTAGGCTGCAATCTTATTATTTCAATTATTCCTGAGTGGGCTGATAACTGTTGAAATAATTGGCATTGACACGTGTATGCATTCCTTCATAATAAGCAACAAGCTAAAAGAAAAAAAACAACATAGAATTTGTTTACCAAATTTTGATAAATTTTCAACTTACTCATCTTAATAAAATTAATGATTTCAACTACTAACTTTGTATACTTACTTACTAACGTAGGATAGTATCTATTATATTATATCGACAAATCGTCGTCCCATCCCTAGCACGTGTGAACCCACCGCGGCGGCATTCTCACGACACAAAGCGTGCATTTTCACCTATTTTCAGGCAAATGTCTGCAAAAAACGCTCCCATTTTCATAAGCGTCGGGCTGACGCAACGCCTCGCCGCGTTAAGCCGAGAAACAGTATCGATATGAGAGTTTTTACGAAACCACTGCATTATATTGCCCGCGATTTTCCTGTGTTAAGTAACCCTTTGTTTAGAGTAGGACACTTATTGTTACGATTTTATTAGTGGTGTGCTATGTAGTTCAGTAAATAGTTGACTTTGGTTAATTTTAATAAAAAAAAATCATTTTAATTTTAACCCGAAAAGCAAACCCAACTCTATATGCTATATAAATCTATCTACGTAGATAGAGTATTCGAAATACTTAAAGATTTGGTTTGGTATTTATGACAACATACATTTTTAACCGACTTCCAAAAAGGAGGAGGTTCTCTGTTCGTCTGTATATTTGTTTTTTTTTTGTGTATGTTTACCGATTACTCGAAAACGGCTAGATCGATTGAAATGATTCAAACGTTATTACATTAGGTAAACTCCCAAATCGGTCCCATTTTTTTAAATATGGAAATCGGTTCAGTACTTTTCAAGTAATCTTGAAAAAAGCACGAAAATAGTATGATTTTGTGTGAATTACCTCGATGATAATGGTCGTATTACTTCTTTGTTTATGAACTAAATAAGATAATTATTTTTTTTGTTGGAAGAGGGATATCTGTGTAGTTCTTTAACCGACTTAAAAAAGGAGGTTCTCAGTTTGACCCGCATGTATGTATGTTTCTTCGCAATTATCTCACGTTTGGCCGAGCCGATTTTACTATCTAAATAAACAAGGTACCTACACTAAAAATAAAAAATTGTTTAAAAAAAACAAAAAACCGACTTCTAAAAACCTACCTCCAAAAAGCAAGAAATAATATTCGTAATAATAGAAACACGTCTATTGAAGTCGGGTGGGGCTTTTAGAATAAAAAAAGGAATCTGTACTCCAGCCCCACCCGACTTCAATAGACGTGTTTTTATTATTACGAATATTATTTCTTGCTTTTTAGAGGTAGGTTTTTTGAAGTCGGTTTTTGTTTTTTTTAACAATTTTATCCCGAGAAACAGACAGGTATTGTCTAGTTCAGAAACCCCTGCCCGTAGCATGACCACCAAAACGCGATATGATAAAGCGATTTATCACGTAACTGTCAAATGGAAACGGATTTTGACAGTTCAGTGTCGATAATACGTTATATCACGCGGTATGTGTATATGGGTGGTCATACTAGGGGGGAAAGGATGTCCTACTCTTTTGTGATATAAATGTTGTCAAAATTATTATTCAAATAATATTTTTGATCTACGCTTATAAACTTTCGCCTTGCGTTTTATTAAACCAAGAACACAGGTATTAAATGCGTTTAAACTGAACATGTTTAGTTTAAAGCAGAAAAAATATGAGTACGATACCTTTTATTTGCTACCTACTGTCGATTCTCTAAAACAGATACCTATTTAACTAAAGTGGTATTTCAACAAGACTGATTAGATATTCAACGAGTTGGAACGACGAATTCTTAAGTGATTAAAGGCCATTGTCAGCCCGTTAAAATAACTAAGCCATTACTAAATTGAAATTTACTTAATCCTAGCATTTTGTTGACTTTGGGGATAAATTTCAGTTAAACATGACACTATTATTATCTATTACACTTGAATATTATTGTTGAGCGATTTGTGATCCAGAGACATTACATTAACAATTTCATAAATTATTACTGTTGTCATTGACCTCTATATATTCCACTGGACTGGCTGCTGTCAAACTGTTCTTGTGCCTATTTTGATTTTCACCATTTTGGCGCTGTAGGACGTAGCCTGAGCATAGCGTGAGGGACATATTACTAAAGTCTGGAGTCTGGAGAGACCATCACGGCAACCATTTTCACTATACGTCAAAATTAGTTCTTTAGACCTTACGCTAGAGGCGTTCCAAATAGGCACAAGAACTTTGCTGTCAAATCATACAGACAGCCAGTTCAGTTAAATAGAAAAAAAAACAAGTCAGTGACTGTTGTGCAAGGATGTCAGTTATTTTAAAAGAACCTAAACAAAAGCCAAAATTGGCTTAGGAGGTATTTACATGAGTCGACTTGGCAGGCAACTTAGCAGGCGAATTTAGTAAATTAGCACTTTTTAAGATCTAAGAGTCACTAGCTTGTAAAATCTAATCGCCACCTCATTGAAAATAGGTTTGCAATTAGATTTTTCAAGCCATTGTCGATAAAAAGCGTTAGTTGACCAAAGTCCTCTGCCAAGTAGCTCCATGTAAATACCTAATTAAGGACCACACATGTCATGTCATGTAATTAAAATATTAATGAAAAGTCAAATTACTTTTGCAATAATCGATTTCGAACCACCATGAACCCTGTTGGGTAAAAAAATTGTGGATAGGATATGAAGTACCTGTTATTGAAAATTTATTGTTTTCTTTTTGTATTTTCCTTGTGTGTTTTAATAATATGGTAAACAATATTCATTAATTAACTTGTAAGTTTATCTTTATTAGAATAATTAACAATGCCTCTTTTACAGGTGGATGGTCCTTCGGCACCCAAAAATTCAAGGAGATGTCTGCGTCCCGCTACGCCAGACAGACCTTCATCTACTCTGCCATCCCGTACCTGAGGGACAGGAACTTCGACGGGCTCGATGTGGACTGGGAGTACCCCAAGGGTGGAGATGATAAGAAGAACTTCGTGTTACTGCTGAAAGGTAAGTTCTTAAATGCAAGTTATTAATTTAATTACCAAAATTATTATCATAATAAAATTAACTTGAAAATAAATTGAAACGAAGACTCAAGTAAAACATTATACCTATATTCGGTACGCTATCATAATTTAGTTATGAAGTAATAAAATTTTCCGTCACATGAAATTTAAATGGCGTGGAGAAAACTAATGTAGCTTAATAAAAAGGTAAAGATCTAAAAAACTTCAAAATGTAATAAGTTTTATTATGTTAATCGAAAATTAGAACAAAAGTTACGTTTATTACAGAACAAGTGATTACTAATTAAAGATTTGCAAAGTGCAACTTTATGTCTTGTAGCTAACAAAACAATGGGTAATAAGAACTAATTTAGCCATTGTAATAAATTTTAACATTATGAAATTAAACCGGGCCGGCCGGCGTTCAATGTGTTACGGAAAAAAGTAAAGTCGATTAATTGTGGTAAAAATTACAAAAATTCTAATGTTGACACAATTCTAAGCCCCTTCTCAACCGAGCTACTGAAAACTAGTCAATTATTACAGTAACCAGTCGCAAACTGTTACTTCCACACGAGGCTACTCTGTTCACAAAGGGAAAACATGTCAAGTGAAAATTATACAGATCACATCAACTTTGTCTAGGAATCAAGGTATTTTTATCATTCAAACAAGGTAACTTTGAAGCCTTGGTTTCCTGCCAGGGATGTACCGTGCTGTGATCTGATGATGGATATGATGGGAGTGAATGAAAGAGATCCAGATCGCTATACACCCAACTGATCTGATCAGCATTTTAAAAAGATAGAAGGGTCAGATTATCATCAAATCATCATATACGCTTTTTCTGTCAACTCTTTTCGTAAATACTCAGATCCCTGTACTTATATTTAAAATTGTCTCGTTCATTTTCACAAAAACCAAAATAATTTTCAACAATCGTCTCAGATTATAGCATAGCTATTGTAATTCACAGAAAAAAATTTGCTCTAACTTTTCTGAATGAGAAAAAATCATTAAGTGACGTCCTATTTTGTAGTTTAATGGTGTTATAATTTTGAAACTATAATAAAAAAACCTCAGCTAGCCATTTACTTTTGTGATTACAGTTTTCCAAAATAAGAAACAGTTAATGAAACGATAATGTTTACAATAATTTTAATTTCGACTATGAAAATTTCTTCTTGCGTTGTAGGCCCCCTAAGTTTTAATTAGATTACAGCCAATTATATTGTAATCTCGTACCGCAAAGTAATCATTTACGCATTACACAGTATGTTCTGATACTTAATCATCACTTCCCAAACAAAGAAAAATAATTAAGAAAGGAATTTTACCGGTATACTTTTTGTTTTCCTTATGGTTCAGAAAATTACTTTTGTGCGGAATAATGTTGTTTGGAATAAACACTCGCCTGTGCCAACAAAGAAATAGGTGGCTTTTGTTTACAAATAAAAAGAGAAAAGGAATCAAGATTTCGCCGGAAGTGGATTGGTAAAACAGAGCTTTATAAAGTCAACATTTGTTTTATTATAGTTTTTTTTATTAATTTTATGTAATTTATATGTACGAAACGTAAAATTTTATCAACAATAGATACAAGATAGATAGCTACACAAAGATACAATGGAAAGAAAGAGGGGAAAATTATTTATTAACTAAATTGTAGAGAATTTTAGGGAACTTATCAAGAAGAACAGAAATTTGTCATGTTCAATCATGTACCTTTCAACAAAAATCAAATTTTGAGTAGGTACCTACATTAATAATTACCTTTCCTGTAACAGAAAAAATCCTATTTCTGTCTCTGCCACCCATTTCATAAATAATTTAATATTTCAAGCGTTCTTTAACAATCTTCCGCTTCCAGCAGAAATTTTCTTGAAATATTTAATGAGATTCTCGCACAATTCGAAAAGTTCGTATTTTCCAACATATTTAAGTAACAAACAACAATTTTCATCAATCAAACGGAATCTGAGCTTACCGAGACTATCAAAGAAATTCTTACAACGCCATTTTCTTGCCGCAATTTCAAAAAAATAAAAAAATTAAATGCTTTAGAACTTGGTTATGAAATTAATGGTTTTATTTTAGGATTCTGGGCATTAAGAAGATCCTTCGTAAATTTTGTCTGATAATTACTGCAAGGTTTATATAAAAAAATATGAATACCAAATTAATACCCTACGACCAGTATTTTTTCTATCTACAACAATACTACCTACACTAATATAGCTTTTTCTTTTGGAACATTGATTGATTTGATAATGGTGATGAAGGTAATAGACATTTGATATTAAGTATTTACCTACCTAGACTTACCTCAGTGTCTCAAGACGAAAGTCTATGAACAGTGTGTGTTGCCAGTGATGACTTACGGCAGTGAAACGTGGTCGCTAATATGGGTCTCATAAGGAGGCTCAAGGTCACCCAGCGTGCAATGGAGAGAGCCATGCTCGGCGTTTCCCTGCGTTATCGAATCAGAAACGAGGAGATCCGCAGGAGAACTAAAGTAACCGACATCGCTCGAAGGATTGCTCAGCTGAAGTGGCAATGGGCGGGACACATAGCGAGAAGAACCGATGGCCGTTGGGGCGGAAAGGTTCTGGAATGGCGACCGCGCACCGGACGACGCTCCGTGGGTAGGCCCCCGACAAGGTGGACCGACGATCTAGTGAAGGTCGCGGGAAGCCAGTGGATGCAGGCAGCGCAGGACCGATCGTCGTGGAGATCCTTAGAGGAGGACTATACCCAGCAGTGGGTGTCGTGCGGCTGATATGATGATGATGATGAATTACCTAGTTTGTTTTGGCACCTAAGCTTGCACAAAACTACTACTTGTCCATCAGTATTTTTTTTAATGTCCCACTCCTGGGGCACAGGCCTTCCTTATGGGTGGATAAAGAGGACGGGCTATAACCCACCACGCGGGCCCAATGCGCATTGGTGGGTGTTAACGACTGCAAATGCTGCCGGGACCAACGGCTTAACGTGCCTTCCGAAGCACGGAGGAGCTCGAGATAATAAATTTTTGGTCACCCATCCTATGACCGACCCTTGCAAACGTTGAAAATCCTTTGCAATCGCTGGGCCAGGCGTTAAACCACTGCACCTCAGAGCTCCTCAAATACTCTACTACTACTACTAGATAATTTTGAGCATCTTAGTAAGTTTTTTTTGTTAGTTAGAGTGTACTTTCCTAATGAGGATCAGTAACGATTTTTGTTTAGTAGCTTATCAGAAAGCTTATGCCACCACATGATTAACTATGAAGAAATTTTTGCGATATCTCTTAAACCTGGGAAGCTATACGAACTAAAACATGCTAAAACACTGTTATTTTGGGGGGTCCTTATGACGTCATCGCGACGTACGCGAACCTTATGCCGTACCTACGCGATAAAGTACATATTGCATTGAGTTTGGCATTTCCTTCAAACCCTTAATAACTCGACCATTTCTAAACGAATTTCAAAAAATCTTTTACTATGTTTCATAATTATTAATATGATTTTATATTATATAAATAAAACTATAGGATTCAAACCAAACTGATCCTCATTGTAATAAAGTTTGACTGCGAAAGCATGTATAATTGTATAGTTTAGATTATTGAATAATCTAAGTTGTATAGTATGAATGCACAAGTAATTTATTCTCAATTCAAAATGGAAAACCTTTAATTGAATTTTGCCGTTAGTCCGCGCGTAGTTTTCCAGACCACTCGTTTTAAATGTAATATTTCAGGGAATTGCAATAGCTGGCTGCAATATTGGTGCCAGATATTGGGCGTGTTGGTCGCGCTGTCCAGGTGCCTAAATTTGCGAAGAGCTATGATGAAGATTAGATTGAGCACAGTTTAAAATAATTCAATATTATGATGAAAAAGTTTTCTGTTGTGTTCATGTTATTACATTGTTAATTAAATGTTTAACTTTATACACTTGGTAGACTTCTTCTAAAACTTTATTAACTTAAGATACAATGCAAATTCAGTAGATAAAAGCTTCCATTCATAATCAACACACAACATATTTTGTAAAACATTTGCGCAATATAATTAATTAATATATAATTATTTATTAAAACTTTTCAACGCTACATGAGAGTTTCCACAAAAGAGATACTGTTTATAAATAATTTCCGAGTTATTAATAACATAACATAATAGCTTTGAAAGTTACGTTATTTCAACAGTGTTTCAGAGAAATTTGTTCAATTTCGTGGATTGAATAAATCCCGAAAATATGTTACGTTTTTAAAAAAACTCACAGTATATTCAGTTTTTAGGGTTCCGTACCCAAAGGGTAAAAACGGGACCCTATTAATAAGCCTCCGCTGTCCGTCTGTCTGTCTGTCACCAGGCTGTATCTCATGAACCGTGATAGCTAGACAGTTGAAATTTTCACAGATGATGTATTTTTTTTGCCGCTATAACAACAAATACCAAAAACAGAATAAAACAAATATTTAAGGGTTGCTCCCATACAACAAACGTGATTTTTTTGCCATTTTTTGCTCGATATTGATGACAACTACAGGTAGACGGTTAAAATTTTCACAGGTCGTGTATTTTTATTGCTGCTATAACAACATATGCTAAAAACAAAATAAAATAAATATTTAAGGGGGGCTCCCATACAATAAACGTGATTTTTTGCTGTTTTTTGGCACGGAACCCTTCGTGCGCGAGTCCGACTCGCACTTGGCCGGTTTTTTATTTCATGCACCCACAACGGGATAGTTCTTTGCCTTCACCTCAAAGGTGGAAGCGCACTACACCCGGAATACGCATCACTGTGGAACTGGCTATCTCTCCTCTAACTGCCTAAATAAGCCCTACCACCAATCAAACCGAGTACAAATTGTATCCCCCTGGGAATTGAACCCGGGACCCCTGCGTCTCACACGAGTGGGCGAACCACAGAGGCGGTTATAAATTCTTCAGATTCAGATACAGATTTTTTTATGCAGACTAATTTTAACTTCAAAGCTATAAACTTATGTTATTAATAGCGAGAAATTATTAGTAACGAGGGTGGGTCGCTAGCGTTTCTAAACATTTTAGGGCTGTGCAGGTTATCAAAACACAATTTATCGATGTTCCGATAGACTGCCGGCCGAGCACCTGTCGCCAGCACGAACGGCAGCCGCATAAAATATATCTTACGATAAAATTTTACTGCTGTTCGGATAGTTTTATTGACTCTCATGTACTTTTATAATAAGGTTCATTTGAAGGTTTGTCACCTACTGAAAACAAATACGAATGTATTTTAGTCAAGCGAGTTTGAAGGGTTGTTGGATACAAAAAAAATACAAAAATGATCGTCAGACTGAAATCCTGGTTAGTTAAAAATAAAACAAAAATGTAACTGAAAAAATAGTATGTAGCTAATAACAATTTAGGAGGTAAATATGTGATGAATTTTCAAGCAATGTAACAAATTCTTATAAACAAAAAAGAATTTAAATATTTTTATCTCTTAACATGCTTTGTTTTTTCGAACCCCAGTTTTTTTTTATCCGAATTAACATATGAATTGACATATTATTTTATATTTGTCGTTGACGGAAGGTAGCTATTACGCCGCATTTATGTATAACTTAAGACAGATGTAAGTCAAAGTAAGAAATTTTATAATATTTAAATGTGGTTATTTAGGATTTTATCGTTTTATACATGGAATTAAACGTACAAATTTAACCGTAAAGTCAACGTTAATATTATAACACTTCAACGCCCGGAAAAAGAGACATAGATTTTCTATTGTTGTCCGGCCGTATGCGACCGCGCCGGAATTAACGAAATAATAATTGTGTAAAGTTTAATTTAAGATTATTCTTAACAAAAGTAAACATAACCTCTATTAACATCAATTATTTAACTAGATCTTTATCGACAAAAACATCACTACAGAATTAACGGTCCATTCAGATTAGACGCAAAAGTAAATCACGTTGCACGAACATTGGAACATTTTCTCGTCACGATGGACCAAGTCGTGTCTTACTGAAGCAAGGTTCACAATTATATTAGACATTTTGCAATAAGCCGTGATGAGTACTATGAAGATAAGCTTTTTAGTGCAATATTATAAACAGGTTACGGTAAACGTAGATTTTATTTGCGGCGAGCTTTCACTGTTCACGTACCTATTTCTGATATTTTTGTTTTCCGCAAAACACTAATTATCTCACCATATCTCTATCTTATCTTATTATAGAAATGTATTAAGTAAATGATACTATAATTAACTAGAGGCTGCCAGCGACTTCGTCTGATAAAAACATATATCTGTACGCTAAAGTCGCCATTTGTCATACCGGGGGCTACTCAAATGGCCACTTTTATAATCGTTCGCTAACTTAAAAATTAAAAATAAGCCATAAACTCCAAAATTACGTGTTGTAGGCTTGTCAATTCCATACAATACAACAACGTCTGTGATTTACATAAACTTGCGACGTGTGACTTGATCGTTTAATTGCTTATTTTTATGCTTTAAGTTAGCAAACGAATAGAAAAGTGACCATTTGAGTAGCCCCCTGTTCTTAAACACGACTTCATGAATTGAATTTGAAGCTTTACATAAACGAGCTAAGTCCAGTTTTGTTTGCAATAACAGAACTGGTAGTAAATTAAGGAGCTAGCGAAGTAGATGATTACTGCACGATTCTACTTGCAGTGTGCGATACTAGTATGGAAAGGGACTTTTGAAATAATTAAAAGACGATTTACAAAAAAAAATATTATGTTGCTTTTGTAAGCATCTAAACAGGATGTACTATCCGAGTCAATTGGTAATGCGCCTGGCGGCCATGATTTTAACCTCAAAAACGATGGAAAGTACAAAGGGAGAGGTCCAAGAGCAAAACTCAAGATTTTAAACTATATAATTGATTTTATTTCGAAAAACGCACAATGCACACAGCGACATGGGAGCGAGAGAGAGATGTCGGTAAAACATTAAGCGTCTATTCTGGCGGCATTACAGCGCCATCTAGTTTGATATTGAGTTAATTACTATGTGGATAAAACAGTTTAACCAACTTAAATAAAAGTAGTTTTACAATATGTTTCTTATTTACCATACACCCGCCCCATTGAAATTACATTTATTTCAATTTTCAGAAAACAGAATTTACATTTACAACATTTGAACAGACTAAATTTTTATATATAGAACACTACAAGGGAATAATTATTATCTTAATTAAGTAGTAGAATTACAGTTAGCTTGCACATAGTTCTATGTAAGTACATAATATGTAAAACATACAGTAATTTTTAAACAATACTTTATTTTTAGATAATTTGTTGGCATCACTAAAGGCTTATATTTAGTTAAGGTTACACTTACAATATTAATTAATTATTCTGTTCAAAAGGCAATGGAACAATTTTAGTAATAGGTCTAGAGTATAGACCGGTTTTAGTTTTTACAACAACAGCTCGAATATGATTATCTATACCTTTATATAATTCAACCACACGCCCTAATGGCCAAGACATTGGTGGCTGATTATCATCTTTCAAAAACACAATGGTATTTAACATTAAATCTGGGTTTTCTTTGTACCATTTGTACCTCATCTGTAATGTATTTAAATAGTCCGCCTTCCATCGCTTCCAGAAAGTTTGTCGCAGTTTACACAATTGGTGATAAATATCCAACCTGTTATCAGGAAATTTTGTGAAATCACCTTCTGGGAATGATGTTAGGCTACTGCCAATTAAAAAATGAGCTGGTGTGAGACACTGTTCCTCACCATCTAAGTCTCTCAATGGAGTTATTGGTCGACTGTTCACAATAGCTTCAATTTGCGCTAGGAGGGTATAAAAATGTTCATAAGAAAGTACAGTGTTTCCTAACACTCTTTTTAAATGATATTTTACAAGTTTAACAGAACTTTCCCATATTCCCCCCCAATGAGCTGAATGAGGAACTATGAAACGCCATTCAATATTTTCTGAAACTACATAATTAGAGATTTCTTCAAAATCGTTTTTAAACATTTTATACAACTCATGAAGCTCATTTTTAGCCCCATGGAAAGTAGTACCATTATCACTGAATATTTTAGCACATTTACCACGTCTAGAAATGAATCTACGTAATGCATTTAGAAATTCCTTAGTAGTGAGATTAGACGCTAACTCGATATGAATTGCTTTAGTACTTAGGCAAACAAAGAGACAAATATAACCTTTGGTTATGACAGGTTTCCTCATGCGAGCAACCTTGACGGATACAGGTCCCGCAAAATCACAGCCTGAAAACAGAAAAGGACGAGACGGCGTTACGCGGTACTTAGGCAAGTCAGCCATAATCTGCGAAGCAGCTTCAGCCTTATATCTGCAACAGCGAACACACTTGTGTATTAGATGACGCACGCGATTTCGAGCGTTCAGCGGCCATACAAATCCTCGTAAGCTAGACAACGTCGTCTGCGTTCCAGCATGCAACAGTCTCTCATGCTCATACCTAATTAATAAGTCAGTAACATGACAGCGAGCAGGCATTAGCAATGGGAACTTCTGCCCTACTGGAATATTCGCATGACGTAAGCGACCACCCACGCGTAGCATTTTATCGCCATCTGAAAATATATTTAAATATTTCAAAGACTTTAAACCGCCACTAAGCTTTGAGGAAACATAACCATCAGCATCTTTCTTAAAATGTGCATGCTGCACGCATTTGATTATAAAAAATGATGCTTGATTAAGCTCTTTACCTGTAAGAAAACCAGTGAATTTAGACTTTGCATTTTTAATATTGCTGATAAATCGACCCACATAAGCCATGACCCTAACCAATCGATTCCAAGAAGAAAACTTCTCAAATATATTAAGAAAATCATTCTTTTCATCCTCTTGGGTAAGCAGTAATACGCTTGGCTCAGCATTACAATCATCAGTACCTACTGATTCATCGCTGTGAGCTGCTTGAGGTGAATGAAGCCATGGCGAGTCATGCTGTGAGAGCCACTGGGGACCAGCAAACCATAATTTACAATTAGGGAGGTTTTGTGGTTCTAATCCACGTGATGCCACATCAGCAGGGTTCTCCGAAGAACTTACATGAAACCAATTGTCTTTACGAGACAAACTTTGTATTTGAGCAACCCTATTCGACACAAAAACATCACGCTTGGCAGGATCATTTTTAATTCAACAAAGGGTGATCATGGAATCAGTCCAATAAATTAAGTTCTCAGAACGAACATTTAAAGTTTTGGAAACGGTGCTCATAAGCTTGCTAAGCAGCAGCGCAGCGGAAAGCTCTAACCTTGGCAGTGAAACGGGTTTGAGAGGAGCAACTCTTGTCTTCGCACAGACTAAGTGGACTGTAGTTTTTTCAGGACGACTGCAACGAATGAACACGACACAGCCATACGCCTTCGTGGAGCTGTCTGCGAAGCCATGAAGCTCAATTACCTCTGCATTCGGATCAAGCATGAGACGAGGCACTGAAATCACATTCAAGCATTCAAGATTGGCACAAAACGATTTCCATTTAAGCAAAATAGCATCAGGTACTTTAGAATCCCAGTCAATATTTGCCTTCCAGATATCTTGAATTATTAATTTTGCATAAACTGTAACTGGAGCAATAAATCCTAAAGGATCATAGACCTTAGCAATATCTGACAAAATGCTTCGTTTGGTATAATTAGTTGAAGTTATATATGTAGGGACCTCGACCTGGAATTTGTCAGAGGATGGTTCCCACTTCAAACCTAACGTTTTAATACAAGAATCTTCCTTATTATTAAAAGAGAATTGACATTTCTCACGTTTTTCAGGAGGAATATGCGACATTAATTCCGAGCTATTAGAGTACCACTTATGCAACTCAAATTTTCCCTTCCCTAATAACACTTGCAATTCATTCATAGTATTTAACGCAGAGGGAAGATCATTTTCACCATGCAAAATGTCATCAACAAAAGTACTATTAAGTAATGCTTTAGAAGCAGAAGGATATTTCTCACCTTCATCCTCCACCAATTTCACTAATGTTCTGGTAGCGAGGAAGCTGGCACATGCTGTCCCATACGTAACAGAATCCAGCTGAAGACACTTTATACTATGCGATGGATCATCTCTCCACAAAATTCGCTGAAGTGTTTGATACTCGGGTTTCACTCGAATTTGCCTGTACATTTTAGTTATGTCAGACACGAAGACATAAGTATGGGTACGAAATCTGAGCAGTATGGTAAACATGTCAGGTTGCACAACGGGACCAACAAGAAGTATATCATTTAAGCTCAAGCCCGATGATGTTGCCTGGGAACCATTGAAAACAATCCTAAGCTTAGTCGTAGAGGAGCTTTCCTTTACTACAGCATGATGTGGCATGTAATATTCAATTTCCTTAGTTTTGTGAGGATTTATATCAACAAAATGAGCATGACCAAGCTTAATGAAATCATCTATAAATGCTTTATATTTTGCAAAAAAGTCAGGATTATTTTGAAATTTCTTTTCCAATGACATAAGGCAACGAAAGGCAACATTGTATGAATTACCTAATTTTGGTAGAAGCTCGTTGTTAACTGGCAAATCGACATAATACCGCCCATCTTCATCCCTTGATACGGAGTTGAGATAGCTCTGCTCGCACAATTTCTCCTGAAATGACAAAATATTATCATTAGGCATTTCTTCTAATTCCCAAAATTTTTTAATATCGTTATGTAGGACAGACAAACAACATGGGCTTTGTAACCTCGTAACATGTTGACCTACTACGGACAAATCACCACAACATATCCAACCAAATGCAGTGTTAATTAATGTAGGCATATGTGGGCCTAAATCCAGCTTGCCCTCTCTAAGACATTTTGCAAAACACGAAACACCAAGTATCATATCAATCTCCTTAGAGACATTGAAATTAGGGTCAGCTAAATGCAAATGCATAAGAGATGGTAGCGCCTCTTTAGACACATTCACCGCTGGCAAAGGATCAGTAATAAAATCTAACACCCCAAATTATGAACAAAATTTAAAATCAGAACAGTTAGAATAAACTGAGAGTGCAACTTTGTGCTTTAAATTATATGTATGACCACCCACCCCCGCCACAGTCAAATTTGCATCTTCAAATTGAACACAACCTAACTTATTAGCAAATTTAGAACTGATATAATCCTTTTGGCTTCCTATGTCCAAAAGCACCCTGCAGTCATATCGTTTACCTTCACTGTCACACACATACACTAATGCAGTAGGCAAAAGGGACACCAGACATACAGAGGCATTATTGTCCTGTGCAATTATTGAAGATGTCATTACAATGTTCATGGAGGGATCACTTTGGGTGTCATTATTGATAGGGACGTTGCCCTTAGTCAAATTGCATGCTTGCGATTCAAGGTTGTAATAAATTATGATGTTTTTGAGAACACTTTTTACAAACAATATCTCTTGTACAATTGCTAGAGCAATGTTTATTTGATAAACAAACAACACACAAATTTGCATTTTTCACAAATGTCTGTCTGTCATTAGGTGCCAATTTAATGAACTTAAAACACTTTAAGATTGAATGATTCTTGTTACAATATAAACAACAAATTAACTTACCATTAATTGCATTGTTGTTGCTGCCGACGGTCATATGAGCAGGGCTTTTCATGGCCGGCACAACCTTTGAAGTGCCCGCTGCTTCATCACGGCATAGCATGTCCAATGCTTGACAGCGCTGTTGTATAAAAGTAAGAAATTGTTGCAAACTAGAAAAGTCACTGGAATTTCATTGCAATTCAAAGTCACGTAAAGAGCTATAATCAATTTTTGTGGACAAAATATGAATGAGCATAATATCCTGTAAATTTGAAATATTCAGTGATAACAGTGAATTATAGTACTGCATGAAATCATTCAATAACTTTCTTAATGTATAAGATTTACCATTCACCTTATTCAAAGACAAAATATGTTGCAAATAATAATTAGCTATAAGAACTTTGTTGTCATATCTTGACGTTATAGCCGTCCATGCCTTGACGTAGTTTTCATTAGTACACTCCAACGTAGTTACTAAAGACGCAGCCTCGCCGACTAAACACGACTTCAAGTAGTAAAATTTTTGAACTGAACTCAGGTCTTCATTGTCGTGAACCATCGTGACATACAGATCTTTAAATGACAGCCAATCTCCATAGCTTCCACTAAACTTGGGGAGTGATATTTTAGGAAGATTCGGCTTACGTTGATGCTCAGGCGTCGCTCCGGACTCATTCAATACTGAAGTGGAAAAGGGCTGTTTCAATGCCTCACGCCGCTCACGTATTTGAGTAAGGAGTCGCTGGTACTTCCGTTCAATTTTCAAGCCCTCGTCGAGCTGGGCCGGATCCAGAATTTCTAAATTGAGGTTGACGTCCTCCAATCTTGTGAACAAACCGCTCAATCGGTCTGCAACAACAGCCAACGCGGCAATCGAGGTCACAGCAGAAATGTCCCCCAACTCATTTTCTACGAGAGAAATGCGTCCCTTAATATATCTTCTTACGTTTATTAGTTTTTGCTTGTCTTGAGTCTCGGTGCCGGCGATGGCATCGGCAAACTTGTCCCCGGATGGTGCCCCAGTTTGGTTCGCCATTTTGGTGACACGTTGTTACTGCGCAGTTAGCACAACCGGCCGGCAAAATTCCAAACCCCTCACAGAACGTAACCGCGCTAAAAATACTTTTCGACGGCTCGTTGGACCATGGAAAATACAAAGGGAGAGGTCCAAGAGCAAAACTCAAGATTTTAACTATAATAATATAATTGATTTTATTTCGAAAAACGCACAATGCACACAGCGACATGGGAGCGAGAGAGAGATGTCGGTAAAACATTAAGCGTCTATTCTGGCGGCATTACAGCGCCATCTAGTTTGATATTGAGTTAATTACTATGTGGATAAAACAGTTTAACCAACTTAAATAAAAGTAGTTTTACAATATGTTTCTTATTTACCAAACGAAAAACAATTGTAATTTTCTCATATACCTAGACCCTTTCTTATTGAAAATGAGAATTCAATAATTAATATATTATATTACCTTTTAGAATTTTACTGTTTTTTGTAATTTTTAGTTGCGGATGTCGATGATGTGTATGTTAATTTGACAAGGTTCCAGCGCATTACCAATTGACGGGGATAGTAACTTTATAATGATATGATTTTTTCAATAAATATTTAAGTGTAGTTTAATTCAGGCAAGTAAAATTTTAGCGGAAAATTCTCAGTTTCTTTCACTAAGGGTGCTTCTACACGTGCATGGTAGCTTGCGCACGTTGAGGCGCGGGTTGCGCGGGGTTACGATGCTATGGAGCTGGACCCGCTCACGTCTTACCTCGGAGGATGTAACCTGCTCAAGTGCCTCAACTTGCGCGGGTTACTTGAATCGTGAAGAAGCATCCTTAACTGGCGATCAAGCTTGACGGATACAATAAAAAATTCACAGATTTTACAGTCCCCGCAAGAATCGGAGCATTGAAAATGAATACAAAAATTTACGAAAAACCAAAATCAAATCAAATGCAAAATCCTAATATTTTTAAAATTACCTAGGTAGTATCTATTTATTTTTACGATTGTGAAAGCGCCCGCTGACTGCCTCGACGCAGCCGAAATATTATTAACCGATTTTCAAAATTCCAACGAATGCACTTCTCGTCTGCTTCTGCATCTTTTAACACTATTACCATGACGATCGGTCAATAATCATAGAAGCTACTTCACTTTTTATGTACGGAAACACACGTTTTTCTTGAATTCCAAATCTAAAGGGACCACTTAACCATTTTCAATGGTAAAAATTAAATCTTCCCATAACCTAGGTATTTTAAATAAAATAACGATCTTTCTTTCAAAATTATCCTTCTCCTCTCTATGCCGATTCAACAGAAACTCAAGGAGAAAACTTATTTACTAGACGAATACTGCTTGCTTAATTAAGTACAGATGAAGAAGTACTGACACTGACTAGTGTATCAAATACGGCGCTAGCTAACTTGATTATTTAAAATTACACCTAACTAAAATAACATCAGCAAAACTTTCTTGCAGATTATATCTAAATGAATATGCTCGTAGTTTTGAATGTAATGTTTTGAAGAAAACGTTAACTTATACTAATTTATGCATACTATAAGAACAGTAACAAAAGTAAAACACTACTTAGACTTAACTTATTTGATTCACACACACAAAGGCATCTTCACATTTCATAATAAAATGAAAAAGGGGAATTACCTAATTAAGTTCTTTCTCGGCTGCTTCAAATTAAAAAAAGTCAAATACGAGTATGTATAATAATGTATATATAAAAAGTACGAGACAACATTAACTTTGCTATATTAATCTTTACCCATAATAAAACCCATAATTTCAATATTTGTGACATTACTCAGAATAATGCATGCTTTTGACAACATACAACTTAACTATCTTTTAAGTTAGTATTTTAATAGTAATTACAATTACTACTAAATTGAACACTGTGTACTTTCTAAAACTTGAAGCGTCTCTTTGTTTTTTAAGTGGAGTTTAGCTATTTAGTAGACCATGTACAATGTATTTATTTAATAGTAAGGGGCGTCAACTATTTAGTGAAAGTAGGCTGTGGTAATACGAGTAAACAGTTAAATAAACTGAGTTGTTATGAAAGGCAAAATAACAATTAATTGAGTTAATAATGAGTAGGTATGATTGAGCTGTCATGTAATATAACACGTGCTTTAACGACTCATAAAATAACTTTCGTTTGTCAATAGGCTGGCTTTCTATAGATGTTTTGGTGTCCGCAAGGAACCATATGTTTGTATAAAGAACGTGTCGGAAATTGAAGTGAAGTATCTTAGATAAATAAAAAAAATCTGTCATTTTACAACATTCTGTTTTTTTATCTCTTTATTCAGTTAAATACAATTACTTACAATAATTTGGTTATACATTTCTCATTTTCAATATAAGATCTATCTAATTTGAGACAAAGAGTAACTGTCATAATCATCGCAAGGGAGTAGGACCTTCCGCACATTAGAAGTTTTAGATTTTAGATTACCGCACATTATAGATTTTTTTCTAATTGAAATAAAGATTCGTTATTTGATTTAAATGTAATTGAAAATTCAATACAACAAGTTAGGTGGAAAGGGAACTCAAGCTGACGTAGTTGCGGGGTGCTGCTAATAATAATAATGCTTTCTACATCGATAATCAAAAAGAGATCTTTACTCGCTTAACGAAAACCTTTTATAGCACATTTTCATCATTGCAACACTTTAATCACCCAAACATCGCCATCAGAATAAAACTGCAAAGTCCCTTATGGGACTTTGCAGTCGCCAGCTTCACCCGGCGTCCTGTCCATTGCCAGCACTCAAAATGGAAACTTTTGCCATAAATTACGTCGAAATGTGTGACCCTAATAGGGCAACATCAAAGGGTACACATACAACTCTCATTAGCTACCACGTCCGCACTTCTGCGGAACTTAGATTGCTACCACTGAGTCATAAAGGACTTGGTTCAAATGTTTAAGTCATAAACCATGTTCTGCTGAGTTAGGGTGAGTACAGTTTCTTTGTTTCTAGAATGTCAATTAACCATTATAATCTGTGGTGTTTGGGAGAAACCTGTTAAATCCAAAAGGGATATTTTACAAACAAATTAACTTTCACGAATGTTCAAAAACGAAATGGATGAATTCTGATTTACCATGTGTTTACCAGCTCAGTTCTATCGCTTCTATATAAGGTGGACTAATCAGTAATAGATAAAAAATATATGGGAAATAAATCATTAACATTGTATTACCCATACACATAGAAAAATTTTCGCTGCGCTCAAGAAGACCAACAAAGCGTGGAAAAGTGAAGTTAACATCATACGGACACGGTCTATGTAAAAAAGAGACAAAGGATCAAGTGACATGTGCTAACATTTTTTACAGTAAGAGCCCCTAGCGTCCCGCCTTTGTTAATCTTAATAAGAATTTAAAATAACGGTATCGTGGAGCCATGGCGTCTTGTGATCTAAGTAATTGTGATGTGACAAAAAGAAATAATCCAAGTAATCACACTTTTCACAGGTAAATAAGATATTGCCACACATTTCTCTAAAACCAAATTTCGCTACATTTATTCATTTATCGACGAAGAAAACAGTATGGAACATAGTTTTTTAATTTCCTTTACCATATATAGTCATATTTTATGAATCTAAGTCATATTTTACGTATCTCATATAAAATGTATGCATTCGTTTTCGGATCACCGGTTTATTGACATTGTTGTTCTTTGACATTCTATTTCTATGGCTGGTTACCCAACTTAAAATTTACCAAATTGGAATAAACGGGTTTCTCCCAAAAACCTGTGAAAGTAAAAAAATCTCTCTTCGAAAAAATATACCAAAAAGTGTGTTCTGAAAGATTGTTTTTGTTTAAACTGCTGGGTCAGATTTTGATGTCCCTTTGCCTGAAATAGAAATGAATAAAATTATGATTAGATTTCTAATGTTGTAATATACTTTTTTGTGTTGACATAAAGCATTTGCGGATATCCGATAATAATAAAGTTAATGTAATGATAGATTATACACCGTCATTTTGTAGTTGTTTTAATTAGCTTAAGGGTGTGTTGTACCAATGAAACTAAACATTTTTGCCCAAGAAACATGGGTCAAAAAACGACACAAAATTTCGGTCCTCCCATACTAACTAGGCAGCTAAAACATTGTATTTGTATGGGAAAGTCCAAAATTTTTGTCGTTTTTCGACCCATGTTTCTTTGTCAAAAATGTTTATTTTCATTAGTAGAACACTCCCTTAAGTTAATTAAAACGACTACAAAATGACGGTGTATACAACGTGTTACCAAATAACCCCTAATGCCGAATATGGTAAATAAGGCACCACCAAACTGAACAAATTTTAATTATTATTATTATTAAACCATTTATTTCAGGTATCAATGGCCCATACAATAAATACCTTAAAGACTAACATACATAAATAATCAAACAAACTTATAAATATTACACTTTATCACGTATTGACGGCGACGTGTTGCGCAACGCAGTGTCCGGTAACCGGCTGCGGAATCGACCCTTCGGCCAAAAATCTTCACTCAAGAAGGTCTTCAGATGTTCGGTCGGCGCCCACACCACGAATGAGTTGAAGTTCACATTTACTAATTACCCAACATTCATTAATAAGGGACCAACTCTAAAATCGTGAAAAAAAATCTGCTGTTTCATACAAAAATTAACATCGTAAATTTCAAAATGTAAGTGAAACAGCTCATTTTTTTCACGATGTCATATGTAGTTGGTCTCATAGTAAAAGTTGTTCAGTTTGATGATCCCTATCTACCATTCGGCATTGAGGTTATTTTGTTGCACTTATGTATGTATTATTATAATATATCATAACTTAATTACTTTAAACCTCCAAATATTCGTCATTTTAAATTACCTGTACAGTAAATCAATGAATGTATCCAACCAAAAAATATAAAGTAGTACTTAATATCTCTTCGCACAGTCTTTGTAACACATGACTAACTGTTTTGCAGTCCATTACGCGTTCTGATTCCCGACATCCATTAGTGAGAGATTCCAAGCTTGAATTACACAACGAATGACAAATTACCTGGACTTTCTTTTGCGATTTTTTTCCTACTAATCTTTTACGGTCGATTTACTGTAAGTGGTATTATTTTTCTAGAAAAGTGATATATGGTATCTACTAAAGTTGTTTGGGAAAATTTAATTTTGTTGGCGAGGTATTTAGCTCACTTGGGATGGCTCTACAAGTATATTATTTTAAGTTCTTTTTTTGTTTGTTAAAAAACGATAATTATGCAAAAAAATTGGTTCCTCTGCTATCACGTTACCGTGATATGTTTATTCCACACAATCAAGTTTTATAATAAAAAAAACCGACCAAGTGCGAGTCGGACTCGCGCACGAAGGGTTCCGTACTGAAAAGCGGCAAAAAAACACGTTTGTTTAAATGGTACGTGGCCCCACATAAACATTTGTTTTATTCTGATATAGCGGCAACAGAAATACATCATTATGTGAAAATTTCAACTGTCTAGCTATCCAGTTCATGAGATACAGCCTGGTTACAGACAGATATACAGACGGACAATAGAGTCTTAGTAATAGGGTCCAGTTTTTACCCTTTGGGTACGGAACCCTAAAAACACTGATCTAAATAAATGTTTTGTCTCTTTTCTAACTTCAGAAGTTTCTAGTCTACGTCAAACGGAAGTTATAATATAGCACGTCCTTGACATTTAGCAAAGGTGAAGATGTGAAGATGCGTTACATCCTCGGAACGAAAAGGCCAAATAGGTATATTTTTATAGCAGTGATCTCATTTAGAAACATTCGTAGAGTTAACTTGGGACACATTTGCTCACTACGATAAATGTGTTATGATAAACATTGTTGAATACAAACTTAATAACATTTTTATTATTTTGAGTTTTTTTTTGTAGTTGCATGAGAATATTTTTTAAATAATTATTTTGGGTGTTGTTTATTTTATTGCGACTTTAAAGGAGCGTTAACCATGCCGTTTAAAATTAAAAAAAAACCGGCCAAGTGCGAGTCGGTCTCGTGAACGAAGGGTTCAAATACCAAAAAACGGCAAAGAAATCACGTTTGTTGAGCCCCACTTAAATATTTATTTTATTCTGTTTTTAGTTACTTATAGCGGCAGCAGAAATACATAATCTGTGAAAATTTCAACTGTCTAGCTGTCACAGTTCATGAGATATAGCCTCATGATATACAGACAGACAGACGGACAGAGGACTCTTAGTAATAGGGTTCCGTTTTTACCCTTTGGGTACGGAACCCTAAGGCACTAAAAATTTGATTATTTATTACAAATTAAACTATCATGGTATTTTAAATGATACTTGTCAAAATCTGTAAAATATTAAACCAGCAACCATTTTTGTTTCCTCTCTTTATTATTAAATATTAAAGCTACTTTGTATGCATACATTTTAATATGCATCGTGAACCGGCAGATCTTGACCCAAAGATAAAGGTTATAAATAGGCATTTTAACGCATGAAAAAATAATTTAAACATCACTTCCTACTTTAGTCAAGACCATTGTAAGAAAAGTATACAAAAAAGTGACGAAATAGAAAAAAAAATGCCTGTAAATGCGAATATGCTCCTAAATAACTTGAAGAAATCAGAACTACAAATGTAAAGCAGTGCAAAAGTCTAACTAAATCACTATTTCAACTATATTTAACTTTAATAGAATAAACTATGTCCGGATTTACACCATGTACCTGTTTATTTTTGAGACTCCGATGTTTCGGCGCAGTTGCATGCGCCATGATCACGGAAGAACAGGTACATGGTGTAAATCCCGACATAGTTTATTCTATTAACGTCAATAACCATGGAAATTTAAAACAATATATATTTAACTTATTTAGATTCGTTAGGTTAACCCAAACTTTTCGAGGCGAGATTCATTTGGGTGAGCTGACACCTAATCTAAAATGAACTGGGGCCCTATTTTTGAATCACTCGGCTGGCGTCGAGCGCTCGTTTCTACTGATTTTCGTTCGACATCCCATACATTGGAGTTGCTTTGTCGAACGAAAATCAGTAGAAACGAGCGCTCGACGCCAGCCGAGCGATTCAAAAATAGGGCCCCAGCACTCTACATGGATACGAAATTTCAACAATTATTGAATAATTTATGCAAACAGCATTCCTGGCTTGTAGTGAACTGTCAATAAACCTGAGATATTATTAAAAGTAGTATGTATAAGGAAGTTGATTTCATATCAAGTGTATACTTTTAAATCGTAAAAGCAATTGAAAACTTTGGTCTAAATATAGATAGCAAAACAGAATACCTATTTTTTTTATTCCAAATATTTTCTACACCGTAAATTTTTAAGTATATCTAAAAATTAAAAGGGGATTTCATTTTCATTTATTTCCATACATTATAGTCGAATCGATGTTGACTTTTCTATGGAACAGCAGTTTTTTTTTCGAGATTCCGTGGTTGGCCCCACAGTAAAAATTGTTCATTCACGCGGTCTGAAATACCCATTTCGTTTTCAAATATACTTAAAAATAACGGTGTACCTATACTATCCATACTAATATTATAAATGCAAAAGTAACTCTGTCTGTCTGTTCGTCTGTCTGTCTGTTACGCCTTCACGCCTAAACTACTGAATTGATTTGGATGAAATTTGGTACAGAGGTAGAATAGAGTTCGAGAAAGGACATAGGCTACCTTTTATTGCGTAATAAGGGTTGGAGGGGTTGAAATGAATGGTTGATTGTACCACAAAATAGAGAGACTACAGAAGTTATGCCACTATAGTATTTATTAGGTACCCACTACATACTTTTACATCCATACTTAATACTTGATCCATACTAATATTATAAATGCGAAAGTAACTCTGTCTGTCTGTCCGTCTGTTTGGCTGTTACGCCTTCACGCCTAAACTACTGAACCGATTCGAATTCTAATTTTGCATACACGTTGTTAGGGGTGCAGAAAAGGACATAGGGTACCTTTTATCCCGAAAAAAGAAACTGTTCCCGAGGGATAGCAAAAAAAATTTCTACGCAGACGAAGTCGCGGGCGGCCGCTAGTATATTATAAGATCAAAAGCCTAGTAGTTGATTTATATAATTTTTAAAATGATTTTTAAGTTTCTTTACTTCAATTATAATTTGGACAAATTTCATATTTCTCCCCAGTAATCGAGACGACTCGATATCCTCTTTCTGTGTCCAACTAACCTACAAATTGTAGAGCTTCGTAATAGATAATAGTCTTCATATTCCATATTTCATAACAACATCATTGTCAGTCACTGTCCGTCCTTTGTAAGAGATGTCACAGCCAACCAGGCATATTGTCTCTGCTTGTTTTTCCGACCCTACAATTGTAAGGCCCGCGAGCAATGTGTGCCACGGCCGAACTATTCACGTATTCAAGTTAAAAAGTTGATGTATTGCCACATACAAAGCCTACCGGTTTGTTTTTCATATTTATTTTACTGACCAGAGGTTAATATGACGTTGTTAGATGTTTGACGTTAAGTAACTTGAAACATTGCGTTTGAATTGTGATTGACGTAAAATATTACGTTAACAAACGCGTTACAAAATGGCCATTAATGGATAATGACAATAATCATATAACATAAATACTGATACTTTGGAAAACAAAAGAAAGTCTTTTATAAAGTTAATAAAAATGAATAGAGTTTTTTAACTGTAGGAATTCAGAACTAAACCGTTTATGAGCGGAAAGTGTGGTTTACTAATGATGACCTATGTGGTCTATCACAATTTCAAATACGAGACAAAATCCTTACTAATATTATAAATGCGAAAGTCCGTTTGTTTGTTACGCCTTCACGTCTTAACTACTGAACCAATCGTCATGAAATTTTGCATACACATTATCAGGAGAACATAGAAGGACATCGGGTACCTTTCACCCCGAAAAAGAGTGTTGTTCCCGAGGGATAGCAAAAAAACTTTCCACGCAGACGAAGTCGCGGGTGGCCGCTAGTAGTTTTATAAAGTAATACAGCCAGTACTCGTCCAAGGCTAATACCTATTACTTTTTAAGCTATTATGTCTCGTATCTGATTTTTTTTTTTTTTAATTTATTTACGAACCACAAACAAGTTTACAATTCAGCTTAATTTAACAATGATATATAATTTTATAATCATTACTTATTGTAAACTCAACGGTGTTGGTTACATCTTAAATATAAAACTTAAATGAAATGCGAGACTCAAGTAACTAAAAAATTGTGATAGGCAGGCCATAAAATTGGATAAAAAACAGATATAATATTATAACTTGGGTATATAATAATTTAATTTTTGGGTTAAATCCCAGTCTCATTCTCCTTTGCGATTTTCTATAAAAAATTCACTGATCGTTATTAAATGTCAGATTTTATCGATAGAAATCCTCACTTTTTACAAATAACTAAAACTGTAATAAATAACTTTATACATATAATTTCAGAGGAAATATTCAAATTAGTTTGCTATATTCGATTAAAGAAACAAATAACAGAAACCAAAGACTAACTTCCTCCATATACACGAAGAAACCTCAACAGACGTTGAACATTAAGGCTTCATCGCTAAACATTCATAACTGTGAATCCTTAAGAGCCCAGTATTAACCTGGAATACCATAATACCGGTGCTAACTACCCAAACACAGAGAAATGCGCATATCTAATAAGCTTTCTAACTGTTCACTAATCTCATTTAAATATTCGCCGCTGAAGAAAAGCAAAGGGTTGGCAGACTGCCATTTTTGGGCACAGTGTAGTTGGAGAGAGAAAGAAACTTAAGTGTGTGCGGAAAATTGGGAATTTAAGTTTTCAACAAAAAAAATCTCTAGTTCATCCATCAGGGTTACTTATACATAAGTAAATTATGACATTTTTCAAGTCCGGCTGACTAAATCCTAATAAGGCAAAAAAGCTTATTTTGTGTTCAGGTAAAGATGGTATGTTCAGTTTAAGATAGCATTCCCAAACTAGAGCATAGCAGTGCATTACAAGGACTTGCATCTTAATCAAAAAAGTTCTTTAATAAAAAATAAATTTATTTGATTTGATACCATCTGTAATCATACGTAAAATAACACTAACATTAGTTCCTTGCAAGCGAATTACTTGACAATCTAAAATGTAACTTCCTTCTATCTAAAAAAGGGTTGTTTACCACCCAGGTAGAGAAAAAAATACGCTTCAAAAGGGTAGTATTTTCAAGATTGTTTGAGACAAAATTGTTTCTATTCTTTAAATTAAAGTTACTGGATATAAAGACACTGTTCCTCAGTGCAGTGAATGTGCACCGTACTACGCGTATTTCATAATCCTATGCGCCACCCGATTTAAGTGCAACCAAAACTTGAGCACTTTCTAACTGCATTCATTCTAACAAATCCTACCGTAACAGTGACGAATGTAACATCATTTTGCTAAATTCGAAGAAAAATAAATTTTACTTCTTGCTTACTGTTACTTAAAACTAAAAGACTTTCTTTTTTACGTGTGATATCTAAAAGTACTAGGTAATTTTAATTAAAATAATGTGTAAACTTCAATTTCTCTTAAGTGTTAGCCCCGAAGAAAGTCATAACACGTTAATTAAATAGTATGTTATGTTGATGATTACTTACTTACAGGTAGCCTACTTTATGCTATGTTTTCTCGTGTTAAGTCTGTAATGTTTTCGAAAAAATTAAGGATGAAATTACCTTAATCAAAATGATATTAATCAATGATTTAGGTTTTTTCTCTAAATAAAAAAAACAGAGTTTGTAGCAAATTCTAATAATTCTGGCTTCATCGCTATTTCAAAGCGCAACTTACCTAAATTCTACCTCGATTTTTTTCTAAAAACGACATATTCGTATGTTCTTGAACCCACTTTAATATCAGCAGCTCCAAACCTGTGTATGTCACGTACACGCTTCACAGCAAACACCTGGAATTCAATTGGAGTATCGTTTGAGGCACCGGCACCGTTGTACAACTGCAATCAAGGAGGTTTTGCATAAACACTACCGTTGTGTTTACATGCTCTCAATTGACAACGGAGTTGAGTGTGCTGAAAGCGAACTATCTAACTTAAGGCGCTTTATTGGTCCACCAGCACCGCCAATAATTTTATTTTTATTATTAGTAAACCAAGTAAATATAAAAAAAAGAAACTACCATGCCCTCTTAAATTGTCTCTAATATTTTTTGAATAACTCTTTAATATTTTTTATTCTTTGTAATAGTTTTAAAATGCAATCGATACGACAGTGGCCACTTTTGGTTTAAATGGATTTTAAAACTTACAGAAATAATGAAATCTGTTGAAGGTTTATTCAATAAATAGGTATTAGAGCATGGTTCTTTCCTTTTTTACCTGGCTAACGTATAATAAAAATAAATGAATTGGCGGCGCTAATCAACAGCTATGAGGACCCTAAAGCTCTAGAGGACACGCTATTAAGTATTAGGATCAATTATTAACGATTTAAGCCTAATTCACACATATCAGTGAAGTCACAGTTCCGGCACATTTCCGCCACCGTGATAATTATTCTTTCATACATTCTCTATGAAAACGCATTCACTGTCACTGAGAGCACTGTCTCGTCACTGACACTGAGAGCACTGTCTCGTCACTGACACTGATAAGTGTGGACTATAGAGAACGTATGAAAGTATAATTATCACGGTGGCGGTACTGTGCCGGAACTCTGGCGGAACTGAGTCTATATGTTTAAATCTGACACTGATATGTGTGAATCAGGCTTTAGATACTTTTAGCAGCTAGATTTCCATCTAAACACCATACTTAGAATCAATGAAGTGGGTAGAATACGCGTTTTCGATACTGCGGTCGGATATCGAAAGTTGCCAAAATGTAATGCAGCATGGCTACCATTGCTAAATCGTGGGTTGAGCGCAGAGCTGCCAAAATGCAATGCAATATAATGCAATGCTTATCGCCATCTCTAAAAGTATCGTGTTTACTTAAGCCTTTAAAAATAAACATTGTTTTTTACGGCGTTGCTTAAATTTTATTTCTTAGCAACTTTAAACATTTTTGTTTTATTAATTTGAAACAAAATGTTGATAAAGAAAAACTTCGAGCAATGTGGCTTCCGTGCCGGAACGGAAGTCACGTTTCTCGAAGAAGAAAAACAATGACTTTATGTAGGTACATACATTGTTCATCTATTTTATTTTCTACGCTATTCTAAGCTCTGAGTGTATTCTTTCAGTGAATAGCTACTGCAAACCCTCATGAGATTTGATAATAAGGATTAACAGCTAAGTGCTTACTTCATTGCTTTTTAATTTACTAAAAGGAAAAGATCCTGTAAGTTTAAGGTGATCAAGGGTCCCATCACGCTATTTTTCAACGATAAAACTACTACAAAATCGTTACCGTTTCAGAGTCGTTTACAGAAAATACTCGCTTAAATTTTGTTAAACGTTATGCCTAGGGAGCCAAGGATGCCAATCTTGGACAATATAAATGAGAACTCTAATGCAAAATGATTTTTTAAGGTAAATATAACCTATATGACAACGGAATTATTTAGGTTTTATCGTTCAGAATTCGCGTAATTGGGCCCTTGCTCTGTTCGTAAAGTAAAGAGAATTCTTAGATAGCAGTTCCTTAGGGAAAACCTCCCGTAGTTGTTCTCTTAGTAAGATTATCCTGACAATGTTTACAATCTTAAATGTATAAGAATCTCGTCTTAAAACTACTTGTTTAAGATATATTTTCAATACTATAAAATTTGTTTGTATGGAGGATTACATTATAGCTTTTACATTTCTTTTATTAATGATATCAATCTGTTCTGAGTAAATGATAAAATTATTTTATAGTGGTCGAATTACGAAAATGCGTACGATAATATGAGTACGATAAAGTCCAGATATACATATAATTGGCTGATTATGGCTCAAACTTAGAAAAATAACACCTAGAACGATATTCCCTACAAAGCGCGCTGTCAAAAGTGAGGCAACAAAAACAGCCAAAATGGCGCCGTTTTCAGATTTTTAATGTCCATTATTAAATAATCATACCTAATAAGTACAAAACAGTTTCAATTTATACCTTAAAGAGATTAATTGTCATATTATTAGATTTTAGTTACGATTAGGTAACGTATGAAGGATATAAATCTGAGAACTGAGCCATTTTGGCTCAGTATAAGTTGCCTCACTTTGCATACAAGGACACGGCTTCTAGGTGTAATTATTCTAATGGCTCAAAGTACTTATATCGTTATATTATGTGAAAACACATGGTCTTCTTAAAAATTATAACGAGGCATATGAGATCTTTATTGATTAAATACAAGACAAGAAAAACGGTATTGGAAGTAAAAGCATGTTTTTATCGTTGGCACAAAATTTCCGAAAGCGATACGGATTAGGAAACAATATTTTATATCTTAAATGCCTTTTACTAGATAAATTGACTGCGATAGCCGTGTAAAATCTTGGTCATTTATTAAGTAACTCGTGGCTATGAATTCTAATCTATATTTCATGGATAATCGCTAATGATATTTTAAGATTGTGATTGGAAGCTTGAAGTCCTTGAAGATTTAATTCGCGTTTATCCTAATAAATTAGGTAATTTTGAATATTAATTACTTGTGTGAATTTTAAGTACAGTATTTATTTATGCCATTTGTATCATATTTGTTTCTGAGTTTAACCATTCTGCAATATTCCGCTTGCTTAGAAAATATTTACAATACGTTTATTATGCCATGCTAAGTACTCTTATTTACTTTTTATGGTCACTGACACTATAAGTATTCTCATAATCATATTAGTAAATCACTTTCAAGCATTGGTGTAAAATCAAACAGTACATGTACCTATCAAACATGTACCGTGATGTACCTACTTTCAGAAACTTCTATAATTACTTTTTTGGACTTGTCATTCATCAAAATAATAATGATTTAGCTTTTAGCAGGTTAAATAAATTGTTATATAACTAAAAATAACCTTGTATATAAAATCTAAATAAACATAAACTTATACATAAAAAATCGATTAACAACAAATTGTCCTTGCTACACAAAGGTAAATCAGGCATCAGAGCCTCCTTTCAAAAATTCCTGACTACTCGAACCTCGAACATTACTCACGAAACCTAGGTTACGTAGATAAATTCAACTATTATGGTATTTTAAACGGAAATATCTATTAAGTATGTAGTCATGATTATTGAACAGATATTGCTATATGAGCTAAAGGCGTCTTAGTAACAAGTTTTAAGACTTCAAAAAAAAATATGTTTATAAAGTCTACAACATAAGTACTTATTATAATAAAATTGTTTTAAAAAACAAAAAACCGACTTCAAAAACCTGCCTCTAAAAAGCAAGAAATAATATTCAAATCATTAGATACGCATTATCATTGTTATAACAACACGTCTATTGAAGTCGGGTGGGGCTGGAGTACAACTTCCTTTTTTTATTCTAAAAGCCCCACCCGACTTCAATAGACGTGTTGTTATAACAATGATAATGCGTATCTAATGATTTTAATATTATTTCTTGCTTTTTAGAGGCAGGTTTTTGAAGTCGGTTTTTTGTTTTTTAAAACAATTTTTTATTTTATTATTTTTAGTGTAAGTACCTTCTATATTAGGTATATTATTATAGGTATATTATTGGGTAGAAAAATCGGCTCAGCCAAACGTGAGATATTCGCGGAGAAACATACATCCATACAGGTTAAACTGAGGGAGAACCTTTTTTTTTGAAGTCGGTTAAAAAGACTACACTAAAAATACCCCTTTCCCAACAAAAAGAAACATCTAATTCGGTTCATAAATAACAAAGTCGTCATGTGAGTTGATGAAAATCATAGTATTTTCAGGATTTCTCAAAAACTACTGAACCGATTTGAAAAAAAATTAAATGGGACCATCTCGCAAGAAAACTCAATCGAACAAAAAAAGAATCATCAAAATCGGTTCATAAATGACGAAGATATGCGCGAACAACGATAAAAAAAAAACAAAAAATATACAATCGAATTGAGAACCTCCTCCTTTTTGTGAAGTCGGTTAAAAATACGTTTGAGTACTTCGAGATTCATACTTAGTTTTCAATTATCTTATTTTCTTGTTCGACAGAACTGAGAGAGGCTTTCGAAGCGGAAGCGCAAGAAGTGAAGAAGCCCCGCCTGTTGCTGACTGCTGCTGTGCCGGTTGGACCTGACAACATCAAGAGCGGATACGATGTCCCTGCTGTGGCGAGGTACGTTACATAAGTTGGCTAGACAAGCAAGAAGTGAAGAAGCCCCGCCTGTTACTGACTGCTGCTGTGCCGGTCGGACCTGACAACATCAAGAGCAGATACGATGTCCCTGCTGTGGCGAGGTACGTTACCTAAGTTGGCTAGACAAGCAAGAAGTGAAGAAGCCTCGACTGTTGCTGACTGCTGCTGTGCCGGTCGGACCTGACAACATCAAGAGCGGATACAATGTCCCTGCTGTGGCGAGGTACGTTACCTAAGTTGGCTAGACAAGCAAGTGAAGAAGCCGCGCCTCTTGCTGACTGCTGCTGTGCCGGTAGGACCTGACAACATCAAGAGCGGATACGATGTCCCTGCTGTGGCGAGGTATGTTACTTAAGTTGGCCAGACAAGCAAAAAACTTGCTTTACGACCACATTTGTTTTTCACTGCATTAATGACAGGTTTACATTATGTTTCACTAAAAAAAATTACCATTAGATTTCCACAATATGGTGAGGTTTTTTATTAGTTCGGTTAAAATAAAAAAAATAAAACGTAATATAGCTCTGGTTCTTTTATTCAACAAATCTCCGCGATCCGCGACTTTACTTTAAGATCCGTCTTTAAGAACGTCTTTCTAGTGATAGCAAGTATAGATTAAAACAATAGCTATGTAAAAGTGACATTGATCTCTTAGGTTATAGTGTTGAAGTATTTTCTGTATTATTTAAATGAAAGCGTGGAAATAATTTTCTTTTATTTAGGTACCTTACTTTTTATTGATATTTTAATGGTAGATAGGGATACTCCTGGCACGCATAGATAAACACTTTTAAAATGATTATTAAAGTTACTCAAAATTACAATACAAATAAATATACGTCTAAAACCACTAAAGAGGGCTCCACACTCGCGCCGCGAAAGCCCGCGAAGGCCGCGAACCGCGAGTGTGGAGGGTTTCGCGGCTTCGCGTATGAGCTTTGCGGCTTCGCGTTCGCGCTTCGCGGCGTTCCCCGTCCGGTGGCGCTTTTTTGGTCCGCGTCAAAGGACTTGTTCGGCACAACTAAGGTTGCCTTGATTCGCGGCCGCGATTCACGCGCGAGTCTGGAGGGCTATATTTTTCGCACCGTTTTCATGCGCGAACCGCGCCCGTGATTCGCGGCCGCGGTTCGCGCGCGAGTGTGGAGCCCTCTTTATAGATAAAACGTTTACTTTGATTAAACTCCAATAAACTGTTTCAAACCTTAATAGACTTGTAATTATCTAAATAAGGAACAGCTGTTGACCTTCTGTATAGAAACTAAGTAACTAAACGACTATATTTAAAAAAATATGACGAATGTTAAGTGCCTAAGTTTAATTATACAACTAGTTACGTCAAGCAAGACAAAAATTTTATCCAAGGTTCAAAGCGGTAAAAGTTTGATAGTCAAAAATACAATAGTTTTAATTTATTAACTGACAGTAAAGTTTTAAGACCTTAACCGGCATTTTTAATCATTTATCTAAGAATGTCACTGATTACTACATCAATTAATGTTGAGTAAGTATTTATTTTTTAATTACAAAGCTCTAGACTTTACACGCACAAAACATTAAATAGAAAGTGAACGCATATTTGTGCGACAAAATTCAAAGCACTATTTAAATTTATTTAAATACTGACCCAAATAAATAATATTATAAAACAAAAAAAACTGTAACATAAACAAATTGCGAAATTTTCTCTCATCAATATTTACATGTTTTTGTTCCCACTTCGCCACACATCCTCTCACATTCAAATTCAATACTACAAAAGCAAAATTTATACAACACACTTGAAAACGTGTTGTAATTCAAAATGGGACTGTAATACTTTCAATTTAAAGGTTTGCAAATAACAATTTATAGGTTTTGAGCCGCAGACTATTGTTTGTATTAGACAATTCATATAATGCCTACTCCGCGTAAAGTTGTCAGCAAAATGGCTGCAGGCGAGTTTTCCTTTCAAAAGTTTGCTATAGAGAAGTTATTGTATTGAAGTCGACTTGTAAGGGGTGTGAGCGAGCACTTATGATCACACACAATAAGCGTAAGTATATATTTTGGCAAATGTGACTTGATATGGGGTATCAAACTGTACAATTAAATAGCTAGTCAGACAAACGCATTAATAACGTGAAGAGGTAAAGATCGAGTTTATTAGGGTTTCCAAGACTGAAATATTTACAGTTACAGTTATTTAGTATTTTATAGACGGTATCGTTACATTCCCTCGTAGTCACTGCTAGAAGTAGATAGCAAAACTGCTAAAAGTGGCCGTTTTTGACACATTTTCTATCTACTTACTTCTACGAATGACTACGAGGGCATTAGTGATACCTTCTAAAAATACTAGACCATGGGCCCTAAAACTCCACGTAAAACATTTTAAAATCTTTTTCTATTAATAACTTCTTAATGAAAACCTCTGTGGGCGCCTTTTCGGTAACAACCGCCTTAATTTTTTGCTCTCTGTTAATGTTCCAGCTACCTGGACTTCATCAACCTCATGGCGTACGACTTCCACGGCAAATGGGAGAAAGAGACCGGCCACAACGCCCCCCTGTACTCCCCCTCGACAGACTCCGAATGGAGGAAACAGCTGTCAGTCGACCACGCCGCACACTTGTGGGTTAAGTTGGGCGCGCCTAAGGAGAAACTCATTATTGGTATGTTGGAATCATGACGTCACTGTCATTCTAAAAAGACGTATGTACATTTTTTTCCTAACGTAATTTTTATGGAATCAAAATGTCATTATAGTAGTTGTGTTTGACGATTTTGGACTTCAATGTTATAGGCAAAAAGTCTTATTTAATAAGTTTGTTGTAAAACTGCCTTAAGTCGAACATACGACATTTTAAGTTACGTTTGACATGTTCACGCTATTTTGTTTGTGATAATTTCCTCGCTGTTATACCAAAAATTCGTAGGCCTAGTCGTAATATTAATTTCGAAAAATCGTTTTTTGACAGTATTTCCTAAACAAGCTGTTGTTACATATGACTTTTTTTAATGACAGCGTCAAAAGGGCGTATGCGTTATTCATTCCAAATAATTTTTTGGTGTTTCCAGTAACAGTATGTTTTGACATACGACTTTTTGAAATGAGAGCGACGATGAGTCGTGAGACAGTTAATATCCCCAGACAAATAGACTTTATGGATACATAAGGTGAATGAATATTGGGTGGTGTTAATAACTATAAATGCAGCTGGGACCAAAAAGATTTTTCAATTGAATGTTGTGGTAATTCCTCACATTGATGAAATGCTTGCAGCGTAAGAGTAGGATATGCTAGTCGACGATGCCCCTAGTGACTGGGTAGGTCAGTTGACTGGAGATTGAAATGCCAGAGGTCGCGGGTTCGATTCCTGCCTGAGAATATGATCTGGTAGGGGTCAATTTTTTTAAGTAAATTATTTAGTATTGAGACCAACAATTTAAGTTTTGGTCATCCATCACATGGTATCAACATTCGGAGACCTAAAACTTATCGTCTACTATTTATTTATGAATTCATGGTAAAATAAAAAACTATAAGTGTTTCAACAAAAGGAAGAACAAAAATAAAAGAAGCTTGGCGACGTTTATTTGAGCAATAAAGTTCTATTAACATTAATTTAATTTTGCGACTAGTAAATCAGAATTTGGAAGAAATATTTTTGACTTAATTATGTTGTTTTAATTAATTTCGTAATACACATTAATTTATTGGCAATGTTTGACTGATTGGGCCGATAATTGCAAATAAATTACTAGCTAACTTTTAATCATAACTTAATGTCAGTATTTCTTTAAATTATTTGTAAAATAATTAATTAAAAGACTACATTGAAATGGTAATAGCAAAATATTTGAATTAATTAAATTGTATTTTTCTGATTGAATTATTGGTTAAATAACCATCATAAGGTCTAATAAAAGGTCTTAAATAGTCCCACATCTAAACCAACTTAAAACTTTTAACGAGTGACGACATGTGCTCTCAAACATTGACGCTTACAAAGGTACACACGGATTGACCTTGTCCGCAAAAGTACGGCGTAAACAAGGGGTTAAAATCAGACTACGAATACTATAGACTTGACACGGTGTTTATTTAGTAGGTATTCTTATTCTGAGCTTATTCTTAATATCTTGAGTAACTGCGATCTGATTGCAGTAATAATCGATCCAAATGTAGTACAACCCGCGCAGATAAAGAATGGAATTAGAAATAGCGTCGTTCATATTCAGTTCTCGCTCGCACCCTAAACGCCACACCTATCGCTCTCTCACCCACACTGGTTATAGCCGCCAATTTCAATCCCATTCTTTATCTGCGCGGGTTGTATGTTGTTTATGCTGCTGAGTTGAGTATTATCAGTTGTGTCCAATAACTTATTATTTTGTTGCTGTAACTTAAATGACAGGAAATAGCAACAGTTGGATATTGTTAGGTAACTGATCCATTTCTAGGCCTTATCTCAGTGAGGATATTTTATTAGAAACGGCTATGTCGATCCCTGAGACTAAGACCACACTACGATTAGCCTTGCTTTGCTATTGAGTCAATATACTCGCTTAGTGACTGGTCCTAGTGAACAAATACATTGCATACTATCATTCTTGGCCACACTACAAGCGACACGTGTCTAGGGCCCTTATTTATAAACCGATCTCAATGGTGAGAGCTATCTTGAGATCGGTGTTGAACACCTACCTTTTTCCCAACGTTTCGACCGAGTTGCATCGGCCGTGGTCACGGGCTGACTGGAGCTCCGGTGTTCGCGCGTTTAAAACCTGTGTTCCTTATCTAATAAAATGCAACGTGAAAGTTTAAGAGTGTATATCTTGAGATCATACTTGAGATGCTCTTCTTATAGGAACAGCATTCTAGGGATTGTTTCTAGATAGCTCTCAACGTTGAGAGCGGTTTATTAATACGGGCCAGTGTCTTTATAAATCACCACGCAAGTCGCGTAGTGAATCTCTAAGATTTGCACCTATAGTGTGGTCTTAGCATAACGTGTGTACGCGTGTGTCAAGTCCATAGTATTCTCAATGAAAGGGTTTAAAGTGATCCCTTTATTCCAGGCATGCCTACCTACGGGCGCACCTTCACACTGTCAAACCCCAACAACTTCAAAGTGAACTCGCCGGCCAGCGCGGGGGGGAAGGCAGGGGAATATACAAAGGAGTCTGGATTTCTCGCTTATTATGAGGTATGCACTATGTTGGTGAAAGAGGTTTAGGCCTCATTTAAATATTACAAAACCTTGTTTTCTGATAAGTATATGATGAGGTGGCACATACCCCTATCTTGTTGAACGGACTGCCGTCTTGATCAAGCGGCTTGGTTCTGAGGCTTCGATACCTGTCTTTCTTTTATTATATCAGGTTTACTTGTCAGCCAAACCTGCAGGCACTTGTATCGTACTATTATTTATTGTATGCTTGTATCAACAATCTAGCTCATTCGACGGGATTCTTTACTTCTTTAAATATGGATCAAAGCTATTCTAACAGAATAATAATTTGATACTTTGTATTCAACATTCAACAATCAGATTTTTTTTATCATCATATTAAAATAGAAAAATAATTGAAAAAGAGTTTTCAACTAACGAAATGAAATGGATCATAAAAATTGCAAAAAAGGTATCTTTAAACGGTAAACGTTTTTTGTTCTTGATCAAATTGTTTACGATTAGGTATTAAGAGTTTAAGTTTCATTTGCGTTTAATTTTTTTATAGTATTATCTGACACTTTGCTGCCATTTGGCTAATATAAATGCCTTAGATTATAAATAATCTAAGATAAATGCATAGCCATGCAGCAAAGATTTTCTAGCACTTAATTTGGCTTAAAAAAGAGCATTAAAATCAGTACGGGTCGATCACAAAGATCATGCAAGAGTGCATTGACTTCTATGACTGATATACAATGAACCCATTTTCTCTTGAATGACCGAAGAGCACGTAAGCATAAATTAAAAAATTGCCTTGATATTGATATTAAATAGAACTGTTACTGAATGTTTCTGATCTTTGCGAATGTTTTATCGATTAGGTAACGATTACGACTGAGTTATGATTCGGACGCGATAGGAAAGGTTGCTTGATAAAGAATCTACGAGCACACTGAAAATGCGGAGCCATGAAAAAATAAAAGTATTTACTGCCCATTTTACCACAGTTATAACGTCGTCGTGACCACGCGAAGTTGCGATGCGAATTCTTATTTGTTTTCTATGTAACCCATGTAGCATGAAAAGCTCTAAAACGGCGCTGTCTGCGTCACAATTCCAAAAATTACGTAGACAAACATTTGTTTATTTGCCAATAATGACAATTAGATGGAAAAAAGTTTTGCCGGAGTCGTCGTGCTAAAATATCAGTGCATTGTAGCATGATGACTCCGGCGAAAATGAACAGCTTACTGAAACGTTTTGCTAGGCAAGGAAGAGAAAATTCGCTCGCCGCGTTGCTGTTCGCCGCTTCGCGTGGCCTGGACGTGAGGTTTCATAAATCATAATAACTTTTTATTTGTTATTAGGTGTGTGAAATACTGCGTAACGGCGGGGCATACGTGTGGGACGAAGAGATGAAGGTGCCATACGCCATCCATGGAGACCAGTGGATTGGCTTCGACGATGAGAAGTCGATCAGAAATAAAATGAGGTATGATAATCTGAGAATTCGTACTCTTTGTTGATATAAAAATTTTAAGGCTACTGGGCTTAGGAATTGAGTTAACTTTGTTGCTTGCTTTGGTTTCTGAAGAATCTAAATTTCCCTACTTCTTCTTTGCGTATCGACTCTAGTATTATTATATTTGTGAGGGCCAGAACTCGGCCACCTATGTAGCATTATCAGTAGCTTTATAAAGATCCTCGCGTGTGCCGGGGTTAAAACACGCAGGGCATGTCAAAAGATGTGCCATTGTCTGGGGGGAAATACCACACAGATTTCGAGATGCAGCCCCACCTGTGCATGTTCTCTCTATGCTTCAGCCTACTTGAGTCGGTAGTCAATTTAAGAACTTCCAAATTACACTAACAAGGTTCTTACGTATAACGTCCACGCTAAAATGATAATAAGACATTTTACCATCAGGAAAGCTCTTTCAAAACTATAGCCTCTTTCTTATAGCTGCTATCATCCTACAACTTGTTTTCTTCTACAGGTGGATCAAAGACAATGGCTTTGGGGGTGCCATGGTGTGGACCGTCGACATGGACGACTTCAGCGGAAATGTCTGCGGCGGCAATGTCAAGTACCCGCTCATTGCTGCAATGAGGTAAAGTTTACCACTTTCAAGGTTCTTAAAAAAACTATAAGTACTTCAAAACGCCATGCTAACAAGATAAATACTTTAGTTTATGGCGTTAACTTTTTAGCCTGTAGGAATTTTATAGCTAAGTTAACTTTCGTCTACTAGTCTAAAATATTAAATCTTAATCTTATTAATGTACTACAACGGATGTTACGTAACAGTAAGATCTAAGTAAATTCGTTAACGGTAACAATTGTTAGATTTCATTTAGTACATTTATTTTTAAGGAACATCATAATCATTTGGAAGTACCTAAAAATAGGTACACGTAATCTGTGTATCTCTTCAATGAAAATAAACTTCTTCTGTCCTCAGAGAGGAACTCCGAGGCATATCCCGTGGCAAAGACGCTAAGGACGTAGACTGGTCGGAGGTGGCGTCCAGCGTGGTGTTCGAGGACACGGAGAAGCCGGAGCCTATCAAGATCAGCCTCTCTGAAGTGCTGAAGAAAGTCAAGAAGCCTCATAAGCACCTGATCATCAGGAACAACAATGCTGCTGATGCCCTTGATAAGAACAGTAAGTGTGGCTAAGTTTTTGAAGTCCTTATATTGTATTTGGGTGGTTATTGAGATCACGGATAAGCCGGAGTCCATCAAAATCAGCCTCTCCGGATTACTGAAGAAAGTCAAGAAGCCTCATAAGCACCTGATCATCAGGAACAACAATGCTGCTGCTGCCCTTGATAAGAACAGTAAGTGTGGCTAAGTTTTTGAAGTCCTTATATTGTATTTGGGTGGTTATTGAGATCACAGATAAGCCGGAGTCCATCAAAATCAGCCTCTCCGATGTACTGAAGAAAGTCAAGAAGCCTCATAAGCACCTGATCATCAGGAACAACAATGCTGCTGCTGCCCTTGATAAGAACAGTAAGTGTGGCTAAGTTTTTGAAGTCCTTATATTGTATTTGGGTGGTTATTGAGATCACGGATAAGCCGGAGTCCATCAAAATCAGCCTCTCCGATGTACTGAAGAAAGTCAAGAAGCCTCATAAGAACTTGATCATCAGGAACAACAATGCTGCTGTTGTCCTTGATAAGAACAGTAAGTGTGGCTAAGTTTTTGAAGTCCTTATATTGTATTTGGGTGGTTATTGAGATCACAGATAAGCCGGAGTCCATCAAAATCAGCCTCTCCGATGTACTGAAGAAAGTCAAGAAGCCTCATAAGAACTTGATCATCAGGAACAACAATGCTGCTGTTGTCCTTGATAAGAACAGTAAGTTTGGTTAAGATGTTGAAGTCCTTATACTGTGTAGTGATCAAGGTCACGGAGATACCGCAGACCATCAAGACCAGCCTCTCTGACAAGTAGACGAGAGTCAAGTAGTTTCATAAGAACCTGATCATCAGGAACAACAATGCTGCTGCTGTCGATGTCATAAGAACAGTATGTTTGGCTAACAGCCATTGCTAACCCTTTTAAGAGTTGGAATAAATATTTATTGCCCAGCTATCTTAATTGGAGGAAAATAACAGCAATTTCCTTGTAACCAGATCATATTCAGCAGCAACTGAAATTTTTAGATCTTCATCGTACATTGATAAGTTGTAATATTATGTAATTGCGATTATATTATTTCATTTTATTAATATATTAATAAAAATGTCTAATTGAATTGAAAACAAGCTTAAAAATTTAGCGTCTGAAAGCAATTAATTTTATTTTTTTGATTTATTGTGATTTAATTACAAATTATAAATTATTTCAAAGAAATTTGCGTTCAAAGCGTTAATAATTCAACTACCTAGCAGCCAATAAAATATTTCAAAGATATTCCTTAGAAGTTAAATTCCAGTATTATATTGCCGCGTTTGTTTTACTCCCCAACGTATTGAGTTGACATAAACACGTTCTTGAGACAATACTTTTGGATCGCGAGGCACTGCACGTGACGTTAAAAGCTACAAATCTCAAAGCGAACACAAGGGTCACTTTCAGCACTCCGTCGTTCCCAGCTGCCAAGAATGGCTTACGAAAGTCGGCAATTCGCGACATAGTTGCTAAAAGTTTGAAACATCGAGTGCTTTCACGTTCAACTCTTGGCCGACCAAAAACACCAGAGCTGCATCTTATAACCCACTTTTCTTGAACACCTAAGACTGTTAAAGCTCTTTCGAATTTGGAGGTGTCTCCAAATGGGGTCCGTGATTTAATGCCATCAAGTTTATGACGCGACATCCCGCGACAATCTTTACAAGTAGGCACTTTCAAGTTTTACGCCTCACCAAGCTGGTAGCTTAGGTTAGGTAATAACATGTTTTCAATGTTAAAGAGTACGCTCGAGGTTTTCTTAAGAGCTCCGAGGAAGTAATGAAACTTTTTTTATCGCAGACTGGATTTATGCGAGTTATGAATACTTGACGAGATTATACGCAATAACTTTTCTCACACTGTGACTTTCACGATTCGTCCGTGATTGATGTCTCCTAATATTGAATTCGCCTTCTGTTACAATGTACGAGTTCTTAGAACGTTTTTGATAGATTGATTAATGAATTTCCTTATTTCCGTTCAGATAGTAAAAAAACATTTGAAAGAAAAGGTCAAATGACTTGGAAAAAGAGATAATAAATTTATATTTGTTTTTCCTTTTATAGGTATTTCACTTCTCATCATTCATGAAACACAGCTGGGCCAAAATTTTGTGCTATATAACAGATGCTTTATCTTTTTTTGAATTACTAGTTATTTACTTGGTCTCTATTTATTTAGGTCCTAAGCTCTATTTTACCGGTTATTGATTGTATTTGTGCTGAGTTTAACTCAGTACTTGTTGTTATACTCAGCTTGTTCTAATATGTTTAGTTTATTTGTAGCTTACTTAAAAACTACATCATTATCTTCAGAATTACTAAATTTATAAAAAAATGTCCTATCGGTATTGCTCAGGCGCTTAAATAAGGAAATAAAACACGTGGATCTTAACGAGCCGTTTATTAAGGGCCATAAAGAACAATATATTTTCGTTAGTATTTTATTATGCTTGTAAATGGTTATTTTATTGTTAAACGTGAAAATCTAGAATCGAGTGGGTATTCATCAGTATCTAGACTATCTAGTTAGTGCAACGCGACAGTGATATAATATACGCCGCAATGATTCAACTATAGATCCATCTTCAACACTCAAATCACACTTTTCCTTTATTTATCATGTTCCCGTTTCCAGAGCGAGAGCCCCAAGTCCTCTGCTACCTGACCTCGTGGTCTTCCAAGCGGCCCAGCGCCGGCCGCTTCACGCCCGAGAACATAGACCCGATGCTCTGCACACACGTCATCTACGCCTTCGCTACCCTGAAGGACCACAAACTGGCAGAAGGTGATGAGAAGGACGCTGATATGTACGACAAGGTTGTTGAGCTTAGGGAGAAGAACCCGAACTTGAAGGTAACTCTACCACTTAAATTTAAATACCTACGTGAAATGATCAAACGACAATGAATATATTATGGCTTAGTTTTAGAAGCAACCTAAAGTTTGAAATAGATAGGCGTTGTTAATAAAAACAACAGAAGTCATGGTATTTCATAGGCCCTCCGCTGCCTTGAGCGGGATCCCGGCGCGGGTGTCCGCTCCGGGTGCTGTTTCCTGTATATTCATAGAGCAGCGCTGCGTGTGGCGGATTGCCCGCCGCACGCGGCGCGGGCGGCGAGACCGCCTCGCGGGGCAGTAGAACACGCTCGCGGGTCCCGCGCGACGGGTCACGCGAGCGGGGCTGTTTCTTGTACATTCATAGAGCAACGCTGCGCGTGGCGGAGTGCCCGCCGCATATTTGTGCGCAACAGAGCACGGCGCGGGTCCCCGTGACGGGCTGTTTGTCCGCGACGGAGCACGGTGCGGGCCCCCGCGACGGGCTCCCGCACCGTGTACCCGCGCCGGGATCCCGCTCAACACAGCGGAGGGCCATATAGTCAGCAAGATAACAATTTGAAATTGAAGAATAGAATTTTGCTTTTTGTAGCACAGAACCCTAACAGCCGTTTGCACTAAACTCAGCTAGTTAGAAAAAGACTTTGAAAGTTTTGAAACTACTTACCAAAAAAATCACATCCGTTATTTTACTTTAAAACTACCTATTATCAATCATCTTTAAAACTTTTAAGACAATATTTTATCTTTAATGTAGATATCGATTTTTTTTCTATTTCACAATACACACAAGAAACATATCTAAATTATTTTAAGTACTTACGCTGTGATGAGTGAACTTCTCAACACAAAAATCCTTTTCAGATTCTCCTAGCCATCGGTGGATGGGCATTCGGCTCGACTCCCTTCAAGGAGCTCACCTCCAACGTGTTCAGAATGAACCAGTTCGTTTACGAAGCCATCGAGTTCCTGAGGGACTATAAGTTCAACGGCCTCGATGTCGACTGGGAGTACCCGAGGTGAGGCTTCTTTATTTACGTCTTGAGGATAAACTTGATTAATGGTCGGAACGGGGGGTAGAATTTCAATTTAGATTTAGGTGAATGTTTATTTGTGGCCAGATAAGGTCAATTAATTTTGGGAATGTAACTTTAAAAAATCGAAATAAGCAGAGCTTATATTAAGGATGAATAGAATATCATGGAGGTCAATTTACAATCTACCCACAATAGAGTTTACGTTCATCAAAATATACGTTTTGAATCTTCTACAGAAAAATATTGGCGTCATAGTCCATTAACCGCCTCAGAACAATGACCAACATTATATACGTTTGAACGCTACCATTAAAGCTTTAAAATAAGGGCGGGTCCATAGCGCATGTTTTGCTCTACACAATCAACAAAAACATCTACACAAAACATTGTTTGTGCAACATGTTTCTCTACACACGCCGTCCACAGCGATTGCGTGGCTTGTGTAGACAAAACTTCAGTGTTAGCATATTGGCATGTTTTTGTCATTTTTTCAGCACGTTTTGTATTAGCCTAGTTGGCAACACTGCAAAACTTAGTTTTCTTAGTTTATATATCTTTCTCTGTTTCACAAGCAAAAAACGTAGTGATCACTTATTTGCTCAGAGCTAACATAGCAAACAAAATGAGTTCGGATGAGAAAGATGTAGTTTCAATTTTATTGATTGTAGAGTTGTTAAGTAGAAGAAAGTGGCTTGTCTGGCAGAATGCGCCCAATATGACAGATGATTATGACCACAGACTATGACAATATCCTGCCCCTCGACCCGCGCAAAATGTTTTGTGTACTTGTTTTCCACCGGGCATGGGAAACAAAAACATTGTTTCTCTACACAAAAATGTTTCGCGAAACAATGTTTTGTGTAGATGTTTTTGTTGGTGGACTATGGACCCGCTCTAAGCAGTAAACTACAAAATTACCTGCCGTAAGCCTGTCAAATCCTTAGAGCAACGCCGGCTTCGGTCAACTCCATACAATACATCAAAGTCTATGATTTACATAAGTTTGAGAGACGTGATTTAATCGTCTATGGCTCTTAGTTAAGCTTTAATAGGAGGTAAGCCAAGCGTTCAAATACATACTTAATACTTATACCTAATGTTGGCCATAATTTGATTAAGGGAGCAGTGCCCTGTTTATCAAAACTTACAAGTCTTGTACTTTTTAAAAACAAGCATTTTTCTTGTTATAAAAATCATTTCTACGAATCCGTTTGTCAAAACGGCACGTTAAATTAAACACTACAAATGTTTTTGTTTATTTATTAAATATGTTTTCAACCTTATATTAGTGATTTCGTTATTAAAAAAAATCAAAACTTGTAAAAAAACTTACAACTTGTAAAAACCTCAATGGAAAATTCTGATTATTTCTGTGGGTGTCCGCAGTCGACTCTTCATTTCGTATGAAAAAAATTACAAATGTTTGAATAAATTATTTGGAAAAAGACATAATTATCACTCCTCGTGAGTAAGCTTCTGAAAAATTTACTTTTGGCTGTGTTACATACAAATTTCTAAGTGAAAATAGTGGCCAGAGCGTGTGGACAGCACACCGTCCACTCTTTCATAGATTGTGATGATCGTGTGCTGGGTCCTGTTTATCAAAACATACAAGTCTTGTAATTTTTAAAAACAAGCATTTTCTTTATGAAAATACTTATTTCACGTATCCGTTTATCAAAACACGTTAAATAAAACGCTACAAAAGTTTTTGTTAATTTAACCAATATTTTTTCACCCTTATATTAGTTATTTCGTTAGTTAAAAAAGTCAAAGATTGAAAAAAAACTCAATGGAAAATCTTGAGTATTCATGAGGGTGTCCGGTGACTCTCCATTCCGTCTGATTTTTTTTACAAGCGTATTGCATAAATTATTTGGAAAAAGACTACAAGAACTTGTAAAAATTGTCTACTAAATCTTACATGTAAGTTTTGATAAACAGGACACTGGTCTGGTGGTAAAGCGACTTTAAATGGACGACAACTTTTTAATCACAATCATAATTATCTTATCAGCCACATGACATTATGTTCGGCATATCATACAACGTGTTACAAAAAACCCCTAATGCAGAATATGGTAGATAGACCATCAAACTGAACAACTTTTACTATGGGACCAACTCTGAAATAGCGAAAAAAATAACTGTTTCATATATTTGAATGCCGAGCTGACCAATTAATTCAACCATATCTATGGGCGTTGGAGAAAGCGCTATTTATTTTAAGAGGTATGCAGAATTGCGAGCGAACGTACAGCGCCACGGCTCACGATCGAATGTGTCCCAATACGAGCGTTGCCCGCTTATAAAGGCCGGTCGGGCCCCACTACTACCCCACTCATGCCACGGCGCTACAACAAGCAAAACTAGTTCGGGCGCTGACGTCACTCGCAAGCCCGCACGGACGTTAATCCCCTCTTTGATTATTTAACTTGATTTTATGACTTAACAATGTGTTATCATTGTTTTATTGTTTTAAATTGTAGGTAATTATTATTGATTAGCAAATAAAAACAACATGAAATTACAAAAAATGCGTAAAATAACATAAACGCGCTGTCATATACGAATTTTTTTTCGCGTTTTCAGAGTTGGTCCCATCGTTAAAGTTGTTTAGTTTGATGGTCCCAATATTCGACATTAAGGGTATTTTTGTAACACGTTATATAATCAATCATTAATTTATTTTTAGAGGGGCTGATGACCGCGCAGCCTTCGTGTCTTTACTCAAGGAACTCCGCCTGGCCTTCGAGGGAGAAGCCAAGACCTCTGGACAGCCGCGGCTTCTCCTCAGCGCTGCAGTACCGGCCTCATTCGAAGCCATTGCCGCTGGATATGACGTGCCTGAGATCTCGAAATACTTGGTCAGTATTTGATGATTTGGCTAATAACTATCTAATCTCCTCTTTTTTTCGTCATTTAAAAATAGAGAAATTAAGAAATTAAATTAAATATTTCTTGCAGGACTTCATCAACGTTATGACTTACGATTTCCACGGCCAATGGGAAAGGCAAGTGGGACACAACAGTCCCCTCTTCCCCCTAGAGAGCGCCACCAGTTACCAGAAGAAACTCACTGTGGTAAGTGGTTTGTTCCGACATCAGTCATTTTTAAAATCCCCACTCTTGGGGCACAGGTCTTTCTTATGGGTAGATAAGGAGGATGGACCCATAACCCACCACGCGGGCATAATGCGGATTGGTAGGTATTGATGGCTGTAAATGCAGCCGGGACCGTAGGCCTTCCGAATCACGGAGGAGCTCAATATAATGTGGAGCTGGTCAAGCCTTTATCTTACCAATATTATAAATGTGAAAGTTTGTGGATTTGGATGTTTAGATGTTTGTTCCTCAATCACACAAAAACTACTGAACGGACTTGGTTGAAATTTGGCACACAGTAGATAGCCTAGATTAAAACATATGATACTTTTTATCCCAATATTCCTACGGGAACGGGAACCACGCGGGTGAAACCGCGGGCGGCCGCTAGTTTTTTTTAATTTGTTAAGTATTAGCTATCCAAAAAAATTTTTGGTCACCCATCCCATGACCGACCCTTGCGAAAGTTGCTTAACCTGCGAAATCGTAGGGCCAGGCGTAAAACCACTGCGCAATCGAGCTCCTCGGAGTGATTTGTTTCACAACTTCTAAACTTCGGCGCTTGAAATAATGGCAGCGCTCCAAGAACGATGAAAGCTACCTACATTATACAAAATACCGCCCACAAGTTTCTATCTTTGTTAAAGTTCATACAAATGCATTTTCTGAGTTGGGGTATTGTAACTTTGCTATTAAATTTATTTCAAGTCGTTTACTTTGATCAATCTTTGAGCAGTAGTCTTTTGACAAACTTTTTATTCATGCTATACCTATTTTGTGATAACACGTATTGCGTACTATGTAAAAGCAATACAGATAGTTACAGTCAACCTCAGAAGTAGCAAGCACCTATTAATACTAAGTAATAGGTTACTTCTAGTATTGTTGTTTAGTCCGTTGTTACTTCCATCTGTGCAGTTCTATAAGATAGGTATCAATAGCATATTAATTTGATGATGAATACCTGAATCACACGCACAATAAAAAAATAGTCCTATTTGTCTATTATTTAACTTTCTTGGTTTACTGAACGAGGCTTATACTGCCAGTGATTGACTGGTTTCGTAGTTACCTGTCTGGTCGCCGCCAGCGAATCCACATTGAGGATAACCATTCCGCTTGGTGTGATATTTCAGCTGGGGTACCGCAGGGTGGCGTTTTATCTCCTTTGCTTTTCACTATTTTCATCAATTCCATTTCATCTCAATTAATTTCCTCCTACCACCTTTATGCAGACGACTTGCAAATTTATACGCAAGCACCTATCAGCGAACTTTCACGAGCTATTAATGTGATTAACAACGACTTGAGAATGATTTGTGACTGGGGTAGGTCTTATGGCTTAAAAGTGAATCCAAAAAAGACTCAAATAACCGCTATTGGTAGTAACGCATACATAAATTTAATCAACTGGTCACATTTGCCTACTATTCAGTTTGATGGTGTTACTCTGACCCCTAGCGACTGTGTTAAAAATCTAGGTGTATTGATTGATAAAAATCTCAACTGGGCACCACAATTGCAAGAAGTAAGTCGCAAAATGTTTGCTGCTGCCGGATCTTTGAGAAGACTTCGAAATTTCCTTCCCATGGCCACTAAAACTGCGCTTGCACAATCCCTTCTTCTACCCATCTTGGACTATGCTGATGTCAGCTACCTTGACCTTAATGAGGAGCAACTGAATAAGCTTGAGCGTCTCCAAAACTTCAGTATTAGATTCATATTTGGATTACGCAAATATGATCATGTCTCCGAATTTCGTGCCAAGCTCAAGTGGTTGCCAATTCGCCTTCGCCGGAACTTACATATTCTTTCCCTTCTCTATAATGTGTTGTTTCATCCTCTTTCACCGTCCTATTTAAAGGAGCGTTTCAATTTTCTGCGTGACACGCACTCTCGAGTTTTGAGATCATCGGAGAGCTTAACGTTGGAAATACCAAGGCACTCAACTAAATTTCTAGACAAGTCCTTTGCAATCCAAGCTGCCCGTCTCTGGAATGCATTGCCGGATAAGATTCAGCGTGCACAATCCCTAGAGATCTTCAAACGACTTGTAAAGGAACACTATCTATCGTTGTCATAATAGCCTTACTTTATTCCTACTTATATAATATTTTGTATGTAGTGTATGTATTGTATATTATTTGTGTAGGTATATATTATATTGTAATAGGTATGTAGAATCTTAGAGTAAAAGCACCATAAACTGCCCACTTCTTATTTCTCTTCTTCCAATCTTACAAATGGTTGCCTGGAAGAAATCGCTTTTTAGCGATAAGGCCGCCAAATTGTTCTCTGTCTGTATTTTTTTTCCTTGTTATGTTTTGTATTATGGTGAACAATAAAGAATATATCTATCTATCTATCTTATGGCCGGTTCCTATATTCAAGAACGATTCGATGTGCTTACGAATGGGAGTATTTTCACATTCCACAATGTCAAAATTTTTCCATCCGTAAGCATAACGAATCGTTTCTCGAATCTATATTCCTATGAACGGGGGGCTAGTTACTCTAATATTTGATTGTTTAGAATTAATGTTATATACGAGTAAACAAATTATTCTATGTAGATATCAATAACAGAAATTTGTTTTTGACAGGACTACTCAGCGCGCGAATGGGTGCGCCAGGGTGCTCCTAAAGAAAAATTGATGATTGGAATGCCAACATATGGCAGATCGTTCACTTTGATCAACGAAACACAATTCGACATTGGAGCGCCAGCTTCTGGTGGCGGTAAGTTCTAAAATAAATACAAGAATAAGATATTCGCAATTAATTTCCGCCCTTTAATTTTTATTATCATTTTGTTTTTACTCAATATTCTTCAGAATAATAAAAAAACGTACTCATTTCGTTTGCGTTAAATTTAAGCTTCATTCCTAGAAGTATTAAATGTCTATAAAAGCTTCTCTGAAGTCTTTGAGTAACAAACGATATTACAGACTGTAATTAAACTTTTTTACATCCAAAAATTAACAACCTTCAGACTTGAATTTTATCTTTTAACGAACCTTGATTGTATGGAATAATAAAGGTAACCACTTCTTTACCTTTAACCTTTTTGAAATAGGTTTCAGCTACTTTAAGATTTATTTGAAGGTGATATTGTAAGTTTTTCTCATTACCCATACCAGGCAAAGCAGGCCGTTTCACCAACGAAGCTGGTTTCATGTCCTACTATGAAATCTGCGAGTTCCTTCGAGAGGACAACACGACCCTTGTGTGGGACAACGAACAAATGGTGCCTTTCGCCTACAGGGAAGACCAGTGGGTCGGCTTTGATGACGAGAGATCTCTAAAGACTAAGGTATGTCATCATCATCCCCCTACCCTTATCCTAATTTATTTGGGATCGGTGCAGTGCGTCCTACTCTTTCATTCATTCCTTGTCATCTTCTCATCCACTCCCTTCACATTCATAATTCCGCACACAATCCATCCATCTTTTTTGCTGTCTTCCTCTTACTTTCCAGCCCTCAACATCCATATCCATTACTGTTCATCAGTTCATCCCTTCTCATAACATGCTTATACCATATCAAGCCTTGTTATCGTTTACTAATTAATGTTAATTTAGGAACAGGAAAAATAATAATTGAATTAAAAGAAAACTTAATAAAAACAATTGATTAATAAATCCTAAGTTACATTAAGATATACAACGCCTTACTGGATGAATCAAAAATGGGAAAACCATTTTTTCGGACCATTAAACTGAACTCCAACCAACTCTGAAATCGCAAAAAATTTAAACAAAATTAAAACAGCTGTTTTATTTCGCGATTTTAGAGCTGGTCCCTTTGTAATAATAGTTCAGTTTGATGGTCCTAAGAAATGGTTTTCCCATTTTAACGCGTTTTTATTATGTTGTTTTCTCGTTTATTTGTTCGTCCAAAAAAAATTTGCAAATGGTTTTGGTTCATTCAATAACATCCTGTTTATAATTTCTTTTTTCTTTTTCCAGATGGCTTGGTTGAAGGAAGAAGGTTTTGGTGGTATTATGGTTTGGTCAATTGACATGGATGATTTCCGAGGATCCTGCGGGACTGGAAAATACCCACTGATTACAGCAATGAAACAGGAACTATCTAGCTACAAAGTTAAGCTCGAATACGACGGCCCTTACGAAACAATCTATAACCCTAATGGACAGTACACGACTAAAGACCGTAAGTGTTATTTAAAATAAATCATGTTTAAAAAGAATGCAAATGATTAACCTCTATTAGTCCGTAAGCCCGCGACAGTATTGCCTACGTCATATGACATCACGATGAAATGCCTGGCACACGGTCGGAAATGTTGTGCAGAGCAAGGATCAGAAGATTATCGCAAATAAAATTGGCCGGAAGCTTGAGAAAATCCTTCGCTTCCGGTTAAAAATCACTTTTGAAAGACTTCCGGTCAGATATGGCATGGCAGACTTATTTAATCTCAAACACAATTATTATTAGAGAGAGTTTACATACGTCTGTCAGTTCTGAAATGGCCGAAAGTACTTGAAAGACGGTGCCAAAAATGGTCACCGGATACCTTTTCCTACGTCATGTGACATCTTGACGAAAATTATTATAAATGTTTTGAAATAATAGTGTGTTTGAGAATAAATATGTCTGCCAAGCCATATCTGGCCGGAAGTCTTTCAAAAGCAATTTTTAACCGGAAGTGAAGAATTTTTTCAAGCTTCCGGCCAATTTTATTTGCGATAATATTCTGGTCCTCACTCAGCATAAATTTTCCGACCGTGTGCCATGAATTTCATCGTGATGTGATATGACGTAGGCAAAATTGTCGCGGGCTTACGGACTATATATGATTTTCATTATTTTGATAAAGAAGCGAAATAATATCATTTAAAATTTACAGCAAACGAAGTTACGTGCGAAGAAGAAGATGGACACATTTCCTACCACAAAGACAGAGCTGACTGTACCATGTACTACATGTGCGAAGGAGAGAGAAAACATCACATGCCATGTCCCCAAAATCTCGTTTTCAATATCAACGAGAACGTTTGTGATTGGCCAGAAAACGTAGAAGGCTGCCAACATCACACCCAAGCGCCCGCGGCTAAACGATAGACCTTGATAATGAATATTATTGAATAGGAACAATAGGAATCAGTAATTTTCTATCCATGTTTGCTCTATGTTTCATAAATTATACGAAACAATTATTATTTTACACTACTATGAGGTTCAAAAAAATTGGTTTCTTTTATGTTCGTAAACATAGATCTGTATTTATATGACATTATCATTAAAATACACCAAATATTGTGCAAACTTGATCGGAAAAGAATTAAATGCGCATTTTTTATACGTTTTGAATGTGTCAGAATTTATATTTTTGGATGTTTTACACAGTAAATACGTAATAAAATAAATGTTCCACCAATTACTAAAATAGTGATCTAAAAATGTTTATTTATTGGTATTGGTTTATCTCGGCTAGCGGACGGGATTCGTGTGATATAATGTAAATTTTCTTTAACTTACTACACAAAAGATAGACATTATCTATCGTTAAATTATATTTTAGTGAATATTAATTAATTTCTCCTAAAGTTACACAATATGTTATGAAATGTGGGACTTTTATATCTGTGTTGTTTCATTAGAGAATATGAAAGTTATTTATTGGCAGATCTGGCTAATTTTTTGCTCAATTGTTAATTTCAACCAGAAAAATATCAAAATCAATTGTGTATGTGTTATTTTGAATTGAAGGGCGTTGATAATAATGATATATCAATGTAGATAGTAAAAAATGTTATGATGGATGCAAAGTTAGTGATATTGTGTATCTTTAGGACTATTTTAGTTGTAATGTTTGTTAGTTTGTAAGTAGTAATGTAAAGCTTTCTTTTTATTTTAATACTCAGATCAGCTAAAACACTGCCTTTTTATACTGCCAATATGATTTTATAAATTTAAATTACGTTGGTAACAGTGACAAAAGATTATAATGTGACATTATATTGTAATTGAATTTATTATAAGTTTGTAAATACTGTATTTAGATACAAAAGAATGTAAGAGTATTATTAAATATTTTTCTAAAGAATGCAAGTTTTATTCAAAATAGAAACCGGTCAAAATGAAAAAAGTCCAAATTGCTTTAGGAACATAGAAAAGGATCACAAAGTACATTACTGCCGCGGTATATAATGACTGCGTTGCTGGCAGCGATGATGATGGCCGAGAGCGGAGCTTAGCGCAGGTCCAGACCGTCACAGCGCGGTCAGCATTGCAGCCCTTGTTGGCCAAGCTGGAATAAAGTCCGATACCAGAGGTCTAGGCCTTCATAGCGCGGACAGCAAGGGCTGCAATGATGATAAAGCTTGAAGGCTTAGCTCGAGGCCATCGTAACGTGGCCAGCAGTGCAGTCATTGTGGACCAAGGCTTGTATAGTGCTTTACTCAAAAATGGATATGAACGACACCATTTCTAATCCCTAATATATCCACGTCGATAATGAGTAAACGAGTACCTAATCTAAATCTAGGTAAGTAGGTAATAAAAATCCCTGCGTACACTACCAGTAGTAACTTTGGACAAGAACTCCCTACATACTCAATTAAATTTTAACACCTATCGCTCATTATCAATACCCTTCAATAATGAGGCATCGGTGCACCGCAACGATCTATTTATAACAGCTACATAATGGACGCATGCATCCTTTATCCAGAATTTCCTATTCATAATACTGCACACGAATTTCAACTTTCGGACATTGTCTTTAGTACCTAATTTTGCTTAAGTTCAGGTGCATCAATGCCTCTTTAATGGGATTAGCTGGTGATTTGGTGAATGCTCCTATTATGGTGTGAATTATAGGTGTTGGACTAATATGGCGTGTATGCTAAACATGTGCTAATGGTTTCTAGTACAAGCTTTACGCGTCGTTCGTAATGTGTTGTATGTTTTGTAAATGGAATTTCTGTTATTTGTATTCAAAGATGGCCTTTAGTATTTCATTCGAATCTATGAATACATTCAAATAACTTCCAGTCAGAAAACGGTGTTGTAGATCAGCCATGCATGGCCACTTCATGTTTCTCTATTTTATAAAAATCTTTCGCCGCGTAACTAGGACCTTCCTATATTTTTGGTAGGTACGTTGGTATTGCAACAGGGCATGCAGTCTCTACATTAGTTAGCGATAATATCGTTACTAACCGATCGATAACCATAGCGAAAAAAAACGCTTGCCGTAACGATTCCCTTGCAGTCTCGACGTAGATTTCTATGTAAAGTTAACGAATTCGATCGATAAGTCACAACGAACAATTATTCTTCGATTTTTGGTAGTCTCTACCATCATAACTACCGATAATTTTCGATAGCGTATTTATAACAACTGTCACCTAAACGATTTTAGCTGTTTAGTTTGCGGCGAAATTTGACAGCCCGCAAACTTTGCGATTCATCGTTACAGGTACTTGGCGGCCATTTAATGTTTTTGTGACACTGACTTATAAAATATAATTTACTTTTGTGGTGTTTATTGTGTGTTTAGGAAATCCAAAAAAGCAAGAAATGGCAAGGCATAGGCCTATTTAGCGTAGGATTTAGTTGCTCTCAAGCATCGAGCTAAAATGGTGAGGCGTCGAAGCGTGGCGAGGAATAGACGCAATAATCAAAACAAACCCATTAAAAGGATGACGAGTTCCTCAGACTTTATAGGGTGGATAAGAAGATGTTCACCGAGCTGATGGAGCTGAGCTCGTCGAAGAGTTGCGGCCATTTGGCCTTATCTTTAAAGACAGCGGCCTTAGGGATTATCTACCAATACAATAGCAAGTGAGTAGGTACCTAACTGTAATTAAGTATTTTAAACTCGAAATGTAAGATCTTTGATTTGGTTTGAGCTAAAATTAATAAAATATATTAGCAACCACCCGCGACTTTGTCTGCGTGGTCAGTTATTTCTCTGAACAATAGTTTTTTTCGGAATAAAAGGTATAAGTACCTTCCTTATGTCTTTCCTTGTACCCCTGACAACGTATATGTAAAATTTCATGATGATCGGTTCAGTAGTTAAGACGTGAAGGCGTATAAACAAACAAACAAACGGACTTTCGCATTTATGATATTACCCAGTAAGAATTTGCAATTTACCATCATCATCTTATTTTAAATTAAAATTTCATTTGGATTTTTTTTATGTACTACATGTTTTTCTATTTTTTACTGTTTGTTTTAGATACTAACCGCTCTTCGTTCATCATCATCAGCAGCTAATTGGCATGGCATTCGCTTATTATCGAGTGTCAAGAAAATTATGGTGTGGCGTCGAAGATGGGGAAGAACTGACGCTATAACCGAAATCCGGTTGATTTGGAGGATGACGGAATTCCTCACAGATCACACACTACTGCCTGGACGATCATCAGTTGCACAGTGTCAACGCTCGTATCCAACTTTATGAGTATCTACACTGGACACTAATTGCAATTATTTAAGCTAGTTTATTCAAATAAAAGAGTACAATCAAATTACTTGAGGTATTTATTATTGTTAACAACATATCCTTTTATTTCATGGATAGATACTATGGAAAATACTTCCGCTTTACTAGTGAGCTGAAAATCGCTTGTATGCCACGCCATCACTGATATACTGGTTAGTTCATGCAGGGGCCAAACGCCATTGATGCCTCAGTCTCCGTAGCCTCATTTCTCATGGGAGCCTTTGAATTCTTGGATTAAATCTCTGAAATAAAAAATATAAATTAAATTAGAAAAAATAGATTCTTAAATTAAAATATTGAGACAGATATTAATTAAATACTTAAGTAAGTAGTGGACATCAGCAAATTCATTGCATTGATCATAAAAGTAAATAACTAAATCACATGTGACTATGAAAGATCGAAAACAACAAAGAAATCACAAGCATCCAAACCCGTGTGACGCGTGTTGAGCAGATTTTAAAATACATTTTTGACCTCAATACTATATTATGTAAAACTAAACATAAATGCATTGGTATAGAAGGTATAACAAACATAATTAAATATTGAAAGATCCAAAGAAAACTCAAAGAAAAGTATTTGTACTTACAGCATATTCCTCACAGCAGACAGCAGCTTAGCTTGCGTCTAGCTAGTGGACCGAACCCGAAACCGAATAATTATTACTCCTTTGAGTTGAAGCCACTATTATAGAGATTTTTTATTCTTTAATGAATTTATTTATTAAAAAATCAACACCATACACTTGACAGTTTTAGTTATCAATCGTAAGTAAACACAGATTTCATTGACATATGACTGTTGGCATGACAACGCCATAACCGTTGGCTATGACACAGTGTTACAAGTAAAATTATAGTAATGTCCACAAGTTCAGATACATATTTTTAGTGGTTATTCATGTAATAATAAAAGAAGGAATTTTATATCAGATGATAAATTAAGAAAATATAATAAGAGATGTTTTTTTTTATTTTTGGTTAAATAAAGTAGTTGCTTTTTAATAAGCATAATATTTAAATTTCCCTTCATCAAAGGGAGGGCAATTCAATGGCCACACAATTACTTAAAATTTTCGGTAACTTATCGACTAAAATTTTTACGATTTTGTGCGATAACGTAATAGTAGAGACTTGCATTTGCCTTATCGATCGTTACGGCAAGCGATTTTCCCCGCTATTGCTATAACCGAAATCATTGTGTGGCCATTGAATTACTGTCCCTCCGATTTAGGGAAATTTAAAAAATATGCGAAAATGCAACTGTCTTACACCGACGTTTAAAACTTATTCAAATTGCAATTTCTCTTCTATAAAAGTTACGAGTTGTAAAATAAAAAACGTTTTATAGCAAATATCATCAACTTTCTTTGAAGTTATAGTTTATTATACATTATTATTAACTTAAATACCTATAAAACAAAAAAAAATCACTTTTTGACTAACTGGCAAAAACTCAAACAACATAATAAAATAATTATTTACGCCTTATTTACATTTTAATAATATAAATATTATATAAGGAATAAAGAGTAAGGAATATAAGGAATAAGTATAAGGATAAGGATTAAAACTTTTCACTGCACATAGGTAGATACTTGATTAGTAAAGGGAAAAGAGATACGCTCATTTAACTTTTTTAGATGTAAGTAGGTAGGTACTTAAAAACTACCCGTGTTTAACAAAAAATTACAAAAAATATAAGTATTTTATTTTTTTGTCTTTATTCATCATAAGTTAATAATTATAACATTCCTTCTTTAGAGAGATAGGTATAAAATAAACTAATTATAAATATTGTGAAGATGCTTCTAAGTATTTTCCGGCAATTTTTAGCGGTTTTCCTGTGGCCGGCAGGCGGCAATTTTGCTAGCAATACCACTAAAGCAATATTTTAAGTATGGCCCGGCAATTATAGCCACATATTTTTGGTAAGTCAAAACATTTTCATGTAAATTTGGGATTCTGCATCGTTGGCCATACTATTGACACCAATTGCAGCCATATTGCAACAATGCAATATAAATTGTATTTGTGTTGGCTTGGCCGGGCAATGGTGGACATTAAATGACTATTACTTGTAACACTGACTAGACAGAACCCAGTGCCACAGCATATATTAAATCTAATATAATATAAAATATGTGTCAATGGTTGAGTGTCAAAATGAGAGTACCGACACGTAGTGATTTTTTCCTCTGTGGTAATCGATACGGTACCGAAAATTATCGGTAGCTATGATTGTAGAGACTACCAAAAATCGAAAATAAGTTGTTAAAATGACATATCGACCGAATTCGTTAATTTTACGATCGCTATCTATGTCGAGACTGCAGGCCCAGGTCCCTTATATTCAGAAGATCGCTGAATTGAATATTGTTAATGACTGAATATTCAGGAGTCTTTTTAATCACTCTCTAAAATTTAAGGATGTATTCAGTCCTTAAAACTGAACAGCTTTAAATGAAAAATATTAGAAAAAAACCGGCCAAGTGCGAGTCGGACTCGCGCACGAAGGGTTCCGTACCAAAAAACAGCAAAAAATCACGTTTGTTGTATGGGAGCCCCCTTAAATATTTATTTTATTCTGTTTTTAGCATATGTTGTTATAGCAGCAATAGAAATACACGATCTGTGAAAATTCAACTGTCTACCTGTAGTCGTTATCAATATCGAGCAAAAAACGGCAAAAAAAATCACGTTTGTTTTATGGGAGCCCCCCTTAAATATTTATTTTATTATGTTTTTAGTATTTGTCGTTATAGCGGCAACAGAAATACATCATCTGTGAAAATTTCAATTGCCTAGCTACCACGGTTCATGAGATACAGCCTGGTGACAGACAAACAGACAGACAGACAGACCGACAGGCAGACAGACGGACAGCGGAGGCTTAGTAATAGGGTCCCGTTTTTACCCTTTGGGTAGGAAACCCTAAAAATCGGCTCACCCGTAGCAACTTCGACGGCTACGGGTGAGCCGATTTTTTCTAATATTTTTCATTATTTATTTTATCTTAATATAAAAATAGCATTGTGAATGCAAAAATCTAAAAGTTAAAACCATAGGGTTAAATATGGAAAAAGTACCCTCCATACAAATCAAAGAGATCACGTAATCAGTTTAGTAAGGGTTGATCAAAATTTTGTGGCATATTTCGACATACATAATATGTTTCAGGAGAAAATTGTTCAGATTCATGAACTGAAAACATCCTTAAAAGTTGGAGAGTGAATAAAAATGCAGAATGTTGATACTGAATATAATAATTTGCTTTAGAAAATTAGTATAGGATATATTGTGTCGGGCTTGAGGATGGTATCGCTTACTCTGTGTCAAGGGTTAGGAAAACAAACAAATCACGTTCTATATAACGTTATGTAGGAAATAGTGTTTCATAATTTCGATCGTCAATGAGGTTGTGAACAGAAACTCCATCAACGTCAGCCTCACCAAATACTATAGACCAGAGTAATACGCACAGCTCTTGACGTTTCCCATACATTGACTTGGCAACCTCCGAAACAGCGCCATCTGTTGGCATGAGGTGAACGATTTTGTTTGTTGGTTCTGTAGTATAGTGGAGAGCTTTCATTATAGAGTTGCCGGGTACTAACTAAATAAATAAAACATCAAATAAATCAATGAATACGTAATTTTCTTCTTTTATGTTGATAATTTTATTTAAATAGGCTTTAATTAACACTTTAAAATACTTATCTATAAACAATTTAGTACATTCCTTACATACTAACATGTCTTCTGTTTTTACATTTGAACATAACGTGGCCTTTACATTATTTAGAGATATTTTAATGTATTTTTTTATCTATATCATCTTTAAAAACTTTATTAATAATATCTGACATTATTTTGGTATTTTCATTGGGGGGGAAAAAGCCTTCTGTAGTAATATGTATGATTTTGTGGAATAGTAATAAAGAACAAGCTCTTTACACATCTTTCAAAATTGTCTCCCTAATTTATCTTTACTACTTAATTTTTCTCGGGATCTTATAAACTGTTCGCAAACTTTAGTTAGGTACCTATCTTACTAGATTGGGTAACAGAATTGCTACTTTTAGATTGCAGTAACTTTTGTTTCAAAAGTGAGCATTTCTTCTTATACTTCGACAAGAGACTACACTTATTACTTAATGTTTTTTTTATAATCCTGGATAATTTGTTTCAATTGTGAATTTTCCTCTTGTACGCTGCTAACAGAGGTTGGAAGAGGGGCTTCATTTTCCTTCTCTATTTCTGTGTTTATGTTTAATTTCATTTTCTTTGAACTGCAACAAACAACATATATTATTATAAGTTTTACAGTAAAATGTAACTGGATGAGGATGGGAAGTGATCGGAAAGGCACGCATTGGAAGAGGCCTATGTTTAGCAGTGAATGGAATATTGGCTAATGATGATGATGGTCATTTATAACTAAATATATATTACCTTGTTGCACATTCCACAATACTTGTATCACATCGACTCTTTCTTTTAATAGGTTCCTTATCATATCATTATAGAAATTCAAAGTTGGAATTGAATTTGGTAGTTAGTCTGAAACAGAAAATATAAACACATTCTTAGTCCTCTATCAGGTTACAATATAGGTAATCAAATCATATATTCAAGCATAAAAAACTCACCCCTTACTGTATAAATCCTTATTTCTAAAGCATTCTATGTCAAAATGATCGGAACAAATCACATAATTCTTATTAAAGTATTCAGTAACTTTTACTTTTATCAAAGAATCTAAATCGCTTCGTTTACAAGCTATGATCCATTTTTTTTAATCTGAAAATCATAACAAACAGTCGAACAGTCAAAAAAACAAAAATGAATAAGTTTTATAATCAAAATAAACAAGCATTGAAACTTACGTGTCTGAATCTCGAGGCATTCTGAAGAACGACTTGGAATCTTTTTGAAATTTATAATCCTTGCATCCATTAACAGCACAAATTGAACCACGGTCCACGAGCAAAAGTACAAGCTTTTTGCGACATTTTATCAGTTTATTTCCGTTATATTAAAATCCCACGATAATAAAATTAAAACACAAAACGTAACGCACGCACTTTCTCTTTGCCTACAACGGTACTACAACCCCTACAACTTTTGAAATCGTTCACCTCACGCCGCTAGGGGCGCTAGTGTGCTTACTTGCCAGAATTCGCCCGGAGCTGTGCGTATTAACTCGGTAGAGTTTCTATAGTATTTGGCCTCACATGTGACTAGATGACCGTTACTCGACCATCCCGCTGTTACGACCCCGCATCACGCATCTCGGTTCAATTTCACACGTTTCCATCTGCACGATATCCATGATACCCGTGGATCTTACCGCTATTCGATCGAATACGCATATACCTCTACAAAACGGCTTTTCGGTCATCATTTTGTGATGTAAGTAGTTTAAGTAAAAAAAAACAAACATTGGTGCTATGTTAGCTTAAACATATACACAATAGTTTAGTGATTGCCACAAATTTTAGCTTCACCAATTTATCAAGACAGAGTGATTCGAAACCACTCAGTTTATTTTATACATTGGCATCACTAGGTATAGTAGTCCAAAAAAGCTGAGACTTTTTCTTAACATCATCTGAAGATACATCGGTGTTTCCTTGACTTAGAAGAAGGTATAGAAAAAATAATGGTATATTTTGTAGTTTCAATACAGTATGGAATACTGAAAACCCTACCTAGAGTAAAAAGATATTTCCTATTAATTTTCTTACTCTTGCCTTCCTACCTATACATATCTATGTAAGGGGTTTATTGTGAAATGCAAAAGAACCGATGTAGATTAATTTAACATCGTATGAAATAACCACGAAGCCTACATTTACTGTCAGTAAGGATTTCTTTAACATTTTTTTACACTTGCTCTTGCTACCTTGCTAATCATGAGTTTAAAATGATTTCTTATTGTATTTGTGTAGAAATATCCATATCCCTGCATCAAAAAGGATTAAATAGTTTATCTATTGCTTTGAAACAGTTAACCAAATTATTAAAGCGAACGTCAGTGCCCTCTCCTTAACAAGATTATTGGCAGCCGCCTCACGTCGCTTCGCTTCCCATTTCCATTCCGCAAATAGAAGTTAAGATGTCATGGCGAAATGTGGCGAAGATCTATCATGTGACGTCACAGTATTGTGCATGACAGCAGCACCTCTGATAAAAGGTTTAAGTCCAGGCATTATTTTAGGAATTTTGCTACTAAGGCATTTTAAGACAGAGGCAGTTAAAATTTAGAGAAAGCCCTATTATTACACAGCTATACGTATATACTATTTATTACAAGTGAGTTCTTTGCATACTAATTTGGATCACTTTGCATACTGAAAAAATGTCGAAAAATGTAAATTCAAACTGAATAAAACAAAATACCTATATTAAAACCTATATTGTGAAACAAGCAATGCGTTTGTGGCATTAGTCTTTTATTTCATAGAAAGGGCTATTTAACAATTCCATTGATTCACCTGCATTCATTATTTAGTATTATCTATAAAATTGCCTTCATGTTCGCCAACTATTCCTGCTAAAAACTTGTTTGACAACACACAAGTCTATTATTAATTCAGATAACTATAAGATACTTCTAAATAAACGTAAATTTAAAATTCCAACTCCCAGTATAACTTCACATTTTGCTAGCAGATTTGGCGATTCAGTTAGAGCTCGGGTTTACAATGTAATAGTAAAGTTTTGTGATGTTAAAAACTGTTCAGTGCCGGAAGCGAAATCGGTTGTAACCAAGTGGTTACTTAATAAATCATATAATGATACTGAAGCTCTTCTTAGTCGATGTTTTTAAGTCTTTGTACTTCAACAGTTATGATCGTAGTTTCATATCATAAGAAACAGTTTATTTTTTATTACAGAAAACTATTCAAACTAGTAGGAACTTTCTTCTAGGCTAAGTATAGTTTATTTCTTCTAGGCTAAGTATTAACAGTGATATTAGAACTAATTGTTTTTCCCTCTGTATTATTAATAAATAGTTTTTATTAATAGGTAGGTTTCACAGTAGCAACTCGGGTCGCTTGACCAAGTAAAAATAAATTGGTTTCCCAAGATACAGGCTCTGCCTAGTTTGGGGGCCTCTGTACACATTTTGTAAAACAAATGTTCTGTGCAATAAATATTTATTTCATTTTTTTTATTATTTCATATTTCATATTTATTTCATTTCATTTCATGTTATAGCCTTCATAAAAATCCAAAATCCTTTATGTTATAGCCGCCTTTGTGGTTTGTGGTCTGCTGACGCCTACCGCTTGTTGTCAAACAAATATTCCACGTAGTTATTGCTTTCTCTGTGGTATTCCGGCAGTTAGTAAGATAGCCAGTTCCTCAATGCTTGAGGATTCTAGCTGTAGTGTGCTTTTACCTTTAGCCTTATGGACACTTAATATCAGGCGAGATAGACGCCAAGCACTTGCCTCTTTTGGGTAAATTTTTAAGCCTGTAGAAAAAAATAACAAAGTGTCACTATTATGGGGTACCTTCCCGCAATGGTACAACCTACCTTTAGCATTCCGCGAATTACCCAGCTGCACTAACTACTCGTCGCACGACCGACCGTTAACCACGACCGCATAGTCGCCAGTAAATGTGGACAGTATCGGTGGAAATTTATAACTAACTACCTAACCCTATTGGACTTTAGTATGAGAGTCCTTACAATTTTAGTCCCTATTGCATTTACCTGTGTTTCATTTGAAGCTTGGACTCTCATTATGAAAGACCGTCTTTCCCAATGGCCCATGATACTTGGAACCCACCCAAGGGTCTTCAACCTTTTTGAAATCAAGGGCCTAAGTATACTCTGATATTAGTACGGTGGGCCGCAACACAACCAAAAGTGACCAAAGTCGATTTAATCTGTAAATAGGTATAATTTTTAGACATGTGAATTTAAGTTTGTCAATACAATGACGGGCCGCCAAGAATGCAACCGCGGGCCGCATGCGGCCCGCGGGCCGCGGGTTGAAGACCCTTGATAGTGTATTATGACAGAAACTAGTAGGTTAACATTTTTAGTTAGGTACCTACTTATTTATTTATTTATATATATGTTACGGCTAATACCCGAAGTGCGGCTAAACCTAGTTTTAGCCGGCTAAAACTAGGCGTAGCCGCTAGCTGTTGGCTAAAACTAGGTGTAGCCGATTTGCTCGCGGCTAATATTAGGTGTAGCCGGCTAAAACTAGGTCCAGCATGGGAAATAAAGATTTTTTTTCTGTTGTCTGTTAAAAAAAATAACCTCGAAATTTAAGGTTCACGCTCCGCTGCGCTGCGCGCTCGCCTTAAATTTCTAACCTAATCTGGAACCTACACGAAGATCGGTTTTAGCCGGCTAAAACTAGGTTTAGCCCAACTTCGGGTATTAGCCGTAACATATACATAATTATTTAAATTAGTAAATTACCAAATTTACAAACAGTTAATAGAGATTATTCGTAGACATGGAATAGAGTCACAAAATGGGAAGTCTAATAGTGTATACTAAAAGTTTTCAAGCCTTTGATGGGTACATTGATTTTAAAAAGTTATATCTACAAAACCTGCACATAAAAGTATCATACTGTTTTTCGTTAAAACTATGCACAGGACATGTGAAAGAATACTAGCATTAACGACTTCTCAGCAAACTCAGACTTCAATACCTATCAATTAAGTGCTAAAATATGAGATGCTTTCTCTTTGAATATAGTACGAATAACATGTCCGCATACTGTGAAAATTATAGCATATTAATTACACTGCACAAGCATAAATTTTTATAATAGTCATTTGTCACGAGACATAATAATAGAGCTTATGTTATGAGGATAATCCATACTGCACTAATATCATAAAACTTTTTCACGCTCAGACCACTGAACTAATTTGTATTTAGGAATAATGATGGGACTATCAATGGGAATAGATACAGGAAGAAAGTTTCTAATGTTATTTCTATTTATTTATTTTAGGAGTTTGCAGTAACGTTTTAGTTGAGTGTATTGTTCATTTCATTAATCACAGAATAAATATTTAAAGTTTTCATCATTGCATATTTTTATTTTATAATAGATAATGATTTTATTATTATTTTTATTTTCCTATTCCCCCACCTAGCATACTCGTATATGCTGTCAAAAAGTCTCACTTAAAATTCTATAGTAAAATATTTATGTTACCTTGTGCACAATAATGCACACATGCCATAATGACGACCTCCGTGGTCGAGTGGTTTGCACGCCGGTTTTCACGGCGTCACCATCTCTTGAGGTCCCGGGTTCGATCCCCGGCTGGGTCAATGTAGAAAATGAACTTTTCAATATTGTCTCAGGTCTGGGTGTTTGTCATACCACCGCTGTTTCTGATTTCCATAACACAAGTGCTATAGCTACTTACTTTGGAATTGGAGCAATGTATGTGATGATGTCAAATATTTATTTATATTTATTTATTTATAATAGCAAAAACAGCACCAATCAGAAAAACAAACAAAATATAACCTATGTTTTAACTTTTTTGTTCTTTTAAGACAGTAGTAGGTATTGCAAATTGTCAAGAGAAAGTGATATTACGCCAATCAATTTCACACGTGAAATACAATTCAATTTTGCAGTGTACCTATTGTTGCTCAATATCCTACCTTTCTTTGTGTTATATCGTTTCCTATAGCTGATGCAAGCTATTGTCATAAGAAGGATTGATTCTTTATTTCAATCCGATTTGATACGACCGATTTGTAATGTAGCATGAGAATCGTGAAGTTTTCTGTGACGGTACTATTTCTTATAATAAGATCTCATGTTAGCTTTCCTTATGGATGAAAACAAACGTATCGTAACCCAAAATATGGATTAGTAAGCAAAACGAAACAATAATTATATTAAAAACCGTTGGTCAAGGCAATTTGAGGCTAAGTGGCTATCAACATCAGTAAAATTATACCTTGCTGAATACATAATTTATCCAAAATGCGCTTGAGACAAAGTCGTATAGATAGCGCATTTTAGAGAAATTATCTATTCAAAGTCAAAGTCAAAGTCAAATAAGCTTTATTCAAATAAACTTAATTATTAAGTACCTACTTTTGAATCGTCTATATTTTCCTACCACCCGTTCCAGACTTTTTTAGCTGACAAGAAGAACGGGCGCAAGAAACTTATCAGCTGTAACAGCCATAAGTAACGATATTTACAACTTTAATATATCGTTACAACAGGGTGACAGGATTATTGGCAACAACATAGACTTATTATATTACTTCAACAAAGTACTTATAGTAGCAAGTTATGTGTTACATCATTTCCACGCATTTTTATCTTTAAGATAATCGTCTACTTTGTAATAACCTTTACCCATGAGCGTTTTTTTAACATGGTTTTTAAATTCATGCAAAGGAAGATCAAATCAAATCAAATCAAATCAAATCAAAAGTTTTTTATTGCACTCATGTGGTTAACAAAGATGATAATAGATATTAGACCCAAAACATGAACCCTGTCTAGGGTGTAGCAACTTCAAATAGTTATTAACTAAAGTTAGAAAGGAAATAACAATCATTCACGTTAAATTGAAAATAAAATAAAATCAATAGTAAAAATAAACACACAAACCTAAGTACTAGCCTACATTCAAAAACTAGAAATAAATTAAAACATAAAAATATGGCTTTCAAAGAATTGTCATGAAATTATGACTTAAAAATTATTATATTAATTAATATAAGTAGTTACTTACCTACTTAAACAAAATAATGTTAGTATAGTATATTAGATTGGACATTTAGAAATGTCTACTTTACTTATTTATAATCATAGTATTCTTGTAAAGAGTAGAAGCTATTATTTAACACAAAATCTTTAAATAACTTTTTAAATTTAATTATGTTGTCTTCTTTTTTTATATGATCGGGTATTTTATTATAGACTTTAACAGCCATTGCAAAAGGACCTGAGTGTACTAATGTTAATTTAGAAATAGGTGGAGCTAGTCTTAGATGGGGTCTTAAATTTTTGGGTCGTTCCTGCTGGGGGAGTTTTTTCTTACGAAAATGCTTAACTCTAATATATATAAACATGTGATAGTTAGTACCCTTTCACTAATAAAGTATGACCGGCAGCTAGTTCTTTCGTCTATATTAACAATTATTCGGATACATCGTTTTTGGAGTATGAATAGTTTTATGCAATTTACGCTGTTTCCCCATAGGATTATACCATACTGGAGCCACGCATGTGCGTATGCATAGTATACATTCAAGGCAGTCTTTTTGTCGGTGGATTTTTTCAACTCATATAACGCATAAGTGAATTTAGATAATTTTGCAGAAATGTTTTTGATGTGATTTTTCCAATTTATGTTTGAATCAATATTAATCCCTAGTAGTGGGTAAGAATCTACACAATCTAGTTTAATATTTTTAAAGGAGTAATTTACTAGTAGTTTTTCTCTTTGATAGGGCCCAAACTGCATGAGTTTAGTTTTGGAAAAAAATATTTTAAGGTTGTGGTCGGCTAGCCAGTTTTCTATTTTTACTAATGTATTTTCTATTTTTATGTTAAAATCGATATCATTTGTGCAAGGGATCAATATAGATACGTCGTCGGCGAATAATGTGCATGGACTATCTATAACGTTTGGGAGATCATTGATGTATAATAGAAATAAAACACAACCAAGTACGCTTCCTTGTGGTATTGACTTATTGATATTTAATTTTTGTGATTTGACTCGGCTAATATTTCCTGTGACGCAATCATGATGTTCTATCTCTACGTATTGGGATCTGTTTCTAAGGTAAGATGCAAACCAGTCATAAGCCGGCCCTCTCACTCCTATACCGTTCAGTTTTTTTAACAAGATATTGTACAAAACTCGATCGTAAGCCTTACTCATGTCAAGGAGTAGTCCAAATGCATGCTTTTTACTATCTATTATATTTAACATATGTTGTATATAATTGAATACCGCAAGAGATGTTGACTTATTTTTACGAAATCCATTTTGAGCTTTATTGAATAAATTAAACTTTTCGCAATAGGAGTACAAACGAGTCGCCATAGCGATTTCATAAATTTTGGAAAAAGTTGTCAAAAGAGCCACTGGACGGTAATTGTTGCAATCCTTTTTATCGCCCTTCTTGTGGAGTGGTTTTATTACAGCTAGTTTCAGCATATCTGGTACAACACCCTCAGCAAATGATTGGTTTATGAGGTAAGATAAAGGTGGGGCCAATTTGTCAACACACATTTTTATTAATACTGGAGGAAGATCATCATACCCAAAACTTTTTTTATTCTTTAAATTTTTAATATTTTTTTCTACTTCTTTAGCAGTTACTTGTCCAAGATACATTGAGTTCTCAGATGTTTTAAGCACAGGTCGGCCTAATGGTAATTTGGTGTTATTAGCGTCGTCAGCATCTCCAACAGAGATGAAAAATTGGTTAAATATATTGGCTACACTTGTCGGATCTTCTACCACGGACTTATCAATGTTTAATTTTATATTTTTTCTTTCTTTATTAGAGAGTTTATTAGTGTTTTCTTTAATTATTTGCCACATTGTTTTAACAACATTGTCTGATTTTTTTATCCTTTTAATATTTTGTAACTTTTTGGATGTAGTCACTGACTTTTTTAATATTTTCTCATACTTTTTATAATTTTGATTGAGTATGGGATTGTTAATTTTCGAATTTAATAGCTTTAATAGCCTTTTATTCCCGAAGTTAACCATCTTTTTTTACAGTTTATCTTTATTTTTACTTTAGTTAATGGTATTGTATTGTTTAAAACTAATTGTACTGAATTGGTAAATGCATTAAAGTTTTCGTTAGCGTTTTTATCTAGAGTAATAATCTCAGTAAAATCAATTTTATTTAATTCTGTAGAAATTTTTTTCATATTGGCTTGACTAAATACTCTTTTACTTGTGAACCATGTTTTACGCGATTGATGGTTGTTATCAGGATCAATCACTTGTTGTGGAACTTTATTAATAAAGGCTATGCCTTTCCCCATAAATGAACAAATCTTGGAACGGCAAACAAATGTAGGTACCTATCTATACTTAAACTATAGTTAAATGAAGTTAAAACTGAGTGACTGATAGTCTAGAATGAAAATTAATTAATACCTGAACAATATTATACCTATATAACTAAGTTATATTGTAAGAAAAGGAGCAGAATGGTTGCCCAAAATTATTGTTTAAAAGTGAAGTAGATCTGACGTGTTTATGTACAAATATAATGCTTGTGAAGTGTAACAGTATATCGAATGTCTGTGACAATAGTAGCCACCGTCTACATTACTTCCACGAATTGTCAAGTAAAGAGAGGTTATAACTGTGCCAGATTGTATTGAGTTGTGACGTTACTCACTATTAGTGAGTTTTGTACAAGTGGAATGGTCAATGTATTAGTTTAAATTGGGAAACAATCCGCCACTGTGGTTTTAGGTAGGTATAAGCAAATTCAATTCAGTCACAAAGTTTTGACTTGATATTTTCCCATATAACCTATACCTATGGGTACCTATTAATAACTAAAATTAAGGAATAAAAGTACTCCCCCGGTTTAATATGCAGCAGTTCACAAATTGTCGTTTCTTCTACGAAGTTTATTCGCTTTTTATATCTTCTCCAGTGACATTTGGATGCCGCCCCGCCGTTACGAATTTGAGATCACTTGTTTTTCAATTTATACCACACCGATTGTACTTATAACACTTTTCACGACTATTTATACAGTAAAGAACAATTTAAGCACTACTTATTAAAGAAATTGCTAAGTTTAAACAATTTAATTTAATTAAAATATCAGCTGGTTTATTTGACAAGTGTATCGGTCAGGGTTGCCAGGGCAAAAAAAGTATTAACATCAATGCAGTACTATATATTTTATGTGCATTGATAATATTATTTATGGATTAACATTAACATCAATATTAAATTCATTTATTTCGTAAGTATATGCTAGATTAATGTAAAGAAACAAATAATTTAAATCAAATTAAATCATAGTTTAATTTGGATCATAATCGTTAGCTCGCAAAAATTAGGCTAGATTTGGTGACTACACGTGTTTCCATAAATAGCTTTAGAGCTGTAAAGTTCACATCAACTTTAAAAAAAATGTAACACACTGTTCATTAATATCCGCTTAGTGGTCACTAAAGTAACTGGCGACCATCGCCGGCGACCAGTCTTGGGGTTTTGAGGTCGGTTCTCAAGCATAATCCTCTGATTGCTTCGTCGGAACACCTCAATGACACACGTTAAACGAGAGCATAGTAGCGCTACTTGGTTATTTTTTCTCCGTGATCATACTATTTTTTATTGTACAAAGTTGTTTATTTTGAGATCTTATTTTAAGAGGATACCTCGTGGATTTTCATGCTTTTCAATTTAGATTTAGTCCTATTGATCCTTCTACAATTGTTCTAATTTTGGAATATGTTAAAATAGACTAATAAATACATCTTTTGGTTAAGCTCAAAACATGAACGGAAACAATTTTCTCGATAAAAAAAAATCCAAAGTTGATGCCTCTCATATCATTTTTGCAGTACTGTAAGCAAACGGACTCATATTTTGAACTGAAATTAAGTTTATAAGAAAAGTAATAAATAGTTCCAACTTCTGATAAAACCACTTTTTTCAAAAATAATTCAAAAGGGCTTTTCAAAATGATAAAACAGCTGTAGGCTCGATAGATGGCGTTGATAAAAGTGTATGTCTCAGTGTATTTTTTTTACTTATCTTCGAAGAGTACTCAGGTAGACAGGCAGATGTAACCCTAAACTGTTTCTCTTTGGGCAGATGTCAGAAAGCGAGCGCTTACTTGCCTCTTTGGTACGGCCACTTATTTTTAAAAGCCAATTTTGACTCATCTCTTTCCATTAACGCCATCTAGTGAGGCAAATAGTTACTATTTTATTTTTTAAATGTCACTTTGAAAAACCCTCATTAATTTAGTAACAGTTATTAATTTAGAAATCGTTGATAAATATAACGTGTTAATGAATTAACGCAAACTGAACAACTTTTACTATGGGGCCAACTCTGAAATCACGAAAAAAAATCAGCTGCTTCATACATTTTTATATTTTCGTTATTAATTTTTGTATGAAACAGCTGATTTTTTTTCGCGATTTCAGAGTTGGTCTCATAGTAAAAGTGTTCAGTTTGATGGTCCGAAGAAACGGTTTTTTTCATTTTGCGTTAATTCATTAACACGTTGTATACGAAAATCATAAAGTAAGCACCACCGTAGGCTTCCAAATATTTTAATCACCTTTAAAATTCTTTTTTTTTCATACATTAATTGCAGTAGCATGTCAGAGCTCAGCCACCTAATTCTCTAACTCAAAACCTATCGCAATCGCTTTCAATTTGGCACGATTGCTACGTCCATTGCTGTGGCATTACAAGGCACTGTGACAGACTGTCTTTGAGACCCAGTGATGGATGTACACTATTGTCAAATTAAAAGCGATCGTGATAGATTTAGAATAAAGCCCCCGATTCCAAGCATCTAACTTGATAGAGAAAGCACTGAAACCATTCTTATAGACAATATCGCAGAAAAGTGTTTCTTTTCAATGTCAAGTCAATATACACGTGTCAACTAAAACCTGCCGCTGTTAGCAGTTTTACACTGTACACATTGACACTATGAGAGTTAATTAGAATGTAAACATTATCTACAGCGCATAACATCACAAACCTACAAAAAATAATTTTCCCAAAAAAAAATAAGGAAAAATATTGAAATTCTTGTCGGATTTCTCAGACTAGGAACACATGTGCCATTATTAAAGACGATCTCTAGCGAAGTGTGTCTTTGGCCTTATTATCGAATACTTGATACTTATCCGCGGTTTTCTTCATGTTATGAATCGACGCGTGCGTTGGTACTGCAGTCTATTGATCTTGATACTTTTCATGCAGTGTAATGCTTATAATCGATATTAAACATTTTAAAGGCACATATACGAGTACTATTAGTATCTAGGTAATCGAATATGAGTTCATACTCAGAATCATAAATTGTGAAAAATAAATATCATTGATAAAATACTGTATCATTTAAAGACTTTTTTCATTTTTTTTTACTTATTATCACAAAATAAATAAAAAAAAAGATTAGCTGAAAATGTTGTTGTTCTGATATTTTGCTTATTTACAATCAGCAGCATAAGGATGATTATCAACATACGGTTTTTTGCCATAAAAATCTACGGTTTATGCACAGTCTGCAGTTGTCTGGAGTACAAGCTTGTCCACGTAGATAAACGGCGCCGGTGCCGTAGTCACCCTAATTCAGTTAAGTTCTAAATAAATTGACAGACAAAATATGTCACACCAAAAGTTTGGATTTTTAGATATTTCAATGTTTGTTACTCAATCACGCAAAAGCGGCTGAACGGATGAAATTTAGCACACAGATACCTAGTTTATTTGTATTCCAGAAGTCGCAGGCGGAAGCTAGTAAATCATATTTTCTGCGTTGTGTTCTTATTTTTTATACGGCTGCCCAAAAAAGAGTGTATATGTGTTTAGGGTTCACGTATGTTTGTGGGAATGTGAGTCTCTTTATTCCACCATCACCTCTAAATGCCTCAACTGATTTGGATTTATGGGGTATCGTTAGAATTCTTACATCATCCTGAGTAACACTGGCTACCTATATTAAAAAAAATATGGCGACTGTACGACGCCACTTTCAAATGTGACAAAAATATTTTTTCTTCTATTATTACAATGTAGGCATCAAATATAAGGCCTTGATGAGCACATTCCAAAACTATATATTTTCTCACTAAAATGTGTGAAATAATTAAAATATAAAAAAACACGTCTTCCCTGCCAAAAACGAACAAAAAAGTTAAATAACAAAAACGGTCCCCCGACTTGAATGACACAGTCTTATTATTTAACTTTTTAGTTCGTTTATGGCAGGGCAGTCATGTTTTTAATATGTTTTTATAAATAGTTTTTTGCAATATCTAGCTTAATTATTATTAACAAAAACAACACAAAATAACAAGAATAATGGTAATCCGCAAAAGTATCAAACCCCTTAAGCACGCTATAAGTTTCCGAATGCTCACTGCGCCGTTGCGCAGGCGCATCGTCCATTCGTTCATATCAGTCAGTTCTGTAGGTCACTCCCCCGCGAACGCGCGTACCCTGTTCAAATCGATTCCAAGTACGAATGAAACATCGATAAAAAAAAAATTTTAGTGTTTGTTTAAAAAAAGAAACCTTGTTCTGATTTCAAATTTTCTCTGTGAGTGAAAAGTGGTTGCATGGTGCCTGTGGAATGTATGTGGCCAGTGTTGCGGGTAGGAAGAAAATATTTAATTAGGTTTGTTTTCTTTATCTTTTTTACTATTTATTTTCTTCTATCTTCAATAGGTCGAAATAAAACTATACTTTTGTAATATTCACAAAAACTGACTTTGCCGATATGAATAGATATGAGTGATGACAGAATATCATCACATCAGATATTAAAAAACGTATACAGAATGTCCCAAAACATTGCCACACGGAGTGAAAGTAGGTAGGTACATTAAATATTGAAGATAGTTTACTGAAAGAAGACTTCATTTTGATTTTAAAAATAATTGGAACTGTATTCAATGATTTCTTAAAAATCACCTGCCTAACGGAATCAACCCAGCAAATATGAAAAAAAATTACGGTACCTAGGTATCGAAATGGTTAGTTTTTTACACGACTGCCCAAAGCAAAAAGAGTGTTATATGTTCAGGGTTCATGTATGTTTGTGGGTATGTGAGTTTCTTTATTCCACCATAACTTCTAAATGCCTGAATTGATTTGGATAAATGGGGTATCGTTAGAATCCTAACAGCATTCCAAATGACACCGGCTATATTTTTTTTAGAAAAAACCAATATGGCGACTGTACGACGCCATTTTCAAATGTGAAAAAAAAATTTTTTTCTTCTATTATTACAATATGGGCATCAAATGAAAGGCCTTGATGAGCACATTCCAAAACTATACAATATGTCACTAAAATGTGTGAAATAAAATTAAATAAATTTAAAAAATATTAAAAACACGACTGCCCTGCCAAAAACGAACTAAAAAGTTAAACAACAAGTGTCATTGCAGTCGGGGGACCTCTTTGATCAAAAATTGTTCCATAATAAGGTCCCCCGACTGCAATGACACTTGTTGTTTAACTTTTTAGTTCGTTTTTGGCAGGGCAGTCGTGTTTTTAATATTTTTTTAATTTTTTTTTTTTTTTTAGTCAGAGCATCTAAACAAAAGGAGGACCATGAATTTTAACATTTAATAATTACGTATTGTATCAATTTGTATAGTAACGAATGTATTTTTTTTTAATATTTGAATACAATTCCAATTATTTTGAAAAACAAAATGATGTTATGTTTCAGTAAAATATCTTATCTTCAATATTTAAGGTAGGTACTTGCCCTCCATGTGGCAAAGTTTTGGGACTCTGTGTAATTCCATTTCATAATTTTATACTTTTGAAAAATTTTTTTGTATAAATTGTTTCATTATTACTATCCCCGTCAATTGGTAATACGCCTGGCGGCCATGATTTTAACCTCAAAAACGAAAAACAATTTTAAGAATTTTATATACCTTGACCCCATCCTATTAAAAATAATAATTCAATTATTAATAATATTAGACTACCTATTAGAATTTTCTTGTTTCATGACATTTTTAGTTGCGGATCACGTCAATGTGGATGTTATTGTGACAAGGTTCCAGCGCATTACCAATTGACATATATAGTCAATTGGGGATAATAGGTAGGTAATTATGTAGTCATATTTACTTAGCAATAAAGGTAGGTACCTAATGAATGAAAATGAAATGAAATGAAAAAAAACTTATACGTAGTAGTACGGTAGTCTTTTTATAATTGAACTTTTGGTAGTAAAAACTTGCTAAAGTGTTACAAAAGCATAAACAGTTTAAATAAATGTAAGCGAATTATGAAAGTCAGTAATAAAAAAATATAAAAAAGCAGTTTGAAAGTCAATTAGATTTTAAAGATCATGTGAAGCAAATTTTTATGTAAAATATTTCGTTATTTTTTTCAGTTAATGTTCATTTTTATTAGCCTCATATTCAAGACTCTTTATTTCATTTTGTTTCAATTTTTTTAATACAAATGTTGGTTTTAAATAAGCAAGAGTATCCATCCATCAGCCATTTTTGATGTCCTCACTGTTGGGACACAGGCCTTCCTTATGAGTGGATAAGGAGGATGGGCCATAACCCACCACGCGGGCCCAATGCGGATTGGTGGGTGTTAACGACTGCATCGGGACCAACTGCTTAACGTGCCTTTCGAAGCACGGAAAGCTCAAGATAATAAATTTTTGGTCACCCATCCCATAACCGACCCTTGCGAAACTTGCTTAACCTCCGCAATCGCTGAGCCAGGCGCTACACCACTGCGCCATCGAGCAAGAGTACAATTATAGCCTTAATCCATTCTTAATTTAATAAATGCGAAAGTAACTCTGTCTGTCTGTTACGTTTTCAAACCTAGACCGCTGAACCGATTTTGACAAAAATTAGTACGGATATAGATGGGACCTTATAGAAAGACATAGGCTACTTTTAATCCCACTGCTGGGCATGGGTCTCCACCCGCTTGATATAACCTGTAGTCCACGCGGGCGAAGCTGCGGGCGTAAAGCTAGTTACATGATAAAATCAAGATAAAATATCATAAATTAAGACTCGATATTTTTATGGACCTCTTACCATACTCCGGGCACCGCTACACAGTAACGTTTTTGCACACGCGCAACTGTGTGAGTGAAGTCTAGGGCTATTGAAATTGAATGAGCATACGAACTGGCCTACGAACTCGCGGGGCGCGGTGAGGTAATTGATTGCGGGGCGGGGCGGAAAGCTTCCTTTCTGTACGGTAGTACTTATATCTATTCTGTGCTCTAACATAAGTATAAAAGTTTAGACTAACATAAAAATATCATCCCAATTTAACTGACTGGAACGAAACAAATTACTACGCTACGTCCATTTTGATGAAACCCATTTATGAAACCAATTAGACGTTCACTATTTTATAATAGTCGAAGGTATTAATCAATTTTAGTTTGCATGACACGAATATCAACGTTCATACATTTATTTTATACTAGCTTCCGCCCGCGACTGCGTCCGCGTGGACATTCAGAAAATCCCTTTGACCGGGATAAAGAAGTATCCTAAGTTTTAATCTAGACTATATTTCATCTTAATCTGTTCAGCCATTTTTGCGTGATGAAGTAACAAACATTCAAGCACCTAGACCAGCGGTTCCCAAATTCTTTTGGCAACGGAACCCTTTTTGGTTCACCGTTTTTGGGTGGAACCTTAGTCAAGTAAGAAGTACACTAACTGTTACATTGTTTTTTACGTAAAAGCAGACCATACTGAGGCTTTTTGGCTTGGTGTTCACATGTTGTAAGTAGATATAGTTTGACTTTAAAAGAAGGATTTTTTAAGATAGAAATAATTATGTATTTAGTTAGAACAAAAGATATTTACTAAACACTTTTTCGTTTTTTTTCGCAAATTTTCGCCGTATAACCCCTGATAGCCTCTTACGGAACCCCAGGGTTCCGCGAAACACCATTCGGGAACCGCTGACCTAGACATCCAAACTTTCACATACTAGTAGGACTAACGGCTTTTTCACTTAAGTTATAAAAAAAAGCTGTTTTGTGATGTTATTATAAAATTATTTTATTTAATTTTTAACCCTTAAAAGGATAGGTATGATGTCTTCCTATTGGAATAATCTTGTTAAATTTAAACCAAAACCAAACATAACACTAAAAGCAAACAGACCAAACAATGGTTGAGAAGCCTCCTTTGGTTTCGGCTTGCATAATTCAAGGGCGGTCTAGAGGCCTACTATGAAAACGAATCCGATATTGTCGAACGATGATCGTCGTTCGATGTACTTAATTTGGAACTTTTTCTGGGGAGCTCGATGGCGCATTCACCCTGCGATTGCGACAGTTAAGTAACTTTTAAAAGGCCAGTCATGTAATGGGTGACTAAAAATCTTTATCTTTAATCTTGCACTCCTCCGCATTTCAGAAGGCACGTTAAGCCTTTGGTCTCGGTTGCATTTTTTGTCTCTTAAGTTGGCTTCACACGTTGGCCAATATATCGTTCGTTGATGCTTTTGAAAGAACCTCTTTGAAGCATTTGTTTCAAAACCGGCAACGTACGACGAATTTGCCAATATTGTGGCCAATATGTGGAGCCGGCATTACACCAACAAATTTACATTGAACCCATGTAGTGGCAGGTTACCACCACCAAACCCTTAAATCGCATAGTCCTTCCCCTTTATCCACCCATTGGGAAGCCCTATGCCCCAACAGTATTAAAAATAGCTGATAAATATTGAAAAAGCGGAACGATTTTCGTCCGATTATCGTCATTCGGTTTTTGAAGTAAGCCTTACTCTGAGCCGAGAAAATTTGAAATTCTAATGGGTCCGCTGTTGACGATAGACAGCTGACCCCAAGTCAATCCCGATTAGGTACTTTCGAGCTTACAAGAAGTTGTGAACCAAAAGGCTATTAATGTGGTAGTTTAAACCGCTAATGTATTGTAGTTTTACTCAATTTTGGGTCTAAACTCCAAATATCCAAGATTCAATTCCCAGAAAGAATTAGGGAGTTTAAATTGTCAATTTCTTCCAGTAACTTTTACACACAACGGGATAGTGTTTGATCTTCACCTCAACTGATGTTAAGTGACGATAAGGCTGAAGGTGGAAGCGCACTACACCCGGAATCCTCATCACTGAGGAACTGGTTTCTAACATTTAATTAAAACAATTACAAAACACTAGCGGTCGCCCACGACATATTCCACGTGGACTTTTCCTAGTTGGAGTATCAAGATAAAACATGCATCAGATTTTAATTAATCAGACTCAGATGTACAACTGTGAAAACCGCATCCAATTTGGTGCAGTGCACGATGCGCGTACAGAGAGACAAAAAATCTAAAAAGAATTATTGGTTCTGGCTTCTAATACCCATAAAAAGAGCCTTAATTTATTTATATCTTAAACTAGCGGCCGCCCGCGGTTTCACTCGCGTGGTTCCCGTTCCCGTAAGAATATCGGGATAAAGAGTATTTTATGTTTTAATCCAGGTTATTTTCTATCTGTGTGCCATATTTCAACCAAATCCGTATAGTAGTTTTTGCGTGATTGAGGAACAAACATCCAAACATCTAAACATCCAAACCCACAAACTTTCACATTTATAATATTAGTAGGATATCTTGTATGTACAAAGATCGGCCAGTTACATTTTTATAGGTCAGATTTAGTAGGTAATTCTATAGATATTACATTATCAAAAATCGGCAAGTTTGTTTAGTAACTTATTACAACAATGTAACTTGTGAAGCAAATTGAGCAAGTAGTAAACACTGAACGGATGATTGCCGATTCGTCAGGTGTTGACGTAAACGGGCTCCGAACCTTGAACTGTGCTCACCGTACCAGTTAACTTCGCATTGCCTTTTTAAACAAGGCGATGGTGTAAAAAAACCGGCCAAGTGCGAGTCGGACTCGCGCACGAAGGGTTCCGTACCATTACCTGTTGCCATTATTAATATCGAGCAAAAAACGACAAACAAATCACTTTTGTTGTATGGGAGCCCCACTTCAATATTTATATTATTTGTTGTTATAGCGGCAGCAGAAATGCATCATCTGCGAAAATTTCAACTATTTAGCTATCACAGTTCATCAGATACAGCCTGGTGACAGACAGACGGACAGTGGAGTCTTAGTAATAGGTTCTCGTTTTTACCCTTTGGGTACGGAACCCTAAAAGTGTTCGCTTTGTTCAATTCAAATGAACCAGTCAAGTAAACAGTTACTCTAAATTAGTTTCACAATCAAACAAGAAAATGCTGAAATTGTAAACCTTTTGGAAAACTATTTTAGTGAATTTTAATTACACGTTAATTATTTTCAAAGGTCATGAATTCCTAATAAAAATATTTGTTTCCTACACTACTCAATATTTGGATTTTACTTTAATTTAATATTAGTACCTAATTTTTTTTTATTTTTTTTTGAATTCTTGTATTTTAGCATTTCCTGAAGTTTCGAGGGTTATTTTTCAGTGGGCTTAGTCACAGAAAACTGGAGTAATTCTTTTAAAAAAAAGTTGTAACTACAAAATAAAGCTTCTGGTAGGTTTTATAAGTAAGGCAGCTAACCGATCGACAGCGTGGCACCGCCGTAAATTTTATATAATATTGTATTTTAAACATAATTTTAATAAAACTAATGGAATTTAAAGATGCACCAAATAATACCTAAACCAAACTAAACAACGAAAAGCCATAGATAAAACCGCGCTAATTTCCGTAAAAGTGGCTTATTTCGAGTATTTTATACACTTTAGCTACACAGTACATGATACAGAAAGACGCTCCAATCTAAAGCCTTATTTCCCTGACATTTGGAGGACTGGAGAGTAGTATTTGACATTTTGTCACGACATGCGCTAACGCATTCCGAAACGAGGTCAAATATTTAAAGAGCATGTAGCTTACTTATCTTGATTAAACATTTTAAATCGTTTCAAAGTGTTTTTTTATGTAAAAATATAAATTTTAGCTAAAAGGAAAGTAAATGTTGGAATCTCACGGAATCGGCTCGCAAATTAACAGCTCTATGCATCGATTTTATTTTTCGAAACGTTACTATAATTTTATCTCAGGTTTATATTTTTGTGGTATAGATAGCGTAAAAATTTATAGCACCATATGAACACGAGGCGATTTATAATTTCTCTCAAATTTGTACGGAAAATACACTCTGCGCATGCAGTTTCAGAGCGAGTTGAAAGTTGGCGCGAGTTACACCGTCATTGTTACTGAATTCCGATGTGATGTTGTGTTTTATCTAGTGCTTTTCTATGGAAAACTTTTAAATTAATTATCAACATAATATTTGCAATCAATTAGGTCACTCAGCATTATTTTTACAAGTGAACGGGCTCATATAGTAATGAACCGTTATTATAAGCCGTGCGGATGCGTATGCGCATCGATTATGGTGAATATGTATTGACTTTCTAGAGAACAGGTTGGGCTAAGTTGCAGACGGGAGCGATACGAAACGATTTATTTTTACATAACTTAAATTATGACAATTCTTAAAGCCTTTGATACATTAGGGAACAAAATGGCCCCCAACACTCAATCTACGTGACGCTGCAACGTTAGTTATCCCGCAACATTTTACGATGCATTTGTGTTACATTTACGTTGCATTTGTGTTAATTTTTTTTTAAGAGATGACAAGGTCCTCGGGACCTTTCACGTAGTTGTTGAGGAACTAGTTCCGGAACATGTTTCGCAACATATCCCCTAAAGGCCTAACTAATGTATTCGAGGCATAGTGGTTACTCGCGATCAAAATATGCAATAGGGAATATGCATCATTTTTTTTATCAAAATTAAAAGTATAATGCGTGAGAAAATCAACTGTAATATAAAATATTTTTTCTTGCGTTTTTTTTCGTGATATAGTTACTTGAAGTTAGCACGCAGCAGCAACCGCCGAAAACGCTCTCTACAAAACGGACATGATATATGACGTCACATGTCACTTTTCAGGCGCGCGTTAACTATGGAGTTAGCCAAGAATTTTCAATTATCTCCCTAAATTTAGCGTTTAAGTACTTACATAATATATGTTTTACAAAAAAATATTTCTTATTCGATATTCTATCAGACTGATAAGTTCATTATATCTGAATGTGAAAAAAAAACGTTATTTTTCCCTGATTTCATCGTGTGATAAAACTAAAATAATACATTATTATTTTTTATTTTTCTGTTCCATCATGTTTTTATATGTGTTCGAAGCGATCAAGCTTCAAATTTATCAAAATCGGTGACTTATGCATATTCCCTAATAAACCACATCATCTGACTAAAGTATGATGATTTCTTATTATGTGGTTCTAAAAGATGAATGATTGAGGCTCGGTGGCCCTGCGATTGTTCACAAGGGTCAGTCATGGGATGGTAACCAAAAATTTATTATCACGAGCTCCTCCATCTTCGGAAAGAACGTTAAGCCGTTTATCCCGGGTGCATTTGCAGTCGTTAACACTCACCAATCCGAATTGAGCTCGTGTGGTGGGATATGGCCCTTCCTCCTTATCCACCTGCCTATGCCCCAGCAGTGGGGAGATTAAAAATGGCAGAAGGTATGGTAAACATGACTTACACACTTGTAGTACTATGTATTCTGTGCTTACACTTACAATAATGATACCAGCAATTATCAAGACACGTTTAAGCCTTAAAGATCCCAATGGATCTTGCGTGTGGCAGGTACCTACTAGCAGCCCCTAGATAATTAATCCCTTCTAATCGTTAATACATTAAACTGCTTCTCTGTGAAGTAATTATCCTTAATCTTGCGTGCTCGTTAGCGAAAACCTTTAGATTAATTTAAGCAATTGTTAACATCTTAGGAATACACAATGATTAAGAAAATTATGTGTTCGAAACAGGTGCTGCTTTTTGACCGAGCGAGCACGAAGTGCGAGCGAAGCGTCTCTGCTTCAGCTTGGGCAAAAATTCTTTCGTATGTCTGTATGTTCTCTTCTACAGGTCGCATTTCTCAACCGATTCTCGTGAAAATTTGTGAGCAGGTTTAAAAATTATATGGAATTTTTTTGTCGAGCCAGATTTTAAAAATTTTTCAAAATGGCTGAGTTATGTAAAAAAAAACAGGTTTTTCGGCTTTCAAGCGTTGTCTGTTCTCCTCTACAGGTCGCATTTCTCGGGCGATTCACGTGAAATTTTGTGAGCAGGTTTGAAAATGATATAGAATTTTTTTGTCACGCCACTTTTTCGTTTTTTTTCAAAATGGCGGAGATATGTAAAAAAAACCTATTGCAGTCCAGCTTCCCGGCTCTGTCTTTTCTCCTCTACAGGTCGCATCTCTTAACCAAATTTATCATATAGAATCTTGAAAAAATCATATAGATTTTTTCAAGTTGAGACAGTTTTTCTAAATTTTTCGTAACGGCGGAGATATGAAAGAAAAATGTATTTCAGTCCGGCTTTCTGACGCTGGATGTTCTCCTCTACAGGTCGCATTTCTCAACCGATTCTCGTGAAATTTTGTGAGCCGGTTCGAAAATAATATAGTTTTTTTTGTCACGCCAGTTTTTGGAAATTTTTCAAAATGACAGAGAAATGTTAAAAATACATATTTCAGTCCGGCTTTTCAGGGCTGTCTGTTTTCCTCTACAGGTAGCATTTCTCAACCATTCTCGTAAGCAGGTTTGAAAATTGTATTGATTTCTTATGTCTGGCTTGACGGTTTTTCATTTTTTTTCTAAATGGCGGAGATAATGTAAAAAAATCAAATTTCAGTCCGTATTTCCAGCGCTGGCTGTTCTCCTCTACAGGTCGCATTTCTCAACCGATCTCGGTGAAATTTTGTGAGCAGGTTCGATAAATATATAATTTTTTTTCGTCGAGACAGTTTTTCGAAATTTGTGAAAATGACGGAGATATGTAAAAAACCATATTTCATTCCAGCTTTCCGGCTGTTTGATCTTCTCTACAAGTCGCATTTCTCAACAGATTCTGGTGAAATTTTGTGAGTAGGTTCGATAATTATATATAACTGTTCAGTCAAGCCAATTTTTCCAAATTTATAAAAAAATACTCACCCATTTTGAAAAAATGATCAAAATTAGAAGCACCATCTAGCTGCAATACTCACGTACCTACTGTGTGCTTTGTAAACTTCATGGCGACATTTTATTTTATTTTTTCGCGAGATCTACAGCTCACGGAGCCACTAGTTACTATGAAAATCAATTTACTAGATTTTCCTTTATTACATCAGAGTTGTGCTTGTTTGAAGTCACTTTGTGCATCATGCCGTCCACTAGGCTACCGATTACCGATGCACTTAGTTTTAGTGATAATTTATTTAGTACTTATCCTGGAGAACTAATTGTGTACCATATTCGTTATGGAGGAGCGGGATTCCTAACACAAGTGCTCTGCACTTAACGGGCGATCCCATTATTCATTTTAAGTTTGTAATCTCCTGTTACTGAATAAATAATTTTGTATTTTATTTGTAATTGGCAATGCGCCTAGCGGCCATTTTTTAGCCTCAAAAAGGACAAGAGAAAACAAATTGTAAAAATATTTTATACTTAAACACTCATCATCATCATCATCATATCAGCCGCACGACACCTACTGCTGGGTATAGGCCTCCCCTAAAGATCTCCACGACGATCGGTCCTGCGCTGCCTGCATCCACTGGCTTCCCGCGACCTTCACCAAATCGTCAGTCCACCTTGTCGGGGAGGCCCCCGACAAGGCACCCACGGAGCTTCGTCCGGTGCGCAGTCGCCATTCCAGAACCTTTCCGCCCCAACGGCCATCGGTTCTTCTCGCTATGTGTCCCGCCCATTGCCACTTCAGCTGAGCAATCCTTCGAGCGATGTCGGTTACTTTAGTTCTCCTGCGGATCTCCTCGTTTCTGATTCGATCACGCAGGGAAACGCCGAGCCTGGCTCTCTCCATTGCACGCTGGGTGACCTTGAGCCTCCTTATGAGACCCATAGTTAGCGACCACGTTTCACTGCCGTAAGTCATCACTGGCAACACACACTGTTCATAGACTTTCGTCTTGAGACACTGAGGTAAGTCGGACGCGAAGATTTTTCGAAGCTTCCCGAATGCTGCCCACCCGAGTTGGATTCGACGAGAGATCTCTTTCTCTAAGTTGGACCTACCTAACTGGACTGCCTGTCCTAGGTATACGTAATGGTCAACAACTTCAAGTGTAGTGTTCCCAACATGAACTGGAGAGGGTACAACATGGGCGTTTGACATAATTTTCGTTTTATCCATGTTCATCCTAAGACCCACTCTTTGGGAAGCACTACGGAGATCTTCGAGCATTGTGTTTAGGTCTTCCATGGTCTCAGCCATAAGGACTATACCATCGGCAAAACAAAGGTGTGTTAGGTACTGGCCATTAATGTTGATGCCGAGTCCTTTCTAATCCAAGAGCTTAAAGATGTCCTCCAACGCAGCTTTGAACAGTTTCGGAGAAATAACGTCTCCCTGTCTCACACCACGCTGCAGTTGGATAGGATTTGTGTTCTGGTTCCGTACTCCGTAATCGTCATGGTGGCATTTTGGTATAAGTACCTCAACACCTCGATATACCTATAGTCCACTTGGCACCTTTGCAGAGACTGCAGCACCGCCCAGGTTTCAATCGAGTCAAAGGCTTTCTCATAGTCCACGAACGCCAAGCAAAGTGGCTGATTATACTCCTCAGTCTTCTGTATAACCTGCCGCAGCGTATGGATGTGGTCTATGGTGCTAAAGCCGTTTCGGAACCCGGATTGTTCGGGAGGTTGAAAGTCGTCGAACTTGCGAGCGAGACGATTCGTAAGGACTCTCGAAAACAACTTATAGACATGACTCAGAAGCGAGATGGGTCTATAGTTCTTTAAGAGGGACTTGTCACCCTTTTTAAAGAACAAAATCGCCTCACTTATGTTCCATGTCTTTGGCGTTCTGCCCTCGACGATGACGGAATTAAAGAGCTTCTGGAGTACTTTGAGTATCGGCTTACCGCCCGCTCTCAGAAGTTCTGTAGTGATTCCATCGTCACCCGCCGCCTTGTTGTTTTTCAGCTGTTTGGAGCCATACTAATGTCGTACAAGCTGACGTCTGGGATATCTTGGGTATAGTAAAACATACGGATAAGGGATACTTAAACACTACGATATTAAAAATAATAATTTAATAATTAATATATGATAATTACCTATTAGAATGTTCTTGTTTCATGTAATTTTTAGTGGCGGGTGACGTTAACGTGGATTTTAATCTGACAAGGTTCCTGCACGGCGGGGATAGTAAAACTAATGCAAATAATTTAACAATAACTATTAGAGACATATCGAGAACAATTAGGTTTTTTTTACCAGGTTAAAGAGAAGTAGAATAGAATTAAATGTGGGCGACGACGTTAGTGGACGGCTTCATGCTCCTTAAGATCTAACTTTTATGTTTCATTACTTATGACTTGCACCAAAACCGCAACCAAAGCACTAGATCATAAGACAGTCTTTATTACGGAAGCAGTGGAGCCTAGGAAACCAGACAAGCGTGATCGCGCAACGTCAATCAGCTGACTCCGACAGGGAAAATGTCACTACAGAATATGAAATCAGTGTCCACAATCGCTTGACGGTGGCGGAAACGTAAAAACAAATGTTTAAACGTTTTGATACTTACAAACATTTTTAGGTTTGGTAGGAAGAACATTGCCATTGCCACGCCTTTGATTTCAACATTATCGGGTATGCCTCTTAACGCTCGGGTGGCGGTTGTAATTTTAGTAAACAACGTAGAAAATAAAACTTCATTTTTACAATTAAAACTGTAGCTAATGTAACTTGGAATTCTTAGCGATTTCAGTTCGTAATCTTTTTTACTATCGTTTAATTGGACACTATATTGATAATTATCTCAACTAATCTCTCAACAGCATAATTTATATTTCAATTGACTTAATTTCTCTTCTTACTGAATTTTAAAAGCCGCTCGGATTATAATATCGGGTTTTTTTTGCACGCTCACAAACTATGTACAGGCAATCACGAGCCAAATCTAACTATAGTAGCAGTGTAAAATCATAACCCAAAATATGAATAATTAACTCACTGAAGGCTAAATTAACGAAATCTTAAATCACGTTTTAACACAAACATCTTAAATCCAATCACGTTAACCCAAAAGAACAAAATCCCAAATCACGCACTACCAAAGAACAGTTGGAATCAAATCACGTTAAGCCAAAAAAAGATCGAAGACCTAAACACCAATTACCAAAAATAAGCAATCTATAAAAAATACGTAACAAAAGCATCATCATCATCATCACTGTTGTATATAAACCTTCCCCAAATTTTATATGTAGTAGTTAGGTAAGTGAGCTGGGCACAATTTTATGGTTCATGGTTATTGGTAATTTGTGTTTAGGTCTTACGATAATTTTTTTTGGCTTAAAGTGATTTGATTTGAAATGTTTTTGGTAAAGCGTGATTTGGGATTTCGTTATTTTGGGTTAACGTAAACGTTGACGATTTCAGATGTTTTTGGTAAAACGTGATTTGAGATTTCGTTCATTTAGCCTTTAGTGATTTCTTTTGCCTATAGTAGCAAAACAAAACAAGCAAGCAAGAGTTTTCAAATACAGCCAGAGCAGCGCTTTTGTTTAGAACATAATGTTTATATTTTGTGCATTTGCCTAGATTGAAATCCAAGATAAACAAAGATGGTGAGAATGCATTGAATACTGTTGTTTCGCTTCAATAGCTTAGCTTGATTGAATCTCAGAAGTGCAGAAACGACTATGTAATGGCAAACTGCATATGTATGTACTGTTTTACACACACAATCCATGTAAATATATCTACGTTTACAATCAATACTCACTGACGCAATGCTTTAGAATATTTCTACACATTGTGGCATATTCTCTAAAGCTCGGTATTTTGGTCGATAATGTTGTGTTATCTGTTCTTTTGTACTATGGTTAGGTTAGGTTAGGTTAGGTTAGGTTAAAAAAGTAAAGAAACTCTCTCTGGTTGACTGACACTTAAAATGGTATTATTTCATCCTAACTTATTTTATGATATCTCGAAGATCACAACAGATAATATAAATGTTTTGTTTATTCCTTAATGAATAATTTATTGCCTTTCATCATTATACAACTACTGCTAAGTTTGGAACAAAATGTTCCATAAACTGATTTTTAATCAATTTTCATTGTGAGATGGAAAAGGCCAATCATTTTGCCGTGTGCATGTAGTTTTCCACATAGGTATCTACGGTATAATTATACAAAATGAATGAAAATGTCTAGTTGTAATAGAGAATGTATAATAGAGAAGTCAAGATACTTAAATTTAATAAGTAATTCTAGGTAAGTTCGGTCTTCAGGTAAATCTTAAGATTCTAGGTATTCTATATATTTCGACATCAATACCGGTTGTATCGAACAAACTTCAGTTTATTTCCAGTAGAAAATACCAAATTACTTAATTAATACATTATCAGTACTAATGAACCAAACGAAAATAAAAAGGAACCCAACACAATTATATACAAAGGAGTTCTTTTAACTACTATACAATACAGTTTTCCCAAGAAACCATTGTTGAGTAACCACGTCCAAATTTCAATGGACCGAACAGAAACAAAGAGTATTAAAAAAAGACATTTAAAACTGCTTAAGATTTAAGATAAATGAGAATTAGATAGGCACATTTTCTAAATGGTTAAAACACTTTTCTAGTTAAGTAGCAAATCAAGTAAAAGATTTTTAAACGGATGCATAAGTAAGTATCTGTTCAAGTTACAGCTATGGTGGATAAAATGGTACAAGTTTACACCTAACGTATTATACCTTGTAGTAAGTAAATCTACAGTAACTGTGATCTTAAGATAATGTATTTCTCATTTACATAGCACAAGTTCATTGCATACTACAATGTAACAAGCAGTCACTGAACATAATCACGAGTTAATGATACTATAAGCAAAGTTTATCCTTACTTACGGTTTTTACAGTTGTGAGTTTAAAAAAAATATGATATCTAATGGGGCATTTACATGGGTAAATTTGGCAGACGACTTGGCAGGCGATTAGCGATTTTTATAGACAATCTCATTGAAATTAGGATTGCGATCAGATTTTACAAGCGACTGTCGATAAAAATCTCTAATTGATTAAAATCGCCTGCCAAGTTGTCTGTCAAGTTGACTCGTGGAAATAATTATGTCAAAAATTAACAATATCTTTCATATGTTCAGACAAAAAAATATTTAGACCGGGGAGGCGAAGGCAAAGTGAATTACAGATGGCGCTCAGTCTTTGGAACAATTGTCAGTTTGAGCTTATATTGTCTTGACTGTGTATTACGTGATTTTACTTTCTTAGATTGTATTTTTTCGGTTTTGCGGACAAACAATGTATTCTATGCTAACTTTAGCTCATATAAAAGAAGAATTACGGAAAAGAAAAGCCAAAACAACAGGCAAGAAAGTTTATAGCAACTTACAAAAAATTGCTAACAAGCATTACATTTCTTTAAATTTCGTGTAAGATTTACAAGTAATCTTTTTATTTCAGATTAGGAGCATATGATTAAAATTTTAACAAAGCAACTGAGTGTGAATTTCCGTGTTTATAGTTGCCTGATGATGCCTTCTGTGCAATAGTAATTTCAGATTTCTGTACTGGAATTTCTGTACCATCCAAAATTACACGAACCGTTTTATCATATTTATTTTATTATTCTAAGTTTCTTGAATGACTCTGGCATATAAAATTCTATTAATTCTCTGTTTGGCCCCAATATTGGGCTTATTCCATATTTGATATACCTATCAAATTCATCCAAGTCATAAATATGTTAGAAACTGCTGAGGTTGAAATATTAAAGAACAAAGCTGTTATAATTCAAATGTTGTTTTATTTTGGCGAAGCTTCATTAAATTCATGAAACATTCCTTTTGATTTATAATGTTTCTCAGGCTCAGCAAAGGAGAAAATCGAGAGAAAGGCATATTTTTTTGATATTTTTTTGCCCACTATTTTTTTTGTTACTGGGAAATCGATGAACTCCAATATTTTACAAGTTACATGCATAACAATGCGGCATTTTCTCAGTATAAAATTAAAAAGTGCAATACTCCAAGAGATTCCCATATGTTTTGACACTTTCTTTGAGGCGGCCGTGTACCAAAGACCGACGCCACCTATCGGGATAAAATTGCGCTTTTCCTCCCCCAGAAGTGTTTATTTTTTACTTGATTTGTAAGTTATAAAACTAAGTAACGTATTATGTTATCGAGCAGAGTGTCACAAGGTCAATTAGGGAATATAACATTGTTGTACAAATCCCTATTATCTTCGATCGAAACCATATAACGGCGTGGGTAGAAGTATTTTTTTACATACGTGTGTGAATTTGTTTCTAGTTCGAATTCTAACAAAGACGTTGGAAGGTTAATGATTGTGCGAAATTAGGAGAACAGACAGATACAAATGGTTGTTTGCTATACAACAACTTAATTATACTTAAAGAGGCCGTTTATTATTTGTCCAAAGAACAAAATGTGGGAAAGTTTCTTGTAACATGGCCGCCAAATAAAAGAAAATTCGAAGTAATCGCGTAATTTGAGTACTTATATGAGGTATAATTTTTTGAAAAGATTTCTTGTAAAACCCGCACCTTTTTATTCAGTTCTAAAGTACAAACAAAGTTAAGGTAAATCTTATTTTAAATCTCAACCCGCCTCCCCCTGCGGGGATTTGGGGAAATGGGTGAAATGGTTCCGATCAAGGTGACTGATCACCCGTCCGGCTTCGCTGGTGTCCCCCCTTCTAAATAATAATAAATAATCATATTTTAAGTCTCATGAAGTTTTCTGTTAAAAATATTTTTTCTTCTTTTTAAAAATGATATTTTTCCATTTGATTTCAATAACCGTTTAGTAGCAGGTTCGATTTTTGGTTAAATAAACACAGAAACTATGTTTAGATGAAGTAAAAATTTCATAAAAAAATACTAACGGCTTAACAAAGCAAAACCAAGAACAAGCAAAAATATGACTTTATATTTCTTTTAAGTTTCACCATCTGCTCGTATCATTTGAATAAGAATAACTACGTGATTTTTTGTAATAGATCTTGAAACCATTTCACCAAATGAAAATCATAAATACTAACCTCTACCATAAATCAGCAGTTAGCATAGAAGTAAAGATATACATTATTTAATACGCAAACGTCGAATTTGAATATCCAGTATCAAGTGGATTCGTGCTGCGCATAAAAAAGTGATACAAAAAAATATATAGACCATCAACCGAGATTTACTATCTGTGCATCGTAAATTTTATCTTAAAGGAAAGCTGTAAACTGTAATTATCGAGCTCGGAAGACAAGTATGCTGTTTTGCATGTGGCTTCGGTGCGTGTAGTGACGGCACAATTACTGCTGGTACTTTGAAGTACTTGGTTTGAGGTGGGCGCACACTACACCGAAGGAACTAGATGATTTGAGTTGTAGACTGACCTTGTAGCATGACGAGCTCAAGAGATGTTTTGTCTATATGGAAATGTCAAAAATTACGTCACGATGTAGACAAAATTTTTCCGATCTAGAAAAAACTTTTTGCTGGTTCGTCACGATGACGCCAAAGACTCAGCATGCTACGCCAGAACACATCTGCAGATAAATGAAAAAAGGACAAAGGTAACCTAATTCACAATAATAATAAAAAACTTTTCATACTTTTGTAAAAAAATAAACTGTGAAGCAAATAATATTAATTATAGTTTTACCAAAGGTATAGTAGATAACTTAGAGCATGAATCACAAGAATTGATGAATTTTTTGCTGTGGATTCAGAACACAACTAGCTTCCGCCCGCGTCTTCGTCCGCGTGGACATTCGGAAAATCCCTAGGAAACCTTTGACCGGGATAAAAAGTATCCTATGTTTTAATCCAGGCTATAAACTATCTGTGTGTCAAATTTCATCCAAATCTGTTCAGCCTTTTTTGCGTGATTGAGGAACAAAAATAAACCCACAAACTTTTACATTAATTCATAACATTAGTAGGATTTTAGTCAAAAATTATTTTCACCGGCTTTTCATTTATGGATACTAAAAAACAATATTTTTTCTAACATAGGTACTTACCATACCTTTACAAGCAGGTGTGGAAGAAACTAGTCAACCTAGTGTGCGAGAGGACTAAGACAAGAATTCTAACAGTAGTGTCTACAATGGTAATGGCGCTTACAATTAAGTACAACTAATTGTACCATGAGTTTAAGTATGTGGGTACAAACTATTACAACTTGTTTCTTAGAAGAGTACTATTTATTTTTTTAAATTACAACCCTAGGTAGGTAGGTTTGTGAACTTTTACAAGATGAAACTGTAGTAATTAAAGGTTTTCTTCGTGTTAAGTATATTAAAAAAAATACAAACTTGCTGATAAGTTGATAACAGAGCCCATAGTGTTTGCACATCAGTAATTTTTAAGTTTAAATAATAACGACACTTGTGTAGTGATAATGGTCTTATATAAAAAATGAAAACTAAAAAAAAAAAATCCATAGAAATAAGTGTCATACGTACAGCCCTAACTTACCGAAAAGTATTTAATTCAGAACGTTAAAAACCGATCAATCTGCCGATAATTAGCAGTCGGCAGATAATTGGCAGTCGAATTATCTGGATTAACTGCCTGATACGGTAACAGGTGAATAAAGTGGCTGATCACCAATTAAGGGGCAGTGTGATCAGGAAAAAGTTGAGTAGTTACCATGGGCAACACTTAACAGCGTCGCTTAACCAGTTAGCAAGAAAATTCGTGTGCGCGCGTATCGCCCCTGCACGAACTAAACATATGTTGTGACGGCGCGGGGTGCAAGCGATTTTAACCTTATGAGTGGGTAAGCGACGCCGTTGCCCATGGTACCTATCTTCATCAGGACAAAGTAAACAACTATAAATTTTCATTACACAAACATTTACCCGAAGCGGAGGTTTACAGCAGTCACTATAACTATTGAACTAAATAGGGACCAATGGACTCGATCAGCAACTTACTTATTTTATTAGCTTTCTTTAAAATAAGATAAATATACGATGGTGAATAAAGGTAAATTTAATTATAACATGCTGTAAACAAGTTTAAATCACACGATTGTGTTTTAAACAGCATTTTTTAAGTGTTGCAAGTGTTGAAACGATACCTACTGGCAAGATATTTTTTACTTTTTTCAAATTATACAAATAGTGTCTTATACATAGCTTTAAATTATTCCATATACATGAACCTAAACTATTGCGAATGTCTTAAGTACTTACATTAATAAATAAAGCTATTTACTTGAGTACCTAAACAATTTGAACCTAGACTCAACACGCCGCAGCCTAATGACTAAAATTAATGTTGTGCAGAACTATGCAGAATATAAATCGTTCCGCCAGAATGCAGCGTAAATCATGGTTTTCCAGTGTTATATAATTTAACGTTATTTCTAAGCTTCTGTTTTGCTATCTATGTTTCAAGGTTTGGGAATGAAGTTTGTTAAACTACAGTACCTTTACATCAACCGTGGATGCGGATTTTTGATTCCTTTGATACGTAGGTAAGGTACTCATTATTGAATTTTTTCTTTTTTATTAAGTTTTTATTACACGACTGCCCAAAGCAAAAAGAGTGTATATCATGTATATGTGTTCAGGGTTCATGTATGTTTGTGGGTATGTGAGTTTCTTTATTCCACCATAACTTCTAAATGCCTGAACTGGTTTGGATAAATGGGGTATCGTTAGAATCTTTACAGCATCCCGAGTGACACTGGCTATATTTTTTTAGAAAAAATCAATATGGCGACTGTACGACGCCATTTTCAAATGTGAAAATTTTTTTTCTTCTTCTATTATTACAATATGGGCATCAAATGAAAGGCCTTGATAAGCACATTCCAAAACTTTAAAATATGTCCCTAAAATGTGTGAAATAAAAATAAATAAATTAAAAAAATATTAAAAACACGGCTGCCCTGCCAAAAACGAACTAAAAAGTTAAACAATAAGTGTCATTGCAGTCGGGGGACCTCTTTGATCAAAAATTGTTCCATAATAAGGTCCCCCGACTGCAATGACACTTGTTGTTTAACTTTTTAGTTCGTTTTTGGCAGGGCAGCCGTGTTTTTAATATATATATATTTTTAATAAATAGATTTCCTTACGATTCAAAACAGCATTCTAAAACATTAAATTAACGGAAAGCCTAAAAACTCTACTTACGTGTTTTTATTGTATTTTTTTTTTTTAATAAATAATAACTAAAAGAATACTTTTTCTTCAGGACGTGAGGAATGGGTATTTAATGAATTATTCATTCTGGAATAATTATGGCCGCCGACCACAAACTACTTATGTTAAACATCCTCAAACCATATCTTAAAATTTCAACCATAAATAATCCTAAATATCTATAATCCTGCCCAACAGCGTTTACACTAGGAAGTGTATTTCTTGTATTATAATTTTCTCACAAAGTTGCAAAATCATCAAGTTATAGGGCCAATATTGGCCACTTATATCCAGGATAATCCAGGCATAAAGCTCGCCGCACAATGAGCAATAAATCTTGTATTGAATGGATTAGGCTGACATTAGCTGCGGGCTAAACGTGTGAAGTATATTGTACGTGTATTTGATAGAACTATTCATCAGATAAGTTGGATGAGCTTCTATGCTGGTTGGAAAGAATGGCATATAGAAAAGGCATCAAATGGCATGTATGGATACCTCATTAGTATAGTTTAGTTGGAACTTTTTAAAGGAAAAAGTTGACAGAATGATATCAATTTTAACTTTCCCTGACAATACCTAAGTCCACTAAGTTACAGGTTTCACCTAACAATTCCTAAGTCCACTAAGTTACAGGTTTCACCTGACAATACCTAAGTCTACTAAGTTACAGGTTTCACCTGACAATACCTAACTAAGTCCACTAAGTTACAGCAAGATGGTTCCAAATTATATAAATTGCTTCTTAGATCAAAGGAAATTCTCTAAACACTACTGCACGGCTATACAGCAGGCCTATTACATAAAAAAACGCGATAATCGGACGCAATTCGTCGTTCATATTAGTGAGTTAATACTTATGCAAAAGTTTGTGCGTGTATCTGTGTGTGTGTGTGTGTGTGTGTGTGTGTGTGTGTGTGTGTGTGTGTGTGTCGTGCCGTTGACTGTACCTCTTCACGCATAAACGACTGGACGGATGTAGATGGAATTCGGTTGGTAGACAAATTAGGACCTGTATTAACAAATAGGTTGCTTTTTATCCTGATCAAATGTTCCTCTTGAGTCCACGTGGACAAATTCGCAGGCGGCCGCTAGTGGTAAATAATTTTGTATCGAAGGTACTTCACTTTTTCTAGTTACATAGACAGACAAATCAAAATAATGTTTTCATCGTATTGCGCGTTGAATGATGAGTGTATTCAATTGAAATGGAGCCATCGCCAGCCATGTATGAAATCATTAATATAGCAAATTCTTCAAGGCGATTACCGCAGTGCACTGAAGACAATGATGGATGGTATTCCACGGCGTTCAGAAGAAATATGGACGCGCTTTAAATATTAGGTAGTTGGAAAAGTTCGCTGGCTTTTTGTACCAAAAATACTACAGCGAGGAACACCAGTTCCAGATCTAAATTTGTTGAATCATTTAAGCATCTTCTCCATTAACAATATTTCTTTGAGCACAGCATTCAGATCTTTTTTAATAAGGTACTGAACCCTAAATTAAAAACAAAATGAGAAACTTTCTTAAAAAAACATTAAAAATATGAAAAAGCAAGACAATTATCAATTTGTTTAAATTTTACCAGAAAGTCAGCTGTCAAACAATATTATTACATTCCCGCTTTTAGTTTAGTATTGCCAGAAATATAACACGCAAAATTTATGCTTCAAAAACTTTTCAAAAAGGCCGCGAACTTTTGTGTATACTTACCTATTTGTATAAGTACCGGCACGTAACTTGGCAAGAAAAGAACGAGACAAAAGTTGCGCAGTAGCTATAAACACTAAACTCGGCGCATCTTTTGTCTCATCTTTTTCTTGCCAAGTTATATGCCGGTAAGTAATTTAGCCTTCGATCATCTATTAGCAAACAAAATTAACATTACAGTAATAAAGAGCGAGCTCGATGGCTCAGTGGTTTAGCGCCTGGCCCTGCGATTGCGAAGGTTAAGCAACTTACGCAAAGGTCGGTCATGGGATGGGTGACCAAACAGTTACTATCTCGAGCTCCTCCTTCAGAAGACAAGTTAAGCCGTTGGTTCCGACTACATTTGTAGTCGTTAACACCCACCAATCCGCATTGAGCCCGTGTGGTGAGTTATGGCCCATCCTTCTTATCCACCCTTATGGAAGGCCTGTGCCCAGCAGTGGGGACAATAAAAAAAATGGCTGAAAGTCAATAAATGTCAGTTACAATAGTATTTGTGATTGGTTTATTTTAGGTATTTTATTTTTAGATCGTAAGAACTCAACAAAGTGAGATAATATTTATTAACTTCTTGAACTATTAGATGAGGAAAACTTTGATATTAATATGAGTTTTGTAATTATATTCGTCAAAGGAAACTCTATCGGTCCCTTTAATTACCGCTATTAAAAGTAATTTCCATATTTGTTGTAAACTACACACACAGATCATTGCAATAATTATCAATTTATACGGTCTCATAACTGCCAAAATGTATTAAATTAAACTTAAAGATTCCTCTTGACTTTTTTAATGAGAAGCCGTGGCGATTATGGCAAACCCCCTCTCATGCACTATGGATCAAATTTGCCGTGTGTCAGTAAGAAATTGAAAAAAAATACGTGTGTTTTATATGAAACTCCAATTTATCATCTATAATATTCTATAATAGTGTATTAATAAATACATACATCCTGAAATTATAATCATTTAGTTCCCGCAGTGGGGTGGTTCCGCTCATGATTTTCTTTTCGCGATATCAGAGTTGGCCCTATAGTAAAAGTTGGTTGTAATCATGAGTTGAACCACCCCACTGCGGGAACGAAAGTGTATACAAGCTAAATAATCCCATATCCATAAATACTCTTTAGCGATGTTAGTACCCAATGCGTCTTTCAGTTAAATTATAGGGTTTCCACACGAGCTACGCGACGCTGACGGAGAAAATGAGCGATATATCGGCATCAGCGAGCGATCGATGAGATTTATCGATAACTAAGTGAATATTTATGTCAGGGGAATGAAGTTTGAGATTCGATTAAAATGCATTTGAAGCATCAATTTAGATGAATATTTTTTGTTATAATAAAATAAACATATCTAATATGGACAAAAAAATTATACAATGAAATGTGTGATACAAAGTTTCATGTCAAATAACAGTTTAAAGCTATTCTAAGTCTGTTTTAAAAGCGAGTTTTTTTTTCTTTGGCATAATCAGTACTTTTTTAATAATTAAGTAAGAAAATGTTAGGTATTTTTACTACAGTTTCGCTCATTCCGTACGTAAAGCAACAAAAACAATACAAAAACGTTTGTATGAGGAAACAGCATGTCCGAGAAAATGGAAGTTTGATGTTTACTTCTACCAGGGAAGGGTTTAGCAATAATTTAAGTTATTCCACCACTCCCAACAAAATTAGCATGACAAATGTTAGTTTGAAATTAGTTTCACGAAGCACGAGTTCAAGCTGTTTTAGACATAAAAAGTATAGGGTTAAAGTTGAAGGTTTTTTTGGGCAAATGGGAGTTTTTTGGAAGAGGATGTGGAAGTAAGTAGGTGCGTTGGCCTTTTATATTGAGACCGCAGCGCATACTGCGCAAATGTTCAGTTCCGAAAAGTTTTTATAGCTAGCGATCCGACAGCAATACGATTTTGAGTGCTCATTATTAAAATAATTTAAACACTGAAAAAGCAGCCCTGTGCATACCTATTTAAATTCACAATTTAGTAAAATGTAAATAATGTTTTCATTATAATATGTATAAGTTTGACCAACGTCTACTAGTCAGTATTACTCAGGTAATGCGGATTTGATTAGTCAAACACATTTGTTTAATTAATTAATTTTGCGTTTCATACTACAGGGAGTGGACAAACTTATATTGACTTCGGCTTCCTAACAGTACAAAGAATATTAAAATCATAAGTTAATGCGATGCGTATATGGGCATTCATTAAAGTGTTTTTCTTTTATACTTAAAATTAAAAGTGATAAAAAAAAACGTACCTGTCTAATACTTATTCGTATTTTTTGTACCTACTCTGTTTTTACTTGCAATTAGTTGAACTTTTAGCAAATGTTGGTCTAAGTAAGTATTATCATTGGCTGGTGAACTCTCAACCCAGAGTTTCTCCCCTTCAGAGCATTACTTTAATTGAAGTGTTTTTTTTCTTAACTCTTTTTTAGGTAGTTGCGACTTGCGACTACTAGTAGGGCCACTTTAATAGGCCACATTTGACACTTCAACAAAATTCCTCAACGTAACCTTGTAATGGCGGGCATAAAATATTATAGATTATTTCGATGTTAGAACTTCACAATTGCTTCATTTTTTTCAATTACGAATATATATTTACTGTAAAATGACCGAAAAATTTAACTTTTTATATTTATTTTCACTGAAAAACCATTCTAAGCATAATAAACAATTTTTGTTTTGATAAAACCTCACGTCGTTACAATGTTATATCAGTGAAAACTTTTTCTTTTTAAACACTAGGGATGTTACCCAAAAATCTAAAAATCTAAAGTTGAATACAGTGATTACTTGTGAAGGAATATTTTCACCATAAATGATAAACATAAATTCCTTCACACATGTGAAGGAATTTTGAAAATTTGTTTTTATATTGTACTCACCTAAAGGTGACAGCCGCATAAAAAAATTATCAATTAATTTTGTCAAATTTCCCAAATATTCAAATTTAGAATGAATGCCCTACATGTCATGTCAGTATTCTTTGCACATGACATGACTCAGTCTTTACTATAGTGCGAAGTGACTGCGTTTTTGGTGTGATCTTACTCTGAAGTTTATCTGGCTAGAAATTTGACTCCGATTGCTCTCGATTGTTGTTGTTTTACCATGTCGAAACGAGGAAAAACTCTAAATATTCTATCTCGCGAACTGGCAGTCATGTCATCATCATAAGTACTTTTTCATAATAACTGAATTCATATCCCATGTTTGAAGTCTATCTGATGGTGTATCGATTCATTCACTTTAATCGATGTTTTGAAGCTATGGATACCTACGGTCACCTCACTATGAATCTAAAATTGACAAATGTCAAATGTGGCCTATTAAAGTGGCCCTACTTTTAGTTAGCTATTTTGCTGGTGCATCGGAATCTTCCAAGACGTTTACGTTATTTTTCCGTGCTAACTACTTTGAATTTCTTCCTTTAATGTGTTCATTTTGTCTGAATTTGTGATGTGCATACTTAAATGTATTATAAAATTAAAATTTTCCATAAACACGGTTCACAAAATAAATATACAAGTCATAAATTTTACCGCCTGACACAAATCGTAAAGTGTAAATGCACCCCCATCTAAGTAATGAACGTGGCTCGAGACGGAGGTATTTTTGGCACGATTCCGAAGGCTTAGGTGAATCGGCATCAGGGAGGTTAATGAAATTGCAACGGTCATTCCTAGTTTCAGTTTGCTGTAAAAAATAAAGATAAAGAATTTAGAACGCTGCAGCCTGCAGTGGGTCAGCGAAATTTTGCGCTAACTTCTGTTTTGTGGGGAGGTCAAACATTCTTTACAGCTCTGCGGTTTTATTACAGGCTACAGAAGATAGTAAAAATCGGACAGTGTAAATTAAATTTTCTGTTAGTGATGTGGCCAAGAGAACGTAATAGTAGTTTATGAAACTGGCACATAATGAGGGGTATTAAAACATGAGTGTGTTTTTACAAACCGAGCCGTAGGCGAGGTTTTTAATAGTATCACCCGAGCGTTTTAATACCTAGTTATGCGCAGTTTCATACACTACTTTATCTACTCTCATACAATTTGTGATTGAACCGATCGAACCTACAAAATAAAATATCAATGATAAAAAGAGTAAGTACGTATTTTTTCTGTGGGTCGGCAGTACTTACCTAGGTTTTCCGTCGCCGCATCTAAAATATCGGGTGGAGTCAAATTTTTAATCACTACTCACAACTATTACATTTTTAAGCAAAAGTAAAAATTTAAATCTGAAAATGGCGTGTATAAAATTAGAAAAATAATTAACGAGATGAGTGCATTCCAGAAGACTAATCGCAAGTCGCAACGCTTAGTCATCGATCACCATAGAGTACATTTTAATCATGGAAAGTATGTGAGAATTTAGTGGGAATATCGTTGTTTCTTTTTAATATAGCGGCATTGCCTTCTTCTTGGATTTGCCCTGTATCGTAATGAGAAAAAAAGTTATTTTATAACATTGCTTAGTATAGCGAAGGTCTTCGAGCAACAAAGGCTTCGTTTTTCACGAAGGGAGAAGCCTTAGCGATTAAACTCTATTCAAATTATTCTGGCATTTTTTGCGGGGGGGGGGGGGAAATGCACACAAGTGCAGTTCCGCATACCCACATACAAGAACAACACTGTAATGACGACACTCACACATAAAAAATAAAACAAAACAGCAAAAAATTGTGTACGGATGAGTCACACATCAAAATATGACACGTTTTTGACATAAAGGGCTGGGCTCAACTGTCGATGCAGCAATATCGATACGGAAAAAGGAATAAAGGTTACAAACTCAATAATTTTACGATGGGGTGAATAACAACAAAGAGGTCATTTTTATACGCTTGAGCTTTATACAAAAAGCTCGAGAGTGTAGGTGATTGGGTTGTGACTAATATGTACCCAGGGACGTTGGGCTCAGGATGCTGACACTGAACATCGCTCCATGACAGTACTGCCACCCAACAATTTGAATTTTGACCGACCGTTGAATAAAAAAATAGCAAACTGATTTTGATAATGTCGTCAATATAGTAAAATATATCATTATTTTCTAAGAAACTGTACATTCAATGTCTCAAAAATGGCCTGATTTATCATAATGTGATAGGTACCTCATTCGAGGTGGTATATTGAAAGAGATATGATTTCAATGGTAAAAAGTAGAGTACACAACTCGTGAAAAAAAAACTCATCTCGGTTCTTTGTATAATACTTACGGCTATTTGCACTAAACTTAAGAATCGCATAAGTCTTTCCTAACTATAACTCGACCAAATTAAAACGGTGTCATGAACTTAGCTGTCATGCAGCTATCATGCGCCTAATTATCTTGCTCGAGTTGTACTTTGAAAAAAAACTAGGCGATTCTTAAGTTTAGTGCAAACGGCCGTTAGTCCCTCGAACTAAATTCCCTTTTTATTCACTTGTTGTATAATCTACTATTTCGACATTTATTTCGCGATATCTGTCTCGCTCACACCAGTGCAGAGCAAATCATGCAAAAATCTCGCAAATTAATTTGACGCAGAATCAGGGCCAGATTGACCAACACTTTATCGACAAACATTATTTAACGGTAACATCACTAAGTTGTCCACATAAACTTAATATCCACTGGAATAGACGAACAGAGTTCACTTGGCTGCGAAACCAAAAGTGAGATGAGCCAGTGTTTGTAAATATGTAAACGTGTGCGTGAATTTAGAGATGCACTGAAGTCCATTTTAGGTTATCGATAACCATAATGTATTATTGCTCTAATAAATAAAACACAAACAAGATTTTGAACAATTTTATTTAAATAATTTCTTAAGGTCTCCTTTGAGGCTCCCTGCTTATTTACTTATGACATTTATCCAGTTTAATTTAATCACTGGATTTACAGAAAACCTGGAAATAATTGTTAAATTAGTACTTAAGTTGGTATAATTTACCATTTGAAAACTGTCGGTTACAAGCAGCTTTAAATAAAACTATCAGTGTTCACAAAGACAAACAAAGTTATATTGGAAATCATCGACATGAGTATCGATATCGATAATTTTTGATCAATATCTACGCCTTATTTTCTCAAGTTCACGGACATAATATCTTTTTATCTAACACATAATGTTTAGAAATCAGCCTTTATTTAGGAAAGAGGCGTTTAATAGCATCATATTAGTATATAACTTAGTGTGTTTGGGAATATATTCAACTAAAATATGAATTATGAAAATGGTAATAGTACAATCATATTTACCTGTGAAATGAGTGTTTATTTGGGTTATTGTCGTAAGTAACATTACAATCCAGTACAAAACACGACACCATTATTGATTTATATAGCTTTGAGAGCCAAACCGACCCGATCGCGATCAAAATTACAAAATAATCTTGTTGACGCTTTTCACCAAGGTGATAAACGATGATAAATGAAGTCAAACCAGGTTCAGCTGTCAGTTTCTTTTTACTCTTTCTCGCACATCGCATAAACCGTAAGAATCGGTTTCTCACTCGCACCTTTGTCCGTCAAGTTGAGCATAGCGAAAATTTTTCTAAGTCTATGGTTGTCCATCGGCGAGAACTCGGATTTATCTAGCGACAGATCTGAAATTTGTACGGACGAGCCATGGACTAGCAGACCCGATGTCACTGAACAAATCTGACAACTAATCAAAAATATAATATACGAATTTAATGTTTTAATGTAAACAAATAGCAATAATATGATACAAATTTACTTTCATGTGAAATGTAACACCATCTTTTTGTATACTTGATGTTCGAGACCTCTTTTAACAGCAAAAACCTCATCAAATCGACATTTTAAACAGAGCAGCGTTCACATGCGCGACTGGACTCGGTCTAGAAAGAAATCCGGGCGCAACTGGTTTTACTAATGCGTATGCCCATTTGGGCTTGTACTTCGGCAGAGGGGAACGCTTCGTATGGCTTCTCTTTCTGTAGAAGCCCGTCTTACTCTAAGGCGAAGGTATATCATAAAATAACTTTTTAATTTTTTTTTTCGGTATTGCGTGTAAAAAGTATGTCAATATAAATTCGTTTTGAAATTCATAATTCGAATATTACGATATGAGAGTAGATAAAATAAATTTCTACCATTTTTATTACTTACTAATACTTTGATCTCTGAATAGGTACACTAAGTCTAAAAGCATTTTTTGTGTTAAAGTTGTCCTATCTCACGAAGTCCGTTCGGCCATGGATGTTGTTAGACGTGCACGTCATGTACATTGTTTTAGTGTGCTTCTTGTATTACGCACACTATGTGCATGTGCACGCCTAAGTGTCCGGGCACGAAAGTGGCGGCGGCCGAGCGGTGGCGGGGCGGCGCGGCAGCGGAGCGGCGGCGGGGCGGGGCGATGAGAACGTGGGCACGAAACATAGCGGTCGGTCAGCCGCGTTAGTAGTGTTGTGACAGATGGGCTAAATACCATTAAGGTCCCGTGGACCTACCGATTTGACCTACTGGTAGGACCACGGTATACCACTATGTACTCGTGGTCCTACTGGACTAGGGCTTTTTAGAATATCGTAGTGACAAACCTAAATTGTGTGTTAAAGAAACTTCTTAAAGTTTTTTTATTTCTATTGATGTGTCAAATGTGATGTTGCTATGGAAACAATTTCTTGTTAAATCAATACCGAAAAATATTCAAAGGACGAAATATATAGTAATATAATAAGTCTATGATTCTATGTCTAAAAATTTTATTTAGTTCGAAAAAATGTTCTATAGGCGTTAACTAGTTTCAAAATCGGATCCTTTGTTCATCTTGTGGTTTCTAAATGATGTCCAAGATGCCGAGCCGACATCCATACTGAGACTGACCCTATTAGATATATTTATTTCAAAATATTTTTTTATCTAAGTAAATTGCCCAATGTGAATGTTTTGGTTTAGCTGTAAGTTCACATTGTAATAAATAAATAAATAATAAAAAATAATAAATAAGTACCTACCTAGTAATCAAACAGACACTATTATATTATTCAACACAACACTACTGTAATCGCGGGCTACCAAATCAAACTAGTTTGTTCATTTGTTTTCGTCGCTCTCCTCCCGCCCGTGCATCGCTCGTCGCCCCGCCCCGCCACCGCCCGTTTCGTGCGCGTCTCCATACTGTGCCATACTGTTGAATGCATCGCCGCCGCTCCGCTGTCGCGCCGCCCCGCTGCCGCTCCGCCATCGCAGTTTTCGTGCCAGTGTCCGGGCACACTTAGTGTCCGGGCACGAAAACTGCGATGGCGGAGCGGGGCGACGAGTGATGCACGGGCGGGAGGAGAGCGACGAAAACAAATGAACAAACTAGTTTGATTTGGTAGCCCGCGATTACAGTAGTGTTGTGTTGAAAAATATAATAGTGTCTGTTTGATTACTAGGTAGTACCTATTTATTCAGTATGGATGTCGGCATCTTGGACATCATTTAAAAAACACAAGATGAGCAAAGAATCCGGTTTTGAAACTAGTTAACGCCTATACTTAGACCATTTTTTCGAACTAAATAAAATTTTTAGACATAGGATATATTTCGTCCTTTGAATATTTTTCGGTATTGATTTAACAAGAAATTGTTTCCATAGCAACATCACATTTGACACATCAATAGAAATAAAAAAAAAAAAAGAAGTTACTTTAGTGGTATACCGTGGTCCTACCAGTAGGTCAAATCGGTAGGTCCACGGGCCCTTAATGGTATTTAGCCCATCTGTCACAACACTACTAGCGCAGCTGACCGACCGCTAAGTTTCGTGCCCACGTTCTCATCGCCCCGCCCCGCCGCCGCTCCGCTGCCGCGCCGCCGCTCCGCTGCCGCGCCGCCCCGCCACCGCTCGGCTGCCGCCACTTTCGTGTCCGGACACTAACATTCATAGCCAAACGGACTTCGGGAGATAGAACATAGAACATAATAAAGTTAGAGAGGAGATTATATAATAATTATGAAGTGTCGAGATTGTTTAGTAAAGAGTAGGTAATATATTATTTTATTTTATCTAATATATTACCTAATGAATGTTTTTTGCTATCCCTCGGGAACAGCACTTTTTTTGGGATGAAACGTACTTTATTTCCTTGTCCGTACCCCTAACAACGTGTTTGCAAAATTTCATGATGATCGGTTCAGTATTTAAGACGTGAAGGCATAACAAACAAACAAATGGATTTTTGCATTTATAATATTACTAAGGAAGTAAGGACAAATGTAAAATGCAGTTCAAAATTAAATAATGCATTACTATAATACCTAATTCCGAAAGATGTAAATCAATAATTTCTTGTTTATTATAATTAAAGCATTGGAAATTAGAAAATTGTAATGATCTGAATTGAGATAGAAATGATAATTCATTATAATTTCTAAAATCCGTTATTCAGTTCATGCTGAAATCGAGTAGAAATCAGTTTCTAAATCACGATTAACTATTTCCTTTTATGTAGAAAATAATCGTTGATACAGCTTTCTCGCTCTGACTCATTAGGTGTGCAAGAGATAAAGTTATCGCAACATTAGCATTTCTTTCATACTAATGACTATATCATTTACTGACTGTACTTAACTACATTGAATTGCAGTTAATACTGACTGAAAAAAAATAACCTGAAACTTTGATTTCGGTAAAATACTAAAACCCGTTATTAGTAGTCGGTTCAAAATACCTTTTTTGTTATGGTTTTGTTACTGACTCAATCAAGATCGATGTTTTGTTACTTTTTTTAGCAACGAAATGTCCTTGCATTCGCGTATATTTACAACAGATAGAATTTTTAGCAAAACAAAATTTAAGACATCTCTTAATGACTTATGTTAGCTTTTTTATTCTTATTTGATTATTTGATATGGTTTTTTTATTAGTTAAGAAAACTAAAAATTAATTTAAACTCAACAAAGTCAATGTACTCCTAATTTTACACTCTTATTTCCTAAAATGAAACTTACAGATTTAATTGAAAATGACAAGTGAGTTACATAATTGTCACTTTAATTGAAAACCTTATGGGGTATTTACATTGACAAATAAAGCCGCACAACTTTCCCCGCACTGCGAAAATCGACTGTGTAAATAGCAGTTCGGCCTAAGCCGCAGGTGACTGAACAAAATTATCTGATCAGCGGGGCTACTCAAATGGCCACTTTTCTATTCGTTCGCTAACTTAAAAATTAGAAATAAGCCATAAACTCCAAAATTACGTGTCGTAGGCTTGTCAATTCCATACAATACAACAACGTCTGTGATTTACATAAACTTGCGACGTGTGACTTGATCGTTTAATTGCTTATTTTTAAGCTTTAAGTTAGCGAACGAATAGAAAAGTGGCCATTTGAGTAGCCCCCCAGGTGGCCAAAACTTGAACTACCTTATTACATATTATTACCTAGTTTACACCATCAACTACATAGTCGACAGCGACGCAATAACCTGCGATTTAATTTTGGAAGTGACTTGCTAGGTGACTAAAGTCGACCGCCACAGGTGACTAAAATCGAACCATGTAAATAGCCCATTTTACAAACAATACATCAAACTAAGTATTTAAGTTTTCAACACTACCACAACAATGAAATCAAGAAACAATTGTAATGAAAGTATATTTCGACATTCTTTCGTATTATTAGTTTTGCGATTTCCGTGAGAAGTGTCAGCACAAAGACAAAGGGGGATTAAGAAATGCTGGTGACAGAACTAAATATTTAGCTGATACATTTCAATAATTGATAGGTAGGTTTGAGTGAACAATTTTCACGATTAGGTAAAAAACCCAATATAGTTAAAAAAAAAACATTGACTACGATAATGATACTTTTATAGTTTTATTAATAGAATTTATAAATACAAAAAATGGTAATAATTACAATGTAAAAACATTATTATTATTATTATATTACATTTTGTATTAGGTTTGAAAAAACCTCAAAGCTCATATTATTGCATGTGATTATTAAATATTATTTATTATTATTACTGTTTGATTGTGAACAGATGCAAGGTATGATTTGTTCTAATTGTATCCAGTTAATTATTATTTACCTCAGTTTGTTTATATTATTGTTGTGGTCTGGAAATAAGAGTTAAATATTGCCAACTTCTCTCCGTCAAGATGAAAATCAAGTCAAGTGTTTTCTATGTGGAATAAAAGTAAATATTTATAGATTATATTTTTTATATATTAAGACTTACAATATTTATATGAATGTATAATTAATAAGGTTATGTGCAGTACTTTTTTTATTATTAAGGCTACAACGGAACCCTAACTGTCAAATAAAAGAGAACCTTCGTGAGAATTAATCTGTAACGGCGAAAGTAAGTTGTATGGTTTTAATGACAGACAGACAGCTATCATAACAGACCTATTATAAGTATAATGATGTATATTTTGAAAAGTTAATCTCTTCATTTCGGTACGCAATGGATATAATACGCGTGTGAAAGGTAGAGCACTTTGTAGTCTGTCTGTAGGTAGTCTAAACAAAAGTCATATTGAAAGCAGCAACCAAGAAGCTTATACCTCCCTCCAATGGAGATTGCACGGCCAGTGTCATCGTGAAGATAGAAAAAATGTCCTTGAGTGACGTGACGGCTTATTGCTACCTCTTTCTTTAGTGTTACAATACGTGTTCGTTGTTCGTTCGTTCGTGAGAAACGAAAACGTATTGTAAAACGAAAAGAAAGAGATAGCAATAAGCCATGACGTCACTAAAGAGTCTTTTTTCAATCTTCACTATGATACTAGGCGTGCAATCTCCATTGTGGGTAGGTATAAGCTTCTTGGCAGCAACGAATGTTTAATTTTGTTTCGGATCTTTCTTGGTGCACCGGTATCATATTGATATAATGTGTAACAGAATTAATAGCTAAACTAGAATATGGTAGATGGGAACCATGAAATTGACTATGGGACCAACTCTGTAATCGCGAAAAAAACTCAGCTGTTTCATTCAAAAATTAATAATGAAAAATTTAAAATGTATGAAACAGCTGATTATTTCTTCGCAATTTCAGAGTTGGTTTTTATTTCCAAGAGGTTGGTATAATTTGTGCTCGGTTTGGTTGGTGGTAGGACTTATTTAAGTCCGTCTGGCTAGCTACTACCATCTTACAATTAAAAAATTGTTGTGTTTCGGCAGTAAGAGAGAACATAGACAGTTCCTCAGTGATGAGGATTCCGGGTGTAGTGCGCTTTCACCTTTGGCCTTATCGTCACTTCACTTCAAGTGAGGTGAAGTCCACGCATTATCCCATTGTGCATTAAAACAATCATTATTCCTTTTATACTCAAATCAAAAAACACAAAAGAAATTAGTAGTGTCACACAAAATACTCATTTAAAAGGAAAAACAGTGCTGGAACAACAAATAAACTGTTTGTATGATCAATTGATGAAAGTAAGGTGCAATAATGAATAATGTGCAAAAATTTGAATTCTAAACGCGTTCCTGGGATTACATGCAAGCTTAGTTGCTGATTAATATCTGTATTTCCTATTTTGGCAAATGCATTCGTGTTGTGATTAATTCTTGTATCACTGAATAAAAAGAAAAATAAGAAAGATCGTTATTTAGAGCTACGGTTGTGATTTTGCATCATTTGTTCGCCAAGGTATTTGTAATGGCCCGTACAAGATAGTTTCTTTAGTTCGTCTTCTATTTTTAAAATAAACAAAAATTTACTTTCGTAAACACCATTTTAATAAAACTTTACGTGGAATTTTAGGGCCCATTAAGACGGTATCATTACATTCCTACGTAGTCACTGCTAAAATTAGATAGCAAAACTGATAAAAGTGGCCGTTTTTGACACGTTTTCTATCTACTTCTACGAATGAATATGAGGGAGAGTTGATAAATATCAAACTCCGGTATGTCCACCTGTGACTTGGGTTGATTTTGTATAGACTAACTAGCGGCCGCCCGCGACTTCGTCTGCGTCGAAAGTTTTTTTGCTATCCCTCGGGAACAATACCTTTTTTCGGGATGAAAGGTACCCTATGTCCTTTTCTGTACTCCTGACAACGTGTATGCAAAATTTCACGATGAACTGTTCAGTAGTTAAGACGTGAAGGCGTAACAAACAAACAAAGAAACAAACGGACTTTCGCATTTATAATATTAGTAAGGATGCTTAGAATCCGCTGTGCGTTTTTTGTTTTTTTCTAATGTTTCGGCTCCTTTGCAGCTGCTGCTGTGGTCATAGAAGACTGACGCAGATAGTCGAGCAGCTTCAGTCCTCCATGACCACGGCAGCTGCAAAGGTGCCAAAACATCAGAAAAAACAAAAAACCGCAGCGGATTCTAAGCATTAAGTTTGAGTTGCACTAAAACGCTGTCAAAGTAACGGTTATCGTCAAATGATAATGCTACCTATTTGTCACGTCAAACTTGTCAAAGGACATCATGCTGGCTGACAACCTCTTTTTAACCGACTTCAAAAACTTTGAAAAGGAGGAGGTTATCTATTCGTCGCGTATATTTTTTTTTATATATGTATGTACACCGATTACTCGAAGACGGCTGAACCGATTGAAACGATTCAAACGTCATAACATGAGGTTTGTTCCCAAGTTGGTCCCATTTTTTGAAATTTTGAAATCGGTTCAGTAGTTTTCAAGTAATCTTGAAAATACTGTCGTTTTCGTTGCCATTTTATATGAATTGAGACCGACTTTCAACCATTACTTTTTTGTTTATGAACCGATTTGGACAATTCTTTTTTTGTTTGAAAGAAGACACCTTAAGAATGATTCCATATTATTTTCATTGGTATTGGACTTTGGATTTTGAAGATACACGAGGGAACTCCTCAAAATCAAATAGGAACTGTACAGTGATTGAAATATTGGTACTTAGGTTTATTATTGTCAAGGACATTCTGGACTAGATTTGAACTGCGAAGACCCAACGGAACACCTGTGGACATTAAGTTACTCGGGGTTTACCATTGAAAAATGTGAAACATTATACTTAACGTTTTATATTATAAAATCATCGCTTACATACCTACCACAAAAAAGTTTAAAATAAAAAGCTTTTAAAAAAAAGTAAAACCTCCTTCAAAAACCTTAAAAACAGCTCTATAAAAAGCAAGAAATAATGTTCAAATCGATTAATTAAAACACGTCTATTGAAGTCGGGTGGGGCTTTTAGAATATAAACATCACAATAAGTAAAAAAAATACTTCCAGCTCCACCCGACTTCAATAGACGTGTTTTAATTAATCGATTTGAACATTATTTCTTGCTTTTTATAGAGCTGTTTTTAAGGTTTTTGAAGGAGGTTTTACTTTTTTTTAAAAGCTTTTTTTTTATGTTAGTCACTTATGCTTAACCGGTACTTTAACAAGCTTGTTATCGTTATAGTTAAGTGGTGCAACTCAGCCTAAGTCTATGCAAAACCAAACCAAGTGACAGTTGGACATACCGGTGTTTGATATTTATCAACTCATAGTGATACCTAAAAATAATAGACTCCATGGTCTAGTATTTTTAGGTATCACTATATTGATTTAATAAAACTTTACGTGGAATTTTTAGGGCCCATGGCCACGTTAAGTTTTATTAAAACCAGTTGCTATTAACAACTTATCAAATAAAAATCTCTGAGGGTCAGTTTCGGTGGTATATCCACCTAAAGGAAAGTGTTCCTTGTGTGGCTAAGTTATCATAGAGAGCGATGTTTACGCCAGATTATATTCAAATTGCCAGGTATCAAATGTTGAAAGTCTTTTCTGATACACGCCCCAGCTTATTCACGAAGAAAATGAACGTAATTTGCCTCCAATGTGGCTTAATACGACGTATTTTACAATGATTGTTCACGCGTCGCTTGAAATTGTCGATGGTTTCCCTCGATCGAGGTGTAACTTTCTTCTTTATCTGTGGACGGAACCATAGTGAGCGTTGGGAATAATGCTGGGTAACGCTTAGGCTATCCCAAATTATAAGCGAAATTTTTAATTTTGATTTGGTAGAGATACAAACATTTGACGACCCTCAGGTCGTTGTTGCATGCAACCGGCATGTTGACCACTACATCACTCATGATGTAGTGGTCAACATGCCGGTCTACCACGCAAGAGAGCCCGGGTTTGATTCCCAGCCGGGCAGAAATTTTAATAAAGAATTTCTGTGTGTTACTACAGTATGTATAAAAGTATACAAGTAGGTAATATCCATATTACAAGCTTTGCTAAGTTTGGAGCTAGATGGTGCTGTGTGAAAGTGTCCAAGCATCTATTTATCATTAATTTCTTCCGGAAAAAGCAACGTGATTAGTGTAGTTATATTGACATTATCTTGATTATATCACGACCCAACGCAACGACCCCAAGAAAACTCTTCCCGCCATTCCATTTTTTTTTCTAATCATGTTTATTTAAACAAAAAGTATGAAATTATTTGTCAGGTAAATTAATTGAATTAATTGAAATCTAGCTGTGACACTTTCACACACTTTATTACTTGGGCAAATTATTTTACTTAAGAATGTTAGTACAGGAATGTAGCAGTTACTAATATTATGTAAGTACGTTATTAGTGAAAGTTTATCATATATTTTGTGCGTGACCGAAACTGATTCCATACCTATTTGTTTTTATTAAATTGTTATGGTAAATGACAATTTAATAAAAACAAATATAATAACAATATTAAATATAATATAATAACAACATAATAACAAAAATCCTGTCAAGATTCCTTTTCAATTTATAAATAGCTGTTTCCTATTTTATCCTAGAAAAACTAGGATAAAGAGTTTCATCTATTTTATTTTATTTTTAGTGGACCGATAATTTACTTACTTTTGTTTGCGATCCAAAATATTTTAACACTGTTAAAATCAAATTTCAGTAAATACCCTACAAATATTTTGGCAATATTACTTAAGTTATCTACTTGAATAAAATAAATAAACCAATATACAGATAATTCATGAGTGCTCTCACATAAAAGTGAGCTATTGTGTTTTAGGTCGGCACAAATTGAGCTCTAAAATGCTTTAGCAATTTTCGTAGACAGCTTGATAAACTTAATCTCAACTTAAATTGACTTGGAAATAGCATGGGAAGAATGTGAACATAGATGCCAGAGAATCACTTATTATTCTGTTTTGTGCAGTTACAAATAATATAAATTATGAAAATTTCGCTGCTCAATGTGGGTCCTAAATAGAATGGAAAGATATTTTGTTTACTAACTTGATTTTTCATTAGTAAGGTGGAAAAATCCTGTAAATCTTTCGCTTTTGCCCATTAACTTCACAGAATATGAGTGCATTAATAAAATGCATCCCATTATTTTTCCGCGATGCCGCAATAAAAATGTGGATTACCGCAACGTACTGATAATCCGAGTTTATGACCATTTAATATAGTATTACAGGGCTGTATTAGTGCAGTTTGTTGTAAATAACTTTCTGATAAGACAAAGCAACTTAAACATTAGAAGTTTACTTTGTAATTTATAGCTATCCTTGCAATATTTTGGTTAAAAATGAAGACTACATGGTAAATAACGTAAACATCATTATTATGCACATAAATTGTTATAATGGTCGGTGTTATTATGCCATCATTACATTACATAGGCTCTTATAAATTACAAGTATATAAAGGGATTTTAAAACATAATATTTAATTTCTCATTTCAGCCAACACGTCCGAACGCTTGAAGAGCCACGAAGAGAATGAGTGAATTCTAAATTCAAACATGGGTAGCGGGCTCAGCAGCGCCACCAGCCGGAAGTGGTCCCGGAAGGATGCGCCTCCGCAAGCGGAGTCTTCGCGAGTGCTGTTCCTGCTGTACCTCATTCATAGGACTTGGAACGTTGTGGTGGAACATGTAGACTCTAAAAGTGCAAGGTAAACTAATCTGAGAATTTATGAAAAAATTGCACATTACAGCCGAGAACGGGAAATTAGCATTTACATTATCTAGGATGGTTTGAATGTCTTTAATCATTCGGGGCAATGTAAATAGCTTACCGTACAAGGCATGTATAGTATTTTTAGGGTTCCGTACCCAAAGGGTAAAAAGGGACCCTATTACTAAGACTCCGCTGTCCGTCTGTCTGTCTGTCTGTCACCAGGCTGTATCTCATGAACCGTGATAGCTAGACAGCTGAAATTTTCACAGATGATGTGTTTCTGTTGCCGCTATAACAACAAATACTAAAAAATAAATATTTAAGGGGGCTCCTATACAACAAACGTGATATTTTGCCGTTTTTGGGGTTCCGTACCCAAATGGTAAAAACGGGATTCTATTACTAAGCCTCCGCTGTCCGTCTGTCTGTCTGACTGTCTGTCTGTCTGTCACCAGGCTGTATCTCATGAACCGTTATAGCTAGACAGCTGAAATTTTCACAGATGATGTGTTTCTGTTGCCGCTACTAAAAACAGAATAAAATAAATATTTAAGGGGGGCTCCCATACAACAAACGTGATTTTTTGCCGTTTTTTGGTACGGAACCCTTCGTGAACGAGTCCAGGCACTTGGCCGGTTTTTATCTGTTGATTCCAAAGTACTTTTAACTTCAAAAGTAACACAAAGAGTCATCTCATAAATCGTTCATCCTGACGGCCCATTTATCGCAGGATCCTTATATAAATAATACACCAGCCGCAGATTGTAAATCACCACTATCAGGACAGTTTTCATTATGTTTTATATCTCACGGTTGCTTCCAAATAAATGAACATTTTGTATTCATAGTGCATAAAAACCTACATTTCTTGAAAGCGTTGTCAGTAAAAACTAAAAATTCATTATTATTTGACCCGTTCATATCGACTGTTTTATTTGCTTTGCACATTTCATTTGCTTATAACGAATTGGTTTAAAAAGTTGACCAATAATTTATCAATAAAATATATTAGCAATTTAATATTGGATCATGGTTCATTTACAATACACCGTCATTTTGTAGTCATTTTAATTAACTTAAGGGAGTGCTCTACTAATGAAAATAATCATTTTTGCCAAAGAAACATGGGTCGAAAAACGACAAAAATTTTGGACTTTCCCATACAAATACAATGTTTTAGCTGTCTAGTTAGTATGGGAGGACCAAATTTTTTTGTCGTTTTTTGACCCATGTTTCTTGGGCAAAAAAATGTTTAGTTTCATTGGTACAACACACCCTTAAGTTAATTAAAACGACTACAAAATGATGGTGTATATCAATAGGGTATAACGGTATGAATGGTATTAATAGCAGTCAACCGATATTTATTTTCTTATTTAGCTTTTTTCGTCAAAATTAACCACAATGAATTTAATGTCAAATTAATGACAATGTGGATTCCAGTTTGTCTATCAAAGGCTGCAATGTTGACCACGCGGTGATGACCTGACCTGCGCTAAGCTCCGCTTTCGGCCATCATCATCGCTGCCAGCAACGCAGTCATTCATTATACATTATAGACCGCGGCAGTAATATAATATTCTTGTCACATTCCAGATGGCGTGGCTCCCACACAGTGCCCAGTTCAGGAGAAGGTCTGGGTGGGCGTTTCGACTCAGTCAGCCTGGCGGACTCCGATCTGGGATCCTGCTACTCTAGCTGCAGCTGCAGTTACTGCCGGCTGCGGGAGTGCGCGCAGGACTGCGTCAGGTGAGAGACAATAATATAGTGCCACGACTCAGTCAGCATGGCAGACTCCAACCTGGGCTCCTGCTAAGACTAGCAGCTAGAGAGCTGCAGCTGCAGCTAATGCCGGCTGTGGGAGTGCGCGCAGGACTGCGTCAGGTGAGAGACAACAATATGATGCCACGAGTCTGTCAACCTGGCGGACTCCGACCTGGTCTCCTGCTACTCGAGTTGCAACTGCAGCTACTGCCGGCTGCGGGAGTGCGCGCAGGACTGCGTCAGGTGAGAGACAATAATATAGTGCCACGACTCAGTCAGCATGGCAGACTCCAACCTGGGCTCCTGCTAAGAGTAGCAGCTAGAGAGCTGCAGCTGCAGGTAATGCCAGCTGTGGGAGTGCGCGCAGGACTGCGTCCATATGTATATACACACAATTCTAAATTAGCGCCACGAGTCAGTCAGCCTTACAAAATCGGGCATCTCCTACTCCATCTACACATGCAGAACTGTGTCAGGTGAGCGAGATCATGGGCCTCTTCTAAAGGATCTTCACTTCACTTTCTTTCTATTCTAACTGATACACGGCGAATAGGAGAAATTATACAGTAAAGTCCGCAAATTGACTATTACAGCTGTCAAACAATATCAAATTCTATTATACACATAATTAGATTGAATTTATATTGGAAAAATCTTTCAAAATTTGTTTGTATGGAAAGCCATATATCTAATAGCTCCTATTTTTTTAATAGTATATGTTGCTTTATTATTAATAAGGTTTTCAATTGTATCTGTTTCAAGTCGACAAAGTTAAAATATGATGGACCCCAAAGGAAATGTTTTTTTTTTTTCATTTCAGGTAAGGCTGTCTTTCTCTGCAGTGAAAATTAGTATAACTTCAAGAAGACGCAAACAAAAAACGAAGGTTTTGTACGTAACCAACGTGACTTTATTGTAGCAAGCACGTCTGCTTAAGTGGACAAAAAAATACAGAATTTTAGCTTTTAAAAATAATCCCGACCCCAATTCAGCCTCTAATAAAATATTGCCTACCAATCACTAAATCGAACATTTTGAAAGATTCGATCTTTGTCAAGATTCCCGAAGTTCGTAATAAGATCATTATCATCACCCATTTCCGATCTTTGACGTGACAAAAATGAATGGTTCTTCTTTTTTATCCAGATCGGAGCAATATTGAAGTTAGAATTATGTCGAATGAGGGCCATTTGAATATTTAGCAATTTATCAGCACAAATCAAAAGTTGGTTTTTCTCAAAAGTCAAATGTAACTTAGTATGCTACTATCGTTAAGTAGCAATCTATGGAGAACTGAGGAGCACTAACCCTACATAATGTTTAGACTTTAGCGTATCGTCAAGACGCGACAAGTAGGTACGATACGAGCAGAGTACTACACACGAATCATAACGTAGGCGTAGATATTGATCCAGAATATAAACTAGAGCTTCACGTTGACGGAAATTCATCACCAAACATGTAGAAAGTATTTTTTTTCGCTTGCTTTTTTACGCCAATACTGATAGTCGTAGCATACGCTACGACTATACTATTGACAAATAATCTCATTCGATACGCTTACGCTACGACGCCATGTGCGGACTTCTGTGAACATGTACGTGCTCGTATTCGTAAAGCAAGCGTCAACGTGAAGCTTTAGTTTCTATTCTGGAACAATGTCTACGCCCACGCTACGATTCGTGTGTAGAACTCTGCTGGTATCGTACTCGTCGCGTTTTTACGATACACTTACGAGACGACTACGCTTGCGTGCCATTTGCGGAGTGCCTAATTCTTTTTATCGTATGAGGATTAGTGGCCACCTCTGAAGTTAGAGTTTATCAAACCGCCTGTAAGGCCTCTGACTTGGCTTAACGACTGTTATCATATGACAACAGCCGGGACGACGGTTAAACGTGCCCTCCGAAACACGGAAGCGCTCATTTATAATGCAACTTAACGTTAACCCATCCGACACCTGGCCGGACCGAGCATTGCTTAACAAACGTGATCGAGTACAGTCAGTCTGTCAAACTCCGCCATGAGCGCTGATAATGAGCGCTCTAGTTTAGACACATAAATGTTCTTTTTGTACTCCACAAATATCACATTACAAAAATACCTTCATTCCTCTTTCTGAAAAAAATTAGACCTCTGTCACTGAAATTTAACTCCCATATATATAGAAAGATAGCCTATCCGTATATAAAAATGTGCCAGATTTATTTTCTTCTTACACGTATGAGTGTAAGGAAAACAGTTCATTCCCTCATTACTCCATGTCTAGCTTTGATAAATGTGATACACGCTATGTAATCAACATAGGTTGGTTGACAAATAGCCGGAATTGATGAATACCATTATTACTCACGACGTAAGCACGAATGCTCACGAGCACGGGAGCACGATTTGGCTCTTGTGAGATTAGCTTCTTGAACAAATACTAGTTTAAGCATAAAAAGAATATGTTAACAGTATCTTAACTTCCAAAACAGAACTGCCTAGAACATTCAATTCTACTGACAGCAGACTTGCCAAGTTAGATAATATTTACATGTAGTCACCATATTTAACTATATTAAAGTCGCTTGTAAAATTGAATCGCAAACATTGACCTGATTTTACCATTGAAAATGGTTATCGCAAACATTGACCTGATTTTACCATTGAAAATGGTTATCAGATGCAAATCGCCTGAGACGTATTTTTGGCCTTATCTCCGAAGATTTTGGGAGGATTGAAATGAAAATAGTACCAAAAGTTGAGTAGTTTATTGAGACGCGTGTGAACGTTTGAATTTTGAAAATCTACTGGTAACTTTTTTTGGAATTTTGCGAAATTCCAAAAATTCCGGGTTTTTTGGGGGATGTTTGTTTACTAAATTGTAAATATTTCGAAAAAAAAACCGACTTAAGAAAAAATGAAAAAAAGGTCCTAGGGTATTAGTTTAGCTATCAAATGGCTAAATAATTTTGGAAATCGGTTTATAATTGTGACCTGTAGGTGGTCCCTTTAGATTTGGAATTGTAGAAAAACGGCTGTTTCCGTACATAAAAAGTGATGTAGCTTCTATGATTATTGACCGATCGTCATGGTAATAGTGTTAAAAGATGCAGAAGCAGACGAGAAGTGCATTTGTTGGAATTTTGGAAATTGGTTAATATTATTTCGGCCGCGTCGAGGCAGTCAGCGGGCGCTTTTGTGACACGAGGCGGAGCCGAGTGTCACAATCATAAAAATAAATAAACTTTAAAAATATAATAGGACTTTGCATTTGATTTGATTTTGGTTTTTCGTATATTTTTGTGTTCATTTTCAATGCTCCGATTCTTGCGGGGACTGTAAAATCTGTGATTTTTTTTTTCTATTTGACTGGAATGCTGTCAAATCATACAGACAGCCGTCTGTATGATTTGACAGCAAAGTTCTTGTGCCTATTTGAAACGCCTCTAGCGTGGATCCAAAGAACTAATTTTGACGTACAATGAAAATTGTTGCCGTGATGGCCTCTCCAGACTCACGCGCAAATCGTTAAAAAATCATAACTTTATAAACTGTTGGATTTCGTATTTTTTTATAATATTATTTTAAGCTATAACAATTTTTATTATGGCTAAATAATTCCATTGAATAAGAAGTTTTAAGTTGTATAAAGAGCTATCGATATTTGCGTCGACATAAGCACATCACTAGATTTAGTACCATGTCCCTCACGCTACGTCCTACAGCGCCAAAATGTCTGAAATCAAATAGGCACAAGAACAGTTTGACAGCAGCCAGTCCAGTGGAATATATAGAGGTCAATGATCGAAAATGACACATCGGCGTCATCTATACGACAGCGACGCCATCACCATACATAAGTAGTTGATGGCGTAATTTGATTTGGCCACCGGATCTGTACCATTAACACGTACATCTATCGAGAAAAAAGCACTCAGTAGAGTGATTATCTATGGAAATTTCATTTCGATTTTTGGTGGCAGATGGCGCTGTACACTCATACAAAATTACTCTATCGAATGTATTTACGCGCTTTATTTTTTTCGTAACCTAGCTGTTCGTGGTAAGGGTTTGTTCAGTCACCTGTTTTTTCAGTTTAGTTGTTCAGTCACCTGCTAGCTTCCTAGGTCGAATTGCAATTTACACAGATTCGATTTTCGCTGTGCGGCAAATGTCGTGCGGCATTAGTCCCCCGTGTATCCCACATATTTTGAAATTTTATCGAGTATCGAGATAAACTCAATAAATTAAAATCAACGGACAAAAATTTTGATAAAATGTAAAAAAGATACATAAACATTGTTATATTTACTGTTCAATGAATTACCCTGAGTTCAAATACAAAAAAATATTCTAACGCTGAATATGTTAGATAGAGACCATCAAACTGAACAACTTTTACTATGTAAAACTCCGAAATCGCGAAAAAAACTGCTGTTTCATACAAAAATTTATAACGAAAAATGTCAAAATGTATGAAGCAGCTGGTTTTTTTTCGCGATTCAGAACTGGTCGCATTGTAAAAGTTGTTCAGTTTGATGGTCTCTATCTACCATATTCGGCATTAGGGGCTCTTTTGTAACACTTTGTATTCTTATAATTATAAAAAACCCGCCTGCATAAAAAGACAAGTCAACTGAAAAGATGTAAACAAGATTAAATATTAAAGGCAACATAATAACATGCAGTCGGAGGCATGCATAAAGAACGTTTATAAGTGACGTTATGAATGATTTGAATTATATGCCTCCGACATGCCTCCGACTGCATGTTATTATGTTGCCTTTAATATTTAATCTTGTTTACATCTTTTCAGTTGACTTGTCTTTTTATGCAGGCGGATTTTTTTTTTTTTTATTTTTTTTTTATTTATATCTTTTTAGTTATTAATTATTATATATTACAGTCATGATATACCTTTTTGAAATCCTTATAAGAAGCCCTTTAATTTGACACCCATATTGTAGTATTCTAAAAAAAATTTTTTTCTACTACGTATAATAGCACCGTAAAGCCGCCATGTTGGTTTTTTTTAAACGACACCTTCTTAAAGAACACTTGGGCTGACAAGACAAATCTAACGATATCTTAATCATAGAAATCCGTTCAGCCGTTTGAAAGATATGAGGTAATAAAGAATATTACCTACAAACAAACACACATACAAACTTACAAGATACGCGCGAAAAACAAAACCCTCTTGCAGTCGGGTAAAAAAGGGCTTACTCACTGTCTTATAGTTAATTATGATACTGGTTCTGCATCAGTGTAATGGATTGAACTAACAGACACTGGCGCCCGATCAAATGAAATATCGAATGAAATTAAGATAGGCATTCATGTTTCTATTCAGAGATTATGATTGGCTTGCTGAATGAAAGGTCTGCAGTTTTATGAAGACGGTTTCATGACCAAAAGTGGTAAAGCGGTGAATTTTATTTAATACTAGCGGCCGCCCGCGGTTTCACCCGCTTGGTTCCCGTTCCCGTGGAAATATCGAGATAAGAAGTGTCCTATGTTTTAATCCAGGTTATCTACTATCTGTGTGCCAAATTTCAACCAAATCCGTTCAGTAGTTTTTGCGTGATTGAGAACAACCATCCAAACATCCAAACATCTAAACATCCAAACATCCAAACCCACAAACTTTCACATTTATAATATTAGTAGGATTGAAATTCTAACACACAATTTTAATAAAACTTTACGTGAAACTTTTAAGGCATAGTTGAGTATTTTTAAACGGTATTTTTACATTCCATCGTAGTCACTGCTAGAAGTAGATAGCAAAACTGCTAAACTGGCGGTTTTTGACACATTTGCTATCTATTTCTAAGAATGACTACGAGGGAATATAGTGATACTATCTTAAAAATACTAGACCATGGGCCTTAGAAATTCCACGTAAAGTTTTAATAAAATCATTTTCTATTGGGGAAGGCAACTGTCAAAATGGCGCTGCGTACGCTTGTTCCACGAGAACTATGAAAACAAAGGACTTTTACTTAAAAATCGATTTTTTAAGCTTTAAAATGATTAAATTCTGCGTAATAGGCTTTTAAAATGTTAGCACTTACAAATTTCCGAAAAATCTGGATATAGAAAAAATTGATAAATTCCGTAAGAATAAAAACGTCCTAATTTGGTTTTAAATTCCGGCATTTGCATTGTAGAATAGTCTTCTATATCCATTTTGGGTCAATGGGTCTTTTCCGATTAAAAAACCACATAATAAATAAATATTTTCCCATACAGTTTGTTCTGAACGTCTACTGTCTTAGGAACAAGCGTACGCAGCGACATCTACAATTAGCTTCGCGTTGCCAACCCCATTAAATAAAAACCTCTGAGGGCGCCACTTTCGGTGGTATAACCACCCTAAGGCCGCGAATACACCTGCAAGAATTTCTGCGAGAACTTACACTGACAGCCTGTCACACAGTAGCTTGAGAACGCGTGACAAACTGTCGCCAGTGCATTTGCTGTCAATTAACACTTAAAGCTACTGTCTGACAGGCTGTCAGTGTAAGTTCTCGTAGAAATTCTTGCAGGTGGAAACCCGGTCTAATGGAGGTTGAAGAATAGTTGTAGAAATCAGATTTTAACACACGATTGCCCAAAAAAGGTAGAGTGTATTGTGTTCAGGGTTCATGTATGTTTTTTTATTTTATTTATAATTAAAAGCTGTTCGTAAAATTTTCTTTAGCAAACAGATTTAGTTGTTGTGACCAGAAACAAAAAAGTGTTTACTTTAATTAACCGGTACCTATAGTAGTTTACCAATATTTTTAGCATGGCATACAAGGTACCTTGTATACCATGCTTAAAAGTATTGGTACTGCTTTTAAAAGATTTTGCTGAAGCTATTTAAATAAGTACATCATTAAAACACTTTACATTAATACAGTTTTAAGGCCTCTGCTTAAAGTTTAGAGAAGATAATGCCAGTAATGTAAAGAATTTGCTACAATAAAGGCTTGCATTGCAACTTCGTAGAGAACGGCAGGCAATATAAACAAAACGGCTACGTGGCGAAACTGTTTTGACTGTATATTCAACAATCTAAGACTGTAAAGTAGCTTAGCGTAGTAATTTCAAAGGTTTCATATGAAAAATATCCATTTTAACAAAACTGCTTCAAAATAATCCAGAAGAAAAGTGCTATATTAACCTATGAAATAGACCCCAGAAACATAAAATCTGGCAAAATTATTATTACTTTGTTATTTTGTTTTAATCCCTAAGGCTGATTTGCACCCTTTAGGGGCGTTAGGACCAAGGTGCTAAAATGACCAACGTTCTGAAATGTCCAAAGTTGCAAAATTACTAATATTTTCGGATCCTAATGACCAAGGTGCTAAAATGACCAAAGTTGCGAAATGACTAATATCTTTTTGAAGTCAAATGACCAAGGTGCTAAAATGACTAAGGTTGCAAAATGACCAAGTTTGCAAAATATCCTAAGTTATTGTCAAAGGGACAGATTCTCAGCAGATAAGCCATTTTGGTACCTTGGTCATTCCAGCACCTTGGTCATTTCAGCACTATGGTCAATTCAGCAATATGGACATTTCAGCACCTTGGGTTTTTTAGCACCTTGGGCATTTTAGCAGCTTGGTCATTTCAGCAACTTGGTCATTTTATCACTTTGGTCATTTCAGCACTTTGGTCATTTTAGCACCTTGGTCCCAACGCCCCGAAAGGATTTGCACCACCTAACTATAATGATAACAAGCTTGTTAATGTACCGGTTAAGCACAAGTTAGCCAAAAAAAGAGGTTACCAGTCAGCATGATGTCCTTTGACAAGTTTGACGTGACAAATAGGTAGCATTATCATTATTTGACGATAGCAGTACCTACAGTAAACAGAGCATTACCGGTAATACAGTTATTTTTTTAGTAACTACAAAGAGGTTTTATACAGCTGAAAATTTATATACATTTTTGGAATAAATAAACGTGTAAAGAGGGCTCCACACTCGCGCCGCGAACCGCGGCCGCGAATCACGGGCGCGGTTCGCGCATGAAAACGGTGCGAAAAATATAGCCCTCCAGACACGCGCGTGAACCGCGGCCGCGAATCACGGCAACATTAGTTCGGCACACAAGTCCTTTGACGCGGACCAAAAAACCGCCACCGGACGGGGAACGCCGCGAAGCGCGAACGCGAAGCTGCGAAGCTCATACGCGAAGCCGCGAAACCCTCCACACTCGCGCTTCGCGGCCTTCGCGGGCTTTCGCGGCGCGAGTGTGGAGCCCTCTTTAGTCCTTAATTAAGTCAAACAAATATTTTCCCTAGCCCTCCCCCCTCAGCCTAGTGTGCAATGAGCAATATTGGTAATTTTGCAACTTTGGACATTTCAGCACCTTGGTCTTTTTAGCACCTTGGTCTTTTTAACACCTTGGGCCTAACGCTCCGGAAGGAACAATAGCAGGCCATATATAATACCATAGTTTTCAGAACCTTGGTCATTTTAGCACCTCGGTCCTAACGCCCCGAAGCGGTTGTCTGTGTAAACAATACGGTGGCACTGTAACGTCAAAAACCGCGCTGTATTGTTTACATAGACAACGTTCTATGCCGCTAAATGACGGCCGTAATATGACGGCACCGTCCTCCTAGGAAACCCTAGCTTAACCCAATGCGCCATCGAGCTCCACTTTTATTTCTTTGTACATGTAAGTACTAAGTACATCAATTTCATTATTGTTTTTATTTATTATGCTGTTTGAAATTTAGGTACTGTTCAGGAGCTATCAAATAAATTGTTTAGCTGTTACGAGATTTCTACGAATGATTTTATACAAAATCCAATATTTTTCGTTTCAAAAAATTATTTCATTTTTAAACCTTGTACCGAACGCCATCTATCTAGTCGCTTTGAAATTACGTAGTCTGTCGAAGGCACTGCGAGCATGGAAAATTGAAAAGCACAGTGAAAGTCTTTGCTTAGAGGTTTTACTTAAACTTCACAGGTTGAGCTACAAGCGTTTTAATACATGTTTAATACAGATAATTTTACTTTTGCCAAGTTTTGATTTCTTGAATTAAAAACATATTGACTTATTACTTTTATTAATAAATATATTGTTTTTTATTTTACGACGTTTTCGAATCTTCTTTTGTGGTTACGTACTTTTTGGTTACGAGATATGAATCATGTGACGTGATAAAAATTTTTTGAACAGTGCGCCAAAGATTTTTTTTTTCGCTTTGGCCATAGTGTGTACATCTGCGAACCCGGTTTGCATAAATACATGGCGCACTGTTGCAGCAAAGGATAGGTGTAAGTTTGCGGAGCATGGAGGTTGGTTCGCGAATCAGAATTTTTTCATATATTTTGTATGTATCGACGCAAACCGGGCGTTCGAGCCACAATGGGTGGGTACCCACCCTGCCTGTCTAGTATAGAGGGTAGATCATAATGGAAAAATTTGGGAAAGGCCAGAAATAATCCGTAAAAGCGTTATATACGACAGCAAAATTTACCTAAATAGTCGTGTTCAAAACTACGATGGAGCTTATTAGCAACTGTTAGCACCAAAGTGAGGTTTATTGTACCCACTTGAATCGAAGAAATTGCGCATTGACATTTAGGCATCTAACAATGGGTGGTTCTTGGAACGCGTTGCTTTCTGATCGCCGGTTCGATTCCTGGGAAAGCAACGTGACAATAGCTCGTACGGAGAAAACCGTGCTCTACCAAATGGCATTTTATGTGTCAATGCAACAGTTATTTGAAGAAAGCTTTAAGCATTGTCAATTTTATTTTAATTAAATTACACAAGGTACCATTTTAATATGGTATTATTATACAGTAATGTACTTACTAATTTATTTTAATACTGGAAGTGGCGCCTAATAAGTTGTTAATAGAAAATAATTTTAATTTTAAAACTAAACATTTAATTTTTTAGACCTATAGTTTAATATCTTCAGGAAATAGCATTACATTCCCTCGTAGTCATTCGTAGAAGTATGATTGTTGAAATTATGTAATATCATCACCATCATTTTATAGAGTTTGTGAAGTTAGGGCTTGTAGAGTTAGAAACTTGGCTCTATATGAGATATGTTAACTTTTTGCCAGTGCGAGCCATATGGAAACATTTTACATGAAAATGTTTTTAGTGGAATATTATTGTTTAGATTTTTCAGAGAATAATTTCCACAAAACTTCGGGGCTTTCGTGAAAAAGTTAAACATTTGTAAAGCGTTGATGAAACTTTTTAATTTGACTGACTTTGTTAGTTGATTCAAGATAGAATCACATTTATTTTATAGACATTTTTCTAGTATTGCATGTTAAGTTTCGACTTCCGAATGATTTAAGTATAAACAAAAGCTTGCATAAACCTTGAAAACTTTTCCGTTTTCACACCTCATTAGGGTGAACACGAAAAGTAGCTATAAAATATTTCGCCTGCACAGCCAGTAATGTATCCAATTCTATTGTTTCGTATATTTTCGTATACTGATCTCTCATGATGATAGAAACGAAGCAAATTCGCTTTAATGACTTTGCGTCGTGTTTTGACTGAGGAAACACAAAATATAAAACACCCGTATACACAAACATTAAGTACTATGAGGTCTCTTCACTGAACAAGAGGACAAGCGTGCTAATTCTGAACGTTAAAACCAAAATTACGTTGTCATCACTACATATTATTATGAAACAAAATCCTCCGCCGCGTCTATCTGTTCACAATAAACTTAAAAACTACTACACGTATTTTCGTGCGATTTTTTCCAATGGATAGAGTGATTCATGAGGATGGTTTGTGAATATAAATTTGTTAAGGTTTTGTGTAAATTGGTTGAAATATAATTTAAATATACATATTTGTTGGAAGTGTCGGAAAAATTCAAGCCGCCTTACCTGAGAGCTTTCATTGAAAACGCATTACCTGGGAGCTTTCATTGAAACGCTGCCTTATCCTTTTAAGCTTTAGAATTATTCTCATTTAAATCGTCCAAGATTGGTATCCTAGGCAATCTTGGCATCCTAGGAAATATAATTTAGAATTGTTGAAAGCTACAACAATTCTAAACCAAAAAGCGAGTATTTTTCAGTTAACGAAACTGTAACGGTAATGATTCAGCTTTGATTTTATCGTTGAAAATTAGTGTGATTATTGGGCTTGGGCCCACAGTGCTCCCGGACGCACAGCGTCCCAATCCCAACTACCAATCACAGGGCTCTATTTCAACGCAGTGCATTCGCATAAGCTAGGGTCGTTTGACTATTATTCTTAAATTAGGTGTGAATCTGTGTGTTCTAGGCAGAAGCGGCCGATCTCGCGTAGGTACTTGAAAACAATATTGTCATTTGTCGCCTTACTTGAAAGTCATTTGTTTTACTGCCCTTAGAACTTTTTGATAACTGCTTCGCTTCGTACTGATTATAGCCTGGTTTAGTCTGAGATTGACTGTAGGAAATGTCTATGTTTGTGCGTGCACGAAAAACTACTTTTTGGTCGCATGGAAAACCGCCTTCTGTTCCAAGCAGCTTTTCTGTTTACTTTACATTTTGTGAAGGAAGTGTTTAGATTTTAAAATTACGTGATTTAATTATTTGCTTTCTAAATTCGAAGCATTAGTTTGTCTAAACAAGCTGGTTAGATAGAAATCGCAAGTTCTTGTCTGCTTATAAATTTTGATTGAGTAAACTGGTAGTTTTTAGGTATGCAAATACGTTCATTGAGAAAGTCATTCATTTTACTTAACTAATTAAGAGCGTGTATTGCTTTTGCAAAAGGCCTTTAACTTGCGAAATAAATAAATAATAGTAAAAAATTTAAAAAATGTAAAAATGTATTTAACAAATTAAATTATTTGCTGCTAATTTTCTCCTTTAAATATGAGATATTACAATTCCTGTAACAAAAATCGTTTTATGACCGAAAACTGGCAATAAATAGCTTAAAATCAAAATTCAAATTTTTAATAATTTTCCGGTCACCCATCTCATAATCAACCACTGCTTACTTTTACGATCATTCAGTCTCTTTCTTAAAAGGGATGGTAATTACTGGACAATGTGTCGAATGCGGTCCCAATCGGGAATATCGTCGCGAGAGCTCGGATAAGCGGCCAACGGGATTGCGTGATTGGAGACACGCTGGTGCAGTTACCAGTGCACCTACTATTGGTTCTCGAATCTTTTTTATTAAACACTTTGGTTAAATTAAACTATTAATAAAATTAATGGAATTTACAAGTACCTATGTGAATTGCTGGTTATAGAATTATTTATTTTATTTTTTGTAAATATTCGTAAAAACATGACATCGTTAAGGGGGCTATACCACCGGAAGTGGCGACGCTGTGAATTTTATTTAATATTGTTATTCTAATCATCAATTATAATAAAACTTTGCGTGGATTTTTTATAGTCTAGTATTTTTAAACATTATCATTACATGCTCTCGTAATCACTGCTACGAGTAAATAGCTAAACTGCTAAAAGTGGTCATTTTTGACACATTTGCTATCTACTTTTACAAATGACTGCGAGGGAATGTAGTGATACCTTCTAAAAATACTAGACACTAGACAGAGGTCTTTATTTAGTTGTTAATAGAAAAGAATTTTATTAAAACTTCTCGTTGAATTTTTAGGGCTCATAGTCTAGTATTGTAAATGTGCCACTTTTAGCAGTTTCGCTATCTACTTCTAGCAGTGACTACGAGGGAATGTAATGATACCGTCTAAAAATACTAGAATATGGGCCCTAAAAATTACACATATAGTTTTATTAAAATTGTGTATTAGAATTACAATAATAAAATTCAGCGCAGCGCCACTTTCAGTCAATTTCACATTGAAAAAATTTTACGGCTCAAGAACTTTACAAAAATGTTTTGAAATATTCATCTTTTATCTTTTGTTCCATTCATACATTTTAAGAAATTGAGAAGATATTTTGTTTTAAGCAATTGACTTTTTATTTTTTAACACATAAAAATTATTCCAAATCATCAACCAAACATTCACAATTTCTAAAGCAATGCTCGACAGCCAGTCATTTACAATCAAGTTGAAATACAGTCAGCTAACCTCAACACAAAACTATTATCCTTTGCAACCAGTCTATTCCAGAGGATGCAACAAAGTTATGGTAACTATTAACTAATAACTACACTGACAAGTGAAAATAAGGAGAAAACCAACAGTAGCGCCTACGGTAGCGGCGAAGGCGTGTAATCAATGGAGACGTGGCGGACTATTCTGAAACTCTCTTGTTTTACACTCGATTTTAAAGAGGATTTGAATATGAAAACAACTGGTGATATATAATTGTAAATAATAATACAAATCTTTAACATTGCATGATTGATAAAGAAAATTTTTTGTACTGATATTTTAATAAGCAACTTGTTACTTAGTTGTATTCAAAAATCACGAAAATGAATAAAGGTAATTGGTAACATTGTTTCTGAATTATTACAGATTTACATATAACTAACATAATGACAATAATAAAAACAGTTATATTTTTAATACATCGCAAGATTGTGCGTATTAAAGACATCAACGCGTTATAATTTGTGAGTGAAATATATATTTTGTTTGAAATATTTACTCATTTTAAGAACTTGTATTTGAACAAATGCACTTAAAAAGGAATGAATATATTGTTTAACTAAAATCAAATATGTTGCTGATAAAATCAACATTAATTAGTTTGTTAAAAAATATAAAACATTTAATTTTAATAACAAGAATGAACTAAAAAAAAATCAAAAGTAATATTGTAAAATAAAATTGAAAACACAAAATCTAAATGCTATAGGTATTATAAAAATCATTTCCATTCAAGTTCTTTAATCATATCAAACATACTTTTAAAGTACCTACATTAAAAAAACAACAATTCTGTACCTGTGTAGTAAAAATAATATAAATTGTACTACTCATAATAAATAAAAACAAGTGAAAATAACCTAAACTATGTAGCTGTCTTAAAAAAAACTATACAGAATAAGGCCGTAAACTTGAAACTCGCAAGTTCAAGCGCCCATCGCCAGTTCTATAGTAGACGTCGGCGTGTACGCACGTCGGTTTGCGCCGGAAAAGTGGTCGCTAAAAAAGTTACTTTTTTCTTTCGGGATAATTGTTGTGACTGGGGATCTTTCTGTTTTGTGCCTGTGTTGTGGTATGGAGTGACTTTAGACGGTGTTGAAAAATTAAGGTGAGTTTGAAAGAGTGACGATGTCAACGCTTTCTGGTGATAATTTTGAAAATTGGTGTATTTGTTCTGCTAAACCATTTTGTTCTTTTTTTTTGTTTTGTATTAATACTATTTAATGTTGGTTGAGGACTTGGGGATAAAGATGAGACTTTTTAAGAAAAGAAAATGTTTGTAAGATGACACTTCAAAACTTTTTTACAAGCTTTTTTTATGTCAGTTCTGAAACATTGTAGTGTGTTTGTGTGTGTTAGTGTGTTAGTGTTAGTGTGTTTTTTTAATATAATATTTGTAGAATAAAAGTTAGTTAATTACTTATGTAATTAATTAATGTTAAATTCATGTAAAACTCCTTGCTGAACCATGTAGTATTGACTGAATAAAACACTGTGTTTGCTTAAATTATCTGTATATTTTAGATTTCTGCTAATATGCAAAACAACCTAATTTACATTTATTCGGTCGTTAAGATGACAGTTCAAGTTTTGACGGATATGAGCGAGAAAGCCTTCGCAGATGACTTTCTTCTCGTATCGGCGTTATGTGAAATAAAGATCTTTTCCAACTGATACTAAAATGTTTTTATGAAGAGAAACATGTTCTTGCTAAAAAAATAACACTTAAACCAGCTTCTATATTTAGAAAGTTTATTTGCTATTGCAAAGACTATTGAAAAATTACATAAATCACAATAAAAATACAAATAAGCAAGTCTTTAGAATTATTATAGTTGACTGAGTAAAGCACGAAGCGCGAGCGAAGAGTCGCCGTTTCAGTTTAGGCAAAATGTTTTCGTATATCTGTCCGGCTTTCCATCTGTTCTCTTCTACAGGTCGCATTTCTCAACCGATTCTCGTGTGAATTTTGTGAGCAGGGTCGACAATTCAGTATTTCAAAATTAAAAAAAAAATACATTAAAGTCAACACAAAATAAGAAGCCTGTTTTGACAGATAACGTGTTCAAAGTAAAATGTTACTTATGCTAAAGGAATAAAGCTCAAGAAAAATACCGTTCCGCCATTTTAGTGAAAAATTATGTTTGAAAATTATACTGTATTTCTTTGGGGTAGACAATATTTTTCTTTGAACACGTTATCTGTCAAAACGGGCTTCTTATTTTGTGTTGACTTTAAGTATTTCAGCTATTTCGAAAAATAAACAAAAATATTACAAACGCAAGATCTACAACATAGACACTAGTTTCTAGAATCGCTATCCATTATTAATCCTATTTTTTTTACAATTTCAAATCCATGCAGGTTGCACGCTTTATAAAATATTCATTTTAAAAGAAATAAGATAGTCACTTGTTTGGTTGTGCTCATCATCATCTTTTATCTTAGACTGGGGCTGGACATTGAGATCAAATCGAATCCCGTCTAAGTTGCTACGGGTGAGCCGATTTTTCCTAATATTTTTCATTATTTATTCATCTTAATATAAAAATAGCATTGTGAATGCAAAAATCTAAAAGTTAAAATCAAATCGAGTAAACGTCAAAACGGTACTATGGATACCCTGGAAACCGTTTGCATTGCAATGTACCAAAATAACAAGATTTTTGACGTTTATTCGATTCTGATGTGATCCCGTCGAGAGTAAGGACCAGTTGAGACAGAACGGGAAAATGTTCGAGACATTTTCTAGTTTCATTCAAAATAGGACCGTATTACAATAACCACAACAGTGCACATGCTCACGAGTCGCAAGCATGCGGGTCCAATGCGTCAATATTCGTACGATTTTCAGCTATAGACAATTGTAACACGGACCATTTTCAATGAGACCTGAAAATTGCTAAAGCATTTTTCCGTTCTTTCTGAACTGACCCTAAAGGGCAGTCAGTTTAGTATCACAGTCACAGTGTAGTGTTAGTTTTACTCTTGCTCCATCTTTAAACCTAGATTAAAAAACATCTAGTTGTTATAAAATGAAACAATCACCAAAGTATATTACACTTACTATCTACTTATCTATCTTAACTTATTTCTTCCAACATAAAACGTTATACTCTACTTTAACAACCTTTTAATTGGTTTCAACGACTTTAACCCTACGGTAGTTCCTCATAACCAACGACCGTGAAAAGGAAGCATTAATGAGTAGTAACTTTTTTATTCAAATCGTAAACTCGTTTTAAACATTCGATGTGTTTGCAAGTGGTAATGAACTTGATATTTAACTGTGAAACAACTCGGTAACTAATTGTACGGATAGAAAATATTCCTTATTTTAAAAATGGTTTAACGTAACTAATTTGCAACATATTTATGTTGCAAAAGAAGTACCTATTTAGGTACTTATTTTTAACTTGAAAGCATGAACTAGAGTACTTCTAAAAAAGACACGGTTTACTTAAAAAGTAAGCAAACTGAATAAAATGCTAACAAAAAAAAGATAACAAAAGATTACAAAGATTACTGTGTTACTATAAATTATTAGAAAAAAAGAACATATTTCACTACATTAGGTATTACAGTAAGTACCTAAGTATACCTTTACTGAACTAGAATGTTATTAAATAAACTAGCTTTTATATGTGTAGTTTTAATTAATAGTACCAAATATTTTGCTATTGTAAGTTTGTTTAATTGTATTTGACATTATTACTGTGAATTTCCCATTGTAACGCCACTGTTATGGAAAAGTTATAATTTTAGAAATCGATAGAAAATATTTGGACATTCCGTCATCAATTTATACTCGAACCGTTAAGAAACCATGAAATTATGATTACACGAAATAATTTTCATGGCTAATTTACATTGGATTAACAGTAACACCCAGTTACTATTTTCAAAAGTATGCAACTTTTCAAATAAGTATGGGTACCTAGTTAGTAGTTATTAACTATAGTAACTTTCTATTTAATATCCAGTAAGTGTAACTCAGAAAGGGGTCAATAGAAATGGTATGGCTTTGTTTTTACTTATTTATAGCTATCACAATATAAACTAACAAACCTCATAATTTGGTCATAATTAAATATTATGACCAAATTATGAGGTTTGTTAGTTATTATTCTTATTACATTATTCTTTATTGTTTTTCTCAATCATTAATTGATGATGTGACCTATTTCATAACGTTAGTTACATGTAAAAATTTTAATGACATAAGATGACATAGAACATAAGATTCTTTATTGTTTTTTAGGGTTCCGTACCCAAAGGGTAAAAACGGGACCCTATTACTAAGCCTCCGCTGTCCGTCTATCCGTCTGTCTGTCTGTCTGGCTGTCTGTCACCAGGCTGTATCTCATGAACCGTGATAGCTAGACAGTTGAAATTTTCACAGATGATGTATTTCTGTTGCCGCTATAACAACAAATACTAAAAACAGTATAAAATAAATATTTAAGGGGGGCTCCCATACAACAAACGTGTTTTTTTTTGCCGTTTTTTGCTCGATATTGATAACGACTACAGGTAGACAGTTGAAATTTTCACAGATCATGTATTTCTATTGCTGCTAAACAAAATATGCTAAAAACAGAATAAAATAAATATTTAAGGGGGGCTCCCATACAACAAACGTGATTTTTTTTGCTGTTTTTCTGGTACGGAACCCATCGTGCGCGAGTCCGACTCGCACTTGGCCGGTTTTTATTGTTTTTTTTTTATACTTAATATGTATGGGTAAATGTTACCAAGTGGCAATTTACATCTCTTAGCAGTTAAATGGCACATTAGAGTCACAAATGCCTTAAGGCTTTCCTACAACAGTTGTTTAGCAAAAGAATGATTGACAGAAGAATTTCCTAACGTTTAACGCTAATACTCACATGTCAAATATGTTAGGGCTGTCAAGCACTCTTATTAAAGCATTCAATGGCACTTTTCTAACACATAACCATAGTATTTTTCATTTTCTTTTTTGTTCTGTACGTGTAAAATGGACCACCCGTTCTGTGTTCTGAGGGACCACCTTAAAGAAAATTGGAATCTCTATAACAAAATGGTACTGACTTAATAACTTTTTTCGAAAACTATGACGCTTCACCTTTTTAATAGTTTTGTCCGCCTTATCTTTGCCGAACAAAATATAAACTAATATTTTTTTTTTACATTTAATTCTTTTGCAAACGTCAGTATATTTCTAAAAAGTTTGAATAACAAAGAGTTTTAATAATAACTGTCATAAAAACCTACTTCGTTTTCTCCGAAAATTCGGAAGTCCAAAGAAACCGTTGTTGTTGAATTAAACATGAGTGGATGGCACCGTTGCGTAACAAAATAAATAAGATGTTATGCTTTTTGATGCAAACTGAGCAACATCCGGACGTTAGGTTGATTTTATAACTTTGTGAATGTGAGATATTCTTTATGAATCGTCGTTTTTGACGTTAATTTGATTAGAGCTTTCTTTCATTGATGAGTTTCCTGTTATTTCCTATTTTGGCTGCGGTTGCTGGTAGATCACATGGATTTTATTACGTTTATTAAACATAAGTTCTTAGCGCAATGCAATTTATATAATTTTTACATTATAATATGACCTTTGAGATTTCTTAAACAAACTTTACCTAAGTACCTAAATATTCAAATTTTCCAATCTATTTTTTTATTATTTAAATTAAAAATATCTCAGGCTACTCCAAAAAATATTTTATACCTAATTAAAAAAAGCGAGTTAGTACTTTATCGTCTCATCTGTATATTTTTAAATACAAATTAAAACTACCATTATTTTATAAAGTAATAAAATTCCTGATGTTTTACTGTCTGTTATAATAATTGTAATCTATCATCTAATAGGTTTTAGTAATTTCTAACTCAATGAACACATTTGATTTCTCTTAGTTTCTACAATAATGGTTAAAGCATTAAAGACTAAAAAATTACTGTTCGATTTCGATAAAACAGATCCTCATTGCGACATTTTTAAAAATAAGTAATGATTTATAATTTAATTTTTGCAGTTATCTGGGAGCACGGTAGTGCTCCCGCCAAGACGAGCAAGCAAAGCGCAAGGGCACTACCTACCTTTTCTTGAAGCGCTTCGTCGATTTTTTGAACCCTCATATCTTAAGTTTGGAGTATACTACATAAATAAAATTCTCGGAATGTGATGTTAGTAAAGGATTTATTGAACATATAAAGTTTTAATTACATAGCCTTTATAATATAGATTTTATTGATATCTAAAAAACCCCGATTTCGTCACTGACTCACTCATGATCATCAAAATTCATAGGGTACTTCCTGAAGTCCTAGAAAGCTGAAATTTAGTATGTAAGCTAGATTTAGGACACAAACAACAAAAAAAATATGAAATTGGACTTTAACCCCCCAACCGCTTAACCCTCATAACTTGGGTTTGGGTTATACCAGAAACACAAAATTCTCAGGATATGATGTCTGTAGTAGACTTATTAAACATATAAAGTTTCAATTGCATAGCTCTTAAACTTTGGATTTTATTGATATCTAAAAAACCTAGATTTCGTGAAAACTTACTGAAAATCATCAGAATTCTTAGTGTACTTCCTGAAGTCCTAGAAAGCTGAAATTTGGTATGTAAGCTAGTTTGAATACACAAACAACAAAAAAATTATGAAACTTGGAACTTTAACCCTCCAACCCCTTAAAGTAGGGGATGGAAGTTTGTATGACACTTCCGCAAATTTTGATGCTAGAGGTCTGAAAAATTTGACATATGTATCTGAAAAATCTTTAAATATTTAGTAAATATTTTTAAGACTTAGTGAATCACTGTTAAAGTAACGGGAAAAAATATTCATTAAAAAGAAATTGTGTTCATTTCAAAACTACTTCTTTCATGGCGCAAACTTCACGCAGACTCTATTTTGCTCTTTGCACTATCACATTCTATGTCAAAGAGTAAAATAATATCACAGCATAAATAAATTAGTTCTATCACAGAATAAAATAAATAATAGTACAAGTACGCTAGATGACTTTGATCGAATTTCACACGATTTTAGACCACAATTCTGACCCAACCTTGCTTTACCGGTTTATGGAAAGGTACTTACAAAAAGGAATGAAATCCCACCAAAAACATTTTCATATATAGTGCTGCCAAGACTCCATATATGGCTTGCACTGTCAAAAAAATATGAGACCTCATGTAGAGCCAAGCTTCTAACTCTACGCGCCCTAACTCTACAAGCCCTAACTTCAAAAACTCTTCACCTTAGTCAAAATATGTGGCTTGGCCGTTTCGTTACTACAAGAACTAGTATTGTTGAACAGTGAAAAAATTTTTCCATGTAGCGAAATGGCCAAGCCACATATTTTGACTAAGGTGAAGAGTTTTTGAAGTTAGGGCTTGTAGAGTTAGGGCGCGTAGAGTTAGAAGTTTGGCTCTACATGAGGTCTCACAACTTTTTGACAGTGCAAGCCATATAATATATGGAGTCTTGGCAGCACTATACATGAAAATGTTTTTGGTGGGATACATTAATTTCATAGTTATAAAATGGCCTTTTTCGAGTCACATTTTACTGATCAAAACAAAAGAAGATCGTCATTGTATTCCATGATTTGTTCCGGATTTGTCATGTTCCTGACTCGTCGTATTCTTTCCGAAAGCCGTGTTGTAAGCCAAAAAGAGTGAAATAATGACCTCTCGAAACATAAACGAGAATCTGAGATCGAATTGGTATTGAGCAAACGTCAAAACAGTTCAATGGAAACCTTGGAAATCGTTTCCATGGAAACCTTGGAAATCGTTTCCAATGTACCAAATAACACATTTTTGACGTTTATTTGGTCCTGATGTGAACTCGATCTCATTTATGCCCGTCGAGAGAAAGAGAAAGAGGGGCTGAAAATAAAATTATGGTCATTATTACATTAGTCATAAGCAAAAACTAATACTATGTAAGCAAGTACGACTACGACCTATGAAATTGCCCATTTTTAGGGTTCCGTACCCAAAGGGTAAAAACGGGACCCTATTACTAAGACTCCGCTGTCCGTCTGTCTCTCTGTCTGTCTGTCACCAGGCTGTATCTCATGAACCACGATAGCTAGACAGTTGATATTTTCACAGATGATGTATTTCTGTTGCTGCTATAACAACAAATACTAAAAACAGAACGAAATTCATATTTAAGGGGGGCTCCCATACAACAAACAGTTTTTTTTTGCCGTTTTGGTACGGAACCTTTCGTGCGCGAGTCCTACTCGCACTTATTTCTCACACATAGAGAACCTCATAACTTCTGTAATTTTAATAAATTGTCAGTTGCTTGATATTATATCTATTTATGACCATAACCATCAACTATCAGTATAACTAAATCCTAAATTTTTGTTTTATTAATATTTGAAAATACTTTGAAATTGACTCCTTTTCTTGGTGGTAATTACCACTTTATCCGCTGTAACTCAGCCAAAACTTTTAATTTCGGTAAACATAATCGCTGACATAAATAAGTTGAATGTTCAAAAACTTCTACATAAAAAAAACTTCATTAGTGTTCGCGGTTGTTTAAGAAATTAAAAAAAAACCAGTAAAATGTATATTTGATTTGGCACATTTAGGGTTCCGTACCAAATAGGGCTGAGAGCCGGGGTTTGTCTGTCGAGTTTAACTGCAAAATTATGTTGATTTATAATAGAAAATGAGAGAATTGAAAAAGAAAAATAATATTTATCAATATGTTGGTTCTATTTGTTGGTAAAATATACATTTTATTAAACATTATAATATAACCAATCCTTCGGAAAAAAAGTGGAAAAAAGCTGACTTTGTTTTAGAATATTTTTTAAAAACATAAATACAGTCTTTGTCTACTTAATAAGTTCTAAACAATGATACCCTACACGTTTGTTTTTCACGCCCCCTTCACTTGTATGTCCTCTAAAACATAAAAAAATACTTTACTTTTCACTTTGGGTCGACATGACACACCTTTGGTGTAATATAAAGACTGTAACTTCAACGGCTTAGCTGCTAAAGCTTTCTAGCAGACGACAGACAGACGGACACATGAGTGACAGCAATAGGGCTCCGTTTGGCCCCTTCGGATACGGAACCCTAAAAATTATCCAATACAATTCGGCAATTTCATAGGTAAAGACCTAATATGTGATACTATCTCTGTTGCACAGCATAATTCTAAGTTTATTTACATACTTAGTTGTCACTATTTTCACTTTCATGTCACTTTAACACTAACACAAGAAGGATCTATCGTTCTCGTATGCATAAATTAACATACAAAATTCCAATTCATTGACATTTACAACCAAATAAATTACCAATTTCTCTAACGATATTTCAATACACTAATTAATTTTACGTAACGTAGCTGCGCAAGACAAATTTTTATTCTAACTTTTATGACAATAATTAGAAGCAAATCTTGTTCACTGTCATTAGCAAAATAGTAATTAAGTATTTTAAAAAATGTATTTTATACTAATTTTCTGGTAATAATTTTTACAGCTATAACGATTACTTACTACGTTTGCAATATAATAATTGATATTTTAAAATTAAAGATCCTCTTCTTAGTTTTCGCGCTTAATGCATAATTTGTACCTACCTATATTTAAGTAATACATATATTAAAGAAACTTAGAATAATAACAGCCTCTACAAATGGCTCAGTTTTCAGATTTGTATCCTTCATACGGTACCTACAAAAATCGAAAAAAGTTTCAATTTCCCTATATTTAGGGGATAAGTTGCTATTTTATATTAGATTTTAGATACGATTAGTAACGTATGAAATATATAAATCTAAAAACTTTCTTTTTTGGCTCTCTTTACATACAAGGACTTGCCTTCTAGGTGTTATTATTCTAAGTACCTAAAGAAGATCATCATCATCCACCTGTCCTTATCCCAATAAATTTGTAGTACTGTGTCTACACAAAATAAAATTTTGCGCTCGTAGAACGACCACTATTGGGGTCGGCGCAGTATGTAATACATACTGCATTAGGTTTTGGCAAAGTTTTACGATCCGCCGCCTGCCTGACACCAACCTTCCTTGCAGTGGCGAGGGGTGAAATTATGGCGAAGGTAAGCCGCTCTACAAAAAATATGAAAAATGTTATGATCTGCACAGTGGATCAGTGGGATAGGATTTTCAAAAGGTAAGCCGATAGGAATCGGCTTGTATGGACCCTTCGCCACTGCCTCCTTGGGAATGCTGTTGTTGACAGTTTCCTCGCTGCCATTCGAGTGACCCTTTGTGCGATGGTCTGCATCGGGTCCCTAAAACTTCCCTCTATCGCCTTCTACGATACCCACGGGATGAGATGGGACAGTCCTATTCTTAACCGGAACTGTGCACGTTACTACTATTATATATTCTGTCTGTGACTGTGCGGCGTCGTAAAGAACCTAAAGAAGATAAAAATCAAAGAGTAAAATAATATAAAATCTTTAAACTTTTCCCATTTTTCAAATATGTTCACAATCACAAATGATTATTTCAGCTTTATGTTAGTGCTGAAAAAATTTGGTATGCATTTTTATTATGTTCCTCTTTTTACCAAAAGTATTGTGTCATTTACTTTCTACGTGCTTTAACTACACTTTCTAAGTGGATGTGTCCAGTGCAAAAACTCAAAACAAAACAGGATCGAGTATAAAGTTACGTCAACTATATAACCCAGAAAATACAAGACTACACGACAATTAAAATTAGATAAGAGCGTAGGCTTTAGATTTAGACACTTGTTTATCTAGATCAATCAGATTGTAAAACTATTTTTACGCTGCATTAATTTCAATTTGGTAAAAGTTGTGTATTGATCAATAGTAATAAACGCCTCAGTATCCAGTATTGCGGCATACATTATGAACTTATCAGTATTATCACGGTTGTGAAATTGAGACAGTTCTATAAGCAGCGTATAGTGGCATTTTAAACTTAAAGTCGCAATAAGCCTGCCGCAAAGGCTGATGGTAAAGTCAGTAAAAGTCTTTAAAATAGAATTGACACATTATGTTATTAATTTCTTACCCACTACGCGTGAATGACGCGGATTCATAACTTTTGTGCCTTTTACTAGGCTAATATTGGTGACTAGCATATTAGATAGCATCAGAATAAAATATTGTCTGGAGTCAAGAAAATCTCAACGTTTATAATTTAGCAATCCATCCCAAAAAACTTTGATTCATAGAATCTAGATATGCAATCAAAGCTACGAACACGTTGAAAAAATATCACCCTATGGGGAATGTCCGAAAAAAATCGAATTAACTAAATATTTTTTATAGGTATAAGCTCCTTTAGTAATAGAAACAAGTATCAGATTTTTCAGGTGCGTAAAAAAATGAAAAAATATGAAAGTCTCTTCGACTTCACAAATATACGAGAGTAACAGCAGAATAGAGAATACTTTTGCCACAGCCTGCCACAACCACATAGACTTAGAAAATTTTTCGCTACTAAGTTTATGCCACAACCACAACATGGTATTAAAAAAAGTTTTAACACAAAATATCAAAACTTTTTGTTTAATACTGTTTTTCGGACATTCCCCATTGTTGGGTGATAATTTGCTGCCATAGTAGGGGCTAAATACACATTAACCTAAATATATTGTCTCGTTTGATTGGCGACCGCGCACCGGAGGACGCTCCGTGGGTAGGCACGACAAGGTGGACCGACGATCTGGTGAAGGTCGCGGGAAGCCAGTGGATGCAGGCAGCGCAGGACCGATCGTCGTGGAGATCCTTAGGGGAGGCCTATACCCAGCAGTGGGTGTCGTGCGGCTGGTATGATGATGATGATGATGATTAACGATCTCAAAAGCGCGACGCTCTATCTATCTATATATATAAAATTCAAAGTCCTGACTGAGTGAGATATCAACGCACAGCCCAAACCGCTGAACCTAGAGACTTGAAATTTTGCACACAGATACTTTATACAGTGTAGGCATCCACTAAGGAAGGATTTTTGAAAATTCCATCCCTAAGGGGATGAAATAAGGGATGAAAGTTTGTATGAAAGTCCCTCAGTTTTGAAGCTAGGATCTTCAAATTTTGTGTTTAGGCTGATGATTGAAAATAAATAAATACGTGTCTCAGCGTTTTTCAAAATTCTACCCCCAAAGGGGTGAAAAGGGGGATGAAGTTGTGTTTAGAAGATAATCCTTCATTTTTGAAGTAGAAATCGCTAGATTTGTAATTTAGGCTTATGGATGGAAATCTAACGCAACGCATATTGTATTGGTATAATTTCAACCCCCATGGTGATGAAATGGGGGTGCAATGGGGTAAATAAACCTAAAAATCGATATGGATGTCGTTATTGGGGTTTTCTGGGATGAAGATTGCGAAAATGACATTTATTTTGAAGTCCAACACGGTCGACATGATTTAACCCCTAAAGGGGTGAAAATTGGATTTAAATTTGGTATTGAAAACAATATAAAATAGACATTACAACTTAAAACTTCGTAGGAGCATGTCTTAAAATAAATAGGCAAACATATATTTTGTGGTTTTGAAAATCAACCCCTTAGGGGGTAAATGGGCTAAGTAAACGTAGAAATCGATATGGATGTCGTTCTTGAGGTTTTATGGGATGGTGATTGCGAAAATGACATTAATTTTGAAGTCCAATTTAACCGCTAAAGGGGTGAAAATGGGGTACAAATTATATATGGAAAAATAATATAAAATAGACATTACATAGTTTACAGCTTAAAAATTCGTAGGAGCATGTCTAAAAATAAATAGGCAAACACATATTTTCTTATTTTGAAAATCATCCGTTAGGGGGTAAATGGGGTAAGTAAACATGAAAGGCGATGTGGATGTCGTTCTTGAGGTTTTATGGGATGAGGAATGCGAAAATGACATTTGTTTTGAAGTCCAACACGGTGGACATGATTCAGCCCAAGGGGACGGGGACGGACACGGGAACAGGAACGGGAACGGGGGCGGGGACGGAAACGGGAAAGAGTAAAGAAACGGGAACGTGATACTCTTAATATCTCTGGACCTAATTCTGATTATTGTAATAAACTAGCTTCCGCCCGCGACTTCGTCCGCGTGGATATTAGAGAAAATCCTTAGGGAACCTTCAACCAGGATCCGACCAACCGTTTTATACGCGATTACGCGGGTCCCCACCAAGCGCGCAGCCTCGTGCGAGGCCTGTCACACGTCGCAAATGTTTTGCCTCGCGAGGCAGCGCGCTTGGTGGGGACCCGCCTAATCGCGTATAAAACGGTTGGTCGGATCCTGGTTGAAGGTTCCCTAAGGATTTTCTCTAATATCCACGCGGACGAAGTCGCGGGCGGAAGCTATATATAATAAATAATCAAAACCAAAAAACAACTTTGATAAAATAACTTTTTGTTAATTTATAGCCAATCACGCAAAGATCCGACGCACGGCACTCCTTTTCGTGTGCTTTTGTTAACAATTAAAATATGTTAATTAATAGATACCTACATCGTCGTCATATAAGATATAGAATGAGCTGTTTGAATGATTTTGATTTTTATCGCTCGATCAATTGCACTCAAAAAATAAAATGAAATTATTACGTGTCATAAATGATAGTGAATGGGTTGTCAGTGTGCGTGAAAAAAATAGTGCATTGATTGATAGCCTTTTCTAATAAATCAAACATGATTGCACATGTCTTTTATCAGCTGCAACATATCTTACGCTACAATAGTCCACCTTCAAGTAATAAAAATAAAGTGTAATTTAGACTTTCCTGCGCATTTCACCTGTTAAGATGGGTTGATATGGCTTATAGTGGAGGAAATTCTCAGCCACGTTGAAATTGCGTAGATAACGGGGCTATATAGTGCTTGTACAATCGACTACATGTTTGTGAGAAACAGTTATTAGACTCATGTGTTTAAGTTATAGCAGTGGATTTTCTGCAAACATTGCATTCCTGCATTTGACTTGTGTCCCTAAGGGGCAGAGGGCTTTATTATTGTTGCGTGAGTTACCACCTACACAAATAATAATTATTAAATTATAACGGTTTTCGAAGTGGCCATTTCTTACAACTACTTTAATTATTGACAATGATTTTTGAAGAAAAAGGTTTTTACTGTTGCTTATTTCTTCTCAGATTTTTTTCCATTCTCCCAAAATTTTTAATGAAGTCCATAAAATTTCTGCAACATTGCTCTACTTTTTAATCGTTGACACCAATATTATGCTGAACAGTTTAACGTGCTTGCACTGTATCTACTGCTTATCGTGTTACAGTTATTTATACCTAATCATCATCTAATAGTACAGTTAGCTGCAAAAGTAACTCATCTGTCAAGATTCAAAACATTTCATTCCGAAATACATCAATAACTTTTCAGACGAGGATGAAACCTACTAGTTTTATAAAGACTTGACTGCAAATAACGGCTACGCGGATTTTGTTTCGAACCCACTACGAACTTTCATCCCTTATTTCCTCCCCTCCGATATTCATTTCCGGAATAAAAGGTAGCCCATGATCTTCACCATGATAATTGGATCACTATATTAATATTCATCGATATTTGTTTAGTAGTTCATACGTAAAAAGGTAACAGAGTTATACTCCGTTCCACGAATCGAACTCCTAGAGAGCAAAATACTCGCAGCTCATTGGTCAAAGCGCGCGGCTAGAGCTAGGCTATTGGCTAGGCTATTGAAGCACACGCGCATTAACCAATGGGCCCACACGAATGGCTTTTCTTTGCGAGCTCGTTTCGTGAAATGGACTTTTTACCATTGAAAATGGTTATCAGATGCAAATCGCCTGAGACGTATTTTTGGCCATATCTTCGAGGATTTTGGGAGGATCGAAATAAAATTAGTACCAAAAGTTGAGGAATTTATCGAAACACGTGTTAACGTTTGAATTTTGAAAATCTACTGGTAACTTTTTTTAGAATTTTGCGAAATTCCAAAAATTTCGGGTTTTTTGGGGGATGTTTGTTTACTAAATTGTAAATATTTCGAAAAAAAACGACTTAAGAAAAAATAGTTTTAGGGTATTAGTTTAGCTATAAAATGGCGAAACAATTTTGAAAATTGGTTTATAATTGTGACCTGTAGGTGGTCCCTTTAGATTTGGAATTGTAGAAAAACGGCTGTTTCCGTACATAAAAAGTGATGTAGCTTCTATGATTATTGACCGATCGTCATGGTAATAGTGTTAAAAGATGCAGAAGTGGACGAGAAGTGCATTCGTTGGAATTTCGAAAATTTGATAATATTATTTCGGCCGCGTTGAGGCAGTCAGCGGGCGCTTTTGTGACACGAGGCGGAGCCGAGTATCACAATCGTAAAAATAAATAGGTACTACCTAGGTGACTTGAAAAATATAATAGGACTTTGGATTTGATTTGATTTTGATTTTCGTAAATTTTTGTGTTCATTTTCAATGCTCCGATTCTTGCGGGGACTGTAAAATCTGTGATTTTTTAGTTCCCTCCGGTGGTGGGCGGTCTTTTACCGCCCAATTCCATCTACATACGGGGCGCCCAGCCCGATATATTGTTAGTATTAATAATTTCTATCCCATAGTTTAGAAATCGAGAAAACAAAATTAGCTTACTCAAATACTGAACTGGCGGAACAACTCCCCCCTGGATCTACAAGAATCACTCATTTAACATTATACCTACCTGCATATCTATTAATTTTTTTTGGGTAAAGCATATTCTAGAACCTTAGTATCAAGTATTCATACTCGAGCACTAATATTTACAATAAACAGTAACGTTTTTTGTTTCTCCTGAAAAGTTGTCAAAATTGACTGGCGCAGTCTTGTAATATAAACGACGATATGTCGATGACTTTTACCTTCAAACAAATTTGATATGGAAACACCTTTGCATATTTCAAGTAAGTATGTACTAATATATTTTATGGCCACGTCCAAATAAAACGATTAAAATAACTACACCTTATTTGATACCGGTAGCAATTAATTGATGTAGTAAAATGATCTTTATATCAACGTATGAGGATCGCTAGGTATAACTATAATTAAGTTGTTCTTTTCGTAGTATTATCATAAGGAAACATTTTGACTGATGTCAGTTTGAGCAATCGTTTTATTGTTGATCACCTTTTATGGTAAAATTAAACTGGTTGAACAGATACAAGATTTGTGACTTGTGACATTTGTCGCAGAATTACAAGAGAAAGATAAAGCTACTTAGAAATACTAAAACACAGATCTGTTGAATGAAAGCTTTAATTTCATTCCAAGTGTTTACTGTTTAGTTAGTCTATGCTTAATTTAGGTAAATATTTATCTAACGTAACATCATTAACAACTTGAATGAAATATGTCTTAAAATAGCCTACTTTACTATTTGTTTATTTTTACGTTATATTTCGTTATATTACTTTATGTACATAAATAAAAAAGAAATAGAATATTTGCCGATCAACAACAATGACAATATCTCTCATCATAATAATAAATATAAATTCCATACATTAAATCTTAGAAAAATAAACTAGCTTGTATTGCCATTTCATACTAATCCATTTTTTTGTTGACTTGTTCTAAATATTAACAGACAAATCTACTGAAATGATAGTTTTAATATTATATGACAAATTAGAGTTTTGATCCTATATGTTATGCTGAATTTAAATAATGTACTCTTACTTTCCTACTTTTAACATCATAATAACTCGAATAAAACTAATTCCTATCTTAAATTGTCTGTTTTTTCAATAGTCACCGATCAATATCTTGCATCAATACCAATTATTATAATCCATACAATCTAAAGTTAACACAATAAAACTTTTGATGAAAAGAAATAAATTGGTTAAAATCTGATTTATCTTTCTTTTTTTATCTTTCTAAATTGTTATCTGAAATAGAACAGTTGTTTTAAGAGTTAAACAAGCAACAAGCATTAGTATTGTATAAGCAACAAGTATATTTTGTTCTGAAGAGATTGATCTATTTCACGGTTCCAAACAGCTTTAAGAAATACCTAGAAGTAATTTATTACCGGTTCTTTAATAGCTTAATATTTTGATACTTATTAACTGTTACTTATTAACAGTTAATAAGTATCAAATTTTGATACTTATTAACTGTGTGTGGGATGTGGGTTGCCCTTGAATAAGTCTTAATAGGCAATGATTTATTTTTAAATTACATTAAATACTCTTGTAATTATATCTTGTTATTATGGTATCTTATTATTTTTCTGCGTGCGTCTAGTTGACTAGAATAGCACCAACTCCTTTACTTTTAGATCAAACAATATTAATAGTTAGTATTCATAGAATAAATAATAGTAAATACCTAGCTACGAGTATTACTACGTACGCAAGAAACTACTAATACTAAGTTTAATTTTCATTTTGACTTTTTTATTATTTTGGTGGCTCCCGCCCTTGACTTAGGTGATCTAAAGAAAAACACAAGAACTTAACAATAACATAATGACCGAGCAAGCGCGAAGCGTGATCGAAGCGCCTACGTTTCAGCTTGCCAAAAAATGCTTTCGTATATCTGTCCGTCTGTTCTCCTCTACTGGTCGCATTTCTCAACAGATTCTCGAGAAACTTTTGAGCAGTTTCAATAACTATATTATTTTTTTGCCAATTTGTCTTTTTAAAACAACTTTTGTGTAGTCAGTTGTAAAAACAAGCGTTTTTGAAACAAAATACAAAAGGCTTTAACTATCCGAATTGTCAGTGAAATAATAAAAAAATAAAAAGTTTCATTTCGGACAGTGTCCGTAGCTCTAATTAAATATCCACGAAGCTATTGCTGAACCGAGGTAAATACCTATTAAAATTAATAAAAAAGCAGAACACTTCATGCATGTAATTTGACAATTAGCGATAATTAGGTGACTTGCGGACGTGCAGTTAATTTTTAATCAATTGCGATTTCACTTGTTCGGCAAAATAAAAAAAATAAATTAAATTTAAAAAAGTTTACGCTAAAAACTAGTTCAGTGAAAAGTTTTGAATATTTATGTTTCCATCCGTTACAAAATGCTATTCTAAAGTTTAGATGGTTTGTAATCCTATAAGTATTATTTTAGGCAATATCTAAGACCATTATGTTAGAAAATTATAGTGCAATATTTACATTAGAAGTTTGAGAAAAAAGAACATTATTAAATTGAGATTTTTCGCGTTAATTATGCTATTATTATATTGAGATAAATAATATTATAAGAAAGATACTAGAAAAAAATGAATTCCCGTAGTCTCATCTGAGGTGCTAGGGGTGAGTCATTTTTTCTAGTATTTATTTAATATATTATTAATCTTAAAAAAACATAAGACATAATATCTGTGTTATGTTTTTTAAGCTAGCTTTTAAGACTATTCAATGGTCATCTATTACCTACCTGTCTCATAAAATTTTATACACCATTGAATTTAAATACACTTTAATATTTATTACTTACTTCACCTAATTAACAGGTGCACAGAGCAAAAAAGGTATTTCAGGTATGCCATTAAAAGTCAGTTCTAACGCTTTAAAACTCTATGGCAACGTCTAAGGAATTCAGCTGTTGGTTCTTTTGCTGTAAAGAAATAAAAACGAGCTAATGACCGACACACACCTGCCTAATAAGAACTCTTTATAATTTGTTATGTAACCTTTTTGCTAGAACTTAAAGCCATGGCCTTTGCATGCCATTCGTGAAGAATGATTAAATATAGGTATAGATTTGTAACTTAAAAAATGCAAAAATATAATTTAATAATATAGGCTATGTTGAGGGTTGTTTGATATGAGCTTTGTTGCCTCATTGTCAAAGGGTAGTATTTAATCAGGTAACAATAAATTCCTATTTTGGGTATCTAAAATACTGAATATAGCGTACTGAAATACTAAGTGGGTGACGGACCGAGGGTGACTACAGATATTGAAAACGGGTGACTATAAAATACAAATTGAGTAACTAGTTATTCGGAACGGGCAACCAAATTACTATTTGGGCGACAACCTTAGAACACCCAAAACATTTAAAATATGGCATATATTTTATTTTAAAAAGGTGACTATTATCCTAATCGAGATGACAAAAACAAACAAACGAGAACGTAACCTAATAAAAACGTGTTAAAAATACCATGTTGGGCAGCTTAAATCAGTTATATAGTTACCTACTTGGTAAAATAGTTGCCCACTCAGTATTTTTGTCACCCATTTAGAGTTTTCACTGCTAACTTAAATTAATAATCACTTACATGTAGTCGCCCGTTTTAAGTATTTTTGTAATCCACTGTTTGTCGCCCGTTTAGTTATTTTGTCGCCCAAAAAATAAACTACTGCCCGGTTTAGTATTTAAGTATCCCATTAACAGTCGCCTTAATTATTTCCAGTCACCCAATTAATTAATTCCGATTGTCAAACCTTAAATAATATTTCATGATTATTTAATTTTACTTTACTGCGTCATAAATGTTTCAGTTTCCATACAAATTAGATAAATTAATAAAGCTTCTGTAAATCGGTTTAACCGAGCAATAAAGCTAAGGCTTTATAATTAATAGTCCTTTGCCGGTGTTGGCCGTTAGAACGGTACCAGAGCGACATGGCGACAGGATGGTGTTAACGAAGCAGGCACCGCGAAACTGTTTTAACTGCTATTTAAATGGCCATTTTTGCTTACACTTTTTGAGAAAATAATAGGGGTTAATGTACGAAATTGTATTTTTTCATTGAGCCTCAATATTCTATGATGTTAAAGATGCTTTAGGTGTATGTTATTATTTGAAATTAATTTATGATCATGACGGCCATCAATAAAATAACGGCAAGCAATAAAAATATTTTTAATTTTCTTTCCACACTTCAAGGCCTGGAAAATGAGACTCAGTAGATTTTCTATTATTGTCGTTAAAAAAGTACATTAAAAGTGACTCTTCTTTAGGGTTCCGTACCTAAAGGGTAAAAACGGGACCCTATTACGATCATCATGAAATTTTGCATACACGTTGCCAGGGGTACAGAGAAGGCCATAGGGTACCTTTCATCCCGAAAAAATGTTTTGTTCCCGAGGTCTATCAAAAAAACTTTACACGCAGACGAAGTCGCGGGCGGCCGCTCTAGTGTGTACATAAATGCTTTAGAACATTAGCGTTCCTGAAAACGTTAGTATGGAAAATGCAAATCCTTTAAAATTCCCCATACAAAACGGCCATTTTATACTTTAACCTCTAATACTAATATAGACCATAAATAGGTGTAATACTCTTTTGCTCTTAATTTCGACCACGTGGAATTTTGTTTCTTCTGGGAGTTGCTGTGTCGTCAATACTGGTTTGATCTTAAAATTATTATGATTTGACTAGTGGCCACCCGCGGTTTCACCCACATGGTTCCCGTTTCCGTAGATATATCGGGATAAAAATTATTATATATTTTAATCTTGGCTATCTACTATCTGTGTGCCAAATTCCAACCAAATCCGTTCAGTAGCTTTTGCGTGATTGAGGAACAAACATCTAAACATCCAAACCCACAAACTTCCACATTTATAATACTAGCGGCCGCCCGCGGTTTCACCCGCGTGGTTCCCGTTCCGTGAGAATATCGGGATAAAAAGTATCCTTTGTTTTAATCTAGGCTATCTACTATCTGTGTGCTAAATTTCAACCAAATCCGTTCAGTAGTTTTTGCGTGATTGAGGAACAAACATCCAAACATCTAAACATCCAAACCCACAAACTTCCACATTTATAATATTAGTAGGATTAGTAGGATAATGTTTAATATTAGTAAGATAATATCAATTTTGGCCATTGTCTAAGTTCATTGTTTTTTATAAATATTAGTGCTGCCTTAAAATTTAACTTGTTTGCAATGGAGTTGAGTCCTAATTTTTCATCAATTAATTTTGTATAAAATTGTATATAATCGCATAATAAGCTATCAGATTTTCCCACAAAGATATCGTCTCACATAGTTTAAAAGCGGTACTAAAGGCGAAAGAATGCCGACTAACCCCCCATCCCGTAATTGGTGCCGACTTGCCGGCGGTATAAACGAATAACGGAATTACGGACATTCAACGGTACTGAAATACTGTTAAAAGATAAGTGTAATTTTTTTTTTTTTGAAATATGGATATAAATGAATTATTGAAGTCAGCTTATACTGTAAGTACTAAGTGAATAGAATAAAAATACTTAGGAAGATTACATTTGAGAGACATACAAAACTATATTTTTTTTGCGAAATTCTCTATTCATTTAGGAACCTATCGAGGCTTATTCCCTTTGTCCCTGAATCTTGTCCCCCACTCGGATATCGGAGAAAAAGATTATTATTTTCCCATACTTTTGTCCCGATATTCCCCAGTGGGGGAGTAGAGTGGAAACATCGGGATAGACCCTTCTCAAAAGCATGATATCACTGCATGATGTAATCAAATCAAGTTCATGTTAAAAATGAAATAAAAATAGCATTGTCTCCGAATTTCTGTTAAAGTGATTAGTGATTTATTGAATAAACAATCAAACGAAGGTATTTTCTAAAAAAAACAATAAAACCTAAAAAAAAAAAAAAATAACTTAAACTTTATTTAAATGTAATCGTAAATCTCCGAAGCAAATATTGACTAGTTGTGAATTTTAATTGTAGTTAGTAAATTGTACATTAATGTGTTAATTAATTAAGAAACTTTCGTAAACTTACTTACAATACATAAGTTACTGACTTTCTCTAAATGTATAAGAAGGATGGAAAGAGCCATCTTGTAGCCAAATTCATCGACTGATTTCAAATATTATGATATTAATATGTGATATTTATCGTGAGATCAAGGGCAAGCGCTTATCCGTTAAGAAATAAAATAAAAGCCTTGTGTAATACCTTTCAGTATACACTATATTTTTTATTATGCAAACCAATATGTTCACAGCGGATACAATTACTAAACATCCGTGCGTTGACGACACTGCTGAGACTTTTGCATAAAACAATGTCGCTATTACATCTACGCATAAATGCATACAGCTTTACTCCATGCAATTATTTCCTTAAATGCAAAGACGCTTCAACCTTAGCATATAAATTGGCCGCCATTTTGACCGCCATTTTGTCGGCCATTTTGTATTATATTCAAATTAGACGGCATATGCCTGCCTGTCATATGGCAATGCAAAATAAGCGGTCATATGAATCTTCATGGTGGTTTTTACTGAAGATAATTTTATTAAAGTTGTTTTAAGGTAGAAAAGGCTTTATTATACATGGACGGCGGCGTTTAAAAGTAAAAGAAGCTTTTAATTATTTCTATGATTACTACGTAAATTAAACTCAAGCTCAAGATAACATTATCTACGAGTCTTTAATCAAGACATAATAACAAAGACAGCCCCCCTAGCATGACCAGCATAACACGATATATATCGCGTGATATAACATTTAATCACGTTTGACTGTCAAAAAAATAAAGGAGTTTGACAGTTGAGTGTCGATAAAATGCTATATCACGCGATATATATCGTGTCGTCGGTCATGCTAGGGGGGCTGGTTGATATTTTTATACATTTAACACCCTGTTTCAAATTTTTGTTTTATAATAATTCAAACCCAAAAATGGATCACCTATCGCTATGTTTTTTCTCAAATCAAACCGTTTTAAATAAAACTGTTTTATTTAAACTTGTGGGAGCACACTCATAGCTTCTACGATCAGAATCCGAGATTTTCACTTCTTCTGATCTCCGATTCCTCAACTATTAGCAGACCAGAATCCTCGTGCACCCATCAGCACGGTGCACCACTGCTAAATTGGTGACCTGCCGACTAACTGAAGATTTAAAAATTGTTTAAAAAAAACAAAAAACCGACTTCAAAAAACCTACCTCTAAAAAGCAAGAAATAATATTCGTAATAATAAAAACACGTCTATTGAAGTCGGGTGGGCTGGAGTACAGATTCCTTTTTTTAATTCTAAAAGCCCCACCCGTGCTTTTTTCAAGATTACTTGAAAAGTACTGAACCGATTTCCAAATTTTAAAAAATGGGACCAACTTGGGAGTTTACCTAATGTAATAACGTTTAGATCATTTCAATCGGTTTAGCCGTTTTCGAGTAATCGGTGGACATACACAAAAAAAAACAAATATACAGACGAACAGAGAACCTCCTCCTTTTTGGAAGTCGGTTAAAAATAGATGCTGTTATCGACTATTATTACATCAAAGAGATCAATAAAAATACATTAAACTATCTTTATTACCAATCATAATCACGAATCGATTAAAGCCTACACGCCATACAGTTTTTCACCAAAAAAGATGGCGTAACGCACAAGTAAATCACGAAAAAGTCATTACCATACTATGTTCCGCCCACTGAACTTTCCAAAGCGATTTTTTTATGAAATTAATGTTGATTACTGTAATTAAAATAGCCTACGGAAATATCGCCCCCGTCTCCTAATGTGATAGTTTTATTACACTTGGTAAATTAATTTATGCTAGCAGGTACGTAAGTAGTCCCGATATATTCGCGTTAGTGAGAGCTCAGAAGTCAGAATTTTATGTTTTGGATTGGTCTTTTTACCGACTTCGAAAATTTAAAAGGAGGACGTCGTGTATATTTTTTTATGAAGGTATGTAGGTACACCGATTACTCGAAGATTGATTATTGATTGAAATGATTTAGTTTAAAGATGATACCGTATTAATTTAATTGGCATTGAACCTTAGATTTTGAAGATAAGCTACAAGGAAGCTTCCTAAAAATCAAATAGGAATTGTATAGTGATTGAAATATTGGTAGGTTTATGACAATCAAAAACAAGTTAGGTACCTACCTATCTATGGTATGGAGTAGACTTGAACTGCGAAGGCCCAACGGAACTCCTTAAGATCAATCAATGCGAAATGTGAAAATTGAGTTAATTACCTACTATTTTAGGTGTATTACTAATACTGAAAAGTGTGAAATATTAAAACTTTTTGTTGATAATATTATCATCGCTCATACAAAAAGTTTGAAATAAAACAACTTACTAAGCAAAACCTTAAAAAAAACAGCTCTAAGTAGCAAGAAATAATGTTCAAATCAACTAATTAAAAAACGTCTAATGAAGTCGGGTGGGAGCTTTTACAAAAAACGACACGTGTAAAAAAATTATAGAGCTATTTTTTTAAGGTTTTTGAAGTAAGTTTTGCTTTTTTTAAGCTTTTTTCATGTCACTGATCTCCTGTGCCTGAATTAAAGACCTTTATTTAAACAACTATTTAATGTTCCGAAATTCAGTTGGTACCTACTCAATACTAAGTTAACGCAAAGACACCCTTATCTTACTTTTAAAACACCTAAATAAATCCTTCTCCTCGCGCTTAAACGTTCCGACAGGCCGACGCATGTTTCCGATAAATTCTTGTGCCATATCTGGGCATTCGGTTTGCGGTCACGGAAGGCATGTCACTTTACAGCGCTGATAAACAGCTGCTAAGCTTCATATTTTGTAATGGCGAGACAGCTTCGAAACTTAAAGGATGGTTATGGAGAAGACAGATCTGTCCGTCAAGTAAAGGCATTTGATTTTGTGAACCTATTTATTTTTGTTTCCAACAATATACCTACACTACATAAAATTTAGAAGTTATTTTGATTTTGAATTTAATTGGTGTTGTTTTGAATTATGACCCGCATTGTAAACGCGGTCTTACCCTCTTATCTGTGTCCAATCATGTGCAAGCGCATCCTTTCCGTACTAGCTTCATTCGGCAAACAAGGTATAGGTAGTTTCGCCATGTTTGTCTAGATTTACAAGTAGACGAGTAATGGTCGATCAACTTATAAATACTGAAAAAAAATCGTAGGTACTTTCATTGAATAGCTAGGTATTATACTTAGATAAAGTCGTTAGTTGTAAAAATTGCCATTATGTTATGGTATATAGGGTTACTACGGAACTAAATACTGCGCGTGACTCGACACGCACTTGGCCGGTTTTTTTTCAAAGGAAGTACAGTTTTCGTAGTCTTAAGAAAAACATAAACGAATACCTACTATTATTTGGTGTTATATGTCACTATCATCAGATACGTTATAGTTATAATGAATTAATAAAAAAATATAATAAAGGCCTTTCCGTTACATCCTTCAGAGAAATAAGTATAATGACTATGATAGGTATTATGTAGGTGGCTTCCGTAATTACTATGTTTCCTTCCACCAAATCAATTGCATAGTGCACATTTATTGCAGCTGAAATCTCAAAAATACAACAAAAATTTAAAGCATCTAACACAACTTTCTATCAAGCAACACATTTCCGATTGGCAGCAACAAAAACTAACAAACGATTGCACATTCTCATCGATTCGAACAAAATTTCTTGCAGCAAGTGCTGTATAAATTGTAAATACCCTCACTCGGCTGGTGGAACTAAGTGTACGCTTGTCCGTCACTTTTTGTTACATTCCTTCAGTAAAATTTACATTATCGCATGCTCGACGATCGTCTTGGCATACTGATGTACTACTAGGAACAAATGATACATTGTAGATCTTTCATAGGTATTTCTTTTCTTGGACTCTGTTTTTTTGTTTTAAGTATGTTGAAAAATTTATAATATATTCCTCAATCAAAGTCCGAAATCAATATTTAAAGAACAATAAAAAACTTAGCGTTAAAGTGGCCCCCAAAAGACAGCACGCGTTTTTGAGGTCTCTAAACGTGAGATCTATACACTGACTGGGTGTTACAAAAAAAGCCCGTAATGCCAAATAATGGTAGATAGGGACCATCAAACTTTACTATGGAATTAACTCTTGAATCGCGAAAAAAAACAGCTGTTTTATAGATTGTGATATTTGCGTTATGAGTTTCATAACGAAATTTCATAAGGGAATTCATAACGCAAATTATTTTTTATTTATCTACGTACAAGCAATATCGTAAATCTTAAATAGTGTATTTTTTACATTGATAAACTGTCATGATAAGTACATTCAATGTTTTTTCCTAATTGTTTTATCATCTTATAATGTTAGAACCATCAGATTATTACTAACGGCTATCCTACTTGAAACAGTTTAGAGTTACGCGTTTAGTTAATGAAAAAAAAAACAAAACTCAAACATCACACAGATGTGACAAATTCCTTATTAAAGCCAGCTGCAGACTAAGAACTAAACTAAAGTAAGTTAATTTAGTTTTCTCCCATTGCTGGGGTTTGTTTTCATACTTATGTACATAGTTTTCAGTTTACACATAATGAATAAGAAATTCCTTCAGCTCTGTAAGCCAATATAAACGAACTTAAGTTAGCTTATCTGCAATCGGCGAAATAAAGTGATAATAAAGACTTCTCATAGGAGAAACACTTGTTGATTAGAAGATCACTTAAGTTAGGTACCAATAATTCGATGAATGCAATTTTGTTTTTATTCCTGTTACAACTGCATACATCATCATCATCATCTCGTGCCATCTTCATATTGAAGTTTGGCGGTCAGCAGACAAAAGTTTTTGCGATCCCATGTAGCATCTTTTAACTGATGATAGCCAAGTCCAGTCCACTGTTTGATGTCGTCCAGCCATTTGCGTCTCGGACGTCCCGGCCCTCTCTTTCCTGGAATTTTGCCTTCTCTCTGCATGTGTCCGAAAAAGGCGACCTTCCGTCTCATGACTGTAGACATCAGTTCTCTTTTGCAGTCGGCTTTCTGTAGAACTTTGGCGTTAGATGTGAAGCTAGTCCAAGGTACTTTGAACATTTTACGAAGAGTCCACATCTCGAACGCTTGCAAACGGTCACATATTTCTTTTAATAAGACCCACGTTTCGCAGTCATATAAGAGTGTAGACCAGACGTAGCATCTCATAATGCGGTGTCTTATACAAAATTTAATTTTGGGGTCGCAAAGGATTTTGGACATTTTGTGGAAGGAAGCTTTTGCTTGTCCGATTCTACATTTCACCTCTTCTAGGTGGTTTAGGTCAGAAGTAAAGTAGCGACCGAGGTATTTAAATTTGGTGACACTTTCAATTAATGCACAACTGCATACAGCTTTTGCTATATTATAATCTAACTCACACTTATAAATAATTACTTATAATCTTTTTCCCTGAAGAAGAGATCATCGTATTGTCAGATTTAGTAAACCTAAAAAACTACGAATTTTTTCGTGTATTGTTAACCACACCACTTGAGTTTCGTTTACATTTTTTTTTGTGTGGTTGACTGACAATAACTAATATGTTCTCAGTTATAAATTCGAACCAAAACGGAACCCTTCACATTACTTAAATTGTTTTTATAGTGTTCTCGATATAATTCATGTTATTTTTTGTCTTAACAATAAGGAGCAGATGCGAGAAGTTGGAATCAATCGAGATGATTTTTTGCGGATATTTTTTAATGAATCATTTGTATGTAACCATTAGTGTAACTTGTAGATTTTTGATAGTAAAATGACAACATTTTTTGCCAGCACTATGTAACTTCCATGTAAATATCAAGTTCTTATTATTGCAACTACTCTAAAAATTCAAATAGAAATTGTAAGAAACTTGGTGCTTAAGTTTTTGTAATTTAAATTAACAAATACCATTACAATACAATTTTATTTGTACCTACTCATCACAAACATAACAGCCAACAGTTTCATTTCCCTGCATCATAACAGTGGTATTCAACCTTTGTGATGACCAAACAAATATTAAGCTTAGAAATCGAAAACCTTTCCGTTTCGTCTTTTCATAAGCATCATCATTTCTCCAAGTACTACAAAAGAGGATGAGTGGTCAAAATTTTCAGATTTTACTCAATGACTCGCTAAATTCCGGAGAAAGTGATCCACTGGCACAGTACTTTACTCGTAAAGAGTAACGAATTTTTTCGGATCAATTAATCGGTTTCGTGCATAAAAAATAAAATTGACTAATTGGTACGCTTATTATGTTTTGAAGCATAATGCACTGTCGCGGAATGAAGAGGTTTCTCCATTTTGCATCAAAATAGTAGCAAATTGATATTCAATGAAGTGAAGAATGTTTTACAATTTAAGTCGAAATACGTTGGCCAGATTTGTATGTTCCAGTTATGTTGCAGTTAACTCACCTGTCAGATAATGTCAAACAAATTCTGTTCCATTACGGTATACCTGTTACTTAATCAAGTTCTACAATGGCACATTTCGCATTTCACTATAACGTATAACGATTGCATTGTAAAAACACTCTTCAAATCTAAATTATTTTTACCATTGAAAATGGTTATCAGATGCAAATCGCCTGAGACGTATTTTTGGCCATATCTCCGAGGATTTTGAGAGGATCGAGATGGAAATAGTACCAAAAGTTGAGGAATTTATCGAGACACGTATAAACGTTTGAATTTTGAAAATCTACTGGGAACTCTTTTTGAAATTTTGCAAAATTCCAAAAATTCCGGGTTTTTTGGGGGGTGTTTGTTTACTAAATTGTAAATATTTCGGAAAAAAAACTGACTTAAGAAAAAATGAAAAAAAGAGCCCTAGGGTATTAATTTAGTTACCAAATAATTTTGAAAATCGGTAAATAATTGTGACCTGTAGGTGGTCCCTTTAGATTTGGAGTTCTAGAAAAACGGGTGTTTCTGTACATAAAAAGTTTTGTAGCTTCTATGATTATTGACCGATCGTCATGGTAATAGTGTTAAAAGATGCAGAAGCAGACGAGAAGGGCATTCGTTGGAATTTTAAAAATCAGTTAATAGTATTTCGGCTGCGTCGAGGCAGTCAGCGGGCGCTTTTGTGACACGAGGCGGAGCCGAGTGTCACAATCGTAAAAATAAATAGGTACTACCTAGGTAACTTTAAAAATATAATAGGATTTTGCATTTGATTTGATTTTGGTTTTTCGTAAATTTTTGTATTCATTTTCAATGCTCCGATTCTTGCGGGGACTGCAAAATCTGTGAATTTTTTTTTCCTACATTCTTACAATCTTACATTTTTTGTGCTTGGCCTCCACCTCACCTAATGTTAAGCGACGATAAGGCCAGATGTAGAAGCGCACTACACCCAGAATCCTCACCACTGAGGACCTGGCTATCTTACCTCTAACTGCCGGATCACAACAATTTTTGAATTGTTGTTATGGCGTCACTTAGGTAGATGGTGGCAGCTAGCCAGGCAGACTTGAAATAAGATCTACTACCAACGAAATCGAGGACAAAGTGTACCCCCTGGCAATCGAACCCGGTAGCGATATTAGAAATGCCTGTGGGGTACAGACATTACCTGCTCTGTACCGCTCTGGGTTTTTCTACTTAAAAACGTCGAAAAAGCCTGTGTGTTTCAGAGCATCGCTTGCTCTGTAGCGCGCGGGGTTTTTCGACAAAAAATTTAATAATATTACCCTAAAAAGCCTGTGGAACACAGACAATTCAGAAAATTACAGTTGTGATTAAAGGATTCCTTCTATATGTTTCGGTAAATTATGTAGAATATTAAAATAGTGATTTATAGTCATACTAGCGATATTTTTTTTAACAAAGTGGTATGTATACCACTTTGTTAAAAAAAATCGCTAGTATGACTATAAATCATTTTAGTTTATCCTACTTTTAATATTAATTTATTGTAAATGTTAAAATGTTTTTTCACTCAAACCCATAAAAATGGCAGGCTATGCTAAATGGGATGGATTGGGATGAAAGGCTCACAGATAGTTTTTTTAAACCTGGATTAAAATATAGCAGACTTTGGTTCATAGAAACGTCGCGGGCGGTAGCTTGATAGTGCGCATTTTCAAGTTTCTTGGATAATTAATAAACAATACCTAGTTATGTTTTATTGTAACACTAATCTGACATAATATAAATGTGATACTTAATGTTTTTCATTTCGATTTATTCTGTTTTCATCAATATTTTTGTAATAAATAAAGAATATTAAAAAAAAAGACAAAATACATATTTAAGGCGCCGTAGTACCTACTACTAGCACCGCCAATATATTTATTTTTTTACTCGTAAACCAGGTAAATATTTAAAAAAGCTAACGCCCGATTGCACCAAACTTAAGGATCGCCTAAGTCTATTCCTTCCTACAACACGACCAAATTAAAACGGTGTCATAAACTTAGCCGTCATGTAGCTGTCATTCGCCTAGTTATCTTGGTCGAGTTGTAGATAAGAAAAGACTTAGGCGATTCTTAAGTTTAGTGCTTTTGCCCCTAAGATCATGCCCTCCTAAATGTTCTATAATATTTTTTTAATAACTCTTCAACTGTTTTAATTCTTTTTGTGAGTTTTAAATTCCGTTCTTGCCAAAAGTGGGCACTTTGAGCTAAAATGGATTTTAAAACTTACAGAAAGAATTGAAACTTTTGAAAAGTTATTCGAAAAATATTAGAGACAATTTAGGCATGATTTTAGCTTTTTAAATTTTGACTTAGTTTACGAGATTACTCGTAAACTAAGTCAAAATTTATTTTATTAAAAAATAAATGTATTAGTGGCGCTAGTAGTGGGTAGTAGGGCGCCTTAAGAAACAAAAAACACATTATCAGTGATTCTAATTTTCTTTTTAACAGAAAAAGCCAGCAAGATTCTTTATTTCCAATATTACAAAAGTACTCTTTTATGTGGGTATACAAGACAGCACGTTTTAAGTTCAACAGTTGAACTGTAAAACAGCTTTTACTACGTACGGCATAAAGGCGGTCACAAGGTCTAGTGCCTATAGCCTAAACCTGATGATAGTTGACAGTAGGTACAATAATTGTCAAACGAAAAAAAAAATAACGTTCGGCTGTTAGTTATTACGCTCGGAAATTGCGAAAAACTAACAAAATACTTTTATTTTATAATAATAACTATTTTTGTAAAACTGTCAGTTAAAATTATTTATGGTAGGGTATTTTCATTTCCTTTCCCTTTACAGACACATTGTAAAAAAGGTGAAATGAAAAGTTAGATTGTGCTATGCCGTTTTTGAGAAATTTTGTACGAAAAAATAAAATTCATCCCGAGTTAAAAGTTCTTTTTATAAGAGAGATTTGATATTTTAGTTTAAATATCCAAGTTTCACGTAGTTCCTTACGCGTCTGTATCGCTCGGGGTATTTATATTTAGAAAATCACTGTGGATCACAGCGCAAGGTGTCTGTGTTCCACAGGCTTTTTAGGGTGATATTATTAAATTTTTAGTTGAAAAACCCCGCGCGATACAGAGCAAGCGGTGCTCTGAAACACACAGGCTTATTCGACGTTATTTAATTAGAAAAACCCAGAACGGTACAGAGCAGGTCGTGTCTGTACCCCACAGGCATTTCTAATATCGCAACCCGGTACCCCTGCGTCTTACACGAATGGGCGAACCTTTTTTTTGTTGTATCAAGAGGAGAATGCAGTCTTTACGCATACCAAACGGCATGTTGGACTCGGTCATACATGGGAAACCCGAGCATGTCCCTCGCGGCGAGGCGGTTAGAATTAGTTAACATATTTTAGTATTGGTCATAATTATTCGTTCTCTATTAAAGCTAAGTTAATCGTTCGCTTATTAGGTTCCATGATTAATCGTGTGCTGAAAATCAAGTTAGCTACAACAAACATATTATTACAAGTACATAACGTTCTAATTATTTCTAGATTATACAATACGTGCTGCACATAATTTTCTACTTTCTGCATTACGACTGTGTATTATTATAAAACGTTATGATTAATTTCTTAATTCAACCAAAAGCGTAAACTATTATTACTGGTACATAATTGCAGATGTTTTTTGAGCACGTAACAATTTAAGTTCAACACTTCACTGGTTTAAACAAGCTAGTAGTTATTATCACTATTACATTTTTATGTGGTTAACGGTAAGTTATATCGAGTACGTACTATGTTTTAACTTTCCAATTAAATTCGGTTCGTCGAAATTATTTTTGTTTGTTTTTATAACGGAGTGGTATAAAACTTGAGCTTTGTTACGGTCTAGTTTAAATACAAATGTTATTGGGTATTTTAACAGTTTTTCAACCTTTTAGAAAACTATTACTTGCTTCTTAAACTTGTTTTAAGTTTGCTAGCTGTAATTAGTACTATAATATATTTTGTGGCTATAGGTAACCCAAAACACTACCATTTTACGTTATCCTTACTAATTGACCGAGCGAGCACGAAGTGCGAGCGAAGCGTCTCTGCTTCAGCTTGGGCAAAAATTCTTTCGTATGTCTGTATGTTCTCTTCTACAGGTCGCATTTCTCAACCGATTCTCGTGAAAATTTGTGAGCATGTTCCAAAATTATATGGATTTTTTTTTTTCGAGCCAGATTTTTTTAATTTTCCAAAATGGCGGAGATATGTTAAAAAAACAGGTTTTTCGGCTTTCCAGCGCTGTCTGTTCTCCTCTACAGGTCGCATTTCTCAACCGATTCTCGTGAAATTTTGTGAGCAGGTTTGAAAATGATATAAAAATTTTTTGTCATGCCACTTTTTTGATTTTTTTCAAAATGGCGGGGATATGTAAAAAAACATATTGCAGTCCAGCTTTCCGGCTCTGTCTTTTCTCCTCTACAGGTCGCATTTTTTAACAGAATTTCGTGAAATTTTGTGGGCAAGTTCGAAAATTATACAGAATTTTTCAAGTTGAGACAGTTTTTCTAAATGTTTCGTAACGGCGGAGATATGTAAGAAAAATGTATTTCAGTGCGGCTTTCTGACGCTGGATGATCTCCTCTACAGGTCGCATTTCTCAACCGATTCTCGTGAAATTTTGTGAGCAGATTCGAAAATAATATAGAATTTTTTTGTCACGCCAGTTTTTTGAAATTTTTTAAAATGACGGAGAAATGTTAAAAATACATATTTCAGTCCGGCTTTCCAGTGCTGTCTGTTTTCCTCTACAGGTCGCATTTCTCAACCGATTCTCGTAAAATTTTGTAAGCAGGTTTGAAAATTGTATAGATTTCTTATGTCAAGCCAGTTTTTCATTTTTTTTAAATGGCGGAGATAATGTAAAAAATTCAAATTTCAGTCCGTATTTCCGGCGCTGTCTGTTCTCCTCTACAGGTCGCATTTCTCAACCGATCTCGGTGAAATTTTGTGAGCAAGTTTGATAAATATATAGATTTTTTTTGTCGAGACAGTTTTTCGAAATTTCTTAAAATGACGGAGATATGTAAAAAACCATATTTCATTCCAGCTTTCCGGCTGTTTGATCTCCTCTACAAGTCGCATTTCTCTACAGGTTCTGGTGAAATTTTGTGAGTAGGTTCGATAATTATATATAACTGTTCAGTCAAGCCAATTTTTCCAAATTTATAAAAAAAATACTTACCCATTTTGAAAAATGATCAAAATTATTTTATTGCCTTCACCTCTTAACTACAGAACCGATCATCATGAAATTTTGCATACACGTTCTCAGGGGCATAGAAAAGGACATAGGGTACCTTTCATCTAGAAAAAAGTTTTGTTCCCGAGGGACAGCAGCAGACGAAGTCGCGGGTGGTCGCTAGTTGATAATAATAACATTTTCATTACACTCTTTGTAACCGAAAATGAAAGTTGAACGCATTATGGTGTTTGTTGCAAACATCAATTTATTTGAACCCAGTGGAAGCAGTTAAGTATAATTTTAACAATCAAAAGACATGCGCTTTCAAAAGTAGAGCACACGCGAATTGCGCAAGTGTAACTACAAATAGATTATGGTAGTGAAATAAATTGAGTGATTTGGAATGAAACTATAGGAATTATACGACCTTACGTGATCAATGACCATTCAGAAAGAAGAATTGTGGTACTGTCTTCTTGTGTACAGTCAACAGCAGCACTATGGGCTACCAAAGCATGTATTGTGCCTTCAATCGATTTTAAACTTAAAGTTGTACTTTTTAAGGTTAAAAACAATATTCTAATAACCCTCTATAACTTGTTGGCTGTTGTCTGTACTATCGACAACACTTCGGTTTTACCACTCCGAAGGTTAAAATTGCTTGCACGCCGCGCTATTTCTAACATACTTACGTTTAGTTCGTTCAGAGGCAATACGCGCACACACGATTTTCTAAGTGGTAAAGCAAGTGAGTTGCCGATCGTACAAAGTAACAAAAAAACGGCTAACAATATTATTGCGCACTAGATGTCTTTAATAAAAAAAAACTTTATTACTATTTTAAGATGGTAGTTGCTCAAAAATACTTTGTTCTGATCTGCTCTGTGTGCACTTACCCTAACGATCATTTTGCCTTTGAATTTTGAATTTGGTAATAGATAAAAACGGAGGTCATAGTGTGTTCTTAGCATTGAAGTATTGTGATGTAAAACATATAGGAAGAAATTTGAAATGGAATTGAAAATATAATGTTTTCTACCACACAATCCAGAAACAACACAAAAGTGCATTAGCAATGATAATTTATCCGATTGATTCTCGTCGTTGCGCACGAGTGCGTATTTGTCACGTTCTCAGGTATACCGATAATGTATGACAAAACTGATGCATTTGTACAGGCGGTGACATATGATATTATATATTAATATAAGAAAATTAAAATTATAAACGATCGAGTTGACATAGATTAGAGCTTATTCATGCTCAATCTATATTCCAGCGCCCGCCGGGATTACGCTTAACGCAGCGGACGCCCTAAGGCCCTTTTCACATGTCCCGGTTTATGTCCCGGTTGCCGGGTAGTTGGCGCCGGGTACCCGGTGTCAAATGAGCTTTCACATGTCCCGGTTGATGCCGGCAGTATCGGCTAGAGAGCCGACAAGAGTACAGTCTCGTACATACTTTCAAAGATAGACCGTGAACAAATAATTGCAATGTGGCTTTTATATCGAAGACAAAAATATCTGCGCCGCAAAGAAAAATAAATAAATTATTGAGTTCATTTTTGTTTCATTTTTGTCCTTGTACTCAGCGCAAGTTTTGTCCCATAAAACTGGCTTCGCTTCCGAGTCGAGCGTGCGACAGAACTACGCACGTGCATGCGCTCGCAAACTGTACCTGGGCGATGACCGGCCGGCGCGTCTGAAAGCTAGTTGCGTGTTCCATACACCACTGCCAGTTCGGCCGCCGGCTAACCGATGCCCGGCGACCGGACGCACAGTGGTGGATCCGGCGCGCACCCGGCGACCGCCTGCCGGATAAATTACGCCGGTACATGTGAAAGCTACGTACCATGCCCATACACTTATCCACCGTGTACCCGGCGCCGGTTAGCCGGCAACCGAGTCATGTGAAAAGGCACTAATAGTGTAGGAAAGGAAGGTAGTGGACCCCCACAGTAAATCCTCAGTAGACGAAACTTTATAGTATGATAAAGTATCATAATTGAAACATGAAACAACACAACACAACATATTTTTGTTGTTTTGGTTCATACTATATTAGTTACATCCCTGCAAAGTTTCTTCAACTGAGGATTTAATGTTGAGGTCTCGATACAAAAGATCACTTCATTTCCAACACTCTAAGGCTTCGTGTAGATGGCAATGGAGCTGAACCGGAGATCAACCGAAGCTCGACCGGAACAGGTAGACGAATCCGGAACAAATCAATGAGTTCACGGTTGTAACTTACAGAAAAAACTAAGATGGACTTTGAAAAATGTCGTCCTGGGGTCAGCCGTGTAACTTTTAATAGGGACATGAAGTTCAGGCCTATTTGATGTTCGAAGTCTCAATTTTTCAATTTTTTTGCTGACTATGTTGTTATGCTTATTGTGTATTTTGCTTATTGTATTTTTTTTACAATTTGCGAATTTCAACGACGATGCTTGTCTCGCAGACAGCGACAAAAACTATAAAAAATAGGGACTATAACCTTGAAATCCATGCCCGTAAATGTCATTTTCTCAGGCGGGAATCGAACCCGCGACTTTTAGAAGTCCGGTCCAATCAAGCTGATTTAAGTATATTACCTAAAAAATCTTTCGGAGATCGAAATAATACTAAGATAATAATATATATAAGGTATATACTATTTTATATCACTTTCTCAAACATCTAAGCTTATTTCGACCGTTCCGTTCTGTCACGTAGTTAATTAAAAAATAATTAGTGATTGAAAAAATCCTTAATAACAGGTATATACTTTAAAAAATCGACAGGTATAATGCCGTTATGTTCACTAATTTAGTTTCCGACTAAAGCACAATGAAAACAATACACACTTCAATACGTGCTATAATTTCAAGCACTGACTAAGCAACTCCGTATGTCGACATCGTTACACTTTTTAAGTCACAAACTTTTTTTATATATCTTATCTCATTTTATGAATAGTAGGCAAACTTTGATAGAAGGTAATGAAATTATGATTTTACATTGAGATTTACTTAAAGTATTTGCTTGAAAATATTACTGGCAAATATCTGTTGGGAAAGAGCAAAGTTTTAATTTCAAAATATTACTCCTAATGTTAAAAATCATCGTAAAATTCGTGAAATCGAGCCAAAATTTCACGTAGGGGTTTATTTTGCTTTTTTTATGTTTTACTATACCTTAAAATTAGAATCCATTACTTAGTCATCAGCCCAATTTTTTCCGATAAATATTACCTATATCTATATTTTTTCACTTCCACCATTAATGCCAAGTTCATTGTCAAAATTGTCCTTGGCCTTTTTTTTCTTTTTTCTTTTTTTTATTATAGCCGGGGGATCTGCATGTAATGACGTCATAGAAAGGTCATTTGAAGGTCAAAGCTTTTTATTATTGAATATCTTTAAAAATATTGACTTATTTTAAAATCTAATTAGTAGACATTGTACTGAAAGCCTATTCCTCGAAATGGTTTTGAGATTTCCAGTCATGTTCAAAAAGTTAGCAAGGCCAATTGGCTGATATGATAATGATTAATCTTACAGTACTTTTCGAAGACACCTTTTATTTTATAATTGTAGTGTTTATTTGATTGACTGTACTAAGTCACGACTGACTGCGCTCGAGGTGCAAGAAGGAAAAGTATCCGTTTGTTAATGTTACTTCTGTTTACATTTATATTATAATATTTGTACTGCAGTTTTCTGAGACATCTCTTAGGAAATTAAGTTGAGCTAAGTTAAACAATGAAACCGAGATTATATGAATGAATTAATCGACGTTCTTGACAATTTCTTTTCTACGTATTCGAGATTCTACACAATATGGATTCCGCACAACTGCCATTGTTCACATTCGCTATTCTACACTGTCTTCAATTTTACACAAACATGTTTCTTTCTATTCGCGACTCTATACAATATAGATTCTGCACAGTTGCCATTCATCACATTCTCTATTCCACACAGTCTTAAATTTCACACAAATGCTATGTACTTTAAATAATTTTTACATTTTCTGGTAATTCAACATCGGCTTTAGACTTGGTTCTGGGGTCTCCATTGTATGTATGGTATATATTTTTTGTGACTGGCAGCTCCCTTATCCTAGGCCCTGTCAGATTAAAAATTATTATTCTGCTTTATATTGATAACCTCATCTTGGCAGTTGAGATAAATTATCGAAAAAAAAACATTCCTTAATAAGGATAACTACCTATTCGTCTATTTTAAAGATTCACTTTGTTTAGTTGTTATACCACAGGGAATGACTTTAGTTGTACTGCGGAATAACAGCGTGTAGTGATTGGCGTTCTCTGAACGACATCGCAGCCATACACGATGAGACAGGGTCCTTATTTAGTCCTCAATTTTTGCCTTTTTTATTTTCGTTTTTTTATTGTTTCTTTTAATTGTTTTCTTGTACGTAATAGTGATTATGTTGTGTTTAATGGGAAATAATAAAAATCATTTTCTTTCATTAACCGTATTATCTGGACCAATAGGAAAAAATATTGTAATATCAGAAATGGATCACTTTTTAAAATTTGTTAAGTCGTTTTAGATTCACAGTCAATTGTATAAAAAGTTAAGTGATCCAGCAAACAGTGTTTAATACCATTTGAATGATTTCATCATGTTCTCGTGTTGGATAAAACTATACCATCAATCATTGTCTAGCCTAACTGCCAGTTAAGATATGTCTACAATTAGGTAAGTGTTTACATCTAAAGATCACAGCTTACCGATCAATTGGCAAACAAATCAATACAATATGATTAAATAAATAAAAATAGATTTGAACTTTCTAGAAAAAAAAATTAATACAAAGTAGGCCACTTAAAAGTTGTTGTGAATATTTTTTTACATAATGATGATAATAATATTTTAATAGCGTTCCCTCATTCAATATTTATACTTATTGAATTTTAATTCTAGCACCAGTCTAGAAACTTTGTATCAAAGTCTTGAGTTCATTTTGCTGATTCCCAAGGGCCCAATCGCGCAAATTTTCAACGTTACTCGTAAAACCAAAGGTATATCGTTACCGTTTCGTTAAAATTGTTGAAAGCTTTGCCTAGGAAGCCTAGGAAGCCAATCTTGAACAATTTAAATGAGAATCCTAAAGCTAAATCAAAGATTTATAAATAATACCTAAGTTACAACGTACGGTTTTGGTTTTATATTAGCCCCAGTAGAAGAAACAACGTGAAAATTTCCGATGACATTTTTATAAGGCAAATTTTTAAAAGTTTTGAAAACTCGTTGAAAAAGTGGTTTTATGAAATAACTAGTTACCTAAACTTCTAGTGCTACATATTACTAACGTAGCATTCCATTCAAAAGGCTCCAATGAAGAAATGCAACTAAAAAGAGCATATTAATTCAATACCTTTTGCCACACAATATTCTTAATTGCATTTAAATGATAAATTAATAACCACTATTGTTCTGTCATAAGCGAGTCAGTTTTTTTTGAGCTGACATCAAAAGCGATGATTAATTCTTACTAACAAAAGAATGACGTCACGTGATTATAACTTGTGCTTACTCAGCCATTTAAAAAATATAACGAATTGCATGAGAAAAGGTCAAGTGGTACTTAGGATAGTGAGAAAAAATAATTTCAGTTTCATTTTTTGTGCATTCATGTGAATCATTCAATTTGTGCATTCATTCATGTGATCATCGGAATCGTCCAATTCGATAACTATTGGATTCAATTCAATTTTATTTGTATAAGCATAGTTTTACAAAGATTATAGGTAAAAGTTAGGAAGATCTCACATTTATCCAAAATCTGGCATACAAATAACATTATAATAGGTAATTAATTTTAGATCTACAGCAGCTACAATCAACTTACAACTTACATCAAACTATGATTTTAATACGTTTACTTATTTATTCGTCAATCGAGTAAAAGGTATTTTTAACCGACTTCCAAAAATGTTCTATGTTCTTCTGTATATTTGTTTTTTTTGTGTATGTCCACCGATTACTCGAAAACGGCTGGACCGATTGAAATGATTCAAACGTTATTACATTAGGTATACTCCCAAGTTGGCCCCATTTTTCAAAATTTGGAAATCAGTTCAGTACTTTTCAAGTAATCTTGATAAAAGCGTAAAAATGATAAGATTTTGTGTGAATTACCTCGATGATAATGGTCGAATTACTTCTTTTTTTTTGGAAGAGGGATTTCTGTGTAGTTCTTTAACAGACTTAAAAAAGGAGGTTCTCAGTTTGACTCGTATGTACGTATGTTTCTTCGGAATTATCTCACGTTTGGCTGAGCCGTACTATCTAAATAATATACCTACAAGGTGCCTACACTAAAAATAAAAAAATAAAAATTGTTTTAAAAAAAATCGACATCAAAAAACCTACCTCTGAAAATCGAGAAATAATATTCGTAATAATAAAAACATGTCTATTGAAGTCGGGTGGGGCTTTTAGAATAAAAAAAGGAATCTGTACTCCAGCCCCACCCGACTTCAATAGACGTGTTTTTATTATTACGAATATTATCTCTTGATTTTTAGAGGTACGTTTTTAAATAATAATCAAGAAGTACGATATGAACTCGTATGTGATCCATAACTTTTTGTTACAGGTATGTCAATGGTTTTTGCTGTTTGAGAAGCAGCTTCGGTGCCATAAGTTTAAAATGGCAGGTCACGACAGGTAACTTATGAATAACTTAGTGTCAGAGTCTTGTCAGATGTTGTTTTGGTTACAAGGATTATCGGAACCATGAACTTTTAGGCTGTAGTGTATTAAAATGATTTTTCTTATCTTTACCTATAAGAAAGTTACTTAAAACAATTAAGCATTATTTAAAATTATTTGTTTCATTTAACACAAACTGTGTTTTATGAAAAATCTGTCGCCGAGCCGACCTCCTTTTGATACAAACTTTATGGTTTTTTTACTTATTTTTTATTACTTTTGAATTCTGTTCCTTTGTATACTATGACGTACCTTTTGTTTGCTACACTGTGTCATATCTTTGCTGTCGTATCAGTGCTGTTTGAGATATAAACACATTATTTTAAACGTTACAAAGCTTCTTCACTCATTTCCATCAGCCCATTAGCTCGCTCAGTATCAAATCATTTAACACAAACTGTGTTTTTATTTTTTTTATTGGTTGGGAAATAACAAAATAAGTAGGTAATCACCTTCATACTTGGAATTCTATCTTTGGTTTTCTGGAAATAAATTGATGAAATTGAAATTACAGAAATTTAGTGTAAAAAAATCACTTTAACATCCGGTTGCTCATTTATAATCAACCACTTTCCTATTAAAATCGGCTGATTCATAAATATAGTTTCTCGTTTAATTTAGAGCTGAATTTCCATATTTACATAACATTATGGTTCCTCGCTGTTAAATGTTATTATGGTGTGTGATGTCAGTTATGGAAACCAGATATGGTATGGAAAACTAATAAGAGTCGATCACCTTTCATCAAACACGTTTAATCAGTTGTTTATAATGTAAATTCATTATAAAATATGACTTAATAAACAGGGTGGAATTGAACAAGGAACATTCCCGCAAATATAGGTTTTTCTAAATAGTATTACCACAGAATCAATATTATCACGATACTTACTTAGACGTACTGATTACTTTGAACGTATCATTTCGAATTTAGCAGCCATTTCGAAAAATGTTCAAAAATGTTACAAACGCAAGGTCTACAGCTCACAGAGTCACTAGTCTAATAATATAACATTACCTTATTACTTACCAATAAAAAACATATCCATACACATCGTGAAATGTTCGCTCTTCTATCAAATTCCTTCTATAGAAAGTATAAAGCCAAATACATTTTCACCCATTCCGCATTCCGATACTCGCATGAGATCATTATAATTAAATCTGAACATCACAAATTAATGACGTCGACATCCACTGCCGCTTCCGTAGCGTCATTACGGTAACTAACGTAGAAGAGCCGGCGTTGGAATTTGAGTATGAAAAACGATGCGGTTTCATCCTCATTTCGTAATGATGTGTCGACAAAACAGTGGGATGTTATGATGACAACGCGAAGACTTAGTTAATATAAGAGCAGTAAAGAAACTGCGATAGTGCCTGCAATCAAGTAGGTATGGCTTAATGTAGTGGCGAAGGGTCATTAAAAGTCGATTCCCATCAGCTTACCTTCTAGAAATCCCACCCCACCGTCCCAATATGCAGATCATAACATTTTTGTAGAAATGGCTTTCCTTTGCCATAATTTCACCCTCGATTGTTACCTTTGTTGTCACATGATTTCTTATCATAATCATTTTGCACTAAATCCCAAATCGATTTGGTGATGGCGCGTCATGTCTTTTTTTTCTATAAACCTCTACCATTTGTCATCTCTTATCATATTTTGTCAATATATACAGTAAAAGGTAGTTGTACATATACAGCATTGCTAGCTGATACTTTTTAAAATTACAATAAGATTTGACGCGCAAACAAGCGACTGTCAAATGAAGAAACTGAAGAAAATTCAAACTACCCAACATTTAGATCGGTTTGTCGTTTGAGTTGGGTCTATAATATTGTTCGTTTTATTAATTTCTTTGTAATTATTTATGGTACGATTCCGAGTTATCATACTCATACTAAGTTTACATTTCGCCCCACATTCGAAAATGAAAGATTTAAGTGTAAGATAAAGCGAAATAGTAAGAACAATACGCTGGATTATTTATCGTGTGAATATTTGTCGGATGAGCAATTCCCCAGTTTTCAATTAGATCAGCTTTCGTTCGTGTTATTCTCTCGTAATGACTATTTCAATTTTCACTTGTAATGTATTTTTTCATTGTTGTCACACATAACATATTTTTTCAGTCGGATTTTTTTATTATTATTACCTATTTCTTTTTGGAGTAAACGTAACTTATATTATATTACTATGATAAGTAAAGTAGACATCAACATTATTATAAAATTGAGTACTTATCACAACATTCTAAAGTTGCACATTTACGCCTAAACATTATGATTCGATAAAAAGAAAAATCAGTCACATTCAAATCAATACTATTTTAGATATAATATATCGAGTAGTTACTCGAAAAAAATCGACTCGCACCTTTGGAAATCCGGTCCAATGCCACAGATTACTAAATAGTTAGTACGTCCAATGCTCTTCCAACTGAGCTACCGAGTCACTAGTGGCATCCTCGAAATTTTTCTAGCATATGCTAAAATCTCTTAAAAACATACAAATCAGAAAGAATACGTATTTTGGTTTAATGATGAAGAGAACTTTCAACCATCACCGATTTGATTTTCAGTATGCTTATTTCTGTATAATAATTAAAACAGTATAAAATTAAAACTATATAACTGAAAAAGTATATAGGCGCATAAAATTAGCTTAAATTGGACAGAATTCGATAACTGTAATTTTCTTTTTCTATGACATAAAGAATGTTAGTTGAGTTAATGATCTCACATTTTCTCAACTGTACAGCGTGTATTACTTTTAAAGTATACGAATAAAAATTGTCTAATAGAGGTAGGTTACTAAAACAGTAACAGCTTTAACCACTATGTTACCAGAATTTTATGCAAAGTTTAACACTTGAAATAGCTTTTAACTTTAAACATGTGACATCGACTAAGTGTGCCATTAACGAAATTGGTTAAAGCAAAAACGTGTTTGGGCTTAAACATGTAACTGTTTACGGCTAAGTGAGAAGGCGAGTTAGTACGAGGATTATTTTTAAACCTTTTACTTTTAAAAATATATAAAGTAGTAGAAATAATTAACTGTGGACGCAGAAAAACTACTATAGGTACCTACCTAAAACCTCTACACAACTAAGATGGGGGTCAATTCTGCCCATGTTAACGTCGAAATCGTGGTTCAAGGGGTTCAGGTGTTTGAATGGTAATGCTTTTTGACACATTTCTTGTTTTTTAAACACAAAACCGAAACACATTGTGTTTCTTAAACCCAAAACGGAAACATACTGTGTCTCGATTTTGGGTTTAAAAAACAAGAACTGTGTCAAAAAGCATTACCATTCAAACACCATTGCATAACCCCCTGTTCACTCATAAATACTTGATGAATGACCGCAATATGGGCTTGAATGAACTTAGCCACTGGTCTATCGAACTTCTTATAAAAGTTATACATATAACTACATATTTAGGCGTTATTAATGAACAAGCTTTCGCCCGCGACCGCGACTTGGTCCGCGTGGACATTCGGAAAATCTAGAGGGAACCTTTGACCGGAATAAAAAGCTCCTATTTTTTAAATTACCTGTGTGCAATCCAAAGCAGCCGTTTTTGTTTGAATTCCCACATCTATGTTTTTTGAGAAATTGATAAGTTATGTGATATTTTATGCAAATTAATAATTTTTGAGATTATAATGATACAAAAGTAGAAAGAAGTCTCTCATTAAAAACATTAATGTTGCTGGTACTCAGGCTTCAGACCTTACTTTAAAAAATAAATATTACGGTAGAGTGTGCACAGCGTAGCGTGTTGACATGCAGCGTAACCGGTATACTGGGTATTTATTTACGATTGCCAACCAATATAGTTTGTGTAGGGTAATACAATCCAAACAGTATTTTTTAGGCTTTAACCAAAAAATTACAAAATTGTAAAGCATTTCATAAAAACAAAATTTTAACCAAAAAATCTATTTGAGCATTTATCTTACCAGCCTCCCTACTCAAATGGCCAACTTTCTATTCATTTGAACGCTACGCTTACTTTTAGCTTAAATATGAGCAATAGATGATCAAATCACATGTCGCAAACTTATGTAAATCGCAGACTTCGATGTATTGTCTGGAATTGTCAAGCTTACGGCACGTAATTTTATAGTTATGCTTATTTTAAAGTTTTAACAGTAAGCGTAGCGTTCAAACGAATAGAATGTTGTCCATTTGAGTAAGGGGGCTGATCTACTTGACTAGGTTGTTTTGTTATCTCCATTAGCCAACCCCAAAATGAAGCCCTGGTTAAAATTCATTTTTTTTCAATATTTAAACTACAGATTTATTGGTAACAAAAACAATGTAACAATCCTATACTTTTGCTCATCATTTCAAACATAACAACAAACTGTAATAAGAATGATACAATTTGAGAAAACCATGTTTACAAATAATGGGAGAGCAAAGTCACGATTCGATTCATACAGTACGGTCCGACATCGTAAAAAGATTTTACTCTCAAATTATATATACTTTTTTCAACGTAGAGACGAATTCTCCTACAATAGAGATTGCAGAAGCGTGCTACCAAAATGATAGACACAAACTTGTATTTGCGGTCACCATCAACTGCATCAATACTTGTGACAGTTTAAATTGCTGTGGTGGAATTACTTTTCACTTGTCTAACAACGGTCAGCTACCTCTTTCAAAGTCATGATCATCTGGTAACGGGCAGTTTACATTGAGGAAAAAAGTAAATACGTAATCGGTTGGCGGCATAGCTTTGATGATATTACATCATTCTAAATTATACAAAATAATAATGAGGTTTAAAACTAGTTTTACTTTTTAAAGGTCTTGGTACAAAAAGTTTGAGAAACGGTTCTGTGATGTGTATTTATGAATGAAATTAATCGTGACTTTGCCTTTTAACTTCGATTTAACCAAATACCAAACAATAACCAAAATAATAACACTCCAAACTTTGGAAAAAACTTTTACGCAAAGGTGGTGAAATGTTGGGAAATGCATAAAAATGGCATCTGTAAAAGCGTTTTATTGCAAAGTAGGTTTAATAGGTACCCCCCTAATATAGTATTATACCTTTCTTATCGGTTACCTACTAGTAAGTTATAAAGTAGAAATGTAAAACATAAGTATAAAATAATATCTGACTAAGTGGAAACCATTCTGCTTCTGAGCATTTCCTTAATGCAAGCAAACTAACCTATTTTCTCCCATTTTTAGCTTTCAATTTAACACTGATAATACCAGTATTTTCTCTCCAATTTCATTGAAAAGTGTCTCATCTTATAATCTCGATTCGAGAATATCTGCTCTATAAACTTTCTAACTTATACCGTCGTCGGTATAATCATACTTCGATTACAGTCATCTTTAAAATTAGGCACGTATGTTATGAGGAAGTATGCAGAACGCTGTTAAGGCGACGATAGACGCCAAATATTTTTTTCGTAAGTGAAAATTGCATACTAACTTTTTATAAAAAAAATGTTTTTAGACTTTATTAAACAACGGAACTAAACTATTTTTTATTTAATTTACTTTGGCTATTTCTTAAAAATGTAAGGAAAAAGAAACCTAAATGGAAATGTTTCATCATGATTCCTAAAGCAAAGGTTATAATCTATTAAGATTCGTGACTTTAATTGTATGGTACTTACTTCATTCATCATAATTTTAGTAGTTGTTACAATTCTTTAAAATTTCAATACTATACTAGAATTATTACAATAATATAATAACTACAGAAGTGAATTTATTATTATCCAATAAATTTACTTCTGTAGCCGATTCTTTCAAATACTAATTTTATCATTAATTCTTATTTTTTGGATGGAAGCATTTAATTGAATTTCGAATGTGAAAGTTAATTAAATACTTAAATTACGTAGGATTGATTTTTAATTATGAGGAAGGGAAATACGCGAGTTTAAAAAATTATATAAATTATTACCTCAGTCGTCATCTTAAGGAATTCTAGTTTCGATACATTTATCCTTCTTATTGAACCGTAATAAGTGTGATATTTCGGTGCACATTTCTTGCATGCTCTTATTACTACAACGGTATCATGCAACGAACTTTTAAAAATACCTATAAAAGTGGAACATAAAGCTCGGTTTGCACTGAATACATTTCATATTAACAATTAAATAAATTATTTAGGTTAATATCTTCATCACTTTTACGTAAGAGTAACGTTACTTAATAAGTAAGAGATTTCAATGAAAATATAATTATGTGGTAGGTTTTATTACTTATTCAACGAAAAATTCATAGTTTACTAATCAGAATATCATTTATTCTGAGCAGTTTCATGAACATTTTTACAGGTTACACAAAAAACTAATTCACCATTGACGATGTACGTAGATTTTAACAATTTATATGATTATTATTTTAAATTAGCATATTTGCCGTAAGTCAGCTTAATGTTTTGAACATCATCGACGATAGTGAATGAATAAGAATAGGTACATTCAGGAAGTAGATCTCAGCAGCGCATGCTAACTATTAAATACTTTTTTTTTTTAATTAAAAGCCGTACTTACTCAAAAGAAATCTTTTCAGAGCATGTAACCAGTTTAATTATACGTTACCAAATAACTACGACAATTAGTTCAGTACGAAATTCATTACTTCAATTTATCTGTTTTAAGTTGAAGTCCGGCAGACCCACCGAAATTCGGAAATTTAGCCGGTAGGGCCCCTGGGCCCTATTTCACCAAGTCGACATTTTTCAGTGACATATGTCGACTAATTTTACAATTGTCACAAGTACATTGTGAAACAGATATATTTTTACAAGTCGACATATTTGTAGATTTGTCAGTGATTCTTGACATGAGATTGGAGCTGAGTCAAGTTTGCGTGACAATTGTCGGCTTGTAAAAATTATCCACTGTTTCACAACATAATATTGTCCCTTATTAAAGTAAAAAATACTGTAAAAATTGCCGACATATGTCACTGACAAATGTCAATTAGGTGAAATAGGGACCTGGTCTTAACTTCGACAGAAGATTCAGTCTAATGATTAAAACTGTGAACAGGCAACAATACAAGACTCCCAACTCCCATTCATCGATCATACATGAATAGGAAAATAAACGTTTCCGTCACATACAATTAAAGCAGGAAGCTATGGAGGAAATATCATGCAAATAGAAAAGCAGCCAATGAAATAAATCTCCCCGCTCGAAACAGATGACAACGCGATACGATTCTGAGAATAAATCTGTTCGAGTTACAGTGGTATCGGTCGCCACGAAAGTGTTTCGTAGGGAATGCCGGACTTTTTTTAAACACAACGGGATAGTGTTTTTTGGCCTTCATCTCACCTGATGGTCTGCGATTATTGAGGTTGAATGGGTCACCAATCTCGTCATACCAATCATTGTCATAGCTATCATAGCTGTACCTATTGGAAATTGTTACGTTCGCAATAACTAGTTAAAAGATGGGTCACCAATCATTGTCATACCTATCATAGCTGTATTGGAAATTATTTACATTTACATGTCACACTGTCGCATGAACTTAATAAAATAACAGAAGACGTCGTCGTCACCTTTTCTGACCATCATTAACATAACAATATAGATTTTAATATAATAATAATAAGGGCAGCTTGTGGCGAGCTGTTGGTGAGTAGCGACACCACGGACCTGAGTGCTCCCGGGAGTCAATCCAGGCCCCCGTCCCCGCAGCAGGGGTGGACCCCCAGGGGGCCTGCGGACTCCCGCCCCTGGCTCGCCTTCGTCGGCCGTCCAGGGTGAAATCGTTAGAGCTATACGCTCGCAGGGTGGAAGTGAAACATGCATAAGACGCGAGTTGGCACACTGTCGCTTGTACAGTGGGTAGAAAGCGGTGCACACCTCTCTACACCCTGCAGCTGAGGACACCGATGTTGCTCTCTTGCCATCGCGGCTAATTTGGAGGGCCTATTTAGTCCTTGGCTAGTCACCGCCTGCCAATTTTTCAGTCCGGAGACTATGATAAGGCAGGTGTCCGGTAGTCTCATTCCATAGCCCAAATCTTAGTCCAACCAAATCCCAACCCAATAGCCCAGTAGTCATTTACCAGTAGATTCCATAGTTCCTGTCCACTTGCTGGGGATAGTCTCTGAGTATATTAAACTGATGTAGTCAGAGATTAGATCCAACAGGTGTATCACACGGATTTTAAATTAAAGTCGCTAAAAATGGCCTCTACGTGTTGGTTCCATATCCCCACGCAAGCCTTAAAGGACCGGGTCACTTCTGACCTGTGAATTCTTAAGCGTACATAATAATAATAATAATGTTTATTTATTCAACCAACATATAGGGTCATAGAAAATTAATACAATTAATAAATTAGAATTAACATAATAAGCCTAAGATAAGGAAAACACAAACAACAAAATATAGAAGCAATTTCTTCTTCGAAAGTCAGTTAAAAACAAAATATTTACTCAAAAGCTAGTCACATTGACTACAAGTTTTAACCTAAACTGTACTACCTATTATTCTGTCCCTAAACTGCTTTGCTCTTCTTAAAACCGAGTTCATTCAATAGTGATATCAGAAATTGAAACTCTTTTTCCGTCGCCGATACACAGAGTAGGAAACATCAAACGTGTGGGAAAACACCACAATACGCTATTGTGTACCCACATTTAGACTACCAGCCAAGATTTGAGTCAGTCCTTTAACTATGGCAGGGATTCCCAATATGGCCGATATCGACCCCTTGGGGTCAAAATAGCTTTTCCAGGGGTCGACATAAACGAAAACTAAGTTTGCGGGTCGACAAGGTCTAAAAATCGACCCTTATTAATTAACACAAGTTCTAATTTGAAACTTTCAAGATGCTAGATAAGTTGTGTAATAATGTGCGAACTTATTATAAGAATTACTAATATTTTAATAGTTTTAAATTGGCAGTATTTTGTATCAATTGGAAAAAACTATAGAGATAGGAATTTTAAAGTAATTTGGCTTTGGGGGTCTGAGGTATCAGTGCATTTTGGAAAAAGGATCTCTTGTCCAAAATAGTTTGGGAATCCCTGATCTATGGCATTTGCCTTGCCACTGACCTCAGGGCTTACAATACTGGGAATTTTGACATTAAGACAAAGTGTGCATAAATCTGTATTGTCTTAGATAGCTTTGTTTCTGACCGGGTCAATTTATGGCTGCCGTGGACTGGGAAAGAGGTGAGATGGGTTTTTACAAGCAAACAATTTGCTGTAAGCGGTCACTGTGATCTGTTTCATGTAATTCTAAGGGCGACTTGCACGAAACTTTCTTAAATCTCGATTTTGTTAAAGCTAGCTTTAGCTCTAAATTCGGCTTAAGTTAAACCCCACCAAGGTTGTCTTGCACATCCTAAATTACATTCGACTTAACTAAACCAAGATTTAGCTCATCATTCACTCGCCGTTCATAGAAAACAAAAGAACAGATGGTTACAAAAAAAGGTCAAGCAAGCAAATGGTTTGACAAATCATAAAAAACGTAGGTATAAATAATGGGGTCCGAGTGTCGTCCTTTGTTATTTGTTTTATATTTAAAATTGTGGGCGAATTTTAGTAGGTATTTAGGATATTACTAGGTAGGAGTGGTTGCACTGTGTTTACTTACCTAAGCGGAATCTTTTCAAGAATTAGTCATATTGTAACATGTTAAATATAGGTATCACCTCCAATAAATAAAGACAGTTCGGGAGAAAAACAAGGTTTCTAAATATTGCAAGATTTCCTCGTCATTGTCTGTTATAAAATTATGACCATTGTACGCTGACACAGCTAATAAATCCATTTTTACGTAATATCAGAGAGATCAATAAATAATAACGTCATTTGACAATAAAATCGAGATTTAACAACTTTAAACCGTCTTCGTCAGATAGTAAGTCATCATCGCTATCACTCAAATAATTCAGAAACATGCTCATTCCTCGCAATAATTCATAATATATGAAATCAACAAAATTCTACACCCACTTAAGCCAAGATTAGGAACTTAAACTGCCGACCACGCCGGTTTAAATTTAAATTTAGTTTAACTCTAAATCGACGCCATGCAATACGATAAGTTCGACTTAAGTTTAAACCGACTTTAAATCTTACTAAATCGAGATTTAACTCACTCGTGCAAGCCGCCCTAAGAATCACAGCTTGTTATGAAACCTGTCTATATTCCACTATCTGATGGAAGATTTGACTCAACACTGGGACATGTCTATGGAATAGTTTTATTCAGTTCACGTGTCTACTTCAATCAGCAAATTACTGTTTAATTTTAAAGATTTTTAAATGAATACGGTTAATTATAGTCATTCAAATACTAAGTTGAATGCCAATAATTAACCGCACTAATATGTAAAATATGTATAAATAATTTGAACTATTACTTCCTCCTTATTTTTTCTCAACAATAAATCCATGTGAGGTTCTAAAGCCCCGTGTAAATATTTTACATCTCATCCAGTTTAATCATTAATTTATATGTACGTTTTTCCAAATTGTCCCTACTCTTAACAGGAAATTACATAATTAACAAGTTGACTGGAGATGGTCAATAACTAGTTTAGATATTGAGCATCAGCTTAACTTAATGTTTTATTTATGCACATCGACGATTTAGCATCCAATGGTTAATATAATATTTTCTCTACATTCACCGCGAGAATCAAAATATAATTTGTTGTTGTAAAATATTTTTCAACACACTGCTCGTAAAGTGACCCCAAATACATCGGTTTTTGGGGCCATAAACCGAGCTATAACAAACGCGTGCAATAATATATAAAACACTAGTTGGTTATAGAATTATCCCTACAAAGTTAAATAGGTACCTTACTGCAAGTTCTATGCGAGTAAACAGAGCATTCCCAATTTAACCGCGTAATACAGTTATTTTTTAGTAACAAAAAAGAGGTTTTATGCCGTTGAAAATTCATGTTCACTTTATATTTTTGATGCATGTGTATTTGTGATGCAGAATAAGCATTTATTTAAAAGAGCATGTGATATCTATCCAAGAAATACTAGAGATCCTAATAGGTTGGTACTTCATGTAACTCCAATAACAATGCAGTACAAAAAGAGCTGTTTGATTATGTGCATAAAAATCTTTAATAAAATACCCAAGGAATTTAAGACTTTGAATATAAATAATTTTAAAATACACTTGAGTACATGGTTAAGCTCACGTATACCCTGTATGATTCAAAAGAATTTTTTGAAATCAGAGATTAATTTATTGTATTGTGTACCTACAAATTTTTTTTGTGTGTTTAATTGTGTGTTATAATTTTGGTAACCATGTATGAATGAACAATTAAAATATGCTAGTGTCAAAATTTTGAATTTTGCATGCTAATAATTTTGGCTAAACATGTTTAGTGCTTATTATCTGTTACTTACATCTTTAATACCATGTTTAATTGCAAATAAAGATTATGATTATGATTATTGTGCATTTTTGGAATAAATAAATGTGTAAATCCTTAATTAAGTCAAACAAATATTTATTATTATTAAATTATCCATAATTTACAATATTTATTTATAAAATATAAAAATATATGCATTTTATCACTTAAATTTATAATTTTGAAGTAGGCTGTATGCTTACTAACCCCTTTGTTCGCAAAATATTCTTGCATTGGGCGAGTGAAAAAAACAAAAAAAAACCTGCGCGCCTTTTCCCATCATGATTATCATATTTTGTTTTTGTCGTATATGTTGCTGTGTGGTAAATTACTTTGTTTTTTTTTCTCGCAAATGTGTTGAAAAACGTCGTATGAAACTCGTGAGCTCTTATTTATTGCACACTCGGCTGAGTTACGCCCTCGCCTGTGGCTTGGGCTGCAACACACAGCCTTGTGTGCAATAAGCAACCTAAGCTAACTTGTATCATAATGTACTATTACGTTTCGATACAAAAACATATCATTATTATCATCATATATTTTCATCGTCCTGTAACCGTATTATGTACTAGGGTGACTCAATAAGTACCTAGCCTCACCGACCTTTGGCGTTGCTGTTACAAAAGGGTTTTACTATCACGCAGTACATCCTTTTTGAAGCCTACTGTCAAAGTTTCTGTCAATTCCGTTCATTTGTATTGTTTTAATAGCCTCTGGAAGCGACCGTGTCGGTCGATTTTACAAAAAATGGAAAAAGAGCAATATCGTTCGGTGATTCGATCCTTATTTTTGGAAGGGAAAACGCGCAGCAAATTCAAATACCGCTTCGATGATGTGTACGGTGACTCTTCTCCTTCGATGGCTACCATCAAGAGTTGGTTCAACGAGTTTTTTCGTGGTCGCACGTCGGTTTTTGATGACCCACACCCAGGTGCCCCGAAAATGGTGATGGCCACTGTTTTCTGGGATTCACAAGGTGTGATGCACATCGATTACCTCGAGAAGGGTAAATCAATCATGGGGCTATACTATGCCGAGTTATTGGGCCGATTTGACCCCAAATTGAAGAAAAAATGTCCCCATTTGGTGAAGAAAAAAGTGCTGTTTCACCACGATAATGCGCCTGATCACACTTCCGCCGTCGTCATGGTCAAATTGGGCTACGAATTGCTGCCCCATCCACCGTATTCTCCAGATTTGGCCTCCTGCTACTTCCTTTTGTTTCCTTACCTGAAAAAGTCACTCGCCGGGAATAGATTTGAATCGAATGACGATGTCATCGCCGCCATAGAGGCCTATTTTGCAGACCTCGGGAAAACGTATTTTTTGGACGGATTGTAAAAGTTTGGGTATCGCTGGGCCAAGTGTAGGCCCTATAAGGAGCCTATATTGAAAAATAAATCGCCACTTTTACAAAATTTTCGTATTTTTTTTGTAGGCTAAGTATTTATTGAACCACCTAAAAGAACACAATATTTGGTGCTACTATTCAATCTTTCGTTCTTAGGAACGACCGTACAATTCTGAAAAATAGAGTTAAACAATTAAGGACATTCAATTATTGAAAGTGACTAGGCACTTTTAAAAGTAGATCACTTTTCCTTATTCATAATAATATAATTTGTTCTTCAGCTTCAGAATGTAGAGTATTCCATAAGGAAAATCAATAAAGATATTATGTAACAACCAGAACGCCTATCTATTCAATATCAATCGAACAATGTAATTGAAACTTTTATATAAGTAATTGTCATAAAAACATTAGCGTTTAAAACTTAATTTAAATAACTTATTTCTTCTTTTACTACGAGTAACTACCTACTTCCGTTCAGAGTTCAATCAACCAAATCTCCCATCTTAATTATATTGATCGGATTAAATAAGATGTGTTTTTTCCGACACGTTTAGTTTCCGATACATTACATACTACACAAAAAACGATCTGGTTCTTTAAGAACGGTATTCGGAGAGTTCAGTTATAAGTACTAATGTGGGAAACGTCGGTCTTTGAACTTCCTTTAATCAAATTGCGTACCTACTAGCTTTTAGATTCCACGCTTTAAAATCAAATTACATAAGTAGGTACTGGTAAAAGATTCTACGATATGACGTTAAAATGATTAAGAGTTAGTGGATAGTCATTAAATCAGGATATATGACTATAGGTAAATTGGTTTTATTGAGTTAGGTTATTTAGTAAAACGACTTATTACTCTGAAAAAAAAAATAGCTTTATGCATTTCACCTAAATTATATTACAGTCACTAAGGCCGGTATTTATGAACCGCTCTCAACGTTGAAAGATATCTTGGGATCATACTTGAGATGCCCTTCTTATAGGAACAGCTTCTCAGGTATGATCTCAAGAGCTTTCAACGTTGAGAGCGGTTCATAAATACGGGCCTAGGTTCTAGAGAATCAACAATTTGTTTTGATGAGTTAGGTTATTTACGATTCAAAACTACTGTCGTAGTCGTTACATACGATGTTACTCAAAAAGCTTTAATTGTAACATAAACTTTTATTGCATTCCACCTAAAACCGCTCTACACCTTGAGAGCTATTTTGAGAACATATGCTTGAGATGCTCTTCTTATAGAAACAGCATCTCGGGTATGATCTCAAGATAGATATATTCTTGCTTTAGTAATAGTGCCTAAACTTCTTCAAGTGCGCTCCATAACAAACAGTAAAACGGTTATATAAACAATTACAAACGTTTAATAGGTAGCCTTTTTGGTGTTTTTAACACGGCTTACAAATCTCAAGTGACTGCACACCGAATCTGCTTAGCGCTTAGATTTAACAAGCAAATCAAATCTGCGACTCGTGTTACTTCTAAATGCCTATTTATGGTACTGAATCAAGTTTTATTTAATAAATGCTGAACTAAACCAATCTTCCAAAGTTAAACACCGTCTGATTAAAAACAATCAAACTACAAATCAGTTTTTCCTTCTCCAAAGAATATTCCAGAACCCATTCTACGTAATAGCAGGTCGATTTTCAACTTAACCCTGCGACATGATATGGGGTACTCATTACCACGAACAATGGCGCTGGAAGAACCGCCACGGTTCCCCGTACCGGACAATGGCATACGGTTTAATGGCGCTATAACGCTGAAATTGATACTCATTGGAAGTTATGCTGACTGATGTAACATAAACCTTAAGAATGAGGATATACACTCGGCCTCAGAAAAACCGCACCTTTTAAAAAAGTTCTTCATATTTAATTTAATCCTATCTAATTTATAGTGTTGTTATATGCTTCTTCCCCTTCGGACATAGCCGACAGTCTTTAGAAACCTTTGTAATACTCGTCGAACGGAGTCAATTACTGAGATTCAGTTTCCGAGCAACATTTCATTGCCTCATTTTTTGCAATATTTGAGCAACTTCATGGGCAATAGTATCCGTCCTGGGTATTCCTTTCTTTAATTGAACTGTTCAAGTGTGTTTTCTTCATCATCTCTATAGTGAATTTACCCGCATTTCCTGAATCGACTCCTTTTCTTTGACTTTTATAGCGGCGCAAGCAAGAACGCTTTAAGCGTTTAATTATGGTACCTAACTGTTATGTTAATAAAATCAAACAATTATTAATTAAAAGCTCATTAAATTTACTTTCAATAGATATCAACATTTACACAATAAAACGTTAGCTAGCAATAGCAGGTGGTCAACTCTAAACTTATTTTCGAAAAGGTGCGATTTTTCTGACGTCGAGTGTAGTTTATGTTTAATTAATGAACTAAGTTTTAAAAATTTTCCCCAAATATAAAACATTATTTACTCCTCAATTACCAATGTTGCTTTTTCTTTTGGTCAATTTTACGTCTAAGTCATACAATTAAATTACACATTCACTATCTTTCTATGTATGGAGACCATAATGCTTAGGAGTCTATTAGTTTTTTTGGGGTCGAAAAGTTGAATCGTGATTTAATAATAATAATAATAATAATGTAAATCTTAAAGCAGAAAAATTTACAACTAGGGCTCATCATGGCTTATCTACCCTTTTGAACAAAATTGTACAGGTGTTAGTTTCCCCTTTTTAGTAATTTTAGAAGCATTGCCCTTTCGGTGTGATTACACGCGCGTGCGCACCGAGCGTGACGTTAAGAGGGCATTGGAAGATTTTATAAAAATAAAGGAAATACTACTTTACTGTACCATAGTTTTTTAGGAAAAAAAATACTTGGGGTTAATGGTAATTACCAGATGTTTTTATCAATGACTTCAGGGGGGCTACTCAAATGGCCACTTTTCTATTCGTTCGCTAACTTAAATCTTAAAAATAAGCAATTAATGATCAAGTCAGACGTTCGCAAGTTTATGTAAATCACAGACATTGTTGTATTGTACAGAATTGACAAGCCTACGACACGTTATTTTGGTGTTTATGGCTTATTTTTAATTTTTAAGTTAGCGAACGAATAGAAAAGTGGCCATTTGAGTAGCCCCGCTGAAGGGGTTAAGATTTTTTTCCGTGCTAAAAATAAGAAAATTTCAAAATGCCGTTTACTTAATTGTGCTCAAGATGTGAATATTTTTTTTATAAACTCTTTCCATAGTTAATCTTACGCTTACACGAAGCTGCGTCCATTATAAACACGTAAGTGAAAATTTTAATAGAAACATCAAATAGCCACTAATCAAGTCCCTCTACAATTACTTCACTTAACGGGAAAGTTAAATTAAATTATAGACAGTTTTCACACTCGGTTACCCAGTAGAAAGAATTTGTACTAATTTTTGCTGTCATCCGAAATTATGGACACTTTCGCTCAATTAATGAAATTACCTAGTCAAACAATAATTTGAACTTAGTAAGAAATAATATTAATGACGAAAATTAATATTAATCCACTGTACCATACAGTGAACTTTTCAAAATCGAGGAGGGAAAAGTGTGCTTTTATACTTTTTTACCCGACTGCAAAGAAAGGGTTATGTTTTTCGCGCGTATCTTGTATGTAAGTATGTTTATTTGTTTGTATGTAATATTCTTTATTACCTCATATCTTTCAAACGGCTGAATGGATTTCTGTAATTAAGATATCGTTAGATTTGTCTCGTCAGCCCAAGTGTTCTTAAGAAGGTGGCGTTATAAAAAAAAAACATGGCGGCTGCGCGGTGCCATTGTAAGTAGCGGAAAAAAAAAATTTTTTTTTTAGAATACTGCAATATGGGTGTCAAATTAAAGGGCTTATTATAAGGATTTCAAAAAGGTATATCATGACCGTAATATATTATAACTAAAAAGATATAAATAAAAAATAAACTATAAACCCGCCTGCATAAAAAGACAAGTCAACTGAAAAGATGGAAACAAGATTAAATATTAAAGGCAACATAATAACATGCAGTCGGAGGCATACAAGGTGTTTGGTAAAAGCCTTATAAAGCCGAATATGGTAGATACGGACCATCAAACTGAACAACTTTGTCTATGGGACCAACTCAGCTGTTTCATACAAAAATTAATAACGAAAATATCAAAATGTATGAAACAGCTGTTTTTTTTTCGCGATTTCAGAGTTGGTCCCATAGACAAAGTTGTTCAGTTTGATGGTCCCTATCTACCATATTCGGCTTTATAAGGCTTTTACCAAACACCTTATATAATTAAAATCATTCATAACGTCACTTTCTATAAGCATGCCTCCGACTGCATGTTATTATGTTGCCTTCAATATTTAATCTTGTTTCCATTTTTTCAGTTGACTTGTCTTTTTATGCAGGCGGGTTTTTTAATTTTTGTTACTTCAGTAACTAAATGGACATTATTATTACCTATTATTATTATGGGGAAGACGCGTTTTTGAGTGGAGACCGCGTATCGGCAAACGTAGTGTGGGACGCCCTCAGACAAGGTGGAGCGACGATCTTCGCAAGGTGGCTGGCAAAAACTGGATGAGTATTGCCGCGGATCGTGCTCAGTGGCGTGCACTCGGAGAGGCCTATGTTCAGCAGTGGACGATGATAGGCTGATGATGATGATGATAATTATTAACAGTTAACTTTTTCTAGTGTCTTTTCAAGATATTTACTATAATAGAGTGGTATACTAGTGTAAAGATAAACATTGCTCGTGACTACGTACACAAGGTTTAATTCCATTTCAATTAGAGATGGGCCAACTATGACTTTGGCTGACTAGCCGACTGGTCGTCTAGTCGGTTGCAAAAACGCCGACTAGTAGGCTAAGCCGTACACTGCTTTCAATAGAGTTCGGGTGACAATACTCGTAAACGCTTCGTTTAAAATTAAACCTGAGTCGCTCGCTTCCGCTGTGCGGAATAATTTTGACTTCTTCGTAAGCCCAATTATTTACAATAGGAAGAGTTCCTATTCCTAGATTGAATTAAAAATGTTAGACTAATTCTAGTAAAATTAAAATTATTAACTATAATGGTTACGATTTCATTTCAATCACCCCTATTTTGCATTGAAATGTTTTTATTTTAAGAATAAAGTATGTAATAGGTCAACTAGTCGGTGCTTTTTGCCGACTAGTCGCTGACTACAAATGTGGTCGGATAGTCGGCTTTTCTGACTAGTCGGTACATCTCTAATTTCAATATTCCATGCGTAGGTCTACTGTGCTCTTCTTGTTAATAATATAATATTGATGCCTCGAATGCAACTATGGAAAGGGGCCGAGCAACCATTTGCATTTTAATGCATTCCATACTTTGATGGGAAATATCGACAAAGAAGGGGCTGGGCTTATGTGCCAAGATATGTCTTGTGTCATTTTGTATGGAAATACTATGGTAAAGCATAAAGTTAATATTTCGGCTAGGTATATTAACTTTATCTGGTAAAGTTAGTATTTAATGATATACTAGTTGGAAAAATATCGACTAGTCACCAGAACTTTTTCTCAGGCAGGAATCAATTCCGCGACCTTTGGATGCCCGATCCAATGCCCTTCCCACTGAGCTACCGAGAAAGCATTACGAATACTAAAATCTCAAAATTAAAAAGTTACTAATAATTATCAAAGTAGTTATTAAACTTAGTAAGATAGTTGTAATAAGTGTCAAAGGTAAGATTTTTAGCAGCCTGGGGTAAAGGGTGCTAAACAAAAGCTTAACTATAAACAAACACCATAAAATAGAAAAGAGGGCTATGCCTTTTCAAACCTAGAAATATTTAATTTAATGAATAATACACGCAAAAGTATTGCGAAAGATTAAATAACGAAACGGTTTTACTTTCTCTGCTACAGTAAAAACATTTATCATCAAAATAATAAAAAATGCAAATCATCACTGATCATTCTAACAAGAACCAAAGCCATTGGTGATCACACTCATCATCCGCTTTCTAATAATTATTTGAAGTACTCGTGCTATTTCAATAGTAACATTTAATGATAACAATGTAAGATCATTTGCTTTAAAAATTAATCTAAAAAAGTGATGTAATACTTTCATTTGCTCAAATGATTAATAAAGCCTCAGAACTCTTTTTTTTGTCAGAACTTATGAAAGTTATGTTATGATATGACATTCGTTAAAAATAATTCAAATGGTTTCACAGATGATATTTTGAAAAAAACCTGGATGGCTGAGTAGTTATGTGGTTCTGGAATACATTGAAAAAGTAGTTACTATATTTTTTATCTGAGTTAATGTGCTACCAGGGGGCTAATTGTCTAATTTCAATATCTATCGCAATCGCTTTCATTTGACAGATTGAGATGGATATGACACATTGCTGCATTTTTTTGGTATGTTTTTATGTGTGCCAAAAAGAAGTATCGATGTTCTGTCAAATGAAAGCGATTGCGATAGATTTTGAAATTAGACAATTAGTGAGCAGATCCATCATAATAAAATTAAAAAACAATTGCTTTATCTACACATCAGGAGCTACGTGTATTGATGCTGTATCGATGCTGTATTGATGCTGTGAATAATCTGGTCTTCTGTGAAAAGTCTTGTGAAGCCTTCTGGATGCGGGCAGCAGAAGCACAGAACAGATATAAATATCAGAAGTGAACTCCGTCGTGCGACTGATTATAATGCAATGATATTGATAAAATAATTAGTACATAACACAGATTTGTCTTTATATTTACGAAACCATAATTTTGCACAGTATTCATTCTACGAGCATTAAATGACAGCCTCTATGTAGGTAGATGAATAATTCTGTTAACAACATATTTACGGAAAATAATGTTATATAAGTAAACTACGTATAAATCATCCTTAGACCGATACCTAGTTCGACTTATGCCATTGCTCACCTAGTGACCTGAGTTTTATTGCCTCCTCGACCAACTGCGTAACAGTACATAACTGTACATAATTTTATGACCGTCTCTAGCTTTGCGTAGTTTATTCAAAAACTGTTTTAAAGTGTGCATATCTTTTAATTAAATGACACTTTATGATATGACTATGGCGCCAACCCTAATCAGAGCAGGATCAAGAAAAACTTTTACCGTTTACAAAAACGTATTTACCCTATAAAAATCCTTGCTACATAAGTGAATCAACAATTTGGTGTACACATTTGCGTCGCCAATCACACCTAATTTCGCGGTTTGTATTTTGTCCTATAAAGAACAACACTTGAGTCTTGGGGACTGTCACTGTCACTAAATGCATTATCAACCCCCCGAGGAAGTTTAAATTCATATTCTATGTCATTGAATATTAATTTAAACTTCTTGGTCAACCCTGACTTGACTATACAGTCAGAAGTGAATTCCGACAAATGTCTAAATCCCGAGTCTAGGGACGTGAATGCAATGATGGACACCAAAAATTTCCAATCCTGTCGATAACCATTTTATTTTATTCTAAAGAATAAAATAAAACTATTTATTTTCCAGTCATTGACAGTAACTTATTAATCAGAACTACTCTCATAACTATTTTTTTATAAAATCTACTTCTTAACTCAACTACGTGATACTTAATCAGGCTTGAAGCCGACTGCAAATACAAACAATACTAACAAAATTACACATAACAGTGCTAACGTAACTGTATGATTATGGTACTCATAACAGCATATTCCTCATAACACTAGCTCAACAAATTTTACACTTAAGCCATTGCCATAGAGTCGAGGAAATGCTGAGGTGTTACGCTTGATCTGTGCTGTAGCTGGTGACACTTGGTAACGCGTCGTCCCACTTTATTGGCTCTGAGAAAAGCTGGTTTCTGTATTGTTGGTCTCGTACGTTTTTATGCGATGACAGGGAAATTGTGGCAATCTCGTGTCTTTCGCAATACGTGACTTTGTGTAACATAGATTTGGTTCCTGAAATAAATCTCAAAACACTAAATTTAAACCACCAGCATCAATGTAAGCAATTTTCTGAGACACAAGGCCCTCATGATTGCAAACGCAGCCGGCACTGGAAGTAAATTGGTTACTTGAGTTTGAACCTATGACTGAAAAATCTTTTTTAAAAACACGTTTTTAAAATGGACTAAATTATTACAAAAAAAATCCGACTAAAACATTAAAACGGACTAGTAAAAACAGACTAAAAAGCAAAAAATAAATTCTTCTGTAAATATTTATAACCCTATATACCTACAGAAATTTTAAACCCAAAACGTGGGGCGCATTTTGTAAAATTTATCATCCATGTCTTTAGCATGCCTTCTTGTTCTGACCTTTATTCAAAGATTCAAGACTCTAGCTCATCGGGAAACTAAAAGGTCTGGAACGTGTGGTAGGAAAATATAGACGATTCAATAGTACTTTAATAATTAAGTTTATTTGAATAAAGCTTATTTGACTTTGACTTTGCTGGTATAAAATCGTTCGCAAACTTTGTGGAGAAACAAACAAACACACAAACGAAAAAACAACCTATTAAAAACGTGTTAAAATATGAAACTAAAGTTGTGGACCAGCTTTAAATTCGGGCGAGTTGATACCTGACCCGTAATTATTGTCATACCTAATTGAACTGAATTTAATGAGTTTTGGTACGATTTTAATCCAGAGCTAAATGCTTTGTACGGTTAAATCACGCTAGCCTTTGTTTTCAAATTAGTTTATCACGATTTTGCTATACTTTTTACATCTATACATAATCCTAGTTTTCCATTAACCAAGGCAGACAGTTATCATCTCATTGTGCTTAAGTCAGGCATTCACGTAAGATCACTCACTATGATGTTAGAAATGATCGCATTGCCATTAGCACACTTCACGAGCAACGGACTGCCCTAGATCAGTTAGAAGATAAAGTATGCAAGTAAGCGCATATTAAAGAGTTTTAAATTATAACTTGTATTGTAACTTACTACTTAACTTCTATCAAGTTCATGGTACTGATGATCATTGATTTGATATCGACTTTAAGATAAAGATTAAACCCAGATTCAAGATGTTAACGCTTTTCCCTTTGAAATGAGCTATGCATTATTTCAATCTATCTGAAAAGTGTTTTTGTATTGCAAATTAAAGCTTGTGTGTTATAAATCGAATAAAACCAAAGAACTGTTTATCGTTTTTAGTGCAAACATTTTTGAAGTAAATAATAATCTTCAATTATAAAGACTTTAGTGTATTTTAAAGTAATTCCTTCTAAAAAATAGTTAGACGTGTAGATAATAAAAAATAATAATTTATTCAAAAATATTTTAAGACGTATTTGATTAATTGTGTCAAAACAAGTTAAAGTATTTTTTATTTAATACCCCTACATCATTCAGTTACAATAACGTCAATCAGAAGATAAATCTCTCGAAACTGTATCAAAGATTTCTACAAGAAAACACGCAAAATTTACCCCTAGAGCTAAATCTTTAAGGTCCATACCAGTTGTACCAGATAACTTAGCGTTAGTTGTTAAAGACAAATGACTAGTATGCCCTCTGAAGGCGCCATTCGTCATAGTTCTTAGATCGCATATTATAACGGTGCAAGGAGCGAAGATAGACAGAGGTGACAAATTGCCGAGATATTGCGAGCAGCGAGTAGATAGTGTGAAAATCAAACTAGTGGAACAGTAAAGTTTAGTTAAACTTTAGAAAGCAATTGACGAAAAGCTACGACCAAATGACATATTGGTATTTGAGCTTAGCAATTTTGTTGTAGCGGCAAATTAACACAAGTATATTTCGGGATATACTTAGAGGTAATTTGCCAATGTCAATCTTTTAGTTGCTGACTCTATTTGGGTTTGTAAAAAATTACCAACGTATTTCAATACAAGTAAATTCCCAAGAAGTTTCAAGAAAAGCAATAAAGTTTTGACCTACATTAATAATAATCTATTTAATGGAATATTATTAATATAGGTTAAACCTTTATAACCCAAATTTCAGATATACTTAATTGCTAGATTTTTAGAACACACCGGCCACTACTCTTCCTTAGGGAATTATTCCTCTATAGTAGCAAGAAACATTATATTTAA